>CM056838.1:5380000-6735000 GCA_029853015.1 Chelidonichthys spinosus | reverse complement strand
TCTGACAATTCCATGCAAATGTCTAATGTCTAGCTCCAACAACAAATAACACAATAAATGTCTTCTCAACACGAAGGCAACCTGTTTTTACCGTTCATTAGAAGTCTGTGAAAGTCTGTCACCATTGACTTTGAGTGGAAACCCTGTGTTTATTTATTCCAACTCTTCTCGTCCTGAATCTCACTCTTGTCACAGATATTTGGGGCTTTCTCAACTCATCCCTTCAGAGTGAGCGAACACTGTTACGGCACCGGAGAGACATTCCTCTACAGCTTCTGTCCTGAGGTCAAGGTTTGTATCAAGTTAGTTTAAGACCTCAGTTTTGGGCTTTTTACTTTTATTCCACAAATGTCAACATCGGACATTGTCTGCCCCTTGATGTCCAGGTGTACCGCTGGACGGGGGAGAATTCCTACTTCGTGAAGGGCAACACTGACTCTCTGCAGCTGGGAGGGGGAGGGTAAGTAGATCCAGCAGCTGCACTGCGAGGGACTCTCTTGTTTCATAGGTTTTTCTCGTGACTGAGCACAAACTCTCTTCCCTCTCTCCATCCCCTGCAGCGGTCAGCTGGGTCTGTGGCTGGACTCCGAGCTGTACCGAGGCACCACCAACAAATGCGCCACCTTCAACAACCAGCCGCTCTCCGTGCAGCAGGACTTCAACATCCACAGCGTGGAGGTCTGGACCTTCGAGTAGCCTCACCTGTCGCTTTCACCCTCCACGCCGAACCTTCGAAAAACGACCCCCAAATCTATTACGCACCGCTTGGAGGCCAAACTAGCAACCCCACAATGACGCTAAATGTTCTGAGAGAGAGAAGCCCGTGCAGGTGTTACGTTTTCTGGAAGCGGAGCGCTCTTCTGCAGCCTGTCGTTGAGGTGTGTTCGACCTGCAGGTAGGTCGGCCACGTGTCTGGGTCCTCCTTCCTTCAGCAGGTGGGAGTGTGAGGAGAATGCTCTCAGTTCATTGACTGCCTTAGACATCAGTCAACGCCTTCAGCTTTCCCAGCATGCAGACTGCCATGAGCTCATGAGGATGGAGAGAAGAGGAAGGGCTGCCGATGTTACTGCTGAGGTAAAGAAAAGCATGTGTGAAAGAACAAGATAGCCCACGATGCTGTAGGTTAATTTGTGCAGATGTAATTATTTTCTTTGGGAATGTACAGGATTATGTGCTGAAGACGAAGCGCAGTTTGTTTGTTTTTTTAAATAATGCAATTAATTTCAAACTTAAAGGAAGTGGAGTTTGCCGGGGACCTAATTTTTGGGATTCTCCACCATTTTTAAAATTAATTTTCAGAGCAGGAAATGTTGTGATTGTTTACAATGGAAGCGTTGCACTTCCTCTGAAGGCCGTCTTGTTCTCTTATTTTTGAGATTTGGAGGAACCGGATGAGAATTGTTCCATTGCATTTCCTCACAAACCACATATAAGGTTTTAATTCCCCCCGTACAACCCGAAACAAGCGGTAAAGCCAGGTTTGTGATGACCAAATATGTTCTTTTAATTTCATATTTCTTGTGAATTCATTAAATTTTATAAAATATTTTTAGATTATTTTATTTTTACATTCTGTTTTTACATTTTTTTTTTTTTTTAAATGGTTGTACTTTTTTATAGACATGTTGTGTTAAATGTTTCTGATCGGAGCCAACAAGCACTATTAATGACTGTTTGTCAGTATTGAATTCATATCTCACGTCGACTGATTTTTCTATTTTTTATTTATCGTGCGTGGTCGTTCAGAGAGCCAGTGGAAGTTAGACATGATGCCACTTTGCACTACAGGATTAATCCACGGTCGATGCTGTGACGTGCAGTGGCCACGTGGAATTAAAATCGTTACTGACTGCTATTTGACCACTACAGGAGGGACGCTTCCTGTCCAACCGGGGTCAGACTGTTTTGATTTAAAATGGGTGTAAAAGGGACCGCCTGTGTTTTTGCACATTGGTATGCCACTAACTAAATATTCACATCTACTAACGCGGAAAATACATGTTCATTCATATCCTGTGTATCCCGTACAGGCGTGTAGTGCATGAATATGCGATACTGCAAATGTCTGGCACCACTGTAATGACCCCTGCCATCCTATCCACTAACGCCACTTATCGCTTCATGTGAAAATGAGCTTTTTTTTCGTCTTGTGTTGTAACTGTGAATGCTCCCCCGAGTATTATTTCATTGTGAATCCAAAACTGCTGTGATATCACTAAGGATCTATTTATTGTGTTGTTATAGCAAACACATTCAAACCTAAATAAATGTTAAATATATACAAATATGATAATGGCTTGTGTCAGATGGTGTTTCCATACATGTTGTTGTCTGTGCAGGACCAGAGTTCCTGATGATCTTGTTATGAGTGGGTAATTAAATAAAGGAGGATGCTGACCAGCTGCAGAGACGATGAATGAAGAGGTTTCACTCTACCTCTGTTTTTAATTTGTTGTTTAGGTAACTTTCTTTGTTTCTCTGTAAAACAAAGGAGAAATGATCTTACAACAAGTGGACATTCATAAACACATGCAGATAATGAAAAGCATAAAGCAGAAGAAATAGTTGAAACACTTGTTGCCTTGGTTTATATATTCGAAAAGGTGTGAGAAGGAATACTTACTTATTAGACGTATTTATTCTCCACAAGTCATTTATTGATAATTAACAAGCTTCTTCTTATTCCTAAATTATTCATAAATAACTAAATGTGTTGTTTTGATTTGAGTGTTTTGGTAAAGTAATCGGAGTGAGTGATCGCTTCGGGTTCATAGACGATCTTCGGCACGTTTACTACCGAGAAAAAGAAAGTTTCCCGGCAGCGAGATGAAGAGAATACAAGCGAGGCGGATCGAGGAAGTACCTGAAAACATGGCGAAAGACAAACCCGATCCAATAGTAAACAACGGTAAAAGTTGTATTTTCTGTTTGATAGCCAGCGACCAAGACGTGGGAACGGAAGTCATCAAAAAGGTAAAAACAAGTTGCCACATCTATAATACAGCTTATTATTACACTTTTGTATATTTATTACCTCAGTCTCAGGATGTAATGTGGGTTAAATATGTTCTTCTTATTAACTTATTATTAAATGCCTTCAAACAGTATAATATCATTCACATAATTTGACAGGGAAATGTAGAAAAATTCCATATTCAACATATAGATAATAGGCATCAGCTGAAGTATATACAAAATAAAATACTATAGAGGGAGGTTATATTTTTTTTTGCAGCAGCATTTTTGACTCCAGACAAAATTCAATGCATTATTGCGTTTGAAACAGTGCTGTGTTCACTGACCTCTAGGTTAACGCGTGTGTTTCACCTCTCCATCCCCCTCCAACAGACCAAGGAGCTGGTGTGTTTCAGAGACATCGACCCTGGTGCTCCTCACCACTACCTGGTCGTACCAAGGCAGCACATAGTCAACTGCTTCTCGCTGCACAGGGGACACATGGACCTCGGTCAGTCACACTGGATCACTGCAAGCTCGTATAAGTACCGTAAATAACCACTGATTTAGAATCATGAGCTGCTGCTAACAGTCCACACATCAAACCAGCTGAAACGACACTACAACTAAAGAAAACTATACATTTACATATAAACTGAAGCTACCGTCAGATTGATCTCCTCAAGTCTCTACAAAGAAATAACAGTCTTGAATCCCACAGTTGAAAGGATGGCTGACATGGGGAAAGCTGTACTACAGGAACAAGGCGTCGATATGACGGACATAAGGTAGATGAGGACATATAGAGTGTGTGTGTGTGTGTGTGTGTTGACCTGCTTGTCATTACACTGACGTGTTTTCCTCCACAGCCTGGGGTTCCACAAACCCCCCTACATTTCAGTGGATCACCTCCACCTCCATGTGCTCGCCCCCGCCAGCCAAATCTACAAGCACAAGCTGTATAAGTTCATACCAAGGACCAAGAGTTTTGTTACCGTGAGTGTTGGAACAACTCGAAATCCCCACCTTTTTTTTTATGCCATTTCGTTGTCCCATCTGAACATTTTTTCTCTCCACAGAAAGAAAGATTCCAGAAGTATCTAAAGGATCAATCTTCGCCTGCTAAAAATATGTGTTCACAAATTTGAGACACTACAGCGATGACGTTATAAACTCTATATAAATGAGATAAAGAAGGAGATATTTATACCAAAATATATATTATAATTTATTTATATAATTTTTTGTTTTAATTGACAAAATGTGAAATGAATTGCACTTTTATCATCAGTAAAGGAAAACAAAGGACTGACTTCTTTAAACACCATGACCACATGTATGTTGAGATATTTATTAAAATGTTATAACGTTTCTTGTGTATTTGTGTGCATGCATGTGTCCATTTGGGATTGAAGAGTTTCTTTTTGTGAGCCATTGCTTTTGTGATTTCGATTAGACACACATAGGCCTGCTTATAGGATTCTTTAAAGCTGGAGCCAGTTGGCTTAGTTTAGTATAAAGACTGGAAATGAGGAATCAGCTCTGACTGGATCCACCTACCAGCAGCAATAAAGCTCACAAATTAACACAATATTGCCTTTAATCTAATAAAACACAAACAGCTTTTATGATGGAGGTTCAGTTGCCAGGTAACCAGCAGCAATTCCAGGAAGTAACTGTGCCTCGTTGCTGTCAGCTAGATTTCTACTCTGGGCTGGAAAGCGAATGGGTTCCTTTTTTTCCTTCAAAATGTGGATCTTTTCATTTGCATATTAACACTAGGATATTCTTGACATGATGTTGATTTGATGTATTTAGCACAATTAAAATGCATAACAGAAACCGAAGAGATAAAACACTAAAACAGTGCAGGGAAAGGCATGAAAGCTTATAAACTCGTTTATTATAGAATCAATAACAAACTAGGACATATAAAAATATATGTCTGAGAAGTCACACTCAGGATTGAAGTATTTTTTGACATGGGAATGTCCGCGTGTACCATGAAGGCAGCGTGAGGACCGACTCGATTAGCTCGGTCAGCGGCTGGTTGTCCTGGCCGAAGCCACGCCCCCAGACTCTCTGTATTCAGACCTTACAGATCGACTCTGAGGCAAAGACGCAACTTTTTAAACACAAATGGGGACGCGGGACGATTCCGGAGGCGAAGACTGTCCTTTCTGCCAAATAGCAAACAACCAGACGGACGCAGAAATCCTGCTGAGCGTAAGTACGAACCGTCCATTCATGAATACGAAGCTCAACAACTGTGAAGTCTTGACCCTCCCTCCTTCTCTCCCTCTTCTCTGTCTGTCACTGCAGGATGACGAGCTGCTCTGTTTTCGTGACAGGAAGCCCGGCGCCACACATCACTACCTTGTGGTTCCCAGGACCCACATAGACAACTGCAAGAGTCTCCAGGGGGACCACATACCTCTAGGTGACCTAAAAGTACACAGTTGGTCTGCTTCGTCACGAGTATTGGTAGTTGATCAATAGAGAAAGATGAGTCAGCAGACTTTGATTGATTTCAGGAGAATTTGAATGGGACTCATTATTATATTCCTTATCATTTAATACTTATTGAAAACCAAAGGTGTGCCTGTGATCCTGTCCTTTTATGGACTCAAATGAATGTGATGAGTAATAATTTTTACACAGGAAAAAACCCACTGTATTTTTAGCCTGTGTGACAGGACCATGTTGATGTGACGTGTTTGTTGACAGTGGAGCGAATGGTAGAAATGGGAAGGAGCATCCTGAAGAAGAATAAAGTCAGCAACCTGGATGACGTCCGGTAAATCAAACTCCTGAGATGACATCACCACATTTGTGACTTGTGATTGACTTAAAAAATAATGCTCTTTGTTGCTTTGCATCAGAAATGATTTAGTTGTTAATTGTTGATGATTTCATTGGTTTTTCACGGCCGGTTCAAACCCATGTGGACTCTGTGCAGGATGGGGTTTCATGTGCCTCCGTTCTCATCGGTTCCTCACCTCCACCTCCACGCTCTGGCTCCAGCCAGTACGATGACCTTCAAGTCTCAGCTTCACTACGGGCCCAAGACTCACTGGTTCATCACGGTTAGTGAGATCCCCGATGACTGCTTTTGGAGACCAGAGTGTGCCAATAAAACATTTTTAGACTATGTTTTAACAGTCGATAAAACAGTCGACTGATTTAAATTTGGTATATATTGCAATTCCAGAAAGATTTGCAGTTTTTAATGGGGTTTTTTCTAAATCAATTAAGTAATCAAGGTTGTTATTATCCATTAATGACATGACTAGTATTTTAGATACATATCCAGACTCCTATAGTGAGGAAATCCTTCAAAATCAGAAAGGATCCACATTTTCTCTTGTGCATCTGGTGTGTACACTACAAATGTTTCATACTTTTATTTGTAAACGTAATCTATGAACACACTGAACTACAATATTGTGAATACTGCATTGGTTTGCTCTGTTGCAGGTTGACAAAGTACTTTCTCAGTTGGAGACTCGCGGCGAGGTCAAATGAAGAGAGTCTGAAGGTGCAATGGACTACTTTTATGTTTACGGGTTATTTATCGCCATACCACTTAAGTGCAATTTTAAATGAATTATCTATCTGACTTTACATTTTTGTGATAATGATTAATAATTATTTGTGTTCGTTGATGCTGCTTGATGATTCAGTCATGGAGAAAAGTTGGAAAATGGGCTCCATTTTTAGGTGGAAGAATATTCTTTAACAATTCGTTTATCAAATGTGCAATGAAGAGAGAATTACAGCCTTTAGGGTGTGTAATATATATTTAATTAAAAATGTCTAAGACATACACACATAAAAACATCTAGATCTTTGGAAATCACATGGAAGTGGATCATTTTTTACTTTATTAAGTTTTGTTTATAAAGTGGATAATTTTCAACAGCTGCTTATACCTTTTATATATTTCTGTCACAACCTATCTGTATAATATTAATATAATTGTATATATTAATTTGAATAAAATGGGGTTGTAGCTAATGATAACTTTCATAATCACAGGGGACAACGGGACCAAATGTCCGTCTTTGTTTCTCTGCCAACACCGACACAAACGCAACACTGTTTGGAGGAAAAACACAGAATTCATTATGGGAACACAAACAAACATCAAACATAACCATTGCAATGCTCGAAGGCCTAATGGGCCTCAATACAGAAAACAATGAAACCTGCGTTCCTTTAATTTATTTCCTACTATTACAGCTCAATATTTCATCAACATCGTGTGAATTAGCAGGGGGTGCATAAATATCTGAAGGGTCTGTTTGAAGCTTTGTTGTTTCATCTTCGAAATGTAAAAAATCAGCTGAGATAAATAAATCTAAAATTAACTCACTCAAGATGCATTACTGTTTTTCATAACAATGGCAGTTCCTTCTGTGATCCACTAGATGTCACTAGATGGTTTGTTTTTGTTTGTTTGATTTATGGAAGGGCAACACTAACTAATGGCATTCATAAGATGACTCAATCTTTTTTCTTTTTTATTATTACTTCAAAAATGACAAAGAAGCAAACTTCACAAATGATAATCTCTGTTATTATTAGCCTGACATCATCCTGCTGCACTTTATCTTGTTTTTTTTTAGTGAAATAAAACATTTGACTGCATGTTCTTTGGGTATTTTACCCAGAGCAGAAACGTCCTGCACTTTATTTTATGGGTGCTTACTTGACATTTATTTATATAAATGTTTTGTTTATAAAGCTGTGGCACAAGAAGTCAGAAGAGAAATGAAGAATAACATTGAATTGGCTGGTCGTTCATTAAATGGCTGACAAAGGGAACATGAATAGAGCAATATGTCTATCACACTTAAACGCCCAGTTAGACAGACAGGTGCTACATTACCTGTAAAAACCAGAAATCACAACAGTCGTTGACAAACCGGTGTAACGCCGGTGACGTTACATTCTTCACATTCTACGTTTGACGTGACGCGCTCGTGCGCTGCGGAGTAGCCCCGCCCCTCCCGCCGTCAACAACTGGAATCCAGCTATTTGTAATTTTCGTCAACTAGAAATGCTAGCCTGCTAACGACGATTCATTGCGTGCGCGGAGAAACAACAACGACGAGTTAGCCCATTTGGACGGACGTGTATTCGTTTTTTGTTCGCTCGACAGCCGCTCCATCGACAGCTCGGGCCGATGTGCAGTCAATGCGAGTTAAAGGACCGACGAGAGCGGAGAGATCGCCTTGCACACCGTCCTTTAGCCGCCTCTGAAACCAGCTAACGGCTAACACCTCGGAGATCTCGTTAGCTGGTTGGCTGACAGTTGGCTCGGTTAGCTGCGTGCCTTTTTAACAGTAACGTAGCTGAGATTTACTCCAGGAAACAATGAATCGTCTCTGACATTGGTGAGTACAGTTAACGTGTCGTGGCTTAGCAATACCAAATCACTTTGTTTTGAGTCGCTTCAACGTCGCTTAGCGAGCTAACTGCATGGCTAACCATTGGCTTGTTTGTAGCACGGAGCCACGCCTGGGCCATTTAAATCAACCGTTATGGACGATAACGTTTTGGTCTTATTTCACGTTACAATGTCCAGTATTACTGCACTGACACGTATACCGCTGATTTTGGTTCACAGAGAGAACTGAGGCCCAGTCGGTTGTCACATTGGAGTAACCAGAGCCCGAGACTAGCAAAGGTGGGTCTCGGTTGACTCTCACGTTGGTGCCGTTGAAGACAAGTGGGTGAGCCGTCAGTCAACTTGCTGATGCACCCTTGGTTTTGACCTGCCAGACCTGCCACTATGATGCCGGTGAGTGCACACAACCCCCTACTCTTCTGGCATAAAAAATATTCAAGCTTTTTATCTTTTCAAGATGCCTTGACAACTGATTATTGGGATGCTCAGGTTTGTCTTGTCAGGTGTCATTCTGTCTACTTTACACCAAGCTTTTTATCTTGCTCTGTGGCATTTGGGGGGTCTTCGCTCCTCACAATGTGATGGAGGATCATGTGATTCAACAGGCTAGACAAACAGTTCAGGATGAAAAGCACAGGTTGTCTCTCTGACTATGCACAGGTTGCAAGCTGCCTTTCTCCGATTCACTCAGCTAATCTATGAGTGACATACTTTCTAGAAAAAGCTTTATTTTATCTGGTGCGACTTTACCTGTCAACTGTTTTTACAGTATCTCTGTAGCGTGATTCAATAGCTGCAGGGCTCATATTTTTCATGTTTGATGGCAGTGTCCTCAGGAAGGGGCTTGTCTCTACTTGATAGACAGGCATCGTGGTATCTGAAGTCTGTTTGCTTTCAGCACAAAGAATAAATTATGTTTTCCTGCCACTGGATGTAATGTTGAACAATTAGAATTACTCCTGTGTATGAGAGAGTTAAGGGTTAACTTCCCACCCTGTACCTTTTCTCTAATAAAAACAAAATAATTGCTATATTTATAACGGTAAGTACAGTAGGCTTTGATACAAGTTAAATCAATAACTATTTTCATTCTGTTGTTCTCCCTGGTGTTATTGTTCAAGGCGCTCTGTGTTGCAAAGAATAGAATACCTAAAGGGAAACACTATAGGGGCGGTGCTTTGTTGGGACCTCTTTTGTTATCTGTTGTGCTGAGAATGCAGCGATGGATTGTGGGAAAAGTGATTGCAGCCCTTTTGGCCTTCAGCAAGGGGAACATGAACTCGGAGGCAGGATAAGTTTACAGTATGTTCAGTAAGGCGTCATCAAAAACGGAGGCGATTCTTGGCAAGTTATCTTTCTGGACAAAGTGTGCGTCGGTTTTAAAATTCAGTGTCACGGTAACAGTTTGTTAATAATCAACACAACTTCAGAGAGGCTTAGTGGGTTTTCAGGAGCACAAGGATAGAAGAAACTCCATATTCCCTACAACCGTCAAGTTCTCAGGATTGACTGCGACGGTAGCCTCTGTAGACATTTGTACCCTGTGGCACCAACAGGCTATCAGAGTCAAAGAGCCAGTGGAGCAGAGAGGCAGCCTGCACTTGGGTCTCGCGTGACTCCGGCAGCCAATGAGACCTTGGCAGATCTAGGTCTGTGTGGCTGCGTCGACTAATGCTCTGTTGTTAAGGAGAACATTTGAGCCGAGTAGATTGTCAAATGGCATTAATCTCACACAGTGGAGCTGGGAAAAGCGTGACTTAAAGGAAATGTAAACATCTTACTGTCCCTTTTAATATTTATTTGGAGGTATGCTGGTTTAAAGAGAGCAAAGCCACACATTATAAAGCATCAAACAGTAAAGTGTCATAAGTTTAATACACTTCCTTTACTGTTGAACCTTTTCCTTCAAACTCACTGTCAACAGATGGAAATAGGGATTGATTAATGTATTGAATCCCACCTGTTTAAAACGACTAGATCTCTTTTCTTATTGCTCAAAAAAAAAAGAATACATTATTTATTCAACTTTTCTTGTCTCATGCACATTAGTCAGCTATCGATCAAAGGGATACATCCTTTTTTAAAGAGCTGATTTAATCAAATAGGAACTTGATATGTTCCCCTGGTTCTGTGCAGATTTATACATCCTTATTTTTTAACAAGCAAATACATTTTGTGATAAGAATATGACATATCCAAAGAGGTTATGCTATCTACTGGATCTATGAGCGCTACTATATAAGTCTGTAATAGCAAAGACGGTGTAACTTCGTTATCCAGCTTATCTTAATAATCTTGTGTTCACCAGTGTTCCAGTGGCCTGATAACGGAAAGGACATTTTTACATGTTGCTCAGCTTATTCTTATGTAATACACAACTGCATTATTGTTCAGTTTTCTGTCACCCTTGTTTCAGTTTATTTTACAACATTTCCTCCATATGGTTCAGTGCCACTTTAGCCAGACGGGCAGTGTTTGGCATATTTGGCTGCATGGAATGTCGATTTGATCATAGTGTGTTAACCTAGTTGTTACGTGCATTTAGACTCGTGTTTGGTGAGAATTTTACTGTTCATTGTATTTATTTATTTGTGTCCCTATATGAGTAGATAATTTATCCTTTTTTTATTGCAATGTCATAAACTGGAGGCAGTTTGGGAAGTTTTAAGTCAAAGTTTTTGCTTTCCGGAGGCAGTGCTCTGCTTGATTTAATTTTGTATTCATTGTGAGCACATTTTATGTGCGTGAATGACTGACAGGGTTTGTGAGAGGAAATGAATGTTTGAATGATCCTACTGGAGATCCGGCCGGCCAAGCATCCCTCTTTCCCTGTCAGGAGAAATATGATAAATGCCCCGCTATCCAGACGATGCACAGTGTAGCATTATGCATCGAGCCAGAGGAACGCATATGTTTCCAATCAACGTACAGTATAAGGACGATCCCTTTCTTACCCTTACATGATAGTGCCCTAACCCACTTGCCAGGCACAGCTGGAGCCAAAGTGTTAATGGTTCAGCCACGGGCACAACCAGGGACAATCTTCCAATAGAAGGACTTGTCGGCACCCTCCTTCACCACACTGTGACTCCCTCTCTCTCTCTCTCTTTCTCTCTTACTGTTTGTTTCTCTCTCTCTCTCTATCTCCCCTCCCTCTCCGAGTTACACATACAGCAAGAGTTTTTTCCTCCCAAGTCTCCTCTGCAGCACTTTTCAAATTCATGCACCGCTGTCCCTTTTAGAGGTCTGCTCGGGATGGCATAACATTTAAGTCTCATGTCTGCACGAGCGGCAGTGCCATGATGAAGAGGTTTGTGACTATAGTGTTACGTGGCCTTGTTAGCCTCTCCAAGGAAAACCCCATTTGGGCAAAGGAGCACCACCGGCCGCCGAAGAAGGAGATCAGGAGGAAACGGAGGGCGGCCAAGAGAGCCAAGACCATGGGCAGACGCAACTTAGTGAGAGCGGTTGGTATTCCTCCAGTGGTCAGTCGGCTGGATCACTGGAGTTGCTGTCATTCTCTGAATGTATATTCACATGATTTGAAATTATATTTTAGAATATTCCTTGTTGGCTATTTGTGGCCAATTTAAATTAGGCCCAAGTTGTGATGTAGTTGTGATGTCTGATTGGTTAATTGTTTGTCCTGATTAATTGAATGTTTGTTTTGACATTCTCTGAAGGATATAGTTCTGCTGCATTGACTAATAATCTGCATCGACTGATGATGGAATATTATTTTATTTTATAACTTCGGCATTATCTTAGCTATTGTATTTCTTGCATTGGACACTATTGTTAAACATACATGTAAATAAGGATGCACAATGTTTACACCAGAATTAATTCATATAATGGCATCAGTGGGTTGTTTTGTGCTCAGCATTTTTCGCCCTCTAGTATGTTGTGTCTTATTATGCAGCTGAGTGCACTCCATTATCCCTGGGGGATTAGCAAAATAATTATCTATAAGTAAAATGTATACATAACTTGTCGCCAGCTTACTCACGACACGTTTTTCCCCCCTCATTCTGCATCATTTATTTTTTGTTGTTGTTGTTTTTCTGTTAATGTGCTTGCAGATCAGTTCCCAAAAATGGCATCCATTACTAGGCCATCGTGGCTCATAAAAACAGTGTTAGAAGCAACATGAAATCATAACTTGGTGGCATGGATTGATGAGGAATAAAGTGCCACAGCTCCAGTGCCGTTTCATCATAAATCATTTCTGAGTTTGCCAAAAATCTGAGCTTTTAGGCTCATAATCAGCTGAGTTAAGTCTCGGAGGCTCCCAAGCAAGAGTGACTATATCGTTTGAGTTAGGCTGCTGCAGAAAATGTCAACGAATCGCACGGCTGCATTATTAAAGGGTGAGTCACTATGTCTTGGAGAAACTCCCGGAGTAATAATCTATAGGTAGATTAGTGACTAAACTTGGATATTATAAGATATACAATTATCGTAGCACCCAGAAGCCACACATCCAGTTATGCACCAGTGAAATGTTATCGCTTTTTGTTTTGGAGCACCAACTTAACTAAACAAGTAAATTTATAGGGGGTTCTGAGGTAATCGTAGTTGACAATACAAGCCATATGTAAACACAATGTTGTTTATGTATTGATACGGCGGGAGTAGGATTGGATTGTTTAATTTTATGTCTTGGATTACTTTTCTTTGCATCATACTTGAATGGTTTCCTGGCTTAAATCAACCGTGTTGTGTGCAACCAGTGAAGCCTGCACACTCCGGGTTGAGCTTGTGTGAGTGCTGTGAAAGGAGGAGGCTGAAATACGGGGAATCGGGATTTAGCTGAAATCTCATCTAACTTGCACAAAGGCCAAGATAAAACTCCTCTCTTTTCAATTACAGCTAACTTTTTATTTCATTTTGCACATCCCTCCAAACTTTTCCCTTTGCTATAGATATGGTCTCTATTTTTGCTCTCTCTCTGCACGTTATTTTGTGATCTCTTCACAGTACTATATCTGTTTTGAGTGACACAGAACGTGAAGCCTGTCACATAAAACAGGAAGGCACACCTCAACCCCCTGGAAGGCTTTGTATGGAAACAATGAAATTATAGCTGAAAGGAAAACACTTATAGATATGCTGTAACAATGGATATAGAGGATTCATTTTAAGCAGTTCTCATCTCTAATTAACAACAGTAGAAGTCAAAGTTAATGATGGTTGGTCTGAACATTATCACTATCATAACTTAAACTCTCCTCCAACGTACAGCTTCTCATTTACAGTTTGATGACATATCTTTCTGTGTGTGTGTGTGAGCAAGAGAGCCAGAGGATGGATGGATAAGTCCAAAGGTCAAATATACATTGCAGTCGACCCTACTGGTCAGCTGAGGTTGATTAGTAATGTCAAGTTGTACAAAGGAGCACTTGCAGCCTTCTGACCACTGAAGTGATCGCTTGAAGATGCTGCATTTAGAACGTTCATTTACATTTAGACATTTAGTCACTCACATTTAGGAGGATATATTAAGGATAGAGCTGCAATTTCCTCAGCATGTCCTGAGAGTTATTTATTGAGACCTCGAAAAAAGTCTGTGGTCTCTGCTTGTAGTACTTTTACTGTTATGAGTTCAGACAGAAGCATGTCGGGGCTTGCATTGCTATGTCTACCCTCCCCAGGTTAAACAGTGTATTTTCAAAGATATGGCAGGCCGTAATCATAGTAAACACAAATGTGGCAGGCACAGGCATGAGTGGACGGCAAAATGATCGGCAGACTGGGCTTTGTACAGCACTGCAGTGGGTTGAGCTTCATCCTTAAACCAAGCAATTGCATATTTTCTTAATTCTTGTATATCTAAATATCCTTTTTATTTTCCAAACGGAACACAATTTCATGTAATTCTCTCTTTTGAGTTAATTTCTGGCAGTATGGTATTTTTATGTTTTTCTTTCGGTGTGTTTTATTCTTGTTTCAGATGATATTGACGGTGTACCTCAGTGATGGGGAACAGGCCGTGACTGAGGTGCCCATCACCCCTGAAACGACGTGCCGCGATGTCGTGGAGTTCTGCAAAGAGCCCGGCGAGAGCGGCTGCCACCTGGCTGAGGTCTGGAGAGGCAACGGTAAGAGCTGTTTGGAAATGGTGCTGCTTGTTACCTGGGGTAAGAAAAAGTTCAGCACGGTGAGCTCTTCTTTTTCTTGTGGGAAGTGGCACTCAGCGCTCTGCCATGTTTAAGTGGGTGTCTCCAATAATGCATGAATCTGAAACTCCATTATCACTAAGCTTGACGCTTCATTTACAAGCCCAAGAATTTAATTATATAAAGCAGTAGCCTTTAGCCTTCCCCATTAAAGTAAAATCAAGCACTTCATTAAAGAAAGTCCCGGTGCCAAGTAGGGCCATGCATGACTATCTGATTGGAGGAAAATCACGGAGAAGCCATAGATAAGGCTTCACACCCTCGAGGAAAAGAAAGGTGCCTATTTAAAAATACATCAGATATTATCAGACTACAATTATGTCATTAAAAGTACAAATTCTGGAGGTCGGAAAAGGGTTAGAGTCCATAGCACTGTCACAACCGATTCTACTCCGTGGAACTGATTTTCTCCCATCACCACAGTCGTGCTGACACACCCGTTGTTATCAGCACTTTTTGCTGAGGGGCCACTCCCCTGTTGAAAACAACATCCCAGCCAAGGGCTTTATTAACCCACGTTATGCAATCGTGTTCGGCTGGTGCCTCACAATGCAACTGTCTGCCCCCGAAAAACCTTCTAAAACCTCTCTGTCTTTGTCTCTGGCTCTTTGTCCCTCTATGCCCACAGAGCACTGTCCTCTTGAAATGTGAAAAAGTTTTAGCAGACAGTTATCCATCCATCTCGGCCGTCCCAGTTTTTATAGGGATAATTGATTTAATTCCCAAAATCCCCCCCCTCCCATACTGCCAAAGAAATAGACACACAGACATTGTATTTAATGGTACCTTTCAACATGCATCACATAAAATCTAAAATAATAAAATATACAATAACCGAGAAGCACTAGTAATACAACATTAATAACAGCAGGCAACAGGGGATAGCTCAACTATGAGAATACATTTGTAAATGAGTCAAAAGATGTGTTTTTTGAGCAGTTTTGAATTGTGTAATGGAGCCAAGTATGCAGATGTGAAGGGAAATTAGTTTTAGTAGGAAAATGCCCTGGCACCCGTTGGGCAAAGGTCAATGGCTGGTAGTACCAGTAGACCTGTTAATGAAGACCACAGGAAAAACATAAAGCAGCTTAGATCCTTAGTTTAACTGTTATCCTTTTCTTCCTTATTTTATTAGCTTTTCATCATAATTGTCATAGCATCAAAACACCCTTTACTCCCAAGCCACGTTTGCATCTGCCTATTTCTCTAAACTGTGCTTTCAACTGGCCCACAGAATGTTGCATTAGACTTATTAGACATGTGCTAGAAAGTTAGATTAGTTGTTTTCCATCAGACAAATATATTTAACTAATCTAATCTTTTCTGTCTCTCTGTAGAGCGAGCCATCCCCTTCGAACACATGATGTATGAACATCTGCAGAAATGGGGGCCTCGGAAACAAGAAGTCAAATTCTTCCTCCGGCATGAAGATTCACCAACTGAGAGCAGTGACCAAGGTGCGTATCGTCGCCGTCTTCTCTGTCTGGAGGTTTTTCTCCTCTTTTGACATCTCTACCTGTCGAGAGTCGAGGGTTGTTGGGGAATTCCTGACACCTGTTCTTTCTGACTGCTCAACTATAGGTGCTGCAATCTAGGTCATGGTTCTACATTCCAACTTAGTTTCTATTGAGGTTTTCAAATGAAGCTTTTGTTTGTGGTTTCATAAACCCTTAAACCTTCCTTTATTTCCTCAAACAAAAACCCTTAATTTGAATAAAGTGATTCATCTAGTTGAATGAGTTTTTTATTTTTATTAAATCGGCTTTCTTTAGTGGATATAACTTATAATATAATAATATATAATAATAGCTGGGTCCTTTTATTCTGAAAGATTATCTTGGTTATTTTATTAGCATGATAGTTTGTGCAATAGTCATAGATTGCTCTCTATCTAAAATATGTACACTGGGGCACATAATTCCAATGCTTCATTTGAATTTGACTCAGTCTGCACGTGTAGACAATATATGGGATATGCATACAACGTTAACAGGTGGCCGAGAAACAGCCGCATCCTTGTGTCATCATGATAAGATTCATATTTGGTATCGTTTTGAATTTGACAAAATTGTATTTTTGCAGCGAAGATACCATCAAAATTTTTAGCAGAAGTGGACAGTTTTCTATTTCCTCCTGTGTAGTTTTAAATCATTCACTCTCATCTTTCCATCAAGCCTTTCTTATAAAAAAAAGAGTTTAGAGTTAGGTGGCTTTAGTCAGCAGTGCTTGGCCCAGTTCTAAAATCCCTCTGTCATGACCAATCAACCCAGTGAATTTTCAAACTATTCCTGACAATGGTTGTTGCCTCTGAATCTGCACTCGTGTACTCGCGCGCACATCTGTGCACGCTAGTGTGTCTCTGCCCTGCCTGTGTTTGTGATGGCGACTGTTTCTTTTTGCAGGGAGTCAGCAGTCTCAGGATCAGACGAGTCGCAGGAGTGGAAACACTGGAGAGAAGCACAGTGAGAATGGGGTGAGACTTAATTGGCATTACTAAAATATGTTCATATAGAAATGTACTTTTACAGAATGGTCATAATAAGGTCCCTCAGGTCAGTTGCACAGGCATATATAAAGAGAAGTGCTAAAAAGGAAACTGATGATACATTTTAACAATCGACTAGGAAAGTGGCATGACATTCTTCCGCAAATCTGTTTTAAATGCACTTTTGAGGTATAATTTTCGGAAGCTCTGTACAACATTCGTTATTTTAGAGAACCTATTGTGCTGTTATGATTATATTTTACCTCGGAAATTTTAAGCTGCTTAGACTCGCTTGTTAACACCGACACTGATTCCTTTTTTTTTTTTTTTTAAATATGTTTATTATTTTTCAAAAGATAGAGAAACAAAGAGAGAAGAAGAACATAGAAAAGAAAGATATAACATACAGAACATAGCACATCCAGAGTTAAGGTATCAGTCCATGGTCATAGTTAGACAATAAGGCTAATGACAAAAGGGAAACATCTATGAATAAATCAAATAACAAAATGAAGTATATGCAAACTCATATACATCTGTGCACAGTGAAGCATTAAGTTTGTAGGTCTTGCCCTTTAAGGTATCTCAGTACAGGGTCCCATGTCTTGTCGAATACTTCTCCTCTATCTTCGTTATAAAGCCTCAGTCTCTCAAGATGTAGTGTGTTGGACATTTCTCCCAGCCACAAGTCAAACGTCGGCACAAAGTCCTTTTTCCACATACGCAAAATCAGTTTTTTCGCAACACTGATTCCTTTTGATTTCACTTTGACTTCAGTGAAAAAAATGCTTATAGTCTGATTTCTAATACAAAAGAGGCATTTGGAGTGGCTGCAAAGCAAGTATTCACAAGGGTCATTGTTCTTCCAGTGTGATCAGCTGATGTGATTATTTTACATTGACATCTAAAGTCATTGGTGATAAAGCAATGTATTGGACAAATGTACACCACAGTAATGACACAACTCCGGTCTCTGGTATGGGTTTAATATCAGTAAGTATCAGCGGATATCTGTGGATTCTGCTATTAAGCCAGTGTTTGAGCGTAACATCACAGACCCTGGTGTTGCAGAGCTGCTCCATTTACTACACAGTATTTCTATGTCAGGTGTACCCGCTGATGTGTGCGTTGAGCTCTAGCTTTAGGATGTGTATCCTAGGAGATATGAATGACTCTGATAAGAGCAGCCTCTGGCATCCATTCTCTCTCAGACAGTCTGTCCCAGATTTTTAAAAAAGTAAAGAGTTGCGGTCAAGGAATCAAGGCTAATTCAACCTTAAGGGTGGAGGGAAGAATCCAGCGCGGCCGGAAATGGAAGGGTCGTTGTTTTTTGTTTTCAAAAGCAGATTGTAGCACAAGAGCACCCAGAAGGCATTCCTGTGACTGTCCTGAAAAACCACAACTTTTGACTCTGTTAGTGTTGAGAAAGTATCATGAGGTTAATATCTATTTTTAGAAATTGGATCTATTTAAGCATCGCCAGTGTCGTACTAGTAGCCTATAAAACCCACACCAAGTATAAAACCTCTATTTTATGGTCTCATTTTTTCAACATTATCAGTTGCATGGCTGACTGCTTAACCTCCCAAGTGCTGAGGCCCAGTTGTGTCCGAGTTTCTTCCTAATATCTGATTTAGAGGATTATATCAGTCAGCCCACTGGATGATATAACGGGCCGTAAGAGGATCATTGCTTTGGCTTTTCCACGGGCTGCTGCCCAAAACCCCAGGGGCTTTCTCTCCACCATGCAGAGCTGATCATCCCCTGAGAGGGATGCAGTGTCTCAAGGCAACGCTTCGACGATTACACGCATTTTCAATATTTTTAATATCGCAAATTTAGCTTCCAGAATTCATGATGACAGCTTATTGGCAGCAGACGGCTCATTTCATTTGCCAAGGGCTGAAATGATGAGTACCAAAAGATGAATCTGCAACTAGCGGATTCCAAAGACTGTCTGGTTGCTGCTTCTCAAACGGACGATGCGCTGCTTATCTTTAACATTTATGATGATAACTGTACATTTTTCTGGTTTTAGACTTTTTGTTGAACAAAACAAGCAATTGGAAGACATTCAACAATTCAATCGATAATGAAGATAATCATAGTTGCAGTTTCATATATGACCATGTCAATGGTTATTTCTATTTAATCTTAATCTGCCGTTTGTTATACATAGAAAATATTATATATTTAGCAATATAATGTATATGTTTTGATTGATATATATGTTGGTCTATAGATTGTTGGATAATAATAAAAAAATGTAGATCACAATTCCATTCATACATTCGTAATTAATGACAAGATTAATCTATTTATTATCAAAGTGGTTAGTGAATTTTTGTCCTGTTGATCAGTTCAAGTAAAAGTTACATGTTGGTGTTCTTCAGAACATTATTATTATTGAGATGATTATTTTATTAACGTGATAGTTCATAATAATTATAGCTTGCTCTCCATTTCAGATAGGTACAAATCCATACAAATGTTGGAGTGAGTATTAAGGTCTCCCATCAGTGAGGCTGCTCCCTTTCCCTGTCTGCTCAGTCGGGTGTTCCTCCGACTCCCTCTTCATCACTGTCTGAGGGCGTGTGTGTCCGTTTCTCCCTTGGGTGAATTGTCACTGATGCAGCGTTGCCTTAGTGCATTTGAGCGTGGCTGCGTGTGCGCCAGTGGCTTCCCTCGCTCTCCCCATCTCGACCTCGGTTGAGTCACCTCCCCCATCCCCCCTCTGAGTCTTCCTAGACACTCATCTGTAAATGCCTTAACAAATGCCAGGTAGTGTGCGAGCAGAGCTGCAAATGCTGTGTCTGTGCAGAATGTCTTCTAAAAGATGAGACGATGCATAACATATATACTAAAGTCAAATTATTCCCAAAAAGAAGCATTATTTATTCAGACAAGCTGAGTCACAGAAATGTCTGCCTCTTCTAATCGAGTAAGAGCAATGCACGCAATGTTTCTGTCTCATGCGTGTTTATTTCACATGGACTTTATCATAGTGTCTGTTTTTCCAAAGCAGTATTCTACATTTCTCAAATGTTTATTGGAAAAAAAATAAAAATAATAAACACCATGACATTTCCTGCATCACCTCCTCCCTCATTGAACAAGCTTCCTAAAGGCAAAGTCTCGGAGGAATTCAACCTTTCTGTATTTCAGTTTAGAAGATTGTACTCGCTCTCTCTGCTGTTTGACTGGAGAGTAGTATGCCTGTGTGTTGATGGCATCAACTGCTTTCATGATGATATTTTGGGGGCAAAACAGAATTGAATGCGATTGCAAGTCTTCCTTCATTCCGTAATGTCTCGAACAACACATGGGTGCTGATTTCTGGCTTAAGAGGAGGATTTTAAACCATTTTTCCCCATTCCTAGCTAGATTATATAAACCCTATACCATTTTTATATGTATAAATTGGATACAGATGTTTTCTTGCTACAGTTACAGCTGAAATAATTAGTTGATCAACAGGAAAAAAAATGCCAGAGAGCCTGACTCTCACTGCTGTGAGTCTCCTGTTGTTTGAAAATCAGATGTCTTTTAAAACCCTTTCTGCAAATGTTTTATTGCGTAACTTGCTTTTTTGTAATATTTTTAGGTAATGCAAACTGTATTTTTCTGCACTTATTGACTGCATTAAAAGTGCTATTTTATCAAAATGTTCAACATGACATAAATGACAAAATTACACAGAGATACATGATGCTACACAGGACCTCATGATCATTCTCAAACTACAATTTAGATATTATTATTAATATTATTATTATTATTATTATTATTAATATTATTATTATTCATTATATTTCAGTATACTGAAACTGAATTTGAACTGTTCACCGTAACTCTGCTACTAAATGTTGTTTTGGCTGGAGGCTGATCATGCTGTCATCATAAAATTAAATGTTAGGTCATGCCCTGATTTCTTAATTTGAGGAAGATGGGAGCTAACAGTTTTTGGCTTGTTGTGCAAAATGTAATTTGTTTTTATCTCATTGTGTAAAATAAGAGAAGTGCCAACAAGCACATCCTTGTTTGAAATGTTTTAAAGTCCCTATGTATCATCAGCCTACATCAGTGTCTCTTGTAACAACATCAGGACCACCATGCTCAGATTTTAGTGTGTTGTTGACCAGTTCTCCTGCAGTGTGTGTGTGTGTGTGTGTGGTGTGTGTGTGTGTGTGTGTGTGTGTGTGTGTGTGTGTGTGTGTGTGTGTGTGTGTGTGTGTGTGTGTGTGTGTGTGTGTGTGTGTGTGTGTGTGTGTGTGTGTGTGTGTGTGTGTGTGTGTGTGTGTGTGTGTGTGTGTAGGTGGGGAACCAGCGCGTGGAGCTCACGCTGTCGGAGCTGCAGGAAATGGCCACACGGCAGCAGCAGCAAATCGAGGCTCAGCAGCAGATGCTCGTCGCAAAGGTAGCGTCATGTCGTTATTCTTTTATCTTTCTATGACTTGTTCCCCTGAATATCATAATGGTTTTCATTCAAAATATGCTTCTTAGTATTCCTATTGGGGAATATTATAGGCCTAGCCGGTCATCTACACAGGCAGCTTACCAAAAGCTGCAATATCTTCCTGCTTTTCCAGTTTGAATCGTTCGATCTGAAGCACTACTGCAGAAAATTAGCCATTCTTTTTTAGATAATTTCTGTGTAAGAGGACTAAGCCAGGACAATTATTCTTGCAGTAACTTGGCAAAGAGACATGGCAGACTATGTCTTGAAACTCAACTAAACATAGCTTTCATCTTTTACATTTTGCATAACGTGCAGATGTGTAAAGGTGCAGAGATTCTGTCGTCTAGTCTGATACTCAGCCTGGCCAAATACGTTCAGTATGCAGCCTTGAAACTTTCTCTTTGAGAGAAAATGGGCTTCAAGTGTTCAATCACGACCAGAAACTGAGGCGGTATCATTCACTCTGCTAGGATTGTCCAGTTTGTCACAATTCATAGTTCAGTCTTTATTGAAACTCGTGCGCAGACATTGCAGTGTTTACTCAAGCATGTAAACTATGACTAAGTATACTCCCTTTGTCAGATCAATTATAAGGAGGAGATTTCTTGTGTTGGAAGGAATAAGAGCCAGTCTACCAGGATTCTCAGTGCACTCAGTTTGACCACTGTGCTTGTGGTTTGCGGATCAGTCGAGATCAGTCATGCAAGATGAAGCTCACTGTATACTCGCAGATAGGAAGACTTATTTACTGCCTTTGTTGTGGTGTCTGAAAGTAGGCCCACATGAAGCCCCACAGTCATTTGGAAACCTGGGCCTGTCATTTCCTATTTTAGGACATTAACTGGAGCAATACTCAGTTGGGTTTGAGAGATGAAGTCATCTGACCTGAACTGTCTTGACACAGCATTTAATTTAGCGCATACAGTAGAAAGGTTTAGCCCAGTTTCAGTGTATGTTTGCCACGGAGACATCTTGTCGGCTTTGGGTTGGTGCCTTGCTGGTTTTAGTAATGAGACAGTCCGCACCGTTGACATCAATTTTGTACCTCGTGTTAATCTGCTTGCCTTTAAAACGTCATTCTCTGTCGGGTCCTCTGAAGGAGCAACGCTTGCGTTACCTGAAGCAGCAGGAGCGGCGTCAGCAGCAAACCGTGTTCAGAGAGTGAGAAGCTGCAGAAGCTGAAGGAGCGCGTGGAGAGCCAGGAGGCAAAGCTCAAGAAGATTCGGGCAATGAGAGGGCAGGTGGACTACAGCAAGGTCATCAATGGCAACCTGTGTGCGTATACTTTCAATACATGCACAATTTACTGGCTTTAAACACTCCCGGCGTTGTAATTTTTCAGATCATGCCACCATAAATAACTAAAATGTTGTGTGAGAGGTGATGTTATTCTCTAAGTGTCACATATTTATATATTCACATTCACACAAGAGTTAGAAAGAAAGCCTCATCGCACCTGTACATGAGAAGAAAGACTGAGCTCACTTGCTAAATTTAAGGTAGTCACCCAACATTTCTTCATTTCTTACATCCAGCGGCAGAGATTGAGCAAGTAAGCAGCCTGTTCCAGGAGAAGCAGGCTGAGCTACAGTCTGCAGTGCTGCGGGTGGAGCAGCTAAGCCTGCAGCTGGAGGACTTGCGGAGAGGAAAGCTCAACGGCATACAGACCGCCCTGGGTGGCCAAGTAACCGGCGCTGCGGCCCTTGAGCTTCGTAAACTCTACCAGGAGCTTCAGGTACTTTGTGGTAGAAATAAGTGCAGCATCCAGTGAATTATTGTATAAGTTCCACTACATTCCACTTTACCCACTCCACTTTACCCACAGATCCGCAACAAGTTGAACCAGGAGCAAAACAGCAAGCTGAAGCAACAGAAGGACCTCCTCAACAAACGCAACATGGAAGTGACTCTCATGGACAAACGCATCAGCGAGCTGCGGGAACGCCTTTACAAGAAAAAAGCTGAGGCACGTCAAAAAGAAAACCTTCCTGTAAGACTAAGAGCGTGCAACACATCACACTAAGACTCTGTTCAGGTTAAAAGCAAAACGCAAAATTAGGATTATTTCAGCTTTTCAAGTCTTAGTGGCAACTTGTCGTTGTTTATGCTCCATAAACCATCTGCAACGAGGTAACTATTCGCTTATGTCGATCAATGCTAGTGGCTGGGAAACTACATTTTGAATATATTAAACATCTGCATGTTAATTGTTTCTCCTGTCAGCCTTTTTTAACATTTAAATCTTTTCTGATTTTCTCCCTCTTATAGCTGAACAGAGCCAACGGGCCTCCCTCTCCCCAGCCGGCTCCCGGGACTCTGGGCCGCGTTGCTGCTGTTGGGCCGTACATCCAGGTCCCTGTACCTGGTAGACAGGAAGGAGGCTACACTTTACCACCTGATCCACTGAAGCCTCAGACCTGGGCGTTAATAACCAAGCCAACCATGGACGCACCAAGTCAGGTTGGTTGAAACCCAAAATATTACAATTGCAGTGCAGATTTTAGTTTTTTGTCCTAAAATACATCACTGTAAAACGACTGAAGTAGTGAATACCAGGTGATACACATTGGCTAAGTTTTGATTTAATAATTTAGTTTCTTGTTATTTTTTTCCTCCATGAAGAAAGTAGTCCCAGAGGCAGAGATCTTACTACACATTTAACACATCTTCTTGCATGATTGAAATGACCTCCTGGGCCCCGACTGTCACTATTTCCTTTCTACCTGTTTTCTCAATTAATTCTCCAACCTGGACTTGATTTGTATGATTTCTTTTTCCTTCCTCTCTAACCTTCCTTTCTATCTGTGTTGTGTATTCTGTGATATCTTTCTTTTTCTCTCCCTCCTCTCTTGACGCGTCTGTATCTTTGTAATGTCTCTATTTCACTGGGTGCGGGGTGTGGGGCAACGCTTCCTGGGGCAGACGGTGTGCGAAAGCCTCCCGGCCCTTGGAAGGTGTCCGATTTAGACATTGTTGTGGACCCGGTACCCCCGTCCCTTCCAGAATCACACCCGGGCATCGGGGCCTCCACTGGCTCTGACAGCACTTCCCGTGAGTGCACAGTGCTGCATTAAGCAGAGGGGTGGCACCTCCTGAACCTTCTTGGATTGTTGCACGGGATCCTCAGCATGCACTAGAGATTTGCCTCTGCCTCATCACAGTTTGATCCACCTACGCATATTCATACTCCACACATGAGATTTTACTTAAAAGGTAATTGAACTGATTTTCTCCACCAGACAAATCAAAGTTTCCATGCACAGCTGGAAGGAGGAGATGAGCATCTGTGCCTGGTGAAAATGAACAATGTCTGAGTGATGGAGGCATCCTCGTTTGGCATCATTAATCTCTCCTGCCAGTGCGGCATTGAGCCAGTTTATCTCGTCTTTTTTTTGTTTTAGAACTGGAGAGAGCACATGTTGACATTTCATTCGGAGTCTTTCCGCTTTGGATTGGCTAATGACGTCAAAGTCGTGGGGTGCCATCTTGAAACACTTTGCTGCCATCTGCAGAAATTTGACGCTCTTAATCGTAGTTGACATCATGTCTGAATTGAAGAAAGTGTCACTGCCAAAGCGCTGCTGATCCTTTTGTGTGTTTGTACTCTTCTGAGAAGGTTCAATGAGTTGAGTGCCTCGTAGATTTACACACAAGATATCTGGGCTTTGTCCTAATTTCATAGCATCCCCAGCCTGCCTTACCTTCACTCCACATCCTCATAACTGAGCTGTAAGAATCACTTTTAGTTGTCCAACACCAAACATGCACAAGGAAATGAACTCGTGCATGTTAAAATGTCATTGAACTAATTTAGCAGCTGTCACTCCCCATAATCTGTGAAGACCCAAATTGAGCTGTTTCCTTTTAGACTCTGCATAGCGTTGGTAAAGCTGCTTTATTGTTAGTGAACTAATCTCTGTCACATTGAAAGAAAAGATGGGAAGCTGCTTTTTAAGCAGATATCCCAGTCAATCGCATTATATTGATTATTTGTTTCCACGTTGCCATAGAAACTAAATGGCATATTGGACCAATTGATTTTTGAGACTTTTCGAGTCGCTTATTGTGTTATTCCTGTTTGTTTGTCTTCTTTTCCATCCTTTCTTTTCAACCTGTCCTTACATCCTTTTTTATCCTACATGTATTTTATTCAAGCAATCAGTCAGTCACTGAATCTTCTACTAAATCGCAATTTAGTTACAATTTACCAAATGTAACTAAAGTAAAACATTAAATGCAAGTGCGTAGCGGCAAAATACTAATGCAGATACATCCATTGCACTCATTGCTGTGAAGCGAAGGCTCAGGATTTTATCCTATTGATCAATTGCCCCTCTTGCAACATTTAGTGTGTGTTGTTTTTGATATTTTTTCCTTATAGAAGACGGTAGGACATATTTTTGTGTAAGATTTCAAGAAAGAGCAACAACCTACTGTAAATTGTTAGTGCCTACCCCAAAAGGTCAGCTAACAGAAGATTTCTGTCATTGGGAAACATTAAACCAATGGCTTTACTTTAAGCAACAACAGTCGTGTCAGTATAAGTAGCTTTTTGCAAGAATTGAGCTTAATTCCTCTCTATCTTTGTTTGTGGAATATGCTGAATTCATATCAACAAAAAGGCAACAAGCAGGTGTGATTGATTGCCTCATAATGGCGGCTGGTTAATAGGATAGGCTTCTCAAAATCCTGAACCCTCCATTCAACACCAATCCTAGGTCAAAATGGTACGGCTATATCTTCTATGTGTATAAAATCATCACTAATATTCAGGTTAAGCTGAGTCTCACGTTTAAAATGTGAACAATTAGAAAACAATACCATTTAGACCTAGATCTGGTGGATATGCTTCGTCACTTCCCTGCGTTATACAATGGACTTCTCCTACCACCTCAATCATTGAGTATGATCTTTTTCTTTTTTTACAACACGCTAACTGTGTCCTGTTTGTGCCTTAGCCAATGATACGGGTTGGCCTACTTTAGGCAAGACCAACACATCTTTAAAGCCTCCTGAGAGACGAGACTCAGGGTCTGATACCCAGGGCAAGAGCCCTCCCTCAGGCTCCCCCATCACTCCAAGTGGAGAAAAGGTTTGTGCTCTTTCTTCTGATCTGTCTATTGATTTGTAATTATTAACCTCCTTATGTAATGTTGCATCTATAAGCAAAATGTTTTATGTTTGTGATTATGCTTACAAAGTCATTTTTTGTGTGTTTTCACGCTTCTTTACAGGTGCTAGACTCCAAAATGGCCGTGTCCTCGCCCGCCATATCCAAGCCACAGCCGCCTCCCTATGGCTCCCATCTCACCTCCGCAAACTCAGCCACCTCCTTGGACCGGCGCAAGGACGCACCTCCTCCTCGCCCGCTCCCAAACCCGCCGGCTCCCGCTTGGCCCCGCGTCCCGCCCACCACAGGCTCATCCTCCCAGCAGATCCAGCAGCGGATCTCGGTGCCGCCGAGTCCCACCTTCCAGCCTAATGTGCCACTTTTCCCTCCCGGGCTGAGCGAGCGACTGGATCCCCCCCTGCTGTGGCCGTACGCCCCTTTATCCCAGACAGAGGATCACGGCCTCAGTCGCCCCGAAAAGGCCCACCTACCATGAACTCTAGCTCCATCTATCACATGTACCTCCAGCAGGCAGCGCCAAAGAGCCAGCCACTCAAGCCTGCTCTTAAAGCAGGTAAGTGATGTGTTTGAAGCGATGGTCCAGTTTGTGAGGCCTCACATGTGTGTTTCTTTAAATGATTGAGTAGTTTGATAGTTAAATCTTGAATAATTGAATCATGCCTTATGTTATGTGATGTAGTGTATCTTTTAGTATTCCTGCCAGGTGTAGGATCCGTTTTTTTGTTTAAAAATGACTAAAATGATAATTTGGCCCGAGTGACTTTGTAAAAGCTACAGCAGATAGTCTTGTAAGCATTTACCAAACATCTTAAATTAATTTAGTGCTGAAATCTTTTTTTTTCCTTTCTTTTTTTTCCTTTTAGCCTTTATATTTATTCCATATGGCCCGTCAAGGAGGAATGTAGTTGCACATAAAAATCAGAAGTGGTCCGATTAGTAAATACAGTGAATTTTGTGGTTAACGAAGAGGAATTGACATAAGTTATGACTTTTTCCACTTTGACATTCTGGAATTGATTAATTGAAAAAAAATAGTGAATTTTTCATGAAAGATTATGTCTAATGTAATACCCCTCTGTTTGTCTCTAGTGTATGGGAAGCCTGTTCTCCCCCCCAGCTCGACACCCCCCTCGCCTCTGCCTTTCATCCAGGCAGGAGGGGCCTTCCCATTGCTGCAAGGCCACCCCGGTGGTGAGGACACTTTGGACGGAGAATTTGATGATCACGAGTTCTTCCAGCACCCGGAGCCCTTGGCGCCTCCCCCAAGTGTCGAGAACATCCCCCGACCACTCAGCCCCACTAAGCTAACACCCATGGTACACTCCCCGCTGCGCTACCAAAGTGACGCCGATCTCGAGGTGCTCCGTAAAAAGCTGGCCAACGCTCCGAGACCACTCAAGAAGCGCAGCTCCATCACGGAACCGGAGGGCCCCAGCGGACCCAACATCCAGAAGCTGCTCTACCAGAGATTCAACACTCTGGCGGGAGGCATCGAGGGGAATGGAGTCAGTGGATCAGGAGGTGGCAACGGCGCAGGTAATGGAACGCCATTCTATCAGCCAGCTAATCCTCCCGCATATCTGGGGGGTGACTTCGTGGCCGACACAGACAACGGTAACCTCCCATCTGAGACGCTGCTCCCGCCACCGGAGGCAGACGAGGCGGGGTCCGAGGCTCCGCCGCCATCTGCTGACCCTAATGACAACGAGTCACTGCCCTCGCCGCCAGAGCTGGATCCCACCGAAGGAGAGGAAGCGGAGGACGACAACAATAACAACGTGGGGAGCTCTGAGGCGTTGCTGCCCAGCCCTGTGCTGGAGGTGACCACTCCAGAAGAGAGCAGTGCGATGGGCTCACAGACCCTGGTGAGAGATGCACACACACACACACACTTGTGATTGCATTTAAAGAGAGATTTTGCATTAGATAAATAAGCATGCCTCCTCTCTGCATCCGTCACAGGACAAACGCACAAACCTGAAGAAGCCAAACTCTGAGCGCACTGGCCACGGCTTCAGGGTGAAGTTCAACCCTCTGGCCCTCCTGCTGGATGCCTCATTGGAGGGAGAGTTTGACCTCGTCCAGAGGATCATCTATGAGGTATGTCATGACTGTGTGAGTATACTTTTGATTTATTTTAAATTGCACGTTTTTGCGGAAAAGCACTCATCTTTTCATCTGGGCCTTTCTTCTTCTTTTTTTTCCACCCAGGTGGAGAATCCTAGCACAGCCAACGACGAGGGCATCACCCCCCTGCACAACGCAGTGTGTGCGGGACATCACCACATAGTCAAGTTCCTACTGGATTTCGGTGTGAATGTCAATGCTGCAGACAGTGATGGATGGTGAGTGGCAAGGCATATTTTTGAGGAAATAGGGTCAGGCTTATTTTCCTGTTGTATCCATTTCCCACTTATACATGCTGTGTTTTCCCCCCTGTTTGCTGGAATAGGACTCCGCTTCACTGCGCCGCCTCCTGCAACAGTGTTCATCTCTGCAAGCTGTTGGTGGAGTCGGGGGCTGCCATCTTTGCCAGCACCATTAGTGATGTGGAGACTGCTGCAGATAAATGCGAGGAAATGGAAGAGGGCTTCATCCAGTGCTCCCAGTTTCTATACGGTGAGAAACAACCCACCAATCAGTGCAGTGAACGTTTTGAGATCTCTTTGTCTATGAAGATATTGGTGTAATGCTGACGGTCTGTTTCGGATCCTCTAATGCAGGTGTTCAGGAGAAGTTGGGTGTAATGAACAAGGGCACGGTGTACGCTCTGTGGGATTACAAAGCCCAGAACCAGGACGAGCTGGGGTTCAGCGAGGGCGACGCCATCACTATTCTGCGACGACAGGACGACAGCGAAACAGAGTGGTGGTGGGCGCATTTCGAGGACAACGAGGGCTACGTGCCCCGCAACCTGCTGGGGGTAAAAAAAACATGCTTGTTTCATCACGTTTGTCCCGTTTCCATCAGCTCACAAGTAGGATTAACTTAAACTGTCCTCGTCTGATTTGTTTATCCCTATTAGTGACTGTTGAGCTGAAATCATAAGGGACTTATCGATTAGTCGATGGGCAACTAATTGCCAATTATTTTGGATAACTATAAGCAGCAGGACCCATATCTGCTCCTTTGTGGTTTCTGTTAGGTATAGGAATGAAATCCTCACCGTTGTGACATTATTTTGTTCTGAATTTCTATTTTTTTTCAACGATTTTCAACGTGAATAATTTGTTCACCACGATCTGATGTGCGATTCAAGTGTACTTTATAGACAAGATCACGATAAGCGTGTTAACCATTTCTCCTTTTGCCGTTTGTTTCCTTCGCAGCTCTATCCTAGGATCAAGCCTCGTCAGCGCTCCCTGGCATAGCGTCTCCCTCCACGGACTTCTGGCTAACAGCCGGACTAGAAACAAAAGAGCAGAGAACAGAGGAGCCTGGTGCTCTGTCTTCTTCCCGTGGCCATAACCTCCCCCGGGCCTCGTGCTTCACACTAAATCCTTTTTTCTCTGAAGCAGTGGGCACCAAACTCTGACACGCATATTTACACACACACACACACACACACACACACACACACACACAGACAGACAGAGACTCACACACACACACACACACACAAACACAGAATGAAACACAAGCACTCCAAAAGCTCTTAAACTACTTCCTCCTGACCCCCTCCTCTCCCCCCACCTTTCAACCTGTTGCTCTGTCATGGTCCCAACTTGATTTTTATCCCAACTCAGTGTCAGCTCTGTATCAGGCAGCACCTTGAAGAATTAAACGCTAACCCACGTCTCAGTATTTCTTGCAGTGTTCACACTCCTTCAGCCATGAGTTCTATGGTGGCACTGGTTGCATGATACTATATGGTGACTGGAAAATCAGCTCTAATGGTGAGATGGTGCTGATTTTTCTTAGTGCAAGGTGCTTTGAGTTATAGGACATTAACTGTTTTTACACCAATTTGATCCCCTTGCACTAAAAAACACAAATGCAAACAAATATGCTCTGTTTGGATTTTGCTGTAATCTACCCACCAAAGATGAATATAGATTTAAAAATGATCCTCCAATCAGTAATCATTAACAGCTCCCAGGAGTTGATTTAAAGTCCTACATATTGTCATGAATTTGAAGGAGGGAAAGGAAAATGTTATAGAGCTTCAGTGTTTTACGGCTCACAGATTGTTGTGAATCGCATTTTATGAACATTGCAAGACTTGTTTATTACATCCAGTGTCGGCTGTTCAGAATCTGGATGCAGGACAATCCAGTTTTTCTGTAATGTGAGACGTATCGAGCTGTGTGGAAACACTGAGAGTTTGTAGGTTCGGTTATCTGATGATCCCTGACATGAACGAATGCTGCCGTTTCCAGAAGATACTGTGATGGAAATACATAACAAACGGTATTTTTGCTTTACCAAAATATGGTTTCCCAATTGAGAAGTTGTGTTTGTATAAAGATACCAATGTAAAAGATCTCTCACTTAAAAGAATTGGAGCTATTAGGCATTTGGTGGGAGGGGGGGTTGTTTTATAGTTTTAAATTTTGCAGTGGTGAGGTTGGAACGAATCGGCTCCACAGAGACGGAAAGATGCTAGTTCTTGATGGTGTTATTGGGCTGTTTTTGCTATTTTCAAGTCATTTAAAATATGTATGTTTTTAGACATTTATGATAAGTTGGTCCTCACTTCAGACATACTTGAAGCAGTATCTCTAAATGAAAAGGAGAACTAGCAAATATTTTATAAAATCCAGACACTGCACCTCAAAAAACACTGAAATCATCACCCAAACCACACAACAAACTTTGTTTATCCCTTTAGTCAAAACTAGCCCTCGATATCATTAACCTAGTTGTTGTTGTTTTTTTTCTATTTGCTGCTGAGTAGGTCATCTACAACGTTGCAGTTATTTTTCTGTGGCTGTTACAAACCCCATGTAAAACACTTAATCTCAGGACCAACATGGTGCTGCTGACACTGTTCCACCACAAAACTAGTGATCATACTTCTATTTTCTACGTCTACAAACATCACCTACATTTGAGCAGCATACCAAATAAACAACGAAATTTAACAAAAAAAACTCAAATCTGTCTCAGCAATGGGCAGAAATGATTGATCGATGAAGTGACAGTTATTGTGTCAAATTCGCTTCAGACAATCCTGAATTCGCCCACTGCTCTTCCTCCGACTGCCCCCTTTCAGGTATACACCTCTCCAGTACCCACATGTGTTGTACGTCACATTAGTGAACACTTAGAGTCCATCAACTTGTTCTGATCCATGAGTGACTGAGTGTTATGCCGAGTGTGCTCGAGGCCCAGGCTTCGTCGTGGCTCAATCTGTACATAGTGTGAGGAGATATGCTATATGTCTGTTTGCTGTATGGACAAGTGGGCTTTCTGTATAAACGATGTACTCACACATTGAACTATGTAAATGTGAATAATAAAACGGAAGCTCTGGCATGACTAACGTCTTTAAGTGTCGTATCACCAATCAGTGTTAATATTGTGAGTGTATCTTTTTCTATGACATCGTCATGAATTGATTCAGGATTTACACAGAAGCAGCTGTATCTTAAAATGTAGTTGTGGATATGGAGAACCTTGATGGTAAACACTTGTGAATTCTCAGGATGCACTGTCGACATTAATCCGTCTCAATTATTGGAAATTACAGAACTGACATCAAGCACAACAGGTGTAGTTACAAAATATCACCACCAGGTGTCACTGCGTGAACATCCTTATTAATAGGCTTGTACACAAAATTTCTCAGAAATAAATAGAAATGTTATATATATATATATATATATATCAGAAATACTCTACACCCCAGAGCTCTGGACAACATGTATTGTGCTTATCTCTCTTCAAGTTTATACTCAACCCTGTGCAAGGACACTAAAAGGTCTGTCCACTAGGTGGCAGCAACGCATAACAACGCAACTGTGATAACGGTATAATAGGCAGCTATAGAACTATAGAGTCAGTGGCCAGCGGATCACGTTGTAAACTCATGATGACACCACAAGTCATTATAGTCATAAGTTTAAGCAAATGTGACTCTGACTTTATCTTCCGTCAGGTGAGTTTGTGCTTTTATTTGATTCTTATACATTATTAAACGTCATGTAAACTAAATTCTGTCCTCAGTTTGAGTGTGGGTTAGGGCTGCAACTAAATGTAATTATTAATTAATCATTTTGGTTATTTCCTTGATTAATCGATGATTTTTGTCTTCCAAAAAACAAGTCCTCATATTCAAACGGCTTGTTGTTGTTTAACCAGCAGTTTTAAATCCAAACAAATTGTATTTTATTATCATGCAACGTAAAAAAAAAAAAAAAAAACGCCAAACATTTCCGAGAAACTTTCTCAAAATAATGACTTAGTATCTAAATAAAATATCTTAGTAGCTCAAAATAACGATAAACCTTCTCAAAATAATGAATTAATATAATAATATAATAATGACATACTGCACTTAGTCACCATTTTGAGAGCTTAAGTAGGTCTAATTAATTTGAGTCATTAAGTCATTATTTTGAGAAGATTTGTCATTATTTTTTAGATAATCATTCAATATTTTTTTAGTCATTATTTTTTAGAAAGTTTCTCACTATTTTGAGATAATAAGTCAGTATTTTCTTTTTTTTTTCTGGCAGTGACGGAAATGGGCTTCCATACTTAATTTTGCCCTCAAATGTTCTCCTGATTAACTACAATTAATCTTTTAATGTAGAATAAAGTCAGTTTTTGTCACTCAAACGGCTAGGGTTTCAGCGAAGAGCGCTATTGACATTCTACACTACAACACCCATGAAGCACCGGGAACCCAGAGGGGGATCTCGCATGCGCATTAGCTGCTCGAGTAAACCGATGACATCACGAGCAGCTCGGACCAACCAGTCTGTTGAATTATCTCCGTGACCGTCCGCGTTTCCTTCGGCTTCTTTCTGCTCACCTGATGAGCTCGCGGACACCGAGGAGAATGCCCAGCGTGACGAGGTAAGAAAGATGTCGGCCGGGACGAAACTCCCGGGCTCGTAAACGGAGAGCAGCGCGAACAGCCACACCGGACCGTTTGGTTGCGTTGTTGTCGGGACGGTGGTGACCTCCGTACCGGTGTGGCCGGTCAACGACAACAGCCATCATTAACGTTCGTGCCGCGGCGAGTTTTTTACGGAAGCTTTCTTTGTTGAGTTTGCCGGGCTTCGGTGACCTGAGGTCGGGTCGAGTTGGGAGACATTTGCATCTCTTTTGCACGTTGTTTTAAGTTTCGTGTGTGTGTGTGTGTGTGTGTGTGTGTGAGAGTGTGTGCGTGTGTGTGTGGATGTGTGTGTGTGTGTGTGTGTGTGTGTGTGTGTGTGTGTGTGTGTGTTTGGGGAGGGAGCTGACCTGGTTCACAGGCGCGTCCAACGACTAAAAACCACAATGAAGCTATCCAGGAACGACGGTAGTCCGGGGTCCCAGAGAGGATCCGGATTCGGGGTCTCCCGGCAAAGTGAGGGGAAAGTCATTTACAATCACGAGCCTCGATATAGAACGGTTCACTGTGGTCATTAACGCCTCTCAGATTTATGTAACCCAGTTAAGGAGGTCAGGTCATATCTATTTTATAAAATCATTTGGGATCTTTACACTGAGATATGAACCACACTGCTCCTGTTTTTGTTTTATTGTTCTATTTGTTTTGTTTTTTGATATTATAGGCAAACAATAAAGCTCATAAGAGTAATAACTGAATAGTTTATCAGCTCCAAACCACATGTTTCCAACTGTAATTTGTCGCACATCTTGCCCACAGTTCTTTAAATCACCACATTTATTTTTGTTTCTAATATTAACATCCATAGACCTCAGACATACCATAACAACAGCTTTGTTATCACTGTTCTACAATTTCTCATTAGAAAGAATAAGCTGATAACAGCATAAGTGCACTATCAGTGAGTCTGTAATCTGTAGGCACACAAACGCTTGATAGCCTCTAATTCGCCTTTACAGATTTCTGTGTGGATTAAGTTCAGATTTGAGCCGTAAATCGAGTTTTATGTTGACTTGATCGTCCCTTCACGTGTCCCAGCGCCCCATTGTCGTCTGTGATTGATGCATTAAGTTCAAATGCATTTGCCTCGGCCCCTCATAAAGGTGTCTGGAGCTTTCAGACATACGATACTGTTCACCTGTTATGAGTTAATGTTCACTTTTATCGCTTCGCCGAGGAAGTGTTATGACTCAACTTTGTGGAAAGCCACAAAGTTACAGGTCAGTCGGAAAAGCGCAAACGCAGAGATTATCACGGACATAATCATTCCAGGCTTACCCTCAGTTAGACGCTTATCAGAAAAAGGCTTGCATTCCCGAGAATTAAAATGCTCTAAATCATGGCGGGGGCCTGTACGTGCTTGTAATGGGCCGCTGCCTTGTGAGAGGGCTTACTGCTGTGGTGCGAATCCTGCAGACGTTGTTTTCACTGTAAACACGGGAGAAGCCTGACGTGATGCACCGTGCTGTTATTCTGTCCACAGTGTTAATGCTTAGACAGGGAGTTGGCTGGATACAGATCAGCATTGACAGGGAGTTGACATTTGAATCGCGTGCCTTGTTTTTCTCAATAGGTGCAGAGGATTCGTCTCTGTTGGAACAGCGTGCTGTCAGCCTATCTGTTCAAGCCTGATCAATATATCCACATGCCAGTGTTTTTGGCTGATATAACACATACAGTATATCAGCACTTACAATGGTTGTCTGATTTAAACTACAGTAAAAGAGATTCTTAGTCAGCAAACGCTTTAATCGATAGATCTGTAAATGGCAGTTTCTCAACAAAGAATCCCACAAAAGCACCACTTTAAATCGCCAGATGAGTCATTCAGCATGAAAACATTGAAAAGAAATCGTATAGCAACAATTACCAAAACAATCCAATTAGTTGACTAATCTACTGAGCCGTTCATGCTATTCATAAGAAGGAAGCCTTTCCCACATATTCCATTATTCAAGTTAATTTGACTGATATCTTTAAATAACGTTATTTATTCTGCATTAGGTTTTTAATGGTGAAGCTCACACACCAACCCTCTGCAGACAGTGAGTGTTAACCTAAAGTCCTTATTATGTCTTCCTGCTTGACAGATCAGCCGTCACAATAGGCATCGCGTGTACCTCGACGAGCTCGTGCCCTCTGTTAGTTCAACGCATCAGCCGCCGTCGGCAGCTGTGTCAGCCTTATCTTTAACAATCACAAGCACATTAACTGACTCACTCCGGCGTGGCTTCCTCTTCACCAGAACTGCCTTGTTTTGTCGGCACCGGTCGCTCTGCTGACGTCTCGAGCCATCCCGCCGTTGGAAACGAGGAGTTCGACATTGTGACTCAGTTTCAGTTGGCACCGGTGGAGACCTGGAGCACACGTCGGCCTATTGTATTTGATGTTATTCAAGCCGCTCTATTCTTACATTTCCTCAGCGGTGACCTACGGCAGGCTACAGCTTTTAATGGTGTTTCAGAAAGTAAAAAAAAAAAGTCAAGTGACATCAGAATGTCAGCGAATGGCTTTAGATAATCGATGCAGCTGGCAGACCATTCCCAGGTAAAAAAGTCTTCTTTGCTCCACACAGCAAAGCACCGACGTAAACCATAAACATTTACGATGTATTATAGCTGCTCTTCTGTCTCTCAGCACAGACACTGAAGCTCAGGGAAGTAGGTTAATGAACTGAGTGTTACGTTACCAACCTCCCTACCAACCTCCCTTGTTGGCTCACATTAAACACTATAGAGTGAACGAGTAAAAGATGGCACCAACAACAAGAGGGGGAGGTATAGACTTAATTATATTTTTTATGGTGGATGTCATTAAGGAGTGGCTGTAACACAGCTGAGCCCCTGGAGCACCATATGTCAGCATGGTTTCTGTTTACCATGGTGGCATTACAGAGGTAATGAATGAGAATAATTAAAATGCACATCCTTATTTAATATGTCAGTTGACAAGTCAGCTTTCCTAATAGCGTCCGGGGCCATATTATATTATAAATATGGATATAAATGGTGTTACTACTCCTTTCATGCACTGTGGAAACCCTTCCACATGCATTAGATATGTGTTAATGTCTATAATTACTGAGGCTAAACCTTTAGTGGTTGTTTGAATGGTTAATGCTGGATCTCTCTCCACACAAGGGCTCTGACAATATGACGATGTATTCTGTGAGATGATATAAGTTTGTTTTTTCATTTCAATGTCTGAAAATAATGAACATTTCCAAATCCTAAGCATTCAGAAGCTGAAACCGGAGAATGTTTGGCATTATGACACAAATTGATTATGAAAATAGTTGCTGATTATTTTTCAGAGAGCGATGGCGAACACTTCCTCTTGGTCGGTATTGTTTCCTGCTGGTGTCAGAGCTCCATGTTGTCCAGATCCAGTGCTGTGTGTGTGTGATGCGTAGTGGATCCTGTGGGATAATCTGTGGACCTGCAGCGCTCTGCCGGCGCACCACAACAATAGGCCTGTATGGATGTTTGAATGTGCCATTCTTTGTGCGGTGTGCTTCACTTGGGCCAGACAAAAGCTTCATTTAGCATCCCTCCTCTACCGAGGCCTGCTCCGTCACCATAGCACCCCTGCCATGCCACACCCTGCCCCCAGTCTGGCCCGGATTTGCACTTGTCCTCGCTGTTGGGACAGCTGGGCTTAGACAGCCGTTGTTGGCCACACCCAAGACCCAGCCTCGCATTGTGAGGATTGTTGCTTTGTTGCCGAGCTGACACCTCTCGGCCTTGCAAATTTTAATTTCTAAAAATTTGAGTATTGTAAGCCAACTGCTCAACCAACACCCAACCTTGAGCTTGATGGAGAGCTGCTAAATACAATTCTTATAGCGCTTGCGATGTTTCTGAGAAAGACTGAAAAACCCTTATATTGCCGCTAAAAGCTTGACTTTGACTATATTCTGCAGAAGTAATTTTTCTTCTACCTTCCCCTTTTCTGTAAAAACGCCAAAATATTCCCCTCAACATAAATGTTGGTAGATGAGTTTGAATGCGTACCCAACAATTGCAGACTGCACATCTCCTCCCAAGACCACTGACTCTTGACCTTTGTGATTGTTCAGAGGTTAAGGGTCAATGCACCCTGTTTCCAGCTCAGCCACTCAGCGGTGGCAGATTTTTAATTAATGGGCTTAACGTTGACAGCTTTAACTCCCTTTGGTGAGTAATTGATCCTTCATGGCAAGTCATTCACTGTTTCTCACATTTGTGGGCAATAAAAAAAAATGCATCACCGCTAGATGATGTAAAATCATCTAAAATGCTTGGCACAGAGTTAGCCTCCATCCAGCGAAACCTCAGCAGTGTGATTATGAGGTGTGTTTTCAAAGTTCAGCCCCGTCACTGTTGTTGCAGCACAGACTCATCTCCACCGAGCAGACTCCCTCCAGAGAAACAAGCCTTGATCTGCAGTGGTTCTATAACTGGAACTGGGTGACCCACGAAATTATTATTTTTGGGCCAATCTGAACTTGTTGCAGTTGTGCCCTCAACAGCACAGTACAGGCTGTACTACTTCTGATGCCTGCAGAGATACTTTTCTATGATGTTAGAAATGCAGCAGCACCGAATTCTTAAATAATTTTAAGGTCACTGTGAACTCATAACAACAACACATTTTTGCCCACAACTTAATAATTCATATACTAATTATGATCATTCCCACACATGTTTTATAGGATGCAATGATGTTATCTGCAACATAACTGGTTGGTGGAGGCATACAAACACAAGGTGCAGTAACTCTTGTTTTAGCTGTGATATTCACCAGAGATTTCTTTGCTATGTCTTACATATTGCTTTTATTCTGCGGGAGAGTACAACAGTAAATCTGTTCAATGACAAATGGCTTCCCTTGGGAAATATAGAAGACCACATTACAGAATGACTGAGATCTCCTTTAAATAGACATTAACAGAGGACGGAGCAATCAGTGGTTTTGTGCATACTGAGCTGTAATTTTCACCCAAAGCAAAAAAAAAAAAAATTAAGTCGTCTAACTGCTCCCATCTCAACCCAGTTATAAATGCACTCTAATAAACATTTGAGTTTTTCCTGGTTGAGTGCCTGTTATTATTTGGAGTGACATAATTGTCTCAGGCTGTTACAGTACGTCACATGACAGACGCTGTAGTTATACTTGCTTGCTCGGTTTCGTTCCCGACTGAAGCCTTTTAATCGCTTAATGTTTTTCAGCTTGTGTAGTTCCTTAATTAATAGCCCCGCTTTGCTTTTCCTGCTCAAGATCGCCGTCCAGTCGTAGTTAACCAAGTTAGAAAGTGAATGTTCTCTCGCCAGACTGAGAGAATCCAGGCAAACCTCGGATTATCATGACAATGAGCATCAAAATTAATCACTTGTGAGCCTCAGCCGCAAGATGTGGAAAGAGTGTAGCCATGCTGCGGTTGAAACAAAGGGAGCGTGTGGGTCCCGTACGTGTGCGGGGAAGTCCCAGAGCCGAGATGTTGGTTTGGGTGGACGGGAGGGGTTTTTATGGCCCAAGTGGGACTCATGTTTCAATCCTTTACTCGCCTCCATCCCCTTTTGTCTAGGTCACATCATTAATGTTAATTCTCAAAGCGGAGAGCCTGGAAATAAGACCCTTTTAATGAGTTTGCAATTTCGGGCCCTCTGTCTTGTTGTCTTTGTTGTTGCAGGAGAGGTTCCAGCTGGTTGGATGCCAGCATTTCGTTTGACAGCCAATTGTGTGCAGTCATCAGTTCAGGCTGCTACTTGCACTTGTAATAACGGCTTGATCACCGAAAGCTGAAGCATGTTCAATCAAAGCTCATCATGCTCAACATGGTTATTTAACCCGCATGAAAGCATTTTAACGGTTAAATAGAGGTCAGAAGACTTCCTGTATCTTATCTCAAAAAGATGATGATTGTGTCCGGGGTGCAGGCTTTTAACACGGCCAAAAATAAAACCTCAACACGATGACCTCACAAATCACACAGTTCTAATTGCGAGCCTTAAGGCTACATATTAATGCTCTCGATAAATAAAAACATCTTAGAATTTAAACGATCACATGGTTTCGCAGAATATCCACTGCATCCTGTTTGATTCTTTTCTTCAATTGAGATGCCGACATGTTTCTCCCTCAGACACAAACCAAAGCGTGTCTAACAGGCCTCCAAACAGCAGACAGATATCAGATTCAGCAGCACGGCTGTGCCAGAACACGGCATGCTTTATCCTGCTCTTAAAATGCCGCCCCACCCTCCAGAACGCATGCACAAGTTCTGACAAGTTGCCAAGCAAAAGAGCAAAGCCAGAAAAATACGTTTAGGCTATATATTTTTTTAATCTCCCCCCCCATTCATGAATCCATGCAACGTTATTAGTTCAAGAGTTCACAACAGCACAGAGTTGAATTCTTTGGACCTGATCATGGATGGAGTTCACTTTGCAAAGTCTTTTGCCTAATTTATGGAAATAAATGCAAGTTTTGTTTTATTCGATTCTCTCATTGTTGTTTGTATGCGTCCTGAGCTGAGATGTCGTCGGTGTTTTTACTGTGGTAATGCAATTTCCCCTTAACTGGGTTGGCGTCTCTGGAGCCGGTAATTGCAGTCATGCGCATTCTTATTGAATTTGTAGATTGATTGTTTACACACAAAAAAAAGCACCTTTTGTTTTTGTTGGTCGTTTTTGTTGTGAAGCACATTTGTGACTCGTTTGTGACATTCATGGAAGTAATTAAACTGAAACTGCATTCTCGTTCGTTCCTGATGGTTCGGAGAAGTTTTCCTTTTTATACCAAAGATAGCCACAGTAGCCACCTCCGTCCCTCCAGGACCAGAAGGTGTCCTGGTTTCTTTTGGGTTTTAGGCTGCTGCAGCGACGAGCAGGTTCCCACAGTATAACATATCTGTGTGATAACATTACTGTAGGAAAGTCATCAAAACAGCCATGCAGTCAGACGAAACCAGCTGCGTCAACAGCTACATGTTCCTCAGCAGTGATTGTATTACAGCTATTCCAGGCAACTATTGTCCACGTCCATATTTCTTTCTTTTCTCACCGTTATAACTGTTATACTCGTACCGGTGTTGTGATTTGGAGGTGATGTACTAGAACAGCTTTGTCTTTCAGTTATTTAGCCCTTACTTCTCGGAGAATTGTATGGATGTTGTGAGTTTCTAGGAGAACGACAGTGATGATAGCAGTGTGCTGTTGCCCTGAACAGTGTTGTTTGTGCATTTGATATCTGAGAGGCCACGGGGCAGAGCCTGTCAGGTCGATCCTGTTAAACAGCAGGTGTCCTTGTTCATGTCCGCAAACATCCTCATTTTTTTTTTTACATTTGTGTTTTGGTTTCATTTTTTGTCATTGCGCTGCCAAGCCCTTGGTTAAGGCTTCCCAGACGATTTTCCTAGCTTTTAATATTTGGTTTTGGCTTCTCGGGTCTCAGGTTGTTTTTCTCTGCTGAGATTATGACACAGTCTGAGATAAGCAGCTTGTAACTCAACCATCCCGCCATGCAAGATGGCAGCATATACTGTATTCCAGCCTGGTTTCATCCTATACTCTGCCTCTGTGTCAGTCAGTCAGGCAGTCATGCGTCCAGCTGGATATAAATCTAGTCTCACACCCGTGTTGGCGGTCGCAGACGAGGCCGAGACCTCAGACCTTTTCACATGGATTTAGTCTGGTGAGCTAATTCTCAGAGCATCCATGTGTGACATCCACTGACAGCCATACTGTGTTTTGAAGCTGTCTTCACCCGCGGGGCAGACTGGGTACTGATTGGCTTACGTTGGATTAACGTTACAGTTTGATTTCTTTGTTTGTAGTACGTTACCTCTCCTGTAATACTTTGTTATCTCTCTGCTGAAATCTTTAACCAGTTTTTTCCCCTCCGTGCAGTGAGCTTGGCCTACATCTGGACGGATCAACCAGTTAAGCCACAGCCTTTCAACCCTCACATTCTGTCAATCCGTTACAAGCACGTTCACTGCAGCTGCAGCCTCTCACTTCATAATAGTTTTGCAGCAGGGCCATAGACTTCTACTGAGAACGTCTTTTATCTTTGGATCTCTAAAATCCTCACGTTGTTCTGTGGATTAATCAATTAAAATTGTATAAATCTATTTTACAAATGAGAGTTAAGGAAGTAGATATAAAGCATATATAGCATTGTTCAGTTTATTCAAAATGGAGAGTAACTACTTTGCATGTCAAGCACACGTTCTACTATTTTACATTATATATTATACATTTTTTTCAGTACACAATCCCTCTAAATGTGAGATAATTAACCTTTTGAGAGATGATGAACAGTCAGTTTATATCCTTGTTTTTATTGGATACGATTATTAGGAGCAAATAAACTACTTGAGAGCTGGTAAAACCCAGATACTAAAGATAATGGGGCTATTAAAATATTTTATTATTATTATTATTTGGTAAACAATCCAGGTTCACTAGTTGTTCTAGTTTTCCAGACATGGAAAATTAGAGAAAAAAAAGAATATGCCCATTAAAATCTTGTATTGTCCTAGAAGGTTATTCAACATTCTCTAATTTTTCTTAAAAATATGTTTAGTTTCATTTTAATGTTAAGTCGGTTTATGTTAATGAGAAGAGCAGTTTGAATAAGCTGTTCTTGTTCTTGTGCACACACAAGTCACATGGTAGCACATATAGGTTGGATGACATTACATAACGTTGCTTACATCCTATCATATTGTAGAATCCATCTACTAGCACGTCGCTAAAGTTGACATGTAATATCTAAGCACACAAGAGATGGTTCACAGATGAGTTACAGCCAAACCACAACTTTTTTATCAGGCTCCCGCAGAGAGGAACATTTTAGTATATGGTGTGATTCCTGTCTGTTATTACCAGCTTCATCATCACTCAAAATATCCTGAAAAAGTCGGCAAATTATGATTTCTAGAAATGAGTGGGATCTGTGACAAGGAGTAGAGCCTTGTCTTTAAGTTTGTATTCAACAAAATACCGTATTATCTCAAAGAAATGTACAGAAACAGGGTGTACGTGACACAAATATATACTTGGCCAGTGGATTTTTCCCCCATCTACCGGTCCCCTTGGTCGACGAGTCAGAAATGGCCTACAATAGATAGAGGCTCAGTTGTTCAGATGATGTGAATTAAGAGAAAACATGTGGGCACTCCAGCTATGATTCGTTTAAAAGCCTGGCTCTCTCTGCTCCTTGTATCCCATCGTCTAAACTGTAAAGTGTTGTTTCCTTATTTGGATTTCCTTTTCACGTTTGCAGTTGCTTGGCTGCGTTGTAGAGATTAATGGATGCCGAACGTTGCATGGCCCCTTATGGGATGGACCTTTCTATTCCAGGGGGTAATTACAAGCTTTCCAGAGGGTGGGTAAAGACCAGTAGGACCTTTTTTCCAATCCTGGCATTTAATTTGTGAATGTTAGGGACTCCTGCAAGGGAAGGGCTGCATGGGTGGAATTTATGGATGTCGCCCCACCCTGAACGAAACATATGCACGGTGTCGCCCTGCTCCCCTCCACCACATGATACGAGCCATAATATAGTGTTCCCCCTTCACACATTCCTTGGCACCAGTCGGAGAAACCATTTTTTTCTTTAATTTAAGGTCTGTCAGTCACGATTCTGCTAAAAATATACTTATCATTAGATAGCTGTAGAACTTTATGACTTTTCCACCGTTTCTATCAGTTCCCGTGCTTGTGGCTTTTGACCCCATGTTTCACACTGTAAGCACAACGCTTAACGTTTCACCAAAGTCCTTTTTTATTTCCTACATTACCAGAGAAACTCTGTCAACAGGCATGTAGTCACAGCTGAACTTTCAGGGTCACCTACAATTTGCAGCCAACCAGATTTCCATGCTTCCTCGTTTCACTGGTGATGCATTGCAAACTGATTTCCGACCTTCAGCAGCTCGCAGCTTTTAATTTCATTCTTGTCAGTCAAATATCCCAAAAGCTATGTTCCGAGAGTAGTTTCATCTACCATTAGGGGCCGAAGGCATATGATTTTGATTGTGTTTATCTTTTGTTATGCCTCGTTGTGCCTTGTATTATGTTGTGTAGCCAAGAAACCCGCTATCGCCTGTTGAAAATCAGACAGAAAAGGGTAAAGTTGAGTTTTGTCTGGTTTAATAATTAACAGAAAAGTGCAGTAAAGGGACAACGGGTTCACACAAACACCTCTTTTAGGCTAGAGTTTCTGTTGTAGTTGAAAATGTTTTGCAGCTTTTTCTTTACTTTTTTAAATGTGAAGATTCAAACACCTCAACTCAGTGCTTTTTCAGTGTTAGTAGTATTTTCTCTTTCCGCTGGTGGTGACAATGACCTTGTCCTCATACCTCACACATGCATCTTACATTGGCAGATTGCCGACAGAAACAGCAGAGGTTAGACATAACAGTATGTGAGACGGAGTAACTTCTCTCTCAACCAAAGAGGCCAAAACACAGATATGAAAATGGCATCACCTCACAGTGAACCATCCATTTCCTGTTGTACGTACCTGGTGCCCTTGAGGTCACCAAAACATCATTCCTGGCTTTTATTGACACGGATGATCCATCCCACCAGAACAGAAGCCCTTCATGAGAACAGGACCTGCCTGTTATTCCAGCTGCATGACATTCTTTATAGAGGCAGCTACCCAGGACCGCACTGTGTCCACTGTTATCATCTCATGACTACACCGGCTCGCCTCGCCACTGATGTCTGCAGCACCAGAACTGTAGATAAACTGTTTCACACGAGCCCAGCTTCTTGGATCCAACTACAGTGCAGTCTCAGATACGGCAATTTAAAAAAATCAAAGCTGAACGCTTTCGAAGATTGTATTATACGAGCTAGCATGTGACTGAAGTTCTCCAGAAATCTCGATCCTGCAGTCGAGTTTATGCGCTGGCAAGCGAGAGGCAGCTGTTTGAAAACTTTGAAGTTTTAATAACACCAAAATCATGTAAAGTGACCATAATAGTCCATAATCCTTAATGGAAAGCGGTTAGTTTGTGTTATTTTATGGTTAAGGGATGAAGCGAGGCAGCATTTCTTTATACTGAGGGTTCCAGAGTGCTCACTCACATCTGGGAAGGAACATTTCAGAACTTTGCCTTTAGGCTTGATTTGTGACTTCCTTTTGGCAGAGAAGTGTCCAAGTCCAGGCTCTCTGTGGCGAGTAGTGTAAATCCATAGTGGCAGTGACAGTCTCAGTTACAGATAGTGGATACTCGGCTGCGTTTCTGCCACGTTTCCTGATCGGACAAAAGCTGCGTTGCGTAACAAAATGTAAAATAAAATAAAAGCACTATGCCGTTTGTTAACATGATACCCCTCTGTAACACTGACTCACCGCAACAGCAGGAAGTTAATGACAGAGGTGACACTTATTCTGTCAACACCTGCACAGAACTGTCGAGCCTGAATAGACGACTTCTCTTCTCTTATGAGAACATATCTGATTCTCTCACTCTCTCATGTATTAATAAGGGCAAAGTAGTAATTAGCTGGGAGGTTATAGATCCAAGATTTACCTCAGGGTTCCCCTCTCACATAGTCCCACCAATACTGTAACATTAAAATCTTCTTTAAGGAGCGTTTGCCTGGACATTTGTCCTGATATTATTGTGTTTTTGTCGATCCCAGCATTAAAAGTTTCCTGGATGTTGATAAAACTACTTCCAAATATGGAAGATCCTGATTATAATCCATAACGTTGATATGATATGGGTGAAAGTTTAAATGAAGAATGTGACTCCTGGAACTGGTGTTACACAATCAGCTAGAAAGACACTGTGGGAACTAAAAAAAACACTCGAGTGCACTCGCGGTTGTACAGTGGTGTTACAGAGTGATGCTTCTTTTACCTCATAAACAATATGGTCGAGTACAGAGTAGACACTGGCTTGCAGAGAGCACACAAGCCCATCAGAAGCCAAGTTTAATTGTTTTCATCTACTTGCTCACCCAATTAACATTAGTCAGCAGAGGATATGAACCGTTTTGTAAGTTTCACTTCAACATTTCAGATAAAAGGAGGAGTAGAAAGTCTGTTGATGTCAAAATGAACCCCAGAGATTTAGCAGCAGTTGTTTAAAGGGGGTTTCTGTTGACGATAACCTTTCGTGACTTGTAAAACTGTACATTTGTGTTGCATTTTCTTTTTTTGATGAGTGTGCTCCACAGGAAAATTGCTGACACATTTGTATTATTTTTGATATAGTCTCACTTATCACTATGTTGCAATGGGGGGATGTTTATGGATGTTGTGAGTCAGTAATTAGCTGAGATGCAGGAGTGATGCTTGCGCTGTAAATCATGTGGGAGTGTCTGGGATTGTTTAGATTACAATCCTCTGGATATTTGAGCAGCTGTCTCATCGTTGCAAGACTGTTTGGATAGAATTTATATGGGGTGTTTAAGTTGCTTGTTTACGATAAAGGATTGTAAGTAGCTAAACCCCTTGCTTTTCTTTCTTAATTCAGGTTTTTGACATTTCTGCTGTATCCTCATGTCACTCACTACCACTCCACCCACCTTAACGCCACACGTGTTTTACACCTTGGCTTTGTTTCCCTCCTGCGACTCTCCAAACAAGCCCTCTCCAAACAAACCCTAAACAAGTTGACCAAAGCCAGCGCAGAGGACAGGGGGTGAGCTGGGCGGCGGCCACAGCTCGGCTGCATCCTATTAGGAATGGGAGTGTTGAAAAGGGGTGTGGCCTTGGAGCCAGTAACATCTGTGCCTGTCCCGTCTGCCCCCACTGCATTCTGCAGAGAAAGGCAGATAGAAGGAGGTTAGGGAGGGAGTGGATACGCCGAGGAGAGAAGTTCACGCCGGCCAGCTTGGCTGTTTGCACAGCAGCTCATGCTTTATGGCAAACGTATCCCTCGGTTGCTCCTCGTGCCATTTGAGGAAGAACTGCCTCCGTCTAACTGGGATTTTCCTCTCAAGCTGATTTTGACAGCCTCTGGGATTCAAGGTGCTTGTTAGCGACTACTTTGAACCTGCGTGGATTACATACCTTTTGCGCAGGAAATGCCTCGCAGTGTGTTGTGTCTTTTCTGTCGAGAGTGCAGAAAGCTGGATACCGCAGTGAGTCGTGGATATAAAGGGAATGCAACAGAGGCGAGCCCCACTCGTGGACAGGGTAAGACGAGCTCAATGAATCTGCCTATTCTACCCTGTAATCAAATGAGTGCAGGGGAAAGGGAGTGCAGGGAGCTGAAGCCGGCTGCTGATTGGAATGCGTGTGTGTGGACTGCATGTGACCGGTAGATAGTCCGAGGCTATCGGCGTCTCTGTGTGTATATGTGTGTGGTGTTGATGAGGGGAGTCGGGGCTGCTGCCTTGCTTTATCACTCTCCAGGATACAGGCTGGATTCCTCTCACCAAGACGTAGGTGATTTTGTCATGTCTGTCTTATTAGGAGGTGGTGGTGCGGAAAAACGGTGTTGCCCTAGTAACCGGGGGAGGGTGGATGACAGGATGCGCCGATCAGACCCCGGGGCTGATTTTCGTGGTGAGAGAGTTGTCCTGTGTATGTGGGGAATGCCCCATAATGACAAGGCTGGTGTGGAGATAGGGTGAGGCGGTGGTAGAAATATGTGTACATGCACAGAGGCTACAGGCTGCTACCTCCCACCAGCTTCTCTCTGTGGTTTGCCGAATGAAGCCCGTTATCAGTGTCAAGTGAGTGTGTGAGGAGAGAGAGAGAGGATGGCATACTTCTTTTCCATGATGGAAGGGGCGGAGTGCAGATAATCAGGTCAATGAAAAGGAAAGTCACCTTGAGCAGAGGGGGGTCTGCTGCTCATTCACCTCGCTCATTTCCTGTCGCTGCCCATCCTTCTCAGGTTCCACCCTTCAGCTTCTCCCGAGAGGATGGAACGCTCCGCATCTCATGTAAATACTATCCAGTCTGATCTGACTGGCTGACTCGTCTCCGTAGCTCTGCAGGATTTCACGGTGCTGCGGAATGAAGGCAAGCTAGATTTTGCCCTGTAATCCCTCATGGTTTTGTTATTTGTTTTCATCCACTGAATTAGAGAGACAATCCTATTTTCTCCCCTATAAACATCCAGACTAGATTAAAAAGGAGGGTAATGTGCGGTGGAAGGGGCCTACATTAAATCACCCACCCACCCGGCTTCCACCGGTCACCCACCGCTCTGGTTACCATAGCAACTGAGGAAGAGGTAGGGATTTTTTTTTTCTTTTTGAAGGACAGGCTGCACTCAGGGTCTCCTGGAAGAGCTCTCAACGTTCTCCACGCCTCATTATTGATGATCTGAGAGATTATCTGTTTTACTATTCAGAAATAGATTCGTGACTAATATTGGTGACGGCTGTTGGTGATTAATGATGGTTTCAGTTGTTCAAAGTCCACAACTCATATCTCACCGAGGGTTCAGCAGTTTCACCTATTTTTGAGTTTTCATTCCCTGCTAATGTATAGTGATGGAGATCTCCGAACAGTTAACATCTTTAGTGTTGATGGAAGCACAGACATTACCTACATGACACTAATTTGATGACTGGACTCATTGCCCTCCATTTCTGCTGATGGTCAGGATATTATTGATCCTCTGCTTCAGTGGGCTCCAACATTTATGACCTGAAGTCCCCCCTCCATGTCATCATTTGAACTGTTAGAATAAACTCTCTGCATGTTTAATTTCATACTACCTGGCAGAACCTGGAAGATATAACCATTTATGCAGACTTTTAGCTGTCTATGTAAATTATTTATCCAACGCTTGTGACTTTCACTGGAATCATATCGAGATAAAATCATATGTCAAGATATCATACATCATTTGCCAACTTTTAGGTGTTTCAACTTCTCTGCTTGCTTGCTTACTCTTTTTCATGCCCTCTCAGAGATGCAGCTTTCAATGAATCTCTTATAATGAAGTCTCATAACAGTTTCCTAATTCTCCAGTTGAAATGATGAATGAATACTAAGAATTTACCAAACATATGCTCACTCACTTTGTTTCATTAGATTCAACATTTACACTTGTTAGGTGCCACGCACGTAGAACACCCAATACATAGTGGAAATTGTAAATTAATATACCAACCTTGTAATTTATGACCCAAACTTGAACCTGTATGACTAAAATAGATCATTAGGATGAAAACATCTACGCTACGTGTTAAACATGACCTTTTTTGTTCCGATTTTTCACAATCATGTTACGGGGCTATTTTTACACCAAACTGCTCTTTTTTCAATGTGTTGGCTCGCAGCCAACAAACTGAACCCAGATGACTAAGCTGCAAGCCTGGCAGGGATATTGTCACATATTTGAGTAGTCTCCTTCTTTGCCCCGAGTCTAACCTCCACTTGAAGGGTTGACCCGAGGAAGAATGCTAACATGTTGAGAGTGGGGGGTTGGAGAGTCTGTCTGCAGAACGAGTTTGACAACCTTGCCTGTGGAAAGAGCAGCAGCCTTTAACCTGCTTTTTAATCTCTGTCCTCCCTACTTTTCAGCCGCACACTCCCCAATCCCAAATGTGCATTTTTTTTTTTTGCTTTCTGCTATTATTCATGCATGAAAGAATAAAAGGGGTAATTCCCCTTTAATAATAATTTTCAGGTGTGGGACAGTGAACAGTGTTGGATAACATTCGGTTTGATCTCTTCCAAAAAATGTTTTTTCATTTAATCCGTCACCCTTGACAATTAGATGATCATGCATTCACGGATTCATTTGGGGAACAGATCTCCACAGATATGCACACATGGTTCTAATTCTATGCAAAACATGCTACTATAATAATATACCCCTCATCAAACCGACATATGGTGGGTCTGCCAGGAAATGGACCATCTCTAAGCTTTTAAATCATTGCTGCACCCCGAAGGAAAAACTTGTAAAAAGGCAGAGGGTACCACAAATTAGCTTCAACAGTGATTGAATCTCTCCCCGGCAACAACAACAATTTAATTGACAAACATTTATTCATCAGCACAGGCTTTGCACAACTCTTTGTTCACGAAACACTGTTGGAGCCTCAACATGAGGAACGAACGCAGTAAGTACGTCAGCTTGCACTGATCACTGCCTTTATCTTCCATTCTGGATCGGTGACGACTTCTGATCAGATCTAAAACCTTGACTGTTGAAAACAGGCATGGCTAGAGATACAGAGGCTTGAACTAATCTGAATCATCACAGTCTGTCTGCGACAATGCCTCTGGATGAAACGTGTGAAGACCATGAGTGTATTTAACGAGGAAGGATGTGGAAACCAATTAGATTACTTACTCTATGTGACATGGCTTAATAGGACTCCCTGCTTTCAGTTACAGCAGATACTGCCGTGTTCATGTGTTGGGAACAGAGAACAGAATAGTATCTAGCTTTATTGTGTACCATTGAATGTTATGTTGAATATTACAGTTACAGTGGTCTAATTTGGGAAAAATCTGGTCTAATATGACATCATTTTAGATGTTTTTACCGTCAGAATGAATAAAATTCAAAGGTATTCAGTTAAAGATTATACAACGAAGACAGCATTTGCAAATCTTGCATCTTGAACCAGAATGTTTTACTTTCATCTTAATAGATGACTTCTAAATGACTCGTTCCAGCTTTTTATCTTATTAGTTATAGTTTGTTTGATTCCACAGTCAATAATCATTTTGTTTTAGCAAAAATGCAGTAGAAACACTCCAACAGTGTCTTCTCACAGAAGTATGTTGTCATAAAAACTGTGAAAAACTACCACACCAAAATAATCGCATTACATTTCAACATAATCATGTTTTCACAGCTCACACTGTCACAATCCACTGTCTCTACATCAAAGCCCTACAACATTCTAACTTTTTGAACCCATAACCGTGTAAAAGAAGAGACATTTAGCATCAAACGTATCAACCGGGGGAAGAAATGCTTCCTTTGTCTATCTCTGTGGTGTTATCCCTTTCTGTGCACTCTCTCTGTATGTTAATCCGGTAATCTGAGAGCCACTTCAGTACTACTCCCTCAGCCATGTGACGTTAATGCTCCCGAGGCAAGGCCTTTGTCATATCTAGACACAAGATCCTGTAAGGTAAAAGCAGACGAGCACAGGGGCATCGGAGCCGAACGGCTCCGCTACTGTAACACCGCTGCTTTCGGCCCTCTGCCGTCCGTCCGACTGATTGATTCTAATCTCCTCTTAACCTGCCAGTCAGCATTTCTATCATGGCTCAGTTATTTTTCTGAAGAGCGTCCAAGTCTGCGCGTGTTTACTCCTTGTGTACTTGGGGCGCCATTAAGTAATTGGCAGAACGAACGCTGTGCCTGTTATCCAGCTGTGCAAGACAATTGGGCACCACTGTGCCGTTTGTACCATGGCTAAACCAGAGAAAATTAGATGATGCCGAACATCACGTTCAACATGAAAATAATTGCCAAATAGCTGCCAGTTTTCAGTCCCTGTATGACCGGAGCAGGAGCTTGGTTCACATTGCCGGCAGTAAGTCAGACCTGTTCCAGGTGCATGTTGGACTCCGGCAGGGCTGCCCTTTGTCACCGGTCCTGTTCATTATTTTTATGGACAGGATTTCTAGGCGCAGCCGTGGGCCGGAGGGGATCTGGTTCGGGAGCCACTGGATTTCATCCCTGCTTTTTGCGGACGATGTGGTCCTGTTGGCTCCTTCGAGCCAGGACCTCCAGCATGTCCTGGGGCGGTTTGCAGCCGAGTGTGAAGCAGCCGGGATGAGGATTAGCACCTCCAAATCCGAGGCCATGGTTCTCGACCGGAAAAAGGTGGCTTGCTCCCTCCAGGTCAGGGGGGAGTTCCTGCCTCATGTGGAGGAGTTTAAGTATCTTGGGGTCTTGTTCACGAGTGAGGGAAGGATGGAACGCGAGATTGACAGGCGGATCGGTGCAGCGGCAGCAGTAATGCGGTCGCTGTATCGGTCCGTCGTGGTAAAGAGAGAGCTAAGCCGAAAGGCGAAGCTCTCGGTTTACCGGTCAATCTACGTTCCTACCCTCACCTATGGTCATGAACTTTGGGTCATGACCGAAAGAATAAGATCCCGGATACAAGCGGCCGAAATGAGCTTCCTCCGCAGGGTGGCGGGGCGCTCCCTTAGAGATAGGGTGAGGAGCTCCGTCACACGGGGGGAGCTCGGAGTAGAGCCGCTGCTCCTCCACATCGAGAGGAGCCAGTTGAGGTGGCTCGGGCATCTGCATCGGATGCCCCCTGGACGCCTCCCTCGGGAGGTGTTCCAGGCATGTCCCACCGGGAGGAGACCCCGAGGAAGACCCAGGACACGCTGGAGTGACTATGTCACCCGGCTGGCCTGGGAACGCCTTGGGGTCCTCCCGGAGGAGCTGGGGGAAGTGTCCGGGGAGAGGGAAGTCTGGGCGTCCCTGCTCAGGCAGCTGCCCCCGCGACCCGGTACCGGATAAGCGGAAGAAAATGGATGGATGGATAGCTGCCAGTTTTCAGAAAAAAACATGGGTCAAGTTATATTCAGTTACCAGTTATCAATGTTGGCTTTGATAATAACAGTAGGGAGAGTTTTTCTGTGTCGGTGAAAAATGCAGTTCATGTTCTGTTCAGCTGCTTTGAGAAATGGAGACTCCTTTATTACTTGTGACGGTTGTTACTATTGAGCATTTTGTGGTTGACTTGAGTCAACACAGTTTGGAGTTTCACAGGTTAAGCAAACGCTCCGCGTCCAAATACAGGGTCGGTGATTGATTTTCAGCAGGGCTGCTCTGAGCTGAAAGGACTAGCATTAGACCTCACTGTGTGACTCCTGAGCCTTTTGTTTGCAGCTGTCCAAATTGATCCAAAATAAATGACCAAATGTAGTGCACACAACCATCCCGGGGGTTTCCGAAAGTCCAGGAAGGGGGGATTGCAGTGAAGCACACTGCAATCCTCCCCCCAAACAATGAGCTCTCTTTTTTTTTACACTTTTATTTTTCAGTGTGAGAAATACTGTAATGCAGTGGAGTGGAACAGTAACAGTGGCAACAGTGTGGAGCTGCTTTGCATTCAAAATCCTGCAGTGAGATGACCATCAAATTGCAAATCTGATCCCGGTCAAATCCTAAATCGGAAAAGAAGATTAAACTTCTGTGCACCAAATGCCTTTCTGGTCCGCCTATAACACAGCTGCAGTTATACTCTGTACAACACAAGCAGTTAACAGTATTTACATATTTTTATTTATTTTTTGTCATTAGAGCTAAAGTGTGTTCTGTGACGGGAAGATTAAAAGCATTAATGAATTTGTGTTGTCCTGGGTTAGAGAGTGGTCTGTTATGATGATAATAACACAAATATAATTTTTTGCTCCCTGCATAGAGAGGTCAGGGTCACACAGAGCAGGGAGTCTGTCAAAAGGTAGATCATTTCTACCTAACCTTTGCACCCAAGAGAGACATGTCTTTATCTTTTTTCTGAACCCTGCATGTTGATCATAGTACCTGTGTCTCAATTAAAAAGATCATTTTTTTATTGTCCTGTCCCAACAAACGTTAGAGCTGCTGATAGCCATAGCAGCTGGAGATATCAAAAAATTAAAAAGTACATCTCAGTGCCAGAAACTGCTGATAGATGCCAGCTGGTGCAGAAGAAGGTATTTCACACATCTGCTTTCAATACACTACTGTCCACTGTGTTCTCTCTCCAAGGTTGGATTCCTGCTGCAGTTATAAGTGGAACTGTTAGTATTAATAGACAATAAACCAGCTTTGTTGAAGCCACCTGTTGATGACAGCAGTTAATTTATGACAGACTGCATAATAACTTATAGATGATCCATTTTTATTTGGTTTGGGTTTGTTTCAGAAACAGTTTTGCTGTTATTATCTGTTATTATCTGTTTCTAAGTCCTTGGATACAACACATTTCACTCAGTAGGCTGTCCATTTTTAGGCAATTAGGATGATGATAATGGAGGACGGTGACAGTGTTGGATTGGCTTTTGGTAACCATCACTGTTGATGCCATTCAGCCAATAACATAGATCTTGAAGTAAGCTTTAACAATGGAATTGGCTGAGTAAAATCGACAGAACAAAATCCAGAAACACAGAAGAGCCCTGAAGATGTCTGGATGAAAACCGTCAGATCATCCATGAATTCTTGCTCTCTGCTCTTCATTCCTCTTCGCACATGTTGAGTAACGTGAGTCTCTCTGTGTTTAGCTTAAGATGCTCCTCTCTCTGCTTCTGCCTTTTCTCCAGCAGACCTGACACTTCTGCAGGTTTAGCAGAGAGAGGTCTTGGGCAGGCACCATGCACGGGCTCGCACTCACTTTACAAACACTGGGATTCTTTTTACAGTCTGGACTCGCGCCAGGTCACCCGCCAAACCACATGGTCACGACAACAACAAGGCTATCCAAGGATAGAAATCTCCTACAGACAAAGAGAGGAGTGTATGTGTGGATATGGGTGGGCGGGTTTAATTATTGGATGTGTATGAATGAAGGAGTACAGAAAAGAATCTACAAAAGTCATGATGTTTCTCCACTACAGTCTCGGGATTTGATTTATATCAGCATCAACAGCATTCTTCCTGATTATATTGAAAGTTCAGCTGTTGTATTGAATTATCATCAACTTAAGAGACTGTTAACATTTCAAACATGCCTACTACAAGGGTAATTCCTGGAAATGAGCGTACATTCTGTTAACTCTCTATGCTCGGACAGTCGGTTTGACTGCGGGTTGTACATACTTGTTGTGCATACTTGTTTTGGAATTTGAAGTAGCGTGTGTTTCTTCTCAGTTGGAGCGGGTGACAGTGAAAGGTGTTGTGTGGGTGTTGTTCGGGGTCACAAAAGCTCACCTGGCTATGAGAGGAATGTCCTCTTGTTCTAACAGGCCTCTGTTATGTTGGGAACCTTGACCGTGTGACAGACAACCTCCGGGGGCTAATGTCAGTGAACTCAGGCTCCAGAGGTTAACAATTACAGCACTAAAGCAAAGTCTTAACAGTGTCACAGTGTGCATGTTTAGCCCATGGATGTATAAAGAGAAGTGGATACAGCAAGTTAAGAATCCAGATAAAGTTATTCTGATCTTTTGGCGATCTTCTTCATACTTCTACACCTGCCTCCTTGATCCAGCCAATCGCACCATGTGACTACCCTCCCCGCATGGCCCGAGCCATGGCACATCCGCAGGCTCCTGTAGCTGGATGTGGACCCACGCTGTCCCACTCTCGCTCACAAGTTTATACAAAGTTTACAGCTCGCTTTAGCAAATGGAAAAGATGGGCCGCATTGTGGACTAATATGGTCAAAGAGGGCTTTGAATGGCTTCTTCCCTTCATGCTAGAATAGATGGTGAGCGTGAAGCCAAGCAGCTGCTGCTGAGGCCTCTGGTAGTCTATTTGGAAAAGTCAAGGATGTGTCAAAATAAATACACAATCCAGTGTATTAGTAAGGGTGAGCTGCTGTGTACTTTATCCCATGTGTGGTCATTTGGCACCTCGTCTGTGAAGTACACTATACACTTTGTGTATATGGGTATATATTTGCTGTCTTTTTTAGAAAAGAGTGGATATTCTAGCGAGAGCATAAAGTTGGCCGTTGTTAGTTTTGTTTGTCAGGTTGCCAGGTTATTACAGGTTTGTTGGCCACCGAGAGACACAAGTGGTAATTTAGACTAATGTCTAGTGTGTCTGATTAAGTGATCATGGCAACAAATCACTATCAACACAGTTTACCTTGGAACAAAATGCAACATTTTGAAACGGTATCTTTGTGCTTTTAAGTGTTTTGATTGTATTCCTTTATGGGATTTTCTTGTATTATTTTTGTTGGCACCAGCACATTAAAGGAAATTAAAACACATATTTGGGTGAAATATGAAAACAATACGACAGATTTCATGATTTTCTGGTGGGTGGAGAAAAAAAAGTCTCTGACAGCTTTAGCGGCTGTTCCAAATTTGAAAAGTACAGCTGCTGGATGGCGGATGAACCCAAAAAAGTGACTAAAATGAGACAGTGATGGCATCAGGCTTTATTTAGGTAGACCACAAAATGGATTTTTTAGCGACTCGACATGCACCAAGTTACCACAGGAAATGTCCTCACTTTCCCTTTGGGAAGAGATAACTTTAGCCGTCTCAGCCCACAGAACGCCGTGACACGTGACGTTCAATTACAGTGAAGTACGCGAACGGAACAGGTTCAATTTGGACTGGATCACGTGGTGCAGTCTGTCTGGATGAAAACCTCTTACTTACAGGAAAACACAGGGAAAGGTCAAGTGAACTTGGTTGTGTTCAGCTCACCAAGAAAAGACATTCCTGCAGGTCAGCACAGCCTCTGTGGTCGTGATACTTGGAATCCCAGCGCATGGCACAGCAGGGAGGGGGCCTTTAGAGCTGTTTTTGTGACATGCTAACGGCGGTGTCCTCCTGGATATCTGGCATCTTTACTTGCTAGACAGCAGAGAGGTCGTGTGCACTTGATTCTTGATTATTCTTGCTTGGAGTTGAGCCAGCACGTCTAAAAGCTCACACTGCAGCTGCCTCCTCTCTTCCCTCTGTGTTTGTACAAATTAGCAGGTTGTTACAAATCAAACTTGTTTATGCTTTCACTACTGAGATGCGAGGTCTGTCTTGTCTCAAGATTCACTTTGTAGCATTAGCAACAGAGTGAAATGCCAGCTCTTAACGGCTGAACAGCTGTAACCATAGAAACAACTGCACCATGTACAGTTAATCTGATCCCAGGTCAGAATAACGGCCAAAGGGAAGCCATAAGGGTTGGAACGTTAAATAAGACCAACAGTAGACAGCCATGTTAGCGGCTATGTGATGCTATACTTGCTCTGCTTTGAGCAAAATCCTAAAGCTAGCATGGCTACATGCTCATAAAGACTATGCTAACACACAGATGCTAAGCAGGTATAATGATATAATGCTGGCATGCTAATAATTAGCACTAAGCACAAGGTAAGCCAACCCTAAAATACTGTTAACATGGTTTTGGGCACATCGGATCCTCATCTTGCACAGACCTGTCTGTAATGTGCTCAACCCTCCTCATCAATGCTGTTCAGAGCTGCTGATCTATGCTTTTATCTCTCTCTATATATATAGAGGCAGGGCAGATGGAACAGCTGTTCAACAGGATTGCACATATTTTCTACATTACTGGGGAAAATGCAGCAGCCAGAGACCAAACAAGTGTGTAATCTTGTCTACGGAGTCAGAGATCTAGGAAGGGAAAGTCTGGCATTGATGGTTATCAGGATGATTGATGCAGTGTGAGTTTGAGTTTGACGTGGACTCCCCATGTTGTAAAGCTCAGCTGTCATTTGAACAGCATGCAAGGCACCGTATGACCTGTCTCTCAAGGTTTACCCACAATGACCAAGCCGGTCTTCAGAACCACAAAAGGCCTGGTACACCTCTCACCATGCTCATTGAAAACACCCCTCTAATTGTTCCTCGTAAGGTCTTTAGTGGGAAGCTGATACTGAATAGGAAGGAAGGGGAGATGAAAAGGCCTGAATACACTAATCCTGGCAAATTATGGTCTCCATTTCAAACACTCTCACGGGACCCTATTGTGTAAACAATATAATGAAATCTTTCAGTGCTTGCCCTCACTGATACAGTGTGTTGTGCTTTTCCTTCAGAAGGTATGACCTTACATCGTTAACCATTACTAGGGGGTGGAGGATTAGGTTGTAACTGTAGAAAACTCTGTTGTTTATTTTGTTGTCCTGCTGCAAACCGTTTTACTAATATCAAAATGTCCAAGCCTCTTTGTCCTTAGAGTGTTGCTGTGTTGCTTTGTATTTATTAGAAGAGAGCATAAAGTATTAATACTTGTATTTAATACAATTAAAATGAGCACAACTTGTTTTTATGGCCCCTTTTATGTTCTATTGATCAATTGAGAAAACTCTGCTTCTTCTAATTAATGTCAATTTAAAGCTTAAAGCACAAACATACCTCTTCTCCCAAGCCTACGACCTCCCCTACCCATAGCCGGTCTCTCCATCACCTCGCTCATTAACGTCTCACTGTCTCTCCCTCGTCTCCCCCTGTATGTCTCTACCCTGTTTCTTTTGTGTCCCTTGTAAGCGTCTTTGGGTCATTGAAAAGCGCTATATAAATTATATGAATTATTATTATTATTATTATTATATGAAGTTTGGGGTTGAAAAAGTCCCTTTTCTCTGTCCACAGTACTCTCTGACGGAGGCCAAACTCTGAGGTGGAGGAGGCTGTAAAGAGGCCCCGAAGGAGCCTCCCACCCTCCCTACCTGACTTAACGGGACGCATCGGACAGCCATGGCTCCTCGGAAACGTGGCGGCGGTGGCCGCGGTGGGCTCTCCTTCATCTTCTGCTGTTTTAACAGCAACGATCACCCGGAGATCACCTACAGGCTTAGGGAGGACTTTGCCCTGCAGGCCATGGAGCCGGCGCTGCCCATGCCAGGATATGACGAGCTGGATGGCATGTTCTCTGAGTTGGTGGTAAGACTTAATTCTGCCTTTTCTTAGTCGGAGACGAAGAGAATTCACAATATTTGTGTTGTTGTGTCCAATGAATGTTAACATCTAGCAGAACAGACACTTCAACATTGTATTTAACTCAAAAGATGTCATTAAAATAGAGTTTTACCTCTTTGTTTACACTGTCTGACATTCCCAAACAAACGGTCACTTCCTCCCACTTTACACTGACTTGTGAGTAACAGGGCCAGGCTGCTAGTATTCCTCTGTCTTATTGTCACTTCTAATTTGTCGTGCTCTCCTCTCTTTCCTGCCTCATTTTCCTCTCCCGTGGTTGCCACAGTAATCTAAGCATGACATTTTTGCACATCAATACACTTCATTCAGGAACTCTTAATGCCTAAGCCTCCTCCATCTGCTAATTGCTTGTTTTTGTCTCCTGCCCTTTATGAAGACATAATTGAGTAAGTTGAGTGTGACGACAAGGAGGCTTTCAGTTGCTCTGTTTACCAAAAAAAAAAAAAAAAAAAAACAGCCACATTCTTTTCTCTTTGCCCAATATGAGCCACCATGTGCATGTATAATCTGAAAGGGCTGGCTGGAAAAGGGGAAAAAAAAGACTCATTGTGGAATAACATGAGGCCATCTGCTCTGTTACGATCAATTAACCCCGACCTTTGAACTTGAGATCCATTGAGGAAAGTTTTCCAAAAATCTGTAAATCATGGTAAAGCTTATTTTCCATCCTACATTCGCAGAGATATACACACTGTCACTCAAACATTAACAACAAATCTGTTGCAGCACAAAAAAGACGACGACAAATGCATTTTTACGTAAATCTACCATTAACTGTTTCCCCGTGCCGTGATGTAAAAAGCTCATCTCCCAACCTCAAATTAAATATATGCTTTATGCTCAAATTAAAACTGATACTTGTTAATTGCATGAAGGCGTTCTCCGAATGCTCTCTTGTATTTGGTCTCCCCAGCAACACATTATGTGCCTCTGTGAAATATCATACATTGTGACGCATGTTGTCTCCAGATGTTTGTTACCACATGTCGAGCCGGCAAACCACGCCTTAGCTTTTTTTTTTCCCCCCATTACTCACACGTCTAAACACTCTGGAGACATCTGATTTGATTCAGTGTTGAGGATAAGAGCACCCGTCGATGGCCTAACCTCAAACTGAGAGCAGGGCTCTGGTGCAACTACTCCTGTCTTGCACATGTTTTTGTTTTGAGGGAAACTAGAAATTGATTTATGTGGATATTTTCACATTTGCTGCATGGTGGTTTTAAAGCTCGTCTGTACTCTGAGCTGTGTTTTTCGAATCTCACTATTAATCGTATATTATCTTATCCATACAGGCATCAATAAAGTATTGGAAAGACATATCTCAATGTATTCCTCTTCCTTTGATCCCTTCTCACCAACATGCCTTAACCTTTTCTGCTTTTTCTGCCCCCGCTTTGCAGGACGAGCTCGACCTTTCGGAGAAACACAGGGAAGCCATGTTCGCTCTGCCTGCAGAGAAGAAGTGGCAAATCTACTGCAGCAAAAAGAAGGTGAAAGACTTTCACTGTGCATTATGTCAAACACATCAGCCTCCGCAAGCTTGCTGCCAAGTTTGTGTAATCGCCTCCCTCATTGATTTGTTGATACCAGAAGCTGCGTGTTTTCAAAAACACAGGCTGTGAAACCTTGTATCGCTGCATTCCGCTGCGCACGAACGGCATAGCGTGTCGTCGGCGTAGGGTTTCTGTCGAGGGCAGCTTTTCATCTTTAATACCAGCTGTATACAACTGTCTACAAGATGAAAATGCACACTTTAAATAGCAAACTGTCAAACTAAAGTGTTTATAATGTACCATAATGGAAGACATGCTATTATTAAACATACAATCTGCAGAGAATGACCTAAACATTTCAAACGCACCACTCCAGAGTACTTTCTTATAACTTTATTCCCCCGGAGTATGGATGTATCTCTTCTATTAGGCACTTTCCTCATCACTTCATAATAAGTCTGCACTGCTTCAAAGCTCGACCATGAATAACTCTTCCTTAGTGGATGTTACACAAGCTGGATATAAAAATAGTGATACGTAGAGGGAGTAACACATGCGCTATATCTAGACTCTTCCATTAGAAAATCCACTAACAGAAGGCAGCGAATGCACCTGTCCCATCAAAGCGTTGGTGTAGCCATAACATACCACTCTGTGGCAGTGTCATATTTTATTATGTCTTGTCTTCGTGACAAAAAGACTGTCAGCTGTTCCTCCTTTACCTGCATATATCTTGCATACAGGAAAGCTCCTGGTCTAGTTTAGATCAACTTGAGTCGAGCCTTTAAGCCACGGCTGAGTGTGTCCTCGCATTTTTACAGCAGTCTTCCTGAAGGCCGTAGATATGAGTGTGTAGGATATCCTGTCCTGACTAATATGCGGACATGGGATACTTTTCCTACATCCTGGAGATGATGAGTTTTTATATTTAGTATGATGGATAGATTTAGGTGTTTTAATTTGAGCCCAGAGAGCTGAAATATGAGAGATGTAAATCTCACCTCCTCTCATCCCTGCTGCATTTCGCTCATGATACATTAATATTACTGACTTTTTGGTTTAGGTGTCTTCACATATTTTGGATCATCCAAATAAATCATATGTAATCATTGAAGGAATAGTTTGGATGTTTGGGGGGAAATAATGAATGAGCTTTACAGGTGTTGGTAGATACCTTTGGATGGAGCCAGGCTAGCTGTTTCCCCCTGCTTCCAGTCTTTATGTTAAGCTAACCAGCTGTAGCTTCACATTTATCATACATGAGTGGTATTGATGTCCTCATCTCACAATCAGGAAGAAAGCCTTTAAACATATTGAGTAAAATCTTAAGCTGTTCCTTTAAAGATCTATGTTTATGTGCCAATAATGGATTAATTTTTCAGCAACTAATTGATTTCCTTAATATAAAAAGGGGCCTAAGACCCGCATCACAAGCCACAATTAATTATTCCTTGCTGGCTTTGTTTAGATATCGATGCCCTTGACTTGGGCCACACAGCAGGTAGTGGAAATGAAAAAACATGATGTATGCTCCCGTTTCTACTGTGTTCCAATTAGTGGCCTCGTTAGGAGGAGATTCAAGGCCTACGGTAAGGCAAACACAAACCCTGGATGTTGCTCTGCCTCCGTTCAGTCCCCTTGTTTCAGTGTTGTTGTGGAGGTGGAATCGAATCTTTATGTGCTGCATCGACCTGCAGAAAGGGAGGAGGAAGGATGGCCAGAAAAGCATCGATATTGCTGACTCGGCAGCAGGCTCTGCCCACGGACCAGTCAGATGCAAACTCATCTGAGCTCAGAGAGGAAGGGTGGGTGTGTGTGTGGCGAAAAAGAGGCAAAGGAAGCGGTTGGTTGTCCAAGGCAAACAGGAAGGCTTCACTTCCACAGGTGCAGCTTTTGTGTGTCTGGCAGGGGGGATGATATGAGGAAGGTGGGGGTCATTAACAGGGCTGTGATAGTGATAGTGATAAAGCCGCTCTTTTTTTTTGCCAGCGGTTCGTTGGCTTCAGAAGTCGGACGAGGCAGGGAGGAGATAAGTCAGTCAGAGCAGCAAAGCTTTAGCTGTTTGGTTTGGCCAGGCACCTGAGCCGATGAAATCATGCTGCTGAAAATCAGTCTTCTTCCTCCCTCCTCGCCAGCTGTCTTATAGGCTGCATCATCTGCCAAGCAGCAGATTTTCTGGTTGTTAGCAGAGATTTTGCACTTAGGTCTCTACTTTCATCTGAAATCTATTCCCGGGGGCTTCATTTGTGAGAGGACGGAGCTGTAACTTGACTTCCCTTTCAAGCGGACTCTAAATAACTGAGATTGATTCCCGTTTCCTGGCGTCTTTTGATCTTTACTTTCTCAAAAGTGGGGGTGAAGAAATAAACTCCCAGAAATACACTCCCCCACTTTTCTCTCTCATCATGACCCTAAATAAACTGGTTTGAAGACTGCTGACATCCGAGGTGAAAGATGAACTCTTTAAGATGCAAACGCGTCTGCTGCTCTAATGGACTGAAGTTCTTCCATCGGCCGCCTGGTCAAGCTGGCACCGGACGTGAGTGGAACAGCGGGATCAGACCTTTCCATCACTGCACCGTCCCTGCAGACCAGCCAAAACCTGTCGTTTCTGTCCGAGCAGCCAACTCTCTGCAGGCTGCTTTATTAACTGACGCCCAATTAGATTCTGATGGTCACAGCTCGCTTGTGCTTAATGGAGCAAGAGTTAAAATGAAAGCCGGGGGCCCTTTTATGTACAAGCCAAGTTCATGGTCAAGTCATTTTCCACTCAGTGTTTTCCCCTTGAGTTAGTAAATTAAATCATCTGAGAAATGTCTCACAGTTATTCATTTTTTTTTGCACTTGTAATACGAACGTGCCTGTCAGGAGGTTAATCTCGGCATAAATCAGGCCGTGTCCTTAATCCACCGTTTAAACATTCATTTGCTAATCTCGAGATTTTCTCAAGCAGCTGTGCTCTCTTTTCTGCACTTCTCATCACCTCCTGGAACTCAGTGTAGCGCTTGATGATAAAAATGGGCTGCATATCTGTGTCGCCCTACTTTGATTTCCTGCTCCATTTTTGGCTTTTGGCTATTTATTCCCGGACCCTTCTGTTCCCCGTGTGTTTGTATGTTTCATGTCTTTCCGAAGCCAATTCGTCTGAAAATGATTACAAATTAAATTCTCCGTCTGGTTTGCAGTTTTTGACTTTGATGTATTCAACATGTGACATGAACCCAATAACAACTTGTCCACTCATGTGACTTTCCGGAACATTTCCTTCAAGGCCACATTCTTATGTAGCGTTTTAAAGATCCCATCCCTCACAGTGAATATTCATTAGCCGCATCTTTTTCTGTTTAACGTGTCTCATGTTTTCTTTCCCCTTATTATTATGTGACATGAAAAATATATACAACATAAAATGTTGCATAAGCACATTATCATGTGTTTTCTGTTATGCTATGTTTTTCAGGAACAAGAAGAAAACAAAAGTGCAACCAGTTGGCCAGAATACTACATTGATCAGCTCAATTCAATGGCAGCTGTAAGTAATAATAGAAACTTTATTTTTATATATATATATGAGACTAATATGGGATTCTGGGCTCTATAAATAAAACTGTCAGTTTAATGAAGCTAGCAGTGAGCCAACAAATAACATACTCATGAAAATATTAAAGGATTATTTGAATTAGCTGGGAATACATTTTCCTTGTGACCTGTTCATCCCTGGTGATGAATAAGTGTGATTTTGGCTGTGAGTTGTCCCTCAGGCTCCGATGTTTAATCTTTTGTCGCACAGAGAACGACGCTCCTCGCTCTGGAAAAAGAAGACGAGGAAGAGAGGAACAAAACCATTGAGAGCTTGAAGACGGCTCTGAGGACACAGCCTATGAGGTAGACAGATACTCCCCTTATCTCTCTCTGTTTTATCTCCTCCTTGTCCTTTTAAATATAATGTCATCCATCAATACACCTCCTCTCACCTTGTTTATCACTCCTTTCAACTCCTCACAACAGTATGTAAATGAGTCCTTTAAGAAGCGAACACCTATAAAAGTCGCTGCAGTCTTTGTTAAAGATTTTGTTTATTGACAAGATGATATAGCACAAGGAAATGGAGAGTGGACAAGTGGACACATACATATTCGCATGAAACTACATCTTCATTCTAGGAAATATGTGCATTATAATTCTATATATATATATTATTTTTTACTCGTAAGTTGATTTCTCTGTTCTTGCTCTCCTCTTAGGTTCGTGACCCGTTTCATCGACCTGGACGGCCTCACGTGCATCCTGAACTTCCTGAAGAGCATGGACTATGAGACCACAGAATCGCAGATCCACACGTCACTGATCGGCTGCATCAAAGCCCTGATGAACAACTCGCAGGGCCGCGCCCACGTCCTCTCTCACTCCGAGAGCATCAACATCATCGCTCAGAGCCTGGCTACGGAGAACATCAAGACCAAGGTGGCGGTGTTGGAGATCATGGGCGCCGTGTGTCTGGTGCCCGGTGGACACAAAAAGATCCTGGAGGCCATGATGCACTACCAACGCTTCGCCTGCGAGAGGACGAGATTTCAGGTCGGTGGGGGCAAGCCAAGTGCACCGTTGTGGTTTTTGTTCCAAAGATAGATAAAGTCATTTAAAAGCAATGTTCCGTGAAGATTTTTAACACCCGTTACGACCTGTCATCCCGCAGACGCTTATAAACGACCTGGACCGGAGTACAGGGCGATACAGAGATGAGGTCAACCTGAAAACAGCCATCATGTCCTTTATAAATGCTGTGCTGAGTCAAGGAGCTGGAGAGGTGAATTATATACATTAGACAGCTTTTAATGCTTCCACAAGAAGGTCACCAAGTCCCTTTAAAACCTTTACTACTGCTCTTTTTTTTTTAAACACAGACAAGTCTGGAATTCCGTATCCACCTACGATATGAGTTTCTCATGTTGGGGATCCAACCTGTGATCGATAAGCTACGCTCCCATGAAAACGCCACATTAGACAGGTGAGACAAGAAATCCAAAATATATGAGATTCATTTTTCTGAATGTACAAACCCATAAAAACGGAGAAATCGTGCATAGAAACAGTTAAGACAGTAAAAATGATATCTCATCACCACTTTTTTTAGCTTTCTACTAATATAGTGTTTTCCCACTCATTCTCTCAGGCATTTGGACTACTTTGAGATGCTGCGGAACGAGGATGAGCTGGCTTTGTCAAAACGTTTTGAGTCGGTAAGAGCAAGAGAAAAAAAAACATATATATATATAATTATGTTTAAATATATATTGAGATGTGAGACGGTCACAGGAATGTTGTTTAACTTCTTGTCTTTCAGGTACATATAGACACCAAAAGTGCCACCCAAGTTTTTGATCTCATCCGCAAGAAGATAAACCACACTGATGCACACCCGCACTTTATGTCTGTCCTGCATCACTGTCTCCTCATGCCACGTGAGTGTTTCTTTAAATATCTGGACTGCTACTGTCATACAAAAGTACAGTCTACATTTCTTTGGGCTGTATATTGTGATTTTAAGCTGGTGAGTTTGACTCTGAGAAAATAAACATTGCATCTGTACGTTCTGGTTCCTGGCCAGAAAGATAAGGATGTTGACTTTGTGCAGATTAGTTGGTCCAGAAATTGGATAAGCACATTCCCAGTGAAAAGTTGAAGACTCATATTTAGGTTTTCTTAACCTATTTTTCTGGAAAAACAGAAGTCCACCATGTTGGATTACAGTTTTAGCCAGCCTTTTCTCACATCATTTGCCAAACGGCTGCTTTAGCCTTTTCTTTAATGATCACCTTCCCCTATAAGTGGCTTTTTAATGAGACCCCCCTCGGTTACTTTCCTGCGGCATTAAGAGTGTGATTAACACTTCAGCCACAAGTACCAGTGTTGCGGTCTCACACACGAGTTAATAAAATGTAAGCCTGTGAAGGGACTTAAATGAGGAATGAGAATATTACCACTGAATATGATGTGATGCATTGAATATTTTATCCTGTTAAAAACACAACAGTAAATATGTTGTCACCCCCATGATGGAAGCAGTCCAACCAGCCAGTAACAAATATTTGTGTAATTATAGTGCTCCTCTATATCTCATCAGTTAAGAGTGGTTATAAGCTGATTTTGAAAAATCTGCCTTCATAATGATTAAACAGCCGCTGTGGGTCTGACTGTCTTTTCTGAAACACTTATGGGGATTAATCCTGATCACTGAGGCTAATGGAAAACGCTTCCTCCCGCTCTCCTCAGACAAGAGAAGTGGTAACACGGTGCAGTACTGGCTGCTGTTGGATCGCATTGTCCAGCAGATGGTCTTGCAGAACGACAAAGGTCACGACCCCGACGTCACACCACTGGAGAACTTCAACGTGAAGAACGTTGTCCGGATGTGAGTGCTCTGCTTGCCTGCTGAACAAACCCCGATGACTACATGGAACAGATTACTCAGCTGACAGATTGAAGAATGCAGAACAATGTTGTGTTTGATGAGAAATGAAAAAGCCACATGCTCAACAGTGTTGGCTCAAAAAATAGCTCTCCTTTTAAGTTGAGAGAAACAATGTCTGGCGTTGTTCACCCTCGCTGATTATGTGTGTCACCCTCTCTGCAGGCTGGTCAATGAAAATGAGGTCAAACAGTGGAAAGAGCAGGCAGAGAAAATGAGAAAAGGTTTGTAAGACCCTAAATCACTTCTGTGAAACAGTAAGGTTGTTAAATGAAATCAGATTTGGAGTAAACTCAACACGATATATCGTGACTTCCCCGTAATGCAGAGCACCATGAGCTGCAGCAGAAGTTTGAGAAGAAGGAGCGCGAATGTGACGCAAAGACTCAGGAGAAAGAGGACATGATGCAGACGCTCAACAAGATGAAAGAGAAGCTGGAGAAGGAGAGCAACGAGCACAAGAACGTCAAACAGCAAGTGGCCGAGCTCACCGCCCAACTGCATGAACTCAGCACCGTACGTTGTCCTTCATAGTCAAGGGGTCGCCGCATGATAACCTGAATATGAAACCAGCAGAGCCATCGCTCATACAGTTCAAATGAGATGTGTAGACACTTTTTTACCTCTTATTACAATGTATAGCATCCTAAATGAGTGGTAGGAGAATATGAGATATTTAATTATTCTAATGATGAGGCAAGTATTCTCTTGTCCAGTGTTATAATAATAGAAAGTTTGTGTAATACTCTCCCTGCAGAGACAGGCAGCCGTTCCTGGAGGCCCTCCCCTCGTCCCCGGTCCCCCCGGTGGTCCTCTGCCTTGTCCACCCGTACCTTTTGGAGGTTTGTGCCCGCCTCCCCCGCCTCCCCCCGGGGGCATGATGCCTCCTCCGCCTCCCCCGCCACCACCTCCGGGTGGACCCCCACCTCCTCCCGGACGCCCACCCACCGGAGGTGTCCCTCCCCCACCGGGAGCCCCCCTCGGATCGTCCCTGAAGAAGAAGAACATCCCCCAGCCATCCAACGCGCTCAAGTCCTTTAACTGGGCCAAGTTAGCCGAGGTGAGAACAGTGAACACAAACATACCTAAATATATGATAACATGTTGACGCTTTGTATCAGAATGTGAGATATAAATGTCTCCTCAGAATAAACTGGAGGGCACTGTGTGGATGGAGGTGGATGATGCCAAGGTTTTCAAAATCCTGGATCTGGAGGACATTGAGAAGACCTTCTCAGCCTATCAGAGACAGCAGGTACTGAGGATGATGCAGTTCATGTCTCCGTGTGGTTCAGAGGGGGTCGGGGCTGCAGGAGTTGACAGCTGGCTTGCATTTTTCAATTTAGACTTGGCTTGTGTCGAGATGTCTTACAGTTTCTTCTGTTTTGCAACTTTTGATTTCTCAAGCAAAGTTGGATAAAGGTCACTTCATTATCAGAAAGTCAGCTTACAGTTGATAGATATATTTGGGAGTTTACTAGATGCAAAACCTTTGGTAACACTTTCTGTGATGCTCATGTCTTTAATGCATTATAAAGATACTTATGATATAATCTGCTTATAATTAGATTTATACACACACAAAACATTTTATTATGATTTTTAAAGTCAAGTGTCATTCTACTTAATGATTGCTGCTCATTGTGTATTATAATTCTCATTGTTGTAATACATTATAATGGAATTATAAGTGGTAATTGTTAAGTAAAATGAAAACAAATATGAAATCTATGCATGAATATTCCAACGGGTTTAGTAGAAAGTGTTCCCAAAGTTTAATTCTCCATCGCCTTGCTTGGAACAGAATGCTGTTTTTGGTATTTTTGATCATTTATGCATTTGAACTGCTCAGAATCTGCTTTTTCTTCTTGTGCCTCCAGCTTACAGTTAATTTAGTGACTAGATCTTCTGAATCAGTAGTGTCCTTACTAGCTGTATAGAAGAGAATAAGCAGGAGTCTCATCAAAGATCAAGAAGCATGTCTAACACGTAATAAGATGTTTCAGACGAGGCTGAAAATGAATTTCCGATCCTCAGCTCCAGAAGTATGATCTCGTATGTGCCTGCCTAGCATGTTAACTGTCAGCACGTATTGATTGACTGAACGCCAGCTTACGTCTCACTGCTGTTCACTTAATTACCGATGGATCCATCTTCGTCTAAGTGCCGAACAAGCTTTGATTCATCTGCCGTGTGTTTTTATGGGCTGCAATCACATAACTGCTTTACTTATTCTAATGAGTGCTTACATCTTCCCTGCTTCTTGCCTGCATTTTAGGACTTCTTTATGATCAATAACAGCAAACAGGTGAGTGCACTTACAGAAAAATACGGTCTGGAATATGTGTCGCTCCTTGTGGATTACACGTCACGTCCAATTGTTCCTTCCTGCTTAATCTGTGTCCGACGGATTCTGTGCTCTGTGAGACTGTGGCTTTTATCTGTGTTTGCATGTACTCACGAATGTGACAGCATCCCTGTGTGACTGTCTCCAAAGCCTCTGTGTTTTACGCTCTGGTTTGGGATTTTTAGATCATGTGTCCTCTCTTGTTGTTGTGCGTCTGTGGGTGACCGTAACTAAAAATGGATTCGTGCAGCGTTTAAAAATAGCATATTTCACTCTAAGACGTGCATCACTTTGCTTACAGAAAGAGGCAGAAGACGACACGCTGAGCTCTAAAAAAGTCAAGGAGCTGTCGGTCATCGATGGCCGACGAGCTCAAAACTGCAACATCCTCCTCTCGCGGTGAGTTTGCATCAGCATCACAGCACTAAACAAAAAGCACTAGTGATGCTGCACAGGTGGTAATGTATTATTATTTTTATTATTTCCAGTGTATCTAAAATTCATTTAATTTTCAATTTAATGTGGAGATAAACAATCTTTTTTTATGAGGTCAATAAAAGACAATAAACTACAATTATATAATAACATAAAAACACACCACATCTCCCCCACAACCTCAAACCACAAATTCAATACTGTAGCTGTTTATTACAAGCGTCATCTACAGGAAACTGAAAGGGGGGAAAAGAGAAAATGAGGTCTATAGTACTAAAGGTTAAGGTAAACGAATAAAGATGTCCTGAAGTGATGAAAATATGTAATCTCCTGGAGTTATTCCAGTATGACGGGGCTTCTTATTCAACAGCTCATCTCTCATCTGTCTAAGTGAATTCACTGATCTGAACGTAACTAAAGCAATGCATGTGTTTTGTCCTGCAGGCTGAAGCTTTCTAATGAGGAGATGAAGAGAGCCATTCTAACCATGGACGAGCAGGAGGACCTTCCCAAAGACATGCTGGAGCAGGTACGTCACCAGGTTTCAGCCTGATGGATGAAGCAAATGTGCTTTCATTTAGTGATTGCACTTGGACTGCTTCCTAAAAATAGCAGCTTGAAGCCTGCCAGCGCCACCTTCAGCATTTAGCCACGTTTTCAAAGCCGCTGTGAGACAAAAAACATGAAATGAGTTTTCTCCTTCCATCAGCTGCTGAAGTTTGTTCCGGAGAAGAGTGACGTGGATCTCCTGGAGGAGCACAAACATGAGCTGGACCGGATGGCAAAACCCGACCGCTTCTTCTATGAGATGAGCAGGTACTTTAGCCGTAAAGGAAGGATTTTCTCTGCTGCCTTTTTGTTCATTTCTGTACGAACCCGGCACTGACCTCAGTCACGACCGTTTTCAGGTCAGTGCGGCGCTCTGCAGATCAGATCTGCTGACAAACAGCAGCCATTGTTTCCTCTCAGTCAGGGCAGATAAGTGAAATGACACATGGGTTTCTACTAAGCCGGGAACAATGGCTGAAAGTGTGACTCACTTTCATTGTGTTGCATGTGTGTAATATAATAACGGTAATGTAATAAGTCCTGTAAGATAAAAGGAACAAAGGAAATGTGTCACAACTCGGCCACTAAGTGCACAAATACATAAAAACCAGTTAAAGATCAGAAACTAACTGACGTTCCTACAGTTTAGTGACAATAGAAACCTACATGTTGGTTAAATGCAGAATTATACAGTATATTCACTGCAGTTTGGGTCACTGGAGTTTCCTCAGAGTACAAAATGGACCAGAGGACAGATGTCAGTGTGGTATTCATTAGTTGTAGAGTCGGAGGTTTATAGGCTGAAATGAGAAACACTGGCAAAAATCAGTCATTACCACAGTGTTATATGTGCAATTGAGCACACAGACGGCTTGTTTTATTTCTCTTCAGCACAATGACCACGCTTGTGGCTTTTGTCTAAATTGGTGGATTTCCCTGTTTATAATGTCTTATTTCTTCTCTCTGTGTGTGTATTCTTCTCTGACACACATTTTCCACCCCCTGTCCAGAATAAACCACTACCAGCAGAGACTGCAGTCTTTATACATCAAAAAGAAGTTTGCAGAGAGGATAGCGGAGATCAAACCCAAAGTCGAAGGTGGGGAAAAGTCTCTGGTTTCATATGACATTAACTCAAACATGTTTTTGTATAAACAGCTATAAATGATATGTACTCTATTTATTTTTGTAACAAGGAAAGACATCTGTGTTAAGAATGAGTCTATTCTCCTTTGAAGCATCCCTGTAGTCATATTTTCCCTTTTTATAACTAAGTCAGACACCTTTAATTACCTATTAACGTTTGTTGTCTTTATGTTTTCCTGCCTCAGCTCTGACCAGAGCCTCTAAGGAGGTTTTACACAGCAGGAACTTGAAGCAGCTGCTGGAGGTGGTGCTGGCCTTTGGAAACTTCATGAACAAGGGTCAGAGGGGGAACGCCTACGGCTTCAAGGTGTCTTCACTCAACAAGATCGCCGATACCAAATCCAGCATCGACAAGTAAGAGCATTTTTCAACTGGATCATTAATTTATTTAGCGGGCATCATAAAACATTTCAAGTTAAAACAAACATCAAATCCCATCATTGCACATCAAACAATTCAGGAAAGTGCTGTCCTTTCAGTCCTTTTAGTTCTGTTTTTAACCCGTTGAGAGGGACTCTATAGCTCACACCAACATGAGGCTGCAGAAACTTTAAAAGTACACACAGTGCAGGTGGAAGGAATGATATCCATGTCCGCTTGACAGATGGTTGCAGCTACTGATAGTTTTAGGGGTCAGTAGAGAACATTAATACATCAAAACCTGCAGGCAGTAACAAAAGAACAGCATGAAATATACAAAAGTCACATCTGGAACAGGACATGTGATATCAATGAAACTCCACATGGTTTTTAATATCTGAACGTACATAATAGAAGTTACAAAAAGCGTATTCATCTTATTGTGTCTGTGTTTGCAGAAACATCACGCTGCTGCACTACCTGATCACCATCCTGGAGAAGAAATACCCCAAAGTCCTGATGTTCCAGGAGGACCTGCATAGTCTCTCAGAGGCCGCTAAAGTCAAGTAGGTGGAGCTGCTGAGAACCTGCCGCCTGACCTGCAGCTGCTTCTCTCTTAGTTTTCCGTCTTGTATTAAACCAGTGCTTTTCTTCTTCTTTTTTCTGCAGCATGACTGAGCTGGAAAAAGATATCGGCAACCTAGCGCAGCGGCTTGAAAAGCGTGGAGAGTGTGAGTCACAAAGATCTATGACGTAACGCGTTCATGTCCTGGTCTCTTATACAATGATCAGTGCAGGTCTTACCGTCCCCTTCGTCACAATTTTCCCCTCCTGGATAACTTTCACTCGCAGGAGCTGGAGTACCAGAAGAAGCGACCGCAGGAGCTGGGCGACAAGTTTGTGTCGGTGGTGAGTCAGTTCATCACCGTGGCCAGCTTCAGTTTCTCCGACGTGGAGGACTCGCTCGCCGAGGCAAAAGAACTGGTACGTCTTGGTGGCTGTAAATTCAGTGCGAATTCGGACTGCACTTTGCAGGAACATATCACAGTAAAATGATAACATATTATGTACAATCGTGGATTTGAACATCTTTCATCAAAGTTTTTTACTATTTTCTTGTTTATTTATCAAAACGGCTTCAATAAGCAGAATTAATAGATGAATAGATAATAGTATAATCGTTTTGCATCACTCTGATCATGATGGTTCCGCCTTAAATAATATATATACAAACGTACGTGAAGTGTGCATAAAGCACTCAAGCACTGGGATGATTGGACAGTTCGGACATCACGATTGGGTTGTAGAAAGTTGAAGCCTGCATCCCTTTACCTCTCGCCGCAGATGTTTCTCCACGCCTTGTTAACCTCACCAGTCACCTTTTTGTAGGAGAGTTAACAGCAGGAGTGAGGTGAGCTTCCTGCTGCAGCAGCAGCGATGCCTTAATGGTCAGCCTGCTCGCTGCCATGTGTGCAGGTCAGGAGGGAAAACCAGGAACAGAGACGGACATTAATTTACACCGTTATCAACCCAACGTGTTATTTTCTGAATGCTTTTATTGAATGCAACCATTACATTGTGCTGTGGGACGCCATTATGAATTTAGAAGCCAATTATCTCTAATTTGTAGTCGAAAAGCAAAAGGTGAAACCTGGATTTTTTTAGGACTTTTCATGACCAGAAACCTGAGCACGCTCACCTTTCCAGGCTCGACACCCTGAAGTTAAATTTATGCGTCCGCCCACGTTTATTGGTGCAGCGCTTTTATCCCCGGGCATGTTTTATGTTACATTGACCCAAGTGCTCAGCTGGTCACATGGTGGCCATTAGTGTCTGTGAATCATTTACAGTGTCCCACAGTGAGTGTGTTTACTGTGATCCTCTGGACTCATGATTGGGAACCAGAGAACATGCTGACCCTTCAAACAGCTCCGTGCATCTGGTTTGTGTGTCTCAGTGCATAAATACCAAGATGAGAAGAAATAAAAGACATTTTAGGCACAGAAACCCGGTGGCATTGTGAGGAAGTAAAATACTTATCACACCTGAACGTAGTGCATATTGATGAAATATTACTGATTACTAATTTAAATGAATTTGCGTGTCACGGACAGACCGCTACACATTTAGAAGGTGTATGTTCTCAGCATGACCTCACATCTGGATGTTCTCTTTTTTAACCTACTGTGAAAAACACTCAACAAACACGCTGTCTTAATTTGGGCTCTGGCTCCGGTCCCTGGCCTCAGCTGTTATCAGTAACCGGTCAGAACTGAGTTAACATGGGCTTCAAAGCCTGACCACTGGTCCCCCCCCCGCTCTGATTTCAAAGAGCCCAGAACTAACGAGTCTCCTGTAAAACAGTCAAAGACTGAGTTAAAACATGGTTTCGATCCTGCTGTAAATCTAATGCCCCCCTTTTCCCTTTGGTCCCACAGTTCCTGAGGGCAGTAAAGCACTTCGGCGAGGACGCTGGTAAGATGCAGCCGGATGAGTTCTTCGGTATCTTTGATCAGTTCCTGCAGTCGTTCTCTGAGGCCCAGCAGGAGAACGAGAACATGCGAAAACGCAAAGAGGAGGAGGAGCGCAGGGCCAAAATGGAAGCTCAGGTGTGTGATCGCTCCCACATTTTCACATGATCCACAATTATGTTATATAACTGTGGAGTATGACCTGAAATATTCTACAATTAACTCAGAGTTAAAGTGAGACTATGTAACTTTTGAAAAGGCTTCAAAGAACTTTTTTTTTAAGTAAAAGTTGAATTCAGCTTTGATGCAATAGCTTTTACAGTAACGTAGTCTTGTTTTAAGGAAGAGTTCGAAATTTTGGGAAATGTATTTATTGACTTTCTGTCATGTTTTATATAGAATACAAATGTAAAGCATAAACACTGGAAAGCAAGAAGCAGCTACAACATGTTATAACTCTTTAAGAAACCTGTTCATGTAAAACAGTTAATTCAAGCAGACATAATCTTTATTCTGTGTTTTTATTCAATCATTTCTGTCACCAGTTGAAAGAGCAGCGGGAGAAGGAGCGGAAGAACCGGAAAGCGAAGGCGAACGGCGAAGACGACGGCGGCGAGTTCGACGACCTGGTGTCGGCGCTGCGGTCGGGCGAGGTGTTCGACAAGGACTTGTCCAAGATGAAACGCAACCGCAAGCGCATCAACAGCCAGGCGACGGACGCGAGCAGAGAGCGACCGGTCACCAAGCTCAACTTCTAAAGCAGGGCTGAGGTCATCATCCTCGTTTCGCTCGCCCACCCCTGCTCCTCATTAGTTTCCCCCCTCTGGGTCGAACTGACACGCACATTCCTCCGCTCCCTCCTCCGCTCCCACCCAGCTCGGCCTTGCATCATCGCCGCAGACGGCACAACATGTTCAGACCTTTCATCCAGATATTGAGGTTTTAAAAACGGAGCAGAAGCCAAAAGTTGTTGTTAACGACCAAAATCCGATAATTCCCGCTGGAGGATCAGTTTTGGTCGAGTGAAATGTTTCGGAGAAGTTGTCGTGCAAAAAGCAGGATGTTTTCCCAGCTGGAGAGAAGCGTTTTCTTGCAGGTGTAGAGAGACGCTCACGCCTGTTTTGATAGGAGCCGTTTCTGTGTTGTTTTTGTACGTCAGGATCTATGCACGGAGAGAAAGGTGCACCGAGCAGACGCCATCCGGGCTCCATGCTCCATCCCAACGGGAAGATGATTCCATTAAAAACACAAGGGGCCATTTTGTACGGACTGATTTCATAGATGGAGAAGAGGCTGCTTTCACGCCCGAGTTCATTTGGAGAAAAGGACTGAATCTGGACTTCCTGCTGCTCTCAGAACCATCACAGGACTGAGACGCTGCGTTGCTAGACAGACGAGGTTTTGACCGAATTTTCTTTTCTATTCATCATTATTGACGTGCAGCATTTATATATCCCATCACTGTATGTTTTGTTTGAACTTATTCCTGTTAAGAGCTGGCCTTAACGCTGTTGTTTTAAGTGTTGAGTGGGTACTCTCAAAGGCCTGGGCCTGATCTGCAATGTCTCAACAAGTGCGGACACTCGTGTCATAGATGACATATATCTATATATAAGGTTGCGTGCTTGATACACATGCACATATACATTCATAATTACTATGCTAAATGCCATTAAAACAATACCCAGCAATACATTTGTTTCCCCCCTGAAGGGTGTGCCCTCCTTCATGTTTTTACTGAATAGATGAAATATGTTTTCTGGACACTGGCTGGATTTACACCGCAAAAACAAAACCCTGATTTTTAAAACTCTGCGTGATGCACATGTGATATTTTCCAGACCTTTTAATTTGTCCCCTCTGCCGCGTGAATCCATCCAGTGTCGAACACCTCATTGGACTTTTATAATTTAAATATTGCCTTCCATTGTACAATGACCTGAAGATAATAAATGGGAGAAAACAGATGACGTTTTTGTATTTGCGGCATTTAAGTTGGTCATTTATTGCCATTACGACCCTGAAGAGGAATAATGGACATAGAAAAAAAGGATGTTAGAATATTTTGTGTTTCTGAAGTAAGACTGTAGTGGCTACCAGGCTCGCAGCTCCATCTAGTGGACAGTAAATGCTACTGACATCAGACTCAACCCCCCCCTCAAAAGAATCATAGGTTTGTCCTCATCAGTCTTGGATAATTTCACAAAAAGTGAGATCAAGACACAAAATGGTGCAAAAGCTATTTATTTATTTGATGCTCAAGTAAATCGGACCATAATCAATTAACAGAAAATCTAACGTCGTTTATTACAGCTCCACCATTCTTCTTCTTAGAAAGCTCAGAGATTGTTCTGTGAAATGTAATAACACAACCTGTAATCTAGGCTCATTTCAGTAGAAAACCATGTGTCAGCTTGTCATCTGGTTCCTGCACGAAGCGTGAGACTCCGGTGTAAAAGGCTCTGCCAGCAACTTCCACCACTACAGCCCTGAAGTCTCCACACTTGGTCTCCTGAGGAGAAAAACACAAATGTGAAGTTTGTAAGTTGTATTGTTTTCCGCTCGCCGTATAAATCCAGTTAAATACAATAAGCACCGCCAGGAAATTTAAATAGGAAACTAATTGTCTGCATCCTACATTTCCTTATTTACTGCCAATCCACCTATCTATTTAACTCTTGGTGATATTTCATTTCATTCAGTATTATACTCTGTCTAACAGCCATTAATGGCACATTTTGACATCAATAATGAACCCAGAAACCTTTGAGAAGTAAACTCTGGTACCTCGACAGCTTTCCCTGTGAACTGGGACCCAGTGGCTCCACTCTGGAACGTCCTGGTCTGGTCCAGCTGGATGAGACCTTTGTGATACTGAAGAGCCACTCGGGCTGTAACACCAGAACCAGTGGGGCTCCGGTCCACCTGAGAACACGTTTAGACCAGTTAAAGCTTCAAACAGCTCTCCCCAAAGATCCTATGACAGACCAGAGTCCATAAAATACCTGAGCTTCAGCGAACACACAGATGTTAGCGGTGGGATCAGAGGAATAATCATCTTTGCCGTCGGTGAGGATGGTGCCGTAGAGGAAGGCCAGGTCGTCACTGATTGGGTGGTGTAACTTCACCTAGGAAAGAACAACCCCAAAATGTATATGGATGTTAATTTTATGAGAGCGGATATTGTGTTTCAGAAATACAATGTTTCTGCATCAGTACTGAGAATACAGGTTTTATTATCAGCGGTCAGCCGTTCATCATGAAACTCCTACCTGAGATTTGACAGCGTCGGTCACAGCTGTAGCCGCGTCCACCAGATCTCGAGTCCTGGACTTGGTCACATCCAGGCCAAACCTCTGGGCTTCTACAAAGGCATAGAAGGCTCCTCCATAGCTGATGTCAACCGTTACATCCCCAAACTTCTCCACCGACACCGTCACGTCTGGTGAAAATGATTTTAGTAAAACCAGGAGAATATAAAAACCTTTAAAAAAGGATTTCTTTGGGATGAGCGTAAACTTACCTGTTGCAAATGCAAATGCCGGCACACTGAGAAACCTCACTCCTCCTGTTTTACCATGGGAGTACTCCACGAAGGCCTTCACCAGACCACAGGGACAGTGAATATTCACTTGAGTCTCTGGTGACTGTGGTTCCTTCACCAGCTTGTAGTCCACAGCGAAGCGCCCCAGCGCGATGACGGCGTGACCACACATGGTGCTGTAGCCCTCGTTGTGCATGAACAGCACGCCCAGATCGGCCCCGGGCAGCTCGCTGTCCACGATCAAGGCTCCGTACATGTCGTAGTGTCCCCGTGGCTCGTACATCAGCACCCTCCTGAGGTGATCCAGATGTTCCCGGACATAACGGCGCTTGGACAGAACGCTGTCACCTTTGACCTCTGGGTAGCCGCCGTGGATGATCCGGAGAGGCTCTCCACCCATGTGCATGTCGACCACCGAGAGCTCGTCTCCCTCGTGAGGTGGAAGCTGCATCTCCATCTCAGTGCAGATCTAAAAATAATAGGTCGGGGGTTCTGGTGCAGGCAGCCTGACGGAGGGGAAACAACACATTAGGTCATTTGTAATGACGGCACCTCGACCGACTGCAGACTAGAGATGGAACGATATAGGATTTTATCAGGAATTTAAAATGTTTTTCTTGGATTATTCTCATTAAGGAAGACTGTTTATAAGTTGTACACTTATTGTGGAAATCCCTCCTGTTCATTTATTTGTGCTCTCTTAGTGCTTCCCTTTGGTTGGGTCCCAAGGAATTTAAAGGTAACGCATTTTTTTATTGTAAATATGCTTAAAATTGAACCTGATTGTTATTAATCTTCTTTTCTTCAGTCAATTCATTTTCGTGACCTCGTTTGTGTTTCTGGCATATATTCCATTGACTGGAGGCTCTTGATTTTTATTGTTTCATATGTTTCATTTCATCCCGATGAGCCTCACAGATTCTGAATTCCTCATCGGGCATCAGTCTGCATTATTTCTAATAATATTCATAATGTATTAGGCTTCCTGTATCTCTAACTGTACATATTCTGTCCCACTGTAGATTTCCCTTCAACCCTACTTTGGGTACTGTAGTTTTATAGCCACTATACTGTAGTCAGGAAAAGCACCTCAGAACAGATCTGATTTAAGAGTAGTAAAATGCATGTGGGTGACATCACTCCAGACCCAAACGCATTCATCATCTGAATCAAACTGCGTTCATTAATTAACTGATCTCTCTTTCAGAGCAAAGGTCGAAGAAAAGCCAATAAATGTCCAGGTCCCCCATAAAGTATATATCTCTGCGTCTGTAACTCTGTGAAGCAATGCAACAAGGCTGCTAGGTTTGGATTACTGCAAAATGCTGCTTTTACACTTTCTCTACTTGAGGGCTCAAACTTCGAGGAACCCGGATGGAAACGTGGCGGAAAGTTTTACCTCTGTGGTTCGGCGGATCCCCGGACCGGTAAACCGCTCGTGTTCCGCCGGCAGACACCGCTTCCTAACGGCAGACACCGCCTGAAAGTGGTGGAAATATAATATTTACTTCTACGTAGGTCAGCGTCCCGACTGTCACACGGGCGCCGCCCCTTCTGATGCGTATGCTAATGAGCTGGTTTCACGACAAGTGGTGCTGCCGTAAATTCTTCGTAATTCGTCTTTCTTCATGGCAACTTAGCGCAACACAAAGTATGTATTTTTTCTATTTTTTCCGTTATTTTTGAGATACATGCGATGCTTTAAAAAGTCATACTTGTGTTGTTCCCTGAAGCTAATATAAGAGCTACATTAGCCTAACATTTGTTAGCCTAGCAAACCGTCGCCAGTCTGACTAATCGATAACAGAACGTTTGAGGCCATCCAAACAAACAGCATTGTTCTGGGTAAGTTCAGTCTTCGACGACACGTCGCAGAACATTAACCAGCATGCACACTTTGAATGCATAAACGGTTTGGTGTCTTTTTCAATTTAATTCTTGCTCATAACTTTATATTTGATCACAAACTCAGCAGCTGCTTACTCTGACGTGTAGAGAATAAGACATTACTGCCCCCTTCTGTCCGAGAGTCTGCATAAGCGTTCAATATACTGTGTCTTTGCATTCATGAGTGCAAAACAGTATTTACAGAACTCTGAATTTTGCTTTTCAGAAATAAAAAAAAATTTTTATTCGTCAAATTAGCAATTATTATTATTATGCATATGCTACTATTTCCACATCAGCACTAAGTATGAGGAAAACAGGAATGTTTACATTTTTGAAAAGTGAAGATGTCTGCTCTTGGCTAAAGTGAATATCATTCAAACTTTAGCACCTTTTTTGTCATCTTTGTTGTCTACTGTGACATCAAAATAATCTTAAAAAAAATAAAATAAGTGACAAAAATAATGAACGTTGATGTTTACAAAACTGCTCTGACTCTATTGGATGGGCAAAATAAAACTCTGGATGTTGCAGTATTCAATGCATTTGATCTACGTAAAGACTGACTTTTTGTTTCCTTAACAGAGGAGACGAAGCAACAGATGGTGAGCAGGCATCAGTTTTCATTATTCATTTCACTGTTGACATGTTCTCCAAATGCATGCAATGTCATTTATACATGTATTATAAAATAGACGTACTGAATCAATGAACAGCCACATGCTTACATCCTCACAGTTCACTCTGAAATGATTCACAGTCACACACAAAGTTGGAAAACATCTTGAACAAAATCTGTAACCATGCTGTTTGTACAGGTCCATGGTTGTTATATTTTTTATCTAATCTAGAATAAACAAATGCAAATATTTCCATCACAAAGAGCGGCGCAAGTTCATTTAGATTTGCATAGCATTTAAAATCTTCTGAAACATAAATTGAATGACTATTTAATCAAATAGCCAATAATGAAATTCAACATAAGAGCAAATGAACCTGAGCATAGTGTCATGAAGGAATGTACAGTAAGTTTGCTTTCACATGTCAAGATAGTCCCATCTTCCAAAATAATTAACAATAAAAAATCTATTATTAAGCCACCGTTATTGCATTCTTATTCCTATTTCACATGCATGGGAATGAATCTCAAACACAATTTAAAGAGTTTCTAAATGCTTCATAAAATGAATGCATAGTGACTGATATGAAACCTCTTAAAAAACTCAAACAGGGTTAACATTTCTATTAATAAACCATATGCTCAAAAACCATAAAGAGTTGATCGTGTGCCATTAAAATGACTGTGAATGAGGCTTTGTTATTGTAAGGCACATATTATTACCTGACAATAAAACAGTAACTGAAGGGAAGCATTTATACAACACATGGTGGAAGCGTTTTCAGAGAAAATGTTCTTTTAAAAATGTGTCTTCAGCTCCCATCAAGCTCAGATGTCTCAACAAAGGCCATCATCAGAGTATCGTACATGACACGCGTAGCTCTATGTCGTTTTATGACGCTTTCCTTAGTGATAAGTGTCTTTTTTAATCAATGTTTATGTTCCTGTTTGTTTTTGGCATTGTTAAATACAGTATACACAGGACCATGAAAGTGCCTCACAGCTCAATGACTATTAGAAAATCCCTGTTTGTCTGCAGTGACATCATCTAGGGATTTCTGCATGCAGTCTGGTGTTTAATGGAAGACATTTCTTTGGCAGGCCAGAGTCCAGGATGACATGCAAACTGGTGCTTACATACATTTAAGAGATTCAGGCAGTGTTTTTGTTTTTTTAATCAGTAAATTCAAAAAGGCCCATCATCAGCTTTTGGTGTGACCGGCGTGGCGGCGGCGACTGAGTCTTGATGTTTCCCTCTGGCCTTCGGGGAAGCAGTCGGCGGCAGTGAGAGTCTCCTCTTTATCGACAGCAGCCTGAGGATCTCCCCCACCTGAGTCTCGAGGACCGACAGGCGGCCGCTCAGTTTCTGAATGTCTCCCTTCAGCTCCAGCTTGGCCTCGTGCAGCGTCGCTTGAAGGAGCGCTTGTTCAGACACCGGCTGAACATAAGAGTGTTTGAGGGAGTCGACCCCGAGACTGTGCTCGAACGGGTTCCTCTCCAGCGGGCTCTTCTCCATCGGGCTCCTCTCAAAGGAGCTCCTTGAATCTCCGGCCCGGTCGATGCGTAGATCGCTCTTCGTGATGCCACTGTCACAGGAGTCAGTTTTGTGCAGGGCGCTCGTTTCTTCACCTGCCTCTCCAGCACCGTTGCCCCCTGTCTGTGCTCCCCATCTCTGCACCTTCCCCCAAATCCTGGTTCTTACTGGTGGCTGCTAACTGTTCTGAGGACTGGGATCCTTTCCGCCACTCCTCTGCTCTCTGTGGCTTCTTTTCTGGCACGGCAGCAGGAGGTGGCAGTGCAGCAGCAGGAGGTGATGGTGCAGCAGCAGGAGGCGGCTCTGCAGCAGCAGGAGGCGGTGGTGCAGCAGCAGGAGGCGGCGGTGCAGCAACAGGAGGTGATGGTGCAGCAGCAGGAGGCGGTGGTGCAGCTGAAGCGGCGTTTTTAAACTTTGCCCAGCCTCTTGCACCCCTGCTGCTGGTATTGCCACCTACAGCTCCCCCCACACCTGCACCACTGCTCCGTGCGGGGCTGTTGACCCTCGGACAAAGCTGGATCTCTGCACCAGGCCTATCTGTGGACTCCCCAGCCTCTTGTGTGCAGCTTTGCTCTGACGTCTCGGTGTGAATAAACGTTTGTGGAGGTGAGGCCGTGCCTGCGCTCCCTCCTCCTCCTCCTGAACACGGTGCATTATTCTGCACGGCAGCGCCGTTCTCCTGCTGCTGAGGAGATGCGGGCTGACACTGCGTGTAAGAGTTTGATTCGGAGTGATGGTGGTGCTGCGGCTCCACCTGCACACAGTTACGATCAAAGTAAGTGTGAGACACTCCCGGTGTTTGAGCGTCTCTCTGCTGCCTGAACCTCTGGAACAGCTTGCGGACCGGGTGGTCTTCGGGGATGGAGAGAGTCACCTCGCTCCTCTGACGCTCCTGCTCGCGCTTCACATCGGCAATCTTTCTGAAGATTATCTGCGAGAGGGAGAAACTGTGAATGAGGGGATATTCACACCGAGGGCACATTTAAATTCCAACAGAGCTCTACGGGGATGAAATGTAGCGCACATATATAATGCCCCTTGAAAGACCTTGTGAAATATTAAAGAAGTGAAAGCAGCAATGCATAAGAGACCCGTTAATGGAGCAATAAGGAAGTAATGGAGTGATGGAAGAAAGTTAGCTGATACATCATCTTAGCATCTTGGACTTTGCAAATCTATATTGTTGAAAGCTGACGGTAACACTCTGCTCATCAGCGGTTCAAATCAAAATCGTTTTCACTACAAATTTAAAAATAAGATCTCATCATGAAACGTATCCGTATCAGATTTTATGTTTAAAGCCACAGGATGAGAGAGAATCCCTATTTTTGGAAGTCTCAAACACGGTTCATGGTCTTAAGCTCGAGGGCCCTTTTGGTAAGAAATAAATCTGTCAAATCAGCTGCAAAAAAACAACAAAAAACCATTGAAAACAAAAGAAAAATGTTTCTATATAAAACATAACTGATAAAACAATAAAAAAACAAAGCAAATGCATATGAGCCATTTCTTCCAGGCACTGATTGTATAGATTATAAGGCCTTTAGCGTGTGTCCATGTGCAGGTTAGATTCACATGCATGCAAGTTGAGCGAGTACATAACAAACATTTTCTCAAGCTGCTCAACTGAATAATGGATGGCTTTGTTTTCATTGAATAGATTTTAAGAACCATACATAAATCTTTCAACGTGTCGCCACTATTTGCCTTGAAATTGTTTAGATTTGGAGCCGCTTCACTGACCGTATGATTTCACTATGTATTATTACATAAAACCACTTATTATGGAGCTGTAGGAAACTAAAAGTTGGGACTTTTAAGTACGAAGCTGGAACATTTAAACATAAACCTGCGTGTTTCTGTAAACCATTAGTAGTGTTTGACTGTTTTAACGTGACTGCTCTTTTCCTGAATGCAGAGATTTTATAAATATAAATATATGTATGAATTTTCTCCATAAAGTGCAAATTCTAATTGATCAAGTCTACTGCACACCAGAAATATCTCCATTTTGTTATAAATCAGCCCAGAACAAAGAACCCAATGAGTCACGTGTACCAGATCGACTTTAAAGGGAATATTCATTAATAATTAATGTGCTGTTCATCCCATAGGATAATATTACAGATATATATGCGACTAACCATGAGGAGTGGAAAGCAGTACATCTCAATGGCTTAATGGGACCTAATATGTGTATCCTGGAGAAGGTTTATCAAATATTCATCAGAGTCTATTTGAACTCAGAATGACTGTTCCTTGTTAGTTTTCTCGCTACGGTTTTGTGATTTGCTCTTGGCCGTCTGAAATGTTCTCGTTTCCTGGGGAGTGTTATTTAAAGGTGGTGGGTTTGCCATTGATGATTGGATGAACTCACACATGTAGCTTTATATTTGTTGAAATCGTGTTCTCCCACAGTGTCTGACAACATCCTTCGTTGTGTATAAAAGCTTAATGTGTTTACACTGAGCAATTCAAACCCAAGACTCCATCTTTTTTTAGGAGGCTACTTTCTAACAATAAGCAGGAAGTGCCCTGAAAGAAACCAATGTGTTTTATGCAGGAACCTGTCATTTTTTTTACCCGTTTTCTCAGGTTGCATGTGAGGATGAGGTTGCGGGAGAACGTGTTGGCGAAGGCCGTGTAGAACTCCAGCACCCTCATCAGAGCGTCTCTCCTGATGACGTGCAGATCGCAGTAAGTCAAAGCTCGGACGTTGGCACAAGCCCGGGCCTGCGTGGTCTCCTTCCAGAACACGTCCCCGAACACGTCACCTTTACCTGGACGGAGTGGGACATGATCACTGTCTTTTATCAGGCAGAAAGCCTTGAATTGAACATCTCGTGGCGGATGAATCTTTGCACAGAGACGACCTTTGCACTGGTTTTTATCTCCCAACGGGGACAGATAAAACTTGACCCCGGTCCGTGTCATAATATTGCATGAGATTACCTAGAATGACGATGACCTCATCGTCCTGGATAACTTCTAGGGAGCCGGAGGCGACGAAGCAGAGGGTGTCGACGCTCTCTCCGACATGGAAGATGAGGTCACCGGGTGCACAGTGCGTGGTCTGAAACTCCACGGCCAGGGAGCGCAGGCAGCCGTCGCTCGCCAGACGGAACGCCGGGTGGTCGTTGAACACCTGCCTGTTGAGGTGGACGCAAATGTCCGCCCGCATGTCTTTGGGACAAATGGAGAGAACCTGAGAGAGATGGTGAGATATCGGAACAGTTGTGCATCATGTTGCATCACGAAGGCCATCCAAAAATAATCTTTTATGGCATTTAGGAATTTCAATGATGATAGCAGGACTGGCTCAGTAACAATGACATAAACAATTAATCATGATAAGCATCTAGCAGTGAATTTGCAGATCGCACAGCTCTTAAGCTTGTGTTAACCAGAACCAACCAAAAACCCACTGATTGTGAATAGTGCATTCTATAAACAGCTCATTCTAAAGTAACGAAAACACAACTATTCTTATTTCACATGATTATAAACTAATGAAAACATACTTATATCATGTAATGTATAAATGTATGCCAGTGGATTTCACTTATTGCTACGCATTGTTCCTTTTAAGGAAAATGGATGCATTAAGATGTTTTAGGCCAGATATCAAAGCGACTATTGAAGTCGTTTTTGTTGTCAAAAAAAATTATGACTTCAGGAATATTTCTGGTGCTCTTTGAGGAGGAAAATAAGTCACTTAAAAAAAAAACCAGACAACTACGCACTAACTTTATCTATGGGAAGGAGAAGCCTTTAATAAATATGGGCTTGTATTCCTACCTTCTTCAGTGTGTTTTCCTTTCTATTTCATTATAAAGTATTCATCTCCTGTTACTTTGGCTGTAGCTCAGCTAAATATCTACTGATACTTTATGATTATGTCTGCCAGCAAGTGAACTCAGTGATCCGCTGTGACCTTGGAGTTTGTTATTATCCACCTGTCGACCCTGCAACCGTTTAAAGTGATAGCATTCTTACTCTTTAACACGGCAGGTGTCAGTTTAACTTTGGACTTAAAGCACACGTGTGCACTCCAAACATCCATCCAACCAGTGCATTGGGATCATTCTAGAAGAATAAACTATTTCCATCTAATAACACTTTAATTATATCAGGTACATTTTGAGTAAAATATGTTGTTGAGCCTTTTAGAGTATATATATAACTCCTCCTCCTACTAATACTACTACTTATACTACTACTAATACCTTATCTGTGTCAATGCCCTTAGACATGGCCCAGGTGGAGACGATGAAGTCCATGACTCTCTCACTCAGACCTTTGGGAACCTGATAAAGCTTCAGGAAGTCGCGTACGTTGTTGAGCATCTCGTGGTAGCGGTTTGTGTTGGTGTACATCTGCTGGAAGATGGTGGTGACATTTCCAAAGATGGTCGCATAGAGCAGCGCTGAAACAAAACAAGTCAGACATGCAGGGCTGATTTATTCCACAACATGAGAAGGAAAAATATGGTTTAGTCTAGGAGCTCACGTTTGGTTCGGTCTGAAATGTAGGACATTCAAGTGGTGCAAAGAAAACATTCCATGTATTCCTTGTAATTGAAAAAAGCATCATTATTTTTCAATTTGTGCAAATTAAGGAGTTTACACATAAAAAGGATTGTAACATACTAAGATAGTTTAATGGATTATATGCATGTAAGTTGATGATTATCATGAATACATGAAGAGTGGTGTTCATGGTTTGGCCATTTTAAAGTTTATCCCCTTAAAATAAGTTTATTGGAACCCATAATCCCATATGATCCATTAAAAATGCCACTTTTTATAACTACTTATCCATTTGTTTTCCCTCAAGATTCAAAGAATTGACTATCCCATTACTATAGCTGAACGTTATTTTTTCCTCAAGTCCTCACTGCAGTGGCCTCGGGTTCGAATCCTACCGACAGCCCCAAAAAACAAAAGAAAAAACCCTCCCCAGACCCTAATATGTTACAATCCATTTTTATTATTATTTCCATCAAAATCCCATTGCAAAATACCTTAATTAAATCATAATTAAAGGGTAAATCAATTGGATTTTAACTCTCTAAAGCCTGACACATAATAATAATAATAAAAAAAGAATATAAATAATTATTTAAATTAAGTACAACCTTTTCAAATTGAACCTTGTGACAGGAGAGAACACAACTATGCAATCTGAATTTGCATTCGGGTTTTCTGTATCACCGAGTGGTGGATTGAGCGTTTCTAATGTAATTCATAATGCACATATCCGCGGTGAGAGTTCTGTGCTGCAGTGACCTCGAAGAGTCAGTCAGGATCTCTTATCGTGAGGTTTTACCCACTCAAGAGGAAAGCGTTGTCTTCAGTCGCCACAGCAGGATCACAGAGGTTAGGATACATATCCAACGTGATGGCTCATTGTCCTTTTTACTACACTCCGGCCTGCAGGCAAACTCCCCTTCCTCTATTTCCTCCCACATAATTACTGTATCCGTAGCGGGAGATTTATTGGCCGTAATTGAACCCGACGCATCAGTGTGACTGAGGGATCTTCGTGATGGGAAAACACCACCAGAATAATGGGCGTTGGGTTTTGGAAGTGCAGACCTTGAAGCGTGGCTGTCGGCCTGCGTTTCCCTCACTGCTCTGATTGCATCACTTTCCATGCTGTTTTCGAGGAGTGGGCCAAAGGTTGGCCGAGGAAGGCGAGTCGTGACTGAGGAACTGTAAGCAAAGGCTGACAGTGGAGGCAGTGACACTGAAGGTGAAGCTATTACTGTAACTACAGTGGGGGATGGAAATAATACAGACACCTGCATAAAAATAGATTTCTATTTTTATAAAGGTTTTTTTTTAGATTTCATGTAATCAAAACAACTCTTTTGTGAATGAAACATTTGGGGTAGGAGAGTTTGGATGAATTTAATGTTCACCACTCCCTAAATTACATAAATTACAAGTTTTTAGTGTCGAAATATAACACTGGAAGACAGTGAAGATTGCTTCTAAGCCAGTAGTATTGTGCAACATGCTAAAGTCTTGAGAATTGTGGTTGTTGTCGATTTACAAGTAAAACCTTTCAGAGATAATGGCTTTTACTTGGACTCAACGTCACAGTTTACATCAGTTTACTGCATGAATATAGTTGTGTGCCCTGTATATATTTCATGAGGCATCAATGCAGAGAAGTGGGACTGAATAATTAAAAGAAAGACGGTGTTTTTTTCTGATAGAGGGTAACGATGTCCAAACTTCAGACAGACCTCCATAGAGCAGACTGTGATGGGTGCTGAACACGTCACATTTTATTATAATCGACAAAGCCGAGTCCCAATCCCTCCCAGTGGTTCAAACAGAGAAGGCTGCAGCTAAACGTGGATTACCCGACCGTTGTGGAGAGAGCCTGTGAATTACTGAGGTTGAGTGTATTTAATCTGAACAGATTATATACAAAATAACCTGTTAAATAGGGCTGCTCGATTATGTCAATCATAATCACGATTATTTTGGTCAATATTGAGATCACGAATATTTAACACGATTGATTTTTGGAAACATGCATTTATTGGAAAAAAAACCTTGTCTTTTTAACAGTGGATTGCCTTTAAATTGAAATATAATACAACTGAAAAAATGTAAAAAACTGAGATAAATAAATTTAAATCATTATATATAATATAAAATATATATATACATTTAAATAAATAATAAACAAATAATAAATTAAAATAGATTTGATAAAAAATAAATAAGATCAACTTTGTTGATGTAAAAAACTGAGATAAATAAATTAAAATAAATAATATATCATATAAATATATATATATATATATATATACATCTAAATAAATAATAAACAAATCATAAATAACAATAAATTAGATCAAAATAAATAAGATCAACTTTGTTTTTGTTGAAGTCCATAAGATGATCCGACAACGTTGATCTCTGCTTCACCACGCGTTTATCAGTAAGAACCAGCTATGAGTTGATGATGCGGAGCTCGAGTCTGACTGTGCATCTGTGCAGGAGCACGTTTTCACCATATGTTGCTTTAGTGGCAACTGGCAGACAAGCAGCTGGGCTGTGGAGCACATGAACCTGACTAGCACGCGAGGAAATGCATCCAGACTGTCTTCCGGCTCCTGCGAGGTTGTGCCGGCACGTTATGATTGGATGAACGCATGAATGGAACAGAATGGGCATGAAAGGACGTCTGTATGATCTGCTGCAGAGTGATGGGGAGACTGGAAAGTGGCTAATACTGCAGCTGTTGTTGTCAGTCGGAGTTTCAACACAGCTACAGTGTTAAATGTAGAACATCCCACTGCCTTCAGCATCAATTCAACGCCAATAGCAGCTAAAATAACAGTGTCTGAACCGGTGTGTGTAGGAAGTGGCATCTGTGAGTCAAACGTGTCATTTAGACAGTAATTGTTACATAACTGAGGTTTTATAGTGGCGACAATCATCACTCTGATGCCAGCTTTATTATTGTTATTGTGTGTGTTTCAGCACACATTGCCTTCATACTGTCTGCCAGTGAAACAACAGTGGAGCTGCTGTTCTTTTGTCCTCTATTCGGATTGATTTAGACTGTCAAGGTTGTACTGTATGTCCATTGAAGTAGAAAAACAGCCATCGCTGTGATTTAAGCTGTTCTGAAAGGCCTCACTTGGATTTCTCTCCACAAACTGTCCACTGGCAATTGATACATTCAGGGTTTGTGCTCTTTTTCTAAGATTGGTAGAACGCTGCAATTATTGGAGGCCGTGTGTTAATTGGAGGCTGTTTTAAATGTGTGTTCGTGTGATAGAAAGAGCTTGTGGGTGTGTATTAGACGGCTGTGTGACTCCATTTCCTGCTCCATTAACCACCAAGACCAGTAAGATGATACTATTTATATAATATCAGCTCCAGCAGACTCATTGTTTTAAAAAAGAGTGATTTAGAAAAAGATTTTTAACGTAGTTTCAAGTGTATTTAGAAAACAGAAAATGAGTACTTACAGCCCACCATCATCATCGCCACAGAGAAGATCTTCTCTCCGTCGGTGGCCGGAGCGATGTTGCCAAACCCGATGGTGGTGAGACTCGTCATGGTGAAGTAGAGGGACGAGATGTAGAGCGTGTCCTTGTTGGGACCCCCCTCCCACTGTCCGGTACCGCTGGTGTTGTAGCGGTAAGGGGTCCCGATGCTCAGGGCCAACTGGTAGAGCCAGCTGTCCGTCTTAATGGTGTTGGTGGTCTCGTCGATGACCTCGTAGTCCCCGATGCTGTACCAGATGCAGGCCAGCCAGTGGGCCACCAGACCGAAGACGCACACCAGCAGGACCAGGACGGCCGCTCCGTACTCCAGGTAGTGGTCCAGCTTCCGAGCCACTCGGCCCAACCGGAGCAGGCGGATCACCTTCAGGGAGCTGAACAGGCTGCTGAGACCCTACGACGAGAGACCAGATGTGAGTCAAATTAATCAGCAATTGTTTTTTAAGTATGTTTTTATGGCACATATCGAGTAATTTAATATGTTCACATACGTTTGGGGAATTTCTAATGGGTTTTTGACATTTGATCAAGCAAATGTTTAATTAATTATTAAAAAAATAGCCAGATTAATTGATTTGTTTAACATGACATGCAGTCATTTAATCAATTTTAATATAAAAAAACTATAATCATAGCAGCTTCATAAGAAAAACAACATGGATGTCCTTACCGGCAGCAGAGAGTCTTCTGTTCGCGTGTTATTCCGGTGGAAAATTGAAGTCTCGCGAAGATGACTCGCTTGAGAAGCAGACGTGACGACATCCTTTTGTAGAAACAGACAGGTTTTCATGTTGATATTCAGATTTAAGTCCCAAATTCATTTTCAGTGATAAAATAACACAAATAAGCTCACCTCGTTCACGTGCTCAAAGGCGTTGATGATGTCGTAGGGCAGACAGGACAGCAGGTCGATGACGAACCAGGTCTTCAGGTAATTCATCCGTATGAGCTTGGCGTCTGAAATCACCTCCCCGGCGGGACCCACGAAGGTGGTGTGGAAGTTGAGCACGATGTCGATGAGGAAGATGACGTCCACCACGCTGTCCAGCACCAGCCACGCCAGGTTGTTTTGCTTGGTCTTGAAGGAGACGTTGTAGGGCACCATGATGGCGGTGTAGAAGGTGAGGATGAGGATGACCCAGTCCCAGGTGGTCTTGAAGGTGCAGTAGTGGAGGATGATGTGTGGAGGGGTCTTGGGGGTCTCCTGTTTGTACTGAGGGAGGATGTCTGATCCCAGCTGGAGCGCCTTTCATTGAGAGGGAATATTAAACAGTGCATTAACGAACAGGATCATCATAAATACTTAGTTGTGCAACTTAATCTTTGAAAAGACTCCAGCTCTTCTATATTTAATGCCCTTTCTTGATTTAGCTTGAGGTGTTCTTTTCGACCTGGACGCTGCTCACCTCGGCCAGTCTGGACGGCTTGTGGCTGACCTCGGCCTTGCTCAGCGGCGCTAACTGCTGCACCAGATTGCGATTGTTAGTCAGTGCTCGCGTCAGTCTGGCAAACTTGGTCCATCCTGCTCACGGACAAAACAAAAGACTGTTTTATGCAGGCACACAGCAGGAATACGAATTTTCATACAAAATCAGCCCCACTTTTAATTTTACAAACAATGTGGAACACTTCTTAATATCGCCAATAGCGATAAAATGTTCATTTTCTTCGTGGATAAAATACTTTGAGACACACAAATATGGGTCCAGTTGACAGTCGTTACAAACCAGGAAACAAACGTCTCAAGACAAAAATATCAACCGTCTCACCTTTGGTTGCTTCATCTTCCTCGATGGGCTGTTTGAAAAGCGTGATGTCTCTGAAGGTACAGAGGAAAAGCACCACCTTGTTGTTCTCGTTTCTGATCGGAGCCACCTGCATGTAGAGCCATATCGGTGTTCCTGCAGGAAACGGTTAAAGAGCACAAATGGTGATGGACAAACACAATTTGGTAAAAAGATATTGGGATCGATGGCGATACTTACTGTTCTTTGTATAGAGCAGCACCTCGTAGAAATGGGACTCATAGTTATCGAAGGTCTGTCTGATTTTGTCGATAGTCTTCCTGTCAGTCAGGTCACCATACATGAAGCTGCTCAATAAGAGGAAAAATACCAAAAAGCAAAAAGAGTGTTTTTGTCAGAAAGAAAGGCAGAAGATAAAAGATGAGCATTACTATGGATACAAAGGGGATTTAATTATTTTTTTTATTTTGCTTAAACCACTTTTACCACTTCCATAATTAGCTTCTGACATCTATTTTCATGTATATAAAGATCAGATTGGATTTTAAGGTATCAAAGGGATCAAAAATAAGCCTTTGTGGGGAAATTTAAAGTATCTCTGCTCACTAAACAAAGGTATACATGCAGTGCTGGAGCTGAGATTCAATATGAAAAAAAAGATGCAATATTCACTAATGAGTGTGAACTCTCAGTCGGGCCATTAAACAACAGAAAACATCTTACTTGCACGAGCTACTTCTGTGCATGACTTCGGCTCGGTGGTATCCAGACAGCTTGCAGAATCCATCGTTGCTGTATACGACGGGCCAGTCCACGATCTGTGCATTCCCCAAAAGGAAGCTGGTTTCTGCAACGAAATACAATAAATAAATAAAAACAGCAGACCGAAACAAAACCAGCCAAGAACACCTACAGACTGAACCTGCTGTTCAACCTTTGGGGGGGTTTTGTCAGTGAAAGCCTGGGCATCCTTATGATCAGCACAATTTGAGTTATGCAACTGCAACCTCGTTGAAACTCATGGAATTTTGCCATTAATTTATATTTTTGATGATGGTGTAATGTCCAGTTAGAAAATAAGTCATCTGATATTTTGAAGTTTTTTTTATTTACTGTCCCCTATAAATGTTGCATATATAGAATTTTTACTAGCAATATTGCAGTTAATGAAATATTATATATTATCTCCCAAAAATAATTTAATACGCATATATAATACAAGATAATTTATATTTCAAGTAGCAGTAAATAGTGGTAATAAGACGAGTCACTGTGCAGAAATAGTTGTTGATAAAATGTTTATAGTCCGCCCTTAATGTTGATTAAATATTGATGAGGAGCTGCAAGAGAAAACACTGAGGACATTCTTTCAAATTTACAGCCAGCTTAAAGCAGGCTCATCTTTAACTTAATGCCTGAGAGTCGGGGGAGTTTATGTTGTAATCAATGCATTCACTATGCAGCCGTTTGCAGGGTTTGAGGGTCTGAGACGGTCAAGAATTTCAGGTTACAAACTCAATATCTCTAAAATACACTACAGGGGTGAGACATTTCATTCATGGTGCGTTAACTTTCTTCAACGGTTGGCTGACATTCTTCAATTCATCTGTACATAAAGGGCTGATGAAAAGCATTAATTGCACACAGACTCAGCATCCTACAGTGGGGGGAGCTATGAGCTGCAATGCAGAATGTCAATCCAAAAGTTGTCGTTTTTTAATTACCGTATTTTACACTTTTGAAATATAAGCAACAAATATAACTGCAAAATTATACATTAGTTAATGGGATGTAGGCACTACAAGAGATAGAATATCCAGTGCAATTGAGTCCCCATAAACACAAATCACATCACACATCCCCTAAAGGAAAATTAAAAAGGAATCCAGCAGAATTAATTAGAAATGGAGAAACATTTTATTAGAAAGAGTAGCCATTAAATCATCATGTTAAAAACGGACCAGTTGTGTACAGACCAGTAATATTGTTTCTATAGCTAATTATAAAAGAATAATCTGTATTTGTCTTTAGGTTATCATAATAAAATACCATTATACTGATTTTATTCTAGTAATCCAGGGAATTTGGACATGGGATGAATTGCATTACTCGTCAGTACGCATATATTTCATTTTTATATAGTGAATAAAAACATTGGAAATGACAAGAAAACCTTAGTTTTTTAATAACGTAAAAACAACATTATAATTATTATACTTCAGCATCCCGTGCATCCCTACCTTTTGATTGACGTGCCAAATCAACACCCATTCATTCTTGCTCTCCCCTTTCACAGTAAAACTCACCGCTGGAGCGCCGGACGATGTTTTCCAGGAAAGTGTTCTGCGGAGCCACCAGTCCTCTCTTGCCCCCGTGCATTATGAGGGATCCGGACGGAGACTCGGACCTGCTCGGCGGTCGCGTTAATCTTAATAAATACTTCCCTCGGCTGTCTGCACGAACGGAGCGTGGACCACAAGAGTCAAGGCAACCAGCAATATACGAGGTACTTCCGGACGGAGGTTTAAAAAATAAAAGACTCATTATTGAATGTGGCATTTTTTCAGTCTGGATACAAATATAGGACTATTTAATGTGGAATATGAGGTGAATTATATGTATTAGTCACAAGCATAACTCGAAGACCAGTCTTCAGATAAATCGTGGATAAATATTACACCAGAATCGAATCAACCTGATGAAAAAAAAAACACATTATTTTTATGCTTTTAATTTGAAGGGAAGTCCGATGGTTTCCGGTATTTCTCTGGTATTATTCTGGCGCCTTAGATTTATACACGCACCCACTAAAATGTGTTATATTTCTGTAGGAACTTACATTTGTTTTTTTTGCTTCTGACATGGGCAATGATTTCGAGATGCATGTGTATGTGGGGTTGGGCCTGCAATTCATATTCCTTTTTTACTATCCATAACTAATAATACGTTTTAAGCAATTGGAAAATGTTTGTAATTGTGTTAGGATATATGTGTTAATATAACTCCAATCTATTGCATTTGCAGTTTCTAAAATATAATTTGACTAATACAGAAAATAACAAAGAACTTTTACTTTTATTTTACTTAAGCACAATGGGAGGTTTTGGTAATTAACTTGATTATAATCATGTGCTGTTTTATACTAAAGATACTCCACTGCAAAGATAAACATCTTACTTGTGTCGTTTATACCACTATATGTATGTTACACATATAGTAGTTACTTTGTGGGTGAAGATGATGCTTATCTAAAATATGAGTGGTATATATTAATTATTATAATACGTATTATTATATTGAATTGTCATAGATTATATTATAAAAGTATAACTTTGATACATTTTGAATGGGACTTGCATTGTTTTTTTTTTTTATTTAAGAATACCTGAATATTTAATCCACCACAGATTAAATGGGTGTAATTTAGCACAACACCAGTAGGGGGTGGTACTTCAACATTTTGTATAGTGACGGCCCGATATTAGGGCAAACGAAGAAGAAAAGAGCCGAAGAAGAAGAAGAGGAAGCGCTAACTCGGGAATAACGGCCTGACGCAGTTAGTTGGTGGCCGTATGATACAGGATAAATCATGAAGTAATGGTTAACTCTAACGGACTTTGGATGCTGCCGTCCACGCCGGTGTACAAGGTCTGTGTTTTGAATCCGGATGTCAGTCGGTAGTTACGAGTAACTTCGTGCTGTTAGTCAAATCACTGTTATTTTATTTCGTTGATGATGCAACGGCCAACAAGCCGCACTTCTGCTTGAGCTCCCCCGATGAACATGAACTTCATTTTCACGAAGAAACCGCGCTGTTCGTTTTAAGCTAACCTTAACTTTTTTTCTTTTTTTGGGGGTCATGGCGAACGACTTTGTAAGTAAGTTCGTACGGATGTGTAATTATCTCCAAGACCCACGCCATGTAGCGAGGTTTCAATATGTTTGCGGCATTAGAGGGACGTTTCCTGTTAAACCGACGAAGCCGGATAGTGAGCCGGACCCTTCCGGACTACGGAAGAGGGCGCAACATGGGGGGCCAAGCTCGGACGCTAGTGTTGGGAATGGGGCGGCCGGGGACGCGACCCCACCGCAGGTTAACGGGGTGCAGGGTGAAGGTACCGCCAGGCCCGACGGTTCATCAGCGGCTAATGTCGACCCAGACACCGCCAGAGCAAAGCCCCTCCGGAGGAACTCCCTGACCGGAGACGTGGGTCAAGAGTTCCTGATCCACAACAAGTTTCTGTTCTACCTGTTCACGTTCGGGACTGAGCTGGGCAACGAGATGTTCTTCATCGTCTTCTTCCCCTTCCTCTTCTGGAACATCGACGCCCTGGTCAGCCGGAGGCTGATCGTAGTCTGGGCCTGGAACCTGTTCGTGGGACAGTCCACCAAGGATATGGTCCGCTGGTCCCGGCCGGCCTCCCCTCCTGTGGTGAAGGTGGAGGTCTTCTACAACTCTGAGTACAGCATGCCGTCCACGCACGCTATGACAGGGACGGCCATACCCTTCTGTCTCTTCATGCTGACCTATGGACGCTGGCAGGTGAGCACGTTTAAACACAGCGCCCAAAACATGTCAAATACAGGTGAAAAGTACTCATTAGACTAATTAAGCAAAAACACTAAGTTGCATTGGTTTCTGCTGTTTTGAGGGTTGGAAGTGCTGCACAGACTAACCTGAAAACAATATAAATATGTCACTTTAGGATTTTAGAAATTGTGTTTTTGCAACTAACAGTGTGTACCTGGATATGTGTTATTACAGACAACCAGTCAACAGCGTGTACATCTACATTAACAAATATTCTCAATGTTATTCTACTTCACGTTGCATGAAAATCCAGAGTTGAGAGCGTTACAAAAACCGTTCCACATCCTGCCTCATGCATTTAAATCACTGTTAATTCTTGTTGCCCTGTTTTGGATGAACATGAAGACGTTCACACAAAGACGGACATTCCTCTGTTTGAGCAGACTGTGAAAACAGGGTGTGTCCGAATATTTTGAGATAAACAAAACTTGCTGTTCTACATTGTGTGTGTGAGAGAGAGGGAGAGAGACACACAGACTGTTGACTTTAAATAAAGGAGAGTGAAAGTATCCATTTAAGTATCAGTAAGCATTTCTTTCTAATGGGCAGCATTGCAAAGGATCAAAGTGAGAAAGTGGAGGATGAGAGATTACTTTTCTGGTTAAGATTGAGGACAGAGAGTTGGGATTGGATGTTTTTTATGCCGGGAGAAAACAGTGGAATGTAGGATCAGCCATGTTGCCAGTGTGCCAATCAATAGATCTTTTCCACCTAATGATAGGGCCGTCACTAATTAACACTAAATCCTTGACTAAATGGCAAACCAAAATGTTACTTGGCTGATGTTCTGTGCCCTCTGCTCTCTCCACTCCAGTTTTTTTGAGTTGCCACCATTAATAACTTTAGTTTCTTCAAAACAATAAACCTAAATGGATTCACAAAGGGATTTGTATTGGATAGAATGCTATCAAACCTCAGCCCTAATGCTCTTTGAAAAGTGATGCATTAATGACGCACAATGCATTCTTATCCTTTTAATAGGCGCCATGTGCATCCTGTATTTCAGAGTTCTGAAGTAATCTAGTTAAATCAGCTTGCCTCTCCATCTTGTGCTCACTGTAGGTGCAATGTTTAAAACAGATGTATTCGTACAAATACATTTAAGCTTAGAGACTCATTGCTCTTTTTGTTGTTGTTGTTGTACCAGCGTACGTACCTTGAACTGAGTTCAGGCAGTTGAGTTTAGGAATTTGAAGTTCCTCAACACGTTTGGTGTTATCAAGTTGACCAATGTGGACGGTTGAGGAACTGAAACATTTCAGAGAAGGACGTCACAAAAGATAGGATGCACGCCACAAACGGCTTCCAGAGCAGTTGGAAGTTTCAATGAGTTTTTTTTTTACTTCTAACACCACCATGAAATCGGAATTTGTGGTTTTGTGAATTATTTTTTCTGCTGCAGATATTCAACTTCCCCTCAGGATGGATTGTATGCAATTTGGGGATCCCTTATATTTTTATCTAGCGCGATCATCAGGTCAAAATTTAAATACTGCACACTTCCCCACTGTGGGACCAATAAAGGATTTTCTTATCTTGTCTTATCTTATCTTACTTTTGTTTATGACCAAATGCCTAATGACATTTTCATCAGCGTCCACTGTTTGAAGCGTATTAACAAATGTCAGCATGCCAGCATGATAGAAACCAAGGTACAAGGTAAACATTATACCGGCCTAGCGACCGCATGCTAACATTGTCATTGTGAGCATGCTGACATTAGCATTTAGCTCAAAGCACCACCATGACCAATTGCAACCTCATGAGCCGATAGCATGGCTTTAGATTCTTGTTTCCTTTGCATGAATTCTTTCAAAGGAGTCAGCAAAGTGTAGTCTACATGGACTGAGGATTTTGAGAGCTGGTGTGAATGAGTGTGAATTAAGGCTTTATATCAATTGAGCACATTGCCATTAATGCAGCGGCAGTGTTACTGTAATGTGAATCAAATGAACCTATGTTAGCACACATCACACAGTGAAATATAGCCTCTGGCCCAGGAGGCAAACTGGCCTCTTTAGCTACAAGCCGAGTCCCCACGGACTGAGCTACTGCTGCTCCCAGCTTCTTCCACTGTGTAGTAGAGTCACTGTCAATGGGATGTTGAGAAAAATGTAGTACTGCAAAATCGGTCCATGGGCCCACTGAAGAAGCTCTTTGTATCAGAAAACTGACCTGGATTTTATTAATGCTCGTCGTCAGCCAACTTTCTAATATCACGATTCATTTTTTTGACTCTGTCTTTCCGTTCTTGCTCCTAGTATCCCTTCCTCTTTGGTTTTTCTGTGGCTCTCGGCTGGAGCGTCCTGGTGTGTGTAAGCAGAGTCTACATGGGGATGCATTCCATTTTGGTAAGTATATGAAATAAATAATGTGAAATAATTGTAGACCCAGCTCAGAATGGGAACTCATGGTAACTGAGGTCTACCTTTGCATAATTTACATTTCTGTAGATGGATAGATTTTTTATTTTTTCATATTATAACACAAATGAATGGCATTAATATGCATGACATACACTCATGCCCCATTTTTCATTTTTACAACATGATCAGTGAGATTATAAAGCGGGGCCAATAAACACAGTTATAACTCAGGATGGAAATGTTGGGTCTCATTTAAAGTCTGCCATCAAAATGCATAAAAGGTTTTTCTAAGACTTTGACTTTAAAGTGCACATGATTAAACATTAATGTTTATGGTTGACAATGATTTCTGTTCCTGTGTTGCAGGAGGTAATCACTGGCTTCCTGTACAGCCTTCTCATTCTAGCTTTTTTCCAGCCAATTTTGGACAAGATCGACAGCTTCTACATGATGGACCGCTTTGCTCCACTTGTGATTATCATATCACATGTGAGCCTCGGACTTGTGGCTTTCTCTCTGGATTCCTGGAGTACCTCGCGGGGCGACACAGCTCAGGCTCTGGGCACCGGGGTCGGAGCTGCTATCGCCACCCATGTGAACTATCAGCTGGGGCTGCTGCTGGATCCACCATTGTCCTCGCTCCCTTTAACTTTCCCACCAATCAGCACTAGTTTGGTGGTCCTCTCTGTGCTGCGCTTCTTCATCGGAGTCGCTGTCATCCTCCTCACGAGAATGATTATGAAAGCAGTGACTATTCCGTTCTTATGCCGACTGTTCGGGCTGCCTTCAGATGACGTAAGGCAGGCGAGGCAGCACATGAAAGTAGAGCTGCCGTACCGTTACATCGTTTACAGTGTTGTTGGTTTTAGTTGTGTCTGTGTGGTGCCTCTCCTTTTTAGGATCTTAAACCTTGCCTGAGTGCGGTGGGCAAACTGTCATTTACTGCTGATGTGTTCACCTCATGGTGAAGACAAAGAGCATCCTGCTTGTTTTGACAGGAGATCAAGGCTCTGTTTCTGCATGACAGAAACTGATTTAAAGAATAAATATGGTGATATTCTTTATTTGTTTGGCATTTTCCGATATTCTCCTTTGCCATATAGCTCCGTTGCTGCCCAAGAAATAACAAAAAAACATCAATGAGCCACACGGTTTCACTGGGCAACATGCTCCAAGAGCATGGGCACTGTAGTTTATACACACACACACACACACACACACACACACACACCACATTCTCACACTATAAATGCACCAAATGTGTATTGATCTGTGGCTGAAAATAGTCCACAACAAATACAGTATTCATTCCTGTTTGACTAATAATGGCGCAGTTGTTTTAAGGAATAATTTAGCTTTTATTTAAAAAGTGAAAGTATATATTTATGACCCATTTTAAAAGATTAACATCTTCAGTTGGGATCCAGAGCCAAAGACTGGAGGAAGTTGGAGCATATTAAGACTGAGACTCACTAAACCATTGTTGGTTCGGACCTTTTTCTTGGGATTTGTCGACTATATAAAACAATTTAGAAAATCACCAGCTTTATCCTTTAAAATCCTCCTGTGGTCAACACATTTAAGTGTTAACTGGAACTTTGCATATACAAAATCTATCAAATGTACTGTAATGATGCTTTCTTTTAATAACAAGTAATCTATTGTACATTTCCATTGCTGAATGAAGATTATAATAACATGTTATTGCTCTAAGAATAAACCAAACAGTGAATCAGTAACGTGTGAAGTCATATCACTTCCTCTTAAATCAGCCTAGAATCAGTAAAATACTGTATTGAGGCTCATGGGTGTCAGGGGTAGTTATACCATCTCGGTTTAAATCTGAAAGACTAGAAGGTCTGTTCCAGTGCAGGTCTGTTGTATCATAAAGATTTTCTACATGTCAGCATTAACTATCTTGCATTGCCTCCTTTTTGTATATTTTGTGCTTGTTTCAAAAACATTTTTACATTTGGTCCAAGTTAAGTGCTCTGAATAAACATTTAAAAGCATACAATTAAAATAACATATTTTTGATAAAGTATTTTGCCATTTTAACTAACTTGAGCTGAATTGTTGCATCTTAATCTAAATAATGCATACTTGATTTCTGAGAATTAAATTTAAGCGAAGGTGAGCCTTCCTTAAACTATATAAAAACACTGACCCTTGCACTCGTAATGATTTGCTCTAATATACATGCCAGAATTGTATTGCCTGAACATTTATACTATCATAAGTACCCCATGGAACATGTATAGGTCTGTTATTACCATCCATTCTCACATCTTCTGTTATGCCAAGACTATCCTTTTGAAAAAATACATAAACAAGAATAAAATATTCCAAAAAAAGGAAAACATTTTGAATGGATTTTTATTTTCAGCAAGAAATCAATAGTTAAAAATAAATGTTTACAAATCTCTTTAATCTTTAATTTGACATGAATATTACTTTGATAGCTTAAAAGGAATGATTGATGTAAAATCTTACGTTGCTTGTATGTGAAGTACTGCACAAATCTAGAATAACCGCATATTTGTTTTGTCAATAGTGAGGGAAGCCATGCAGTGCAGTGTCATGTGTTTTACTTCCTTCCTTTGGGTTCATGCTTAATCTTTGTGCAAAATAGATAAGGTTTTATTATCTGGTACATCCAGCCAACCAATAGTCTTTTCTGTTTCTTTTCTCGTATTACCTTTGAAATAGTAGCCACAGGACACAAAAACAGTCTGAACATGCTTTAATTATAAACTATTATTCCTTAATATTTGGTAAAAGTGATTTCTAGGTTTTAAGATAGTGGTATATTTATGCTGCTTTTCAGGCATCTACTGTATGTCACTATTGGCTTTGCAATAGTAAAAACATTTTTTAGCAGGGAGTTTACATTTAAAGAAGTCATATTATGCATTTCCATGTTCATTACTTTCACACAATATAATGTTAAAAAAAAAAAAAAATTCTCCTCATACTGTCTGTTTATCTGAATGGTATACCTGTATTGACCCTATCTGTGAAGCTCACTTTGCTCATTGCAACAGAATTGCGTTGCTAGGCAACAGCTTGGGTCCAAGTTTACTTCCTGTCAGCTGATTCACGTTCACTGGAACCTGGGGAAAAAACCCAAACAGAGACACATTTAAAATGTAAACGTTTAAAACAGCAAAGTGGTCTGTATTGTATAGTTGTGACATCACAACCATGCAGATATCCTGACAGCTCATTTAAAGGCACTGAATATGGGTTGTGTGTATTTGTCCAGGATTGATCCTTTTCACTATTTCCACAGTATTTGTAAAGTTCTTAGACCTCTTTAATTATTTTTTTAAATCGCACTTTTTACAATATAGGAACTTTATGTGTATGAGCAAAAGTGACATATCTGCATACTTCCTGATTGGCCCCAATATTAAAATCTACGCAACCTTTTATTTTGAAAAAAGAAACTGAGTACATTACACCGGAAGTACGGACTTTTACTTTTTTACCTCCCAAAACATCCACCTCCTGCAGCGCGCCGCACACACACAGTGGAGTAGCAAGGTGATAGTCGGATGGACGACACGAAAGACAACATTTAAGCTAATTAATGTAGCCGTCGTTCGTTTGTTTCGTCCGTCTCCTCGCTAACTTTTAGCTAGCGTCAATGCTAACCGTTTTACTCTTTAGCTGCTTCAACGTCAGACGTCGGTTAACGCTCGTCGAAAGTTAGCTTTACGTGTTTGTTGATGTTCGCTTAGCAATATCAAGCCCTGGAAACGTATGAGAAGGTTTATCTGGGAAACATATTACTTCCCTGCCGCCAGTGCAGATGCCTCGTCTGGAAAAGTCGAATGGCAGAGGGACAAAAAGGTAAGACGAGGAGGAAACTACGTGTGCCGGGTGCAGTGATTGTACACTCAGGACTTTTTTTCTTTTACACGTAACTGGTAGATAATACACAACTCTAATTACATGACATAACTCTATTGGCAGGCACGTTTAAACGTTCCTGTAAGGTGGTGTGGTGTACGTGACGCAAAGTAATGCAAGGATGTCATAACGAAATACAGATTGCATGCATGTGACCACAGGTTGGACGTTAAGTTCAAATTGTGTAATAAAAAATGGACTAATGACGTCTTGCTGTTGAATCATTCAGACCGAAATTGGACTGGACGTTTGTTCGGAGGCTATGCAGCATCCAGAAGGTCCTGTTCCCATCTTGGACCAGTCCAAGTGCTCTGATGTTTGGGACTTTGCTTGCTGTCACTCTGACAGGTAACTTCTAACACTACACTCCAGAAAACACCAGACTGCATACAGTGTGTTTTTTTAAATGTAGGCTCAAACGTTGCCTTATTTCTCCTATATAGTTTTACGAGTTCTTTTGTCCCAACAAAGCGCTGACACCTTATTTATTTCCATCACCAGAGCAGCTGATCATTTACCAAGTGGGTGTCCTCCCCAGCCACTTCTACAATGTGCTGGCAGACAAAGATTACTCCGGTTTCAAGAGTCTGGTGGGCGCAGCTATGGTGCTCATCGTCATCAACTCCACAGTAAGTGAGAGGGAGCACCATCAACCCTCTCTGGAGAGTATTCTTACATTGTTTTTCTGCAAAAGGAAGTGGGTCTTTAAAAAAATAAAACTTGTTAGCATGCGCTAACTCAGCTGTTTGTGTTTCTTATCATTGTCGTTTGTTCCCAGCTCTGCTTCTGATTGGTCTTCAATCTTAGGGGATTGATAAAAGGGTGACAACATATACTGTATTTACTTTTACTCAACGTTATTTAAACAATAGTTGATGCATCATCACAGATTTTTACTCAATACATACATAGATTATTGATTATCAAGCCATCTTCTGGGAAATTCTTCAAACAAAGTAACACTGGTTGAGCAATTGATATACAAATTATGATTTTGTTGATAGTACACCATTATTGTTATAATAATTGGGACATATCTTATCTTTCCTGCACGATGCATATTTAGATGTGTGTTGAAACTAAATAAAGTTCCTCTATTTTATCATATATCTGATGTTGCATTGCTGTCATAATGGACAATAACAAGTTGACACTGTCAGGACAGCCTGACATGTTCATTTTACTGCCTACTTGGATTTTGAACCTGAGAAATTGCAAACGCGTATCCGAAGAGACTGATACTCTACATTAAGTTTATGTGCTCGCAGGCCTCATCCAAAATATGAGGAATCACATGAAGGAATCTGGTTTTGTCTCATAAAACTTGTCATATGGTTGTCGTTGTTTCCTTCTGTCTGTGTTCCTCTCTCCCTTCTCCCAGTTGAAAAGTATCGACCAGTACATTTGCAATCAGATGTATGTTAGCTGGAGGAGGACGCTAACTGAGAGCCTCCATACGTCGTACTTCCAGGGCCGAGTCTATTACACACTCAATGTACTCAGAGAGGATATAGACAACCCGTAAGCTTTAATGGTTTCCCTCTTTTCTTGTTTAAAGAACATACACATGAATGCAATTTCGATTCATCAACATTTATCAATGTGATCTGAAATCTATCATCTTAAATGTATTACTTCATTAAGAGCAGTCATGACATTTCTTTTGTCTTTCTGTGTAACTTGCAGAGACCAGCGGATCAGTCAGGATGCAGAGAGGTTGTGTAAGCAGATGAGCCGCATGGCGAGCCGTTTGATTGTATCACCGTTCACACTGGCTTACTACACCTACCACTGCTTTCATAGGTGAGCTTGTTTGAGTGGCCACTGTAATATGGAGTTCAGCGGAGACGTGCCTTGTGCTCTGTTGTGTTCAGGTGTCATGTTATCACAGCCACATATAAATAGCACCTTAAAAAGATTGCTTTTGCTTTCTGGTAAATGTGAGGCTTATTTTTAGCTCAGTAGTTTACTTAAATGTTTTGTTATTATTGTGTGTTATTATTATTATTGTCTTTGTGTTTTAAAATGAGCAATATAAATAAAGTTGCTTTGCTTTGTAGCACCGGTTGGATTGGTCCTGTGAGTATCTTTGGCTACTTTGTGATTGGGACCGTTGCCAATAAAGTCCTCATGGGGCCGATTGTGTCGACTCTGTTTGACCAAGAAAAACTGGAGGGAGACTTCAGGTGAGTTCGGTATGTATGTCATAGTGCATCATATATCAAGTGTCCGTGTTAAGAAGAGTGTGTGGTGACAGACAAGCAGAACAGGAATGACTGGAATATGTCTGCTTCAGCAGAGTGGTTGGGTATTTTGGCAGCTTTATTCGATTCAAATCTAAGAAAATCAGCTTCAGCCATCTTTGCAGAGAGGAAGTGTCTGTGGACTTTGGCCCAGTGCCTTTTGACAGGAAATGCATCAGCTTTTGAAAGAGGAATTGTAACTTGATCCAACTGTGGCTTGTCAAGTTATAACAATGGGAGTTTGTCTTGACGGAGAACAGTTTAAATGAAAATTGTGTTACATCGTAAGTTCGTTGCTTGAAAGGGGTTTTCCAGAGATGTGTTTTTTTTTTTTATTTCCAGATTCAAGCACATGCAGATCCGTGTCAATGCAGAGTCTGCAGCTTTTTACAGGTGAGGCACATGAATAAAATACCAGGGTCAAGCTTTTCTCATTTATTTTAGTGTCTTGTGCATGTTTCATGCTGAAAAGGAAATGAGGACATTTCCAGAACATTTTATACAAAATGATTATATAATGTACATAGAAAGTATGGCATACTTTCCTGTGATTTAAAAAAAAATAGTATCTGCATCATTTTCACACACCAAATAACACCAATCATGGAGTTGAAGCAGAGCAAGTTGGAAAAAATGCTATCTTTTTTTTTTAGAGCCGGTAAAGTGGAGCACGTAAGGACCGACCGCAGACTGCAGGCTCTGTTACAAACTCAGAAGAGTCTAATAAATAAAGAGCTCTGGCTTTACAGTAAGAACCTCCTACACACACCCACTCACTGACTCATATCTTTCAATGATTGCTGCTTGTTTAAACCTGTTGACCTCTGACCTCTCCTCTCTCAGTCGGGGTAAATACGTTTGACTACCTTGGAGGTTTCCTCAGCTATATTATCATCGCCATTCCCATCTTCACTGGAATCTACGATGACCTCACTCCCGGTGAGCTCAGTGCACTCATCAGTAAGGTAAGCAATCTTTTTTTTTTTTTTTTTTTTCTCTCCCTTCTTCTCAGAAGTTGTGTTCTTAAGAAATGCAACTTTATTCACATAAGAGATAAGACCACTTAATAATGTAGTCATAGATTTAAAAAAAAAAAAAAGGGTTTTATTTTCATACAATCAGTACAAATGTATGAATGTTTCAATCATTACCAATCAATGTTTTTACTCAGCAACACATCATATAAAAGAAAGGTAGACAGGTGAAATAGTTTAAGCAAATTCTGCATAATAATATTAAATCATAAAATATCTACTAATATGCACTCTTGTTACCTTTTCCCCACAGTTATTTGATAGAGGGCAAAGGTTATGTAAGGCTTTCCATTACAGATGACCTGGCTCAATGTGAATGTGGTGCTAATGTAACCACTAGGTGGCAGCAAATACCTTCTCTCCTGATAAAACATTCATGCTGAGTTGAATGTCTGATGATGGACAGAGATATCACTTTTACATGTGTGTAAAGAAAAATGTATATAAGCATCACCATGTAAAGCACATTTAAGTATTATCATCAGCCAGAATGAAATGCCTCTGGTCTCTTTCTTGCTGTTGTCCAATGTGCCTTGTTGTTACTGCCTTTTGTTCTGTTTTAAAACGGTCTTCCTTTTAATAATCTTGTCTCTTATTTACTCTCTGCTCTGGTTCACCCTTTCCTTGTTCGTATTCAGAACGCCTTTGTGTGCATCTACTTGATAAATGGCTTCTCCCAGCTAATAGACCTGTCAACCACTCTATCAGACGTGGCTGGATACACCCACAGGTATCACACTGCATACTTAAATGCACTTCCTGGAGGACAGATGATGACAGCAGCATACTAGATGCCATCCACATTTCCATCACTGAATCTGTGTGTGTGCGTGTGCGTGTGTGTGTGTGTGTGTGTTCGTCAGGATTGGGGAGCTGAGGGAGGTGATGGATGACATCCTACGTACGCAGTGTGACTATGACCCGGCATCGGGGGAAAGCTACGACTTTGACAGGTTTGTGTGAGCACGTTTACATTGATCGCTGCTGCAAACAAGTACAGCTAGAGACCGCATGTTAAAAGATTTAAAAACAAGGCAGATAGTAAAGAAGATGGCAGAAATGAATATAAAGTGCTTTAAGTGAAGCTTTTCAGCCTCCGCATGTCCTTTTTAAATGTATTTTCTCCACACAGTGACTTCAACATCCATGCGGGCCCTGCAGACACTGCCTTCATCCTGGACCATCTTTCATACAAATCTCCCTACTCAGACAAGCTGCTGGTGGAGGATCTGAGTCTGACGATCAGCGAGGGAACACACATGCTGGTGGTGGGGAACACGGGAACGGGCAAGACGTCCCTACTGAGGGTCCTCAACCGACTCTGGGAGGCACACAGCGGTGAGAGAGCAGCGAGTTAGTTGTATCTACAACACAAATAATGAAAATATAACACCCACATTAGTAGCCTCCTGACGACTGTCGCCCGTCTCCTCAGGTTTTGTCCAGATGACCACGTGTTTCGGGCCCAGAGGAACACTCTTCCTGCCACAGAAGCCTTACCTGACTGACGGCACTCTGCGTGAGCAGGTCTCGTCTTTTTTGTTGTCACAATGTAAATGTATAGAATGCATTTGTCAAGTTATCAGTGCTGAAATCTAGTAAAATCAACTAACTTCACTGTAATTCTCTTCTCTGAAGGTGATCTACCCACTGAAGGATATTTACCCTTTATCAGGTATCAGATTTCACTTGAATGAGCTGTTTATTAAACTGTTGAAAAGTGCCACTTTCAAAGGCTATAATGTTGATTGAAGATTTAATCACAATTGTTGTTTTGAACAATTTTACATACAAATGAATATACAATAAAAGCACAAGTCAACATGTTATTATAATACAATAATCCCATTAATACAGGAGGTCCGTGTTGTAAGCAGATGTTGGGTCTTGGTTTTTCACTTGTAACTCTGTGTTGATGCAGCCTCCATGTATGAAAAAATATTATATTTATATTCAAAATGCTTTTTTTTTTTTAGGCACAGCTGACGATGAGAGAATAATAAAGTTCCTGGAACTAGCTGGAGTGGTGAGTGACGTTATCTTGCCGTATATTCCTTTAAACCAAAATCATCAGTTTGTTTGTATTTCACAAAATTCTGAATAATTTGAACTAACTGATATCTGTGCTGCAGTCCAGTCTCCTGAAGAGGACAGGCGGGCTGGATGAACAGGTGGACTGGAACTGGTGAGCGAGATACAAGAGGAAAATACCTGGAAAGGTCCAGCAAAACAGATGCAGACACTGAACTTTTTTTTTTTCTCTGCAGGTATGATGTTCTGTCTCCAGGTGAAATGCAACGTCTCTGCTTTGCTCGTCTCTTCTACCTGCAGCCTAAATATGCAGGTGTGTTGCTCTTGATTTCTGTCATGTATCCATGAAAGCATCTGAGGAATCAATACTTTTAGTGATTCTGTCACTGCATTGTCAGGGGAGCCATTTTTTTGTGTTTTTATATATATATATATATATATATACAGTATGTGATGTTTTTCTTCGCAGTGTTGGATGAGGCCACCAGTGCTCTGACGGAGGAGGCAGAAGGACAGCTGTACCGCACCTGTAAACAGCTGGGCATGACTTTGGTCAGTCTGGGACACCGCAGCAGCCTGGAGAAGGTAGACTAAACATCCATGAGTCCTTTACAAGGGCGGCGTTCTTAAAACTTCCTCGTACAAATTGCTCCCAGTGACAAAATGGGCGTTGCTTCATCTTAGGCTATTAAGATCCTGTAAACAGATAATAAAACAATCTGGAAAAAGATAAGAGTTGCGAAAAATACTTCTAATTTTCTTACATTTGATCTCTTGCTTTGTTCTTAAATCTGTCCACCTCGATGAGGGAGATTAACTCTGTCTTTCTGTTTGTCACAGTACCATGATGTCCAGTTGAAGCTGTGTGGAGAAGGCCTGTGGGAGTTAACCAAGTTAAAAGGAGGCAGCAGGAGCCTCAGAGAAGAGTCCCTCCCGTCTCTGTGAAGTCCTGGACATGCAGGAAGCATCGGCGTGGGAGACGAGGACGCTTCTGAATTCCTCAGTTAGAAACACTCAAGTGCTCTTCAACCAGGCACTTTAAACCCAGATGCTCCAGTGGGGGTGGACACCTGTACTCCATTTTATATCCAGTTTGTACTCGAGCAACAGAATGTTCTAGATGACTTCACCAGGCAAATGGATTTGGATGGCTCCGTTATCATCAAGTTCACCCATCATGGAAACAAACTCAGAAAATCTTCTAGAGTGCTGTTTACATTTGTTTATTATATAATGTTTACAAACACTACATCAGATATCTGCATTTATATGATATTTGCTCCAATTTGTAATAAGCACACAATGTGCTCAAATCATTCTAACTCCTATCAGGATCATTTATATTTATATACATATATAGTGTTTACCCAATTTCATAAATATGTCAAGTGTACAATAAAAAAACTATATATATTTGACTTTTAAAATGTGTTTATATATATATATATATATATATATATATTTTTTTTTTTTTTTTTCTGGTTAAGTGAAATATAGACTAACATGCACCACTTTCATATGTCTTCTAGATGAGGATGTCTTCAGAAAACACACGATCATACTTGTTGTTTACTGCAGAGATCACGGTGACCTTGTAGGATCTCTTGAACTCCTGCAGGATCATCCAGCGTGCTGAGGTCACCCAACCCGTTCAGGTCTCGCTCCACCACTTTCCGCAGCACCCGCCGCATTATCTTACCTGAGCGTGTCTTTGGCAGCCGCTTAACAAACTGTGAGAATGATGTGAAGTGATTAAGTACAATTTGGTCTTTAATGTCAATTTGAAGAATTAATATTCAGCAACAAGTAATTACCTGGATGAAGTCTGGACAGGCGTACTTGGCGATTTTTGTAGATACCATATTGTTTAGCTGCAGAGAGAGGTCCCCCTCTTGAACGTCCACATCCTTTTTTAGCACCACAAAGGCATAAATGCCTGAAAACAAACACGTCTTTACTATGATGGACGATTTTTATCATGTAGGAAAGACATTTTTCAACTGAATATCTGTACCTTGTCCTTTGATGTCATGGGAGTATCCGATGACAGCAGACTCAGCCACTGCAAAGCATTGGTTCTGTTACAGAAAGCAGAGTCAGGATCAAAAATTTAACTTCTAAAGAACAAAAACGTCTGGTTAAATGCTCAAAGACATTAAAATGTGTTCACACCACAACATCCTCTAACTCTGCCGTCCCAATCCTGTGACCGCTCACGTTGATGACATCATCAAGGCGGCCAGTGATCTGGTAATACCCCTCCTTAGAGCGATAGGCCCCATCACCAGTAAAGAAGTAACCTGTTGGCACAAAGAAAGATGAGTTGTTCTCTTCACTTAAAAACGAAGGAATTGAGAAACACTATGAACTTGAACTCATCGTGCTGTACCAGGATGAGGCTGACAGTAGGTTTCAACGAATCTCTGATGGTCGTTATGAATGGTTCGGGCCATACCAGGCCAGGGCTGAGCTATACAGAGAGCTCCAGATGTGGGGTTGGAAGTCAGCACTTTTCCCTGAAGAAAATTGGAAAATAAACGAGACACAAAATAATTCGATGTCTTAAATGCAAATATTTATGTTGGTAAATTATAAAATAATTGTACTATGTAAATACTATTCAGCGAATGTCAGTGAAAATGGTGATTGATCTCATGACTCAACAAAACCGAAAGGAGAAACAGACAGAATATTCCTCTAAAATTGCCGAAAACAAGCACCATTAGCACGAAATGCTGTTTTTTGTTGAGGGCGAGGAAGCGAAATGAGCTCAGAGACAACACTCCAACCGTCTGCTCAATCTGTGCAATTCAGAATCATCTGCAATAGCTGCAAAGTAGCACGACAGATTTTTAATGGGGAGTTTGGCACCCACAGACTGGGACTGATGGGTGGGAGCAGGGTGGGTATCAAAAGTGACACAGCTGGTGATTATTTCATAATCCTAATCTGACACTCCCTCCAGGCTGTTCCCAGCCATCCAACATTTTCAGGGATGAGACACACACACACGCACACACACACACACACCTCAGTGTCCATGATCACGGGCTTAATGCCAAAGAAAGGTCTCATAGCCATTCCTGGGACAATCTCTGCGTCTGGTTCTGATGGCCTTGGGGTGATGCAGATGCCACCTGTCTCTGAGAACACAGAGAAAAAAACAAGGCAGATTATAAAGATGGCATTATTCTATATTCTAAAAACACCAAAACCAACAATTGTGTTCGTCATCCCATCCAGTTTCAAACGTCCCTGTGGCACTAAGCCCACTGTTTCCTCTTGTAGATGATCTTAATAAGACGGGTCAGAAGAATGGTTTATCGATCGAGAGTAGCCTGAGTAGAATTGCACAAGATGCACCAAAGGTAAAATTAAAGGGACAGGAGGAGATTATAAATGAAAGAGCCAAAGAACAGGTTGTAAATCTTATGCCCTTTTCATCACTACAGATGTAGGTTGTGGAATTACAGCCATAATAAGTAAATTAAATTAGGTTTCCCTGGACCTCAGGGAGCCTGGTAATCCGCCTGGTAGTGTTGGTGGTAACCGTGCCGGAAACAGCAGAAGGGGTTTGTTATAAAGTAGGACACAACAGATGATCTCACAATAGCATTAGCAACTGGCAGCCTGTTCAAATCTACTGCAACTGTGAGACTTCTGGACTAAAGTATCCCCAAAAAATCAACACTTTCCAAAAGTGAAAGTATAGTATGATAAAAAAAAAAAAAAACATGAAAAAGGTCTTAAAATACTATGTTGAAAAAGTAATGAAAAAAAGTGAAGGTACAGTATGTTGTATGTAAGGGAAAAAAGTCATAGTATATTGAAAAAGTCATTGTATAGTAAGTAAAAAAAATGAATGAAAAAGTAATGAAAAAAGTCAGTATAGTATGTTGAAAAAAAGTAATTAAAAAGTCATAGTATATTATATTGAAAAAAGTTATTTAAAAAAAATACATTCAAAATGTATAGTATAGTTTGTCACAAGATGTCATAAAAAGTCACAGTATGCCATATACATTTAATTTAAGTGATAGTATCGTATTTCTCAAAAAAGTGATAGTATAGTTCACCTTAAAAATGTGATAGTGTACCATAAAAAGTGATAGTATAGTATACCATAAAAATGTCATAGTATACCATATAAAGTTATATATTTTACCATAAAAATGTCATAGTGTACCATAAAAAGTGATAGTATAATTTATCATAAAAATGTCATGGTATACCATAAAAAGTGATCGTATAGTTCACCTTCAAAATGTCATAGTATACCGTAAAAAGTGATAGTGTAGTTTACCATAAAAATGTCATAATATACCATAAAAAGTGATATAGTTTACCATAAAAATGTCATAATATACCATAAAAAGTGATATAGTTTACCATAAAAATGTCATAGTATACCATAAAAAGTGATAGTATAGTTCACCTTAAAAATGTCATAGTATAACATAAAAAGTGATAGTATAATTTACCATAAAAATGTCATAGTATACCATAAAAAGTGATATAGTTTACCATAAAAATGTCATAGTATACCATAAAAAGTGATAGTATAGTTTACCTTAAAAATGTCATAGTATACCATAAAAAGTGATAGTATAATTCACCTTAAAAATGGCATAGTTTACCATAAAAATGTCATAGTATACCATAAAAAGTGATAGTATAATTTACCATAAAAATGTCATAGTATACCATAAAAATGTCATAGTATTCCATAAAAATGTCATAGTAAACCATAAAAAGTGATAGTATAGTATACCATAAAAATGTCATAGTATACCATAAAAAGTGATAGTATAATTTACCATAAAAATGTCATAGTATACCATAAAAATGTCATAGTATTCCATAAAAATGTCATAGTAAGCCATAAAAAGTGATAGTATAGTATACCATAAAAATGTCATAGTATACCATATAAAGTGATATAGTTTACCATAAAAATGTCATAGTATACCATAATGTCATAGTATACCATATAAAGTGATATAGTTTACCATAAAAATGTCATAGTATACCATAAAAAGTGATAGTATAATTTACCATAAAAATGTCATAGTATACCATAAAAAGTGATATAGTTTACCATAAAAATGACATAGTATACCATAAAAATGTCATAGTATACCATAAAAAGTGATAGTATAATTTACCATAAAAATGTCATAGTTTACCATAAAAATGTCATAGTATACCATAAAAAGTGATATAGTTTACCATAAAAATGACATAGTATACCATAAAAATGTCATAGTATACCATAAAAAGTGATAGTATAGTTCACCTTAAAAATGTCATAGTATAACATAAAAAGTGATAGTATAATTTACCATAAAAATGTCATAGTATACCATAAAAAGTGATATAGTTTACCATAAAAATGTCATAGTATACCATAAAAAGTGATAGTATAGTTTACCTTAAAAATGTCATAGTATACCATAAAAAGTGATAGTATAATTCACCTTAAAAATGGCATAGTTTACCATAAAAATGTCATAGTATACCATAAAAAGTGATAGTATAATTTACCATAAAAATGTCATAGTATACCATAAAAATGTCATAGTATTCCATAAAAATGTCATAGTAAACCATAAAAAGTGATAGTATAGTATACCATAAAAATGTCATAGTATACCATAAAAAGTGATAGTATAATTTACCATAAAAATGTCATAGTATACCATAAAAATGTCATAGTATTCCATAAAAATGTCATAGTAAACCATAAAAAGTGATAGTATAGTATACCATAAAAATGTCATAGTATACCATATAAAGTGATATAGTTTACCATAAAAATGTCATAGTATACCATAAAAAGTGATAGTATAATTTACCATAAAAATGTCATAGTATACCATAAAAAGTGATATAGTTTACCATAAAAATGACATAGTATACCATAAAAATGTCATAGTATACCATAAAAAGTGATAGTATAATTTACCATAAAAATGTCATAGTTTACCATAAAAATGTCATAGTATACCATAAAAAGTGATAGTATAATTTACCATAAAAATGTCATGGTATACCATAAAAAGTGATAGTATAATTAACCATAAAAATGTCATAGTATACCATAAAAAGTGATAGTATAATTTACCATAAAAATGTCATAGTATACCATAAAAATGTCACAGTAAACCATAAAAAGTGATCGTATAATTTACCATAAAAATGTTAAAGTATACCATAAATAGGTAATAGAATAGATGCCTTAAAAAGATGATGGAATATGTTGTCATTAATAAGTGATAAAGCCATACTATAATGTGACATAAGAATGTCTTTAGAAGTCATAGTATAGTATGGATTAAACATATATAGTATAGTATGTAACAAAGAAGTCATCCCATAGTATGCCATCAAAGTAAAAAGGTCATAGCATAGTACTGTATCCTCCTGCATACTCTCACCTCTCCTGTATGATCCAACATGAAGGCCTTATGCCAACAGCGGATGAAAATCTAATTCTCTCTCTGAACAGGCTACTTGCTCCCAGTTCAACCAAATGGCATTTATGAATAATGCCACTTAGTCCTAATTGGAAACAGTGGTCCAGGAAACATAATAACATAATATAATCCTTTTTACTGAAATAGGGTATTTGGGTCATATCTGTGTCTGTAATTCTCAAGCTCATGATGCTCTGATGTTTAATTATCGTCCATTAATTATAGATTTTTGTCATTTGTATGGTAATTAACGCAGCTTTGCTCCATTTGATCATTACTTAATCTAATTTGGAGGGACTGAGGATGAAACACAGTGTCAGTCGTTTTTTTCTGTTCATCTGTAAAATGGTTTATTTCAGCAAAATCAGCTGAATTCAAAACCATATATATCATTAGCTACTCTAGTGAGGGAACAACGGTTATTATGCAGTGTTATCTATCAATGAAAAGTTTGATGTGTCAGACTACATGCAATTATTAATGTAAAAGTCACAGATGAGGGCAGAAAGTATCAGGATTACTATACAGTAACTTTTACAAATCATATTTCTTACAATTTTCTATTTCTCTGTGTTTAATATGGAGACCCATTCATGTGTTTGGAAGGAGGTCAGGGTAAAACTGGAAATACATAGATGATCCGAGGCTCTCCAGCTGACCGTGATCCACTTTGTGACGTTGCTCTTTTGGCAGCTGTGTTGTTCACAACATCTGCATTCCGCGGTCAAAATGTATTCAAACTTCCAATAGGCTTATGTGAGCATTTTGACCAACAAAAAGCAGGGATGGAATTATTGCCGGCTGCATTTCTCTATTTCTCTTGACTGTAATAATTCAATATAAAGAGAAAAGAAAAAGTTAAAGTTGAGATTTAGTTCAAGCCTCTGCTCCCGAAATGACTCTAAAACGAAAACATCTGTTTGACTCGGGAGTCTCCGAGGAAGGAAGCCTTCCCTGGTTTTATGCATTTGTGTGTGTGTGTGTGTGAGAGAGAGAGAGAGAGTGTGTACTGTGCATGTACACACACACGTACTGTAACATTGTGTAGACGAACACGACCGCAGGAGTGTTATATAACGCTGTTATCATTGGAAATAAAAAGGCTGAAGGTCTGTTTTAGTTTCCGCAGACGTGGCCATGTTCAAGAACGAGATAATGAACTTAACAACTTAACAATAGGCTCTCCGCATTTGACAAAAACCAAGTTCAATGGAAACAATACATTTGAATTAATTAATCACAATTTTCTGATCAGAGGGATTTGTACTTGACAAATGACTCGACTGATTTCTGTTCGGACCTTTAAGCCAAAAAGACTAGAGGTTTGTTTCCATCCAGCTCTTTTCAATTTGCACATAAAAAGAAAAGTTGGTGTATCGATAGAAGCAAACTGCAACAAAGTGCAGTGGAAAGAGATTCAGCAAATAAATTATGTGCATGAAGCACTGACTTTCTATCAAGCTTTCTACACTGTTTTTCAGTTTTTTTTTTCACTTTTAATTCAGTCATTTTGGGTTGGGGAAAAATGGAGCTAACGCCTTCTTTCAAAAGACCACCAGGGGGCACCTCTTCAGTTTTCCAAAAGAAGTCCGACTGTATAGAAGCCTAAGAGAAAATGTCCCTACATCTGGCTTCACAACATTGTAAAGAAAAGGTTTATGAACGCTTCAAGCCTTCGTCAACACAGCATGATAATCGTTATGTAAATCAGGTTCATATTTAGAGTGAAATAGATGATAAACCTTGTAATTCACAGGTTGTAACCACGGCGATTTGCCCAAATCTTAAGCATTAATTAGCATTTTCTTTGCTAATCTTCTTCCAAAATTCAGTTAAAATGTGCGATACATTTAGTCTGACACCTGGCTGATGGGCCTTTCACACAGGACACGCAAACATCGCCGCTGCTCTCCCAAACCCAATATTTCCAGTAGCAAAGTGTATTCCCAGTTACCTGTCTGCCACCAGGTGTCCACCACAGGGCAGCGTCCATCTCCAACTACCTTGTGATACCACTCCCACGCTTCAGTGTTGATGGGCTCACCCACTGCAGACAGACACAGATAATCCAATCAAATAATGTAGTCGTATATTCATTTTTGCATACTTGTTTCAATTCATATTTTGTTCTATATGTTGCACACGACGTGTTGGAGGCTTTACATTCTGTTATGTTAATCTCCTGGCATGCTGGGCTTTGCTTTGGTATGTCGACATACCGGCAGGCTTGACTTTTAATATACTGTCAGTATGTAACACGTGTCGGCTCAATAGGGAATTTTCCTCTAAAATAAGCTGTGTTCACGGAAAACTTTGATAAGAAAGGTAGGTCGAAATCCTGATCACTTTTCCTTTAACTGTGAGTTCTTGTGTCCGGACTCGTCAGCGTGGCGTTTGGCGTACCTGAGCCCAGAGTTTTGAGGGTGGAGCGGTCGTATTTGTGGACCCACTGGTCTCCGTACTTGAGCAGCAGACGGATCGCTGTGGGAGCCCCGTAAAACTGGTTGATCTTAAGTCTCTGAACCATCTCCCAGTACCTTCCTGTGAACAACAACACACGTCCAACAATGCGTTTATTCTACAGTGTGTTTAGAAGCTACCGAAAATGTGAATCAGAAATGAGAGATTAGGATAGAGAAGGAGTCTGAGAACTAAAGTCTTTAACTAGAAAACACTTTTAATCCTTATTAGTGTTCCTGTTTCTCCTTGACAACAACAAGCTGTGTGTGCTGATAGACACAACACTGTGTCCTGACTCCTGTGTATACAGAAGTCCTAATTTTAGTGTGGAAGGCATGGCCAAGTTCAACTTCAACTGTAAACAGTTATTCATAGGCAAAGACATGAGAATGTAGAGCTCTTGGCAAGGACAAAACCTAGAGGACGTCTGCCAACACACTTCCCGTAGACATATTTTATATGACAGTCCCATTATCATGATACCATTAGAGCTAATAAAAATAAATTACTAGAAGAATTAATTGAATGCAAGAAGAGTTTTCCTGCAGTGAGGTCTGACGTTCATACCTGGGTCGGGGTAAACGGGAGTGCTCTCAAAGAGGACGGTGGTTCCCCCGTTTGCCAGAGGCCCGTAGACGCTGTAACTGTGTCCCGTTATCCAGCCGATGTCGGCCACACAGCCGAACACGTCTCCGTCGTGGTAGCTGAAGACGTACTGGTGGTGAGAGGGGAGAAGGCTGATTGGACGATTGCATTAAAAAAGAGAAGATACATTTTGCTTCCTTTAATCCGAGTCTCTGTCCGTGCATGTAAGTATGGTCTTCAACCAGCTTGAATAACCCAAACTGTTTGAATATTTACATATTGTTAAGAATATTTTTTTTTTATTATGCAGATGTGGGTTTGGGCTGATGTTCACCCTGTGTGTGAGCGCCGCATACAGCAGGTATCCGGCCTGAGTGTGGACGAGTCCTTTGGGCTTCCCAGTGCTGCCTGATGTATAAAGCAGGAACAAGACGTCCTCGCTGTCCATGGCGGCCGGCTCACACGCCACATCCTCCTTCAGCATCTCCTGCATGACATCACGACATTAAAAGGCTGTTTTTTTTTTTTTTAAAGTCACACTTAGTAACCACAGCATAAGACATATGACATAAGAACCTCATCCAAAAACAAATCACCCAGAGCTTTGCAGTCTACTGCTGATGGCATTAACATCTCAATCAAGTTGTGATTGGCTTTCTGCTCTCTCACCTCCTCCATGGGCACGTCCCTGGCTGTCATGGCGACCGGATTCTCTGTTCTCATGGCAACTAACACCTGCTGTACCGTCGGGCAGCTCTGAACTGCCGTATCTACCGTCTTCTTCAGCTCGATCACCTTGCCCCCTCTGACGCCCTGGTTCACGGTGATGACCGTGCTGGACTGGGCTGGAAAGGGGATGACCATGAAAATCACACTTATTGAATGTGTGATGGATTCAACATTATTGTTTTGGATTATATCATGAAAAAAAACAGCCTCCAAAAAAAGTATTTGGCTCCTTATCTGCTGAATGCTCCATTGTGTTCGTCAGCTCATTATAATTGCTGGCCATTTTCACGAACGACAGCTGCTACTGGAAACTGGGTTAACAGTGAGTCTGGACTAAAACAGTTCAATTGTGGGCTTTAAAACCAAAACAATGAGCTGAGAGACGCTAAAATGTGTGAAAGCTCAGGGGAGCCATAGTGGTTATTCTCAGCGGGATCCAAGCAACCGCTCTCACATAGGATTTTTATATTGTTTTCAGCAACACCGCCTCACCGTCTCTGATCCGCTCTGCGAGCGCTTCGGCACTGAACCCCGCAAACACCACGTTGTGCACCGCACCGATACGGGCACAGGCCAGCATGGACGCCACGGCCAGAGGGCAGGGGGGCATGTAGATGGTGACGCAGTCCCCTCTCTTCACGCCGCGACGCCTTAACAGGTTGCCTAGGCGACACGTCATCTCCAACAACTGCCTGTAAAAAGACAGCAACTACACCACATGAGGCGAAAGAGAACCCGGTACACCACCCACACACACATTGATTTAAATTCTTCCTGCTGACCTGTAGGTGACCTTGACCTCTGACCCCGGTTCGTCCCGCTCCCAGATCAGGGCCACCCTCTCAGGAAAGGTGTGCACATGGCGGTCCAGGCAGTTCACTGTAGTGCCCATAAGGAAACCAGACACACAGATAAACACGTTACCTGACGTGAACGTGGTGCGTTCAAGAGATCCTTTGATAGAGTTTACATAATGACGCCTTCGCTGTCTCTGTGTGTGTTTTATGAAGACGTGTTTCTGCATCATGTTAACTCCGACTTCACCGCATAGTTTACTCTAACAATCAAATATATTTCTATAAATCAAATTACCGTATTCTAATTAAATGTAATTATAAATCTTACCGGACACATTCAGCTGTCCACCCGCAAACCACTTGATTTTCCCCCGGTTCAGGTCACAGTCCTGGACCGTGTGGAAAGGACTGATCCAGCTCAGTCTCTGCCGCGCCGCAGCGGCCCAGAAGCTCTCGCCGTTGACGACGGAGAACTCCTGCAGCGCGGAGCGGTCCTTCACGCCTCCGAACCCCGCAGCCTCCGGCATGAACGCCGCGATGTTGCATCTCCGTCGACCCCAAACCTGCAGATACGGTTTGATGACCCGACGACCGAAGGAAACGCGCCCGTACGGCAGCCACATACTGATAGTGAAAGTACCCGGGTGGCTCCCGAAATTTTATTTGCAACGCATTTCCGCCTCGGTTACGTTTTTCTTACACACTTGTGGAAGTTACTTTCCCGAAGAGGAAAACTTGGAAACTCCGGAGGGGGAGGGGGGAGTGCTGCGTTAAAGGGCGGTTATAAAAAAAAAAAAAAACTAATCTCGGAAATTAGGCTTCCAGCTGGATTTCACCATCGGTTGCGAAAGAAAACGGTCTTTCGAGTAAAAAAGACTGATTTGATGCATTAAAGAAATACTGTTTTTACAACTAAGCCTTCTTATTTCCCCCAATTTCAAAATCCAGAATTCATGAATAGAATTTAATTAAAAAATAGTTTGAGATATGAGCCTTTAAAGTCGAAATTCCTGTTTCTTCAACAGTGCCTTTTTTTGTAAAAAAAAAAAAAAAAAACTTCAAAATTGTTTTTATTTAAGTAATTTTGTTATATATTGTTATAAACCCCACCTCTCGACTCAAACGTCTCTACAACCTGGAGCCTGTCAGTCAGTCACCATGGCAACGATGCAAAGCCCACGTCATTTCCTTCCGTTTTTTTTTTTTAACGGCGTGATTCCCCCAAGGCGACTTGTGTGCGTGCAGCTTCACGAGCCACGCCCCTTTGGTGGCGTAAAGTACACTCACCTGACCAGTGGAGCAACTTTCATCACAGACTTACTTACTCAACCACAGAACCACTTATTAGGGCTCGCCCTCTTCGATCCGGCCAAAAAGGAGAACAGAGCAGGAGGGCTTTAAATAGCAGTCACTTTTTAATGAGTCTACAGTTACATTTATACAGAGACAAACACAGATAATGAATGGTAACTGTACTTAACAGTACGGTCTTGACTATCGGACAATATTTTCAGTATGTACATCAGAAAAGTTGCAACAGCTGCAAGAAATCAAAGAGCTTTTCAGTCGCCTAACTGAAATCATGGAGGTCAGAGGTCACGTTCACCATTAGTGACTCTCAAGTAGGTATAGCCAACTGCTTCCAAACACATCTTTATCCTCACTGTTGCATAAAAGTAGCTGCCATTTCACAGAACTGCAAGGTTAACAATCTATTTTAAAGAAAATAAATATATATATATTTTTATTTTATTTTTTTAAACACTGCTCTTCATCAGAACATTGGCGGTAAATGTTAAGGAAACATTTCTGCCCTCAAGCCTCCTTTAAGTCTCCAACAGAAGGTGTTTTTTCTATTATTAGAGTCAGTGAGGACGATCGTAAATATTTGATCTGCGGGTTTGATCGACAGTTTGAAGTTCACTCGAGCTCACATGCACCAATGTCACACTCAACCAATTAAACTTCTGCCTCCGAGATGCTTGCAACCTCCACTCTGAAGGCGTTTTCACCCATCGGTCTGCATCCCTGCAGCCTGTTTTCAGTCACACTTTAACACCTCTGTCGTTGCCTGCTCCGTCGCTTTGTCCTCCGCCTCCTCTTTATGAGTCACGTGGCCGTTCCTTTTGTGGGAAACCGTCCCGAGCACCATCGCGCTGTGCTCCTGCGCCTTCGCCCGCAGCGCAGCGATACTGTTCTCCCTTAGCTCCTCTTTAGAAATCGGTGCGTTCGCAGCGTCTTTCATCCGCTTCTCCGTCTCTTCCTCCATCACTTTGTCCAATGGTTTCTCCTGTGATGGTGGTGCTGGCGGTGTCAGCGTGCAGGGTTTTCCAGGAGAAGTGTGCGGGGTTTCAACTGACTTCTTGTGCATACCTGAAGGGGAAAGCATATACTTTAATTCACGTTTGTTGTCTTAGTGTTTTCCAGTTGTAATCCTGCTGAAACTGCACCAATTTTTTACTAAAAAGTGAGACATTTTGCACGTACTCAGGCGTTTGATATTGAAATAAAGCGTGAAAGAGAAAGGGGATATATTATTGGCTGGAACATCTTATTTCAATTAGTCACCTAATTGATTTAAACTAATCAATTAACACGAGGTGAGAGAGGACGTTTGGTCTAATCTGTCCTGATTAAGTAGGATTATCACCGTATCGACCTTTTATTGACAAGCTGACACTTTTATTGGCTCCCAACATGAGCCGGGCTTAGCTTCCACTCGCTGTTGGAATACATCTTAATCACGGTTTTCAAACACGATCACATTAACGAGGAAAGCAGGATGTCAGGTTTTAGAGCAGGTTTGAGCTCTCGTTTTTCAACTAACATATGGGTCAACAGTAGCTACATGTGAAAGAACAAATAGGTCAATGTATTTTTGATGCATAGAGATATAGTGTTGATCTTCAATGAGTCTCGATGTTGACATTTAACAAAAAAATAAGTGGAATATCTATGATTCAAGGTCAATAAAGGTGTATTTTCACAGTAAATATTTTGACTTTTGTATGAAAAGCACGTTATCTGTTTATTCAATTTACACTAGACACTTAAGTATATATTTATGAATATATTTTTGGATGAAGGAGGGGAAAACAGTATTGGAGTAATTTTGTTCTCATACATTTTACATTTTGAATGTACTCCTTTTTCTTCCTGTGAGCAACAGCAAGGAAAAAACTGTCATAGATGTATGTAATACTGTTCTATCTAAGTGTCCCACTAAGCCCTGGCAGTGAGAGTACCAGGACACAAAACATGAAGCAGCTAATTTACACATCGGCCTTTCCCATTGTGTCATGTTAAAAGTTAAAATGCTGTGTGATCCCAGTGGACATCTAACAAACAACTATTTACCTAATAACCAGGGAGCATAGGAGTCCGTGACGCCCTCCTTGGCCGACTTGAGGATGGACTCAGGCAGCGGGATGGAGTGGCGGACCATGGCGCCGTACAGACCGTACTCTGCCATCACGCTGCTGCGACCCCAACACTTCTCCCTTTTCCTCCACTTGGCCCTTCGGTTCTGAAACCACACCTGGAGAGACGAGGGTCGGATAGAAAGGAATTACATGAGGTTTACTCTTTGCATAACTGGAACGTGTGCAGGTGTATTCTCTGTTGTCTGGTTCAAAACCCATCCATCAACCCAACAACCTTAAATGTCATAGGACCAAACCAAGACTTAAAGTCCCCCTCCACTCAATTTATCGGTTTTATTTACTTCACTCGGATGTTTAAGTAGGAGACATCTTGTGTTTAAGAATCAGTTTTTCCATGTGTATAATAAGATTTTTTTTAATAACGGAATTTAACTTTTAATCTGACTAAATTATTAAAAGCAGATTGCTTCCAGATGTCAACGATGGCTCACCTTCTTACATTTTGTAACAATTGTAATTCTAATCCAAAATCACTGCTCTACCAACACAGGTTTTTTTCTATTTTGTGGACCAGGAGACATCTGCTGGAGGCTTAAACAAAAAAAAAGGGATTTAATAAATAAGACTGATTTTAAGAGCTCATTAGTCTTGACTCAAATGTATTCTTTATTAACCTATAGGACCATTAGAGACTCAAAATGCAAATGTGCTCACAATATAGATTCGTTACACAAGTCCTGAAATTCAGCATTTAATATTAAAATATTTTCATCATCGCTTCATTTTCTATAATATGTTGTATTTTGTCAGTTGTGTGCGTCTGTGCATTATTCTCTTCCCGGATCCTCAAAGATGCCTAAATTGATTTCCACCAAGCCAGACCTCGCAATAGCCTCAGCAAGTGTGTGAATATGGATGAGGAAAAATAAAAAATGAGCATCCTAAAATGGCAGAGGAGGAGGCGGCGGCGGCGTGTGTGTGTATGTGTGTGTGTGTGTGTGTGTGTGTGTATTCCGCAGACCTGGAATTAAAAACGATCAAAGCCGAGCCTGGAAAGCTATTCAGGTAGATCTGATGATAACCTCCATCTCATAAAAAAGATGGGCCTCAGATGAGCAATCATGCTTTCTGACAGTGAGTGTGTGAGTGTGCATGACTGTGTGTGTGTGTGTGTGTGTGTCTTCCTGAGAGAGGGGTGACCCCGGGGGCGAAGAGGCTGATTGAAAAATAAGTTAATTTCCAGGGCCGATCGATGGGAGACAGGCGCTTAAATATCACGGGAAATTAAAATGCTCATAGCAGCCAGTCATCGCCCTCTGCTCGGCTGCTGACCTGTTCTAATTAATTTCTATGTAGTTATCATTTCATCTCGGGGCGGCAGAGCGGTCTCATGCAGGGAAAGGGGTGCTAAGTTCTCCTCAATTAACCAATTATTACACCGAGAGGGCGAATTGGCTGCTGATGTGAAAGCATCATTGTGAGGATGATGATGGAGCAGCTGACTGGATATTTCCTCCCTTCATCACTTCTACCTGAATTTGTGGTGTATGTTAACTTTGTGATAATGTTAAAAATTATTTAATATCTAAATGATTTGACTACATTTCTTTTTCTTTACAAAAAAATTGGCTTTTTTGTCTCTCTTTAACGTAAGATTCAAATAAAAATGTATAAATAAAAGGTGATAAGACAGCATACATTTCTGCAGACATTATTACACACCTGTATTCTGTCCTCTGGCAGCTCCGTCTTCATGGAGAGCATTTCTCGGGCGTACACGTCTGGGTAGTGGGCTTCGTTAAAAGCTTTCTCCAGTTCCTCCAGCTGATAGGATGTGAAAATGGTTCTGCAGACAAGAGAACATATCAATAAATACCTCTCTATACGTTGGAGCTCTTCATACTCTCACATTTGTTAAATTTAAAATCGAATAATTATTGTTTCCAGTGAGGAACAAAGATGGAACATTTTTTTAAGAAACAAAGCAGTATGAAACAACAATTTTACATGTTAGCATTGCTTCTTTGTTAACAAAATCATAAATATGCCATTTTATTTACCCCCATCACACATTTATTATTTAAAAACGAAAATCTGACAAGATATTTTTAAAAGACAGAATAAAAACCAAGATGATTGAATACCAGATCCAATATAATAACATGCAATAAACACGTTTAATACAGGACTTAATAGTGATTTAGAAGCCTAAAAAGGGCTGAAACTGTACGCCACATTAGTCTCAAAAATAATGACAATTATATGTTTGATTATCTCGTTTTCCGTTTTGCTTGGTTTTACCTGTGTCGTCTTTTCTTCCGTTTCTTGCTCTGACTCACTGAGGATTTAGAGAACTTCTGATCGCCGGAGGAAAGACTCATGTCATCAGAATCTGGGAGGAAACACGTCAGGAGCAAATATGAGTATATAATAAAATTAATAATAATAGGACAACGACATTACTAATATATATAAAATAAAATATTTACAATGATATACTAATAATAATAATAATAATAATGACAACAACAATAATCCTTCCTATATTGTACACTAGCTACACGAAAGAATATTTACGCTAATCTTTTTTTTTTTTTTAAAGTGAGAATTTGATTTCCGCGCGGAATAAATGATGGGAAAATATATTTCCTGGATTAGAGTTAGCTAGAAAAATATTTTTCGTCAGGCCTCTACATTTTTTTGCTTCTCTAAATTTCGAAAACGAAATCTTTTAAAGATGAATTTGAAAAGTGAAATTGTACAGCAATCATCACTCGGATCAAATGCGCGCGCTTGTGCGTGTGTGTGTGGGGGGAGGGGGGGGTTACGCTTGCGCTTTTTTTTGCACGAGACACTTCTGCTTTCCACCGAGTTCAGCTCGTTCCCCCTGAAACACACGGCGGACTAATACATGTAATGTGTGTGAAACGCTCACCGGAGCTGGCGGAGTGCTGCGCGTCCATCTGACGCTGGTCCACGTGCGCCGCTCTGTGCAGCGGCTGCAGGTGCACGTTTTGCGCCTCTGCAAGAACCTCCAAGAAAGCAGGCTGGCTGTAAAACGGGTGTATTCCCTCCGAGCCCAGCAAACCCATACCGACCCCGAGGCCCCCGTGTCCGAGGGCCGACCTGGCGGCCAGGACATGCGCACTGTGCGGAAGAGCCTCCAGCGGCCGCCGCTGAACCGCCGGCGGCTCCTTGTTGAGGCCGAGCAGCTCCTGGATCCCGAAGCCGGTGCGCCGGTGCACCGTGGGGGCCATCTTCCAGACTGGAGGCGACTGCGGGGATCCCCCGTGGTTCAGGCCGGTGTGCGAGGCTGGTTTCTGTTTATTCTCGGTGTCTGAGAGCACAACTCCCTCCTTCCCCGTCATGGCGCCGAGATTTCACTTTGTTTTTTCACTTCCTCCAAAAAAAAAAAAGGAAGCCAGAATCCCTGATGCAACAACGCTGTGATGCTCCTTTATCTCTCTGCCCTCCTCTCTGTTGCGCTTTTTATCCAACAGGCAACAGGCAGCAGCCAATCACAAGAGGAGGAGGAGGGGGGGGCTCCACGCTGGAGTTTGCATGAGCGTGAAGCTTTATTATAGTAGATAATACAATTTCTGACGATTAAACGTGACAAAAAAAACTGTCATTGTCTATTTACCTTTTTGCCAACACATTGCCGAGGATGTGGATGGCAAAAAAATAAAAGTGGTACTATTTCTTCCATCTGGTGATTGCAAACATAATATAATTAGACATTTTTGTTATTAGAAGAAGCTAAATTGAAAATTTGATACCATAAATTCGTAATCATGCCCGTTCAGCCCATATATATCGGAAACTTTTTTTTTGTTTTGTTTTTTTAATTTTGACTGAATTCGATGTTTGTCTAACACACGATAGATGAGGTGAAAGTTCTGTCTTGTGAACATGATTGACATAAAGATCCCCAGATAAAGAAGATCTAAATACGCTCACTTCCACCGTGACTCCTCGTGTTTCCTGACCGGCGAGCAGGCTCGTCCCACAGATCCAATCAGCCGGATAAGTCGCTCAAAAAGAGGAAAATCAGCTTAATTTGCGGCACGTTTGTCCTCATTCACACGGTGGCGTCACTGTTGAAATTTAATAGCGAGGAAGCAGCTTTTTGGATCTAAAATAGTGAAAAGCAAAAAGAATTAATTCATATTAGAACCTTATTTTACATCTGCTTTAATTTAAATAGTATTATTATTAAATACATTCCATCATAATCTTACTCATAATTTCATGCACGTAGAAGTGCAAGGCTTTTTTATATGATCTGCCCTTAAAACATAACATTGGTTTGATACCATGAACCAAGAGGACTCTAATATGACACTAATGACATAAAAGCTTCATTTAAAAGATGAGTAATCATATTACACCTCTGTGCAGGATATTTTAATTCCAGTAAACATACCAATAACGAGGCTAATCCTAAAAAAAAAAAAAAGCACAAACATAAAAGAATATTTTCAGAGGTCAAATTAAAAGAACTCACATGGGCAAATTATCTGAGTGAATTAATCAATGCGGGCTTCTTATTAGGAGGACGACACGCTGATTGATCCGTTACCAGACTGGAGCTCGCTCCCTAACGTCCCATATAACCCACACGGTGATTTGCATATTCTAATTAGGTTTCCGCACTAAACGTTTTGTCTTTGCTGGCAGTCTGCGCATCTGTTGATAGATTATTAAGCGGGGTTTTTTTTCTTTATTATTATTCTCTGATGGGTCACATGATAAAGATTACAATATACCAGTTCAGGGTATTTAGGACACACCGGGGGTGGCAATTAAATACGAGACAAATGCCAATACAACAGCTTTATTTGCCTCCTGTGTGTTTTTTCCGTTTGAGGTCTGATATCAAAAAAGCTGTGCCACAAACCGAAAAGTCACACAAATGTTTCATCGCATAAATAAGAAGCGCAAAGACATTTGGGATGCCAGAGGGAAATCATCCGCAGCCTCTCTCCACACTCATTTATCACTGTATTTAACCCTCACTCAGATTCAAACCCGCCGAAATGTGAAGTGAAGCGAGAAGCGCACTCTCTCCCCCCTTTTTTCTCTCCCTCTCTCTCGCTTTCTCGCAAAACCTAATCCGCTCTAATCAGCTGTTATTCAATTATTGCGCAGTTCCAATCGTTCGGCGATCATGTGCGGCACACTTTGGACATCTGGACAGATAATGACGCAGAGGAGAGTTTATGGAGATGAGTGGACGCGCGCGATCGAAGCGCAGATATGTACAGTGTCGTCGACGGGACATGTGGTGATGAATAAATACATACAGAAATAAAAGGGGGGTTCCGGCGGGACCGTTTGGCTTTTATTTCGGGAACCCCACAACAGATTTAGTGCTGGTTTGTAATCTGAGATGTGATCAAGAGATGCGGCTTCACCCGGTCGAGTCCATTACGAGGCTCCTTTGTGCGGCATCTCCCCTGAACGCGGCCTTCGGTGAAGCCGCATGAAATATATCACAAATATTATACATAAAGACTAATAACCGTCGGGCAAATTCATTAAATGCAATGTCTTGAACTCAAAACCCGAGTCCGATTAAAATCTTTAAAAAAAAAAATCTCTTTATAATAATTTTGTCATCATTTGCTACCTTTCAAAAAGAAAACAATGTCCCAGATGTTGCAAAACAACAACAACAACAACAACAAAAAAGCTAGAAAGTGAGATAAAGCGAGTTAAATTACCTTCTCACGAGGTGCTGTTAGATAGACATTTCATTAGAGGTGAATGAAGAGATCAATGCCATATCAACACCTATGCTAATGAGGTTTCTACATTACACGCGCACGAGCGCACGCACGCGCGACATGCATGAATCACATCCTTCCGCTTGGATCAGGATGCAGCAGGTTTTTTTTTTTTCACATCTCACTGCTTCTGAACACAACCCTCAAACCCTCCGGAACTCAGGGTTCATCTCCTTCTCATAACTAATATACAAATGTGAGTTTTTAAAATAAAATACTCATCAGAACTGAGCATACAAAGAGAGAGAGAGAGAGAGAGAGCACAGGTTAAAAACATGATAAAATAAACATGTTTACGATAATAAACAATAAAAACATGATTTGAAAGATAAGGCGTGCTAATAATGTCATGAAAATATTTTCATATTTAAATTTTAAGACCTGGCATCCACATGCATTAACGGGGCCTGATGTCCACATTCATGGAAAAACTACATCATGTCAAAAGATGAGCCCAAATAGCAAAGAGAAATTAAAAATGCAAACCAAAAAAGAGCTCAGGTCTTAGGAGGTTAAATCACTTTGTACATTTTTAGAACTACATGTGTGAAAATACCCTTGACTGTTGGTTTGCGCATATAATTCTGTGCTTTAATGTTAAGTGATGATTTTCTTTCACTCACTCTCATAAACCTTTTGGTTCTACAGCATAAAAACCTATTTTAGAGACATAAATCTGTAGAGAAACTACAAAAACTACAATGAGACAAAGATGCACATTGGCACAACATTTTCCTGGTTCGCTGCAATCTCTGCATCTTCATAATGTAAGCAGAATGCATAAAATAGAATTGGTCAACAACATGACTCCTCTGTTAACGGTGTGAAGATAACTGCTGTTTAAATCTGTCGACACACAAGTTAAAGTGGAGCCAAATTACTGGAGGACCCTCTGATTTTATGGAGATCCAATCCTTCAACAGTGTCCGTCCATGTTTACTTCCTATCAAATTTAGAAAAGATCCACTATAGAACCCATCACTAATTAAAATGGATTCACTACAGCTCTTCAATTTAAAAAAAAGCACATTTGAGTTAATCATCGTCTGGGTCAGTGATGAGTTCCTCAACCAGTCTGTCTGATTTTTTTTTTCCTCTGCTTGAGGCTCCACAAATGGCTCTCCTAATCTAGCTAATTGCCGTTTCCCAGAGTTCGGCATTTAAAGAGAAGAGCTGGGTCACCAAACAGCCGTTGATCAAAACATCCTATTAAGGTGGAGAAACAAAAGGCTCTCACAATCCCAACAATGTGCCACTGGTGATTCAACAGTTTGATGCGGGCACAAAGCATTAATTAGGGCAATAACTTCATGCTACTGCCGTTCTATAGTCTCCATTTCTGTATGAGTGCATCTATTTATGCTCTGAAGTTTGTCGGGGGACCCTGACTTGCCGAGTGTGCCGCATTCCCCTGTTCCATGTGCAGATGTGTTATTGGCGTAATGAGGGAAATACTTTGGGAGACGTGGGAGAGAGGCCGCCCCAAAAAACTCCCCAACTTTGCTGACAAAATAATATTGCTCATTGTGGTCACTCGTAACGAGAAGCGACATAATTACTCGGGCCCATTTCTTATCTAATTAGCAGACTTCCACGGCGGACGGGGACTAGCAGTGAGGCAGGAGAAGGGAATCGGACAGGCATGGCAGCAGCAACACAAAAAGGGGCCTCTGGTTTCAGTGTAATTAGGTGAGACAATGCCCCTGACTGTTTTGAGCTATGGCAGCGGCTCAGAGCCGGGGCCGAGCAGAACGCCCCGTGAGCTACGTCTCCCCGAGACCCTAATAAGCCCCTAATTGTCTTTTTTTTATTCACATGGGCAGCACCAGCAGACATGAAGACAGCCTATTCCTGGTGTCCTGCAGAGAGCGTCACCCTCGTCCTACAGGACGGCGGAGATTTGAGTTGACTCACTCAGGACCTTCGCTGTCGGCCCTCAAACTCCTCACGTTAACGTCCTGTGACGGCGTCCCGAACCTGGAGAGCTGCCAGCGTGTTGCAAACGGAGCAGCTTGTTCCTTTACAGACAGCCATAAGGTAATTTCTGATTTCAAGAGGGACATAATCTTGAATACACAAGTCTAGACTTGATAATGTTCAATCATGGAAGTCATGATATTCCAGAAGAACTGAAGGCAAATACTGTCAAAAATAATAATGTACCCCTCCATGTTTGTTCTCTTTTTGTTGATGACCATTTTTGATAACGAAAAACGTGACTTAATTATCTCCTTCTAGCTCTGTTTTGGTCTCCACCAGGGAAATATCACATTTACTGCTCCACTGTATGTCCACCAGCCAGCCACTAGTCGATGTGGAGAGAAAATCTGTTTCCAGATCCTGCAGCGTTATTAACACAGAGAAATAAATCAATATAAAGTGAGAGATAGATTATTATTATCATCATCAGCACTTTATTCCTGCAGTTTAAGAAAACTTTGAACCAGAAGCAGCTGAACTCTACAGGCTGCATTTCAACACTGAGCCTGCACACACACACACACACACACACACACACACACACACACACACACACACACACACACACACACACACACACACACACACACACACACACACACACACACACACACACACACACACACACACTAATGGCAGGTGGCACCCACAGAAGACTCAATATTTCATAATTCCCTCTCCCCAACATCCCCTGCAGTCAAGGCCTCTTCGCTCAGAGGAACGTCAATCCGATGTGCCCTCACTCCTTTAATTAGCTGTCAATTAGTGCAAATGAATCAACTCTTCGCCTAATTAAGCAATGCCAGCAGGCAGCTCCCATATACGGGCCATTGTGAGAGCAGCATGAGAAAAACACAGCTAGCAAACTCGCTTTGGATCACAAGTGCAACTTAACGATCACACTGACACACTGTGTTCAGGGAGCTGTGTGTGTGTGTGTGTGTGTGTGTGTGTGTGTAAGGGAGGGTAAAGTTACACTTGCTAAACCCTATTCTGTTATTCTACACATCTTGAGCACGATGACTGCTTAAGTCCTCACACTCTCCATGATCTAATCTTCTAATCTCCCAAATATCTCTTAATTTAATGTCCGTTTCAGATGGATGCTCCGTGGATTTAACTCCAGCTTGTTCTTCACTGAGAAGATTTACTTTCATAACATGTCAGTCACGCCATGTCGGATGACTTAAACTGTCACTTTCCTGTTAGATGTTGGGTCATTTCAATCGTCGCTGTCTAAAATATGTGAATAATCAAAAACTTTAGCCGTGACTTTCCTCCGCTCAGCCAACTTCCTGATCCACATGATAGGGATTTTTTTCTTTTTTGGATACTGAACATAATTTCGATTCCGTTTTTTCAAATTTTTATGAATTCCATGAGATTTATGCCCTGCGTTTCCATCCCACACAGCAGCCCCGGACTCCCGAATATGATGTTGTCATGCAGTTCACATAGTTAATTTACAGTCAGGGTAGAAATGTAATCTCTCCAAACATCTGTTCCCTTCTAACTCTCAAGACAAAAGGCTGTGTTTTAGTCTTAAGAGTGATCATTTTTCTAGTTGACCAAATATTTTAAGTCAGGTCATCATCAGCAACTTGTTTCCTTACAAATGAGTTGAGAGGACGTTCAATTTAGGCTCCACGAGACGTTACACATTGATTACAGTGATTTTTCAAGGTTTCACTACTGAGAAAGTACTTATATCCACAAATTAAAATCTAATTATCACTCAAAGGGGACAGTTTATTTCACAGTCACACGTGATGATGAATATTGATGCATGAGTGTGTTAAGTCAGAGGAAAAAGGACAAGTGGGCTACTAATTAAACAATCTGCACATCATTGTGGCTCCGCGTTCAGGTCACCTGCAGCTCTCATCCCGACGCACCTAATGCGGCCATAAATCAATTAGTAAAAACATTAAAGTGAAGAAATATCAAATGTTTTGGAATGGCAGCAGATCCGTATTTCATAAATACAGAGGTCATGAGTCGAAGTGTCAAAATGTTACTTTGTTTTACTGAGTTGGTTGTTAAATTCTACTTTTAAATAACGCATACGTGCATGTAATGTATATATTTATTATTATTACATTTTATTGAAATTAGGCAGGACATTTTTCCAACTTGCATCACTTATGATTGACATTTATGACGTGAAACATTATAAAATAAGCGACCGTCCTGTTGGAGTAGCTGTTTGTGTGTTTGTGTTACTGCAGTCTATCTTTCATATGTTCTCTAACTTGTGCATCTTCTGATATTTGTCATTATGCATACATTTGTCCAATCCAATCCATATTAAAAGCAATTTCAAAGCCCCGTCCACACGAATAAGAAAGAATACATTCCTGTGAGAAAAACCTGAATCTTTGGCCTAAAAGTGCGAGTGTAAAAATACTGGAATCCATATAAAAATGACAAATTATTTCTTCAATGTTGCTAAACCCCCCCAAACAGTAAGTCTGTATGTGCATGCTGGTTTACTCAAACACAGAGGTGAGGACGCTTTGTGTCACGAAGAAGCAAACTCATTTTCAGGTACGCGAGCAGTTCAGCCATGTTGCCTCCCTCCCTCCAACAGCCACTCTGGACCATTACAGGCTGTAATTGTTATTTAATGGATTAAACATTCATCCTTCCTTTGCAAACTCCCAGAGGGCAGGATGACAGCCTCGCCATGTTCACACAGCTAAACGTCCCCCATCACACACACACACACACACACACGCCGACGCTCATTTGACGGCAGTGTTTGTGCTTAAAATTCAATTACCCACTTATTGATAGCTCTCTGGGGTGCTAAAGAAGTGGACACGGTGCCGGTGGAAGTGTGGATGATTTCCCAGGAGGCCGCAGTCTCCTCCGCACATCTCCAGCTGGATCTATTTCATGGCTTTACTCATCAGCGGCAGACGCAGATGGAGCAGAAGCAGCCGTCATACACCTGCACACACCAGCGCACGCAGACACAGACAGACAGACAGACAGACAGACAGACAGACGGTGGATCACTCTTCATCACACACACACACACACACACACACACACACACACACACTAACACAAAAGTATTGTATTATTCCATGCCGACAGTGTAAGAGTTGCAAGATATTTGGTGAGCTTTATCTGATGGTCAAGAAAATAGCAAATTGATAAGAAAAGATCCCCACAACAAGTGACTATGTTATGAAGAAAGGGCAGCATTATAATTAAGAATTTAGGGCCAAGAATTATTTTAAATATCGATTAATCCATCAATTGTTTAACTGACTGATTTACTAACGTCCATAAAATGATAGAAAATACTTTCCCAGAGCTCAAGTCTACATTATTTCATTATTTTGTCTAAGCGACGGTCCAAAATGTGGGAAAATAATTTGATCGTCACCTATTAAATTAACCATCAAATAGATAATAGATTCATTGGTTTGGGTAATATTTTAAAGAATAAAAATTTAAAATGTTCTATCAATCTATCTAAATATATACAGAGAGAGAGAGAGAGAGAGAGAGCGAGAAAGAGAGAGAGAGAGAGAGAGAGAGAGAGATCTATCCATATTCAGCTCTCTACAGTCTCCAAACATTTACAAGGGAAATGTTTATTCATTTGATTTGGATTTAACAAATCACCACTGGACGCTGCATTAAAAGCCACAGGTAGCCCCACAGGTTAGCCACGCGTCTCAAAGTCCCCTGAGGCCTCCGGGGGCCCCCAAGGAATACTCGGCCTGCTGCTGGCCTCGTTCCCCCGCTAATTACAGCACTCATCTCTACTCTCCCATGAGACGCCGGCACTCTGATGACAAGACGCTGCACAGTTTGTAGCTCACCGGGCAGCAGCTGGGGCTGCCGGCTGCACATCAATACCCGTAGGGGTGGGAGGGGAGGGGGGATGTTGGGGGAAGCACAATCATGCATCCATTCACACCTGCAGGCGTGATATTGTTGCTATTTTGCAGATGACTCCCAACCCCTGATCTCGTGATGGCGTCGCAATCTGTTGAATTTGACTCCGAAAACTTTAACCTCCGCAGAATAACATCCAGTCGGAGGTCAGATATCCAACAAAGTGCGAGTTCTGATTAGAAAATAAAGATGAATCTTGTTGTCCTTTCATGTGACAGGGTCAGACTACAGCTTACACGTCCCTAAGGATGACAGTGGATCGATGGGCTCTGTACATACTGTACTCCTCTCAGTGTGATTGCACTGACTGTTCATTAGCAGGACGCCGCGGGGCTTTAATGGCCTGCACGCTTCTGTCGGCCGTAAATCTCCAGACTCCACCCAGGTTTGCTCCCCTGTCTCATCAAAAGGGCCGTGAAGAATGAAGTCAGCGTGATGAAAAAGAGAATGAGATTTATCTTCCACCCCCCCTCCCTCGTCCTCCTCCTCTACAACACACCAAGACGAGCTCGTGAGCACAGAAAAATGACAAGTGGGCTCTGGCCAAGACACACCCATATCTGTGATGATGCTACTGGATGTGTTTGAGATGCTGATGGTGAGCCGGCCGGTCGAAGACAGTAACATCCGTGTGTTTCTCTCTCTCTCTGTCTGTCTGTCTGTGAGTAAGGTGAGGATACAGAAGCAGAGACTCAAAGGCAGGGTAAGATATGATAAAGATAACAGAAAGGTGGTTGGTTAATGCTGAAGCACGAAGACGTGAAGCTAAATAATACAACTTATCAAGGTTTTGCAGCTTGTAGAAACCGTAGTTTCAGGCTGAAAAAACTATTTTTTACATTTGTTTATTACATTTATCCATTATTTCTAAAGATAATTGTTTTAATTCCCCATTATTATACCAATTATTTACCCCAACAACTTAATTTTTCAATATATTATACAATCATAATAGACCCTTTTTGTCAGATGCCTGATCAGAAAATGCTGGACCTCAAATTTAATAGGATTGTTTAATTAATAACTGCATGTCAACCACTTCCCTGAACTGGAGAAACAGTATTTCTTACATAAGATAATTCCTCATGGGCACCTTTAGTGGTCTCATATGTATTGTACCCACAAATCAAAAGACTGTCACTTAAGCCTGATTTAATTTCGTGCTCCTTTATAAACCAAAAAAATAAAAAATAAAATGAAAATGTCTACTTTTTAAGCTTTGAGTTAACAAATAAATTTCGCCATAGACATTTATATCATAACAGGATTTTTTTTGTTATACATATATGTCACCAACAGCCAATAATCATGGTGACAGCTAAAAAAAAAAAAAAAAACTCTTAAACCTGAACTCCCCATTTGTGTTTCAAAATGGTTAAACATGATGCCTTTTATCATTCAAACAGAGCAGCAATACACTTCCAATTATTTTTTGGGGCCTTTTCTTGATCATTTATGAAAAGTTTTAATCTATATTGAAATGTCTGTTGGAGAACACATCCATTTTATTGATTAATCTGCAACATTTTGTTATATTTTTCTTTTCAAATGTGGACAGTCCACCCTGTTTTTGTTCCTTTATATTATAACAAAAACTCTCCATTCTGCTGCGAGGAGGCACCGTCATTATTAAACTAATTTAAAGTCTAATATGACATCAGAAAATATGCCGAGGATGACTCTCTTTGGATGTTTACCAACTGGGACGTCACAGCCACGACCTATTTTAAAGAAGACGGATGGATCATCATCCATTATAAACTTGTACCAGATATGTTACCCTGCTGGTACCAGTCCTAGGTCTTAATCTTTCAGAGGGGCTAATTGTTGTTTGACAGTTGGATGATGTCATGGTCTGACCAGCGAGTGTGGGGCAGCGGAGAGTGAAGACATGTTGCCACGTCCCATTCATTCTGACCTTTCCCTGCAGTTCCAGGTCAAGAAATTTAGGTCAGAGAACAATGCACTCTCTCTGTTAGAGCGTAGCGGGGTGCCAGAGCCCCTCTCATGCTCCCCGCTGACCCTCATCCCCAAGCCTTCACATCCAACCACTCAATGCGTTACACTTGGCAGACACGTCACAACTCCCTGTGGACTTCAGTCCCAGCTCATTCCACTGTATGAAGCAGGATGGGGAGTCACCTTGTGGTTAGATGTTACAATTACACTTCCCTCAGTCTTTCTGTCAACACTGAGGTAATCTCCTTGTCCTTATTGTTTGTGGGATGTAGGAGTTACATTCCAGGATAAAAATAAAATAAAAGATACATTATTAATATTTTTCAAGTATTGATAATTAGGCATATTTAAATGTTCAATTTAGGCTATTAAACCACAAGAAATGTAAAACAGTACACTGAATAACTTAAATTATATATGAAAAGATTCAGAGGTGCATCTTTTGGTTTATCTCTGTATGCCAGTTGGTCTGATGCCAGATGCTTCTTTTTAATTATGTTTTCAGTAGCCTACATCACCCGTTAAAATTGGAATATAACACTAAATAAATGTAAGTTTTAACAAACGTAGACTGTAGCTTTTTTATGAGAAAAATGGGCCACACAAACCTGTATTTTGGCTTGGGAGAGAGTACATTGTAATATCCTATATGATGATAATGATGTCTGATTAAGTTCAAAACATATTTAGGCGACGAAATGAACCATATATTAATATACAACCTCTTCCCTCTCTGTAGACTCACTAGAAGACACAACGTAGACAATTAAAGTAAAGTAATCCACAATAAACCAGTTGGAGCCTACTCACCTGTCTGGACCGCAGACTGTATCAAACAGGGTCCCGTTTGCTTTGTGAAGTCCTCAATCTGCTCGAGTTTTGAGCTCAAATGTATTTTATTGTGAGTCGCTTTGGATAAAATCTGCCAGATGCCGTAAATGTAAATGAATGAGACCCTGCAGTCACGTCGGGGATTAAACAGCCGAAGTTCCTCAGTGAACACAAACTGGGGTGCATGTAGCATGTTTGCTAGTTTTAGACCCAGAATGCACCTGTTGTTCGCAACGTAGTGGGTGTGTTTGATTCGGGTCACCAGAACACACACGAACACACAGGTGAAAAAGCAAATTACATTCTTGTTAACTAACAAAAAACGTAACGTAACACAGTTGTGTTGAAAAAGAAAACATCTATATATCTGCCGGTTAATTTAATGAACAGATAAAATCCGAAATTATGACGTTATACAGCGATAAATAAGATAAGTCCTCTCACCTCATCAGCTGCAGTTTTACTTTCCCGCCGCTAGAAGCCGCTGTGCCGCGTGCTTCGTGATGACGTCATGTTCGTCCATGTTAAAAGCTCTGTGAGCTGGTCTGTCTCTCGCCGGGTGCGGTGGCGCGCGCCTGTAATCCAAGCTACTGGGAGGCTGAGTCTGGCGGAGCGTTTGAGTTCAGGAGTTCTGAGCTGCAGTGGACTATGCCGATCGGGTGTCCGCACTAAGTTCGGTATCGATATGGTGCTCCAGGGGGAGCCCGGGACCACCAGGTCGTCTAAGGAGGGGTGCACCGGCCCAGGTCGGAAACGGAGCAGGCCAAAGCCCCCGTGCCGCTCAGTAGTGGGATCGCGCCTGTGAATAGACACTGTAGTGCAGCCTGAATAATACAGCGGGACCCAGTCTTTTACACTTTATACTAAACCGCTGTTTGAACGCCAACACTAACCATTATATCTTTACAGCACACAGCAGCTTCATCGCTCTGTTTTTATCTTCTTATTCACATTAAAAACACTCACAGACCGGCTGCTCTGCGGATCCTACACCGCCTCCACCTGGACGACTCATGCTACTACATCTACGTCTGCAACAAGACACTTTTCTTCTACAGTATCTGTTCATCAGAACCACACTAATGCCAGAGAATATTCTTTACAACTGGAATTCACACTCAACCAGGATTGCATCCCATTAACGCCTCTGCTTTCCTTTTTAATAGCCTGCATGATTTAATTAAACATGTTCACTTCAACAGAAAATATATTTTCTACCATAAATGAGGAAGGAAGAGTCTTATCAGTGCTGACACGTAGCCAGGGTCAATGTGAGGCAGTAAAGCATGTTTTCTTTGTTGTTGGACATCAGTTTATTTTTGTGTATAGATTCTTGCAGATGTTGTTGAGATGATGAACATTTCTCCCTAAATGTTTCTATGAAAAACCTTTGAATGAAGACAATGAAAACGGTGTTCCTACCTCTAGTGATGTTGGATGATACCGAGGAGAGAAATGCAGAGAGAACGTGCCAGCATTTTCATCTATATGGTTCTCTGTATTTTTACATGTTAAGGTGGTTAATACATTGTTGTTTACTAAATTATTCTGTTGGTTATTGTAATAAATGCATTTAAATGAAAGTAAACGTGGACAGTTAAACGAACACTGTATAAAAGATGCTTTTAATTAGACTTAACTATTTGTCATATCAAGGTATTTAGCAAAAACAAATGTAGGCTATTAAAAATAATAAAAAGTATATTACCGGTATCTAGAATATTATATGATCACTGTATCCTGGATACTTTCCTGTTCTATGGCTTATTTAACATAAATGATCAGATAAAATCCGAAATTATGACGTTATACAGCAATAAATAAGATAAATCCTCACACCTCTGAGGGCGCTGCAGTTTTACCTTCCCGCCGCTAGAAGCCGCTGTGCTTCGTGGTGACGTCATGTTCGTCCACGTTAAAAGCCCTGTGAGCTGGTGTGTCTCTCGCCGGGTGCGGTGGCGCGCGCCTGTAATCCAAGCTACTGGGAGGCTGAGTCTGGCGGAGCGTTTGAGTTCAGGAGTTCTGAGCTGCAGTGGACTATGCCGATCGGGTGTCCGCACTAAGTTCGGTATCGATATGGTGCTCCAGGGGGAGCCCGGGACCACCAGGTCGTCTAAGGAGGGGTGCACCGGCCCAGGTCGGAAACGGAGCAGGCCAAAGCCCCCGTGCCGCTCAGTAGTGGGATCGCGCCTGTGAATAGACACTGTAGTGCAGCCTGAATAATACAGCGGGACCCAGTCTTTTACACTTTATACTAAACCGCTGTTTGAACGCCAACACTAACCATTATATCTTTACAGCACACAGCAGCTTCATCGCTCTGTCTTTATCTTCTTATTCACATTAAAAACACTCACAGACCGGCTGCTCTGCGGATCCTACACCGCCTCCACCTGGACGACTCGTGCTACTACACCATGCAACAAGACACTCCCAGTAACTCATCAAAAAAGACCAAAATTACTTCAACAAAGACTATTTAATTTATTTGTTAATTACACCAGTTAAAGTTCGTGGTCTTCTGGGTGGTAAAGTTCACTCATCAATCGGTAGATGTACGACGGTGCATGTCCTCCAATGTTAGAGATGAACAGCGTGATGAGCTCGGGTGGGACGTAGTCAAACACCGGGCAGTGCACATTCACCTTTGAGAGAATCTCACCTGAAATACAAATTGTTAACACTGTGAAAATGAACTTCAGGAAGTTATCCTACAAAAGAGGAATATATATTTATGAAGGCCTAAAAATTATGCAGAATTTGGCTGTTGAAAAGCATTTTGCAAGGAATGTCCGTTACCTTCAGTGAACGGAAGCACCTCATGCGGAGAGACAAACTTGTGGAAGGTATCTTCTTCATTCGGGAACTAAGGAGACAAAATAGTTTCAACATCATGTTGTTTTCTGCTGGAATAAGAGAAATTTGACTCGATAGTCTTCTTACCTGAGGCGAGAGCTTGAACATGGGAGCACAAACAATCAGCGGGGTTGAATGGTGCTTGGCTGCGAGGGCCAGAGTGTGTGTCCCGTTGACGGCCCTCAGACCTCCGTTTGCCAGAACTGTCTGCGTACCGATGATGACCTAAAAACACATCCCCACACAGGTTAACTCACACGCTCTGACACGGAGGCTTCAAAGATGTCTGTGGTGTTAAATACCTTATTAACGCGAGACATAACGGCAAATATGGCAGCGTCTGTGATCACGGTTGTTTCGATGCCGGCTTTTGAGAGACTGGTTGCCATCTCATGTCCCTGGTCAAAGGTCAACAAATAAGGTTAAATCCACAACAATCTTTAATCTCAATGACACAAATGTTCTTGTCCATACAAAAAACAGAATCATGTCTTGCATCTTTGAGGTGTTATTCCTACCTGACAGAAGGGGGCGCACTCTGCCACGATGACGTGGAACTTGCGTTTGCGTGCAGCGTCTTTGAGGAAGGCCTCCACGGTGCGAGAGCGACCGATAGTCATGATGACCTCATTAGAGTGGATGTGCTCCAGAGCCTGCATCGCGATGTTGTCAGTAGTTCCCTCTGGAAAGTGAAGTGGTGAAGTAAGAAACGACAACACAGAAATTTTCATGCATACGAGTGAACACACTGCCTGCTCTCTCTGGGTTATCATTGTGGTTTTTGAGTGGCGTTCCGCCCCATAGCTACCAAAGCTGAGAGTAACATTCTGTAGTTCTTCCTAACCCTTAACCCTAAATATGTCTGTCATGTCACGTCTGGGGAATATGGAAGAACAACAGATTTAGTGTTTTTCACACTATATATCTATCTCAGACAGGCTGAAGTAGGGTTGAAAATCTGCACATTTTCCCTTTAAAAAAAACAAAAAAAAACAAACGTACCCAGCTCGGTCAGCAACTCATTGATGGCCTCGATGACGTTTGCTTTAAGGGTGGCGAAGTGCTGTCTGAAGTTCTCCTCACTGAGTCCTCCAGAGGTCAGCAGCTTGTGGAGGGACTCCTGCTGGTCCGTCTCTTCGCTGCTGCCTCGAGATCTGAGAGGAAACAATGGAGCAAATGAGCTCCCAGGAGGAAGAACTGTGCAAAGATACACTACATTCACTTTCATAGACATAATGAAACTTGAAGAGCCCGGTACAAAATTAGTACTACGGCAGAAAACCCACATATATAAAATTACATGAAAAGAAAGTGACCACGTCACGAAAGAAACATTGAAGTTACCACATTTGGGTCTGTAGTTTTCTAATTAGTTTCATAATCATAAATTAATAAAGACAATATTTACTTGGATTATATTTGAGCTGTTCTATTGAGGAAAAAGCTGTGTTCCCTATAAATATAATCAAATTACATCACCCTTTGCGGGAAACCTCTTATGAAATGATTAGGGTAATTAGAGAACCCTAATCTAGACCCTGTCCAGTGCAGTGACTGGACTTCTGTCATCCTGTCCTCACCTGGCGTACTCCTCTCTGACGATCTTCAACACCCGTCTGATCATGTTGCCAACAGTGGTCTCCGATGGCTGAGCAGCAGTCATCCTCCTGCCCTCTTTACGGATTATTTCCATCAGATCGCCTGAAACGGAGAACAGAAGGAAAGACATCCATCAAATCAAACCTCAATCCCCTGAGCCCTTAGCTGAGCCCCAAACACAGTTAGTCTTCCTGGGGTCTCAAGTTGACAGAGTCCTTATCATATCTCTATTGAGTGCACTTACTTTCTCCTCAGTAACTGTTAAAAAAAACAACTTTATTAGAAACCACGTTCCACAACAAACACCACAACACTCCTGGCAGCTGTAGCAGCAGCTAGCACAGGTTTGACCAGAGTCCTCCCGCTGTCCAGCTACAATGACACTTCCACACTCAGCTACCTCCCTTCAACCGTAGCGTGTAGTACCTGCGCTGCCCCACCGAGCCTGGGCTGTGATTCTGCGGAGCAGGGCTGTCGTCTCTCGGGCCATCTCCGCCGAGCCCCGGAGCGGTCCCGTCCCGCTCCCTCCGCGTTTCAGGTCGGACAGAAACGCCTCAATTCTCTCCGTCAGGTCCGTTTCTTTGTCCGGGCCCGGCATACTTGCTGTATAAACACCTCGCTGTCAGTGTAAACGCCTAGAAACGGTTAGTAGCTCTGCCATGCGAATGTTTTGACGAGGAAGGAAGTACTTCGGGAGTACATCCGGGTGATTGTGACTGCGCTCGCATTTGATTGGTGCCCCGTCTCCCTAGCTATTGCGTCATCTGCGGTATGTTTAGTGACATGCGCAAACGAGCAACTGTCCGATTACGCTTCTGTCTGAAAAAAATAAAATAAAATAAATAAAATAAAATAAAGATAAACCAGCATTTTTTGGACTAAACTATCTCAGCAGCTATTGGATGCATAAAATACATAGTCTGAAAATATCTATATTTTTTACAGTGCACTATTGTGAACACCAATAATTGTGCATCAATTACGTGTATAAACTACTTAAATTTCCTGCTGTCGCGATTTGAGTCTGCCACTCACAATAATGTGATATTGCATCCCACATTATGTGACGTTGAAACACTTTTAAAAATCCAAAACTGCCTTTGAGACAGCAAACATTAGCATCACTTGTGCGAATTCATGTTAGACTAAACCGTAACAAATGAAAATCCATCCAATATTTTATTGAATAAAAGCCCAACACAAATTTACAAAATTTATCAGTCAACATAAAAATCATTGATGCCATTGTTAAAAATGTACCCATGACAGATGCCTCAATTAATCCCTGTGAAAAACTGAATATTTGCAACCACCCACATTCTCCTGTAACCCAAGCCTCATAAGTATCCCCAAAGAAGAGAAGCACGCTGGATGGATCGGCACTGTAATTGGATAGTGATTTTTTTGAAAATTCTAAAAGGATGATCAAATTTACCATTATGTGAATAAAAGGGCGCATGACTGAAAGGACATTTCTGAAAAGGTGGATTGCCTACATTACGTTTACTGACAAACCTTGAGACAAGAGAAACTTGCAAATATATATGAATTGTATCATAGACGTCAGGTGATTAAAGTACTCACAGCCATATACATACAATATAATGCTGCAAATTCCTTCATAAGGACCAGGTTTTTTGGTTTAGGGATATGTTTGATTTGTGAAAAATTAATGTTCAGGTGTTTCAAAAACAACTACAATGTGGAAGAGCTCATTTGAGTGACCTAATTTATAACTGTAAAGGAGAATATAGCTCACATCCCCTCAAAATATACCTGTATAAAGCAGCTAAATAGCATTTACATTATGAAAACAAACTAAAGACACTGTTAAATTTAGCTACCAAACATGTATGCAAATTAAGTGACATAACACAGAAGTTCAGTGGTTGCTCATTTTCTCAAAGTAACAGCAAACCACTTTCTCAAATAGCCTTCACTTGATAAAAGAGCACCAAGGATCTAGTTTGCTTGGCATGGCAAAGAATGTGAACATCAACAGAAGGGCAATGGAAGGACATTCGCTCATGGCATATCCAGTCAAATTGAGCTCAAAATCAAACATCACTGTTGAACTGGTTGAAGGAACAAGTTCTTATTCAGTAAGCTATGACATTCAAAACAGTGCAGACAGAAAAGTGAAGTACCATGAAATGGATATATCTCACTAATGCAGTGACATACACCTTCCATGTCTCACAGTGCATTTCTCCCTACAGCGCTTTTCATGTTTCCAACCACTAAATAAGCAGGTGAATCATTTTTCTTTCCAGAGGACAGCCTTGGTACTCTTTCTTACAGCCGTGAAAACTAGAATTTGAGCCCCTCAACCCCACTTGCTGTTGTCTGCTGGAGCTAGTCCATGGAGGGTGGATGTTTGGATGTGTCGGCTGAACGGAAGGCAGCTTCCCCCGAGGTGAGGAGCCATTCTACTCGATCAGTTTCTTTGCCTTGAAGAAGCGCCGCAAATAGAAGACCTGCCATGTAGCCAGCCCGATCAGACAGCACATGGAGAATATACTGAAATACAGCACACGCGTGTTGGTGGACTCTGGGGAGTGGTGGGAAAAAAAAAGAGATAAAGTCCTGTTATTGTTCAAGAATTGTTGATATAGACATGTGAAAGGTTTCTTAGATTCAAACCCAACCAAAACAAACACGCTTGTAAGAATGTCATGTCAGTCCTCTGTCAAGACTGACATTTATTGTTCTTCACCTTTAACACACTACAGTCTTTCGTACACAGAAATTAGTTAACCCAATGTACGACATACAAAAGTTAATGGATGGACCAAATATTTTATGGAGACGCTGTGTGGACCCTCAGGTAACAGATAATTAAATGTATATGAATCGTACACGCTTTCACAGCATTATCTGTACATTGGAATGAGACCGTATCTAAACGACTCCAGATAAGCTCGGTTTTTACAGCCAATTATCTAACGTAGGTTATGGAGGTTATATACACCTTACATGCAGTTGATTGTTCTCTTACCGTTGGTGTCACGCATCTCCTCCTCTCTCTTCTTCATGTAAGCAAAATCATTGACAATGGACTCCGACAGGTCCTCCAGTCGCCTCAGCTCCACCTCAAGAGGCTTCAGCTTCTCCACCTTGGCAATCTGGAGAGACAAAGCAGAAGCTACTGAAACTAGAAAAAAGTTAAGCCTGTGAAGATGGAACTACTTTTTAAGCAGTGCCATTACATACTTTGTCCAACAGGTGTCACTCTGATTCTACGTAGTCAAGTCGGGGTTAGTCAATTATATTGTTGAGTCCAATATCACAAATTTGCCTCAAGAAGGTACACACCTTATGTGTTTGACCAAACTACTGTTTGCCAGTTAGTCCTGCTCATTTAAGCGGGTGAGAGAGAGCTGCCTTTTGAACTCTGGTGTGAAATGAACAGCTGCACCACCTAACAAGGTGGAGCACAAAATGGACCAACCACAGGATTACGTGACATAAATGTGTGACGTGTACAAAATGAACTGCTCAAATTAATTATTTAAAAAGATTCATCTGATGATTATGGCAGCCATTTTCCTTTGTGTTGTGGTGCAAGACACTTTCAGTGTAGATTTGTTGTTATTGTGTTGCAGTCTCAATGCAGGACAGGTCCCCAAACCTGCCCAGTGAATAGCTTTACAACTTTTGACACTTTCTGTGAGAGCCCTTAATGAATAAAAACTAGCAGCAGCAATGCATTGGCCTCCCTTCCATCTGGACCAAAGCCAGCAACTATGTGCAGCAGGCCCAGACATCAACATCTGCAGCCCGAGACATGATGATTTTCCCCATAACGTAATTTGCATATTAAAATCTGCCTGATATACAGCATGGATCTGCCAAGTACACATTCCCAAACATACAGACAAGGATTCTTTCAATAAATCATGAACATTTGAAAGCAACACACCCATATACCTAGGAAGATACAATTCCAGCTCCACCTAATGCCTATTGGATAGGCAAGCACGCTTGAGCTCTCCCTGAACATCCACCTACACTAACTCAGTGGAGCAGCAGAACATCATGATCGTGTACCATGTGTGGGAAAGGGGGCGATTCTCAGCTTTATCACTTCTGTACTCATTATCGAGTGTTGCCTGTGAGTGTGATTAATTCTCAGAAGGACCACTAAGTAATGGGAGTGATGATGCACAATGATGTGTCCCTACTGAGGAAAATATTGAATGATGTTGAAACAAAGAACCTCATCCACTGATTTCCCCATCTTCTTTTTACACTATGCCACCTTGACGTCATTACAATTTGTCAATGGACACCTGACACCGCCACTAATACAGCACAAGGCATCCACATTGCTGCCACCAGGAACACGTTTTTAAGCTGGCATTAATATACATATGGTACCAGAGCTCTTTATTCTCTTTACCGCAGGTCAACTTAATTTATTAATCTCATTAAGTGAGTGCTTATTTACGTGTTGTGCAACAGATACAGGGAAAGGCTTGTGTAACTCTTGCATCTGAACTCCTTTTGTTTGATAAATGACGTCCTTTATACTGCCTAGGGCCTACTTACAAATCAGGCTGATTAATGTTAACAATTGCTTAAAATGAATCTATAGCTCACTAGTTGGTCCGTTTTTTTTAAGTCGGGAGAGGGAATATGTGTTCTGTATCTTTCTAACAAAAGAAAAACTGTTCAGACTTCCACACTTACCTCTTCATAGTTTTTGGCCTCCACACCATGCTTCATGTCCAGATTGACCAGCTGGTCAGGCACTCTTCCAGTACCTGATTAAAAAGGAGCACAGATATTAGTGTCTGCTAGTAACTGAAATATAACATGTTAAATGGTATTCAGTCACGATGATAAATAAACCTTGCCTTGTTTCAGAAAATACTTCATTTTACGTGCCAACTAAGAAGCTTTCTGCTGTTTTTCCATATATGGCTTTCTGTATTAATCGGTATCAGTTTCCAATCATCCTTTCTACATTATTACTTAAGAATGCAAAGTATTTTTGTCTTATCTTTATTGTGGAAATGGAAAACATTGCATAAAACATCACATCTCTAATTTCTTAACGGTCTATTCATATGCCAAACAAAAATATCCCCAAAAGGTGTAAATGTCATTGCAAACTTTATTTCTAAACAGTGGAGCAAAACCTTCATCATAAACTGACATTGATAATTGCTCTTGCTCAATAAGTGATTGTGTTGTAGCATACTGTAGGTATATCTGTCTGTCTGTAATGACATTGACAAGTGACAAGTTTTGGGTGCATCGCACTTACCCATGGGTGATTTGCTCTCAAAGCACACTTCAAACATGTCATAGTCCTCTGTGGTGAAGGCAAACTTTCCTTTTACCGCATCTTCCTTGGAGTAAAGAGTGTGGCTGGAAGAATCTGTGATCTATAAAGTTAAAGAAAATAGAGAAATTATATAATTGCTTTAATTGTGCTTTCAACGTCACTCAATTTGAAGGTACACCCTCAATAATTCCCCAATATTTAATCGATCAACTGCCGTTGGTTACACTATCAAGTGAAATGTAAGGATTTATTCAAATTGCATAGGACATTTGGAAATGTCTCTTCTGCTTTATATAAAACTATTCAATCATCAGGTCTAAATACCACATTAATATCAGCAAACCAGTAATGTTATTTGACAGCTGTTAGGACATGGATACTTCGAGATTGTTATAGTTGAGGATGTAACGTTTATGGATTAATAACAAGCGTACACCCTTGTGGGATGTATGGAGGAAATCCCAGGATCTCATTGGTACAAATAAAGAGTAATTGTTATATACATACAAGCTGTCGTTGACATGTAGCCTAGCTTAGGTGGCTAATGACGGTAGCTTGCGACTAAACGCTGTTCCGGTAAGACTGACGTGTAACAGCAGCAGAGCCGAGCCGATGATAGTGACGGGATCGTTTCACCTCATTTAAAACAACACTGGGGACATAACACCCCACAATACACGATATAGTCAGTATTCATTGGTATCAGAGTAATTTTTTTATGCTAGAAATGGAATGCGTATGGATAACGTGAGCAAGTACTGACGTTAGCTAGCTACTTAGCAGCTAAAACCAGGAAGACGGCTTTTTCGGGGCCTACGTTAGCTATAATGCTAACAACAGTTGGCACACATTTCAGCCGGCTCCTCAGTTGAGACTAGTTTAACACGAGTTATAGATTTCACTGTTAATGGCCAATTAGCGTACTTAAATAAAAAAAAAAAACGTTAACAGACTCGAGTCATGTCGGCCTCAGCACAAACGGTTACGCTAACTGTGACGTTAGCTAGCCGCAGGTTTGTCCTCACCTGCAGATTAGTTTTGGTGTTCGCCTGTTCGGTTATGTCATATTCCCCCGTGACGAGGACGTCCTTGTGGATCTCCTCTCGTAAACACTTCCTCGAGTTGACCGGTAAAAAGAAAGAAATGGAAAATACCGATTCAATAAGAACCGGTAACAACAGTAGCGCAGTGAGTCGAGCCATGGCTACACTCAACCAACCAACCAGCCCGTGCCAGCCAACCAGTTTAACACCGAGTTCCAGCTCACACAACCGGTTTGACTGAGCCCTCGAGCGCCGCCACTGGCCTGGAGGGGAAGTACACGCCAACCGCTGACTTTACTTCCGTGAGATTTTAGTGAGTTCAACCTAGTGAGTTAGAGAGTTGTATCAAGTGTCATCAGATCATGTCACATTAAAACAAGTGGGATGATCTTTGACTACTCTCTATTGTTTTAGTGGGGAGGATCCTTGTACACAGAGCACAACATCTTGTCAGTGAGAAGGAGGAGGCAGATGGAAATCAGGGCCAGTCAGTGGTGTAGTGGAGGGTATACGCAGGTATACGGGGTATACCCACCTCTTTTTCTGGCAGTTTGCAGTATACCCGCCTATCAGCCAGAAAGCCATTGGACTATATAGGAGAGTATACACACTTCCTCCTCTGTAACCTCCCATCTACCTAGCAGTACACCCACCTCATCGGCTACCACTACACCACTGGGGCCAGTGGTTGAGAGGTGAGAAAGAATCCCACCCCAATGTAAGATCGACTCGAATCGTTTTCGACTACAAACCATTAAACACCTTAATTTCTCTGCTGGTATAGACGGGACCCAGAGCGTGAAGCACATGCAACAGCTGAGTGGAACAGTCCATCAGTGCGACAGCAAAGGCCCTGGAGAAGAGATACAAGCCGGAAGGCAAGAACATTACATCAACATTAGGGAAGGGTTACAAGTTCTCATCCAGGAGGGAATGGATGACTGGTGTAACATTGCTTAGATTACTTTGGTATATAGTGACATTTGTGGTTGTATTGGGTGTTGCAGTTTGCAGGATACAGGTACTACAAAGCAGTTTTTCTGCCTCAGATTGGGGCAACCTGACCTCATAGGTACTGAAAGGGGACAACAACAAAAAACCCACTAGACAACACACTATAAATATAACCCAATATCTCCCATTACCATATGCAGTCAAGCAGCACAACAGCACACGGTACAAAGGATCCGGCGATGCCCTGGAACAGCATATAATGAAGTGGTGGGCTTAATATTATACAACCTAGTAACATAAAACTCCTTTGAGACAGTCAAAGGTTTTGCAAATCTAGAGAGGCCTCACAACAAAGGTCACAGTATATGAATGACCTAGTGGGTAAAAATGGCTATATTCCTGAGACTAAATATAATATTGAGTTTAGGAAAACATGTGCAAACATATAAAGTCAAGGTAGTGAAACCACAGTAGAATAATCAGGGTTTTCCCACTTATTCTATAGAATAAAAAATAGCAATGAAGGGAGGTTGTGGCAATACATAATTTTCTGAAACAGAGATGAATGTAAGTCCCTGACACCAGTCAGGGTCTGCTCTGTTGTTGTGCTGTACTCAACATGATTAAGTCCAAACTGGCCTCTGTAATAACAATTAAAGTGTCACCCTGTTTCATAACGTGTAAACTCTCTTGGACAGTAGACATTTTATTTAGCTGAACACGCAACCATTGATATACTTCTATCACTGTACATATACTTTAAATCCATAGAAAGATACAAAAACTGCAGGCTTTAAGATGAGAAATAACCTCTTTTCATTTTGTTTGCGCTCATCTTCTGTTCACATTTATCTCATTGATATTCAAACATTTTCCCCCTTGTCAAAAACGTCTTTAATATTCCAATAATTGCATAACAATCCATCCAGTATGTGAAATGCGGGTTACAGAACAGACAAATCAAGTTCACTGTTGACTAGGGTATTTTAAAAATCCCGAAAGCTATTATTTTTCTGTCAGCAGCTATGGGATTACCCAATTTCATATGATAGATCTGTCCAGTTTCCAGGGAAACATCCTTGTTACTGATCCCACGAGACGAGACGAGGACACGCTGCTGGGTGGGGAGTCTGGCAGTATCCATGAGCAGTAATTATTGGAGAGAGAAATCCCTTCAGTATTGTAGCTCAGTGCGTCAAATAACCGCTAAGAATAGCATGTCACACACTCCTCCTGGCTACGGAGCTTTAATGCTCGGAAAGGAAATTCACAAAACTTTCACATACCTGTGACTAACATCTGATAATATAAAATGTGAATGTAACACCTGCCTGTTAAACCTCATTTTACTTGTGATTTACAGTCCTTAAGATCATTTTCACAGGGGTGACGTGAGTACATAAGCTCTGGAAAGGTACTTCAATAATCTTACTTTAGTTGCCTAACCTCTTTAATCACCTCTGGCCACTGATTCAGCGTGAAAGTCTGAGTCGGCATAATGGATTACTTCCTTAAATCAGCACATATGATGACGCAAGTCTCTACACACCCTTCAATCCACAGCAGTCATCCTCTGAGCTGTGCTAATCACCTCTAGATACTGGGAATGCAAACAGAAATCAGACCATACACCGATAAGTGGAAAGAATCCAGACTGGGTTCAAACCTACATTTGATTTGTCACCCCAGACCGACGGTGAACACGCAGGCTTTGCCATAGAAACTTCAGATTATTGAAAAGCTGCATTGTATCAAATGGACTCACTGTTGACGGTAAAACAATGAAAGGAATATTTCAGGAATTGTGTCATTTTCTTCACTAAAAATACAAATAACTGAGTGACTGTAAATCACTCGGCTATGGTGGGAAACACTGAAGTATTTGTGGCTTTGTAAATCTTTCATACCCTCACAAATGCAAGGTATCAGGCGATGGATTTTCTGTGGAGTGGAGCTAAACTGCGCTTGTCGTCGTGGCGTCGAGGCAAACTCGGCTGTTTCATCATCACCATGCTCACAATTACACCCAGGCAGGGATCTCTGTCTGTCTCCCTCCCTGCTGTCCTCATATGCTCATCATTTTTCTTCTATACTCCCCCTCCCATCGCCTCGCTCTCGCTTCCCTCCTCTCTTTCTGTCGGGCTTACGCTGCCTGGTTCCTCCCCTGGGTTGCAGCACCAACGTATGTTGGCGTCATAGTGGTCTAATTTTACTGCTGTTGATGCTGATGTTAAAAGAAGCAATAGGCACCTGCTATTTCTGCCGCTACCCCTTCTCCCTTGGGCCAGCGAAGAGGTATTAATAGATGGAGTTAGTAGGCGCTGCATGGTCGCACATCCAGGCTTTATTGAGGGAAAAAAAAGAGGCTCTGCTTAAGTGCCGGGGAAAACAGATAGGTACTTAGAATTCAGCTGTTATACAACATCACAGTGCTAACAAAACAAGATGCTAAAAAAACACAGGTGAGTGCTCTGCAAGCAAGACTCAAGGAAGTAGCATCGCATTTCAGCAACTTTAAAGTCTCTTCACCACATTCAAATTGTTTTATCTTTTTATTTGTCGGATGTTGTACTTTGGAAGAGGCCCGTGTCCATACAGGAAGCAGAGAAACAACTGCTGCTATCAAGGTGCTGTTGCACAAAAAGGGTGTGTCCACACACTGGAAAGGCACGGACGTCAGAGTAAGTTAGTTATTGTGCATAGTAGTCTTCCACTCGACGTGTCCGTCACACGCACACACCACGCATTTCCTGTACGAAGCCATTTAGCAATCTGATGATCTCTTGGTGGTGAAATATTGATAAAAGTTGGAAAAAAGCAAGTGAGGTGGAAGAATGAAAAGTAGAAGGGAGGGGTTGGAAAGGATTAATGGCATAGTGTGTAAAAAAAATAAAATCAATAGAGCATCTGATATGATAATCAATTTGATGAAACTCAGCAGAAAAGAAGCACAAGGCAGTCACACAATGATCACATGGCCAGATTTATATGAACTAGAAATCATCACTGGCCACTGAGGTAGTGATGACTTGTTTATACATTAGTCCTTATAATAAAAATGTGTATTTAGGAAAGATTCTTTGTACAGAATAAACTGAATTATGTTAAATCTGTGCCATATGCTCTCCTCCTGTCACACAAATGTTCAAAATGTCATGAAAACCATGCCGAGAAATGAATGTGTCTTGAGGGGAGAAACACATAAGGCTTATAAGTCAGGAGTTTGGCCCACATTAGGTCTTTGTGTGTTTGCCTGCAGACTGTCATTAAAGATAACAAGCTACATTCGTGAATTGAGTTTCTAGATCACCATCTTCAAAATTAGATACTAACATGTAGGCTACTCGTCATTCATGGCACAGCAGTATTCATTTCGGCCCAGTTGTTGCTTCCAGAAGAGGTGCATTTTAGAGTCTAGTCTGTCTAGTGGGAATGAAGAGTTAGAGCATGGCTGAAGAAAACACACAACTCTGCAGACAGCCACTTTACAGCTCGTGTCCAGTTGTCTGAATGCCCTAGTCCATTTGCTAAAGTCCAAACTGCTGTCAGTGCCTTTATGAATTATTTCTGACGACTGTCTTCTTCTTGCATTGTGCTGTAACTCGTGTTGGTCTGTGGGAGGTGATATTTGTGCGACCTTCCGGGAGAACAGAATAGATTAAGCCAACGTACATCGTGGTCAAAAACTGTGCTTTCGGATCCTCTCGCCTTGTATAACCACAAGCGTGCGTGTGCGTGTGTGTGTGTGTGCGTGTGCAGCGGTTGTCTTGCAACGAGCTGAGCACGTATTAAAAAACAAAACACATCTTTTCGGTTATGGAAGCTCACGTTTTCCTGGTCCCTACATCCCAACAAGCCAATCTGACTGATCGGCGGAGAAAAACCCAGCTAGAAATAAGAAAGATGTCTGCGTTTTACAGGAAAAAGCCCGTCTCTGCAGTCTGCTGGCAAACAGCAGCAGCGAGTCGCGGCAGCGTCCTAAATTTGGGCACGGAAGCTCGACGTCATCGCGCTATGCTTGCAAATTTAAAAAAATGGAAAGAACGCACTGACGTAGGAGCCCTGACGTGTAGTTAACCTTGGCAACAGACGGAACAATAAATAGAGCCAGTGGAGATGCAGAAAAAAATACTGCTATCCCTTATGGAGGCTAATTTTAGGCATTCTTATAATTGTCTGTTGAATACCACTGCTGTCCTACCCCCAACCCCCCCTCCGTGAGCGCGTTCACGTGCGCGTGCATGTGATAAGATGAGTGCCACAGACTCAACCAGACGGATATGTGAATTTAAATATCACTATCTTTTATTTACATATCTGACAAAACACCATGAATCTTTACTCACTCTGTAAAAAAATAAAGTTTAAATTTCATAAATTAAAAACAACTAATGTTTTCACAGAAAACTTCATAGACCACTCAGATCATCAAGGTTAAGACAAAGCACGTCAGTTTAAAGTTTTTTAGTTTTTTTTTTTCTTCACAATTACTCTCACATTCCATCAACCAAAAAACAAGATCGATAATAACTATTGCTCTGAACACATCGACACCACAACAAGTTATGTTATCTAGCACCATAAAATCATATATTAACTCATTAAACGACTAAGTGGTATTAGTTGAAACATGCTGTTTTTTTTTAACTTGCTACATCGGTGTAATAGGCAAGTTTAGATAAAGGCAAATAAAATCATAAATAATTTGCTTCCTGGTAAAAGTCCATTCATATAGCCCTGTGATCCGCACATCCATCTCATACACCAAGAAAATGTGCTTGATATGAAGTATTACTGTTTTTGGAAGAGTCTTAAAGGGCCAGCAGGGTTGGGGAGCTGAGGGAATCAGAGGACTGGTCGTTGCTGTTGCTTCCTCTCCTGTGGGCGATCCCACAAGATGTGAAGGTCTCCGACTCTGGGAAGGTGAAGACAAAAGAAGATGTGTAGGTGCTGCAGGCGGGTGTGCAGGTCACCACGGGTGTGCACAGGGGCTCATAGTCAACGTTGGCTGAGCTGTGAAGGGGCTCCCAGTCCTGAGATGCATATAGGGAGTTGGACAGGTCGGCCTCTGGCACTGACCGCGCCGTCTCCATCTCCGTCTTCGCCAGAAGATCCAGAGACTCCTCCAGGACGGAGGAGTCCAGGTCTGTCATCTTGACTGCGCTGCTGGAGATGGTGGCGGTGGAGAGGACGGGGCTGCTGCTGGAAAAGATGGAGTTGGAGGTTGAGGTGAAGGTGAGCTGGCTGGAAGTGACAGTGGTTGTCTTAGGGATGGTGGTCTGTGGCTGGGAGGACACTGCCATGGACAGGCAGGGGTGGGTAGGAGTAATGGCAACCATGGAGAAGTCAGTGTCCAGCTCTGAGGGGATTTTGCAGATGGGTTGATGGGCAGCCAGAATGAACTCAAGCCTTTCCTTCTCCTTCAGAAGATTAGCAATATCGTTCTGCAGGCTGGACTTATCATCCTCGAGCTGGTCGGTTTCCTGCAGAGAAAGAGAGGAAGTGGCATTAGCTCGGTCGCTATTAGCTGTGGCGGGACCATTTTGATGAATGACTGTAAATCTGTGGCATACTTACAGCTTGCAGAGTGTCTGTAAGCTCTCTCCTCCTGTTGCGGCACTTTGCTGCTGCCTGCTTGTTTCTCTCTCTGCGAACTTTTTTCTTCTCTTCCTCCTCAGGTGACACCTGCACATAATATTAGAAAACGGTTAAGCCTCCGAAACCTCTGTGACAATTCGCACACTGCAACATTGGAAGTTATGCAACACTTGTAGTACACGGCCGGATGTTAATTACCTGTTCCATTCTGCCCCTCTTTGTAGAGATGTGTGCCCTGGATGCAGACCTCATGCCTGGTCTGGAGTATGCAGGGCTGGGGCTGGAGCTGTAGGGGGGAGCTCTGTGAGAAGGGGCCACCGAGGAGATTAAAGGCTGGACCATCCACTGCATATCTGGGCTTGTGGAAATTGCCGTGACAGTGGGGATGAAGGAGGAGGCACTTGATGCTGTCAGGTCAGTGAAATCCTGTGGGTAAGGGAGCAATAATCTCATGAGTACATTTAGTGGGAGAGGGGGGGTGCAGCATTGCAGGATGGTCTATAATAAGCCGGTTGGTTTAAAAATATCCATATGATGTCAGCTATGACGTTACAGTCTCTCTCTCTCTCTGGGGTTTCCAGGTGAATGAATGAAGCGAGCCTCAAAGCAGGTCAACTGGCTATTTCCAGTGCAACTTATCATTGGCTATTACTATTGTCATACAGTTTATATGCATTATTTTACACTATTTATTTATAAGAATGTAACTAATTAACTTTCCAAGTCACATGCAAACACGTGAATACGGGCTACATTGTAATGAATACTTGACGTACCTGAGACAGGGGGGATCCCATGCTGGAGTAAGATCCCGCCGGTGACGGGTAGTATCCCACATTGTCCGCGGAAGGAGAAGCGGTGCTGCAGCGGGAGGAGGAATCGCACTCCGTGTTGAAACCGGTAAACATCATCTTTCCACCCAAACAACAACCAAAAAAAAAACAAGCAGGAAGATCCAAGCAAAATGCAAACTTCAGTTGACTCGGAAAATCCTTCTCTGGTGTTCGGGAGAAAGTGGTTCAATTGTCGCTCCCGTGTGCTTCGCTCCTGTTGTTCTGCTACTGAAAGTTTGAATGCCAACTCTGAGAGCTCGGAGCCCTTTTATAGCCTGAGAGGACCGGTCGAATGACGTCGGTAAAGGGGAGCGCTCTTTTTCGCGACAGCACGAGGAGGAAAACAGCACCAACACTCACGTAACGACGCCGCGACAACGCAAACTTTCTTCTTCTACGTCGTTAAACACGCTCAACGATGAGTACGCAATGCCAACGCGCGGTGTTTAACGCCGAAAAGTAACATTTCACAAACGTATGTAGGAATGGAATATTCCAGAAACGGGATCCCCGACACGTCATTTTCCTAATATGGTGCATCCTGTAATTCGGGGCGGACCTTGCTGGGAAACGCACCGTCTGAATTGGCCGACAGCGACATGACGTTATGTAAGACAACAAACACCGCGGCTGTTGTGAAAACTGAACAAGTGGGATATTGGTCAGCTAAAGTACATCCTACACGGCAGAGGACATCCAAGATCAGTCCGGACTTGTCTGTTCTGGACACGCTGCTGGTACATTTGTTTAACAGTTTATTAATCTAGATCAAGATTGCGGACATAAAGGACAGTGCTGTATTTGGTGTATTTTATTTATTTTTTTTAGCTCACTGACAAGGACAGAATACATTCACACTTCCATCAGCGGGTTGTGTTTGGAGAAACAAATACAGGGTGACAAATTGTCTTTCCACTATCAGGCGATACTGTTTGAAATGATCCTCCTCCAGACTACACTGAGCTACACCAACTTTAGCTCCTCCAACTCCGCCATGCTCCCATCTTAGACCTCCCTCTTCAGTGTCATCCCCAAACAGGACCAGTCCCCTGTGATAGAGCATCAATATGAGGAGAGTCAACACAAATAAACTATGTAAATAACATAAATAGTAATGTATTAATAGTCGGATGTAATGGTAAATAACATCACAGCCCCCATGGTTGTAGTTATGCTGAAGGTTTCATATGATTTTGTCTACTGGCTCCTGTTGAATCATCTCCTCATGTTCAAAGAGGGCAGAAGTCCCAAAACGCTGAACAAGCAGAGTTACAATCTCTGAAAAGTAAGAGTATAATTTCTGCAAGGTGAGTTTCAAAACCTTGAAGACACAGTTTTGTTACAATAATTTCAAATGTTTGAATTCAGATGTTTGACTCCTATTATGGACTTTCAGACTTTCAACTCTTTAAATCCTTGGATATGTTGATGGGGTATATCGTTTTAATGTATCCCCATGGGAGGCAGGCTTTTTAGACTACTGTGCAAATACCCAACCCTCAGTAAAAATGTCTCTTTTTAACTGACCATGTCTTTCTACCTTATCTGATTTGCATAGAATGCATTCATTGGAGTGTGATAAAGGACGCTCATGATTACAAGTAAAAACGCACGCTTGGCACGCACACAGTATAATACATGTCAGAGCATGGTGATTGCATGTGCGTTCTGCCCTCGGGCAGTGGCAGTACCTCGCTTTGTGCGCAATCCATGCAAGGGTGTGTTTAGTTGCAGAGCGAGCTGATAACTGGTTTGTTGTGTGTACTTTTCCACGACAGCAGGTTTTTTTTCTCCTCTTTTTTTTTTTTTTTTCAAAGGGTGTCCAAGTATGATCATAAAGGTCTTCCCCCTTAGACTGTGCTAGAGGGAATCCTCATGCTTTGCATAAGGAGCATGACTCATTGCAATGCAACCTTTGACACAGAGACCACAATCAGATCTTTAACCTATATACTGTGTTTACAACACATTTTCATCTCCATGGAGTTCTGTTAAGGAGCCATTAGTAGATATGGAGGACTATAGACAGTTATAGATGTGCCTGCAAAGTTTTGCTGCTAGATTTTTCACAAAACAGTCATACATGTATGCATGTTTTTTTTTCTGTAAAGCATCTTTGAGTTTAAAAATAAAATGTATTATTATTATATATTATTATACATTCACAAAAGTAGTTATTTATAGTTGAATATGGGTATTAAAACAGTTAACATGACGTTTTTAATTGTCCAATGTGTTGATAATAGCGGATTTGTGGATGTAGGTTAAAGCAGTTTTGTTTCCCGCGTTCGTGTTTTGTTGAACATTCCTGGTTGGCATAGCAACACTCCACCCCTTCGCGTCAGTGACGTCCTCGTTTTGCATAGCAACATGGATCGTTTGTGTTGTGACGACGCTCCACTCGGCAAAAGAAAACAAAAACCGGCTCCCCGTCGCCCTCTGTACTACAACGCGTCACGAGGCACGCGGTTCCAGGAAACGGCGTCAGAGTGAGAGCTCTGTCTGCGTCGTGGCTGCCGCACAGCGGAGCAGCGGAATGAAACAGGACACCAAACAACACGTTTACCTTCTGGGTTGTTTGACTGCTTTCTGTTTGACTGGTTGGCAAGAGCAGCCCCTTCCAAACAGAAATATTTGTGTAGAACAATGTTTTTTGATCCATAGAGTTAAGACGAAGAGATAATAGACAGCTAGAAATAAACGATGGGTTAAGTAGCAAAATTACAGACAGTTAATGCCTAATTACTGAGCACAATAATGATAATACAAATATAATAAAAATAATAATATTAATTATAATAATAATATTTCAATTTGCTGACAGCAACACAGAGGGTGAGATTGTCCTTAACTTTTGAATTTTGGGGAAAGCAATTTGAAATAGGCTAATGTTAATGTTAATGGAAGTTACACCCGTACTCTAAATTGCCCTATGCCTCCGGACTTTTTATGTAATTTTATTTTTTATTTCATAACTCATCTTAAAAATAGAAAAACATCTCTGTTGCATATAATTATAGCTGAAGTTCCATGATGCCTGCAGCAGTGGTGTTATTCACAGCAGCAATTATCTGTTTGCCTAATTAACATGAACTTTGAACGCTGATGTCACAGAGTCTAAAAATAACCCGGCAGGTCTGCGCGCATTCACGCTCAAGTTGCTTTGATGAACACCACCCTTTGAGCCGTAGCGAGGGGTGTCTGCAGTGAAATGCCCGACCTTTGAACCCCTCTGGTCTTGAGCCCGCCGGCGGCTGAATGGGCTTAAACCGACCACCTAATGATGTGTCGGTAAATAACCCAAAAGGGGGGCTGTGACTGCCGGGAAGTAGACGGGAAGCGCAGCCCCTCGGGGCGGGGAGAGGCCCCCTCTATTCACCGACAATCCCTTTCACTTCGGCGATATGTGAGGTCATCCAACACCCAGATCCAGCCTATACAGTCCCGGTTAGGCTGTGTGGGAATGACGCTCGTGGAAAGTGTTGTGAATAAAACGCAATTAGATATCTGTGGCAGTGGAGGAACACAAACAATGGATGCTCATCGCCAGTAAATCAGTCACCAAATTAATCCTCTGCAAATCAGCCAATAATGTGACGCTACTGCATGATTTATAACTACATTTATAGATATACATCTGCGTAAGGATGCGTCGTAGCCCACATTCATCTCGTGTAGCCTGGTTAAGTGCAGGGGTTTGCCCTCGTCTTGTCCTAAAAGTAGCACAATGACGCTGTTATCAGGTACAATGCATGACGATCAGCGCGCGTTTCACTTTCTTGTGTGACTGTTGAGTGAGTGGGCCACACACAGCCGCACGTCCGTCCGTCCATACCCGTCCGTCCGTCTGCGCGCGCTCTCTCTCTCTCTCTCTCTCTCTCTCTCTCTCTGTGCGCCACAGCGCGCCCGCGTTTCTCACCGGAAACGCCATATATGGCTCGCTCAGTCCATTTCGGCGATTGGCTGCTCCACCACAGCGACAATTCTGTTGCTGGAGCTCTATTCATACGCAGAGACAGGTGGGAAAAGACGGTGTGATATATGGATGACACTTAATTCGGCAGCTCATAAATAATCAGCCAGTGCGCTGGAAGCCCTGCGCGTTAATTAAATCACACTGGGTTTCACAATGTTGGTCCAAATGATAAGTTGGGGCAGCTGTTTTATTGCGATGGCTTTTATAGAGCACGCCAGCTGTGTTCCAATCTGGGCTATTAGGACGGAACACACACTAACTGTTTTACTGGTTAGTCACACAATGCATCGCCATCAGCTCCCCTTCTCTCACAAGGACATTTCTGCACCGACCGAATTAAGATACGTCTCGTGAACATATGTGGGGATGTATAGGGAACATAATGTATATGATGCAGATGCTGCATACGTGAAATGACGTAGTTCATTCATGGCGATGGGCAACTCGCGCAGGCGGGGGTGTCACTTAGTTCAAGCCAATGCTCGACATGTTTTGGACGCGCGAGCAAATAAAATAAGTTAAAAAGAAACGGTCGCTGATGTTGTTGTTCAGACATGCCACGGATTTAATTGTTAAATTGGAAAACATCTGCTCGTTTTGTTCCCCCCCTCTCACCTCTCCCTCCGCGCGATGGTTCGGTCTCGCCACAAAGATTTCATTCATAAAATTCCAGCTCACTATAAAAGGCGGGCCTCTCCACTATCTGCACAGTTACCATTTATGAACCCGGCATATGGAATATAGGAAGGAGTTTACGTGCCAGTTTTCTACTTAGATTAGATCAGACTATTCTATCTTTCTTATGCAGTGATTTTGTGTGTTTTTTTTTTTTGAGACGATAACATGCATCCCGACTCCAGCACTGAGTTCGACTCGTCGTCCAGCTGTAGCACAGCATCGCCTGGCGGGGACACCCCTGGGTGCAGCCAGCATCCTCCTGACTCGCTTTCATCGTCAGTGGACAGCGACAAGGTAGAAGCGGAATCGGATCATCATCAAAAACATCTTCACACCAATTTACAGGATCATTCGTGCGTGCAGGCTCATATATGAATATAGGTCTAAAAAACGCGACTACAGGCACAAAATGTTCACACATAGCGGAGAACATTTCATAGACAGCATTTCATTAGGGCTCCTGTCCCGTGCTGAAAACGATTCTATAGAAACACACCGGGGAGCTCTAGTCTGCGTGCATCTGGAGGAAAGCAGCGCAAGGCAGGCTTATTTCAAGGAAATTGTCATACTTTTCTACAAACCTGTCTTGGTCGTGACCTTTCATTTTAGAGTGATGATGATGCTGACAATAACCCATGCATCTGATTTTGATAAATTCGTAGATAGTATTGTCTTTTTTGGGGGGGCATTCCTCAGCCAAATGATTGATGTACCATTTAAGCGCGTCTAAAGGTCAGCCAACGTGGTTCCTCCATCATCAGATAAGCTAAATTCATGTTTGCCTGCATGCATATGAATGTCTCTGTGATGTGTGTTTCCCCCCCTCCAAGGATGCTGAGACCAGTGCAGCAGACTCCTTTGTTCCGACTGTGACTGCAATCTCGACCTCGCCGGATCTAAGGTGGATGGTGCAGCCGACAGTCATCACATCTGTCTCTCCGTCGCCCGGCCGCGCAAAGACTAAAACCCAAGCCTCGACCCAGTCGTCTTCCCCGGGAGGTGCAACCAAGGCAAAGCCCTCCAACAGGAAAGGGCCGAAAGACAAGGTACGCAAGAAATACAGGATGGGGAGGGGGATAATGAAATGTCACGTTCAGTGATGACGTTACAGGTAGCCAAGCAATTAATCAATCAATCTTCGAGTCCGTGTTGTTTTTAAACATATCCCTCACCACGAATCCGTTTCACTGATTAGAGGATTAAAATGAAAACATGTAGTTATCGCGATATTTTTTCAGCAGGACGCGAAAGAGGATGCAATTGTTTTTTCTCATTGTTGTTGTTGTTTTTTTTTTTTTTTTTTTTAACCGTTAAAGGGAAATTAACGCAGCGAGTAGCAAATAAATGACTGCAGGGAGTCGCACATCAGGTGATTGGATTATGTCTAATTGGTGCAGCGAGTAATTACTGTTGGGGTATCGAGCACGGCGCTGTTTATGAATGGGGAAAATGCATAAAAGTGCGCGTTCACGTGGTCGACTAGACCGTGCCAGTGGTGCAGCATTTTAACGCCTGAACGATGGATGGTCTGCACCGACCGGATCAGTATTCCCGGCATACACTGCAACGATGATTTTTTTTTCTTCTCTTTTTTGGCAAGTGAAATTGTGTCAAAGAGCCAACTGCTGATATGACAAAACTCAGCAGGATGCACATTTAAATGGGCTTTTTTACTGATTGATTTAAGCCTTCCAAAGAGGAGGAGGAAAGGAGGAGGATCAGGAGGGAGAGGAACAAAATTGCTGCAGCAAAGTGTCGCAACAGACGGCGGGATCTGATAGACACACTTCAAGCTGTAAGTATTCTGTTTTATTAAATTATATAGAGAACATCCCACACAGTAGGCGACACGCACTCCTCTAAAGCTGAGGACTGTATGACATGTCACTAGTCATTAAAGATAACAAGAGCACAGCAGGGATGACTGCAGAGCACCATCGGGCAAGCAGTGTTTTCATGCCTCCCTAGTGCCAAGTCTTTTTCTGATTTTCTCCCTCCTTATCTCAGGAAACGGACAAGCTCGAGGACGAGAAGTCTGCCCTCCAGGTGGAGATAGCCGACCTGCTGAAGGAGAAGGAGAGACTGGAGCAGGTCCTAGTCTCCCACAAACCAGCCTGCAAACTCCCTGAAAACGACGGCGACGAGGATGAGGAGAAGGAGGAGGATAACGAAGATGACGTTAACACAATGCTGCAGGACCCTCCGGCCTCCCCGCAGCTGCTGTCCATCTTGGAGAACGGAAAAGCCCTCGAGAGCAACGCGGGCATCGGAGAGGCTTCCATGGGTCAAGAGATGGACAGTGTCCCTTGCATCCCTGCCGCAGCGATCTTGGGGAACTCCAACATCCTCCTGTGCTCGAGTGCAGAAGAGGAGGCTCTGGAGGACTTAAAAGGAGATGACCTGGACGACTTGGTGCCCAGTCTAGAGATGGCAGTGACTCCGGAGATGGCTGCAGCCGTGCCTGACATAGACCTGAGCAGCCCCTTCTGCATGTCAGACTGGGAAACCCTGTACAAGTCTGTGGCAAACGACCTTGAATCTTTGAGCACGCCAGTCATGTCTTCCAGTCCCACTTGTAGCAATTACCGCACAGTGTTTTCCTTTAATTACTCCGAGATTGATTCCTTGGCTGAGGGCTTTGAGAGCCTCAAAGGCAGCCTCGGTGCATCCGAGTTAATGAAAGATAGTCTTAACTCTCCGACACTTCTGGCCTTGTGAATGCAAAGAAGTTATGCAACGATACTGTAATTGTATTCTAACCAGCCAGCAAGCTATGATCTCTCTCTCTCTCTCTCTCTCTCTCAAAAACAATGTTTTGTAGTGTGAGTTTTTGATGTTGTGTAAAATCCAAACATCAAAGGTTGTGTTTTCTGTGACTGTGACAGGGTCGACTGCTTCCACAACGCTGGCGCGTTCTCTCTGAGGCGAGACTTCGTGCTGGTTAACAAAAAAATGCATGCAAATACAAAAGTCATCTGTAACCCGAGAAGAGGTGGTACCTTGTGTTTTTAAATGTGATGTGAAGTGAGATCATAATCAAGTAGCCAAAATGTGTGTGTGTGTGTGTAATACTGTTGACAAAGTTGTGTTGTGACATGTGAAAATAGCAGGGTTACTAATGTGTACTGTATAGGTGTCACATCTTTCTGTAAGGTGTCCCCTAACATTACATTTTCTTTTCGCGTTTTTCCATAAAAAAAATGAAAAAAGGATCATGTCATGTATTTTATCAAGATGTATTTTATGACATAGTTTATTTTTTTACTTATCAAAAGTGATGCAAAAATATTGTATAACGCTGAAAATAAATAAGACAACCACGAACAATTTCTTGCCGTTATTCATTATTTGTGTGAATAAACATTCTCACTACTTCGTTTAGTAACTATTATTGAGGTTTTTTAGCATATCACATGAACTTCATCAGCAGATTTGCTCAGTATTCATGGATTGCAGATGTTCAAAGTATATCCTCTTTAAAGGGCTTATGTTTAATTTGTCTCCAGTGTTGAGGAAGATCATGTGATTGGAAGCTCCAAACAGATATAGCCTGCTAAATGAACCTTGTGGTGAAATGTTTTTTGAACATTGTTTTCCCAGGTTGAGAATTAAAGTGAAGAAGATCACGAGTTATGTTCAAAAGCTCCAGAAAACTTGTTTTCTCAACTGCTATTTCCAAGGTCAAGATTGAGTTTTGAAGCTATAAAAATGACACTTGTTCAGTCATCTGCTAAAAATGATACGACTATAGCTTCAGGAAACCAACTCGGTCGCTCCAAGAAGAGGGTAAAGTATTAATTTGGGAACATTAATATTATCAGCGGTGTCCGTAAAGATGTCACTGAGCCTATTTTTGGATTGAGGATTACATAAAGCGCAACCACCGGGGAGCGAACAGTGTTTAAAACGAGCGAGAGCAGCAGAAACAGCAGGTTAATCATTTATTCATAGCTCTCTCTTTCTCGGCTCCGCTGCTGTCACGGTCAAGGGGATCCGACTCTGTACAGCGGCGCAGTGCGTCTGACGTCAAGACGCGATGCGCCCTACTCGTCTCACTTCCGTTGACCATGTTTGGGTAATTGCGGTTGTTTTGTTTCCATGGCGACGGGTGTCACATTTCGAAGGGGGGGGGGGACGGAGGATTGTTACCGGAAAAGCTCGAAGCAGGCGCGAGCAGAATTCCGCGCTGCTGCTGCAAACAGACGACGACAGTGCACGCGGATAAGTGGTCTTTAACGACGCGCCAAGCCGTTCCCGGAACAGCAAAGATGGCATTTAATGACCACAGCCGGTTTAGTTTCGGACCTCACGGCAGCAATAACCCGAGACATGATGATTTTATTAACGCCATTACGCCTTTGTTTCGTTTTACAACGTCTGCCATGTTTCCGTGCAGTAGCAGGAGTGACGGTGAGCGCAGTCCTCCTTTTCCGCCAGGAGGGGGAGCTGCAGCGCGAGCAGTGCCAAGCACCAAACAACAGCAGAGCAGAGCCCCTCTTCATTTTTATCAACCACGTGTGAGCGCGATGTCTTGGCGGCCAGCTATTTTAGAGAGATGATGGATGGGCCTGTCAACAGATCTGATGTCCACTGACTCACTCTGCGTCCACCGAACTCTGTTTGTCCAGCAGGGCCATGACCTCCACGGCTGATTAACGGTCGAAAAATATCACATAGATAGAATTGTTCACAACCACCCATCAAGCCAACACCTGACTCGTGAGACGTGAGTTGATGATAAATTATATATATATATATATATATAAATATAAAGATATAATCATCAAATATATTCTGATGTATTATAATGGATAAAGATAGGAAGTTCCCCATCAAAAACATGCCCCACCATAACAGCTTCAATGGCCAAGTGATGAACACATGAATGCATCAAAAATTACAACATCATGCAATAATATGATATAAATAATTCTGAAAAGTGCCATTCTGCACAATGAGCAGTTTTACTTCTTGTGCTTTAAGTATATCTTGATACTTCTGTAGATTTACTTCAGTAACATTTTGAACGACGGACTTTTACTTATCTAGTACACAATATGGTATTGGTACTTCTACTGCGACTCAAGTAAAATATAGTACTTCCCCCGGCATTGGTTAGATATATTATTTGTATATGTGCATGTACAATGTGTTCTTGTTGCAGGTTAGCAAGAGGGAGCTCTGCAACAATTAAACATATTCCGGAAACTCCTCACATGTTTTGTTTTTTGTTGTCAAATTAAATGTATCATATTTCACTTTAAACGTAGTGGTAACACACATGGCACACCCACACAGGTTTTTTAATTATTTGGGGGCAGGTTCAGACTGCTCAACTGACATCATGCTCCCTCTCCTGTTACGTTTGTTGCTTTTAACCCTCACCTTTGTTTATTAATTTGTGTATTTGGTGACCTTATATAACTCCAATCCTAACTCTGACACACTGGACGATTAGGGGGAGTTGAGGCGCTTATGTACAAGTCTAGAATAGAGAACTTGAGTAACATTCTGACTTGTCATATGAAAAGCAGAAGTGTAGTAAACAACATTAATGTTGACTCAGTTTTATCCAAGTGAGTACAAGAGCGGACAGTATGAGCAGCATGCACAGTGCAAGGACGCTGAAACTGAATGCAGCCAACATTATCTAGATCGTTTAAGCTCTTAAAATCAACCTGCTTGTTAAGTGTAAGTTCAGGTTTGAGTTGAATGATGGTTTTAGGGTTAGAAATATAAAATAAAAACAGCTGCAGGTGTGCTTTTCCTACTTTCATCATGGATTTCATGCCTTATTAGTTACACTTAACATCTGTAAGTGGAGTTTATAATCAGAAAACTAAGAAAAACGAAAGCTTTGTGACTCAGACGCCCTCATGGTGACAAAATCTGGCCCTGGAGACACACACACACACACCTGGCAGAGCAGTCCGAAGCGCCTCCGTGGTGGTTCCTGCTGCAGCGGGAGTCTCTGGGACCAGGTGTTGCCACCATGACTCACACACAAGAACACAAAAGGTGAAAACAAAACCAGCGTCACTGTCGCAGCTAAATATGAAGACCTACTTGAAAATCTTGATTTATCACAGACCGATTGCATAATTAAGCTTGTTATTTGTTGGCTTTGGGGAGGCCGTCCATATTTTTTGTTTTGTGTACACAAAGCCTTCATGTATTGTTGTGCTGCATGTTTTTATGTTCCTCGATATAAAGCGCCTTGACAAATATGAATTGTGCATTGTGAAGCATTGACTTGCTAATGTAGGAAACTGCCGTTTGCTCACTGCAGTGATGTTTCAGGATGAGCCTCTCTGTAACATGTCTCACATTGCCTGGTTACAGATCTCCATCCTTCTGTTATTTGTTGTGCGCTCACGGTTTCCACCGCTGTTATCTCATCCTCATACGTCTCCTGACCACTCGGTTTTCCTACTTGCTGTGATATTCCCAGGGAAGTGTTACATTTACAGGAATAAATCAATGTCATAAGGGGGTTTGGGTCACCTGACGTGAGCAACGCTGTGACGGAGAGCGCAGAACTCGAGCAATACCGTCACGATCCAGCAGGATGGAATATTTAATCATGCATCTGGAAGGAAAAGATGTGCCGATTTAACGTGTTTCATTCAGAGACACTGACACGACAGCGGTGAATCTGTGTCTCACGACGCTAATAACCCTGGGAGCTTTTACTGAATTGGATAGGAGGGCTCACAGCAGCAGGCTGACTGCATGTGTTGTGAGAGGGAGATGAAGATGAAGAAGGGGGCGGGTCTAAAGCCAACAGCAGCACGCCGTCGGCTCACTAAGCGATTGATTTGATATCTGTGAATGGAGTCGGTGGGAGTCAGCGTCACAATCGAATCCATTATTAACAAGCGCATGCATTCCACCCGTGTGTGAGGGTTCAATACAAGGAGTCCCATATCTGTGTATATGATAGGAGAATGTTTTTTTTTTTTATTATACAAATACAGTATAAAGGTATCAGTTGCAGGGGAGACACTGATTGTATTTGTCATGTACAGTCATTTTATGCATGTTACCATTTGCAAGATTTTCACAGAATAAACTCATATTTGCTCCTAAAACATCGGTCTCAGAAAAAGGGGAAACATGGTTCTGTTGTAATGCACCATTGTCACCAGATTTAAATAACCTGAGACGTTTTTTGACGTGTTCTACAACTGTCGGGGAATATTTTTGAAAGAATCCAAAAAAAAAAAAAGGAAGTAAGGAAGAAAATTCAATGGAGCTGCGGTAAAAATAAAGTGTATACCGTCTGCAGTGTGGCGGACGATGAGTCAGGATTGTGACTGGAGGTGTCTGGTTTTGTGGGTACTTCCCAGAGATGTGGCACTGGATAATATTATTTATGACAAAACACGTACAACTTAATCCTACAGAGTTAAATCAGGTAGACGAAAATGAGAAAATATGACTGACTTGTTCATATCTTCTATAACTAGTATGTAAAGTATGAAAGATAAACTGGTGTTCCAGCATTGAATACAATAATGTGTAGATGTCCGTCTAAAATGAATTTATGAAAGAGACAGATTAACATAATGCTTGGTTGTGCAAAAATCTGTTTCATTGTTTTTACCTTCACTTCCGACGCCCACACGGCAAGAAGTGCACGACTTTGACAAAGCTGCAAAACCACAAACTGCTCTCCGTCTCGATTCATCACTCGGGGCAGCTGATAGAAAGGGCACAGAAGATTATGTTTTAACGCTAAATACTTTCTGGAAACTTGGAACAGTCAGAAATTAAGATCTCGCTGTGCATGCCGAGATATGATTCTGAAACACTGTGTTTCTTGTCACTTCTGAGTATTTTGCACGTTAAAGATAATCTTAAAAACCCGTTGTTGAGCAAGTTTACATGCTTCGCATACTTGGTCTGTACATCCAGCTGGTATTTTTTTGTTCAGTGTCATTATCAGAGCTTATTGTTCTTGGCAGGGACATTTCCCTCTCGGAGGCTTAAAGTGCCAAATAGGCCTGTGCCATGTGTGTTCATGTACTGAGTGACATCTCTGGCCGCTTTCCCGCAGGCACAGAGGAATTCAGCTGAAAGTCTACACCTGCGAAGGGGGAAAAACCTCTGAACCGTCTCGACGTCCAGGACCCTCCTGTTTTATGAGATCTGTCTGCTTGTTGGCTCAGTTCTGCTTTATTAACCCAAAATGCCTCCCCTAAAATTTGTCATCTATGTTAAGAGAGACTGTGACGCACAGCACCCCCCCCCTCCCCTGACCTCCCCTCAGATTCGAGACATAAATCACAGCAGAACCAAATTAGAATCTAAAAAAAGGAACAGAGTGGGGTATTTTGGCGAGCCTCTAATAACTCAGCTGCTTGTTCTAGGTGGAACAGATGAGATGGCATCGTGTAAAACCCGACTGAGCCTCAGATAATGAATTGATAATGACCCGATATGTAATAAAAGGTGCACAGCATGAATGGGTTATACTTGATTAAAAATGATACAAAACAGTATTTTAGTGCAGCTTGAAGATGATGCAGTTGATGTTAATATTTGTTAGAGTTAGTTAATATGTTGGCAACAATTATATTGCTATATCAAATTATACATTATAGTCATGCACAAGTTAAACATTAAACATTGAGAGAAAAATATTTTTAGCATTATATTTAAATGAGTTGTTTATTTAAAATATAAATTATAAAGAGTATAAATTCAGATTTTCATTAAATGATTGGGTCACTTTTGCCAAAGGAGGTACTGCTATATTTATATATTTGCAGTATTACGAACTGGTGACATTCCCTGTAAAAAATACTGCATTACAGTAGTTTAACAAAATGGAACTGTGCACACAATTCTGCAAACTTGAAGGTCATTTATCAGCAAAAATACTTTTAAACTTAAAATAGAAATAAGAAATAAACCTCTTAAATCTTAACAACTGCCACAGACACATTTTCAGTTTTAGAAGAGCAGACCAGTGGGATGTAGTTACAACTACCAACACTAGAGGGAGACAGCAGGAGGAGACATTCAGGATCAGGTTTCTGGAAGTTTCTGGAACCTCCATCAGAAATACTCAGACATGATTTTGTGCATGTGTGTGTTTAAGTTATGTGGCATGAATCAAGTAACCGCTTTATTAAGGAGAGCAAATAAAAATGGGATTTCACGGCAGCTAAAGCTACATGTGCGAATACTCTGCAAGATTTACTGCATTACTTAGGCATTAAACTTCCTCTACCACCTGAAATAATATGATTTCCCCACTCTAAGTTTGTCTGAGAAAGCAATGGAGTATTTCTCTTTCAGACTTACACAATATGTGTAGGCCTAATAGGCACATGTGGAATAAATCCATGCAAACATCAGAATGCGATTTTAAGGGCCAAATGACTTTGGGGTGCAGCGAAATCAAAACAATGAAATAATCAGTTGTCAAAAGAAATGAGTTCTGTACTTTCATATTTGCCTTTGCACATTACCCTTTAATTGCTTAAAGATAAAGAGCTTGGTGATAAAACAGGATGTGATGACTCTTCTCTTCATTGGAAAATAAGAAAATAAGACCGTAATGTCACCAGATAAACATTTCTAGTCCAAATGTCACTTGAAGGCTGCAAGTTTTATTTCACGAGTGATTTTCATTCGAGAGTCATTTGATGTCAAGGGTCAAGATGGCCTGCAGGGAAACTCACTCCCTCGTAAAAGCCTAAATGGCTCATTTCCATATGGGCTACTTGGGTTTAGCAGTCCTTTATCACATTAAACATCATCTTCTGAAAGTTATCACATCTTCCCCGATAAGTAATCACAACTAGTACGTTCTGAGGGATTTAAATGTCATGTAACTCTAACAAAAGCCTAATAATGGCATGTGCTGCAACAACTGAGGCTCCCAACCCTACAAGACATCACTGGATGAATCCGAGGGGTGACAAGAGGATTAAAGGCATACGAGGAAGAAAATGATGTTCGTTTTTCCCTTCGTTATTGTTTCTTGTGAAATGTGGGATGCTCCTTCAATCCTTCAAATGAAGCCATCTGAGAGTTATTAACATCTCATGTCACACTGAGGCCATAATATGCAAGGAGGGGTCACAAGTAGGAATACTGTATAATAGCTTGAGTAAATGTACTTGGAAGTAACTAAGTACATTTACTATACATCTATTAAGTATTGTAGCACATTTAAGTACAATTTTGAGGCACTTTACTTGAGCATCCACATTCTATGCTACTTTACTATATTCCAGGGGGGAATATTATACCTTATTACACATGTATTCAAAAGCTATATCATTACTTTTTCAGGTTAAAGATGTTTTCCCAATAAAACACTTACAAATGATATGATGGAGTGCTTTAAGTGTTTTAAATTGGCTGCACGTGGACAACTTACAAGTCCTAACAACCAATAATGAGGGCAGGCTATAATAACACTCTGAAAGGGATGTTTCGGCATAATGAATAGTTTTGACAAGCAGGCCTACATTGTGCTTAATGCAGGACTGGAATTTCGACTTAAAGACCTGATTATAGCTCATAATAAGTCACCAATTGGAGTGATATACTTATTTTTGGCAAGGGGCTAACTTTTCTCACCCCCTTCACCGACTGTGACACGATAAAACACCTGCAGCTAAGATGAGTGGTAGTAATAATAGCCCCATATCTTTATTTATTGACTTGTTTATGGCAGCAGACTCGTATTTACTCCATTTGCATGTGTCTGTCTGGCTGAAACTTTCCTCTCCTCCGGTCTCTGTGTGTGTTGTTTGGTTGCTAGGGGCGGAGCGAACATCCCCAGCCCTCCTCTTGCATTATTTTCATCCACGCTTACGTCTCGGACAAGCAGTTCCGCATTCCTGAGCCCTCGCAGTCAGACAAGATCAGTACTTAAACGGGCTGATGCAACGGCTTCAGTCATAGTCCCCCCTAAAATCCTGCACCCGACTCCTCTCCCGCAACCGTCCCGTTATTACTGCGGATTTTTTTTTGGACGCACAACAGGTAAGACTGTGTTTTATCAACACGTTTTTTTGTGTGCTAGCTAGCAGTTAGCTAAATTACATGTTTATTTGCACATTTTATTGTTGCACTTTTTCCCTCACCACGTTGGGACGTGAGAGGCTCGACACGCTGGATTTTTTTTTTTTTTTTTTTGCGTCAGTTAATATGAATATGTAGTGTCACGTAACTGCTGGATAAAAACTACAAAACAAAAAAAAAGTCTAAATAGTTTGAAAGTTGTCCGCGCTCTTAACGGCCGGAGTCAATTCGTCGCTTCACAGCCGTTAAAGACGTTTTGTTGTCACGACTGTTGTAGCAACCGTCGCTTTCACAAGCTCGTTATTTAAAGGACCCGTTAACGTCGGCTGGATTTACACTGCGGCTCGTGTGATGCTGCTGCTGCTGAATGCGTTTTCCGAGTCGGGGGGAGGCTTTTTTTTTTTTAATGTCAGCGTTGCCAAACGGGAGAAGTGTCGGTTAGCCCGCTGGAGGCAATTACGTAACGCTCCTCCACGCGCGTTGAACCGCAAGCTAAGCTAGTCCGGTGCCACCAAACTACGCGGACTCCGCGAGGGTTTTAAGCGTTCGCGTGAGAAAAACGGGCGAATTAAAGTTCGTTAGTCCTCGACAGGCACGTCATTTGTCTAGACGGTTGTGACATTAGAATCGGCTAGCTCTTCCGTTGCCTCTACCCCCGTCCAACTTAGTTGCTACCAGATTTGCAAAAAAAAAAAAAAAAAACAGCAGTGTGTCTCTGTTGGTATGGATGGGGATGCAACCAATGAATCCTTTTTTTTTTTATCATCAATGAATGCATGAATGGTGATGTCTCCGCATTTGTTTTGTTATATTAACCACAAGTGTATTGCATTACAATGATATAACAGAGAAAAAAATGTTTGGTACTGCTCGATAATTCACTTTAACTATTCAAATGTTTGTTTTAGCTCTCATAGCAATACTAACCTGTGTGCTACAAATAGTAATAAACGCTCTATCGCCTCTCTACAGCGTCCAAACATAGTTGCATCATTGACAGAAGACGACTGACACGTTTTCTCTGAGTAAGTATTGTGCATTTGAAGCGGTTTTAGATTGCACTTATCAGAGATGCTCTCTCGGGTATTGCCTTCTGCTGTACATTTTTTTGGGGGGTGGAGGTGGGGGGGAGGTGGGGTATAACTGGTTCACCTTGAAACATAAGTGATGTAAATGAAGTGTGAAGTTTATTTGGCAGGATGTGACTACAGCAAGGAATGTGTGCTCTGATCTCCTCATGTGTAATCTCTGCTGTGGCCCCATCACAGTGCACATGCTCTATGTTTAACTGCACTGGATTAAAAGGAAACTCTTTGTATATGCATGTCGGAGCAGGCCTGACATGAATTTGTTTACCACAAAACAGACTTCCAACATTAGACTTATTCTTGATCACCGTAGAAATCCTCTGTTTTTCCTGTGCTGTTGTGATGAGCCTGTAAATAGCACTTTCCACATCAGGAGCTTTTAAAAGATTTACACCAGGACGTAGCTTTGGCTATCTGCCCTGGTTGGCCTTGAGGTTTAAGGTGCATCATGGGATGGTAAATATGATGGGTACGGGTGGGTTATGTGAATGCGTGTGCCTTTGTTACTTGCAAGTTCATGGGTTCAGTGTTTTCCTATATCATGAGTGCATGCTCTTCAGGTGGTGCAGTGCTCGCTCCATGCCATGCAGGGGGAAACTATTCGTGTGTTCTTTATATATGTTTCCTTTGTGTCCATCTGTGTTTGTGCGCGCGTCTAAGCGAACGAGCGCGTATCGCAGAGGGTTTAAATGCCCCAGCGCCTGTCCGGGCACATCCGTAGGATGGTTTCTGCATAAATGGAACGCTGCAGTGGATTAATGGGGAAGGGCTGGCGAGCCGACAAGCAAGCAGCACAGGGCCGACAGGGCTGAGAGGCTGGACGTGGGCGAACAGGGTTTATTTTAAGTAGAAATGCCTTCCAGTGCGTCTCTGGAGAGCTGGAATTGCCAAGCTGCACCCCAGTACACTGAATAGACTGCAGACGCATTGCAGGCGGGCGAGCCAACTATGCAACAGCTCGACTCAATGATACTAATACTAATGCTGGGGGAGCAGCTATTCACTGCTGTGTGTATCACATTATCAGTATCACATTGTAGTCCCCATAAGCCTTTCCACATGGTCTGTGAAAACAGTGCATCGGGACAGACTAGATGTGCACTGTGGAAGCAAACACCCGAATGTGTAACCGAGAGAAGAGACGTTAAAGCTAGTATTTTTTTGTTCTTGTTAAAAAGGAAAAGAGCACAGTAAAAGCTCCTTTACGTTGTTATGATTTCCCGACTTCCTGAATTCCTTTTGGACTTGAAGCCAGTGTTTCTTTTTGCACAAATGTCGACCTTAACACTGACATTTAGCTCGCAGTGTGAGACGGACAACAGGATTGAACACAGCGCAGAAACGCTCGTTTAATCAGAGCAAGTGTGTGCTGGACGTGCGGCAGATGAGGAAATTCCAGAGGACAAAGTATGAAATGGCATTGAAGTGGCAACCACACGTTACATAACAATGATTGCGTCATTGTATCAGATTTTCTGGACTCGGTTGGCCAACGTCTTATTGTTGGCCAACAATAAGATGATGTCTTTACGTTTGCTTTTGTCTGCTTTTTTGTGTCTTGATTCATTAAATCCACGTCTGAGCCAAGCCGGAGCTCAGTGCCACGCATAGTCTAATCCTGATTTACAACACCCAAGAAAATTTGTAACAATATAATAATTCAACCAGGACCACCCAGATGCAGAATATAGAGGTGTGACTGTTTGAATGGCATGAAGCAGGCCAAACAGGAACCCAGCCAATGATCACATAGTAATGTTTGAATGAAGGCAGCCACAGTCCTCGTGCCTTGTGCATATCTGCAGGTGCTTTGTGTTTCCAGATGCCTGAACATTTTTACATTCTCACGCTGGAGTCCAACAATAAAATACAATAGTTAAACTTCCTGCTCTCTTGTGTAATTTCATTGATGACCGCCCCATGCATTGTAGTCCACTTAGCTCACTGCTGAGACATGCAAACTGTAATTGTGAGGGGGGAAATTAAACTTGCTCATTACCACTGCAGCTGAGGGTCATCATCATTGACAATATTGCAAGGTTAAATCATCATAATTGCGTTGAACTGCTTTGGGAAGTTTTAATTTGTCTTCACAAGGAGGATTTTGAAAGGTTTCTTCTATTTGAGGCAGCTGTTGGGCCTATATGAACTGTGAAAAAAGAGAAACGAAAGCTGAAATGAAAAGAGATCCTACTTTCTGTTGTGATAATCACTTCCACTCCCACACACTATCACCCCTGAGTTTAATGGCCAGAGATGACCGCAGTATGATCAGAACAACAGCCATTATTACAGGGCCTCCTCGCTCCTCGTGCCTGTGTCTTGTCTCTTCAATGAAAATATAATGAGGGGTTGGAGGAATGTTAATACTGTATATTTGGACTGTCCCATCCTCGAGGAAGGTCGGTGCCAAATTCCCTGGTTTCCTCAGAGGATTGCGAAAAAAGGCTGTAGCTCAACACAAGCCCGACTGAGTGCAGACGGTAATGATGATCGCTGAGACCTTGGCTAGAGTTTGGGAGAGCATGCCTTGGCCTGAGCCGTTACGCTCATTGTTCATTTTCAGCACTTGTGTGGCGTTAGAGCTGTAGAGGCCTTTTGGAAGATGCCGGTGTGTGGGCCGTGCAACGCGTTATCAATCCAGAGTTAGACTTTAATAAAGCGCACAAAGTGGTCAAAAAGCATGTTTTTTGTTCGGTGTTCCAGTGATTTAAAGTTGAGTAATCTGGCAGCTCAAAAATGTAACTTTGTGTCTCACACAAAGACTCCTTCTTGCCTTTCACCAAAAATGATTGGTAGAGGTAAGCTGTTAGTGGGCTTAAAAAAAAAAAAAAAGCAGCGGTATATGAAGGTAATGAGTAACCTTTAAAAACCTCCTGAAGACCCCCACCCCAACGGTCTCTATAGGGGAGGAGGATAATAGGGCCTCCAGTCGTGCTGCTGGCTATTGGTAAGGGGCTGAATTCCTCAACACTGTTAATTGCTTTCAGCAATACCTCAGGAAATGGACACATTCGGTCGACTTGAAGACAGATAGAAGAATGTGAGCAAAGAAACCAGCCGATTGGAGATATATACCGTCTAGGACACACTGGTGCCTACACAATTACATATAGGATTCCTCCCATAGACGCACACACCTCCAGCTATCTGCGGCTCACACGCACTCAGATTAGTTTTGGGCTCAAGCCAGAACCGGTTGAGTACGGTCCTATATTTCATAACTAATACATGACATTTCCGCTCCCCGCCCTTGGCTTCAGCTCGTCTCCTCTCAGTTAGCCCTGAAAGGCAGCGGTGCCGGGCTGTGTAGGTGTCTTTGTTTGAGGCTAGTGTGGGCCTAAAAGCTGTGGCACTGGCTTTTCTGCTCGACTGCAAAAGCACAGTAACAATGTTGCATCATCAAACGCTGACCACTAATCCTCGGGTGCAGGCTGCCGCTGACAGAAAAAAAAAAAAAAAAAAAAAGAAGAGAAAAATACCCTTCTTTTGAAAAATGTAAAAATCACTTTGACTCATGCTTTTGGGTATAATTATGCAGCGCACAACATGCATCAGCAAACTTTCCCGGTGTTGTACAGATGAGACATCTTTAGGCTTTCATGTCTCAAAGCTTAACGGGGTGTTGAAATTGCGAGGGGGATTTCAAGACACTTGTGTGGCAGCTTGAAAGAGACCGAGCAGCTTAAACATAAACTTAAAAGTCACATTTAACTGTAAGAGAGTCATGTTGAGAGTCTGTTGCGTTTGAGTTCATAACTACTATAAATTTGTCTTGAATGGCGCGTGACTCACTTTTATGTCTCATGATTGAAGACATCTTGTATCAGAGAACCTTTTGTCTGGAGGATGCTGGCTAAACTAACTTTGATTAGTGTGATGTGATGTCATGCAGACAAATATCAGGTTTATGTGTGAGTGTTTCTACGTGTGTGTGTGTGTGTACGGGAGGAGGTCTGGTCTGGGCTGCATGCTTCAACAAGCCATAAGCTGGAATGGGGGTTGCCTTACAATATCCTGCATACAGTCTGATAGACATAAAATATGATAATTCCTGAATTGATGTCAATTTCCATTGAGAAAACACACCCTAATCAGAGTCTGTGAACAAGTCCCGAGTGTCTGGCCAACCTTTGTTATCGGTCTCCATTTTGACTATGAAAGTGATTTGTTTTGTCATTCCTAAAGGGTGCTTCAGTTCCTGTGGCTGTTCTCTGAGCCCGGGGGTGATTTATTGGTCAGCATTGAGCAATGTAAGAAAAAACAGGACACACTCTTGTCACAAGTCATTAGATCTGATGTGAAACTTGGACCTGAATCTGATCCGTCTCAAGGCCTTTATAGTAAAAGCAGTGGTTCACTCACTTCGGCGAAACATTTTTTTGGTTTGGCCATCAGCCTATTTGAGAGCTCCCCTCATTCATCCCCAGATTAGCTGCCATATGGTTTGCCTTGTTCTTAGACAGCCTCTCTGCAGAAAGAGAAGGCCTTGGCACCTTCCATTCCTCCACCTCTCCCAGGAGTTTGAGAGGGAATTTTTCGTCTGAGACAGATTTTTACCAGGGCTGTCTTGTTCCTTTCCTCTCCAGCAAAAACAACAGGCTGCTGCCAAGTGCAGTGTAAATGGGAGTATACATACGGTGGGGAGTGAGGGAGAGAAAAAAGGGGAGGGAGGGGGGCAGTCTGGATTTAAATAATAAAATGCCTCATTGGACACGGGGCTGAACACACCAACTTATCCTTGGAGCGAATAAATCCTGCTGCCTGGAGGTGGTAAGGAACAGGTCAAAGTAGTGTGAGGATGTGACGGACATTTGACAGACGTTGTACTGTAATGCTTAATTAATAAAGGGGTTTTAGATGCTACAGTCATCTCCCTGCACAAATAAGCATGCCTTTGTGCCTACAAATTGTCAAACTTAAGTCATAATGTAGATGAGACAGCAGGAAAAAAACGTAAGCATTATGTGTCATATAAACGGTATTCTGATTAAAAATTGATTTCGAGTGGGCTGATTTGCTTTCCACTGTGCTCGACTGTAAACTCCAGTCGAACTGTAAAAACACATTGAGACCAGCCCATAAGCAGGGTGGAGTACATTAGAATAGAGTTACATAACCTTGTTTTTTTCATTACCTCCTCTATGACTTTTGTGAAAGAGCGAGTCTTTCAGCTCCGAAAAGAAAGAAAAACTTGGGTCTAACTTACAATACAGTCGGGCCTGTCAGCTAGTCACCCACCAGCAAAGTCAGCTGTTTCCGCAGCACCTCACAATACTTGGCTTTGTTGGTTCCATATGAGAGGGGCTTTGTTCGGTTTGTGCCAGACCTGTCGAGGTTCAGCTTCGGCCCAATGCTCAGGAGGCAAATGTGATTTAAGACGTGAATGCAGAAGTCGCACCGATATCATCAATCTTTTTAAAACTCCTCGTAGCTTCGGGTTTAGCGGGTAATCCTAGCTGACATTCTGTCAGCACACCAAAGTTATTGAAGTATCGGTTGTTCAGTTGGGGTTTTGTCAAAAATATAATTGGATCCACAAAGGGATTCTGTTTCTATTCAATTTAACATTTCATCAGCAGAAAAAAATGTGTAATTGGCAGCCGAATGTTTGCCATCGTTTACCTAGCTGGACATTTTTATTGTAATGTTATTACTATTTAGTATGTTTTTTTTAAAAAATAATGAAGAGTAAGAGAAGCAATTTCTTGTCAGACTCTAAAATCCACTGGTCTCCCTCTCCTCAGAGATCGCAGGGATGGGCAGGGTACGGTCGGCTCATGTTTCACCGTTCCCATCTGTAACATTTGTTTTGTATTTGGCCATCAGATGTTTTCCAACTCTTGGTTTTACAGTAATTAGAGAGACGTCTTAATTCTCCAGCCACTTCCTTTAGGCCTCCACAAATTCTCCTTTCCTCCCCTCCGTCCCTCATTCCTCCCTGATTACATTAAAAAGTGCTGTGGTCAACCCATTTAAAAACTCAAATTGTTGAAAGAGGGTGGCCGTGGAATGCATGAGCATAACCCGCTCTGTTTTGACATGAATGCTCTTGGTATCCTTTGAATCACATCCCAACCGAATCAATAATTAAGTTCACGGGGTAAAGTATTAGAAGCAGAAGTGCAGAAGATAGTCCACCATTTTTTGTGATCGCACCGAAGGGTTTCATGGCTTGCCTTTGAATGTGAAACTACAGAGATGATTGTGTCGCTGCTGACAGTGTGAAGTTTGTTTTTTCCCCGGCTGCTGACTAAGAAGATAACACAGCTGTCAAAGCTGTCAATGTTTGAATGCATTCTTGGAAACGGCAAACCCATATTTAGAAAGATCTTTTGATGACAAGGACAGTAAGGCAGTAAATTAATCTGGTTTAGTGGATGGAATGCCAACAACTAGAAGATCATAATAAAGATAAAAGATCTATCAGATGGCTGCAACATGGTTAATGGTAATGTATGGCTTGTTATGAGCATAGAAGAGAAGAACAAAAATGCCCTTAAAAATATAAAATAAATACCCCTACTATGAATTATTGCAATAAAATGTATACTTTCCACTGTACTAAAAACATTGCATTACATTCTGGTCAGATTCTCTTGCCTTAATCGTTCCCTTCCTCTCCCCTCTCTCCCGCAGCGGCGGTGGTGGCCGGGTCGGTCATGATGCCGGGACAGATACCGGACCCTTCGCTGGCGGCGGGCTCCCTGCCCTGCCTGGGCCCGCTGGCGGGCATCTCGGCCACCACGCTCACTGATCAACTCAAGCTGGCCGACTTCCGCCAGCTGGGCACCATGCTGTCCCCGCTGCATTTTCTGGGGAGGCTGGGGAAGAGGCCGCTGGCCATCAAGACAGAGGTGAGGAGGGAGAGAAGAGAGGAAATAACTTAGCTGTAGGGGAGTGTGAAGGATGTACATCAAGTCAGAGGGCAGAAAGAAGAAGGCGGGTTTCAAAGCCTTCTATCAAAGCAGGTTTTAGAATTCTCATGAGCTTTTCTGATTTACGTTCATAATCTGAAGCAAAGGGGAAAATAAGATCTGTTTAGAATGACTGAAGGGATTTTACAGTCTGGTGCCTTTAGTTGTCCTGATAGCAGGCTTGGTATATATAAAATATCATGTAGCTGTAGATGCATTGGTTTGATGTGCTTCAGCGCCCAATACATTACAAGAACCGTGGTAGAAGTTGAACAAAATAAATGTTTTTTCATCTAGGTCAGTCATCAGTGTTTCCCAAACTTTTTTCTGGGGACCCACTTTTTAAAAATGACAAACTATGGCGACCCAATTCACAATAGGCCTCATATATAAACCATGAAGAGCTAATTTATGCACAAATGAACGTTCCTGACCATTTTTTTCTTCCATTACAAAATAAACTTATATTATCTTGAATCAGTAAAACAGCTATTTTGATGAAACTATAGGTTTGATGAATCATAACTTCGTGTTTATGTATTGAACGTGAAATAATTAACAAATGAGACTGAATAAGTTTAGGCAGATTTAAAAGGCTCCTGTTTAGCAGTAAAACAAACACAATGTAACTCACATTTCATAATAGATTCAATGCTATAAATAGGCTAGAATTATCAGATCAATATGGACATCCAGGCTCCCTCGTGTGGCTCAAAGGGGTACTGCAGATACATGCTAAATAACTATGATGAAATGCTGCAAATTAATTTCCTTTTAAAATACATTAATGTAATTACCTGTTTCTCATATATACAATACTTTGTGTTTGCAGATGGATGAAGATGAGGATCGGAGGAAACGGAGACGAGAGAAAAACAAGGTAGCGGCCGCGCGATGCCGAAACAAAAAGAAGGAACGGACCGACTTCCTTCAAAGGGTGAGTTCATGACACTGCATCTCATACTGCTGAGCACACGTCAAGCAGATAAGAGTGGAGGTCAAGAATAGCATGACTTCAGTTAACCTGAACCGCTGATTTTGACCATTCAGCCCACTGGTTGAAACAATCAAGATTATTACACCTGCACAACTTAAAGTCAGGGTTTTTGAGAAGTGATTATATAAGCTTGACAACTTTGAAGTACTCTGAATAATGTATTTGTCCTTTTCAAATAATCTCTGTCCAGGAATCGGAGCGTCTGGAGATGGTGAACTCCGACCTGAAGGCCCAGATCGAGGAGCTCCGTCTGGAGAGGCAGCAGCTAATGGTGATGCTCAACCTCCACCGGCCCACCTGCATCGTGAGGACCGACAGCGTCAAAACACCAGAGAACGAGGCCAACCCCCTTTTGGAGCAGCTGTCCACCGAAGCCAAGTGAAACCAGGCAACCAGGGACGCGGAGTCCCCGACGCCCAAAAAACTAGCAGCTGCCATTTAAATGAAAACATAACTGGCAATACATTTCTAAACAAGCACTTGAGCTCCAAGCTGAAGTCTTATGGAGACTCTGCCCAAAGACCTGAGGTTGTAGGGCTTCCTTAGTACTGCTACATGAGCTGGCTCTCTCCATTGGAAGACTGGAAATACCCAGTTTCATCTCCGCATTAAGTGTTGTTGTTGACACCCACTGTGCCTAGTTGTTACTTCAACCATCTCTACATAAAAGGGACCAATGGAAACAGTAGAGTACGACTGGAAACAACGCTGAGGAAACACACTAATATCAATATGGTGCTCCGTTACAAAAGCCCTGAATAGATTGTGTGGCATTGTTTCAATGCAGAGGCTTAGTGGTCTGCAGCTTTCCTTTGTATGCTTGCTGAAATATACAGGTGTAGAGGTTTTTAAAAGACACAATACTCAATACAAGCACAGCAGACTTGGAGTAGAGTCGTTGTTGTTTTTTTTTATTTTGTAATGTTGATTTCTATACTCTGCCTCGACGATGGCAGTTACCGGTTGATCCGATTTGTGGTGACGCTGGCGTCATGAAAAGCACATATACACGAATTGTTTACACCCTTGTTTTTGGACTTGTTGTCTGTCCATTATTGTACTTGTTTTATACTGCTTTGTATACATAAACATATATGAAATGCTTGTTAATCACTTGATGTGATTTATCTTTTTCGATCTTTCCAGTCTGTGTCTTGTCATGTTGTGCTGTCAAACAGCTGTGAAAACGAGCAGAAATCTTTTCAGCTGAGCAGTATTTCAACGGCTGTTCTGGACCTGTATCTGCTATGTATGACTCTGTTACCCTGAATAGATTAAATTTTATTTTCTAACTACAAGAAAGAGCATGTCTTGTTATTTTGTGGCGCAATAACAGACGTGCAATATCTCAGGGAGTCCTTGTATCTGTTCCTCTCAGTCATGACACTAGGACTATCAAGTGACAAACGTTGTGCAATTATGTTTCTTCAGCTGAGGCACATTGCCAAAAGCAGGCTTTACTTCCATTTCCAAACTGCAAAACATGTCATTCATGCTGTCATTGTTTCCCAGGCCTGATGATCACAGCATTATCGCCAATCCAAAACATGTTTAAGATATTTATTTATTTAAAGCTTAAAGTAAATTCCATAATTGTTGTAATTATCACCCAACTTAATTTGTATTCCACTTTCTTTTTAGTCTTCTTACACTGTATATATAGATACAGCTCATACTGCGGTCAACTGCGACATCTAGTGGTACGATAAGTGAACTGTATGATTTGAACAGACAAATCCATTTGACTTATTCACAACTAATATGTAGTCGGCTAATGTAAAGAAAAACGTAACGGACAGATATTTCCATACAGCAGCACTTTTTATATTTCGTCCGTATTTTCCTTAGAGAAACTGAACTCCGTAGTAACAACCGTTACTAAGGTTTCCTGCGGTTAAATGTTCTAAAACGTTACACTTCAGAAAGAGACGAATCTCGTTCAGGTAGGCTGCCGTTTTCTCGGTTCTGAGCAATAAGGAACGTTTTACGTGCCCGTTAAACAGAATAAAGCGTTTTAAATACTCACCCACGTTAGTTTTAAATGTGTCCAATTAAAAAAAAAAGTCCCCTCTTTAGGAGTTGGTCTGCTCCAACCGATGACCGCACCTCACTGAGCTAGCCAATTAGCTAACTTATGCTAACGCTAGCTACAAACGGCAGTTTGTCGCCTTCCTTGTCACACAATGAAGCTTAAAACTCGCTATATGTTGATTTTCAACAGTTTTATACGACATTTCCACACAGTTTGGGCTCACCTGTCTCTTGGGTGTGATGTCGCAGATACAGGTGAGGTCCTGTCTTTGTGGTGTGATGGAGAATCTCACTGAGGAACAGCGAGGGGAAGAGCCTGATGACGACCAGTCGGTCCTGCCCACGGGGAGCCGGGATGAGAACAAGGAGGAGCGAGACCAGGGTCAAGACCAGGGTCGAGAGGGCAGCAGTGGTGACGAGTGGGACACTGATCTGGAAACAGACAGTAAAGTTAAAGGTGACCATGCAGATCAATAACAATTTGATGACTTCAACCATCACTCACCTCTTCCTCTGCTGTTTTATTCTCTCCAGGTGCCACCAATCAGAAACAGAGTTTGTCCCGTGCAGAGCTGTACCTGCAGGCCTGTCAGCAGACCGGGTCCATTCCTGTGTGCTCCTTCTTCCATCAATTGGGTGAAGAGAATCTCAACCTGAGCCACTACGGTGTGGGACCTCGGGGGGCCAAAGCTCTGGCCATCGCTCTGCAGGTAGAGATCTATCCCCTCATCCACTTTAATACCAGTCCATACATGTAGCTATTCAATTATTACTTTTTTGGTTTCAGAATTACAACGCCATCACCAACCTTGAGCTGGAGGACAATGCATTTCAGGCAGAGGGGACACGCTACCTGATGGAGATGCTTCAAACAAACAGCAGCATCCGGAGTCTCGTAACTATTCCAAAAACTATCACATCAAGTTAAGCAGTTCTGAAAAAAAAAAAAAGCCCGGTACTCCCTCTGTTCTGATATGTTTTATTCCAGAATCTATCCGACAACCAGCTGAGCCTCGAAGGAGCGAAATCCATCTCCAAAATGCTGTCAGACAATTCCTACATCAAATCTGTCAAACTTTCAGGTGAGTCTGTGCACCTCGCTGTAACACAGTGGAAGTGAGCTCTTCCTTTGGACAAGTAGTTAAATGAATTCCCTTCTTCCCTTAGGAAATGATTTTGATGACTCTGCTGCGAAATACATCGCTGATGCTTTAGGGGTTAGTAGAAAAGTAGTCCCTATTGATTCCACGTGGCAAAAAGCAGCTCATGAATACATGCTATCAACTGTACATTTGGTATTAAACGTTTCCTTTCTTTTTAGGGTGACAACAAAGTCACAGAGCTGGACCTCAGTCACAACAAGTTCTGTGATACAGGCGGACAACACCTGGGTCATATGTTAGGTGTTGTAGTTCATTTCTGACTGTGTTCCTGTGAAGAAAACAAAAAACTTGTCTCATGAAACTCACAACCTGCTAAAGTTAACTGAACTATTGTATTAAACCCAATGACATTAAAGCTAAAGTGCATATTATAAGTATCGCTATGAATCCCCCAAATTTTAACACGTATGGAGCATTTAAAACCAATGCTAAGGATATGTATTGAATATTCATACATTGACTAAAACATGAGTTTTACATGTATTGTAACCTTTTAAATGAGTCCCCACCCTTTCCTTTCTCAAAGCCTCAAATAAAGGCATTAAAATCCTGGATCTGAGCTGGAACCCTCTTGGTATGGGTGCTGTGGTGGCTTTGAGTGATGGGCTGAAGGTGACCAACTCAACCCATGAGCCTTCTGTGCACATCTGTCTCCCATCACAGCTGTTTGTCGCTCACATTATTCTATACCTCAGGTGAACTGGACACTGAAACAGCTCCGGCTGTTGCAGAACAGTTTTAGCCGAATGGAGGCAGAGTTGCTGGGTCAAGCACTCGGACAGAACAGCACGCTGGTGCTGCTGGACCTCAGGGGGAACCGCATCGACGATGAGGGGGTGGCACTTCTCTGCGTGGGCCTGGACACAAACGCCTGCCTCAGGGTCCTCAAGGTGAGCGGACATGTTGTGTTTGATCAGCATCCTGGCTCTCTAATGTGTGATGTGATGCTAAACGTAAGGTCTGGTGTGTTTTGTTCAGCTCTCCCAGAACCGCCTGACGAATACCGGAGCTCTGACTTTACTCAAAACAGTAAAACAGAACATGAATTCAGCCGTAGAGGAGATCGATATTTCTGTGAGTGCAAAGTTCACCGGATGAATGATGGCAGATGATGGCGTCTGCCTGCAGTTCTGTTCCTATGCTCCCTGTATGTGTGCAGACGGTGCTTGTTCGTGAGGAGTTCGTGGAGCTGTTGGAAGAAGCTCGTCAGAGGCGTCCCACGCTGGTCGTTTTGTACGACATCATGATCTCCGTCACTAGGAACTTATCAGCCCTCCGCATCTTTCAGGTCAGAGGTCAGGATGAGAGAGAAATCTGTCGACAGATAGATTTATGATTTGGATATGAGCAAGATGACGTTTATTCTCGTTACCCTACAAAAGGATCAATTGCACGTGATCTGGATTCTTTCCTAGAAATATTTTGAGGAGCGGAACGAGAGCATTGCGGACTTCTTCCAAGCTTTGGATGAGGAAGGAACCATGAGCGTCCCGAACGCCGCATTCAGGAAGGCTGTAAAGGTCGGGCTAACTATTTCTCACAGGCACTGAAGACATCATAGACGACTGCATACCATTAATGAGTAATGAGTGTCCCAGAAAAGTACTGCTGGTCTGAAGTATTCCTATACTCACCGCAACTGTTGTCATGCATGCAGGCAGCCAACATACCTCTGGATCAGAGGCAGCTGCAGTATTTGATCAGAAAGTTTGACAAGAACTGCAAAGCCACAATCGTCTACAGGTTAGTCTATCTGAAACACTTCTGACAGCCAATAATAACCCACCCAGACAAAGCACAGCAGTCACTTATTTCTTTTTTAAGAATGAAATAAACATCTTGTGGTGATTCTTCACTCTTTTGCTCTCATGAACACACTGATCTCTCCTTGTTGCAGTCAGCTTGCTGGGCTGTCATAGACACAGAGACCTGCGGCACTGCTTAAGATGAGGAAATAAATGTGAATGGAGTCTGTTATTTGTGTTCGGTCTTCATTCTGTAGCAGTGTGACGTTGCAAACTCAGCTATATAGATACCCAATATAGATTCTTATATAGGAGGTGGAAGTGACATCACAAACCCGATGGCGTTGTGCACATCTGACAGGTGTATCCTAATGATCACCCCCTCTCACTGTAGTCCTCATCTCAACCCAATTTTGTCCGGTTTGAATACATGAACCTCTGACACCAACCAGCTGCACCCACCTGAGCGCTGCCAGGTGTGTCGCCCGCTGGGCCACCGGGTCCTCCGCCTCATTCTCTCCATCCACAAATAATCTTCTGGTATGACAACAGAACAAGAGGAGGAAGAAAAAGAGAGCTGGCGTCCATATCAAAGGACTAGAAGGGAGAAAAAGAATAGCGCCAGATGCAAGCTAGGTGAATGAAATGGTTTATAAAGGAAAGGGCACGCTTATGAATATGCACTGCTTATGCAGGCCCCACTGAGGAGCATTATTAAGGGTGAATTGTCTCAAGGTGTGATACGCAAGGGTGCAGCGTTTCTGTCTGGTGGTAACCGCAGAGAAAACGCCAGGATGAACCGCCTCAGCCGCGTCGCTTTACCGAGTCGTGTGTAAAACGACTCAACACATAATATCATGGCTGATGAGGACGCAACCCTTTTAAACTAACATCCCATTCCAATTAAATATGATTAGAATTTTCCATTTGTAAAAATTCTTTTTGTTGAAGCTCCATGAGATGATGAAACAAGTCCTGACCCCGACGGGAGCTCGGCCTGTCTCCTCCTTCCTGCATCCTAATAAAAAGATCAGGCAAAGACAGGAGTCATATTAAATCCACATCACAATGTTGGTTGTTTAAATTTGAGCCAATAGAAACTCTCAAACTGGGAAGAATGTTTTTTTTTTAATTATTAACTTCACAAGTTATAGGCTTGCCGTGAAATTCTAAGCAATGCTTATAATATATTTGAACATCTCACACGTCCAACATTAAAACCAGTTATTACAACACATGTTATTGACAGTATACTTTAACTTAACAGTTATTTTAATTTGGTAGATTCAGAAATTATAGAATTATCAAACTTACCTTGTTTGGAGGAGCCTTTTGTTGCAATTCAGTAAATTTTCTTCAGATTGTTTTTTGATTATTTATTTATTTTAGTAATTCTCTAAAAAGATATTCTAAAATTAACAAAGCTCTCACACTAATTTCAAAGTAAAAGTGTTAAAAGAGAATTCAAATGTAAATGGTTAGTTTCGCTTCTTAATATTCGTATCACCTTTAATTAAAACCCCACTTTTTCACCAAATTGGACGAAAATACAATTCTTTATATAATGACACTGATATAATTAGCCATTTAAAAGATAGAAAAAAAATAACAGCATAATTTAGGTAAATTATCTCTCTGATGTGGCTTAATGAAAAACAAACAGCTAGCTGCCAATTTCCAATGGGCCATCTTTCATCTGAATGGACACAAAGACTTAAAACCCCACATCTTATTGAGCAATCCAATTGGAAATTCACATATTTGGCCAAATTTTGAAGACGAAACAAAAAAACCTGCCAACAAACCCTTCAGATATCTATGCACCCACTGGCACACGCTGCCAATTAACATGTTCTCGAAAGCGCTAATGGAATCTTGCGGTAATAAAAGTAAATAATTAAATTAAAAAGTAACCCTTGTGTCATTGTTTGCTGTATTCAGGCCCATTAGGACCTCCAGTATTCTCATGGTAATCTAACGTTGGGGTGTTTTGTATTCTCGTAATGAATTCTGTGTTTTTCCTCCAAACAGTGTTGTTCAGACATTTGTGTAGGTGCTGGCAGAGAAACAAAGACGTACATTAGGACCCATTGTCCCCCTGTGATTATTAAAGTAAACACAAATACTGAAGGGGAATCATACACAGCTGCACACACTTGAGCCCGTGTTTGTGGAGTGGGAGAAAGGGCCAAGCAACCCTCAAGACTTTGTCAGAAACGATCCCATTATTTGGAGCTTCTCAAGAGCCGAGCGGCAGGCTGACTAATGAGGCTTTGAAGATCGGCTTTCGGCACAGAACTCATCTGACGATTCGGGAGCCAAATAGATTTGGCACGAGATAAAATGCTTCAGCCAAGATCGGCCATAAAGACGGCCCCTGCCTCATGTGCTTTTTATTATGATGGCGTCATAATTAAGGAAGTCCAAAAATACAAAGTCCATTTCCTAGAAGATGAAACTTGATGTGAAATGTTCAGACGACAGTTTCTCTTGTGCAGTGTACTATTGGCATTGTTGGGTTACGGTAATAAAACTTCACCAGAAAATAGTTAAAAATGCCCAACAGAAGTTCCCAGAGCTCAAGATGACATCTTCAGATGTCTTGTTTTGTTCAAACAACCATTAATAATCCTAGAAGACAAACTAAAGCAGGCAAAATTCACATTTGAGACGCTGGAACCATGAAACATAAATTAGATTCAAAGATAATTAAAATCCTTAGTCAATTGATGGAAAATGAACAGACTAATCGCTTCAACTCCAGTAAATTATGGTTTAGACTCAATACAGCAAAACGTTTGGAAAGTAAATTTGCAAGACAAATATCAGTACAGAAAACTACTGAGATGTTTAATGTTTCAAATTGTTTCTTTAAATAGATACAAGTATTTTATATTTATATATATATGACAGCACAATGAAAATCTCATTCAACATTGGAGCTCAACATCAAAACCTGCTGCTGATTTGTGCGTGAGAGTTTTGAACAGTTTCTCTGAAATCATGCGTGTATTTTACTTGAAGCTCGTTCTAGTTTGATCAACATTGCTAAGCTCTGTTAGTGAAAGAATCTGCAAGGTGGCTTAAAAGCAAAACTGAAATGGTACAATGACTATGACTATAAGTGGATTTAGCTGCAATCATGGCACTGGTATAGACGTGTCCTTAACAAAAACCTGGTTTCCCAGTCGCCAATTCCATTTTCCAGACTTTTGCTAGTAAGAAGCAGCAAAACCAAAGAATTCTTTCACTGTTGCGTTAACTTAAAACACATCTTGAACTGATTTGTGTGAGTTTGGACCTGCGGTGGAAAAAGTGGCTCAGAAGCAGCAGCTAATGAGCAGGGAGAAAGTCCCGCTGCCAACTGCTGCCTGGAAAAGCCATCCAGATTTGTGATTACACAAATGTGACAAGGACACAGTGAGTGTTTATCTGCTGCTTCTTGTGTCCATCTGAAGAGCACACGGGCACGATAACACACCCACATGTGGGTTCTCCTCAACCTCTGAAGAGAACCCACATGTATTGTTTTTTGCTAATTCAAATGTTGAAAAACAATAACTGATGGCGAGCAATCGTTTATGTAGCCAAAGTCAATTTTAAGTGCATTCTCTATATATGATGATACCAGTGGTTGATTAATAAGCCTCAATAATATGTGCCTCACTGTGTGGAAGTGACTGGGATCTTTCTATGTTTAATCAGGCTTGACTTAAACATTGCTTTCCTAACAAGATGTAACAAATAAATAAACAGATATAAATGAACTGATTTATTTATTATTATAATAATGGAATCAAATACCAGATCCTGCATCTCTAGTCAAAGGGACAACAATAGATTTGTGCGTGTCTTGTGACGTGGAGTTCATTTTATGTGGCTTTAAACGGGAGTGATATGGTGGTAGAAACATCACATGTCCAGGAGAAGTACTCGTGGATCTTCCACCACCGCTTTGATCTTACGCAAGAAGGTGACGGCTTCTCTGCCGTCGACGAGTCGGTGGTCGTATGTCAGTGCTACGTACATCATGGGCCGGATCTCCACCTGCAAAAGCAGATTCAGAGTTTACTCACGTTTGACTGCATCAGAATTTGAAAACCAGTAGATTCATATTAGTATATGCATGATTATCCATGCTGTATGGGTCTGACGTTATATTCGCTGTAGACAAGGCTTCTTCTTAGTCTTACATAAATTTTGAAATGTCATCTCATCTGATGTTTGATAATTTGGGTACTAAAACCAACTTTCACACCCTTTTATCAGCATTGACACATTTGCGAACCCAGCAGATTAACTAGTCACCGTTTTATTAGTGATACGGTTAAAGCTAATTTAATTCTCTCTTTTGAAACGCAGAAACAATGTTTCCATCTGCGTTGTTGGACAGGTAACTCTCACCTTGCCAGCGATAGCCACAGGTCGGTCGAAGATGCCGTGCATGCCCAGGATGGCAGACTGTGGGGGGTTGATGATGGGTGTGCCAAACATGGAGCCAAACACGCCACCGTTGCTGATGGTGAAGGTGCCTCCATCCATGTCTTCAACAGCGAGCTCATTGTTACGAGCCTGGGGGCAAACAGAACTAATTATTTGATCAGTTTGGAGGTTAGAGGCCAAAATCGAAGAGCGGTCTAAAATGCCAAATATCTGGGACATCTATTGGACAAAGCTTTTTACCTTTTCTCCCAGCGCATTGATGGTCCTCTCAATGTCAGTAAAGTTCATGGTTTCAACATTACGGATCACCGGTACAACAAGCCCCTAAACAAACACACGTTATTCAGTTCACTGTTGACCAGCATTCAACACAACATTTTTAAGCTTTATCAAACAAAAGTCATACCTTTGGGGTTGAGACGGCGACGCTAATGTCTACATACTCCCTGTAGACAATCTCTTTGGTTGTATCGTCAATAACTGCAGCAAAAACATTTTGGGGAATACAGTTTGGTGAAAAACGACTACTTGGCTAAGCTCGCTGCACAAAGTCTCAAAGATCGATTTTAAAAACAAAAGAACAAACAGTGGAAGTAAGCGTTGTCTTACCGGCATTAACAGCGGGTTGGTCAGCCAGAGCGTGTGCTGCGGCCTTCACAAATGCTGACATGAAACCCAGTTTGATGTTGTGCTTCTTTAAGAAAGCATCTTTATAGATTTTCCTCATGTCCTGGATGTTGCTGAAGCAAAATGAAGGAATTATTAGAGAATAGTTAAAAGGAGTTAATGGAGTCAAATTTGTTCTATGAATGTAAATGACAGACATAGGCATGAAGATTACACACTTGAAATGTAAACCAGGTTGTTTGTATTGAGGCTTATAGCCCTAACTGGCTCAGGTTGACACCATTATAAATACTATTAAGAAAGTTGGAATAATCTTCACCTCATGTCCACCTCGTTGAAGGTGGTCAACATGGCGCAGGTGTTCTGAGCCTCCTTTAGCCTCTGGGCGATCCTCAACCTCATACGGTTCATCTTCACCTGGACAGAAGGAGAAAAACCTTCATTGCCATAATGTAATAAAAGAAACATAAATTAAACAAAGCAAGTGTGTCATCATCATCATCATAATCATCATCATCATCATCAGGTGTGTTACCCTGTTTTCTCCTCTGCCTCCTGCTGTTGGAGGAGCTGGTGCTGGAGCTGTGGGCTTGATGGCAGACACTTGAAGAGGAGGAACAGAATGTCAAATTAAGAGCAGAGAAAAGTGCTGGTGGCCTACTTGGATATATCTTGCACAGAAATATTAAATAAATGCAGCATGTAGTTTATGCGCTAGAGAAGGAAACACACCAGGTTTGGCTTGGGCAGCCTGTGGAGGTACTGGGGGCATGGCAGTGGGAGCTGAAGATGGAGGAGGCGGCGGTGGTGGAGGTGGTGGGGCTGCAGCCGGTGCTTCTGCTGCTGGAGAAGGTGCAGCTTTGGCAGCAACAGCTGAAGAAACAGAATTAAAGAAGGACAAATGCAGTTTGGGCCTGATGTTTGGGACAGAAAGTGGACTATTGCATGTAATGTTCGGCACAATGCTACAATAATGAACGCTCACCTCCTTTCCGGAGTTTGAAGAGAGGTGTCCCTCCTTCTACCTTCCCTCCATCAGGCACCAGCAGTTCCTCAATAACACCAGATGCTGGAGCGGGGACTTGTACCGAGGTCTAGAAGTAAAAGACAAAATAGACATTTCCTAAAAGGTCATCTTCTCATTAAAATTGAATAAATCGTGTAATGATTTTAGGGTTGATGGTCATTCTTGTTCATACCTTGTCAGTCTCAATTTCACACACCACTTCATCTTCTGCCACTGAGTCGCCCACAGCTAAAACAAAAAAAATACAAAGCATGCATTTAATTTGCAAAACATTTTGCTTATTGGTAAAACAATATGGGACACTGACACCTGTGAAATACCAACAACATTTTACCAAACAAATGTTGACCTTTACGAACCTTTCTCCCATCTCACATCCCCCTCTGAAACAGACTCTGCAAATGCAGGCGTTTTGACTGTGACAACCTCGTCCCCTGTACAAAAACAAAAGCAAATGTTGTTTTAACTCACAACACATAGCAGAGTTGTCTTCAATAATGAATGTGGAGGATTGTTACAATACATACTGTGAACAGCAGATGTCTTGAAGTATCTGATGTGGAAGACATTTGCTGATGATGGAAATTCACATCTAAATGGCATGGGGAAAAAAAACAAAACATTTATGATCAATACTCTACAAATAGTAAAAGATAATATTTATTGCTCACCCGTGCAGATCAGTTAATGATACATGAATAAAATGGACAGATCTTACACTGACCATGCATCATTGTGCTGAAGAGTTAAATGTGAAGCAGCTACTGAGGAGCATTTAAAGATAGATAATAGAATGAGAAAGCACTTACGGCTGAGAATTCTTGTAAACTAGCCGACCGCAGACAGGGAGGCCTGAAGAGGGAAAAAGAAAAGAGAGGAATAAGAAATCAAACCAACAACAACAACAACAACAACAACAGCTTTTTCCTGAGGCTCTAACATGAGATATGAGTGGAGTTCTCTGAGAGGTGCAATTAAACAATTTTGGGCTTCCATGGCATCTCAGTCATTCAACAAGCATCACTTATTCTGCTTTGGATGACCCACTCACAACAGAGCTTGTTTATTCATGAGCAATAAAATTAGATGTTGCATTACTAACAAGGTTCTAAAATCCAGCTCAAGGTTAGTAAGAAGCACGCTTACCTGATACGCTTTGTCGCACCAGCACATTATTTGCCTGAAATAATGACAAAAATAAAATCTGTTTCAGATGCATACATTTATATATGCTGTTTGCGAATCTATTTTTGTTTTGACAGCCTGTCAGCAATAAAGATGTGTTTGATTTTCACAAGTTGCCCTCTGCATTCTGTGATTTAAACCATCATGTCTGTAACCACAGGTGAGCATCAGACCACCGCCTACTTCTCCCTCAAATAAAGCAAGATGTTAAACAATTAATGAGCATACTTAATCTGCTGTGGCACCATCTTTTGGGGGAAAAAAAAAAGGTCTAAAATTCTTCTAAATAAATGTGTCCCTTCCTTTATAGCTTCAACTTTATGTCAAACCACTTTTTTTCCCCCCAATGCTGACGAAGAACCCTGCCTAGTTCTGGCTGCTTTTTGAAGATGTTTGTCTGTTGGAAAACCTACAGATGTGGGATGCCGGAGGAGGGTGGAGTAGTCAGAAATTAATCCTCTGCTGTATACAGAGCGTGTACAGGCATCCAACCACCACGCTGACTCACTAAAACCACTGGTGTGTGTTGATTATGTTACATGAAGAACCCAAGAGTCCAACATTACACTGGCTGATGAGCCACCAACTTACTTAGTAAGTCATCAACCATTGGAGACACTAGCACAATTAGCCTCCTTCAAGTAGAGAAGAGTACAAATATACCCTGACAAGACATGGACTCATGATCCAGCTTCACTACCTGCTCAAAGCACTGAAAAGACAGCTGAAGCTTGAACTCCTGCACACATCACACACATACATGTCTAACGTGACACAGGCTATTTCTGTCAGGTCACACACACGACACCATAACATGCTAACATTAGCTTGTCAAGACTGCTACTGTGGTTAAACTATATATATATTTTTTAGAAAAACAACAATAATGTTGCTTAAAGAGGGCACGAAACAAAGACCTCCCCTAGTCAGATAGCTTTCCTCGTCTTCACAAACCTGACTCCGCTCTCAGTTTCTGGCTGTCTGCCCTTGGTAACTCCGGGGAGGCCCTGCTTCACAAGCTAGTGCCTCTTGAACGCTAACGTTAGCTAACAGCCAGCTAGCCACGTCAAATGAGCACTAGGTAATGAGGTTTAATACACAGCTCTCTTCCGTGTCCAACATACCTGGCTCGCCGCTGAGAGAGAGCGACCGAGCGTCCGGTACGCGCACCTGGATCGCGATAGCATAGCGGCTAGCTGGCGGCTGCGTCCCTTAGTTTAACAGCAGTGTTGATTAGAGGGAGCGGTGCGGAAGCTCGCGGCTCCAAGGCGCGAGGGCGGTCCGAGTCCGGCCGGGAGGAACCACCGCGGCCGGGGAGGGGGGGTTTGCGGTACGGGGGGCGGGAGCTGGGACTGGATAATAATCACACTGAGCATCATGAATGATGAAGACAAGAATGAATGAAAACCCGACAAACATCGTGAAAAGGGTGAAATACAAATAAAAATGTAGATAAAAATGTAGATGATACAATAATAACATTCATGTAAATATAACAGGACTGTACCATTCCCTGCATCAGGTAGTTATGCAGACTTTTAAAATTCTATAAAAACGGGGGGAAAAGATATGGAAACCAGATACAATTTGGATTAATAATTTATTCCTCATATAGTCGATTAAAATAACATATTTATTGTTATTATGTGCAGGTGGGATGGGATAGGTTGGGATATTTGACCACACCTTCTGTTTTTTTTTTCTTTTTGGAGAGGCTCTCTGCTGGACCACTACATATACTTGAGCCAGTCCTCCTCCTGCAAGCTCCGGACCTGCAGCCTCCTCTGCTCCTTTTCCACAGACAACAGGTGAGTGGTATAATAGTCTACCATCTGCTACTTATTTTATAAGCTACACGTGTAAGTGTTTAGTCTGTGATATCAAACTAGAATATATGTTCATCTCGACCTTTGAATCATGATGGACATCTGAATTTAGTTAAACAAAGTACAACAGGAAAGTGAGGGGAAAAACAACTTTGCATATTTGAAAAATGTCTTTAGTAATTCTAAAATGACTTTTATCAAGTTGAAACATATTTAAGTAAATTTGAATGAAACAAATAGTATTTTATTATGCAAAAATGTGTGTTATTCCAGTAGGCAATTTGATTTTAAATTTCTCACAACATCAGCATCATATAATTATGATTTTTACACCACTGTCTCTTTTCTTTTTTTAACCCAACAAGCATGAATCAAAGCGTTTGGAGCAACGGTTTGTGTTCTTCCAGCAGCATTTGCCTTGACGGCTGCCCTGCAGATCACCTCTCCCCTTTCCAACTGGATCCCATGCTGTTAAATTCACACAAAGACAGTGAGGACATAAAAATACCACCGGAGAGCGCTTATTACAGCAGTGATGATGCTGGTTCCCGTTTGATCTTTTCAAGCCAGCTGGAGCTCCATCCATCTACAGACAACACCCCTGGACATTCACCCCTGGGGAGGCACTCATCTCCTGCATCCAGTTCTCGTGGTCACCCGGAGTGGAACTCAAACAGTGGCCGTCAAGCAAAGCGTGCAAGAGTAGAAAATATCATCAAAGGCATGACCAGCTCTCCTGGTATGCACTGCACAGACGTAATGGCAAATCAGCACAAGGAGTCAGACGGCACGCAGGAAAACGAAACGATTCAAGGCCCGGAGCACACGGAAAGGAGCGGATCTGGCAACCAGACGACAAGAAAGCAACATCTCAGACAGCTCAGAACGAAGTTCAGCCATGTGGATGGAGTCACAGAGACTACACGCACTAAATATCCTTACTGGAACAATTCTACTGAAACATCTCAGTACAGTGGATTCCAGAGCAGGCCAAGTAGGAAATACCAAGGGTGGAAGAAGGTGAAGTTGATGAACTACTTCAAGACGAAGCCCGAGAGATTAAAGCTTATGGCAGATGTTTTAAAATACGAACTGTCCAGAGCCGTCAGTAGGAGGGTTGACTCTATATTTAAAAGCATGCCACCTCTACAGACATCACCAAACGATGAGGGCAACGTAGACGCCGAGATGTCTCCTCAGTCATCAGTTGGTAAAGATGATAAATTAGGATTCTCCTGCGGCGGGAATGCAGGAGACGTTCAAACGGAAGCTCTGTCTCTGGTTGTCCAAAAGCCTGGACTGGAAACAGACGACAAGTTTATCCTCCAATCCAGATCAAGAGCTCCCCACCGTCCCAGACCTGCAGTCCTCATCAGTCGAGACTCGGCTCTGCGTGGAGATCAGCCGCCAGAGAAGAATCCCAACGCCGCCTGTCAACATGCCCTCAGACGCCTGCCAGATGGATGCCCTGAAGATAGCCGAACAACGTTTGAGACGCTTGACTCACACTGGAATTCGGTCAAAGCCAGATCGAAGGTCAACTCCAGATATGTGTCGGGGGGTCCCATGCTGTTGGAAAGCTCGCCCCAGCCTCCTGTCAAGATCGAGTCCGATTGCCTGATGAATAACCCGTACATGCTGAATGTATCCTTTACTTGTAGTCTAATAATTAATCTTTTATTATGGTTTCTTGTGGCTTTAAGAAGCAATCAGCAGGGACAGGACAGATTTCTTTCCTTATTGTAGTTTCAGAAGCAGCTGCCTTTACATAAATAACTCTTCCTTTGATTATTTGCTATAAAATGAGTATGTTCATTAATGATCATTTTACTTTTCAATGAGAGCATCCACTTTGCACCTTACGGGATCCAATAAGTACTCCCTTTGATCGAACAAACTTGCAGAAAATTGCATTCTCTTTTGAGGTGAAATGATTTCTTGGAGAGAAAATGTACCCAGCCTTATTTATGAAGAAAAGTTCAGTTCTTTAAAGTCTATCATGTGTTATTTTACCTTTAACACGGTTGCAATTAGGAGGGTCTGACCACAAATCATCTGAAGAAAGCAAAGCTCATGTTCTTCTACACCCGCTACCCGAGCTCCCTGGTGCTGAGGATGTGCTTCCACGATGTGCAGGTGAGAAAATATTTACAATATTGAGCACAAATTACACATTGTGTCATTTCACTAAATGACAAAATTTCTGAAACATGGCTTAATATATAAAATAATAATAAATGTCAAAAATACAGATGAATATCATCCATTGCAAGTCACTGTATTTTCAAATCAAGCAGACATATTTCTGAAAAAAAAAAAAAACTTTCAACCTAAATCAAACAACTGATTGAAAATGTTTTTTTTTTTTATTGCAAATCATGTTTTATGATCCCAAACCAGTTTATTCTTAGAATATCTCTTTCACCACAGAATAAAGAATCAGTTCCACACATTTTTATTAATTTTTTATTTTTCCATTACATCAACCAATGAATAACATTTACTTTACTATTACTATTTCTGTAAAAACACAAAATGTTTAAATATGGCAACACGGATATCTTTAAAATACAGTAAATCTATTGTGTATTTGCTTTATATTTTTAATATTACCAAACATGTCACACTTACCCGTCACTCTGCTTCGTCCTCAGTTCACGCGCTGCATCTCTTCTCAGCTCATCAAGTGGTTCAGTAACTTCAGGGAGTTTTACTACATCCAGGTGGAGAAGTTCGCCCGGTGTGCCGTGGGAGTGGCCGGCCTGACGGGTCTGACTGTGGGGAGAGAATCAGAACTTTTCAGAGCTCTCAACACGCACTACAACAAAGCCAACGACTTCCAGGTAAACTGATGCTGCACTATAATCCTTACGTCTCTGAATGCATTAAATGCTGGTGACCTCATACTGATTGGTCACTCACTTATCTGTGATGTTGTATTTTTATTTTGGGAGCTTCCAGTGAGGGATTTTTATCGTCTCATTCTGATTATTTCCAGTCAAACACATGAATTGCTTTTGTCGGATGTGAGTGTTGCACTTTATATTTCTCAATAGTCTCAAAGCTTAATTTTCTGATCGCCTCATTGCATCTGCATATGTTTTACTGGTAAAGAAAATTACAATGGTTTTACACGAGTAATTTACATGTGCTAATATTTCTTAGGTTATCCACATAAATGACAATTGCTTGAGCAATATTTGCTCCTGTAGCTACAGAGGTAGACAAAAAACAAAGAGGATTTAAAGGCATGTTTCATTACAGCCAGAGCTCCTGCATGTGTGAACATGTCTTTCATTGGCTATAAAAGATTCCAGGATGATTTCATTCTGCTACATGGGTAATAGTTGAAATGCATCCAACTATTACATTTTTTACCCTCTATATTTAATTATACTTGTACTATGTACAAACACACAGATACTCAAACAAACGTGTCATGAAATTGGCACATATTGTTTACCAAGAAGCCCTTAATGATTAGATACAATTTTTCCTAAAATTAGTGAACCCACATTAATATGAATTAACCGTCTCACATCATTTCTTTTTAAAGTCTACTAAATAGTGTTCATGTTAGCCCGTTTACTTTCACACTCACCAGTTAATTAGTCACACATATAGTAGCTTTCACACGAACTCTCGATGAGTACAACTACCATCATTTAATAATAAATAAATAATAGCAGTGAGAGGTGTCAAAGGCCAGTGCGAGTTTAAAAAGTATTAAAGGAAATTAAACACTTAATGATCGAAATGAGGTTTTGCTACAAGATGAACACCTAATTAACATTTATTCATTTCATAATTTACAACTTAGTGCCATCATAACAAACACAGCTGATTAATATCATGTAATAAGGTTTGCAGACTAATGGTAACGACTCAGCCTATTAACTAAAAATATGCATACTGTGAACTTTGTATGACAATGTGTATTTTGTCTTTTTCCGGTGTAAAGTTTGAACATTTATGATTTGAGTGCAATAAGGGAAAACCTTACTGCAATTTTTGAAACAAGGTTTTCTGCAGGGTCACCAGGTCACACAGAATTACATTTAATATTTCTTTCATGACCTATAATCATTTAGTATTATATAACTTTGCTTTCATTCACAAAGGCATAAGTTTAAAAATAGCATTAATACCAAAACGCGTTTCCTTAAATATATGTTTTTAACAGCTATTTAAATATTTTTTTTGTAATATAAATATAAATATAGGTCTGACAGTGGACAGAATTTGACACTGGCCTAACCTTTAACACAATGCTGCTTACAAGCTCCTATTGTTTGATAGTTACAGCATACATTTTTAAATGTTTTTAAGAATATGAAAACACATTAAAAAGTATTAACAGCTGTAGTTGATGCAGCTGGTTATTGATCTTTTCACCTTTAATTTTTTTTCTCAATTAATCTTGTTCCCTTTACCAAGTTCTCACTGGTTACTTACCTTGATGTTCCAGGCCTGTTTCTGATTATGTAAAAATAGAAGCAGCATGCGTGTAACGTTATTAATCTGCTCCTGTGGATTCACAGGTCCCTGATAGATTCTTGGAGGTCGCTGAGATTACGCTGAGAGAATTTTATATTGCCATTTCAATTGGAAAAGATCGCGATCCATCGTGGAAGAAAGCCATCTACAAGGTGATCTGTAAGCTGGACAGCGACGTACCAGCTGAATTCAAAAGTCATCACTCTGGATGAGAACTGACCCGACAACATCATGTGCCACAGTGGTTGCTGTCACGATGTGGACTTACACGTGCCTTAAGAAGTATTAACAAACCATTTCTTTTTTTAAAAGAAGAGCATGCTAAATTGTAAAATGCTGTAGGTGACTGACAAACATGCCAGCACATATCCAATCTCCACATGTGTGGGAGTTAATCAAATGCTTTACAGGCTGTTTTGTGTTTAGCATGAGGCTGTTTAAGTTTTATCTTCAAGAACACTTTTTTTTTTTTTTTTTTTTAAATAAGCATTCTTCTTAATAAGCACAAAATAAGGTCCACACAACACCAGGAGGAAAAAAGTCATTTAATTCACAAGAACTCATTCTGTACGTCTCTACAGGATATATAAAATGGAAAATACATTAAAAATGACTGAATTAGTAAATTATGTCTTTATGCCCTTAACAAATAGCAGTGCTTTTCTCTTCCATACTCACCATGAAGGTCCATCCGTCCACTTCCTACATGGTTCCCTGTGGCCGGCCGACGGTCAAATCCAACGTGGTCTTCATCGGTGCGTCTGTGTTTGGTTTTAACTGGTGACACTCCTTTTATCTTCAGTCACTCCCGTTACTGCGTTGATGATTTAGATGAAAATTTCTCCTGAGTGAAAATTCTGGTGCCAAGTTTTAAGTATAAAATTTCTTGAAAAAAAAAAAAAAAATACCTGCTTTACATATATTGCCCATGATAATCTCACTCACTGGGACCGAATTTGGCTCCTTGACATGCCGTTTATGCGGTGTGCACATGGGCATTTAAAAACACAGTGATGCAATCTAATTTTTCCTTTTTTCCTTCAACAGTCAGTCAGGAAAAGGCTAATTCTACGACATATTAAGTGTGCTACTGTATTAAAAAAGATTGTAGTCAGAGCAGATATTTTGTATAAAACACTTGTTTTTCATTGGTAGATTGCCCAGATAAATCTGCAGCCAGTTCTTCTTTCAAAATGTTACTGATTTCTGAGACAAACACAAAAAATAAAAGCAATTCATTTCCAGTGCTTTTGAAATTTTGGTTTTACTTAATTTAATATTGTGGTTAATTGTGGGCTTTGATAACGTGCATCAGTGATTATCACATATAACAATCAGCTGAATGTGATACCGGTAACATTTTCTAACTTTGAATAAAAATATTGCACAAACAAAAACCCCAACTGAGACATAAAAGTAAAAATACTCTTCTGGTCTTGAAAAGCCATTGTGGGCAAAACTCGTCATTGAAGCAACCAGGCAAGTTTAGCATCCTTGGAAATTGAGAGTTGTTGACAACGTTGTGATTCTCTGATATCATTCACCATCATACTTAAAGGTCACACAGAGTGAGGTGCTCCTCTTCACTCCAACAATCATACACTCACATACCTTTCCTCTTCTACACTCACAAACTCATTCAGGCTACATGTTTTAAAATGCATAGGTCGTAAAATTGACACCTTCCTGTGCCTAAAATTACCTAGAAGTATTTATATTTAAATGATTTGAATAGAGAAATTACTAAGAAAGAGACGTGGATTCACTAAGCCAACAGTCCATCTTAAGAAAATATCACAGGGGCTAAACAAGTGAAGTCAGAAAGATGTAAATAATTTCGCCCCACTGATTCATTTCTAGCACATTCTACTTTTTGTACAAGCAAACACATCTTGTTCGTTAAACCCCATGCAAGAAAGACTCCCCGGGATGGTCATTTTGTGAAAGTTTTATTGTGTTTTTCAAGTATACATGGACCAAAAACATTGCTACAGATACACAATACACAAAGCATGAAGAGTATAAAACAGCGAGAAACGTGACTGAATGGGAAGGAGCATAGGTTATAAACTACTAATTGATAACCCGAGTGCCGGTTTTAAAAAATTAGGAGAAAAAAACACCTATACTCCATCCTTATCAACGAAATAAAGAAGATTTTTTTTATAACCATTGGTGATGTCGATGAGTCTCTTTCTGTTTCACCACAAGTAGGCTGCAGTGTTTTCACATTCTGGAAAAGCTGCAAAAAAAGAGAAATAAATCATTGATTATTTGGACAAAGAAACTTTCATATGTGATGACAAAGAACAAATTATTCCCAATAACTTTAAGGTTTATAAATCCAGGTAAATGCTGATAACAATCTGTATTTGTATCATTATCAAAGTCATTACAGGTGTGAGAATAAAATGAAGCTTAGTGAGTTTAGTTTCAAATTATTCATATTCACTATTTACTTTGCTTGAGTTGAAAATGGAAAAACAAGCCTTTTTGAGGAAATGTTTGCTGAAAAAAAGACCGTCCCATTTGCTTGCATTTAAGAAAGTATTGATCCATAAAGTGCATTATTAATACAGTGCATGTAACATGAAAAGGCATTAAACATTTAATAATAAATCACTACTTGTATTTCCACAACATGTATATAATTACTCGTATTACTCAGCCCACAGTATCATCTACAGCCATCCTAAAACATTATACAGAAGAGGAACATACATACCTTCTAATGAAGGGAAAAGGGGGATGAGATAATCTTCTTAGAAATACTTGGTACGGTTGAGAGCTCTTTGTGCCAACGTTCCGCTCTCGTCCGTTATTCTCTCCCAGTCGGTTTGACCCACCACGAAGCCGATCGCTCGCTTCCGATCCGCTTCCTTCTGCTCTTCGAGATCGGCCCATCGAACCTTGACAAAACAACCAGGAAGTTAATGACAGAGCATTATTCAAAGGCTGGGGGAAGCCAAATAAGAGTTCAGAAACCACATGTGAAAAAACAGAACTCCACAGTCCTGAATTGTGATGTTTTTTTCCATTTTTGTGTTGAGGTCACAACTGTTTTGAGCGTCTCAAACCCCACGAAAAGACTTGTTTTATTATCATTATTTTATTCATCCTATACAATAAAATAAAGTTGGCATAGGTAACTGGAAGTTGCCAGCTCAGCCTGTGGGAATCTCAGTGTCCATAAAGCATGTTAATGCATGTTAGCATACTGCAAAGCAGCATGTCGTCTATACTGTAATGGTACACGCAGTCCGTTTTCAGCATTTCAGAGAATACTAATTATTTTTTCTCATAATTTGAAACCTAAAATGTACATACCTGGCAATTTGTTTTAATCATTCAAATTTCAACGTATTTTTGGGGTATGACTTTAAGATAATTCAGTTACATTACAGACAAAGCCACGTCTCTGCAGCACCATTTACCCTTTTCTTCCCTGGTTCAGACATGCGTGTGGCATAGTCGTCTGGCAGCTGAAGGTAGTCCTCCAGGTGCTCCATGTCTTCACGTTTCCTCTTCCCACTGCTCCCCAAACCGTCCAGCTTGTCTGTATAAATAGAAAATCACTGTTCTGGTCAGTTCTCCCCGCTGTTAAAAAATGTGCCCTCATCATCCTAACATCAAACATCAATTTATTAATGAAAAGACAGCGAGTCAATCAACATTATCTGTTTCATGCAATCACATCAATACGACTAGAAGATGTTTCCTTTACTTTGGGGATTTGTAGGAATTCTGACCATGTTTGTTTTTACATGGATATTGAGTTGAAACAAACAAGACACACTTTGACCTTATATGAAGCATGTGTCACTTTTTCATTCACTCAATATAAAACACACTTTCTTCAATTCTTCCAGTTTAAAGCATCTGTCAATCACAACACATAGTAGTGTAGGTTGTGGTCATGCTCTGTGGACCGATACAATATCGTCAGCATCATTAAGGTAAAAGACTTGGAAAACAGTCATAAAATAAAGACAAAGGAAAAAAAAAAGAGGAACACCTACCGAGTTTGGCCTCGGATGTGTCCATCTCCCATTTGCTTTTTGGAATGTAGCCCTATATTATATAAAGAAATGGTTAAACATCTGGGTGACACGGGGAGAGGGAGAGAGAAGCAGGGGGTGGCTGAAAAGAGAGCAGACTGGTTTATCAGAAGTTGAAAGACAACAATGAAAACTAAAGCATGAGACTGCGTGAGGAATTATCTACTTAAGGCATAATGTGTCAGTGGCATGCAAATATTTTGATCTTGCAGGTTGAGATGTGTTTAGACTAAAACTTCTGGCTATTTGCAAAATAAGTCAGAATGGATAACAGCTGTGCTCTGCTTGGAAGAACATTCTTTGCCAAAATGCTTTCTTTTATTAAAAACCTCTACCTGCTCTCATAAGATATAAAGGCAAAACAAGCTTTTCAGTCTCCAAACATGTCGTTTGCCTGTGTAAGCTCATGATCATCATGTGTCTGAATCCACAGTGCTGCCGCTCAACGTAGCAGACGTAGCGTAGCATTTCCCCCACCGATCATCAGCTGTCAAAATACACTGATGCTATGTGGCTGGCTAGCACCTGAGCTCTTCAGACCACCTGATGGAAACTGCAATGTGACATTTGAGAGGTAAAATGTCAACAGCATCAAATTATCGCTCGCTTGTTAATCTTAGAGGAAGTCATCTCAGATTGCTGCATGCTCCAGCTTTGAGTCAAACTCATGACTAGCGTGTCGGCGTCTGGTTCGGTACATCGCTAAAAGATATGACACCTTTTTACTAATTTAAGGAATTCATAGTTTAGCTTGTTTTTGATATAATAATTCACCTTCTAAAAATTTTCCCCAAAGTAATGACAGATGAAAGAGCCACTGGAACACATGATGAAATGAAATGAGTAACGCTGACAATAGTATAGTAGAGTATAGCATCTGTGGCTAATCTCTGTCACAATGTTATGGTTTGACATCATGTTTCCTGTTTTCATAAGTCACACATTTATCTCTTAAGTTTATAATTTGTTAAGATTTTTATTACAATTTTTGTCCCTACATATCCTCATCTTTTTTTTTCTTGGTAAAAGCTTTATTTTGAATTATTTGAATATGATCCATGTCTTCCTAACACTTTTTTTATTTCTTAATTATTTAATTATAACATTAAACTTGCCCTGCCTGTCAAAGAAAAGATATGATCTACAAAATTCAAAAGACTAGATCATTCAGTAAGTTGTTTAATTTCACGTGAAATATGTATTTTAAACAATATTAATTCATTTATTTATTTTTAAATTTCAGACACTCATTTTTTTGTTGTGTATATCATTGGGGTTTCTTTATTTATTAGGATGCAATTTGCATGAGTGAAATATATTTATTTTCATAACCTTTATACATTTCTGATTAGACCTCTGCTCAGGTTTAAGATGGGCGAAGCATTACGAGGACATATATAAGCAAGGCACGCAGTCTGTACAAACCCACTCAGTGCTGACAGAAGTCTAATCAGACACAGGAAGCCACCGGCTTATTTGGACGCTTGGTGTTAAAACATTTTTATTTGGTATATTTCAACCACTTATTGTTATATTTCTTTGTAATATTCAGGATGTGTAAAAGTATGCTGAATATACCGATCTTGCTCCGTTTGTCATGAGTATGCACACGTGGAAAAACAAACAAATACAAACATGAATGATAAAGAAATGCTGCTGGAAACAACTTCCATTAGCATCTTCTCAGGTTTAATCCAAGTTCAGGCACTCTGGATTCCAGAGTTTAATTTACAAACCGAAGCTTGGTGATTAAAGCTGAAGGACCTGTTGCTTTCAGAAAACAGACTCAAAGGTCTGTTTGGATTACTCATGGATATTTAGGGGTGACCCTGAACAGTCGACTACCGCCAATCTCACAGTCGAATCGTCACAGTAACGAGAAAACGTGGCAATGAAACAAAGGGTCATTCATCATTCACAGATAGCAACAAAAGCTAGCCCAACATTTACCAATCGGAGAACTCACATAGGAACGTAGCACTATCAGAGCACTATTCCTGGTTTTTTAACGATTCTCTAAAATCAGCTGCGGTTGGCGTTTATGAGGCATACACAGTTGTTTGCTCGCAGTCTCACACAAACATGGTTATCCATATTCTGAAACTACCAACATGCATCTAACCCAATAATATTGTTATTTAGTTTTTTTCTATAGATATATAAAGCTTAAAAACAGCGGGGGTTGATGAGCAAGAAAAAAACATCGTTCAATCTTGTGCATCATGTCACTGTTCACTTAATGACCACTGGTCACATAAATAACAATGTATTCATTATTGAAGGTTCCACATAGAACTATTAACAGTGGAATGGTGCTGTAGGATAAGATGTTTTGGCACCCCAGAAAGACATTTTTCAATACACAATAATAATCATCATCTGATTAATAATCAAGTCCCATATTGGGGACCCCCCTTGTGCTGAAGGGCACAGACGGCCCTGAAAGATGAAGTGTTTTATGCTCTTGGATAATAACTAAAACTTTTGAATGTAACCTATAGTTTGTTATACTTTCTTGTTGTGCCAAATATAGGATTTCATTTTGCTCACCTAAAGCATTGATAGACATATGTTTCTTTTCAGTATATACACATCTTTATATCTTGTAATTGTGGAGGAGTCCCTGGTGGATCACAGAACTGGTCCTAAGCCTGGGAAAGCTCCATAAAAGCTTCAGTACAAATACAGATGCACTTACAGTAAGTAGTTTGTAATCAGTCTAATGTCTGTAACTTTCTTTTGTTGTAAATGCTTCTTGATTGCAGCGCCAATATTTATATACAATGTCCAGAAAGATTTGCAACAAAAGAAGACATTTTATGCGATTTAACACAACTTATCACTCACCTTTATTATAAACACAATAATTTATATTTGTTGACTTTTTCTTTTTCTTAACAGACCACCAGACCTATGTGGCTTCTACTGCTCACTGTTGTGTTACAGCAGCTTTTAATTATAATTCATAGGCCCAAGAAACAATATAAATCCCCACCCGGAGTTGTTGTTGTGCAAAACATCTTCGTCCTTTAAAGAGGACCTAGTATGCTTTTTCCCCCTTTCCACCAGTGTGTTATAAAGTTTTTAGTGCATGTAAATGGTCTTCAGAGTTGCAAAGCCTAAAGTCCACAGGTCAGCTGCAGTGGCTGCTCCAGAGATTTTCTGTTGCAGGTGCTATGGGGATGCTCAACACTTAAGAGAAGGTGCTTTGAATTTCGGGGCATTTCATTATGGCGGTCGCATCGGACCACCCTTGGTATATATAGCTAGCTACACACGCGTACACGCCCGCATTAACTATACTCGTTCCGCGATAAGCATATATGTAAATGAAAAAGACTATTCAAACATGACATAAAAATATAAATATAAAAAAATTACAGACATTTCTTGGGGGTGCTGGGCGGGTGCTATGGCTATTATAGGGGGAGCTACTGCACCACCTAGCTCCTCCCTGGCGACACCACTGGTCAGCTGACCAATCAGAGTAGACTGGGCTTTTTGGGAGGGAGGAGCAGGAGCTCAAACAGTGTTTCGAAAAGAGGGTGAGAAAAGCTGCTGGAGCACAGCCAGGATGGGAAAAATTAAAGTATATAAATATGTTCTAGTAACCTGAAATACAAAAATGCTCCAGAAATTATAAACATCCTCTCAGTGTTCATTGTCCATTACTACATCAAGTTCTACCCCTCTGGGAAATCTACCTTTAAAATCTGATCATGTTTAAAGTGGTTTATAAAAAATAAGGCAAGTAATAACAGACAGAAATTGCACACAGTCAGTGCAGAACTTGAGTGTTTGATTTCCAAGCGAGAATGGTAACTGGAGCATTTTCATAGTGTGCTAGTGCTGTATCGTGCTGTAACAGATGGTGCCCGATGGCACTACTGGAACCATAATGGGATGAATCTCTTGTTTTTAATAAAATGTTTTATTCTTCTTGTTCTTTGTCTCTTCAAACTCTGAATTTAATATTTGGTTTTATAGCTGCTAATTCTGATCTTGTCTGAGGGGACGTGCAGATTTGTACATCAAACTGTTTCAAACTATTTTCCATTGTCATTTGATAAATTGTTATCTAAATATTGATGCAAGCTGATTTAAGACAAAGCACATTGGTTGGTAGGCATTTGATTATTAGGCAACTGTGCATTTCATGATCACAAATTCATGAATTTTGCACTGTAGTCCAGTTTGGACCCAAGTTTGCATACTCCATATGGTGGCAATCCCCCTGAAGGTGCTACCAAAGGACACATTTATATTTTGAAAGTTTCAAAATATGTTCCTCAGCAGCAAGTGCTTCTGCTTTTACTTCATCAAGATGTCGACACAACCGAAGATAATCTTTCACCGAGATGGATAGAATAAAGTCCATCACTTTCATTCCATCAACACCAGCACATGTAGTTCAAGAGTTTATGGTTTGTTCAAATTTTACCAGAATAGTTTAATAAGCTATTTAAATGATTGATTTGAAAACGTATCAAAATTTGAACCTTAAAATGCAGGTTTCTGATTATAAATGCACCTGTAAACATTTTCCTTCGTAATAAAGTTAATATAATTATGTCAGATGAGTAAATGTCATTCTGGCTAAAGTTTGCGAACACTTATACTGATGGTGGTAATTTAACAACATCATGAACTTTTAAATTTCCAACATTTTGAAGATGAAATGTTCAAATGCATCTAACAATGAAATATTCTAAACTTAAACTTACAAGAAGCCTTGCAACTCCTCCTTTAGTTAATGGCCTGTTGCACATATCATTTAGTTTTAGGACCAATCCACTACAGTACTTTGACTCTATCACGATCACTTATAGTTTCTCTGTTCTGCTCTGGTCTTCCTTGTAAATCTGATATTTACTACATTGAAATTAAAATACTGTGTATGCCTTATGTGGTAGATGGGAATAAAAAGAAGTAGAAATGATTCTGCAACTACGTAGCTATAAAATTTAAGCGTTTCATGTCCTACCAGATCACCCTCTTCTTCCTCCTCCCTCTTTGGCTCCTTGGGCTCGTCATCAGGATTGAAGTCTTCCATTTCCACCTAATAACACAAGCACATGTTAGTTTAGCTCAGGTTCTGAGAAAGGACTACTATATTATGAGAACCATCAAGTCTTGAAGACCTCACCTCCTCGATAGCAGCATCCTGAAGCAGGGATCGGACATCCAAGCGTACCATATGACGTGGTGAAGGCTCCCAGTTATTGGACATCTGTGCACAGAACGCTCCATTAAGAATTGTATTCTTTGTGTATGCTCTATAGTGGACATTGTGATGATTACAAATGTGTCTGAGATGGTTATTTGATATAACAGACCTTCAATATATCTTTCAGCGTGCGCCCATGGACATTTCTCTTTGAACACGTCTGAGTGTCTGCAGTGATTTCAGCAAGATACACCTTGGACATGAGAAAAACAAAACATCTTTAGCACAAAGCAGATTTGAAAATAAATAACTAAAATCTAAATCATTCATGAACAAATCTCACCTCAAAGCCTTTCGTCTTGGCTGCACTCCAGAACTGGTCAAACTGTTTAACCCTGTCATTAATAGTGTCTAAAATGATGAATGGGAAAAAGCCATCATCCAGAGTTTTCTTGAACGTTTTAAGCATGCTGTTCCGGTAGGTATCCTCCATCTCTGGCTCATACTCGTACTCCAGAACCTGCAGGACAGATATTTGCATTACATCGTTTATAATAACGACTGTGATACATCTGCCAGGCGATGCTGCTCAGTGATGCTGAATTTCCAATGGCACTACTTTATTGTTGCATGTAAGACTCACCTTGTTTTTGACTCTTCTCCCTGTGTCAGGGTCTTTCGTTACTTTCTCAACCTCCGTCATGAAATAGTCGTCCAAAACAAGAACTCTTGGAGGTGCACCGCCGCAATCGACTTCCTTATCCTTAATAATAGACAAATGAAAAAGATTTAATGTTTCTATTGGCTTTGTTACGGTAATAATATATGTTAGGTAAAATATTGTTATATTGTTGTATATTGTTCCCGAAGTTCAGCTAAATTAACACTCACCCGTATGAGCTTTGCAACGTGGCTTTTTCCACTTCCTGGAAGTCCTCTCATTATGATGACAATCTGTTAAAATATATCACATAAATTACTTCTTGATATTATAAAAAACTAACAAAATCATGTTGTTACAGAAACATTGAAGCAGTAATTAGTACCCTTTCAGGGCGAGAGGTTCTGCCAGGTGGTTTGAGGATATCGTCAATGTTCTTGATTTCTGGCTTCCTCTCGACTCGTGGGGGAGGCTGAGGTGGAGGTGGGAGAGGTGGTGCAGTGGAAGGTCCTCGGTCTTCTGGGTAACTTCTTCTCTCTGCTGTGTGACATTCATAGCAATTCAAGTATTTCTCTAAATGGCATTACTTGTCCCGTTGTAGAAAACAGCTGAAGTATGCGGGTACTTATCTGTTAGCAGATGTTGGAATGAACTTACCATAAGGCGAGGAGCTATGGGCGTAACGCTCGGGCCCACTGCGGTCGAGTCCACTGCGTTCGAGTCCGCTGCGTTCGTATGGAGGTCTGTCATAGCCAGGCCTTCCATAATGTTCATCCCGATCCCGACTGTCACTACGCTCCCTGTCTCGATGCTCCCGGTCTCTCTCCCTGTATCCTGAGCGTGGAGGAGGTGCCAGTGGAGATCTACACAGAGGGGAGGCATTTGCTAAGTTCTGATTCACCAACAGAATTTCTTGATTCAAACTGGCACAGACAGATGACTAATCACACAACGTGATGTAGTACCTTTCGTCAACCAGGGACTGTGTGCTTGAATCAAAAACAGATAAAACAGAAAAACAATATTACACGTGTCCAGACGCCGAACACTTCCCCACAGTTTGGAAAAAAGGGGCGTTGAAGCTACAGAGGAAACTGTACCTTTCATCCCTCTCTCTTGGGGGATAGCGCTCCCTCTCATATCTTTCTCTTTCATATTCCGGTGGCGGCTTTTCTCTGTATAGTTCACGTTCTCTGCTGTACTCCCGGCGGTCCATGTAAGGGTCTGCTCGTCTTTCATAATATGCGTCTCTGCTGTAAGGATCTCTGGGACCAAGAGGTTCTAGAAAAAAATGAATGAACAATGGTGAGAAAATTACAAAAGCAAGCTCTGTTTGAGTAGCGAAGGCTAAGTTTTACTGAATTTTCTCACCTTTTTCATAACCTCTATCTGGCAATGGGTCAGGCCTCAACACAATTCTCTCACCATAGGAGATCCGCTCAACAGTGGTTCCAGGATCTGAAACAATGAGTGTTAATGTGACCAACAGAGTCCTGAAACTTAACCCATTTCCACAATGGTTACACATCATCTTTGCTGTCCATACCATGCCCATGCCCATAATCCACAGTCTTTGGAATCACTGAAGGTTTGGGTGCAGGGAGCGATGACTGGTAATCGTTGGCAGAAGGCTTAGTGTCCCAATGCACACGTTCGGCTACAGCTGTCTGGGAAGCTGCAGTCATGCCCTAAAGATGACAGATTTAATATAATGATTAAAAATTAAGTGTTATAGAATTGATTACTTTAAAAAGCAAAATAAGGAGAGCAGGGAGGAGGCTGGTAGGGAGAGATAAAACCACAAAACTTTCTGACTTTCGTGCCACCGACAGGGAGAAATCCACTGAGCAAGTGTCATATAGTGGAAGAAGTACAAAGAAAATGTACTTAACATAAAGTACTATGACCACAATTTAAAAATCACTTTGTCAACTGCCATTCTTACAACAATGCGTTGTTACTCATTGAGCTAAAATGGTGTTAATAAAAATAAACTACCTTTAGAACATTCCTGACGTCTGGTGGGATCTCCAAACCAAGAAGACCAGCAGGGAGCTCAGACAGGATGTCAGTTGATGCAGGTGGAGGTTCAGTACCAGGTGTCTTCCCCTCCTGCATCTCCCTGTAGACCCAAAAGAATGGAAGTTAAGTTCACCTAAAAGCTCCCCAAAATCACATTATTACATAAAGTAGGTCATATAGTAGCAAAATGGCAACTAAAATAAAACAATCTTCTGCTTTACTGCAGTGTGCAAAGGCAGGCCAGCTGAACTTTTCAATTAAATTATATTTGTTGAAAAACTTTAAATTATGTTGATATTTCAAAACTTTTAGCAAATAACATATCTCTTTGCTGGTCTAGATTCAACTAGGGATTAGTCAGAATGTGTGAAGCTATTATAACAATGAATTAAACAATGATGAAAGTCTAAACAATACCTTATTAGTTTAAGCTCTTGAGCAGCTTTCAGGATGATCTCATGCTGACGTTGGGAGAGAGCAAGTACGTTTGCTCCACTTTGTGATGCCATATCAACTGAGCTCTCGGGCATGTTTGTGACAGGTGCAGCAGGAGATAAAGGTGGACGTATGTCCAGAGGAGGCTCTTCCCTCTTCCCCTCATAGCGGGCTCTGCGATCCTCATAGTCAGCAGGATATCCTCTCTCTGGTGGAGGAATTCTTGAAGGCCTGTCCCATTCTGAACCTGGTGCAGGTGGTGGGTATGGTGGTTCTTCCTGCCGGTACAGGGGCTCGTCTCTGTACTCACGGATTCTAAGCTCTCCTCTTCCCCTGTCATGTTCATCATGAGGATATGGGTTACCTCTTTCTCTTTCATCTGGCCAATGGCCATCTCTGTAGGGCTCTGGAGCTGGCATACGGGAAGGGTAGTCCCTCTCAGGAGGAGCACGCTCTCTGTCCCATTCAGATTCATGGTACTTGGCCTCGTGCCGAAAGTCATCAGGAGGATATTCTTGTGGTGGCCGCCAGCGATAACCGTGTTCCCCATGACCGTAATCCTCCACAAAACCCTCATTATGTCTCTCTTCATATTTCTCATGTGTTGGACCCGGCCGCCACATTCCTCTTGCCATGCCTCGACCCATAGGTCTCCTTCTCATTCCTCCCGGATCTAATATCTCATGTGGAGGAAGAGGGGGGCCTCTGCCATGTGGGGGTTGCCAACCTAACTCCATGCCTTCATCGTACGACTCCTCCATAGAATCCATCATGTCATGAGGTGGAGGTGGCCCACGACGCCTACCTCTTCCTGCATCAGGATGCATCGGATGGCCATGAGGGTCGTGTTCATGGTGCATTGGATCCATTTCAGTGTCATCAGTGGCCATTCCTTGGCCTAAAGCCTCGTGGTCCATTGGTCCATGAGCTGGGTGAGGGGGGCGTCCGCGTCCTTGGTGCATGAAACCAGGACGACCGCGTGGGGGACGACCCCGGCCAGGTGGAAACGGGGGTCTCATGCCTCTCATTGGAGGTCTCATTTCTCTCCAGTAAGGATCCCCTTCCTCCGAGTACTCTACTGACTCGGGTTCTTCCCAGTGCCTGTCCATTGGTCCACCTCTTCCCATGGATGGTCCCCCTCTACCCATAGGGGGTCCACCTCTACCCATATGTGGTCCCCCTCTCCCCATGGGTGGTCCCCCTCGCCCCATGGGTGGTCCCCCTCTTCCCATAAGCGGACCACCTCTACCAATAGGCGGGCCTCCCCTTCCCATAGGCATACCTCCTCTGCCCATAGGTGGACCCCCTCTCATCATTGGAGGCCCTCCTCTCATCCTTGGGGGCAATCCTCTCATCCTTGGGGGCCCTCCTCTCATCATTGGGGGTCCTCCCATTGGCTCTTCATAATACTCTTCCTCCGTTGAGAAGTGATGTCCGTCTGGCATCCACATTTCTTCAGAAGGCTCCTCCAATTCCTCATCACCACACTGCTCGTATGATGGATCTTGCCAGTCATACTCCTCCTGTTCTTCTGGCCTCCCAACATTCTCTTCTGGTGGCATGTAGTCATAAGACATGTCTCCCATCTCCTCTCCATGTGGTACAGGGTTTGTTCCCCTGAACTCTCCACGGCCCCTCTGGCCACGCCCTCGTCCAGGCACTTGGGGAGGTACTGTAGGCTGACCTCTTCCCCTCCCAGGGGGAAGCCTTGGAGGATCTGGTCTCGACTGCATATGGCCAGAAGGTTGTTGTGGCTGCTGTTGGATTCCAGGGGGCTTTGAAACTTGTGGTGGTTTGTTGTTTGTTAAAGGTCCTTCTGGTTTGAGGGGATTTTGTGCAGCAGTATTATTTGATGGAACAGTAGAGGAAGTAGTTATGGAAGGGTTGCCATTACCAGGCTTGGGTTTTTCGACATTTTCAGAAGTTTTATTGGCATCAGTTCCCGCAGGATTTGGGTTTGTTTTTAATGTCTGAGGAATGGGGTCATTTTGGACAAAAAAGCCATCAGTTCCGAGGAGGTTATCATCTGTTAAATCATCAGCACTGGACTTATCAGCTGGTTTTGATTCAATTTTTTCTTTTTCAGACTGTGGCAGCACAGCGGACTTTCCAGGGGTCTTGGAATCGGCACTGGCAGGTTGTTTAGTAGCTGTTTGAGCCTTAGGTTGGGGGCCTTGCTGTTGTGTTTGCTGGGGCACAGGTGGGCGTTCAAAAAGAGGTGAGGGGCCAGAGGGCCTTGGGGGCTGTTCAAACCTAGGCTGCTGCCCAAATCGAGGTTGGTCAAATCTGGGGGGACCATCAAAGCGCTGGCGTGGTTGGTCAAATCTGGGAGGACCATCAAAGCGGTGCCTTGGTTGGTCAAATCGAGGAGGGCCATCAAAGCGCTGCTGTGGTTGATTGAACCTTTGGGGGCCATCAAAGCGCTGCTGTGGTTGGTCGAACCTTTGGGGGCCATCAAAGCGCTGCTGTGGTTGGTCGAACCTTTGGGGGCCATCAAAGCGCTGGCGTGGTTGGTCGAATCTCGGGGGACCATCAAATCGCTGTTGTGGTTGGTCGAACCTTGGGGGACCATCAAAGCGCTGCTGTGGTTGGTCAAACCTTGGGGGACCATCAAAGCGCTGCTGTGGCTGGTTAAACCTTGGAGGACCATCAAAACCTTGGTGTGGCTGGTCAAATCTTGGGTTGATTCCGCCGGGAACACCAGGACTAAAAACATTGTAAGAAAACATTATTATTAATAAAGCTTTCTATTCGAGACACAGTGATAGTCTTCTAAACATTAGGTAAATAATAACCAACCTAAATTAAAATACTTCTGGTTTTGACATTAAATTAAAAGCCAATCACAGTAGTACAAAACAATACTGACCGTGGACCTCTGACACTGTTGATGGTTGGTGGGGGAACAGTGGGTGGACCTGGGGGTCTGTGTCCTATGACAGCAGGGCCCGATGCTCTCACGGGGGGTCCAACGGGTGATTCCGAAGGTGGCCCAAAGCCAACAGGCCGTGGACCTTGAGAGTTGGGTCCAACGCCAAGTGGAGAATGCTGCTGGCTGGCTGTCTGTTGCTGCATTGGCATGTCTTGTCCAGGGAACTGGCCAAACTGTCCCATCATACCAGTACTATACTGGCTTGAGGCAAACGGCACCATGGCAGTGAGAGTGGCCACTCTTTCTTGGAGGTGGGCATTGGTGGCGTTCATCTGCTCCTGCCACTGCTTCCATTGGCGCTCATAGTCCTGCAGTTGGTCTTTGTGGGGATAGGTCTGGAACTGCTCATGCCACAGGACGAAGGAGCTATCCCAGTTCTGGAATAGAGGGGTGAACTGCTGCCGTTGCATTTCATAGTGTCTCAGTTGCATTTCAGCAGACATCGTCTGCAACATAGGATATTTGGTGTAAGGGATTTTGTTAATTATCATACAAGTACATACAGAACAAAGAACTCACTGAGATATGGCATGAAAACCATTCCCCTACCTGTAGGTTTGCAGGTTGCTGAATCAGCTGTTGGTATTGTTCCAGGATCTGCTGAAGCTTTTCATGTTGTTGCATGAGAGCCTGGTATTGTAAGCCTGCTCTCTGTTGCTGCACCTTCTGCCACTGCGCTGCTGCCGCCTGCAACTGCTGGAGGCGGGCAGCCTCCTCTGGGTCTTGTGGGACCTCGGGCTTTAAACATAAACAACAATAAACTTAGCAATGCATATCTTTGTAGCTCACAAAGAATTTTTTTGACATAACTTAGGACAGATTTTAAAGGAAGAGATGACATTGGTTTTACAACGTTTCAATGGAAATTAAAAAGGCCTGAAAAGGGTGCACACTGTAAATTAATACATATAATATAAACAATGCTTAGCTCCAGTTAATACTATCTTGAATATAGTTTTAAACATCTGTGTTCATAACAGTGCATTAATACAGTGTAACATTTACATTTAAGAGTGTAGATTCTACACTGTTTTGGCTGACTTGGCCGCGGAGGGATGGCGAACATATTCATAACTGTGACAATGTCATCATCATAGACAAAAAGACACGTAAAAACACGTGAGGGCTTTTCAAGGTGTATTCTTCAAAGGGAAATTACTGATGAGAAGTGTGTTTTTTTGAATGAGACAAGAGAGGATTAAACTCAAACTGTTCAATAAACTCTGCTGCTCCGCCTCGTCTACCCGTGCCATCCCGTTCTATAATGGATGCTCATCATCAATATAGAACCTCTTTTCACACTGTAATGTGTTATGAATTTGTTTTTCACTGCGTGAGAAAATTAAGGATTTATTGTAACAACATGTCTGTTGTCTGCTGGATTCCTCTCTGGTTTTAACTTTTATTTAATAAAAAGCCTGCATACAGGCCTGGAGTAGCGTGTTATGATGTCTACTGCAACTCTAGCAATAATGGCTCCCTTACATTGGGAGACAGCTCCACTATGCAATTTCATGCATTATCTCTATAGTGAACAACTTTGTTCACTACCCCAGATCTGTGTATGGAATTCCCCTTAACCAGTGAAAAGCCTGGCTTCTAACACCCACACCTCTGTAACATTGTAGTAATGCTTACCCTTGCATCATCAGGCGGTGGCGGCGGTGCAGGAGGCTCCTCTTTTGGAGGGGGCGGAGGAGGTGCACCTTTTGGTGGTTCCGATGGAGGAGGTGGGGGCCCTTGGGCAGGGGGTGGTAGTGGCACAGGTCCATCACCCTCTTTCTGATTTAGTTTGGCTCTCTCTTGCTTTAACTTTTGGAGATTTTGGAGATGTTGTTTGTACCAGCGTTGCTGTTGCTCCTGTGTAAAACAGTCGCAAAGAAATCTTTCGGACAAAGCACACAAACATCTTTGTTCTCACTTTCACTATGCAAGTGTGCAATATTCAGATTTCTGAGAACAACTGGTTCTCTATGAAATAGTGTCATAAGTCTTCATTCTAAACAAAAATAGTTGAATGTTACGTTTATGTATTACAAAGTAATACAGCCTCGCTTTCAGCCTGGATCATTCGGTTTCCTGCATGACTGTCACCTTTGACCTTTTAACCCAACCAAAGACTACATTCAAGTACTTTATTATGGGCTCTTTGATTTTGAATAGAGGGAACAAAACGTGTCCAAGTCCAATCGATATAAACAGTTGAATATGTAGAGCACAAATAGATAGTATATTACCTGCAAAGGTAGGGATTTCTCGTCTTCTGTCGCGGATGGATCTTTATTGTTCGCCTCTTGGGCATTGGGAGCACTGTTATTCTCTGGCGGATTGGATGACGGGGGCTCTGGAGGGGGAGGAAGCGGTTGGGGATCGTTGGGGTGCGGTTGCGGTGGAAGGGGAGGAGGCTGCGGGTGACCTGGCTGCGGGTGACCTGGCTGCGGGTGACCCGGCTGCGGGTGACCCGGCTGCGGGTGACCCGGCTGCGGAGCAGCGGGGCCTCTGGTCGGCTGAGCTGCTGTCTCGTCTTGTTGATAGTACGACTGAGCTCCAGGACCGCCGTCTGGATGCCCTGCTCCTTCTGGATGCCACGCCGACCCTGGGTATCCACCTGGCGGCCCACCACCGTACGCGTTCGCACTGTTGCCATGGTGTAACACAGACTGGAGCTGTTTCTGGTGAAGCATCTGCAGCTGCTGCATCTGCTGCCGGTGTTGCTCCTGGAGGCTGGAGAACATTGAGCCACCGGAAGAGGCCTCGAAGCCGCCGAATCCCGGTGCCGGGCCGGCGTGGCCGCTTCCAGGCTGCCTGTGCCCAGCACCAGCCCCTCCAAAGTTCTGCGACTGGGGCGCCCCATAATTCCCCCAGGAGGGATACATGGTTAAAAAGCGAGGCGGTGTACACGGCCTTTGTGCTCACATACAGCCGGAGCCGAGTGGCTAAAAAAGCTAACGGCTAACGTTAAGCTACCTTTAGTGCAATCGATAGCTAACGCTACATTTTCATTACCGCTTTGTATGAGCAAGAAACCACTATCCGTTAGAGAGAGGTGCACGTCTAGCTAATGGAACTTTACATAGAAAAATCAGTTACAAAAACGCGTAGAAACTGTGATATCGCTCCGGCGCAACGCACTCAATGATTACGGAAACACGTCACAAGTCATCAGGCGATCACTTCCGGTAGCGGGGGGGGGGGGGGGGGGGGGAGGGGAGGGGGGATTTGCTGAATGAAAGGAGAAAAACGTTTATTATTATTATTATTATTATTATTATTATTATTATTAATATAGCGGTAGAAGATTATTTCGATTTGATATTTGATATATGTTTTATAGGCTTCATAATGCCAAAGACCGACCATACGCACGCATACGTTTTATGCAATGTTTTGTAAATTAATTGTCCAATAAAGCATAAAAAAGTCGAAACGTGTCCTATCCTGGAGCCTACTGTTTTTAAGGCAGCCCAGTGAAAATATACAGTGATGCCGAGAGGCTGACCCTGGATCTGTGATTTTACCACAAGAGGGAGACATTTACAAAGACATTTTTACTCATCAAGTAACCTTTGGATGTAAAAAAAAAAAAAAAAAGAATAAATAAAAAAATCACTTACGGTCTAAAATTAATAATTTAAGTTATGCATTCCAACCAATTTTCAGTTTTACATTTATTTAATTTTCATGTAAATTTGTTGATTGAAGTATCATAACATGAGATAAGTTATATGTGGAACTACTCTATTTACAATATATTTGCTATGATAAAATGAGAATAGCTTGATCTAGGAGTAGCCTACAGTATAGATGTAGTTCATGAAGCAGTTTGTAGGCAGAGACCAACTGTGTGAGTTCAGACTGTTTACCAACAGAGGGTAAGGTGGGAGGGAGAGCAGTGGGAGGTAAAAGACCAGTGACTTTAGGCTGCCCTTGAGGTCTGATACACATAAGAGTATTTTTTTCTTAAGATCACCAGTAAATCTGTATTAATTTTGACCAGAACCACTTAAAAAGAATCGTTAAAGCGGATTAATCAAGCCCGTCCTGTTTAATGTCTCCCGTTAATTAGTTTGTCAGCAGTGTTTTAATATCGCCTAATGACTTCATATTTCACTGATGACATTAAAGGGGTGTTAAAAGAGGGGAAATGGCCCATTCAGGATTCAGTTCTTTCGCTTAAGACGCCCTCAATGAATAAGACAAGGTCAAGGAGGCCTAGCCTTTAGGGAGAGATACATTATCAGGGGATGGGGCTGGAAGAAATCCCATAGAGGAAGATCTCTCCCCTCTAAAACAGCATGACGGGCACAATGTGATACAGTTCTGTCTTAGAACAATACACTGCACAGGGGATTCATGATACAGCTTAGGGCAGCCACGCTATATAGGATGGCAGGATAGCCCAGTGTAGGCTACCATAATATGATACTGGGGACTAATGCCTGGTGCTTTTTAGACGGGAGAGGACTGATCGTTATGTTCATTTGTGTAGTGTATTAATAACGATAGCAGCTGAAAAACGTATTTATTCAATGCATGAGAAGTTGGCCCCTTTCAATCCTCATCAGCACTTTCTCGAGCTTTCTAAGCAAGCACAAAGAAATCAGAAATCGTAAAGTTGTAGCTCACAGTATTGAGGACACTGCATTTTCCCTGTGATGAAAATCCTATGTTAAACAAAATGCTCAATGGAAGCTAATGGATCCCAAACAAGTCCATGCACTGCTTCCAAAATGCTTTGTTTGACAAATCAATTTTCCCATAACCCGGTGAGGAGAAAAGTGATGCGGATTGATCGCCCCCCCTGACTTTGTTTCCAGAATATTGTTTGATGGCTGGATAGATTAATTGGTATGACATTTGAAAGCCTTCTCTTGACTGTCAGCATCCAAGCCTCTATACGCCAATCGAACCTCGGTCTAATTGTCTCCTCTATAATACCCCACTTCACAAATAAGAGACAGTGCCTCTGTAAACTATTCCCAATGTAAGACCTAAACAACATCACCCTGCTCAATCAGGCGCTGGTTTGAGTAGGGGTGATGCTGCTCTGATAAGATAGAGCGCATTAAAGGGCATCACCCCAAACCGCTGCGCCAGCACATCTTCCTCTCAGCACACTAGATCTGAAACATAACAAATCTAATCCCAGCAGCTGCTTCCAGTGAATCCAGACTCGTTAGCGGCTCATACTATTTAAATTGCAGTTATGAGAATAATATGAATTCGGACACAACTCCTGTGAGGGTCACAGAGAGGAAATCACATTAATCAATGACCTTGAAAACGCTGGTTATGTATGTTGTGTCAAATATGTATTTGTTAATTTTCTATACATGCAACACTGTTGCACGGAACATAATTAATTAACAGTCCTCTTTTTAATAGACCTTCACAGACGATATCGTGACATGTCAGAATACAAAATATATATATATATATAGAGTATTAACCTTCAATGACTTCCCTATTTGGACTCCAGATAAAATAATACAGTATAATACACTGCATGCAACACATAGTACATTTATAGCAGTAATCGCCACTCCTATCAAAGAGGAAAGACAAATAGAGCTAGAAATGCAGCATATCGACATTATTTACATTTATTTTTAAACATTTTATTGTGCAGCCTGTGGTTCTCAGGGAGGAGTTCATGCCTAACTCCAATGTAAACAAGGGAAGAAAATGAAAAACTTAATCCAGTAAGTTTCTCAGTTATTATCTGTACATGTAATGTAAATAGAGTTCGACACTTCTGCTTCAAATCAAATCTAAAAACAACATTCTTTTGTGTACCGCCTTGGATCTGATAATGGACACAGTCTGGTCCCAAATACTAAAACAGCCAATCATCTATAGTCTATATGCTTCTTTATTTTTCAACATAAAAAGGGACCACATTTCACTGAATCCAATAAGACTGCAGTTATCTGCCCACCACACTTCATCAGCATTTATTTATCATTCACAATGACTAATTGCCTTACTTGATTTCAATTTTGTGGGCTGGGTTCCTCACAGAGCAAGCTGCTCGGCTGCCCACCTCCCTTCACTCGCCGCACCTCCCTATCACCCCAACACACCCACTTGCCTTTGAAAAACTGTAATTGAATGAGTTTATGTCGTCAAATTGATTAATCATATTAATTTGTACTTATTAGTGGGATGGTTGAAAGCGATGACAATTAGATTAATGAAATTAGTTAATTCTTCCTAACCCACACCATGATACTCCCAACTATAACGAACAGAGGAGAGAAAAAAAAAAGAATAGAAAGAGAGACTGTTATGACAAAATTGGCAATCAAGATTTGGCTGCTAATTGAATGTCTGCTTTTATTAATGATGAGGTTTCTAAAAAAGACCTTGAGAAAGGAATATTAATTGATTAATCAAAGGGCGTCAAATTGAAGGGGGAGTATACAAAGCAGAGGTCTGTACATTTCTCTCAGACGTGATTGTGAAGAATGCTTTCACCGCATGCAGAAACACACCTGAGTGTAAACTGTTTACTAACGTCTGACTGTGAAGCTGTTATTCCAATTTAATATAATTTAATATTTGTGTATTTCGAAGTTTGCTGTGGATACATTGCAATTAAAAGCACATATCACACATTGGTGCAACAATGTCATCCTGAGTCTCAGCACAACATGTTGACATGATGAAGAGGCTCCACTGTAATAAAACCGACTGAGGCTCTCCAGACTTTTACAGCGAAGCTGCAAGTTGCCTGACCACAGATCAGTTCTGCAGGGAGCCACATGTCCCAGTGGGACCGCAGCCATACATTCATCATGCCTGTTAGTCTGTTGTGGCAAAACAAAAGCCACATAAATATATGTAAATATAAGTAAACAGAGCCTGAGATCCCTCGAGCCGATAGACTGCTTTGAATTTCATTACGCAACAAGCTGTCCGGCGGTTACAAACGATGCTCAAGAGGGAGAAGTGATTGTTCGATATGATAAAGATGAAATGTAATAGTTTATGCCACCATGAATCTGATTGTAACGTCCACACTATTAGAGAGGCAGATAAGGGCATTTATGACTATTTGCTTTGTGTCATAAAGGGAAAGTGGGCTGTTTGATTAATACGAGCAGCTGGCCGGCTCCAGGTTCAACAGATTGTGTCGTTGCATATAACTTACAGAGGCGGTAATGGGCTGGTTTATATACTAAAATGTGACCTGTCACACATGTGAGATAAGCAGAATTATGACTAACACATTCTGCATTTACAAAGTATAAGGTTTCGATATGCATGTGTAAATGGAGGTGAGTAATGTTTTTGTTTTTCGCTGAAGAAATATTCACTTAGATGGCGAGATGCTATCTGCTCATGTGCTCTATACAAAAGTGTAAAATAGGTTGCTTTCCACATTCAAAAAACATATAAATCTTGCTCAAAATAATGCCACAGGAATGGATTACACCATTACTTCACCTATTCAATCAATTGGGTCGTCATTTTTTTTTTTTTTTTAACACAAGTAGGCTTTATTATATTCAGCCAGTTCCTTCGCATGCAGGGTATTATTAGCAGTGAAGCTCTGCCAATTTTACACATTTCTGTATATCAAGTGATTTGAGACTTGATATACTTTAAATGAAAAAAACAACACAATCGGGGGTGTCGAGTTGGAAAGAAGTGAGATCACGAGAACTATAGCTTTCGTAACGTAGAAGCCTGTTGTGAACCTCCAAAATCTTCCAATTGAAAGCCTGGTTTTGAATTTGTTTCGATTATGTTCTTCTTTTTCTGCAATAAAACATAAAAAAAATCACAGTTCCAGTGATCCTGTGATCAATTCCATCACACTTTAGAAAAGCCGCAAATCTTCAGAATTGAGAAACCTCAACTGAGCAATATTTTTTCAATCAATTTTGCTTGACAAAATAGTTATTGATGCATTTTCTGATAATCAACACAATAAATGATTAGCTCTTTTTAATATGGAGGAGCGTATTAACAGGATGCTTGTGTGCTTCAGCCACTCTGAACTGGACAAGGTGAAACACTGGACCCCCACAGGATGCGGTTATTGGACGCCAAATTGCCAATACCTGCCTGCATCTCCAGATCCCTAATGGCTGCAGTTCATCCTCGACTTACCAATCATCTTTGGACCCAACCCCTATACATTTCACGCTCCTGATGTCCCGCTGACAGGGTCCAAACCTCTCTGTTGCCAGATGTATTGACAGCCGTCAATGTTAGACTTGATCAAATGCTACCGCACCAGTCAGAGGCCATCAGTGGTCAAGGCATCCTCATCGGCAGGATCTATCGTCTCTGTTTACACAGTCCATCCTCTTTAAACTGTGCTATTGATCTTGGCCTAGGTCATGGAGGTTTGGCATCGAGGTAAGGGAGAGGTGGAGGGGTGGTGGATGGGAGAGTAAGGACGGAGAAGGAGGAGAATAAGGACACAGAGGAGGAGAGGTCCCCTGGGTGCCTCTAGTGCCAGTTTCTTCTTATTTAGCATTTGACCCTGCTCTTGGCTTTACTGCTCAATGCGGCTGCCTTATTTCAGCACATAGTCAATGGCTGCCAATATTTCGAACGCTGCTCTTCAACAAAAGCTTAAAAATTCTCTAAACAACTAAACAAACTAACTTGATGTATTTGAGGTCAAAGGTTGGATTTCTTTCCCCTCCAAATTCCCTTTCTCCGTTTTTTTTTGTGAGGTCAATATTTGATTTAAAGATAGGTATCAAACCTCTGTTCATCTCACGCGCTCCGTCACTTCACGCTTGCCATTCAATTATGGGTATTCCTCGCGGTCGCCTGTTGCTTTCGTTATTTTACTGCTCCGCGCTCCAGTCCATTAGCAACACCGCTGCCAGAGCAGAGCCGATAAACCATCTGGCACCTGAAACAGATAGCAGCCTCTTAATGGAGTGAAAAAGTAAAAGCAATTAACGTCACATTAGCACATCACTAACAAGGCTTGCCCCCCAGCATGCCGTGGCGAGAATAATTCGGTGGTTCAGACTGAGATGCATCCCAACAAGCCGTCGCCGGTAGCACTGATACTGAGTCCTGAGCAAGGCCGTGTGTGGAGGAGACATTCCTACGAACAAAGGAAACTGATCACTCACTAACATATGATTTAAACCTGTAATAATTGGTATTTTTACATCTCCATTACAGCGCAACAAGCTCTTATAATCATATAACATATCATCCCCTCATAAAGCTGATATGTTGAATCTAAGTCCAATATTCAAATCTCTTTTAACTCCGTTTTTGTCACTACCAACGTCTGAGGTTAATGTCTGAGCATCAGTTTAGTTTGTTTTGCAGGTATTTGTTCATAAACCAAGAGGACCAACAGGATATTTTTCTCCTCATCAACAACTTACCAATGTTTATTTTATTTTTTTTATTTCTAAGAACATTTTCCTTTGTGTTCAACAAGAATAAGTGCAGTTCTTTGTGTTTAGACACGGTGGCAGCAGCAAACCCCCATACAGAACTAATCCTGAGCACCAAAGGCAGAAATAATGCTACGAAATATACAATATATGTCTATCAAGTTGTCTATAACAAACGTGGCACGTACACTCTGAGTCTTCTGGCCTCCATTTAACATGAAAAATATTATTCATAGCTCACGGCAGACTTGCATTTTCCATGCTTCTCTCAAGCTTGCTGTACTCTCACCTCAGCAGAAGAAAAGAGATGAATCTATAATTAACAGATTACAGAACAATTTCCAATCAATTTGATTTCTGAGCAAAATACATATGATACTTATTAGCTACCGGAGCCAATCATAGCTCTGGAACAGTTCCATAAGAGTAATCAATGACCTTAAGATCAACAGTGAGTGACTTATTTTTTATATTTTGTCCATAAAAGCACTTTGAGTTCATGTGTAATACAATGTACTATCCAAAATTGCCATGAATCCGCCACATTGTTGCTTTGACCTCCCTCACTTTCAGCTCTTGCCTTTGAACTGTAATTCAGACTTCACACACAGCTTCATCTCAAGAGCTTTCTCCAAAACAATGCATGTCCCCTCTGGCTTGAATGAGACTGGGGGGGGGGGGGGGGGGGGGTTAAGATGTGGCTTAATTGTTGTCTTTTCCCCGTGTTTAATTATAAGAAAAAAAAGAAGAAGAAGACCAAAGCACTTGTCTTTGCTGCTGTCTAATTCCACCAATGTTCCGCTAATTATGTTGTGTTAATAGAGGGTTTTTTCTGTTGCGGCGTCACACTCATTAACTCAGCGGTGACACTGCCCTTAATTGGATAAGAAGCCATTAAGTCACTTCTCTTTGATTACAATTATTGCTTCCTTATAAACATCAAACCTACTTCAAAGCGCGCGAAACAACACAAGTGCTGCCTTTCGTGTTGTCTTTCTGAAAGATGTTAGTAAAATGTGAAATCTATCAAATTTCTAAATTTAGCATCACAAATTTAAGTCCACATTAGGAGCTGCACGTGCCAACACGAAGAAAAATGTGCAGGCAGTGGCTTCTTCCATATCGGAGGGGGGAGACGTGTCACTTCCTGCTGCATACTCTGGTTGCAGATGCAACGCGGCTCTATAGATTTAATAAGGGTCAGTCTGGAAAGAGAAGCTCAACAAACCTCCAAAATGTCAGACACTGCAGTATCATCACTCACGGTAAATGGGCTTCTTTTTTCCCCTTTTTGTCTTCCTTGTTGTGATCCTCCTGGGTCCGGTGCACAGCGGCGATGCTGTGAACCGATATGCAATTATTCAAAGCAGCTTGTGAAACATAAACTTCAAACTCAACGCATTCATTTCATGTTGAAATCAAGATATCCCATTTGAGGCTAAAGCATGTTGACCATTTTATGTATAATAAAGTTAATATGAAGCCTCCATTTAATATAAGGCCTGGTGTAGACAGAAAAACTGCTTTCCAATCCCCAGTACCCCTGTTCCCAAACCCACACATGCCCTCAATTACCCTATGAGCGCCACATGTGCAACATCATTAATAAGATCCACTAATAATGGTGGCGAGCTCCATTGGCCGTGAGTGAGATTTGACTAATTACTGTAATTGTATTGGAGTCATGCTCATTAAATATGAAAATTGTGTTCTGTGAAATGAATGGGTTTTCATGATCACTCTTGTATGGACAGGCGAGAAAATAAATTAGGGAACTGTTTCTCGTCGCGCAATTAACTACAGCACACGCAGCTATACCCGCCACACCCCGCGGTCTGGTAACGTAATGTGTGTGTGTGTGTGTGTGTGTGTGTGTGTGTGTGTGTGTGTGTGGGCCTATTTTTGTGGATGTTTGCCAATTTACCATTACTTGTTGCTTATGATTCTCTTTACACATATGGTATGCATGACCTGCTTGCCCACGAAACGTGGAAATGTTAATATTGCTCAGAGCATATAATTACTATTGTAATGATGTTTTTCCTTACCTCTTTACAGAGAATTTTTAGCAGATACATAATTTTTTTTCTACTATTGCTTGTAGCTTATATCAAGTGTTTTCTCTCTTTCTGTTATTGTTGTTTTATATGAATGAAAATTGGACATTTTTAAAATATATATATTTTTTAACCACTTATGTAAAGATGGAATTGCAGATTTAAAAAAAAAATGCTGCAAACCATAATGTGCGATCATCTGTGCACATGTGAATAAAAACAAACCTGTTTGCAAGCATGAACATTCACACACCTAAAATTCGTGTAACAAGGCATTCGTGACATTTCTTGCCATAAGCAATGAGTGCTAAAAAAACAAGCCTTCCTCTCCATACACAGCAATCCCATGACTCTTTGCTGTAACTTTTGTTCATACTTCTTTCGATCATCTCTGGGGATTTCAGCAGCTGTCAGGACTCCAGAGCCTAGACGACAGAGTCTGGGAGTGGCTACGTCCCAGAGGACCAGAGCACCCCCCCCCCCTCCACCCTCCTTGTTTCTGCATGCTCAAGTTGTTTGAGAAATCTTGCAATGCAAATGTGGTACTTACCTCTACCGCCCAGTAACAAAACTGTGTCACACTCACAGCCTTCCGTGAAAGCCCTGATTTTTGTCTGAGGAGATATAGAGGTGAGAAGAGGCAGGTAAACAAAGCATAATGTGGAGGTCAAATGCTAATGAGCGCTCCATTTGTTACGTCTGGCTCCCTCCAAAGGCGAAGCAGCAACGTCAGAGGCGCCCAGACATAATAAATCATCCCAATAAATAATAAACTTTAAGATGCAGAGAAGACTTGATGGTATTCATTGTGCCACCTCCAATGAATTTACAACCCAGTCCTGATTTCTCTCATGTGACCCTATTTTAAAACGGCCCATTTCATGCTGCGTGCTCGAGACAGCAAGATACTCGCAAGTCCACATTTTCAGGCCGAACACCCAACACCATATAATTTCCATCTGCTCGCTGGTTAATAGGGTAAGACCAGAGAGAACCCCGCTATGAACTGTAATGTAACATGCTTAAGTTGAGTTACACGCCATAATGCTGCAAGACTTGAACAGATGCAGTGCCATGCGGGCTTTGCAGCTGTTGCGAGGCCTCAGAAACCCCCCCCCCCCCCCCTCTGTCTGGGTCCCCAAGTAAAAAGAGAGCAGGGGACTGATGTGACTGATGAGGTGATGAACAACCCAAAGACGGCAGGTGCATCACACAGGTAGTAAAGTCCACCACGCAGATGCATATCTGGTTCTTTCATGCAGCCTCTGATCACGCCAGTCACTCAGGCTGCCTATAGATGGCGCTCAATTCATTAAAAAAAACACAAAAAAAACACTGGCTGTTCCTGTGGGCTGTCCATCACAAAGTGCCACAGACTGCACGATGGCGGGGATGAGCTGTGGAGAAAGGCACCCTTACCTGTCCTTGAGCCAGGCGACAGAGGGAGGGAGGGGGGGGGGGGATGAAAAAAAGAGTAGATTCAGCATGTATGTACGCTGTAGCCGGGAGCCATAAATCATGACCTTCTTCAATTTACACAGGGAGCATATTGATGGTTTCCTATCTCCTTCACTCACTTTCACCTAGTTACATTGTCTGAGGCAACACCTCCCCGGGTAACCATGACTGACACTTTACAGCCTATTCTCAGTGGACTCTCACCTCGGACGCTGAATAATCCTCACACCAGGCAAAAGAAAGGAGTGTGCGCTGGTGGTGACAGCACAAGGTTGCACTAACAGTGTGATCATAGATTTTCTGAAAGAGGAAGCCAACAAGGTTGCCTGATTAACAGACCGCAATGTGACAGTGTCAATGCCCTTTCTTAAGCACAGGCAGGCCCCCGACGACTGGCGACGATTTAAGGAGAATAAAACATGGTTTACACAATGGAAAGTCACTCCGAGGACAGTGAGCCATGCCCTAATTCCCTCCCACAAGACTGGAAACAGAGAAAAAGAATTCAGGCAAAAGCTGCGAGAGAAGCGCAATGATGAGAAGTTCATAAGAGGAGCGATCTCTTTGTGTTTTTCTGCCTTTTGCATCCAGTTAGTTGTCGGCAGTCCTCAAGTGTTTGTGGATGACACCCGTTCACTGCCTGGTGTGGCTGATGCACTGTAACAATCCACCAGTTAATACGCGGTTGTTAGTTCCAGCAATAATATGGAGTGGCGGGCGTAGCCGTGCCAAGAGAATAAATAAGAAATGAAAAAGTGACAAGCCCATTTATTTGTTTAATTCAATCTTCTGTTGAGAGATCTTTTCGCTGGACATCATAGTTTGATTTTGTTTAAGGGAATGGTTTGTGGCAGGCTGATTAACAGACTCACTCCCTCCCCATCCCCCCCATATTGGCTTGAAAGTTGAAAGCCCAGTAAATGAAATGACTTCCACAGGATTGCACCACAAAGGAAGGGAGTGTGTCAGATGTGCATTCAGCCGGCGTTGTAGCCAACGCAAGGTCAAACGGGACATTGTGTAGACAGCTAACCAACTGACAGTCGGCGCACGAGGATGCCGTTACACCCCGAGGCACCGTCTCGCTGAACGTACAAGTGCACTCAGACAGACACGAGGCAGCGGCCGCGCGCTTCATACGCATGTAACGCTGTGTAAGGCTGCGTCTGATCTAAGCACCATATTTCTATTCACAATTATATTGTTGCCCCCCCCCCGCCAAATGGAATCATCTGGAGTAGCTAAAACACAGCAAATTATAGAAAAGTTACTTTTATCCAATATAGGTCGACAAATGAGTCAACAGCACGCTATAGTATAGTATATAGAATTTTAATGATTTTAAAAATAGTCTTTTTTTTGGAGGTGAATCTAAATTCAAATATATTTTTTTTGTTTTTCTTTCATCCACTGTAATTCTGCATATTGTTATTATATGTTAGTGAAAAATTCCAACAAACACCTATTTTGTGTCTTTATCATTATCGCAGGGTGAAAACATATCTTGCAATTTTATCTTGTTAAAAGTTAGTTAATTAGTTTATCAAACGGACGCTCAAATGCCTCATAAACAAAAAGGATATAGTATCGTTGGGTATCTTTGGAGGAAATCATCAAGACGTACAGGGTGTGGAGCGGGGTGGCCATTCATCACAAGGTTGGCGGTTCGATGCCCGGTGCTCCACAGCACCTCACCTAATAGTGAGAATGGAATGCAGAGCCTAAATTAAATTTCTCTGTATGGATGATAAAATGTTTTTTTTTAAGATAAACAACAGTGTTTTACTTCTTTTCTGGTATCCACAGACGACCTTGCAATCCCCCCCAAAAAAGGTGACGTTTGCAGTGTTTTTACATAAACCATGTGATTTTATTGTCACTGTACATTCAGTGCAGTTAGATCTGACTCACTCCAAAAAAAAAAAAAAAAAGCATATATTTACACATGGGTACATTAGGCATGAACACAACAAACAAAACACAAGAAAATGCCACACAATACTGTCCAGTGAAACCCAGCTGTGGTCGGCTTTTTGCTTCTTCATCCCAACATTTTCACATTTTCTCCCCCCGCCCCCCTCCCCCCCCTTTGTCTCCCCAGGACTGTGTGTGCATAGATACCCTGTCCTTTCCCAAGCATCGGGTAAGTTTATAATTAAAATGAACCAAAGCTCCCTTTTAACTTGATTCATACATCACAATTGCTAACATATTGCTTGAGGGGAGTAAACCTCCTGGGTAATCACATGTCTACGGTACACACACACACCTAGCAGGGTCCGTTATACACCGCGGACCACAACGGCCAGGGAGGTTCCACCGTGTTTTATGTAAATCTCGTCATCTCCGAGTGCACGGAGAGAAGATAAGTCCGCAAAATGGAACAGCGAATAAGCAGCTTTCTCCTCCGAGGAATGTGATCCCCAATTGCAGCAGGTTCATCTACATTTTTTTTTTTTTTAATACCCAGTCAGTGATGTCACTTTATTTCTGTGCCACTGATTCCCAGGAGGAAACCCCGTGGCCCGTTTCCAAACCCAGTGTAATTTTCAAAAATATGAATTGAGGTATAGGGTCTAGACTACTTCACTCGCTATACGTCCTGCTGTGCTGACAACAAAATCCATGACAACAGAGTGTGTTTCAGCATCGACAGACGAAAAAAAAAAAAAAAAAAAGGAGAGATGATCCCACCTTGGACCAAACAAAAGGGACTCACATGACTCAATACAGTGATTTATACTATACAGCTATTCAGGTAGGCTCTGACTATGCGTCGAAGCTGCTGATACATCATGAGAAATTCATTGAACGGGAAAATTAAGCAAACAATTACAGTGAGATCAATGCCCAGCAGCTACAGTGAAATATGCTCAATACATTTGCAGCGTACAGCACTGTACAGCATGTCCACGTTGTAAACAAAGCACAACTAAATGTCCATCTGATGCTCCACAACACAAGGAACATAGGTGGCCATATTTGCCTTGCATAGCCCAGTGATCGCTCCGTTATGAAACTATTACAGACGCCCATGAAATCGCCTTTGTAAAGGTTTAGACAAACCCTCCCCGCCGTCAACCGAAATAAAACGCCCCGTCGTCCCCAAGGTAGAGCCAAAGCAGAAATTTAATTGCTCCATTTCTATTGAGAATTTCAGCTTAGGAGACAATTAGAATTAATTGGATGTAGTAGAACCCGTTTTAGAACTCTGAAAATAAATTAAGCATTTTTCTTTTTTATTTTCATACATTAATTTGAGAAGAAAAAGTTGGGGAAACAATTATCCGCCACCGGATTTTTTAAAAAGAGCACAGAGGAGATGAAGGAGAGGAGAGAATGTCAGTTTGCAAGTTTTGGGCCAGAATTAAAAACATTCTTCTTTGACCATGGTGACATGAAAAAAAAATCACCTGTTTTTAATTAAAATTCCTTCTCTTGGTTGGAGACACCGATGTTTAATCAATGCATATATTGACGAAAAAAAAAAAGGATAAAAAGGTTTACGTCTTGTTCAGCTGTTTCGTAGGTTTAGAGGAAGCTCAAAATGAATGCAGGATGATTTCGCAGAATGAAAGTACAACAATTAATAACATACCGTCACTAACATCCATGTTCACTGGCTGGCTCAAAATGCAGTTTCATCAGTTTTTTCCCCCCCAGTTTAAAGTATTTGAAGACACAATGCTTTGGTTTACTGTACAGCGGTCCCTCGCTTCAAATGGGGATGGATTAGCTGGTTACACCATTGGGGGGGGAAGTGCATCATGGGAATTGTATTCTCTACCGTATTGGGTTATAATTATCTACGCATTACATTACAGTGAATCAATAGGAGTCCTGTGAGGACCTTTTCAAGTGTAAAGAGTGGCCTACATCTGTAGTTACTGGTTGCTTGGCTTCGTGTTTTCCTCCTGTTTGAGCAGAAGCTGATGACACTTTAAACACTTTGAAGACACGCTACTGCTTAAGGGACAATATCCGTCTCACTAAAAGCCTTAGAGCAGCAGATATATATGACCTATGATAACACGTCTATAACTGTGTCACATTATTCTGATTGCTTTGTTTGAATACTTTGGCAACTGGCTTACAATTGATAGATAACACCTTATAAAGTCTACTTTCACTTCTGGAGTATACAGTCTTTAACTTAGTTTGTATGGGTGTCCTGTAGGAATGAACGTACAGCGGCCATCTCTACGATAAGCACCAGAAGATACTGAACATTAGTGAAGTCGTAACTATCGTAGCAGAGTTTCAATTCAGAGAGTAAGACAAATTATTCCCAAAAACACAAGTGTCATTATATTGTTGCAAACCAAGGAATCTGTTAGTGTTACATCTAAAAAAAAAACCCCATAATTTTAGATTTTAAAGATCAAAGAGACAAAGAGGTGCCATTTAAAAAGAAAAGTGTATTATTTTTTATCTAACTTGCTACTAGATAGATCACAATAATCAAAGTTGGCCTTTACCTGACAGCTCAGGCTGCAGCAGGTGAACTGGCTGTTTGTACAGATTTGGCAGCGTCATAAAAGAGGTGAAACTATGTCCAATATTCCCATGATTTTGTATTTGGAAATCACTGTGTAAAATGTTCTTTCAGAGTCACATTTCAGAGTTTCTCAGAGCAACCTGTAGTTCATGCAGAGAAAAAAACACAGCTTCGGAAATAACCGTTTAGATGCGGAAATATATCAATATATTGACACTTGTTGTTTGAGCATACGACCTAAACAAGGAGTTGTGGGTACAAGAAAAAGCAAAACCTATACAATGTAATGCAATCTGGACTTCAAACCACACGTTTTTGGATTGCATTAGATTGCATAGATGTTGCTGTTATTGGACCTGCTGTATTTAAATAAAAATCAACCAACAAGCCAAAGGGGTTAAAAAAAAAAAAAAAAAGTCTCACCACAGAATATAGCTTATCGTGTGCATTTTTCACAGTATACTTAGTTGCCAATATTTGTGTATGACACCGAAGACAGAGAAGTGAGGTGTGAGTTTAGTGTCTATAAGCAAAAAAAAAGAAAAAACCACTGACCGAGACTTAGCACAATACCCATTATTGCCACGTTATTCGTAGATGCTTAGTGCAAACTCTTTGTGAACTATGATCACCAGCCAACCATTGTCCTTCTATGAGCACCGAGTTGACCAGTCGCTGAGTCGATGAAGCTACTACGAGGTAAATATATTACGAGGAAATCGAGAATCTCACAGACCCATGGCGGGTACCGCGTTCTTTGATGACGAATATAAGAATATGTCTAACAATCCCCCCCCACCCAAACACACACCTGCCCAGTGCAATTTCACACAATATACAGTACACATATTATATGTAGGCCAGTTAGAGACTATTGCTTCAACAACTGAGATTAGAAAATTTGAAAGAAACCAACAAAAAAAAGAAAAAAAGAAATACACGTGATGTGGCTACGTAGCCGTACAGTTCTTCAGGACATTTATAATGACACACTTCTCCATTTTTGAGATGAAAATAAGATAAGAAACAAATTCACAGAAGCTTCAGGTGATATAGAGCAATGGGCCTCTGGTTATATCAAGACCGCGGTTGCCTGATTTCTGTACACAAACATCTTTATATACATCGTCATGATCCCATGTCAATCAGGTTGATATTCACCCCTTTAAAACCATTCAAGTCCCCTTGTATTTATATTAATTACCGTTTAAAAGTGTTAAAATGACTCAGTAGTCCATCCTTTCACTGTCAATTGGCACACCACCTTTATTATTATTTTTTTTAATGGGCTGTTCCTGGCCTCCCATTGGGTGATGCAGCTGTCTGTCAAACATCTGGCCCAGGTGTCAAGCCTTGGCCTCCAGCATCTCGAGGAATAGTTTGTGCATGGGGACTTTGCCCTGCATTTTGATGCCGTAGAAGTGCTGGACGGCCTTGGTGGCGGTCTGACGGAGCAGAGGCAGCGTCATTAGCAGCTTGCCTGCCCGCCGAGGGTCCTCTGGATGCTGGGGGCCCTCAAAGTCCTGCAGGGCCTCATGGAGAGAATCCTGGAGCCTTTGGACGGCCTCGATGTTCTCTATGTGCATGGAGTCTGGAGCAAGAAAGGGTGGAAGGAAGAAAGAAAACAGATTCATATTTAAAAAAATACTCATCAAAAGAGAAATGTGTGAAATGGAAAGCAAACATTTTCTGCAACAAAAACAACAACAACATGGTGTTGTGCAACAGCATCTGCTGGCTTTATGTTCTGCAGCCTGTCTTTGCAAACATGCAATTTTGGAGAGAGGTTTTCTCTTGGTAGTAGTTAATGACGCTCCTTAAATAAATGCCTATGCGTGGCCAGGACTCTAGGGAGAGGGAGAGAGGGAGAGGTAGTGTAGGTCCGTATAAATATACGGTGGGACAGGAAAAAGATTCATTTCTTTTGGTATCATGGACCACATACATCCCCCCTGCTAATGAATTCAGATGGCTGCATTACTAGGATATCGTTCAGCTGAATGATGGCGGCAGATGGCCTTCATTTCCATAAGAAAGAGCAGTTGGCCCCCTTATGTATAGGCTCTAAAATAAACCAGTTGAGACTTATTAAAAACTGCTCTATATGTATAAGTCTACAAGTCAGGGGAGAAAAAAAACAGGCTTGTCCTCCAAAGGACAAGCTGACAGAAAGTGTTTTAATGGACAAGCAGTGATTTGCTTTCACTGGACAGACTTACAATGTCGCGGAGAAGCTGTGTATGTATCATACCCACAATTCATCAGCTGATAGATACAACAGTGCACAGCAGAATGTTAATTCAATTCAGAATTATAATTTCATTAGAACAATGCTTCTTTGTGCATCAAATAGAATATGAGTGACTTTCCTCATCAGCGTTAAACCGAATACGGCTGCTGTTTGTAAGCAGGAGTGAATTAGATCAGCGCCGCTACGTGTCATGAAAGTTGTGGAGGGAAGTAAGACCGCGTATAAACATGTAAATCAGGCAGAAAAAAAGGGAAAGTACAAGGCTAATTATGTTCCTAACTGACTGATTAAGTCTCTTTTACCAGTCGCCTTCTGTGTAAATTGCGTTTCTATCTTGGGAAATTAACTAGGCTATGTGGACCGCACATGTGTTCCAGCTCTCTTCATTTGAAACCTTCATGTTAATACTGATCTGATCCTCGTTTGGCTGCGTGAGCATATGTGTGTGTGTGTGTGTGTGTGTGTGTGTGTGTGAGAAGCAGCAAGAGGAGAGGAGACGGAATGAAAGAACATATTTTCAAATGTGTGTCAGTGTGTGTAAATGCACATGGAGAGAGTTTTCATATATGTGTGTGTGTGTGTGTGTGTGTTGGAGGTTAGGGGCGGAATGCAAAACTAACTTTGAAGAAACAATTTCCATGTAATCCGTCAGCAGCCTGGCGTCAATCCCGTCGATACTCCGCTAATTACAAAATCAATGGCCATGAATTTCCACAGCTGTCACACCCACAGGAGCCCCGGAGCCGAAGCTCTCCGAGGCTGTGTTCAAACGAGCCGAACTGCCCTTTCGCCCTCCCTGAGCCTCCCTCTCAACCCCTGCCTTCCTCTCTCACACGTCTCCCTTACCTTTACATCCCTGTCTTTCCATCAACAAACCCCCCTCCCCGGCCCCGGCTCTCCCCTCCCATTTATCCTCCCCTCTCTCCCATGGAGAGTTTGTCATCAGAAGTCTAAAGCTCTGGGCTCAGCATTTTTTTTTATTTTTCAGTCAGGCAGGAGAAAAGACTCCTAACCGGCATTGATTAGTGGGGGGACAGGCCCGGCCTCATGAAAAGCAAACTGTCGATACGGGCGCAGCATCTTCACATTGGAACAAACGAGGCCCGTCGCTCCCCGACGCTCATTCCACTCCACTTAACACATTTTATTGACAGCCCCTGTTTTCCTAATGAAATGCTAAATATATCTCCCTCGGCTGTGGCGCGCTGGCAGCCACTGTTATGGAGATGGAGAGAATGAGAGCGCAATGTGACAGTCTCTCACACACCCACACACACGCACACACACACATGCATGTGCTCACAAGTTGAAATATAGAAGCACACACACACACACACACACACACACACACACTCACACACATAGGGAGTGTTGAATTAAAGAACCATGCTGACCTTTTTGTCCCTCTTATCAGCCTTCAGTGTGGAAGTGATCGGCTCCACATATTTTGCTTCATTTCTTTGTTTTTTGTTTTAATTTAATTCCAACTATTTAGATTTAAAGATTTGCGGTAGAGACGTACCTTCCTGTTAAGCTCATGACACCAAAATTAAATGGATATTTGTCGAATTACAATAAAAATACGATTTCTTGATGATACCTTTGAATATATAATTTTTTAAGTCAGCAAATTAAACCACAAGTAATCTAATGTATACTGTTTTATAATGCGATGAATCATTCTATTATATATTTCCTTTAATTTCCACTTTAAGAGGCTTAAGATAAAAAAAGGATCGTATTCAACATTCATCTTGTTCCCCAGAATGTATCCTCAAATATGTGTTATATTTGGAAAGTGTCCCAACTAGAATTATAAATGTGGGTTTCTTTCATTCTGTGGGTTTGAACAATGTTTGCGACTGAGAAGCTTGACTCTACCTGAGTTGGCGAGGGCGATGGCTTTGAGCGTGACAAACTCTTCCTTCTCCATGCGCAGCTTCTTGTAGCGTCGGACCAGCGGCAGGATGGCGACGTGGAGGTCCAGCAGGCCTGAGATCCTCGCCTGCTCCTCGTCCACCACGTAGTCCTCCGCGTACACAATCTCGTCCTCGCAGGGCAGCGAGCGAAACACGATGCTCAGCACCAGGATCTCCATCCAGGCGCTTTGCAGGAGACTCATCTGGTCCGCCAGCGAGAGAGTGGAGAAACCTAAGGAAGTGGAAAGAAAATGTTTTAGATATTTTACTTTTCCAGTGACTGCTGCTCTCACACTCTATAAGCGAACGACAAATCACGAGATAAACCCATTAACCTCGCTGCACTGTAATTAGCCGACTCAAGTCCTCAACATGTTTTATGGGCTGCGTATACAACCCGGGATAATCCCCGGAGAAGTCCAACTTGAAACAGGGGGCCGATGACTGTATGTGGTGGCTTAGGGGAAGAATATAAATCAGTCAAGTATGGAGGCCTTTGAAACATGAGCCGGGGCTGCTTCAGCCATCAGCCGTCAACTGTGAGCCTTCTGCAAGCCACCGCATAAGCACATGAGACGCTGCTTAGTGGGGACAAATCCACTGTTTAACCTAATCATCTCTTATTCTTGTCATGGTACCGAAGAGAGAATACTAAATTAATTATCCAACAACGTAAATTCAGATTCTGGATTTTAAAGTTAAAAACTCTCCTTCAATAGAGCAGGTTACATGAATGAATTCAGGGTAATTTATTTATTTTTTAAAGTATAAAGTTAATCAGAAGAAGGAGGAATCTGGATTTATAATTAGACACTCTAAGCCTGAAAGTAGTAAAAAAAAAAAACAGTTATGTAGAGTTTAGTGAATTACATTTGTTTAAAAAAAACAAGAAATCTTATAATTTTTTATGTGATTTCATAAGGCTGATGTACTGGTCTTAATGTTACGTGTATCTGCTATTTGTGGTAATTCCTATTTCTCATATAAAGTCACGGGACTAGTGTATGAACTATAAAGAAGCCTCAACTTTTCCCCCGACACACCCAAGATGGAGGAAACGTTTGGGGAATAAAACAGTGAATTTAAGAAGAGTTGTGTTAAATCCACATTGTTCGGCAACTTATTATTATGATTTTTTATGATTAAAAGTGACATAATTGTGTTATAACGGGAAAGATTCTCAATCCAGCAAAGATGAGACAAAAGAGAAGCATATTCCACCTGATAAACATTCCCGTGATCCTTTTGTCTCCCGTGTTCAACCTTCTGCACTCGAGGTACCAATCCATGCAAGATCTTGAGGTCGACCCATCAACACTCTTCTCTAACAGTCACACACACACCACATCAAATAGACGGACATCTGAAAGGACCTCAAGCTCCACAATACCTTTCACTACTCTATAGTGAATAGGAAGGTGATTGGGGGTATTGACCCGGGGGGCCTTGAACCCACCACTGCGCTGGCTTAAATCTGAGGTTGTATGGATGGGAATGGGGCAGGTTGACTTAAGAGATCCACCCGATGGTTCTTATCAAGCAAATAGAGAAACGACGGGGGGAGAGGGAGAATGAGGGAGAATGAGGGAGAGAGAAAAGAGTGCTGGGGGTGTCATTGATTAGTAGATTGTAATCAGTCCACCAAATGCGAAAGGGGGATCGATCCGAGCCGCAGATCTGACAAACAGACAGTTGATGGAGGACATCCGGTACACGTTTAGGGGGGGAGTACGGGATACTGTAGGCTGCATCAGGAATTCATGAATTTACTCTCCATTCCCAAAAGACAAGAAAATTAATGGCTTTAATCCCATAAACTGTAGTCAGAATAATGAGTGAGGATCAATTACTATTAAAATGTTTCTTGTGTGGACAAAGCGAGTTAGACAAATGTATGTAAAGGAGTAATAATTCAGACAAAAAAAAGCCTAAAAACCCATTTATGAATCTGTTTTATACCACCTTTTAGGGCACCATTTCTTTTACCCAGATTTTTCTTTCTACATCTTTTTTGTACCGAAGCGTTCTTCAGCAGTCGTCTCCCTTTCTTTATAATTATTTTCTTTTCCCCAGCCTGTGTTAAGTGTTAAGTTTTTTTCCTTTCCTTCCACTTAATTTACCAAAGCGACGGAACGACTTCCCAGCTCCCTGGAGGTCGCCCCGGAGCTTCAGGTGTGTCGCCTGAAGGTGGCTGAGTTAAGTGTCTCTGTGGAGGGTGATTCCCCCTGATGAAATATCAATATTTCACTCGACTGATTTTCTGCCAAACATGACACAATATAGAGAAAATTGGGGAACGTCTATATCTTTGTCTCTGCAGTTTCCTGCCCTTGTGATGAAAAAAGGACTTGAACAAAGACACAGCACTACATGGTTGTTACCGACACTATGCTAAGCTAGGCTAGTTACCTCAAACAGGCTAAGGTTAGCTCTAGGAGCTGCCTTATTTAACGGAATTACTAAATACGAGTTAAAAAAACATTTTCAGACAGTGTGGTAGGTCAATTTAGCTTTAGCTAAAGCTAGCTAGCGATACTAGCTAAATACGGTATAACTCTCTTGTGTTAGCGGTCTGCTTGGCAGCGCTGCTTATAAATTTTTGTAGTTATTGTACACTTAACAGTACACTTAGACCATGTCTCTACTTGTATAAAAGGAGCTGAACCACAGCATGCCGTGGGATGCTAGTGACTGTTTGCAGAAAGGAAGAGTGCAACAGTACAGTACAGGATCAGATCAGAGACGTAATTGAATCCCTTTTTTCAGTGCAATGAAGAGACTGAGTGGTTGGCAGCGAAGCTTGAAGCTGTCATTGAGAGCTAGGGCTAAAACAGACAGCAGTTCACTCTCTATTCATTTAGTATCATTACAGGCCTCCTAAGAGCCCTAATGGGCCTAATAAAAAGACAGAGGTAATAATGAGACAAGAGGGCCCGATGTGAGCGGGAGAAGTAGGAGGGGGAGAGCCAGGGGAGCAAGAGAACAAGGAAGCCAGAGAGTGTGTGTGAAAGATATGATGGTGGAGTCTGTCTCATTCCCTGTGTGTGTGTGTGTGTGAGTGTGTGTGTGTGTGTGTGTGTGTGTGTGTGAGTGAGTGGCACAAAGAGGAAGAACGCGATGCTGAACTGAAGGAACATTAAATACCCGCATGCTGTTTCTTGGATATATAAATCTACACTCGTGTGCACTCAAATGTCTGCGATGATGCGTTTGTGCGAGGGCGTGTTAAGAGCTGCACAAACGACTGGCGACCTCTGACCTCCTGACAGCCGTGATTCTGTTTCCCTTTTCATGACAGTGTGTGTAACATTCAATCAATGGAGTTACAGCCTTCCTCTCAAACATGTTCAACCTCGGGTTTCTGCTTTAAAACGCACAGGAAAACCACATCTAACAGTACTTGAAGGCAAATGTGTGTTTTATTTATTTTCATTTGTACGCTCTGTACAAATATTTGCTTCTATATTTCAAATTATTAAAGTATGGCTCATATTTAAGCCTTTAAAATGACAACGCGAAACAGAAAACCTTTTCAACGTGCTTCCTGCATCTGGATGTTGAAGGACTTTTACATTAATGGAGCGATGTGCAGTAATGACTCTTATTACCTCATCGTTAAGGCCATTTGTGCAGTGGGCTATGAGTGTAATGGTGGGAGTGGACTGTTAAACTGTGGGGACCCCTTTTGTCTTAATCGTTACTCGGTGACACTCTGACCCGGTGGCCCAGGGTAAAATGTCCCCAGAGTGTCACATGCCCCTTTAATAACTCTGTCGGGTCTGCATTTAGAGCTCCACGGCATGCAAGATCAATAGTTATGCAGAGATAGAGGTCCAGAAATATGATGATACATCTCTTGAATTCATTTCTGCACCTCTGATTAAAAGGGCAGTATTTTATTGCGGATCACTCGGAAAAATACCATTTTTTTTAAAAAGATAGTTGAAAAAAACATATTTGTATGAAAATACTCCTTTTGTGCATCTTCCCAGGGGTTAGCCAGCACCCTTAAGTTGCACCCCCAGAGCCAGATCTCCTAATCAGACCACACAGCGCCCCCTGTGTCTTTGTAAAGTCACTGAGGTTCCAGGGCGGCTGTGACATCAGCACACCTTCACCCGCCCTAAACAGCATTCATTGAACATAGTGATGTGGCTAATCATGGAGCCAAACAACTGGTCAGTGTTGTGCCAATAGAATAATCTTAAGTCTGGTTGTTAAGGAGAGATTCATTTACTTGTGTGACCTTGCATATTATTGTATTATTTAGTCCTTTTTCAAGCAGCAACATTGAGCTCTCTTTCTTAATATTGAGAATTTTTCTTTAAAAAAATATTTGGTGTTTGTGCTCCTGGTGGGATAAAACAAGACATTTGAAGATGTTACCCTGTGCTCTGAGAAATGATGATGAATCAGCAGTTAACTGATAATAGCGCTTGCCTGGTGCAGCACTCATCGCATTCAAAATGATCGAATTGGCCACACGTGCAAATTTTCTACGTAAAATTCTTGATCGGATCAATGAGATGCATCTTCTTTGAGTTCAACCTGCCTTTAAACAACCCGGGGCCTGAAGTGTGTGCTTCAACTGATACGTGAAAAGAAAAGAAGATCTTCTAACATTTTGCATAACAAGTCTTATTTAAGAATTCGTCAACAAGGACCGGGGAAATCCATCAGTATTTCCCTAAATAAATCAATTTTACTGTGTAGTCTCCTTAAGTAAGTAAGAGGATTGCCTTCTTTAAGTCTGGGATTGAAATGGAATACATTGACATAGGGGCGGATCCCCCCCAGACTCTCCCACCCCACCCAGTCAAATCAAAGGTTTCAGCTGCTCTTTATTGATTAGATTTTAGAATATGGGACTAGCTTCTCCCTTCGGTGCAGATGAGTAGCAGATGTTAATTATCCTGTGTGTGTGTGTGTGTGTGGTGGTGGGGGTGGGGGTGTGTGTTTACGTGTGCCTCAGTGAACTACTTCAGTAATCTCATACTGTAACGTTCCAGCAAATTAAAGTACGCATGCAGGTTGACTTCCCTGCCAACAACAAATAATCAATGAATCCTGCTTTTCATGAATCAATCGTCACAAATTATTTGTTTTTAGATTTCACAAACCAAAATAACTGATCAGATAATCCCAGTTCATTTATTTTAAAAGAAAAAACTAAGATTTTAAATTATTGATTTTTGGCACAACACAGGAAATGAATATCTATTATGTGCTTAAAATGGTTAAATTGAGAATGGGAATCTGAAAACCATATCCTAGAAAACGCAGTCTTTCATTAGCAGTCATGTCTCTCTACCTGGGATATGTTTTGCCCAGCCGATGATGACCACCAGTTCGCGGTCGGCCAAGTCGCACAGCGTGGTCAGGGCCTTGATGTCTCCGTCGGGCATGGTGGGGTCAGGCATGGCATAGATCTTCTCTGGCTCCACCACCAACAGATGGGAAACGATCTTCGTCACTGAAGGACGGGAGGACAGATGCAGACATGGAGGGAGAGAGAGAGAGAGAGAGTGGATGTGAGGCTAATACAAATGCAAAAATGACAACAAATAAGAAGAAATAATACATTTTATTAATATATTCATGTCATAATATATGTTGCATAGTCAAAAACATGTAATCTGATGATAGCATAACTCCAAAAAAATGTCATGTGCATTATACAACAAATACATTTTAATTGTAGACCAACATTTCTACCAAAGTTGTGCAATTGCTTGTAAAACCACATCACCAAAAGCGTGTGACTCACATGGCTTTTTGGCTGGAGGAGGGATGCCGAGGCCGAGATAGGCGCTGTTCTCCGCGTCCAGCCTCCGTTTGTACTTCTGTCTCCCCCCTCTCACCCGGTCCAGACGCACGCCTGCAAAACATCATCACACATGTGGAGATGTCAGCTGAACCAAAGACACTGTGAAGACAGTCGTATGTGATTTGCATCTAATCCTTTAGCTCCAACTAGTTCTAATGATGATTAACTATTTGCATATATTTTGCTCGGTCATAAATCAAGGTGCACCTCGGGCTCTACTCAGCAGCTTCTCTTCTGCTCAGGATTTGTTGTTACTTTTAAATACGTTCTAAAATGTTGTACTATTTATATAACTGGAATAACAAGCACGTTTAAGAAGCCTTTCAAATACCTTTCCAGTAATTTATTCCTGTATAAGTAACTATATTTGCATTTTTCGTCACCAAGTTTTCGCCCCCTTTATGTTTGACCTTTTAACCGACAGACGTCCCTCCATGTTGCGGATGGGAGAGTGTAAGCGTCTAGTTAGTATACAAACTGACATATCAGGGATTATCTTTAGAGCCATCTCAAAGGACACACGGGCTCCGTCAGATGCACCTTATGTGCTGGATTTACACGCTGGTATTAAAAGCTGAGCATTGAGGGAGAGCAAACAGATTTTACATGGTCAAGTGGAATTGAGTCGTGTGAGATTTCCCAGTGACTCGTATAAATTCCTTTGATTCCCCTGGAAACAAAAGAATCCGATTAGGATGGTCTTTCAATTTCCTGACACCGACTATCCACTAACCTAATTACCCAGCGTGCCCAGAGGGAGCTCATTCTTCCCAGCAAACACAGTGAGATCATTTTATGCCTGGCAGATTGAAGCTAAATCGAGAGCCCCTCTCCGAACACAGCTTTCCATTTGTACGCCTTAGAGTAATCAATAAGGCTTGCAAATAGACTTCTTGTTCTTTGAACACATGTGGATGTGGTTTTAATTAGTCAGTTACGGGCTAGGAGCTGGGTTTTTTCGACAGATGGAGCTTTAGTAGCTGTTTCTAACATTACTCTTGGTTAAGGTAAATTTAAAATTCTAAATTGTGCTGTGGGCATGCGTGTACTCCAGATATTAAATAAATGCAACAGCTTCTCTCTATTTAATGACACACACAGGCCTAATAAAGGGATATGCAGTTAGCAAAGACTTTCACAACAATAAGCTCACGTAATAAATAAACTTATTAAGCAGGCGTGTACATTAAATTCCTGTACGATAGACTTGTCAGACTAAGTGACGGCAAATTGTTGCTGCCTTTGTCCCTGACATGGAGCCCCGTCCTACCGTGTGTGCACACAGAAGCACACACACTGTTTTCCATGCTGCAGGCTGCAGGGTCATGCGGCTGCGACAAGCGACGAGTGACCAAACGGTCCAGAGTTAGAATTCCAAAATCCGCGGGGGCCGTTTGAACTGGAACATCCAACTGGCCCATAATTAATAGACGCCGACAAGAATTAAGAGCTCAGCGCTAACCAGTTTCAGTTTACAGCTTAGCGGCGCTGCAAACGGCAGGAGGGCAGGGAACGTGACAAGAGAAAGAAAAGGGTTAGATAACGTTGAAGAACGGGAGGGACGGCGGGGGAATAACACAGAACAAGCTGCTGTTTTTGGCTGAATGTATCAGTTTTCTGCAAGATCTCCGTTTTTTCCCCTCCTTTCTCTCACTTTCCCTTCCGTCCGTCTCTTTTTTCTCTCCCTTTCAGCATCGAGTGTACATCTCCCTCCCCGACAGCCCTGCCTGTCCCAGCCAGCGCCTGATCCCACCAGTGCCGGATTATCTCCTCCCCATGTGATACGGCACAGTACTGAGAATCTGACCACAACAAGACAGCTGGATGAGGCCCCTTGTAGAGGGCTGGGGGGGGTGAGGGGGTTGTGTCATCGTCAGCACCACATTCCACACCTCAGGGCCCAAAACCACAGCCAGCGTGCTGCAAGACAATCGGGTCCAGAGGAGAGCTTGTGTCTCAGCAGCGAGAGAACCTGTGACACAAATCATCTTCAAAGTATCCGGATCATTTTGTTTTTTTTTTAAACAGTTGCTGGCCTTTCAAAATAAAAGTGTGGCAGCCAAAGTATGGATGCAGGGGTGAGGCTGTGGGGAATGTGCAGTGGTAGAAGACCGTGTGCTGAATGTTATGAGCACGGTAAGATCATACAGTACGGAACGCTCATAACACGAGGAAGACGGCCTGAGACACAAAGATACCGGCCGACAGGCCATCCTTGCTCGGCATGTGTGTGTGTGTGTGTGTGTGTGTATGGAAAGACGATGAGGCATGTTTGCATAGGAGCAATCTTTACAGCCACCTGACCCCGGCTTCCCTTTCACATTCAATATCTTTATTGACTTATGCAACATTAAAGCACATTCCCGTGTTTTCCTTCATGTGGCAGCCGCTGTGTGTATGAATGTGTCACCAGGATTTATTTCATTCTTTTAAGTGTGTTTATTATTAATTTAGAAGAATTCATTTAGATTAGAAGTAACCAAACCATTCAAAGCATAATAATCATTTCTCACACAAACACCAAAGATATAGAAAAAAAGTCAGTAAATTGTTGTTATTCCAAGAACTTAAGTTGGTTATCTGTGTCTCTTCTCCACAGAATTCAGTTTGGGAATAATACATTATTTATTTATATATCGTTTGGTTGATAGGGAGACTACTGGACTCACCCTGTGAAATACCTACTATGTGTACATTTCTTTGTTTAAATTATAGCATGTAATTCCCACATAAAGTACAAACAACATGACTTCTATGTCCTCAATGGATACGGGCCTCCACACTTTATAAACTAAACTAGAAAATACAGGACAAATCAAAAATAAACTAAGATGTAAGAAGGTTCATTAATAAATGAAATCAAATAATAAATAAATAATACAATAATACAAATAATTGAAAAGTCCAAAGCATTGATGTGAGATTAATTAATACGTTGCATTAGAAGTTCTAAAGAAAACTGATTTAATCACAAATGTACATGTGGCTCATACACTGTGTATCAAGCTTGTGTACTATATGTTGCTGCATGAACATGTGCTTGCTTATGTGTGTGTGTGTGTGTGTGTGTGTGCGTGTGTGTGTGTGTGTGTGTGTGTGTGTGCGTGTGTATCTTGCTCAACTATTTTCAGCTGCTCACCTGTCAGAGGCGCTTCTTTCTAGAGAATGTGTCAGAATTGGCTGGCTGGCTAACGCTGCCAAAGAGAGATTAGGTGGTCCCTATTTTAGCTGGGAAAAATCAGAGGGATGCAGCGTGTGCCGACCCCCCCCACACACACACACACACACACACTCACACTCACCCTTTGCAAGGCACAGGGACCTTGCCCTTCCAGAGCTACTTCTGAGGGCCGAGCCTGCAGAGAGCTAAAGACATCGCACAGCTTTTGTTTGATTGCGGAGGCAGCGTAGAGGAGGGAGGGGGGGTGAGGATGGCATCCCACCTGCTGTAAACTCCCAAATGGGCTGACAAGACAAAGCAGGAGTTTTTCTCCCATAACCTCACTCACTGGCATCGCTCTCTTTATGATGTTTTACACTCTAATAATCTGAGCCGGCGTGTCCGTGAGGGGTATAACTGTGTAACACAGAGCCGCCCTGACCACAAATGCAGCAATAATCGGAAACATCTGGGCGGCGAGAGATGACCGGGTCGATCCAGGATCTCCCGGTGTGCCGGCGGAGCAGGCGTCGTCGGGGGGCGAGCGGTTGAAAGACGTGGAAGGTGCCAGCTGGAGACATGGACCTCAAGGTCCGGGCCCATGTCACTTGTCAGGCGGGTGATATACATTTCGTACATGAATGTGTGTGCGTATGGGAGGTCAGCACTTAGTTAAATCCCCTTCTTCAGAGGAACATGTGTTAGCCTCCGTGTCTGATCTATCACCTGCCAGACAGCGAGGACAGGCCAGTGCTGAGCCTCTGGGTGGGCACCGACTCTCAGCTACAGTCTGACAGCTACTGTGACACCCTAAAAAAGCAAACACGCCTCCATACGTGTGCCGTTAGATCGACAAGTTTGCGCTACGAGAAAGAAAAAGTGGCGAGGGGGGTCAGAGGGCATTGTGTCCTGACAGTTTAACTGCCCTGAACACACAGACGTGGAGCTCTAAAGGCCAAACTGAAGACTTCAAAGGCACCCATACAGTATAGACTGCTATATCTTGATTTCGATGATGTAATCTCGGTGTATAGATTGGTTTCTGATCTAAGCCTATTGATTGGAAAGGGACCTGACAGTCTGTGATATTGGATATGGCTTTACTAATCTTTTGTGTATGTGGCTGGAGGAAAATAAGGCTGTAACATTATACCGGTAGCCACGTTCGCTCAGGAAAGACTGCTGATCCCTATCTGTGGTCGGGCGAGGGCGAGACAGCGCGGTGGGTTGCCAAAATAGTCTGGCAGCTTGTATTTATCCACCACATTACAGCTGTGTCAGACAATCCCCACAAGCACACCACAAAAACACCGAGCTAACGCTAAAACCAGGAAGCGTCGACTTGGGAAGAGCAGAGGCTAAAGCGTCTTATATTGGAATTGTTCAAAAGAAATCCAGCTTCTGTATCAACAGGACAGACAGTATGTGATATTTGCTAACCTGATGATGTGATTATTCGCCAAAACAACAGAATCTTTTGCGGCGCTAAAAAGCTAAAACAATAAACCTGGAATGACTAAAAAAAAAAAAATGCTAATTCAGTTCAGAAAATTCTTGCATCATTTAACAGCCCACCGTAATGCTATGGGGTTATTAGCGCTGCTATTAGCTGCAGGCAGTGACTCCTGGCAGCGGTGGCTGACACCATACCTTCCGCGAGTTGTAATTACGTGAGAATTTTTCCATTGGACGTGTGACCTTTTATCAGCCTCAGCTGGACATTTAAGGGGTCGCCAAGCAACGCACGGCTCATCCAGGCGCAGCAGTAAAGCCGGATCTGGAAAGAAGCCTGTCATCTACAACATTTGAGAGTCTCTTATACTTTTCTCTCAAACACCAGAGATTCGTTTCTTGTCTCCAAAAACAACAAAAAAACTGGTCGCTCACATCCAAACTTACGTCCTGTCGAGCAGACCTAGTCCTCGTGGTTTGGACCGACACCGACACCCGAAGCCACCGGACCGGGCTCGAGGACTGAAAGCCGGCTGATTAGCGGCAGGTGTTCCGGGGAGGCGGTGCTTCCCCCTGCCCACCGATGGAGCTGTTCTATAACTGTGGCAGCTGGCACTTTATAATTCAGGATGGCACGCTTAGAGCGGAGCTTAGAGGGTCCTCGTGGATATATTAGACGCTTTTAGAAACGACTGATCACATAAGTTCTCTCAACATCTTCTGCCGAGTGAAAGCACTTCTTAGGATACTGCCGTGAGTGAAAACATAACTTTGGGATGTAGCGAGCGAGGAAATGAAATATTTATACTTTCATGTATATATCATATATGCAGGTTGACATTGGCTTCTTTTATGACACCTGCATTCTTATTACACTGTGATTATTCCTTTTCCATGGCAAGCCCTTGACCACTTGTTACATGGCGATCTCATTACATGAAGTAGGGCAAGTTGCTGTCCCCCACTGATTCCATGATCAAAGCCCCCCCCTCGTCTGTAAGAGGCCACGCCACGGCACTATGCCACCATTAAATGTCCTTTTTCCTCTTAATTGAATGCCATCACTTTCAGAGAATCACCTACTGTGCCACATGTCGCGGTGGCTGTGATGCGGCGTCTCAGGATCAGCAGGCGGTGGACGCTACAGATTCTCCCTCTCTCTCACACACACACACACACTGACCGGCCACATCAACGGCTTAGCTCAGACCGCCACAGTACAATACCCCATCGTTTCCCTCTAAGCATGTGCTAATAGTTTCAGCTTCATTTCTCAAGCAACTTTGTTTTTTTTGGCCGGGAATCAAAGCCTCGGCGTGAGATATTTGGGCCGGGATGAAGACATCAAGAGCGGGCGCATTTACAAACAGTGTTGTAATGGCAACAGAATGGACGAGCCGTCATTTCTGAGATGATCAAACGCAGCTTCGTCGGTACATAGAGAAAGTATTAGTGGCCGCCAACCAAGAGCCTGACATACAATCTTGTGTTAGCGGCACAGATTGCATTTAACTGTTGCTGCCATCTATTATGAGTCGTGTTTGGTGCTGGCAGGACACAACAAAACTGTACCACCATGATCTATTTAAGGAAATTTACGACTGTTGTGTCTCTAAAAACAAACTCTTGAAACGCTCCTTTTTTATATTCGTATATCATACAATCGGTGTGGATGGCAGCGGGATAAACTCCTGAACTCAACCTGGTTTGCTGTACTTAGTGGAGTCTCATCAGAACTCAAATAATGTTGTACTGAGTATTAAAAAAACAAAAACACTACTATGGAGCTGGCATTTGTCAACTAAACTCTTACTGAGTGTTTATTTGGATCAGATTTTTTTTAAATATTGATACGATGTCTATCATGTCATATTTGTGTCCAGATTGGTCTGAGTCATAACTTTGGGAAGGAGTATGAACTATTAAATAACTCGTACAGCATCACTGCCTCCCGTATTGTCCTCCACATTTTTTTTAAAATGTTGAAACTCACTATGGGTTTATCTGAAAAAAAAAGAAAACTCTAAAAAATAAAGATACCATGAATAAATAAAATAAAAAAATCTCTTTTTACACATAAACAAATAACTAAAACTCACCAAGAGTCAATTAAATACATGACATGGAGTTACTGAATTAAATAACACATAATATTCTCTTGCTTGCACCTTCACTAGTGAGAACCATAAAATAAATATTAACATTGTCTTGTGACAGTGATGTTACAGAGAACCAATCAACGTCTTCGATTTACAAAAATGGATTTTCAGCAGTCAAAGTTTCTGTTTTTATAAATCTTTGGGGAAAACCCACACTACTGTCGTATCTTTAAGATAAAAATATATTAAAAATATAATACCAATTTATCAAAAAGTTGCATTTCACTTCAATGAGCTTCTTTTGTTAAGTTGCTTAATTGTTGACGGTGTGCAAGGACTCATATCGAATATATTTGATGTCACATATAAAGGGGTCATATATTCATAAAATAAGGCATTTTTAGGTTGAACTGCATAAAAATCTGTCCCAAAAAATCTCTCCAAAAGAAGAACTAAGAACCAGAGCAATGTGGATCGGCTCTTATAGCTAAACACAAATAATAAAACAAAACAAATACAAATTAAACCAAAAAACGTTTCTTTGAAAAAGAAAAAAAAAAAAATCTATCGGCCACATTCCCCTCTGTATTCCCAAATGTCTCTCTGGTGGAGAAACAACACATGCAGGAAGTAACGTGGGCCGTTCGGAAAGCATTTAGCGGATCAATACGTCAGGCAGGAGAGGGGAAGGGAGACAGACAGACAGAGAGTGGGTGAGGGAGAGAGACACCCAGGGCCCAGGGGAGAGGGAATACTAGGGGGAACAGCCTGTGCTTTTCAAGAGTACTGTTACACTTCATAGTCAGTCTTGGGAGGAACATCCAACTCAGCAGCTTTTCTCCACCCGTCTGAGTTAGACGCTGTGATGCTCGCCGCTGTGAGGAGAGGTAAGTGAGTGATGTCACTGGTGTCTCCCGGATGCACTTCTACCCCCGGTAACTGGTCGACTGGATTAGATCCACTGGTACGTGAATCTACTGAGCTTTTGTGCAAAATGTTGATTTTTACTCCTAAAGCCAACATGGAGATTTTTTCACTCCAATCCAATTTTTCTATCACAATTTTCTCAAATTGTTGAGACCAATAGGCTCCGTTTAAAATCTCACAAGGTTTGCAGCTAAAAATCATTTTAATTATTGAATTAGAAGCGTCACAACAATACGGTTACATCACGGTTGTCGGTTGCAGATCGCATTTTCAATTATGCGTCAGCCCCAATATCTCTTGAATGATATCTGGATTTAAATAATGACAAAACCCGGTGATCAAATCAGCACTCACCTTCTTTCAACATGCCGACTTTAAGACATTTCATGAAGCGGCAGGCCTGGCACGACTTGCGTCTCCTTTTGGTGATCTCGCATTCATTGGTGGCCGGACAGCTGTACTCGATATTCCCTGCAGAAGGTTTGGAAAAACACGGCGTCATTTATTCTGTGAGCACAAAGAGGTGCGGATCAGCAATTAGCAGGAATTTGTTGAACAATTACTGCATAAAAAAGGAGACAAATCAGAAAAAACAACAGAGAAAGACCATGTAAGACAACACACACACACACACACACACACACCTGTCCCAAGGTGACCCCGTGTGACTCTCCTGAAGGAGAGGAGGGTTTAGTGGCATTTTGATGGGACATGTAAAAAGCACCTCCCCGCCCCGGAGTCCCACCCCCCATTCTGATCCTCAGATAAATTAGCTTCATTAATGCAGAGCTTCCTCTCCGCAACGCTCGCCACGACCCTTTCCAGCCCATCCTTCTTCACAGAGAGGCTGATGGGAAAGCTGCCCTCCCTCAACAACACGGGGGCTAAGAGATGGACGCGCATACAAGCGCTCTGCATAATCTTCTCCGGTAAAGACCCAGGACCGCCGTTAGACTCGCCAATCTAAGGATCCCATATCATGTGGCGAAGCTCGATGTATTATTCAAGTCCGTCTCGACGTTTGTTGGCTCACTATGGAAATGTTTCCTATGCAATTTAATCACCCGGTTCCAAAAAAAGCCCGAAATGCAGACATATTGAATATGCTGCCATGTAATCGCCGCCTGTTTTTTTCCGGTGAACAATGGTTTTTTTTCGGGAATCGCTGTGCAGTCACTTCAAAAGTGGACGTTGACCCCAAGAATTCAATGACAAATCCTCGTTCCCAAGGATCCAAATCCCTTGATTGAGTGTTTAAACAATGTCCCCTTAGTCCTTACTATTAATGGTACCTAAAAACAGCAAACCAGGTGTTATCTTCTGCAGTTCTGCCAGAGCTCCCCCCCATACAACACACACACACACAACACACACACATTCCCCTGTTGGTCAAGGAGAAGGTGCCAACATTTGTCAGGATCCCTGGCATCGACGGTGCCAGCAGGGTCACATGCACAGTGAGAGGCCCGGGGCACGGTGCCAGGATGCTGGCTGCTGCCGGTTTCAGGGTGGCTGAAGTCTTTTAAACTGAATACAGTAGAGTGCACCGGCTGTGTACCAATTCTATTCTACAGGCTTCTATACAGCAAGTACTAACCGTCATATACTGTTGCAAAGGACAAAAGGCAGTAACGTATGCACACTAAAAGAATGCTTGTTTTTTTTTTTTTTAAGGGTACCGCTGATGTACACTAATGTCCCACTATGTAATTCACACAAGTAGGGGACAAATGCATATTAATTCTATTTTCTTTTATTATTTTTGTAATGTTTTATCGGTTACAGCATTTCATAGTCACAGTTTGACTGATGACTGGTGTAGTGCAAAGGAAAAAAGTATTTCTTGTATTATACAATCATTACGTAGTACAAACTGCATAGGATTAGTACGTATGAGTGGGTATTTTGTACTAGCAGAAAATGAGGCAATCAATTAATCCACCTTAGAAATGCCATCATCAATTAACTTCACAGAGAGAACCGTAAATGTTTTTCTAAAGATTTAATGGTTCATAGTTTTTTTTTTTAAATATCCAGTGTGCATCAACATTAAGGGCATGTCCTAAATGACTCCCTATTGAATATATAGCACACTTTATCTCGTATCCACCGCTTGGGTGAAATGGATCCACTATTTAGTGCCCTCAAAAACATCCATAATAAAATGGATTAAAGGGAATGAAAGGAAACATCTTCTCCCTGAATGGATCAAAAAATAACCTGTGTGTGTTCATGATTATGTGTGTATGTTAGGGGGCGGGGGGGGGGCTGGGTTGCATTAGGGGTCCACAATAGTCTTAAATTGCCTACCTCTAAAAGCTCACTGTCGGCATACCCTCTTAGTTAATCAGGTCTTGTGTCCACCTTTATTTCTCAGAGGACATTTCAGCCACTCTAATATCCTTCCTTAACCTCTCTTATTTTCCCTCTAAATTTTGATATATTATTATGCCATGCTATTATCCACGCACTCATCTCCACTCAAGCCGGACCTCTCCTTGTCCTCCTCCTTTACCGAGGCCGGGACCCCCCTCCCTGATTACCATTCCATTAAAGCGGCTTCTCCTTTCAGTGAGTGACCACGTCCCCTTTGTCCCTTGTCCCTCTGCCTTTTATTTGGAGGACTCCTCAGCGTCTCTCTCCTCTATCCCCTTCCTCTGTTATTGCCCCTGATCACACGTGCCTGAGCTTCTAATTGCCCCTCCATCTCCTTCCCCCTTGGGTGTTGGCTGGAGGGGCCCAGGGGGGAGGGAGGAAGAACAGATCCACACCTCCCGCCCGCCGTTTCTCGACTCTCTCCCAATGAAATGCCTGGCTCTTAATTACAGTCACCCAACACTGATTGTTATTGACTGAAACTCCCGCGGCTCAGGACGAATGACGGACAGATTAGGTTCATTATGGGCCTGTCCTCCACGAAGGAGAGCAGGAGGAAGAAGAATCACAAAGTCACGCATGAACACTATTTACAGTCCTTCATGGCTTCGCTGGTCAGACTGGGACGCGTGTGGCCTGTTAACGACCAGACGAAGCTAAACAGTTAGGTTGAAACATGTATTCACATTTTATTTAAAACAGTCTGAATGGCACTGATGTGTTTTAACCAGTTTGTATTTTCAGCATCATTCTTATGTTTATATTGCAACGCGTTGAATCAGCTTCAATCAGCCAGAAGAAAGCAAGCCTTCATTGTTTTCAATGCTTTTCAGAATCTAGAAGCAACATTTTCATTGTCTCCGAGTTTCTTTGGTATAATCATTTTGTGCCATATTATGTCATTTATTTTTGTTTCTGCAAAAGAACAAACTATCAGGTTGATCAGGAGTATCAGTGCTGCAGAACAAGGTAATACTGTTCTATTAAAAAATATATATTATTATATATTATATCTTTGTGGAAGATAATACCTGTAGAGTGTTTTGGGCTACAAGTGATTACATAAAGTATACACGTGTAGTAACCAGCTATGTTTATTGAATCAGTGACATTCCTCAACTTGTTGGCAGTAATTCACTATTATGGATTTTGCCAACTACCAATAAAAAGAGGGAATGGAGAAGCTGTTTAACTGTTTTTTTATGACGGGTTTGGACGGATCATGTTTACCTCCTCAATGTGGCCAAGGCCTCTCTAACCTGCTGTCCAGCTCCATGTCTACAGACAACAAATCCTGCAGATAAAATCCAAAAATTCTGCATCTCAGTTTGCAGCATATTATCTCTATCCAAGTCATTATTCTGGAACAGCTCCCACACATGGCAGAGTCGATGCCAGACGTAAGATTCACATGCCACGCATCAAAAAAGTAAAAAAAAAAAAAAAATCACAAGCCAGAGCAGATTTACAGTCTGGGCCTAATGCCTGCTGTAGACGTTCGTAATCACTACCTCGCATTAGTCCCATAAGAGCAGACGGTTGGATACCAGCACTGAGGAACACCTCAATATGTTATACTGGCACTCAACTGTCATGGTAAAGCTAATAAAAGAGAATTAAGAATCATTATGGAAAATATTACACAGTACAGAATATTCGCCCACCTGGGAAATTACAGGATATATGATGACTCTCAGGCGAGCCAATGAAAAGTGAGGTGGGAAATACCTTGTATCGTCCTTTTGAAGAAGGCTTTGCAGGCCTCACAGGAGGCCACCCCGTAGTGGTAACCCGAGGCGATGTCGCCACACACCAGGCACAGCCTCTTGGGAATGGCGTTGAGCATGTACTCGCACTTGATCGGCGAGTCGTCGGCCACCACGCCGGAGCACTCTTCGTAGCGGCGTAGGCAGGCGGCGCCGCCTCCGAGCATGCCCGGGTTGAACATGGGCGGGGAGTCCAGGGCGTGCGAGTGTCTGCCGTTAATGTAGCCGCCGCTGGCGTCGGAGTTGCCGCTGGGACTGTGGTGACTGCCGGTGTCCACTAGCGAGGAGGATGGACTGGAAGGCTCGGTTTTGACGTAAGAACCACAGCTGGAGGATAAGTGTCGGTCCTCAGAGGGCATTCTGGTGAGCAACCTGGACCAACACACAAGACAAGCGGTCGGTTTAGGTCACCGAACTTTACAGAAGATATCGTGCAAACTGGGGAGCAACTCCAACTCAGGAATAGAGAAGAAACAATGTTCTTGGCTGATAACAATCTTTCAATCTATTCCAAAACATCAAATTAATTCTGTGGGAGATCAAACAGTTAGAAACAACTCGTCATGGATCAGGAAACGTTTCAATTAAAGTCAAAAGCAGACAAACAAACTGGAGGAACAGGGCTTTCACACAACAACAGCGATGTGCCGGTGTACCTCATATGCAAATAAGCAGCAGATTTTCAAGATTGAGACGCAAAGAACCTTCCATGAAAATAAATATACATCAGAAAACTGCCGTATCGGTGAAATTATCAGCGCTAACAAGTCTGACGAGATGCACAGAGCGTCGCTTTCCTCCATCATCTCCGGATCATTCAGCGAGAGATTCATCAGCTGTGATGGAGCACGCCGGCCCGTCGGAGTTTGATAGATTATGTTACAGACGCAACCATTTATGTGCTGGAATGCCAAGTGATATACTACAGCAGCTTATTTCTCTCAGGCGGAATGGTAACTAACGACCATATCAACAGATGCCCCATTCATCTTGCAAACAATGCCCAACAATTGGTCGGCTGCCAGAAGTAAATGAATGAATGAAACTTCAGAAGGCTGTTAATGGACGGAGAGAGGTGTTACACTCAGCATATGGAGGATCATGGGTAATACATGACCCAATCAATAGTCCCGGTTAGTTTGCCAAAGGACGGTGCCGGGTTACGGTGGACTTAACTGAGAGGTTGGAGAGGCTGAAGAAGAGGCACTGACCTGGGATTAAGTTCCCTGATCCCAGATTTGATTATAAAATTTGAGGAAAGGCAGAGTTAATGGAAAATGTTCCCTCTGTAGACGCGACAGACTTACAGACAAGAAGTAAATATTGCCCTATAACCAAGTATGATCCGATCATCAAAAACAGAAAAGCATCCTGGAGGCTAAAGACATTTTTTTTTTGCTGGTTTTATTTGTTAAAGCTCGCAGAGGACACATAACGCAGACAAGTTTTGTGTAAGAAGATACTGTACTTTTTGAAAAATGCATCACAAATCCATGCAGGCTGGGAACTAGTATGTGCACAATAAACAACATAATTATATAATATCACCTTATTGTATGCTATATCAACATGACCTCGATATTGCCCCGTATATTTACATGCATAAAGTCAATTTGATTCATTCGTCTGTTTTAATTTGATTTATTTAGAAAAAAATGCAATAATTTCCGGTATAAAATCCAATAAAATTAGTTATTCTTACAGGCCTAAAAGTGAAAACTGCTGCTGTTGTCGGACGTTTTCCCTTCACAGCAGCGTCGCCTCTGTCTGTTGTTGCACTCAATAACATCCTCTCAAACAAAGCATGAAATGAGGCCTGGATCCGTGTTCGAACCGCTGGCTCTGTCTGTCAGAGCCGGTGCCGATCTTACACAACTCCAGCCCCTACATGCTTGCGAGTTGTAAATACTGGGGTGACAACGGCGGAAAGCCATGTGAAGAATGTCTGAAACTAACAAGAAGTTAATGCCGACCAGATTCCTCTGAACTTGTTGCCCGTTCGCTGCCAGGGGGCTGCCCCCGTCTGTTATATTTGGTGTTGCGGTTAGGAATGCATCTTCCCTCTTCCCCTCTGTGCATAAGTGTTTATATAAAGCCATGAAGTCATCAGGCCCTGACAACATGAAACCTCCCTTTTAACTGCTCACGGGTAGCCAGTGGAGGGTGGAGGGGGGAGGAGGAGAGAGAGCCTCTACCCCTGGGCCCAGATCAGATCTATTGATCCTCTGCTTCCTTCCTGTTCCAGATGAGGCATGAAAAAATAAACCCTCCTCTTACGGGTCCCAGACATTCCTTATGCATTTTTAATCAGCCGGGACTGTTAACATAGTGCAAGATGGAGCGATACAACATTATGTTAGCCTTTCATTCTGGACTATTGCGGCTTATAAAAGATTCACAGGGCTCACGTTAAATCTTGTAAGCAATCAGCGTGCACCTATAGTCAATTGGAGGGTATATTTTCTCCCATCTGAGGGAATTGGAGAGAGCGGCGTGGTAACAGTTAATACATCATCGCAGCCAGATAGAGGGATTCCCTACGGAATAGCACGTTGTGGCATATGTAAAAAGTAGTTCACTCCCCACTTAGCGCACAGCAACGCTGGGGAGATGTTTTTTGTTAGGTTTAATGGAAATTTCTAATGGGTCCTTTCAAATCTGTCGAAATGAAATAATGGCACGAACCACCAATTCACGCAGACAGAAATAGCTTCATAGTTTCGTAATTTGGTTTCTTCCTCTTATTATAAAGCAGACATGGCGTTTTTCTTAGCGCAGCCCGACTCTCCTCAACCCGTCCCGCTCTCTTGGCAACACACACACACACACACACACACACACACACACGTGCACAAACGCATTGCACCCAATATCTAATGGGTTAGTGTTTGCTTCGCCACGCAGAAAAACGCCACAAGTCGAGCAGACAAGCAAGACTCATCAGACAGACGTGAAGGTCACCTGCCTTCTCTGCTCTGCTGCTGTTCTTCCGAGGCCCAGACGGTCCCACAATGGCCGCCTCGGAGCAGCACGGACGCAGGTTTTCGGTGTGTCCACCGCACCGAAAGAGAGCGTCTAGACACGACTCCAAGCTAGAGAGCTGTCCATAACGGTTAACATGAGCAGGACGCTGCCTGAAAGGCTGTACATGCTCAGCGGAGTGACCAGTGTTTTTTTGGGGGGGTTTTTGGAGCCAAAGTGTGATGGGTGTGAAAATGTCCCACCAGAGCAGCTTAAAATCTCCGACGTTTCTGTGTGTGTGTGTGTGTGTGTGTGTGTGTGTATTTTGGCATGCCTCCTCATCCTGGCAGTGGTGCAGATCCCCTGCTTCCCTACATAAATCCTGAATCCATCCACCTCTTCTCTAAACCATGAAATATGTTTTCCAGCCTTTTGAATTTCCGCACAATTCTTTTTTTTTTTTTTACCAGCAGTAAAAAACATTTCTTTTAATTTAAAGCAATTCTCCACAATGACCTCATGCTATCATTGGCTTCAAGTAAAGGGTGAAAAAAAATCCACTCTCTCTGTGTTTTACTATGTATTTTCCCACTGAGGGGAAATATTATTGTGAAGCCTGGGGTTAAGCTTGTAGCAAGCAACACAGCGTAAATCACGGTGCTGAACACACAGTCGAACATGGAAGCGCAGAAGGACAGAGGCAAGGAGCCATGCATGAAATTAGTTCATTAATCTTTCTATGATAGGCTGTCCTTGTTTGGGGCAAACTCTATCAGCTCTTAACTGAGTGCCCCCTTCCCGCCTGACACATAGATTACACCGTTAGTCCGCGGCCGGTGTGTCTGGGAAATGAATGGTCACGCGAGCAGGAAAATGGGGTAGCGCGTGTCGCCCAAGTGTTAAGTAGCAACAACAACATGCATGTGATGGCGTCAGCACAAATGAAGGTCATAAAAAAAAAACAAACATTTAAATGCATTTATACGCCGCTGTGAATAATAGTCTGTATGGACAAAAGACATGACTCCAAATATCATTTTGAAGCACATTTTAAGGTTATTTTTTCAAACCGAAACAGCTGTGTTTGTTAAAATCTGCATGTGTGTCTGCTGAAACCTTTCCAAGCTAAAGTTCTAAAATTCTACCTCTATCTCTCAGATCTCAGCAGTGTTTGATGCATTTATAGTCTTTACCTATAAATTGTGGAAGTTATCTGGTCTAAGTTATTGTGTTTTTATTTATTTTGTGTCTTAATATCTTGCCTCGTTGTGCCTTCTTTTGTGTTTCAATATTTCCTTTCGGCTGCGTGAAAAAATGAAAATGTCCATCACAAGTTCTCAGAGATCATATGTGTCATATGTCTTGCGTTGTCTAACCAACAGTGCAAAAACAAACAAAAAATATTCAATTTAAATTATAGCAAAAGAAGATTACAAACAAATATTCAAACTTGAGACGCTGGAATGTACACCAAAATAAAAAAAAAAATCTTAAATATTATTTAAAAAGTTTACTTTTCTAATTGTTTCTGCACTAATAAAGCTACATTTTGGGCTTTGATTGTGAAGAATTTCTCAATTCTAAGCGCGTTCACTCAGCGACATAAGCAAGCAAAATAACTAAGAGGACTTATTTACCACAGATTTTTGTCCTGAACTCGGTTAAAAAAAATCTCCACGCTCTTTATTAATCTTGTTTCGAAAACTGCAGTACAAATTCTTCTACATCTATTCTGCGTGGCAGATTTGTTTCTGCGTCTCCGTCGCACACACACACACACACACACACACACACACACACACACACACACACACACACACACACACACACACACACACACACACACACACACACACACACACACAGCATATGGCCTCTTCAATGTCAATGCCACGAGGAGAGATTGCATAGATTTCCCACATGGATGATGTCTCCTTACCTGGAGTATCAACCCCCATCTACATACACATCCACCACCTCCAGGAAATTGCTCTCCCTGCAAAGTCAAACACACCCCTAACTGCCTTTTAAAAAGAGACAGAAGAAGGAGGATATGGGGGAGAAAGAATAAACGAGCGGAGACTTAAGCCGTCATTGGGAATCAGAGGGGGACTCATGAGGGACAGTTACCATATTGATTTCATAAATAAACAGAGATGGCCATCGATCCTAATGTTATTTTGCATTTCAATTACTGCCCAGAAACATAACCTTCAAACGTCTGCTCCTCCACAGTAATAACATCCACTGATAATCACAAGCCAGTCTTGTCCGGCACAAATTGGCTTTTCTCTCTCTCTCTCTCTCTTTTTTTTTTTTTCCAAATGTGTAAATGACACAACTTTGCATTTGCCTAATGGTATTAGGGCATGGGCTGAATTTCAAGTGAGACTCAAGCTGATACAGTAAAGCGCTCCGGTCAATTGACACAATGCAAATGAACGTGGTGAAGAGGAATTAAGTTCACAATGTGAGACCTTGTGAAGCTACGATGAGGCCCATTAAATTAAACATGCCGGCTGACCCACGCTCCATGATTAGACGCACCGCTCCTCCTCCTCCTCCTCCTCCTGTGTGTTCATTTCATTTGATCAATAAAACAAACTCATTCTGAGAAGTCCTCTCCGCTGCCTGCATTCAGCCCGAGCACACCAGAGCAGTTTTGATTGAACAGCGGCTGCAAAAAAAAAAGAAAAGCATCTCCATCCTGATGAATTCAGAGTCCTTGACAGGCTGCCTAAAGGATACATCTACATCCCTATATCAAGAGGGGGTCATGACACGTAATGAAGTTATTTCTTGAGCTGGGTCGGATCCTCGCATGCGGCAGCCATCGCCATTAATGAACACATCAGGCTGAACACTCTGTTTTTTTTTTTCAGCCCCCTTGGTCATTTTGCCTGACCTTCTTGGTTGAATCTCAAAGCTGGCGGTGGAAGAGAAAGTTGGAGCGTCGCAGCATTTTTTCCCACAATGTGAACACAACACAGCACTGTCCCACCACCTGCTCCCTCCATCTCGACTCCACTGGTCCCACAAGCCAATAATCAAACAGCAAGATGGGTTTTTTAACATTTGGGAACACTAATAGTGTAGCGGTAGACATTTCCATACAGCGGAAAGGTGTGCTGGAAACTCACGAGAGTGATTAAGCAGAATGTGAGACACCAGACTCAACATTTTATTTTCTTTTTCTAGAGTTAGACCCAAATTATTTGTTTCAAAATAATGACACCATGACATTTTAATAATGTTCTTTCAGTGTTGGATTTTTATATCACGGCAGTTTCCAGTTAAAAAATAGACTATACAGCTACAACTTTGTGTCAGCAATAACTCCAGAGAATAAGATCAGGGTTTAAATATTCAGCTGTAATTTAATTAAGCTAAACCTTTCCAAAAACACATATTCAAAAATATTTAAAAAATATTTTAATGTGCCGCTCATTTGTCAAGAAAAACAGATCAAATATAAGGTTTGAATATTAGCTCCTTTATGAGGTGGAATTATATGGTCATGTTAAGAATTTTGGCAAGACGAATGATTATTAATAATTTTAGATATGAATGATAGGGACGTCATAAACAATACGGACATGTGCATAATTATTATAAGATATGATGTGTTTCCCTTAACAGACACAGTCAGGTGTTTCAATGATATAGCACAGCTAAAATTAGATCCCAGGTCAGTGTGTGATTCTTTGGTCTCATCCGTATGTGAGAGTACATGTGTGTGTGTGTGTGTGTGTGTGTGTGTGTGTGTGTGTGTGTGTGTGTGTGTGTGTGTGTGTGTGTGTGTGTGTGTGTGTGTGTGTGTGTGCATTCCTGTTGGTTTGCTCGTGAAGGGCACCTATGGGAACAGCAGGTGGAACGACAGAGAATTGGATCCGATCTATCAGAGCAAACTGAACATGAAGAACATTTAAAGTTAGAGTGTGAATGCTGCATTAAAGCCATATAATCACACACACATGATGAGGCTGATCAACAGCTACTTGTTGAACATTTAAAGAACAGGAAAACAATGTGACTGTGTTTCATAATGAAGATATCAAAGAAGAAAACGAGCGTCAACTGACGGGAAAAGTGGAGATTTAAACCGAGGCGGTAGATTTCAATAGTTTTAATGCACTTTTTGCCCAATTATTAATTTTTTGGGGGGATTTTGGCTACACACAAATCAGTTTAAAATGTCATTCAACACACACCGAAATGGCCCTCAGGTGTATTTTATAAAGATTAAACCATAAATTCTGAACATTGAAACATTATGCCATTTACTTGTACAATAAAATGTTCCATTATTTTAGAGGAACTGCAGCATAAAACATCTCTGAGCGGAGTCACTTAGCATCTACACAGATATGTGTCTGTATGTTTATGAAATATTTGTATGGTTTGTTAACATATCTGCCTCCTCAGCAGGGACGTGGCGTGACAGTTGGACACAACAGTCGTGGGACCTCTCACCTCTGGCCAGTAGGTTGTTCGTCAGTCCTCAGGGGATTATTAATAGCGTTCCCTGAAGCCAGACCTTACTAAGCACAGATTTATGTGACACTAAAAGCCCAGATTTACTGTATGCAAATACACCAGCAACTACAATTACTTGCAGGTGTTAAACTGAATGACAGCATGCTTAACAATGCTTAAAGGAAACATTTTAGTATAATTTACTATAAATCACATACTGGAGCTTCTGGAAGGACGACGAGAGTTTGGCTAATATAAACTGCAGGTTTCCAGTTCAGCTTATAGGGATGGCAGGCGGTTTTATTAAACAGCTCTGTCATGGTTTGCCATCTTTAAATAAACATAGAAAGTTAAACAAACTCCAATAGAACCTGCAGCATTAATCCCAGGAAGAAGCCAGTTACAACCAGTAGAAATGAGTGGAGTGAGTTTGTAAATCAACTGCATTTATACGTCGTTTTTTTTTGGGGGGGGGGGGGGGGGGAGATGCCAGCGCGTCATAAAAAGTAGGGTCCCGGCAATTTAAAAGCTGCATGCATTCACATAAATATATATTTATACACATGTGTGTGCATTTGCCAAAAACACACTTGTGTAACCACAAATGTAAGGTAGACATACAGATGCACACAAACATGAAGTCCCACACACACACACACACACACACACCAGCACACACACAAAGTACACTTCACCGAGAGCTGGCCCAGTAAAGCTTTACAGCATCATATTGTTGTCTTTGTCTTATTCCTAATTTAGAATTCTGCTTAAAAAGCTTAAAGTAAGAAACAAAAAAATATATATAACAACCGTTTTAATTGAATGGATGTGTGCTAAATACAGGTGGTGGAAATTGATGACTATGCGAAAAAGAAGAGCTCAGGGGTTGTGGTTTTTTTCGAAGCCGCACCGCAATCTGCACAGGAATTACAATATTGGATGTAAAAGGCTTGTAGACGACACATGACACCGATACATTTAAACACATGATAAGGAAATGGAACCCAGGTCTGTTACTTGTATGTGATATACATCAAAACAAATGACAAACCCTCCTAACGATTGGAGTTAAACGTTACACTCGCATGCATTTCTTCTATCCGTCATTAATTTGACCGTAGTAAACAAATGTCTGTACTTCATGTAATGGGATTTACGCGACGCGTCCTGCACTGCTGAAACAGTTTGAATCCTCAATCTTATTTATAACTTCAATACCATTTTGTGTGCCAATACAAAACTAAAATAATTAAATAAAACAAATGTAAAAATCAGCACGATGCAATGTAAATATGGGTGTTCATTTTTAAATAATTGTCACCAACACCTCTAATAAAATATATATATTTAAATCAAATACAGAATAGTGTTATTTTACTTTTAGGATTTTTGTTTTTGCATCTTTCTTTTTCATTCAATGAATCTTCTGGAGAGTTTGAAAATTCCGAATCACACTCCTGTGAAGTGCTAAGCAGGTTAAACCTTCCCAATCCCATCTACAGCTCAACAATAAGAGGATCCCAGTGAAGGGTCTCCCTGTCCAGTCATACTGATCAGAAGAAGAGTGGCTTTCCAGACATGCAAGGAGTCTCAGGAAATACAAAAGGCTGGTGCTTCAGGTAAGTTTCTTTGACTTCTGTAAAACCAGCTGCTGGATCTCTGCACTAAATGCAGAATGACAATATGTGTGTACGCTTTATTCTTATTTAAATGCAACTCACTGTCTGAGAATAGTCTGATCCCTCCCACGATGTACTCATGAGTAGTAAAAGTAAAATACAAAAATCACAAACAACAGAAAAGTGATCAAAACCTTTCCCAGACACTTATTAAACTATAAGAGGCAGTTCGGACGCACTCTAATCCGTCTCTCAACAACACACACTCTCACACACCGACAGTCACAGTGTTTCTTTCCCCGGGACACCGCCGGACGCCGGCTGCTGCCAGAGGTTAGTCGCCTGGATATCGGTCCCATTAATCTGCCTCTGGCACTTCCCTGTGGCTGAGGTTAAACCCTGGATCCTGAGGCAGGGCTAGACAGCTGTAAGGCAGCGGTCCAAGCTGGGCTCCCCGCGGGCTACACCACCGCAGCCTCACCGACTATCCCGGGACCTGCTGTCCCGTACACGGGGAGCAGAGGGAATGCTGCTTTTGGGGGATAGTTTACTTTACGCGTGAGATTTTTTGAGAGTTTCACCGATCAAACACAGATTTTCCTTGTGATAATTAAAATAAATAGAGTAAATTCAGTCGTCTCAGATAAACACAGGAGAGGGAAAGATGTGGGAAAAGGGTGCACCTACTGGTTGTGGTAGCAGAGAGGGTCAGGGATGCACAGTTCGGAAACATCCATCAGTCCACGTTAAGCATTCCAGGTGTTCAATAAAAAAAAAAAAGAGATAAACAAACAGCTGGGGGAAAGCTGGAGGAGGAGATCAGTTCCTAAATCTCCACATATCTTGATGAAATGTTGGTCAGGTGTTCCTGGGTGTTGCCTCCCCTCCCTTTCCCTGTTCAACACACACCACACACACACACACACACACACGGGAAAAATAAATAAAAAAAAAAAAACCTTCTGCCTCGGCCCGACAAACTCCAGTCTGCACAGGTGCTGCACACTCAGAAGTACGTGTGGAGAGAAGGAGGGTTGGCGGCGATACAGAGAGGAGGGAGAGAGGAGGGAAAGGTGGAAGATGAGGAGAGGACACAGGAAGTACGTGTAGAGAAGAGGAGGAAGGATCGAGATCAGGGGAGTGATGGATAGAGAAAGAGAGAGTTAAAGACGGACACAGATGGATGGAGAGCAGCGGTGGTGAGAGCACACTCAGGCTGAGTAAGTCAGTGAGGGGATTGAGTCTCCATTGAACTCATGGGGGCTCTTTAAGAGCAGGGGGGAGTGGCTCGGTGCCGATGGGGCAGCTGCCATTGGCCGCTTCTCAGGGAAGGCTGTCCTGAGAGCAGCCAATGAGGAGGAGGGATTACCGAGAGGGGACGGGCTAATGAACGACCAGTCGGTGTCCAGTCATTCACAAGGCAGGCTGCACAACACAGAGACACAGGCAGACCCCCCCATCCCCCCCTCCCCCCCAGATAGATATAGATAGCTATAGAGGGAGATAGATGAAGAGTCACAGTTGGTGTTTACAACTGCTGAAGTGAACTGAAGTGGACAGTAGTAATTTACAGGCAACAGAAGTAGCAGCGAGCGTTGACTGAAGCCGCTTTAAACAGGTCTGTTTACTGTGCTTTAAAGGCTCAGTGCCAGCTTACAGAGCTAAACCGTTCCCCTTTGCTCTTTTATCCCCTCCGCCGTGGATCTGGCCTTCCACAGCATGCCCTCCTTTGAAGTAACGGGCAGCTGCTTCCCACAGCATTGCACCAACCCACACTGTGGAGAGAGAGAGAGAGAGAGAGAGGCGGCTCTCCCAATAACCAAAGAGGCAGGATGTAAGAAACGGAGAGTGATAATGACCTCGGCGGGAACGATAATAACGATGACGACGACAGACGAGTTTGAGTGGATCTTTACCACGTCTGTGTGATGTGGCAGCCATCGGAGGAAGCTCGGATCCCCCCCCCCCCTCCCCCTCGCCTTCCCCTCCGCGCCCCCCATCCAACCCACTTCATCAACCCACATTTTCCTGATCGATACAAAACCCATCACACACTCTTATTGATCACAGCGTTGCTGTGTCGCCAGAAGCCTCGGGACAGACTCTGTTTCCCAACTGTCTTTTAAATAAAGAGGAATCATAAATTTGAACATTTTTTTTTTCTTTTCATGTCAGTCCCTATCAAAGTCACAGGAGTGAAGGCTGATTGCTTTAATGAAAAGGAGCTGCGTATTCTCAATTAAACTTTTGATCAATATTTCGGGCATTTAATGCAGTTTCCTGTGGAGGAAAACCGGGATATTCCCGCTGATCTGATTAAGACATCCAGACATAATCAATAGAGGGGATATGTTTATGTTTTTAATGAGGCAGAGAGAGAAGACCGAAGAGGAGAGACGCTAATGTTTAGATGACATGTATGATGATTCCACATTAAGGGGAGGAAGTTAATTCAATAAATAAATAAATGTGAAATTGTTTTAAAAAAATGGAAATTTAGAGTGCATGTTAAAATGTTTCTATAGAGAACTTAAAAATTAGACTATTTATTTCAGTCTATTAATAAAAAAAAAAGCCAGGGCATTTTTGCAGGTCCACTCATGTGATTCCAGTTTTGGGAGGTGGGCCATATTGTAAGTCCAAGGCTCATCTGCCTGCCTCCCTCCCTCTCCGCCAGCCTGCGAGGGGACACTGGGCTTCATGGCATCTGACAGGAAATCTATTGAGCGCACAATCTGTAATCCCACTATCACGCTATCGCCAAACGAAGAAACAGTAATCCAATCATTAGGTCTGTATTTAAGCAAAACAGATTTTCAGCTCTGCGACCAAGAGTGTCTGGTCTGTGATCTTTAAGCAGATCCCAGACCAGTCTGGGATCTAAACGCTGTGCATTTTGAGGCAGCAGTTTGTGTGTTTTCATAATAGTTTTGCTCTCATTTGCTGGTTTTTTCCTCCTTCCATTCTCCAGTGATGTATTCCCCATCTCCACCGCCTCTGAATGCTCGAAAAAAGGGAATTGGGTTTTTATTTTTGGAGGGACATTAAGGCCTATACAACATGCACAAATGAATGTGGGTGCACTCGCTAACAGAAAAACCTAAAGGCTTCTAAAAGCAGACCGGAAAAGCTGAGATTAACCGTCTGCGTGCAATCAGCGGCTTGTTTCTGAAAAGTGAAAAAGAACCAATCATTATCTGTCAATAACTAGTAATTACATATTGTGGCGAGTTGAGGGACACAATCTCCCTGTCACACTGTCCGCATGTAATTGAATTCACGATTCATGAGCAAACTGGTCTTTTATGCCTGACCTTCTGACCTCTCAGAACAGACAGTGTACCACGCCGCTCAGCAGGAAGCCCGCCGCGTCCTCCGTCCTCAGTGTGAACTCGTGACAAATGAAGCATGTCAACATTTTACAACAAGAAACTGGTAAAATAATTGAATTAATTACCAGGAAACCGGATGATAACTGAAAACCATTAAAGTAGCGTCTGAGTTATTGAGTATACCCAAATGGCTGCCACTTCCCTGTTTTAATGAGCTCATCACATGACCAAATTACTGGCAGTCAACGAGAAAAACAAAAACAATGACATGGGAAATATAGAAGAATCTAGAAATAATTTTGCTTAAAATATACTTGGAGATGGATTTCTGTTAAAACTATGAGTTATTGAATTAAATGGTGATGAAATAATTTCTCTGAACATTCTGACTGTGAAAATGTTCTGCTCAACACCGTAGAAGAATTATCTTATTTTGTCCAAAAACAGAAATATGACATAAAATATGACCATTAGTTTTCATGTTTATTTTGAGGAAACTAGAAAAAAGAAAAGAAAGTTGTTATTCAGAGTCTGATAATGTTAATTTCATTAGAAAACATCTCAATATATATAATATAGCAAAAATAAGAGGTGAGTATTAATGTCATGTAATCTGTTTTGCTATATTTAGGTGTATTATTTACGTTGCTTTACTTTAAACTGATGTATTTATGGTTTTATGATGCTCGTGTTCATGTTACATGTTTAATATCGGCTTTTTTAACCATGTTGTAAACAGGTGTTCTCACCTAACCATTGAAATAAAAAACATTTTGACCAAACAAGTCAGATTTTCATCTACCTAACATACAGAATTAGTACCATAGTTATGCAACGCAGGCCAAAGTGCTGAAGGTATAAAAGAGACTTCCCCTCCACCTCCAGAGAAAACTAAATCCACCCAAAAAACCGTGTCTTCATGCAACTACGAACACGCAGCTCACTAAAGAGACCCTGAACCCCACAGATCCATCATTTGCACATTTCCCTCTCGCTGCCACACACTTGTTTGGCTCGTCCGCCGGAGGAGTGCGGAGAGGGATAATTACTATAGCCACAGGGCTGCATTAATCAGCTGGGTGCATTTGTTGGGTTTTTTTTTTTTATTACGTTCCACTCCCCTCTCTGGTTCCACGGCGACCGAGCCACCGGGACGAGGCGGTGCTGGCGGAGGGAGCGTGGTCGCCCCCTCTGCCCGTTCACGCTGGGTTAATAAATGCTATTAGCCTTTATCTCTTGCCTCTTAATTTCTCATTTAACTGAGGACGGCTAAAACAAAAGTACACGAGCGGTGGTGTTAATCAGGGACGCGTAGCAGGACGCGGATATGCTGATTGAGAGAGCTGGACTCACACAATGAGGCGCAGAAATGTATGCTGGGAACTCCAGCTATGAGACCGGACCTGCTTTGTTGCTGTGACTATGAAATATCCATGTGAAGTAGATCATTTATTATAGTGGTGGTATATTTTGATAATATAGTAAAGCAAAAGGCTTAGAGTGTGACCAAAAGTGTATCCTTATTTGCAGATATGTTTTATTATGTTGGTTTGCACTGTAGCGGTTTATATAGCGGGTATTATAATAAAATAAAGATGAGGAGGCCTTTTGATTCAGTGCAATGACTGCAATACTTTACGTTAATTATGATTTTAAGGAGAAATCTGTTTTTGTAAACTCTTAAATTATTCCTACTAGCGTTAGCGCTGTTGTGTATGGCGGCACCGACGCTACCACGGTTGTTCCCGCCGCACCATTCATTATCAAAACGTCCTCAGTCACGGTGAGACACTTTGGTTAAATGCAATCGCCAAATGGCATATATTATCCCGAGGACATTTCTCTAACCCTACGCCGCATCCCGCGCTCCAGCCGAAAGCCGTGATTGTGATTCCAGCAACAGCAAACGGGGCCTCCACTGTGTTTAATCACATTAAATATAAACAAAATCAATCGCGCCGCCATGCTCTAATTTTAAATAGCTCCTTGACACCAAGTCGAAATCCTCGGTCGACTCGTCTACGTCACCTGCATAACACAAGAGGGTCTGGACGGAGTCACCTCTAAAGCGAAGCCAGGTTGTGTCATTGCCATCCAGAAAAGGGGATCAATACGATCCTCTCAAGTTCATTCCAATAAGGCAGCTGGCAAAAAACGGCCCTCGTGGCGTCAGCTTTTTACAGCTTTATGACGCTTATGCGTGCAAAGCAAGCCCTGCAGGTAAAACAGCTAGCGCAACGAGAAGAGGGTAACTTAACACGGTTTGTTGGAGCGCCTGCTGGACAAACAAGACACAAACACAACATCATCGGATTTTATTCGATTTAGATACGATCTGTGGAGTGACATCATGGAGTTTGGCTTACCAGGAGGGAGGAAATATGGTTGAATTCGCGTCACGGAGCTGCCGATCGGGCTCCGACTTCAACGTTTCAGAACACCCACAGGGCACTAGTGACTCTTCAATTAACCGGCGTCACTCCGAGGAGCGCTTAACTTAAGTACAAAAAACTTTCCGTTTCAAATGACTCATAGCAGTGTTTGATAAGGAAATTATCCTCTTTGCTCGTCCCGATCCCACGACGTTTCCGTATAAATTACCTCCACGGACGAGAGAGTGTTGTCAAAGTACTTTGAGAGTCGTCGGTGTATCCTGTGAAACGGTAATCACCATCTGAGCATAATCATTTTTTTGCTCCTGATAAATCATCAAATTATTTCAATGCATAATTTAAACAGCCACTGACTACACACACACACACACACACACACACACACACTTGAAAGCATCATGCGTCGTCTTATGTGAAAAGTGAGGGAGGGAGAGGAAAAATAAAAAATGTCCAGCGGATTTTAAACTGCAGCCTGTTTACACAGTGCTGATGAATATAATGGTAAAAACAAACATTTATGTAAAGCAGCCTCCGTTGGCAGTAAATCTAATTTCCAGGAGAAGCTCGGTATTCAAGACTTGGCTCCGCTAAGATCCAGGGATGACTTTCATTTAGTCTCACCTCTCCGTCCAACCGGGGTCACCCCTGTTGGTATAGCAAGCACAGCAGTCACATTGCTCCGCCATGCGCGCAGATTGCTTACTAGAACCGCCTGGAACCTTTCATATTTCCCAGTCAGCATTTTTACAGGATAATTTTGGCAGCCTTTAAGGATATCGCTGCCTTAATAGAGGATAAAAATAAACGGGTGGTGGAAGGGCTATATCAGGCCGGTGTAATCTTGTATTCTATACTGTGTGGAGCTAAACATCTGGCTTGGGCTGCATTCAATGAGATTAAAGTTCTTCCCCCAGCTGATTCCAAAAGACCATTTGTCCTATTTTTAAAACCCAGAAAGAGCATTGCGTGCCAAGTGAATCCAAGAAGGCCAGTTAAACTGATTAAAATACGACGGTGTAAATGGCATTACAGCCGCAAGCTTCTAAGAACGCCTTTGGTCAATATCCCATTGAGCGATTCTGGTCAGCAGATTTCTATAGATAGTTTGGTAGATTCAGTTTGAGTTTTCTACACGTGTGCACGCCGTGATGCGCACTGTGTGTGTGCATAAATATAAGAGCATTATGTGTGTGTGTGTGTGCACATTGGCTCTGTGAAGTTACAGCAGTGACTGACTTCTGTATAAGAAAGCTTGTCAAAATGTCTCAAAGAAGGGAACAGCTTAATTCAATCAGCGCTGGCGCTTTCAAGACCACGAGGGAGTCGGCTAATGGTGTTAGAAACTTGAAAAGTTAGGGGGGGAATAAGCTTGAGGAAGTTCTCACTACCTGGGAAAGAAGTCTGTTCCTTGAGGCTTTCCTCTACTGTATGATAGTAAAAGCTCCACTCTTCCGGGCCTTGTTGCTTCTCTGTGAGCTCAAATGCCGGATTTTAGTTTTGTGCTCCTCCCATGAGGGGCAAAGCTTTGCCAAAGTTAGAGGGGGGTTATATGAAGTTCAGTGGAAATGTGTTTTTTTTTTTTTTTCCCCCAGTACTCAGCCAACTTTTTAATAAAAGACAAGAATATGGATCGAGATGTTCTGCAGACGCATGTTTGGAAGTGAGTGGATGGGGAGTTGGAGAATATACAGGTTTAGTTAAATGTGAAAAAAAAAGAAAGCCCTCTTCTAAATAGGCATCCTGTGGGCATTCCCTTTCAGAATTATGAGAAAGAGACAAATGTTATGCCAGAATCTGGAGAAAACACGACAGCGGGCGCCTATGACTGTGCAGTGAAAAACTGTGGGTCCATAAGGCGTGCACCTCGTTTGTTTTATGCGCCCTTCCCCCTTCTCCGACATTCACCCCCATTAATTCCATGATTGTGTCTTCCTCTCATTTTCTCCCTCGTTATGCATTTAATGTTTCCAATTTGCCGTCATCACAGAAAAACGCCACAAGAAGCTATAAATTCTTTTCTAATTCCAAATAATTAGGATTACACGGACCAGTGGTTTTCAATCAGCGAGATCATCTCAATGATAGATGGTAGGATAACTGGTCATTGCCGAGACATAAATATTGTGTCGTTCAATTAATCTGGTCTAATGAGGTGTCAAAGCTGCCACTCATCCATCAAATACAATTAGGAATAAACACATATGCATGGAGATGGGTAATTAATAATTAGCAAAGCAAAGAAAACAGTATTGGTTTCAGCAGCCGCATTCACAGAGCAATTTACCACAGCTGTTTCTTCATCCGATCTTTCAAGAGACAATGCCACATCAAAGGAATTTCAATCAATTTGAAGCCCTTTTTTTTGGGTGTCTGATGTTTGATACGCTCGCCGATTCTGCCGAGGCACGTTAGAAAACCGTTATGAACCTTAAAGAGGCAGCTCTGAATCACATTAACTTTAAAATAAAACCCCTAATATAGGTGTCTTTCATCCACACGAACTACAGCCGGACCTGGAAGCGCAGATTGCCCCTAAAACGTGATGGATGGAGTTCTTTTCTGGACCAAGAAAGAGGATAACATTTATTCTAGATCTTGGGAATTGGGGACTGTCATCAACAGTTTGTCTTCATCTCTCCCTAAAGCCCACAAGGCTCATTGTCCTAAAAAAGACATTTTACACCGAGCGCTCATTGTCTTCCATTTTCGGAGGGCAGTCAAGCATCCTGACAGAATTAAAGTGCAGTGCTGGGATGAGACCTCTAGTATGAAAATAATCATTTATCCTGCCAAGCTCGAAACATAATGTTCCAGCTGTCAAGCCTTCATCAGAGTCCGTCACACAAAAGGTAGAGATGTTTGAGACCCTCTTGTATCAACTCTCAGGCAAAGAACCTGTTTATTAAAGCTCTCTGTGGCATCCAGGTCGACCCGTCACACGGGAGCCGCGGGGGTCGTTTCCCTTTGACCCGGCACACAATCATAACTCAGACTTTTGGTCACGAGTGTAAAAGAAAGAAATAACACTTATGGAAATTCAATACATGAAACGCCTGCAACAGCAAATATGTTTTGCAGGAAACTAAATACTGACCGGATTAAGTTAAGTTTTCGCCGCTCCACTGGTCCCTGCTGGGAGTCAAGACCACGCCGCTGGAGGCCTTAGTGTCCGTTGAAGGAAGGGGAGACGCTGGAGAATCAGAACCAGGACTACACTGAAGTAGAGGTACAGATACTTGTGTTCAAAAAGTACTGATTCAACTTCTTTACTCAAGTAAAAGTGAAAAAGTAAATGTACTAAAAGTATCCCTATGAAGGACATTTCTAGTGGCTGGTCTTTTGCAAGCCTAACTGATATCACGAAAAAAATACGAATATAAATCCTCTTAAATGGATTAAAACCAAAGTAGCGCGTTTAGAAAAATGTAAGTTCTGACGTGTTTGAAAATGTAGGGAGTAGAACAAAAACATATTTAATTTGTTTTCTGTTCATAGTGACTACAGCACTATTTAACTATTTTTTGTATGTTTTTTTAGTGTATTCTAAATGCACGACTTATAATTGTAATGGAGGATTCTTAAAGTTACTCCACCACTGGGTTGCTATGTGGACTGTGGGTAACGTGTTGTTTTGATTAGTGACTGGAACTCAGGTATAGCAAATGCAATTGAAAAGTATGTATGTTTTTATGCACGACATTATTAACATTTGTCATTTTCATCCCAGAGATTCACAATAAAACCTGGTGGAAAGGCAGAGTCCAGGGTGGCCCTGCAGAGTCCCAGCTGATGATGGCTCGATGGCCACGTGGTGCAACAGAAGTCAGTGGTGTTGTCTTCCTGATGTAAGAGTCTACATAACAGGCCAGAGACACCGAGACACCCTGATGGTTCAGTTCAGCAAAGAGGCAATTACCCAGAGGCATCGGGGCGAAAGACAGGAGGAAAATCAATACATCATTTCAGCATTTCAGAGGGTGTTTCCTTCAACTGAGCCAATGTCTCAATTTACGGGTGTTTTTTTTTAGTTAATCTCCTTTTGTATTTCATATTGTACAATTAAAATAAATAATGATTTACCTGTAAACCCTTTCTATAAGACAGCTTCAAGTGGATGAATGCAAATGAGGGTGTGAGGTCTGGCATTAACAACAACCAACAGCATGAATTTTTAGTCTGAAAAAGCTGATTCTCAAAAAAAAAAAAGGTTATGCGGACACCTCTACGCCTGGCATATTTGGGAGAAATTCACTTCCCCTGACCCCGGGTTAAGTGTCTGAGAGGACTTCCATCTAGTCCTAATGGTGCGGGAGTGGTGTAGGTTCACACAAAGTTTAAAGCCACCACACTATACCATCTTGTAGACGGTCACACTCGGGCAGATGGGCAACCCCTTCCTACCCAGCACTGAGATGCCATGGTGAGGTGACAGCAGCCAGACACAAAAACAGAAGAAAAAAAAAACCCAGAAACAAATCAATAGTGGCGTCTCTTATGGAGAAAAAAAAACACAGCACAACATGATAATGACCACGAATCCACTCAAGCGTTGAGGCGACCCCCAGAGAGACGCTGCTTTAAATGAATGTAGGTTAGTATGAGTGACTAATCGCCTACTAAATTAGAAAAGACAATATCATAAGGCTTTGTGCTGCTTCTGAGGGCTTTGTCTGCTCTGACTCACAGGAGCACCTATTGCCCATGATGATTGTTAAACATAATGGCACACCTTCTTCCATAACCAGGCAATTATGCCTGCAAAAAAAAAAAAAACTTCAGGCATTATATCCTTACAAAATAGTAAAAGACCCATTTTTTAGGATTAGATATAGCTAACTTTTATGTCGTGGATTTGAATATGAAAAGGAGACTGGTGGGGAGCACGGGGAGCCCAAGGGACCAAAACACAGACTTCCTCTAAAATGTTAATCGTTTGGCTAATTGAAGGTATGTTCTTTGTCGGCTCTGCGTTTTGGAGGGTCCCTTCTATGGACCGAGCGAGCACAAGGTAGCGGGGCTTTCAGATGTGATTGTATTTGACTGCTGCTGCACTGGGGTGCCGGTGGATTTAGGTGCTTTTAAGATAAGTTACGGGGACACACGCGCACACACACAGAAAGACACGCGTAGACCTGCATGTATACCCACCCACACGGCGACATATGCACACACACACACACACACCAACACACGTGCATGCCATCTATTTGCATTTCAAAAGAGCATAATTGCCCAGGGCGGTGGCAGGGGGAGCGTGGCCTCAGGATTCCCCGAGAGCGCCTGTGAAGTTAACGAATCACGGCTCTAGATTCAACCGAAGCTCCTCTTTCATAAAAGCATATTCACGCCAACATCCTCCCGAGTAATAGGCAGGTGGAGGTAGTCGCACGCCGTTACATAGACAAGCCATTTACTCCTCGTTGCAGTTCAGGCGATAAAAAAACCCCGGAATGATCCTTTTTTTTTTGGAAAAAGATTTTTTCCCCCTCTCCTCTTGTTCAAGGATAGTTTTTAATTGTTTAAAATATTGAGCTCGGCCCGTTAGCCGTTTAACATTCAAGCCAAAACTATGATTAAATATACACAGGGGAAAAAAATGGGATAAATCAGGTGTTTCCGTGCACTGCAGCCCACATTTACATGCAGTTGGTCAGATATCAGATTTCTCCTCACAGTATTTATCGTCTTCAAACAAAGCCAATCTTTTAAGGGTGACTTTGGCTTATTAGATAACGATGACTAATTTGAATGAATTCTGGATTTTGCGTATAATTTAACGTTCCCCGGCGTGAAAAGAAAAACATATTTATTTTGTTTTCACTTTTAGTCGGACCGCTTTTGTAATCATTCTGGATGCAGCTGCGGCGTAAGTGATGGTGTTTCCTTTCACCCCTGGGCCGTCGCTGCGATACTTCCCCTGTTCTGTGTCTTTGTCACAGACTTTGTGTATATATATATATATATAAAAAAACCCTCTGGATATGATGTTAAACGTCTCCCAAAGAAATCAATTAACTCCATCGAAACTCTGCTCAGTAGGTTTCTCTTAATCCTCAGAGACACAGCGTTACTGAATGCAGGACACTTCTTATTGATGCCCAAATCGACACAGCAGGTGCAACAGGTCAAGCAGCTAAATCAACTTCTGAACAAGACTTTTTATATTTATTTAGGGGGTGGAAGAGGGAAACCGTTTCACGAATCAGGAGCTCTGCCGTGTGATTCTGCAGGTACAGTTTGTTGAATACAGAAAATAAAAGCCGGACTCCCAGCGGGGGTCGGTCAGCAGAAGGGGCGGAGGTGATGCTGAGTGTGGCGCTACGCGGACCACACTCGACTGAAAGGTAAGCCACCTCGTTGCCGGGGGAAGACTGATGGCTCGACGCGAGTGTTATTTGTCTTGCATTGCTGGGCGAGCCCTCACGTCCACTCAGGAAGAGATGAAAGAGGGACGGCCGGTCTTGTCTGGGAGAAGTGCTAGCGATGTGGTGGAGGACAATCTGTCACCAGCAGTCATCACTTAACCGAGCCCGGAGCTGCACCACTCGCTCGATGAGAACCTCACCAGATTTAAATGGGAGCGCTGGGCAGAGCCGCGAAGAGACATGATTAAAAATATGCATGAAATGAAATGAAATGCAAATCCTTCAGCCTTTTTTACGTCAGTATCGGGCTCTAAATTCTGAACGCCGGACACAACAAATGAAGGAATATTGAAGATGATAAGCTACATTCGCCTCAGTGTTTCATTGCGTGTGAACACACACAAAGTAACGCGCAGACACACTTTTAGTGTCTAGCGGAGGTGAAGGACGTGCAGAGGGGCCGCCCTGTCTCGTGACACAATAAATGACTGTGATCCAGGTTCCAGCAAAAACAAGGACTGCTTTTCAATTCCACCTCTTTTACCCGGATGAATGATGAACCCTAGGTAAGAGGTGTAGTGTTGTGGTATTAATATACATCAGGGGCCAGAGCGCCACACTAAATCAGGAGCCCCAGTGCATTTGTTATTGTAATGACAAGCAATAGCCACGTCCGGGCTGTGTGGAGTCGGGAGATCGTAAACTGTGAGACTAAAGTAGGAAAAAAAAAGAGACTAAAAGTAAAAACAACAAAAGAGTTGGGGCAGGAATGACTTGGGAGACGGATTCTCGGCCGTTTATTTTGCTTAGCAACACAGGCAACTAAAAAGGGAAAGCATGACAGATAAGGTCCTATATACCACGGAGTACAATGCTACACTAATCTACACAAATACTACACAAAAGCAATCTATCTGAGTGCCGAAATGTAAAATATAACCCAGATGAAGCCGCATTCCAATCAATGCGAGTCGCTTCTTAAAATCACATTAAAAGGCTCTCCACTTGAAATCACTTTTGTTCCATCTCCGAGGTGTTTTAACCAACAGCTGCTCATCTGACCCGACGGATCATAAATCAGCTTTCGGGAGAAGATCGAGTGAGAAGGAGAAGAGAAGACGGACGATTCCGGTGAACTCCACGGATTGAATAATCAATACTGACAAAAATAAATCGCTCGACTATTTATCAAAGTCTGTGGTCAGTGCGAGAGCGGGATTCCTGTAATGTATATTTCATACACTTTTATACTCATTGATTACCTGCCCTGTAGTTTGTAAATTACATGTATATTGATCCGCTCATCATACAGTTGTGGCTCTTAAAGTCGGCCATTTGTGCCACTGATAAAGAGATCAGGAAGACTGGGATATATATTTGAGACGTTTTCTGCCAATTCTGTAAGATATTATCAGGTAAAATGAGTACTATAGCTGGAGAAAAGTTTTTTTTCATGTGTTCTCCACAACCTCCGGGTCTGAAAAGTGAAGTTAATGTGGAAGTGCCTTAAAACTTGCATTCTTTCAAGTAGCCAGCAGGGGGCAACTCATCTGGTTGCAAGAAGAAGACTGATTGTAAAGAAGTCTATGAGAAAATGACCCTATTCTCATTTGATTTATTATCTCAGTCAACATTATAAACATGCGTTTATGGTCTCGATTGTTCATTTTGTAAATGATGGTCCCATTTAAAGAAATAAAGGCAGGATATGCTTTAGTGGAGGGAGTTGTCCATGTTTTTGTAATGTCTCGTTCAGTGTTTGGTTGCTTCATCAGGTCCTGTCAGCCTGTATTATTAGATTAACATATTTTTTATTATGAGAAGCATTTTTGAGGCTTAATTTCAATTATATATCAGAACAACTGCTTAAAAAAAACAGTCAAGTGCACACGATAATTAAAAAGTAGACTTTATCATATCACTTCTTGAATATTGGTTGTATTGAAATTTTTACTGACTTGAGCCAAGAAAAAGGACGCTTTCTGCAGGATTACAAGGTGATTCCTGCTCCTAAAGTCAAAACTATTGATTAAAAGGTGATAAATCAAACACAAAGAAAAGGAATACCAGTCAGAGTCGCCATTTATTCTCATTATCTGAATATATTCCATAGGGAGATGGGAATCAAAAGATGACCAGGAGTGTCCCTGTGAATCCCAAACGATTACACTCCTCCAGTAAGAGAGGGAGTTGGAGTGGGAGGGAGAGAGGCAGGGTTTGGATCGATGGCGCCAGATCAATGATCAATAGGCCGCTCTCACCAATACACTTCCTGCTGACGCCCGAGCTCTGGTTACACAGATGAAAATGGGTGGGCAGGGCCAGAGTGTGATGATGATTTATGTTAGCGGAGCAGATGTTTCATTTTGGAGAGCGACCGTCTGATAGACAAGCCTGAATGTCACCGCCTGGACAGTGAGTGAGTATTTTAATGTTCGCACCGACGGAAGGCTGCTGGTCTGCAGCAGATGATAACACCTCCCGGTACAAATCACAAACTCTTTTAAGGTGACGAGCTCCCAGAGCGGCTGTGTAAGTAAAAATACTGTCGCCTTTGAACTGGATGCCCAAATGAAACATGGGAAATGAATTTGTCATTTAAATTTCACAACACAATTCATAATTCTACATTAAAATGATGAATTGTGTTGGAATTTGTCACCTAAATTCCAACACAATTCATCATTTTAAGGTAGTACCGGCCACCAGAGAGGTGGAACATCTGACAAAGAGGAGGAGAAGAAATATTTAAATGCTTAGTTTGGTTTATCTCACAAGTAATGGCACGTTATTTTTATATTTAAGCTTTTAATTACGCATGACATCAGCCTTGCATATCCTGCTGCAATTTGGAACGTCGGTTGTGCACGTCGTCATAAATGTACGCGTTTATACGGATAGTATGTGAACATTTACGCAGCCGGTTGTCTACTCGCAGGCGTGGTTCAAAAGCAAGTACGTCGGACCCCTAAGTGAAGAGGATGCTGTCACTGAAGGGGGGAGATAGCAAAAAAAAGATCAAAATCAATATCAAACTCACGGGGCAACCGAACAAGGCAATAGATCATTTCCCTGAAAGAACATGGAGGATATTTTATCCTTACAGATTACAAATATACTGTAGTATCTTCATCTCACTTTGTTAGAAAATGTCTCCACTCGAGAGGCTTTTTTCTTGGAAGAAGTAAAAGTTATAATTTAAGATGAAATACATCAATCTGAACCAAACGAACTGTATTAAAAGGGACCAGTGTGGAGGATTTAGTGTCATCCAGTGTCTCACCACTTCCTTTCCAAGCATGTTGGAGAACTACGGTGGCCTTTAGGTAAAAACACACTTTCTAGAGCCGGCGTTTGGTTTGTCCTTTCTGGGCTCCTGTAGAAACACAGCGAAGTAACACGGCAGTAAAGAGGACCCGGTCCCGAACTATGACGGGCTCACTCTAAGCAAATACATAAAGTATTTTCAGGTGATTATATGCTAATGAAAACATACTTATGAATACAATATTCACTTTCTGCCAATGAATCCCTCTAAATCTCTCCTTTTAGACTCACTGACCGGTACAAAGCACTATAAAATAAATTGCCTTTTGTTCAATTTTGTTGTCATGAGCCATAAACTCATAGAAATCAACATATGCTCATTTTACTTCATTTTACGGCAACACTTAAAGCTGCTAAGTGACTTTGCTGCTCTGAAATCAAACTAAAAAACAAAACACATCTCTTTTTTGCACCAGTAATTTCATTTGTGAAAAATAAAAAAAAAAAAAATAAAAAATGTTCATGCAAAGTGTAGCTTATGTCACCGAATGTCTTTCACGACAGAACAGTTTGGCTTAAAGGTGACAGAATGGAAAAATTCCACACTTTTCTCACATCAACACACATTCCTGTGGGCATACAAAAGGTGAACACACACACACACACACACACACACACACACACACACACACACACACACACACCACACACACACACACACACACACACACACACACACACACACACACACACACACGCTGCTTGCTTGGCTTCGACCTGTCAGTCACCCATGCCTCTCACAGCCAAGGTCTAGTGACAACTGTTAAATCAGAGCACGCCTTCATCCCTGCCATGGCTAATGCTGTTAACTGGAGAGCAGCATCTCGGCTAACACATCCTGGATATCTCTAATTGCCCCCAAATGAGTCTCGCTCCTCCTTCTGACCACATGGTGCCCGATTCCACGTCGTGGTGGGAGATTAGGCCAAACAAGTACATACAGGACCACACACACCATCGCTTGTCAATTTCATGTTAAACTCTCCTCCTGAGCTCTGAGCCGACGCCTCCAAGCTTCTGTGAAGAGGATGGAGCTCAATAGAGATGTGAATCTCCCCTCCTCCGGATCCCACCTCAAGTTACCCCTTGCAACTGTGTCCACCCAGCTCTTAGCTGTGGTAAATTGGGTTACCGCTCACTAAGTGTCCCATCGTTAGCGTTCTTAATTGACTACTGCGTGTGATAATTAACAGGGAGCGGACTGCCTACCTCGCTAATCTTATTTAGGTCATTTGCATTTAAAATGGTTTTGGTCTCCCTGGCAAGTTGAAAAAAAAAAAAAAAAGAAGCTCTTGGAAATCAGGCTTCACGGGCGAGTCGGCAACATAACATGAAAGCCTGTGAAATTGGGGCTGACGCATTGTGTGTGTCCAATAAACACATAGAAAAGATACTTGTGGATTTAATATAAAAAGGGAAACACTTTCAGAGGTTTTACAGCATCAAAATAACACAGAGACGTGATGATCTGAAGTCCTGTAAACCGGCTTCACCTGCAGCACGCTGTCCCATAAAAGTCCACCGTTTCTCGACGGCCGCGAACTCCTAACGTATGAAGGTTGATGTTGTTTTTGTGCTGCGATGCCTCCAGATGAATGTTTCCTTTGTTGAAGCACCTTCTGTCCCATTTTGGCAATGACACGAGCGCTCGGTCGCTACAGGGGAGACACGCGACTGAGCACTCCTCCTGATTCACAGAAGCATTAACACAGCACATTAGCTCTGCGGAGTAGTGGGAATGAAAGATGGGCTAACACCGCTGCCCCAGGCAAAGTGAAGATGTACACTAAAGCCAGCTGCCATCTATTATGGATAGCCAGCCCCCCCCCACACTGTTGGTGTTACCGGGGTGACAGTGCTGTCCTTGCCGAGGCGCTGACCTTCCTTGGTGGGGAGAGGGCACTGGGCAGATTAAAAGTGGACTGGCTCACCGTGCAGTCCAGGCGTGCCCCTGATGTTCTGCCCAGATGGTAACCACACACACACCCTAAAACACACTCACACACACACACACACACACACACACCCTAAAACACAGACACACACACATTCTGCTGCATCCTGGGATAGCAGATGTGGGGGTACCAACACAGCCGCTCCTCAGGGCGCTCAGCCTTCAGAGTCTATATACTCTACGTCTACAGTTTGATTTCCCGACCACACACTCACGGAGCAACACGTGCGCGCTCATCCACGTGCGCACGCATGCACGCCGCATGCAGTTCTCAGAGGTCTAACCAACCCTCACCTCCTCCACCCTTCTGCGAGTGTTTCTCCATCACTTAATTCTGGCTGTATGTATGTGAATCATCCATCACTCACTCAATCAGTCCATTGAATTTCATTTAGTGCAGTGTTACACAGGGCATGTGATTGATTCACTGGTACCTTTTCACTGAAGCTTGAATGACACACAATGCTGGTTTGTAGACGCTCGCAGCGCGCACACACACACACACACACACACACACACACACACACACACACACACACACACACACACACACACACACACACACACACACACACACACACACACACACACACACACACACACACACACACACACACTCTGCTTGCTTATACGCTGCTGCACTGGGTCTCCTTTGCCAGGGGGAAGTGTTGGGTGCCCATGCTGCCAAAGAAGACCCCTTTGAGATTCACTCAAGGTCGCCATGTCCAGCTGGCTGTGCCAACATCTGTTCAGAATGGCCTCAAGACCGGCATGAGAGGGGCCGGTCTACGCTGCTTGACCTTGGATCAACGGCCACATTTGGAAACATAAATGTTGTTATTGCCGTTACCGCGATCTGACGTTGTATGAAGTCCATGCATGGAAAACAGTCTTCCTTTGTCTTCATATGACTGAGTTTGGGAAATTAACAATAGTTGTGATAAGTAACATCCAGAAATACCAAATTGAGACATTAAAAAAAGAAAGGTGGACTAAACTGAACAAGACTTCATACGAGAACTGTGCATCTGGTGATAGTAAAGTTATGGATAAATGCATGGGTATAATTTTCCAGGTCAAATAGACAACAGCAGCCTTATTTTTTATGTTTTTCTGTCTTAACTACCAAATAATATGTCAACATTAGAAGTCTACGATTTCCCATTTAGGAAGAGATTGTTCTTTTTCTGAGTGGAGTTGTCGGTTAGAAAGAAGCAAACATTAAAACATCTGTAGCATTAATGTCAGAGAGCACAGGTGGGTATCGTCTGCATATAGGAGGGAAATACATTGTAATCGTATGCAGTGAGAATATGAAAGCTTAATGACACACAACATGACTCTGAAAACGTCTCATTTCAGAATATCTTTCAGGTTTGATAACTATAATACACAACCACGTTGTGAGTTTCCCGTCTTGTTCGCCACACTTCATGATGACGTCAGAGGCAAACAGCTTTTATTCACGGCTGCATCTCTAAGTGTTTGTTAGTGTACAGAAAAATGATTGACCGCTACCAACACTTTCTGCGTTTTAATTCTTCATGGAGGTTGTTCTCTGCCAGCAAGGCTATCGATTTTCCTATCAAATACGAAAACAGGCATTGTGGAGAGGCCGTAGAGGTCAGTGTGAATTAGAGCAGAGGGTGTGTGTGTGTGTGTGTGTGTGTGTGTGTGTGTGTGTGTGTGTGGACGCCCCCCCCCCTCCTCCTCCCCTACATCCTCATTGTCACTCCCCAAAGGCCTCTCTGTTAAATTGGCTGACAGATAATAAGATCATACAGGGTAGTACAGACACAGAGACCTTTGTCCCACAATCCAACAGTCTTACTTCTGCTAAAACGCCATCGTGTTCTCAACCAAACTTACCGGAGATCAAAGGTTTTTCTTTGAAACTAGCGGAAGGAAAAAGGAAAAGAAGGAAGGAAAAAAAACTGACAGCTACAATATTTCTCACATTATACTTAATAATATCAATTAAGCCATGTTTCATGTCCCAGCTTCATGAGATAATTGGGATTTTATGAATCATTCTAAAAGCAATTGTTGATGCAAATGTATGTTTAAAACACAGAATAGGCAATAATTCTGCAGAAACCATCTTAACATTTGCAGATAATATTTTGACTTTCCGCAACCAATAAAGCTTTGTCACATAAAGTTTTGCCATTTGAAAAAATTAACATGAGTCTCATTAACTAAACATTAAATAAACATATTTAAATGACCTTTTTATATTGTGTTTGCACTAATTTCAGTGTGGACAGCAAGTGTTGATGTACTGTGTTGATGAACCTGACCATATTAATTATTAACAATAACTCATCCTTTCGTGTTCCCGGGACACTCGCTGCTTCTTCTCATTATCTCTAAATCTCTCTTTGCTAAAATCCCAAATGGACCCATTCTGTTCAATCTGCCTTACATTTATCCATAGTATTCACATTGAGGTGTGCAGCTCTGTTCTCTCCCAATACACCCCTCAATACATCCCCACAGCGTGTCCTCGGGCCTTCTGCCCCAAGGGCTCATGGGATACGAATACTCCCTGGGGCTGCTGTTTTCACAGCCTGTGAGAGAAGCACGAGAGCGAGAGAGAGCCATAGAGAGAGAGAGAGAGAGAAGGGGGGAAAACAGGAGAGAGGCGGCGGCAGCATTTCTCAGTTTGCTTGATGTCACTATAATGGAAATATGCATAAGTGAGAAAAGGCATAGTGGGCCTTTGGGGCCCAAGAAGTACAAATATTTTAATAACAAACACTTTCAGTGTTTGCCTCCTGCAATGGCACCTGGGTATTATTTCACATTGAATGCAGTCGGTGCCGAATTCTGTATGCATAAAAAGATGTAGATGTTTTCTTCTTTTACTGGAAGTGATTTTCATGCTGCGGAAAGTTTTCCTGGTGATATGTCCTTTGGAGAACTGTCATTAATCAAAAGTCAAAGTCACCTCAGATCTCACATTAGAATAGACCAGTTTAGCTACGGCTGAAATTGCAGCTGACCCCTCGTGCCCTGAGCACTTATTCAAAATCAGCAACACGGCCATAGGGGGCTAAAACAACTAAATTGAGTGAGGGTGCAAGAAGCTAGCAAGACTACTGAGGGGAAAATACACAATAAAGCAAAACCCAACAGGCAATCTCAAGGGTTTCCTTGAGCTTTCTAATGTCCTGATGGGTGACTTATGGCTTTGTATGAGCTATAAATATAAATGATAAAAAGGTTATACTGTAGAGAATAACAAAAAAATGAACACAAATGGTGGCGTTCATGCCTAAATAGTAACCTATCTACAATGCAAACGTTCCTGTGGTCCAAAAATAGAAGATCTGACAAAAGGTGGCAAACCTCCAGCTTCATGGGGTGAAGTCAAACTACGGGGGAAACTACAGAAAATCTACTGTACTAAAATGAGGAGGACCGTGCATTACATGAATGTTTAATATCCATCAACACATTTCAAATATATCACTTCATTATTTCTTTCAGAGAACAAGTTTCGCCAACACAGCTTCAACGGTGGATGCATCTAATATCACTATATATATCTAATATCTAATATTTGAATCTAGAAATTGTGTCATTCTTGCATTAGAAATCCCCTCACAGACTATTAAAGGCCTGGATATTCCTGCACACGTGTGTCTATATTCGGTGTATTTGAGATCGGTTTAAAAAAGAAAAGGAAAATGCAGGAAAACTGTTCGGCCGAACAAGTTAGATCCCCTCCACGGATTTTCATAATGAGCTGTCAGTCATTTCTCAGTGCCCAACAACTTTCATCTGCCCTGATTCCTCCCAACCTCCCCCATTTATCACTCCTTTCTCTCTTCTGCGACGCGCTCCTCCGACGCCCCGTGTCGTTTATCACGTCCGGTGGAATAGAGTTTCTCCAGCTGTCAATTTAGGAAATGGAGTGACGAGCGAGACCCCCGGGACCCACACTAATCTCAGGCTGCAATGTTACGGAAAAATGATGTACATCTCCGGTAGCCGGTCGCGTCGGCGTCCGCGGGAGCACATGTGCACATCAATTACCTGACCTCGCCCCCAAAATTCATCCCGTCGGTAAACAAACAACTGATCAAACGCTGCAGAAGGGTCAGCTCTTCTACTGGTTGCACTTAAACCACCTGTAAACCACTCTTAGATGTATTCTAAAAATCATACCGAGGCCAGGAACATCTACTCAACTCTGGTCTACTCTAGTCAACTGCTCTTTCACCTCAGTGGCGTTCGATAAAGCAGTAGCAGCCCAGGGGTTTGAGCGGTCAGCGCTGCTGCTGCTGCTGTCAGAGCCGGCGGTGAAAAATGCCAGTGTCACGCAGTTCTGCGTCTCATGGGGAACAGCTATCAGAGTCGGTTACATGACAGGTGTGGTGGATGAGCAGTGAGTGAGACCTCTGCTCATCACTCTGCTGACCGGTTAAGGCGGTCCACGACGCCGCTGCTGAATGGATGAACACCTCAGGCCCACTGATGTTAAAAAAATCATGTGTTGAGGAGGAATTCTGCGGACTAGTTTGTCTTTTTCCTTTTGATGCAAATGAATGTTATATATTATAATTCTGCAAGTAGTTCTCCACCACAGTGAGAGGTGGTGTGAAACCGTTTTATAGTAGTTACTCCATTGGCCGGCCACTTGTAATCACCCTTGTGGTTTAAAAAGGTCGAGAGGTCAGGGGGTTATGGGAGATAAGGACCCTAGGGGCCGTCATAAAACACTCGCGACACCTCAGCCCTCGTTTGTCATGCCAGAGCTCGATATCACTCATTCATCTTGGTTAGGAAAGTCTTTTCCTTTAATAGACATTTTACGTCATAATCCTGCATTGTGACCACAATCTGCCTCTCTGAGACCCGGGCTTTCAGATTTTATTTTTAGAGTTTTCCAGCAGGACGGGGGAGTTTTTTTTTGCGCTGCACAAACAAGAAACAGAATCCTCCACTTGCCACTGTTTCAGACGAAGGTTTTGCGTGACGTTACGGGAGCTCTATTTAAAATCATTCCCCTCCTTGTGGGCGACAGCAACATAAGTTTGAGGTTTTCAAAGTCAGATCGGGCGGTAACCGTCGCTGCTCAGCCTCGTTCACATCTGCATTGTATTTTTCCTGAATTTGCCGGCGCAGAAAGGAACAATCAAGCGGCCGACAAAACAAATGAGATTCCCTTACATTAGGCAAGCGTATAATCACATTTCCCATGTTGTCTCTCTCCCTATATGCTATGTCCCGTCCAAATTGGAGGCAGGATGTAAGAGCTGCATCGGGAGGGTCACAGTGCAGCCTTGGTGCAGGCCTCCCTCCGTTAGCTCTGCATACGGAGACATTCGCTCCCGCTGAGACATCTCATTTAGTGCATCTGCAAACAACATTACAGGTGGAAACGCTTTAGGAGATGTCTTGCAAGCATTAATCCCATTTGTGTCCCAGCCCATTCCAAATGTGCATGCTGCTGCACTCATGAAATGAGAGATGCCGTGGCGATCAAATGGATGCAACACAAACATTTCCAAGGACCTCGGTGGACACACAAAGGAAATGTCATCGCTAAGAGGATCTGCATCCGACGGCTGAAAGGAGACCGGTGCTTTTAAATGTTGAGCAATGAGTGGTTGATTTAATAAACTATACAAGGAAATCAAATGATGGATTAAAAGAAATAAAAAAAAACACTCTTGTGCACTGGAATTTAGAAATAATATCTAATAAATCAAGTTATTTCATACAAAATAGTAATAGAAAGAAACAGGGAGCATAATGCCAGTTGCGTCTTTCCAAAAGTGTAAGCACATCATGTCCACAAATCTTAAAATTAAACAGTAACAGCAGCAGGTGGTGACACTAATTGTTGTTTCATGCTTCATAAAATACTTAATAAATTGCTTCTCCTAATTGAATAAATATTTCCAAATTCATGCAGTTCATTTGAAATGGCAGCGATCGAATTACTTCATCCTTTTCAATTTGTTAAGATTATGTAGGACATTTAACAAAAAAAAAACAAAAACAAAAACTTATAAATATAAAATATTCACAATCCTGTTATGAGGAACATAAATACTTTCTGCTGTGTGTACTGGACTTCATTTAAATCTTAGATGCCACGTTGTTGAGTGAAAAGACGAAAAGTTGAAGTTTTTCTGTTATTTTTAATAACAACTCTTGTGTCTTTAAATCCAGGTGTTTAAGTGGCTTGTAAATAAAACTCAACAAAACCATAAAGATACACACGCGATGGATGCAGCATGTATAATAGAAAGCATGAATTCATATTAACTGCTGCCTGTAGTTAAATACTACCCTCTAGTGGGCGTTGCTAGGTTGCTGGATGTCTGATCAACACCCAACTAGAGGAAGAAGACGCTGGATTTTATCACCTGAACGAGAGACCTTCCTTTTTTTTTTATAGGAATCCCTAATAAGGTCATTCAGAACAAAGAGAAACCTGAAATATGAGCTCAGGTTTATGAGTCAGCAAATGATGCCGAAAGTTCACACAGCACACACACACACACCAGACATGGAGATTGTGCAGGAGGGCTAAACACGTTGCCAGGTCTGACCTACTAAACAACCGTTTGAGTCTGGAAAGTGTGTCAACACATCGAGGGCTGCGACGATGACTCCATCAAACGAGGAGTCCGTCAACACAAAATTATTCTGAAACCATTTTAATAACCAAACAGGTTCCAGCTTCTCAGACCTGCTGCTTTTCTTCGTTGCACAGAATACGACAGTAATCTAGAATCATCTCCGACTTATTCAGCCAAAAGAAGACGATTGAAAACACACACTGTTGCCTCTGCTCATCCTGTTAACTATGTAATATTTCACAGACCAAACAAGTCGCTGATTGATCCGGGAAAGGGGAGATAATCATCAGCTGCAGCCCTACTTGTCTGCACTCTTCTGTCTCCACTGTGTCACTTCCACACTCTGTCAGCTGAATGACATATGCCATCCGAACCCCCGTGGCCTGCTCTTAGCGTTCCCCTCCTTGGTCACGTCCAATTAGCTATCCCCTAAACACTCTCTCATTAGGCCGGCCATAATCCACTCATCGTGTCTTGATTTGGCGAATAAATCACACTCTGACTTTTTTGTTTTTTTTCCCCCTAGACTATTCTCCCTCCCTTGCTCCGTCACCGCTGCCGTCTTTTTTTTTTTAAGCTCCGTCTCTCCCTCAGCCTCGTTAACCCTGTCCAGTTTCTACGGTGACAATCTCTGCCGGGCCTCCTCATTGGACATGGCAGCCGGCAATTTGCATGCCAGACTATTTCTCTTCATCATTGGGCCTCTCTCTCTCTCTCTCTCTCCCTCTCTCTATGCTAGAAGAATTGAGAATAACTCAGCAACTGACGGCAGACGGCATGCACGTCCTTGTCCTACAAGGTTACGAATCCATTTCATCTGTGCAAGAGGGGAGTGAATTAAAATAAATGATGGCCGGACATTTATTGCATTCTGGGGGTGAAGGAGGGATTGGGGAGGAGAGACACAAGTTGCGGAGTGAGACTTGTGTCTCATACTGAGTCGGACTGGCAGACAGTTTGATATTGACCAGCGTACAGCGCCGACACAAAGAACGAGGACGACACAAAGAAAGAAATTCGCCACTGAGTGGAGTTTGTCTCCGAGCCGACCGTGCTTCAGAGTCAATGTATGTCAAAAGGTATCCGGTTCTCTAATCAGTGGACAAAGTCAAGAAAGTATTCGTTGATATGTTGTTTTATTTTTTTAAATGGTCGTCTCTTTTCTTCATATATCATATTTTATTCTCAGAGAGTACAATTACATTTTACTTACTGGCAATGAAATACATGCATGTCCCTTTGAGGCAATTTTACAACATTTAACAAGCACTTTTAGTTGTTAGCAGATGCGGTGTAGAGCGGGCCGCATAGTTTTACGATCTGTTGTGGAAAGACTTATGACCTTTGGAATATATAGTAAAAATGCAGCATTTTCTATTGGAATATATATTTATATTTTTGGGGGATCAAGTTTTCTTTTGCGATGAGGGACAGTGTGGATTGCTTTAATGTACAAGAGGACTGGAACCATGTCAACTTGGATGCTAAAAATCTATTATTAAGGAATCTGATCGATCACTAATCATCCTCTTCAATTTTAAGTCGATCAAGCAACAATGGACTCTGGACCAGGATCTCTTCTGGCTGGATGAATGAGGCCTGTTTGCATTTATCCAATTTAATATTGTGTTAGTGGCAAGAACCCTTCTGCAGAAAATGACTTCAAGTAGCCAAAAAAGTATGTTTGCGTCAACACGTCCAAACCGTCACGTGATGATGATGATGATTGCTGCATTTAAATCCACTTTGTCCACATTTGGTCCACCCTTTGTAATGTTTCTAAACTGCTGTGATGTTATAAAAAGGACGTGGATGGCGTTTATGGACGCCACTGGAGAACCACCGCGCTCCGTGCTGCTCCTCGTTTCCGTCGGCGTGTTGCAGAGGGACCCAAAGGATCCCTCGCTAAGTGACTTTTTTTTCCTGTTGACCACAAAGCTATCAATATGTCTGCCTCTTGACACTGCCCCATCTCTCCCTGGACACAGGGGGCCCGGACTCCGAATGCTGACTACACTGCTCGCTGCACAGCCCTCCTGGACCTCTTCCAGGACACTCCATTGTAATACAGTTATTTTTAGACAAGCTGACGCAAATAAATATTTATAGTTGTTTGCAGGTCAGGGGTCTCAATGAACCGCAGGGCGGATGGCAGTGAATAAACTACAATATGTAACTATGTAAGCACAAATAAGGGTTCAATACAGCGGGGCAGAAATAAACTGAGGGCAGATATTTAAATATGGTTTCTGATTGGCTTAAAACAGAAAAAAAGAAATTCACAAATTAGAATCTATGGAGCAAAATTAAGGCAACAAAAATACTAGTTTTTTAGTTTTTTTTTATACTAGGTTTTTAAAACTTTCGTGGAGAGCTTCCTGGTGCGTTATGGGGTTATTTCTTTCAATGTGGCATTAGAGATTTACTCATTTTCCTGAATGCAGCGTTGCCTCTGATAATAGCCCTGCCTCTGATCACGTTTACATTAAACTTTGACCTAAATATATGTCCCCGGAAATTATTACACTTGTCATTTCACTCCACTTCCCGTCTAATTTATACATCAGGAGGAGGATATTTCTATGCAAAGAGACTAGAATGACCTAGACAAAGTCTTGGCTTGGCTGGAGGAGGAGTAGCACAAGAAGGGGAAAATGTAAGATTCAAGGAAATAAAGAAATGCTTGAGAAGCCAAATGGTGATTGAATGGTAACATTTTCCTGTGGTCTTTCCCCTGACCAGATTTTGGACAGAATATGGGGAAATATTGTGTTTCTGTCATTGTTCGTCTGGCGTAACTCGGAGTCTAAATATAGGTCATGCAGGAAAAGGCTCGGGCCCACAGTAGGTGAGTCACTGTGTGCTTCTATTTCTACTCCTTCCACCTCTCAAAAATAACTCTGATACGTCAGAAACACCGAGTACAAACGCTCTAAATAGGATCTTCATGTGCCGTGACGCTACCATTGCATGAGTATTTTTTAGCTGATATTTACTGATAAATTATATCAGAAATTCCGACTTAGAGATGACTTCTGGAATAACCTTCACTTCACAAATGTGTCAGTGTCTATGTCTAAAAATTAAAAAAAAGGTCCATAAAGGATAAATGCTTCGGATTCAATGTCAATACAACATGTGTAAAAATATAAGAGCCATGAACAGATGAATTTATAAGACACAAATCAATCTTCTGCACAAAAAAAAAGGTTCCAAAGTTGAGTCGTCCACTGTCTCTCAGTTATTCATCATACAAAAGACTGTCGTCAGAGTGCAAGCGGTCAGACAATACGGGGAATACAAAGAAGTCGATTTTAATTTCTGAAAGTGATGGTGTACACCTCCGTCTCTGGGACCACATGTACCCATAATGGATCAGATTCCGCCGGGACATTTTGTCCTGCGCCTTTCTCTATTTTCCCGACCGTCTCGACAAATAAAAAATAAATACATAATAATATAGTGAACTGCCCAGTCTGCTTCTCAAAAACCACATCGATATATATCAACAATTAGCCGTCTCTAATTCCAAAAGGCCAAACAGAGGCAGGTTTTGACCTTCCAACCAGGCATCTGTCAGTCAGGAGCGCACAAATAACCAAGCTAGTCAAACACTTGTCATCATCCCTCATCAGCATCTTGATTGTTGAGGAGGACAGATTAGAGGGAATGTCCCAATACATCCAGCGGCCTCTGATATGACAGCAAGGGTTTATGGGATAGACACTCGAGAGCCCCGCCCGCTTCACCTTAACCTGGCCGCCCCACTCCCACCGCCACTCCTCCCCTCGTCTCAGGCTCTCCGGTCTGACCTCGTCATCCCAGGGCCTCTGGCCTCGCCTCCGACGGCTGAGTTATTACAATAATTACCCAGGAGGCATTGCAGGGAGCGGCCACATGGCAGAGGCCGCCCATGTTTAACAGAATATTTGGGTGTTTTATCGACTTTAACTCAGCCCCTGGGGCAGGCGCGAGGGGGCCTGGATGATAAGAAAACCACTCATGTGGGAAATGAAGAGGACCATTTCACAGACTGAACAAGAAGGGGATGAAATATACTGTTAATGCAGCAGTGGCCAGTGCACATATGTCATATATTCTGCAGGACAAGGTGTAAATATGCTCATATATTCAGGAGGTGTCGGACAGAAGGACTCGGGCGGAGGTGACTACCTTCTGAAAATAGCACTTTAACCTTTTATAATGCAAAGAGGATTTGGATTGCTTTGTGTCAACATGGAATATTTCATGTCCTGAGAAATGAACGTGAGATATAATATTCATTCATTTGACTGTTTTGTTTCTTACTTATTCAGCATCAGACCCAATAATAGAGACCGTTTCTTTGTAATTAGAAGTCTACGGGATCAAACAGCAACTCAGCTGAAAATTAAAAATCCTTTTAGATCACCTACTGGGTCAAATTATGCACATATTTAACAATATAAACTGACGAAAATGTCTTCGTATTTTTATATAATACAATATTTTCTCCTTCCTGGAAAACAAAACATGACGCGTGCTGACATCAGCTCGTACCAACCAATAACATCACGACATCCATCCATCAATCAATCTGCAACTACGGCACAGCGCTGAGGGAAGGTCGCGAGTTAATCTTTTCAGCGATCAAATCATATCCCTCCCAACGTTATGTCCCGCCTGCCCATCCTTGTTCCGCTCGGAAATACATCACGCCACGGACGCTGGATACTGTTGAAACGCCGACTTTAAAACACAGCGGTTTCGACATGCATTCAAACTGTGCACAAGGTCATACAAAGGTCACGAGGAGAAACGGTCATATTCACCCCAAACTGAACTACTCCTTTAAGGAAAAAGGATTCTTCTTAGACTTGAATTTGAACCACAAATAAAGATCTGTTTCAGCTATATGTAACAGTTTGAATAAACTCCATGTCTATACTGCCACGACTCGCCAGGAGGCCATGCATATTCATACAGTTAAGAGTGAAAAGTACAGCCCAGCCTGCCATACACGGGGCAAAGGGGCCATTGGCCTCAGGCCAACAATGCACAGAGACACAAAGACTGTTAAGCACACCCTTTCTTTTTAGTATCTGTATTTACACTCGGTCAACTCAGAAGTCTAGAAACACACACATTCACACACACGCGCCCTCGTCTGCTCGTGAAAGGTCAATAAATTTGCATTCCGATACGTACAGCATTCAGACTTCCCCGCTCCTATATAGCTACCCATCAAACATGTCCAAGATGGCACTTAGCCGTGTGTGCCCGTGTCTTATTATGCAGACCCATCTGTGTGGGTTCAAAGGTCATGGCCGGGCCTGGCAGGGGCTACAGGTGAGCAGATGAGAACAGTAGGGGCTCGGTTTAATTTAGCTAAGCACTACAGGATGCGATGCGCCGCTGTACCTGGGAAGGACGAGTTGAACTTTTCACACTGCGCCCGCAGACTCATCGTTTCGACGGGGTGGAAAGTCAAGGGAAAATGAGTAGAGACACACAAAAAAAGAAATCCTGTGACACAAAATCTGTTTCTTTGTGGCCGAGACACAGACATGCACATAAACACACACATCTACATACACACAGGGCTCGGTCACCGAGTCTCTGTTTTTAACCTCCCTTCTTTCCCTCTTTTTCCCTCTGACACACATCCAAGCACACAATACACACATATTGAAAGAAGATGGCTGTCAGCAGTGTAACTCTCTCTCTCTCACTCTCTCTCTCTCTGTGTGTGTGTGTGTGTGATGGTGTGAGGGAGAAAATCCCTAATCTGGCATGGACCAGCTTCCTGTCTAGACTCTGCATGAGGAGGCCAGAGCTAACCTGGCCAGTGCTGTGAGTGTGTATGTGTGTGAGTGAATACATGCACATTACCATTGTGTTTGTGTGCTCCTTCATTTATGTGTGAGCACAAACCTATATTAATAATCTTCACAATCATTACATTCATCTAAAGCAGAAAACAGACATGAACCTCCGGCCTTCCGTATCTGTTGTCCAATGCTTGTTTTATAAAATTGGGACAGTTTCCGGGAAAAAGCTCCTTTTTTTTTTTTTGTTTTCTGTTATTTTGACACTTTCTCTGCGCCAATGCTGCTGTGATTCCAAAAAGGCCAATTTCCTCATTATCCAACAGCGTGCAGCGCTTACGGGAATAGAGAGGTGGGGGTGTGGAGGGTTAAAGTTGGAGGGAAATGGAAAAAGGGCCTGATGTGGTTTTCGCCAAAAAATTCCATACAAAAAGAGCAAAGATGAGCTTGAGAAGGAGTGAAAGTCTCTTGTTTTCCTTCCTTATTCGCTTACCTTCCCAAACACAGCTGAACAACAGTAAATAAGGCAGTGAAAGCTGCATGCTTCGGTCCAAACGGTGTAAAAACAACACTTTGAAAATGAAAAAAAAAAAAGTGAAGTCACTGAAAAAGAATCCCTCACAGTTTGGTAACACGATTAAAACGGAGCTGGATCATAACTGGAATCGCTGACATCCTCTTGCCATCAATCACTCACACAAACCCTGCCATTAGTAATCACAACAAACACTACCGAGCGCAGCAACTTTCCGAACGTGTTACTCACGCTGAGTGCTAATCAAAAAAATGCTAAGTGTGTTTAGCCTTAGCTTTGACGGTATTTGTCCGGACTGTGAATCAACATCGGGGGCGTCGCGATTTCATATTCATGCAGAGGCCCAATGACACCTCGTCCTCTGCTCTGCCTTCCAAAAGGCCTTAACTCAGCAGATCACCACCCCTGTAGACCCAGATGTAAAGTGAACAGTCTTCACCTCTGTGACATCAGACCGCCACAATATGCTGTCTTAAGGGAGCGAGCAGACATGGAGGCCTGCCAAACACCATGGCGACAAAAAAAAAGCCCAAAAAGCCAAGAAGAACAAACGACAAAAGGTGATTCTTTTAGGAGGAAAAACAAACAATAATTCCAAGTATTTAGGGCAAAAGTGTTTATTCAGCACGTTTCCCTTAAAACTCTATAAATCTATATTTTAAATGCAACCAACGTGTGATGGAAATGATCTTGTAGCTCTAGAGAGCATTTTAGCCTCTTATTATTATTTATAGCAACATCAGACAGACAAAGTACGAAAGAAGTGGAAAACAGTCAAACAATGAGCAGGCGTTGGAGATGGAAGAAACCAAAACAGATGTAAAACAGAAAGTGAATGCTGGACTTACATTCATCAGCTGTAGAAACTCGACTCCGATGGGATGTGGATGAAACGTCTCCTGCAAGCGAACATCTGTTTGATAAAACTGAAGCCATGTCGGGATGTGACTCTCTCAGCTGGTTTGAAGGTCCTCTCTCCCTAGTGGGCAAAAAAAATAAAAAGAAGTGAAACAGTTAGTTAAAATGGTCTTCTTAATATATATAAGATAAATACACTTAAATTACTTCATATTATGTTTATTTTGCAGATGCTTTTATGAAGAGTGAATAACAATACCTGAACTAAACTTCTACAGGAAAAGCAGCTGGAAGTTTTAATGTCTTTTTTCATTTTCAATCTTATTCTAATTGATTTAATTGTCTTTCTACTGTCTTTTTACCTTGTCTTTACCTATCATTTCTCTTGCTCTGCTGATGTGTATATAGATATGTGTGTATGGACCCGTATGTGCCTTGTTTTGCTCTGTCAAAAGAACTTTGTAAGCTGCTGTTTTTAAAGGTCCCTTATAAATATAGTTATTATTATTATTATATAAGTCCTTAATAACGTTTATGTGCTTCTGTGCAGCAGTAGAATGGGTTAAAGTGAGAATATGTGTCTTTTGTTGAGCAGAAGTATGTGATATTGGTATGTGGTCAAACATAAGTGCAACATTGACAAAAGTGAGCAGTAGTGAAGTCTTAGCCAGTCCAAACCAATCGATGTCTGAAACACAACACATCTGTGAGTGGTCAAAACATTCAAAAAGTTGCCGCAAACTTAATCCCAGATGACCATTTAAACTGCTGCGTAATCGATTAAAGCATTGTACTCATTAGGACTGAGACAACAACTTAAATCTCCACAACAACAACAACAGACGAGCGTTTGCTGACTCCACGTGATCTCACCTCCAGTCATCGTCTAGCCGGCCTGTTATTCCTTCCCTATGTACATGAATTAAGAAAACCTATGACTCACAGATGGTGGACGAATCAAATGAGTCATTTGAGTTGTATGGCTATGACATACACACATCATCGTCTCCGCTGGTGTGAGTTTAAGGGGTCTCCTGTTGGCATTCCCATCCAACCGACTCCCCAGGTATGACTCATAGGCTTGTTACCCCGAGACGAAGCAGACTCCCTCGGTGTGCTGTAGTAGGGAAATCTGGCTGCTTGGTATTTAGGGTTTGTCTGACTCTGTCTAGCCGGCGTTGAGCAGACTGACTGTGTGTGTATGTGGTCACATGGTGAACTCGGTTTGTTCAGCGGAACCACGAACAAAAAAAAAAAGAGTTTTTATGTTTGGTTAACATAAGCGTTTCCTCGCTCGCTGCGCTGCTGGAGGAGGTTAAGCACCACAGTCACTACTACTGACAAGTACAGTCAGCAGGAATGTAACCTACATTACAGGGGGAAAAGAGGACATATCCCTCTGTATTGCTCCCAGCATGTGTTTTTTGTTTTCATCCTCTGGTCTGCAGCTGCATTCCTTTCCTGTGTGTTGTGCGAGACGGAGAGATTGCCGGAGAATGACTCACTAAAAATCGGACCCAACAGTGAGGTAATCACTGGAGGACGCTTGGAGTAAAAATGAACTTTGATGGTGATGGTTAGGATCATGTCTGGGAATCCCAAGACAGGTTGGAAGAGTGCAATGTGTGTGTGTGTGTGTGTGTGTGTGTGTGTGTGGGATGACGACATAATTTCTCTGCACCAGTCCAGTCCATGTGATGGTGTGTGTACGGCCTCTTGATGAAGACCTTACAACCCCATTACAGAGTCTCTCCACACAATAAGACCAATGGATTTCCATGCTCAACCCAGAAGAACAGCTGGTAGATGGTTTATAGTTCTGTCTCATGTTGTTTACATTTCTGACACAACCAGAGGATGAAAGGATGAGTCCTGTGTAAACGGTAGTGTTGATGCTCTAATTCACTCATCCTGCATTCATTCAGTTTGCAGAAATTATATAAAAAGAATCTCCTTCGGTATGACGTATTGACAGATTTAGTTCAATTACAAGCTTTAGTACAATTTCTGGACACTTGAATGTGGAACATTTTACTTAAGCGTTAAATATAGACTCCTTGGTCACACCTATCAGTCCTCACGGTCCAGTTTAACACTATAAATACCTCTAAAACAGTGCCAATAAAAAATATATATAAATATTATCTTCATAAAGGTCACATTTGAGCTGTTGTATTGCATTTTACAGGTGTCCCTCTATATAAAGTGGCCACTGATTGTAGATTTGTATACAACACGCTCCTTGAAAACGTACAAGATGTTGAGTTTCCCTGCTCTTCCGTCACCATGCAGACACAGCCAGCAGAGATTGTTTGTTATGCAGCATCACCTGCTGGCTTAATGGAGAACTGCCAACATTTCCAAAGGATGAGACACAAGTGGCAGCAACGAACGAGGAAACTATTTCACGACATCAGAACTAAATGTCCACTTTACAGAACTACACGGAAACCGAAATTAACCCCATTACCTGAGATTTGTCACACAAACTTGGACATTTTCTACTCATCTAGAACAAAGGTCATGAAACATATGACAAAAGCATTACACATGAGAAAGAAAAAAAACACATGGCTGTGTGTTGTGTCACAGTTTTCCTTCACTTAAGTTTTGAGATAAGCAATAACGCAACGCAGCAAAGCCGGCAGGGAGGACTGTGGGAAAAGTGGCTGAGGGATACCAGGGTGCTTGTCTGAAAATAGTCTCACGATGGCTATGAGGACATCTCATTCTCGGCTCATTCTTGGATCATGCAAGAAGCCCAAACACCCATTTTGGAGTTTTGGATCGCTCAAAACGTCACTGAACCAAAGTCATGAATGAAGACATTTCCACCAGAGATTGTAGCGACCGATTCTGAAAAAGAAAAGCAACGTTCATCCTGAGTTAAAGGCAACAGACAGTGAGCAACATGGAGCTTTAGCAGCAGAACAGAGCTTTATTGCAACTGACATTTACTGCATGTGGGGCAATAAATTGCTGATTCAAACGCAAGAAATCAAAATGATTCTCAACATCATGCACTGTAAAAAAAAAAAAAAAAAAAAACGGATGTTAAAAATAAATCACATCATGCTTTTCCACGACGTCCGACTATGAAAGATGATAATAACAGACAGCAAGTGAGATGATGTCATGAGCGTTTATGAAAGATTCATTTTCAAGTGTAGCGGTGAATTGAAGAAGAACCGATTTTTTTCCCTCACAAGATAAACAAACAAGCAAAACAAGTTCTGTATGTAATACACACTGGGCGTTTGATTCAAAGCTAAATATTTACCAAGTTTGGACATTCTATGAAATCATTCTTGCGGTGCAAACTGGTGGGCAAAAGAAACATAGTGAAATACCAGACCCCATGTTTGGGTACGGGGGCCTCCAGTGGTTGAGTGAGCTTTGACCTAAAATAGGTCTGAGAATGTGGATAAAGAGATAAAACAGACTGTGGAGGGGGGGGGGGATGAAAAAGATCAAATAACTTAAAAGGGGCCTGTAAATAAATCGCCATCAGAGGATAAAAATGAATTTTGTGTGGATGGCGGTTTGCAGAGGGCATGGGAAAATCTACTCTGACAGGGAAGAAACTTGCTTTTGAACAGCGATGCAATCATGTCGCCAGAATGTGCCTGAAAAAGAGAATTTATGTCATTTGAGAGCGAAAATAAGAGCAGACATGGAATATCAGAAATTATCATTATCTCCATCTTATCTCTAGGATTTGTACGTGTAATAAACAGACAAATACTTCACCTCTCTTTTGTCCAAGGAAATGTTATGAGATTATATTTAAACTTTACACTTAACATTTCAAGTCCTGCACATAGATTCAACCAATAAAATAATTAAATTGTAATAAAATACACATAACGTGTATAAATATGCATCAGAAGACTTGGAGGGAGGAAGTTAATGGAAGAAAATGTGTTTTTTTTATTGTAGTGCCAAGATGTGCCACTAGAGGGAGCACGACTCAGGCTACGGCGTAATAGACAAGCAGACAAAAGAATCATCAGAATCAATCAACTGATCACACTCTGTAACATCTCTATTGATATCAAACACATTAGATTGCCCACAATGCCAATTATTATACTCCATAACATGCCTTAATAGAGTGGGAAATAATATATAATATTAAGACCAAAACTTTCCAACTTTATGGAACAACTCATATTGTTTACGGGGATGAGAAATAAACTATTTTACATGTTTATTCTATGAGTCGACGTCCCGGTGAGGGCTGCTCTGGTCTGGGCTCCCCCGGCCGCCCGCGGTCCCTCCTCTATCAAACGTCAGAAACCAGCGGTATAAAATCCGCGAGGCCACACCGACCGCTCAAAGTCGCACATCCACCTCCTCGTTAACCTGACAGCCTGCGGTCTGCCTCCGCACAGACGGCGAGGAGAGCCACTAGATCCTTAATGAGACAGACGTGGGGAGAGACGCACCGAAGCCGCCGCGGGACCGAATCAGATCTACTGGATTTTGCGCACAAGAATGCAAAAGAAAAGTTGCTCTCTCCAGATGCGTTTGTGTCGGATGAAGTTCATGTGTGCGGGATAGTTTCTGTCGGACTTTGAATTGAGTGATGTCTGGGAGGAGGTTTTTTACTCTTCTCCTTCTTCTTCCATGAATAGTTCCCAACGGAAGCGCAGCGAAACGACAGCGGGGCTTATCGCTTTGACCGTTAGACACTGACCTCGGGCAGAAGCTGAACCATTTCACCCACCGGAGCGAACCAGATGCGGAGAGAAAGATGCATCTGGGCAAGGCGTTACTGTTCGTCCTCCTCCTCAACTGCGCGACTCTGAGCTCATCTCTGTCGACTTGTGCCACCGTGGACATCGACCACGTGAAACGGAAGAGGGTCGAGGCGATACGGGGTCAGATTTTGAGCAAACTCCGGCTGACGAGTCCTCCGCACTCCCTCGGACCGAGTAAAATCCCCTATCAGATCCAGGCGTTGTATAACAGCACCAAGGAGCTACTGGAGGAGCTCAGGAGGGATCGGCAGCAGAGTTGCGGTCAGGACAACACGGAGACAGAGTACTATGCCAAAGAGATATACAAATTCAACATGGTCTACGGACCGCCGGAGAGCAGTGAGTATTGAAATTATTTGGGTGGCCTATACTGTATATCTCATGTATGTCTTGATTTAATGCCAGCAAGCCGCGGCAACGGAGTGCGTAATTACGCACCAAATGAAGAGCGCACGCCTGGACCCCGTCAGCCAGACGCAATCTCAAAACTCCAGCCATTCATAAATATCTGTACTATTTATAGTTTCTAGTTCAGCCACTCTTCATCGCTGCTGCACGAATAAAACACAGATCTGAATAATTACCCCCCCCCCCCCCAACAAAAATTTAAATCCCCCATTAAAATAATCATAAAATAAAGAATAAAACCCATAATATATAAATATGGAAATAGCCTTTAAAGTGTTTAACTGCTGGACACGTGAAGGCATCACCACCTCCCACTTGTGCCAGTCAAACACTGGAGAGCCGATTGACTTCCGGACTAGTTGTGACGTCACGTAATCATCCTATTCTCGAGACACGTAATCATCCTATGTGAAAACACGTACGTCATTCTGCACAGCGAGGCTCAAACATCCCAGTGGAGAAAACAATGAGCAAAAAGTGGAGGTCAGCCCTTTAATATGAATGAAAAACAACAAAAACACGCCCACACAAATGTGTCAGCGCTCTACCAGGTTTTTTGTAAAAACTGAAAGGTGAACTTGCGGTGCACTTGATGTGCTTTCTTGCTGCGGTACCAACCTGTCTTAGCCCTGCATCAGTGTTCCAGGAAAGTCACTCTCCTCCTACTCCTGACTCCACTCTTCCTCCTCTTGTTTTTTTCCCCTCCATGGATTCTGTCCTTCTCCCCAGATGTTCCCACTTCCTTTCCAGTCAGGCCCAAATGAGAGGGACATCTGCCCAGGCGGATGGGGATGCCTTTAGGAGACGAAGTAGGAAAAGTTAACAGTGGTGGACAGGAAAAGTTAGACGTTAATGACCCCTCCCCCCCTGGTAGTCTGGACGGAGGCATCCCTCTCTCCCCCCGTGGAGTCTGGCGGGACAGTGGGGGGTCCCTAGCGTACACTGACACGTTGAAGACGAGCATTAAGCGACCCCCACTTCCTGCCTTGGCCGGTGAATTGCCCACACGGGTGGCCCATGAGCATGAGATCACTCACCGGACTGCTCAGGTTTGCTAAAATGAGGGTGAAACCAATCCTGCATCCATTCCCCTTAAACCTGAAGCATTCCACTGTGCCGTCGTTTTACTGCCTCTACTGTAGGTAACATTCCGCCGCGCGGGGAATAATGAGCTCTAATTTGTTTGGGAAATATTTGTTGAGATTATCAGCGAAGGCCCGTTTTTTTTTTTACGTCAAGGGATTTGTGCCAAATCTCTATTTGGCACCACCGTTTCCTCTATAGAAACACAAGCTATGAGTGGAAAACTTGTGCTGAGAGGGACATGTGTCAGCACTTGAGGGAGATTCATACAGCATGTGGTCCGACTGAGTTTGGATTACTGAGAAAGTAGAATAGGATAAATGCTGTGCGTGTGTAAAAGCCAAAGAGGGCCTCATGGTCGAGAGCAAAGCCAAGACCATTGCATCACAGTCCCTTTGAAATCAACAGGTGTTTCTCAAAAGACCTATTTCTCCTCAGCAATGTTCTGTTTTGAATCTCGCAAAATGGTTTTGACAAAAACAGCAGGCGGTAGGTGCCTCGAGTTGGTGTGCTGGTTTCACTGCCGGATCCGGACCCACAGATGGGCTTTTATGATGCAAGCCGTATTAACATACGTGTAGTTTTTTTTTTCTTTTTCTTCTAATGGTTGGGTGAAGATCAGAGTTTCTTCATGCTTGTGCCCGAGTTTGATGTGATTAACTTCAAAAACAAATGGAAAGAAGGTTAACAGCATATATATGTGCTGAACTGACAAAAAGTAGCGGCGTGTGCCCAAGTCAACATCTCTACTTCTCAGATACTTAAAATGTCAACAAGCTAATAATATTCCTAAAATTGTGGTACTGGCATGGCAGAGTGTGTTTTTTTTTTTAAACGTGTCCAAGATGATGTCATACTTGGAAATATGCATTTTGTCAATACGCTGTATATCCACATGCATACAGTGAGCCTACTCTCTGAGGTGGTTAATGTGATTTTCATATGCTGGAGTTGGCCAGATGACAATTTTATAGATTCTCAACTCTAATTCTAATCTGGCAGACGGTTTTCTTCACTTTAATGACCAGCACATTAAAATATATATATGGATAAAATATAGAAAAATTATGACTTTCTAAATATTCTGCATCTTTATAATGTTTGCACGTTCACAGGAAGTTAATAACGCTCTTAAAGTGTAAACTTTCCTATCAAAACTGACAGTTTTCCTGATGTTTGTGGATGGGAAACTCACCTTAAAGTTGCCACATTTTACAGTTTTTAATACACACATACATTTTGTCTTCTCCCCAACAAATGATGCACTTCATACATCATTTCTTCACGTTTTGTCAAACTCAGTCACACATAGAAGTGTTTTCTCCCGTCGGTAGGACAATATCATTTGCCGTCATAACTTTTAGAAGTTGAAAAATAAAACTCACTCTTGCGACACTATTGTTATGGTTAGGTTGAGGGAAACGGTTGTTTGGGTAAAAATCAATGAGGTTGGAAAACATAAATAGCTAATTTATTAAGATTAAGGATGCTTGGTTGTCATGGTGACAGCGATAAACACTTTAAGGTGAGGTCATCATCACACAAAACGTGTCGCTCTGTAAGTGTCATATGCTACTTGCTCCTCTGCACCTGTCATACTTACTACTACCACTAGAGGGCTTTGACACTAACAAACATCGTTTTGGGCCACTGATGCAGACATTCTTCTCCAAACAATTCAATTACATGCATTTATAAAGAGTGACACATCAGCAGGCACAAGGGGGGCAGTGGAACGAACAGAAAACTCCACTTTAACGGGGAGAAACCATCTGCCTGGACTCATACAACTAATGCAGTGAAAGCAATAGAATGATATAATGTCACTCCTTCACCAAACACACACGCGCTTCTTTGACGGTTCGTGGAGGTAAACTGTCGACCTTCGGTGGATCTGAGGCGGCCTCTGTGAACCAAAACAAATCCGTGACAGGTGCAAATGAAGCAGAAAGCCGCTGGGAGAATGGCAAATTACTACATTGAGAGGTCCGGACTGCAATCATCGGAAAAGATTTCCTTTTATAGCATGGTACGCATGGAGAATCTGGCGTTTGTCAATGACTGAGGTCGGGTTGTGGAGAAGTCATCATGGTCAGAAAGGGTTTCGGGTCCAACAAGTTGTCAGAGGGGGCCGTGGATAGCAGGGTTCTTGATACGCAGATAGCAGCGAGGTGAAGTCACACTGAGCTCAAAACTATTGCTTTTTCAATTACAACATTTTCACTTCCACCAAATATAGACAAAGCGTGTTAGAGAAACACTGAGGAATTTTGATAAGGCAGGCAAACACTAATCATTCACTGTGGAGCTGACATAGTGGCACCCAGCAAACCCAACAGCATATTAAACAAACATCGACTGTAAATACATGCCATTATTTTAATATCAAAGTATCACTTTATTTCTGACGCAATATATGTAAAAAATAATAAAAAAAAAAAAGGTTTGGAAGGGGGGAGTTTCCATTGCATTGCCATGTAGAGTTTGAAATTATTACATTCACTGCCAACTCCGTTAACACCAGTAAGTGCTTCTGTGGAGCACAACTGCAATTACTCTGTCATCAAGCAAGAATTAAAGTTCGATCCAAAGCAACGCCTCTCCCCCTCACTCAGCCAGAACTGTATTCTTCAAAATTGTGTTGGGGATGAAATCAGGCTAAATTAAAGCTATTGCTATATGCTATTAAATGGAGCTTAAACGAGTGGTTAATAATCAATTGGGGAATTGATTTGCTGCTCTTCGTTGTCTTTAAAATGTATAGTTTTTGTTTTTTGTCAGTGAAGAAAAAGCAGTTGGTGATATCTTGAAATCTGAAATTTGGAAAGGCATTTTGTCACAACTTTATGACATTTAATAGACAAAGCGATTCGTGGATTATTAAAAAAATAACATGAGCCTGAGTTGCAGCCCCATTATTAAGGTTTTAAATGTACATTCACAGATTCTAATGTCAACTGCAGACATGATTGTAAAGAGATATAATTCCGTTTGCCTTACGGTGTCTTATGGAGACGGCACTTTTGCACGGCTTTCTTACCAAAGATAATAAAAAGGAATGATGGCCGAATTCCATTTAGCTTCTTCAGTTTCAGGCTATAATGCATGCTGGCTCACTGTCGCACTGTAATGGCTCACTGGGACACTTGAGTATAACAGAACTGCTTTTTTCCTACTGTGGCAAGTCAAAATGTCTGCTGTGATAAAGGCCTACTTGAGAACTTTTATTTAAACCACTCATTATGAAGGAGATCGCAAGGCAAGTATCTGCGATTATGTTGTCCAGTCATGTCGCGTTTGAGGTCTGCGATCAGACATAAAACTGCTCGTCTTGCACCAGACCTCGATAAGAATTTCCAAGTCTGTTCTCTCACAAAACTTTTTATTTTATTCCCCGTTCCAGACGATCTGCTCTACTGCCCAAAAGGCATCACCTCTAAGGTTTTCCGCTTCAACGTCTCCGCAATGGAAAGGAACTCAACCAACCTCTTCAGAGCAGAGTTTCGAGCTCTGAGGGTGCCAAACTCGAGTTCTAAGAGGAATGAACAGCGGATTGAGCTCTACCAGGTGCGTAAAGGTACCGTTTCCTTGTCCTTATACCAAGATCAGTCATGGCAACAAGGAGCAGAAGTCTATTTTCCCCCTCTAATTTAATATTTGTTCTTAGATAGTTCAAAACGTCTGTCAAGAACATATCTTACATAAGCTGGTTTGTTGTTCTCCATCACACGATTTCAGGCCCTAATTGACCAAGAGAGCCAACGATAACCAGATTGTGATCGCAGGCATGCATGGGTAACAGCCAGACCAAAAGCCAAAAAAGCTCAACAGGCCTGCAGAATGTTAGCAGGATCAGGACAGGAGGACTGTTCGTGCAGCTCTGGCAACCCAGATCTAACGCAGTCCTCATTCTGGTTATGTAGCGGCCCTTAACATTTGGTCCTCAAAACAGTATGAAAAGTCTACGAAGCTCTTAAAAAAAGCAGTGCTGGACTTTTTGATCGATAAAATGATGCAACACGCTTTTCCAGTGAGTCGTAGTGAACGTCGTCCCTGTAATTTCCTGGCATCGACTATCCAATATAAAAGCAAACTTATTGAAATCAAATTAAAAACATACCACCATATATAGATACTCGTCTTGGGAGTGATGTCATGACGAACCCACGGGGGGAATATTACCAAACACATGATAGGACTATAGATTTCAACTCAACGCTAAGAAAGAAAAAAAAAAGGTTGGTTGGAAGAGAGTCTGTAATTGCAGAAGAGCTTAATCTGTTGGCCGGCGTTGTGCAGGGGGAGAGGGATACGGGGCAGAGTTGACACAAGGTCATACTCAAGTGAGATTTCCTGAGAAGTAAATTACATTTTACATTTGCATTTGTTCCCACTCATCTGCCAAATACACGGGAAGCAGAAACGTGCACGGAGCCAACGGTTTTGACTCCAGAGACGAGGGAGGACTTGAGAGACCGGTCAGGGCCGAGGCTTGTTATTTAGCCTTGTACTTTTATATTGTGGAAGAATATGAAGGCGAGGGAAATGTGAAGAAAAGGGGGTTTCTTGCAGTGACAAAACCAGAGAGAATTAACAGCCAACAACTCTGCAACACTTCACTTTTAGCTCATTGTTTTAGTCTTACAGTCTCAACACCAGCGAGCTAAACAACCAGAGATTTCCATCAGGAGCGTGAATATTATTGGACTTACATTTATCAGCTGGACACGAGTAGGAATCCAGGTGGCTGGTTCTTCCCTTCCCTGCACATCTCCCAGGTGTGTTGGCTAATTGCTGCTCAGGTTGAAGGTGGGTGGAGCGTGTGATGTCATCAGACTCCATGAACAGATTAGATCCATCAAGCGTCTGAATTTTCACAGTCCCTGAAATAAGTGAAATATTATGCATCAAGCACCACATAACGTAAAAACAATTTATAAAAAGAAAGACTTGCCTCTTTATCCGGGGAGGATTTGTAGCTCAAGTGATGACATGTCTGTCCGTCCATCCATCGGGCCAAACCAAGATGGCTAACATGCTTAATATCAGCATGTCAGCACTATTCTTATCTCGCCGTCATCCGTTTGGAATGCTCCAGTCATCACATTCCCTCACGGTTCATAACTGATAACACCGTTTGTAAGTAATTGAGAGAAAACGTGTTATTAGAGTGACTTATGATGATTGTTTTGCAGATCGTGAGGCCGAACGAACACATTAGGAAACAACGCTACATTGCGGCCAAGAACGTGCTGACCAAGGGGACTCAAGAGTGGGTCTCCTTCGACGTGACGGAAACAGTGCGGGAATGGCTGATGAACCGAGGTGAGACCGAGGTCACTAGTTTCTAAAAACCTGTGATTGATCCGAACCATCGGCCTGTGTTTGAACTCAGAAATGTGACCTACAAGCATTGATTTCTAAAAGAGGGAGACTGTCGACTGTTTTTGGAAATCCTCTTCTCCACTGTTCTCCGTTAGGAACTAATCTGGGTTTGGAAATCAGCGTGCACTGTCCCTGCCACACATTCAACCCAAACGGTGACATCATTGACAATGAGAACGAAGTGCTGGAGGTCAAGTTCAAAGGTAGGCTTCTTCAACATCCTGTCATATAGTTTTGATCTTTAATGTCTTCCGTCCATCTTTCTGAACCATCCCTCCCATCAGTTTTGACACAATGGATTATGTTGCATTTTTATGTCTTCCTTAGTCCTGTAATTTACAAGATTTATTCTTGAATCATTGAAAAAAATGCCTTTATTCTAGACGATCCATAATTCCACAATATGGTTTAATGAGAGGTCGCGGTTGTTTTTATGTCCTCGCCTGATTTAGAATAAACTTGCAATTAAAACATTTCATTTTTGCTTTTCGAAACAAAAGTTTTCAGTTCTTCATTGTGTAAAAAGAACGACGAGAGCCACAGCTGCACAGTCGATCATTTTGCAAATTGCATGCTGGGAGTGAGAGAGAGAGAGAGAGAGAGAGAGAGAGAGAGAGAGAGAGAGAAAAAGCACCACTAAATAGTAGTTGCATCGTGTCTATAATTAAGGCATCGATGGAGATGAGGAGCAAAGTCGCTGGGATCAGGATCGCCTGAAGAAGAAAAAGGACCAGAACCTGCCTCACCTGATCCTCATGATGATCCCCCCCCACCGTCTGGACACTCAGACCACACGCCGACGCAAGAGAGCGCTGGACACAAACTACTGCTTCTCGTAAGTCATGGAATAGTGCACAATGGTAGGGATCGGAATATCCCAAATCTCTGCTGCTACATCAAATACGAGGAGCACCGTTACAACGATTTAACTAGAGACCAATTATGCCGTTTTTGTCGTCGCAGAAACACGGAGGAGAGCTGCTGCGTTCGCCGGCTCTACATCGATTTCCGGCGTGACTTGGACTGGAAGTGGATCCACGAGCCCAGCGGTTACGACGCCAACTACTGCTCCGGGCCCTGCCCTTACCTGAGGAGCTCGGATACAACACACAGCTCGGTAAGAAGCACCGGAGAGTGCGTGAGAGTGAAAATGACCAACACGCTGTGTCCTCCACATAGAGGTCTTCATGGGTTTTCCAACTAATTTCTACTGAACAAATCGTCCCGATGAATAATCTGTAAATTAAGGTAGCTGACGGGGAAAAGTAGGTCCAAAAGGTTGGCTCTCAACCCTCAGCTCCTCCTTCTGCAGACCATAATCTCCCAGAAAACATGAAAAGAAGCTCATTAGAATGATTTATTTGGGATGAATACTCACATGTCTCAGTATTTTCACAAACCAGCACACTATCAAGACTCCCATCACTCATTAGATGCTGAGTATAACACAGTCTCTCCCTGTTTGCTTTCCAATAGCTGCTGAGCCTGTACAACACTCTGAATCCGGAGGCATCAGCCTCCCCCTGCTGTGTCCCTCAAGACCTGGAACCCCTCACTATACTCTACTACTCCGGACGGACCCCCAAAGTGGAGCAGCTCTCCAACATGATCGTCAAGTCTTGCAAGTGTAGCTGAGAAGACGTGAAAAGGCGAGGTAGGAACGGCAGGATTTTACTAGGTACTGACGGAAAAACCCACGCTCATTGACTTCTGGACTCTTAGCTGTGACAAATACTTAAACTGACCGTGCGGCCTCATGGCGTAGATCTGAACACCACTCTGGAGGTCACCCTTTTTTTTAAGGATGCAGATTTTTTTTTTTTTTTATTAAAAACTTGTTTTCGCCCCATCCCACTCTGGATGACATTATTTTCATCATTAAAAAAAAAACGATCGAAATCAAAGAATGCTTTTAAAATAGAGTTCTCTACAAATGTATCTGTGACAAATCGGGAGCTGCTTCATGGGCAATGAATGACAGAGACTCATTATTTTGTGGTATATTCATGCTTCAGTTCAACCAAATATTCCACAAAGTTATAACCTCTCGCCTTGGTGATGATGTTGTTAATAACCACAAATATAGACTGTGTCCTACTGAACGCTCCAAAGAGGACTTTCAGGCTGGATTTTTTTTTTTTTTTTTAACCTTGACCTCGCTTTAAGTTCCCTTCCCCTTCAAACAGTGGACGTTATCTTCAAACACAAAAGGAGAAAGGACAGACTTGCTGCTGTATCCAAAGCCATAGCTGTGGTCAGGGAAAAGGAGAGCTGAGAGAATGCCTGCTGGATTTGCAATGGAAAGTGAATGAACAAAGAAGTTGAGCCAAGCTTTTCTTTTTTTGGCCAGCCAGTAGTAATGGCCTTTTTTTTTTTTTTTTTTTTTGCGGTGCATCTATTAGAATGGATGGAAGAAGAAGAAGAGGAAGAAGAGGAAGAAGAAGAAGAGGAAGGGACCTGTATGGAAGCAAAGAACTGTGATGGAAACAAGCCATGAGCACACTGCCATTCACTGGACGTTCTCATCTCTAACAGGTTCAAATTATTTATGGGACATCAAAGATTATACTGGAAAAGAACACGCGTTACGTAACAGGTTTTTATGGGATTTCTTTTACATTAATGGCAGATTCGGTCTGGTTATGCAACTTGTCGTATGGTGATCGTTTCACTAAACTGGGACAAAAAAATCGACATGTATCTCCATTGGTGGAAACGCTTATATTAAACTTAGGGTACTGTTACATTTCCTTGTGATTTAGAAAGAATATGCAACGTTTTGTCCGTGTACTAATTAGTTTTACCTGTTGTATGTGATCCAGTATATGCTTGACGTAAGTCGTATTGTATTAAAAAAGGTGACTTTTCCCCCCAGAATGTTCAATCGGAGCACTTTTCTCCAGCAATAACAAGAAATGTCATGTTAGTTTTACTTCTTCACTCTCCTCTCACCTGTCACCCGTCACTCACAAGACATCGCATGTAGTCAGGACTCCATCGTTCCCAAAAACACACTACAGTCTTTCATTCCCTCTGCTCCGTCTCTGTTTGTTTTGGTGCTCTTTCACAGTGTGAAGCCCTAATGGAACAAAAAAAAGAAAAGGGAGGGGGGAGAGTCATTACATGACAGTGGCTGGATGTACAGTTAGACCTCATTTTGCTCCGAGTCAGGAGAACCATTCTGAATCCCTGTACTGTTTGGCATTCGCCCAGTCGGAGTCATCTTTCCTTTGGGTGACATTTAGGTGACGTTTTTTTTTTTTTTTGGCAGTAATATTGTTTGATTGATTGTTGACCGTAATTGTTATTAAAAACACAACATGCAAAACCTGTATGAGCCCTTTTTAAATAATCATTCCAGCTTTGCATTGCATTTATTACATAATCTAATGTGATAGATCTGTAAAATCATTTAACTCCAAATTAGGAAATGATGAATTTACCCACTGGTCTTGTCTGCCATGTTGAAATGTCATTTAAAATGCTATTTTCTCATAATGTTTTGGTTCCACACAAACTTAATTTTTCTTACTTGAATCTCACCAGTCCCACCTGTTTCCTGCACGCTTTTTTTTTTTTTAGTAGAGTAATAAATTTGACTTTTTTTTTTTTCGTCTGGAATTGTTGCTTAAGAGCTTTCCCAGGCTAAAAGCAATTACTTTTATTTTCAGTACATATTAATGTGCAGACATCACTTGATGTTCTTATTGTTCGTTAAATGGTTAGTATATGGTAAATCACACATAAACCTGAGAAACCTTTAATTCATCAGGAGGACCCCTCCAATAGACCCCTTGACCTTTGGAGAAGAGCTGCAGAGCATCTGGACCAACATAAATGTATTATTTCCTGTATTACCCCATTGCGGGTTTAAATTCCTAATTTAATATGCATTTATTCATACAATAAAACTGCAAATTTCTTGACTTAGTTTGAAAAAGTGAAACTCATGTTTATTATTCAAAGGTGCAGAATTGATGGCTGGTGTCGGTGCTTACCCTTTATTAATGAAAGGGAAAACAGCCCGGGGTATTAAGGGTCTATATATCCTCACTATTTGATCAACCCCAAATAAAGCCTCATAAAGTCTTTATTAAAAGGGGCTGGCAGCTTACATCCAGTCTTCTCTGCTGGCAATCAGTCGCATAAGGGGGGATGGGGTGGGGGGGGGGGGGGGGGGGGGGGTCACTGGTTTGAGCTAATATGGACTGACAAGTAGCCAGAGAGAATTCCCTTTCTCTGTGTGCCCGTTATTGTTCCCTGTCACAGTCAATCAGAGATAAACCATGATGGAAACACAAAGACCAGAGGGCATGGCGAGGTCTAAAAGCAGGGGTCGGGGCTTTAATGGCTTTGCAGACAGCCCTGTACCAACAAACACACATTACCGGTAAAAGAGCAGCCGTGCCCCCATGCATGATTGACTTTTAACCTTCAGTCAAAGCCACCAGAAGTCATGCCACTTACTTCCACCATTTGTCTCCGCTGGAAATCATCAGAACCAACAAGTGCTCTGCAACTTTATTTTACCGTTTACTTCTTCAAAGTCGGTAAAAGCAACCAAAACTGGGTTCACTGGTGGACAACCAGCAATATTACAATGATCTAGCAGATTCTCCCAGGGTATCTTTTCTCAAGCCGATGCGACTGAAGAAGGCCGATAGCGATGGCGAGGCCTTTCCTTACATGGGTCTTCCTATTCGCCACATTGTTCAGCCAAATACCACACAGGAAGTGAAACGCTCAGAGGGGAAGACCTGCAGTGAAGCTCATGTTGCAGTGATGGGGCATGTTCATCACATGAGAGAGTGGTTTGTATTAATATTCAGTATTTGGTTGTATCACGTAGGCACACAACAAACCAACTCAAAAAGAACCTCAACGAGTAATCTCATCACCTCTTGCCTCTCTTCTTTAATGGCTACATCTTTCTGAAGGAGTCTGGGATTTCATCTTCTAGCAGACGAACACTCAGGGATAGTTTGAAGACACAGATAAGGATGCTGTTTGCTTCTTCTGGGGGCGAGCTCACCACCTCAACCTCAAACCCGCAATAAACCTATTTCCAGCTCCCGGCTACTGGATGAGCCACAATCTGATTGGAGTTCAGGGTCCGTTTCTGACTTTCTCAGAACTTGTGCTCTTCCAAGACTTACCAATGATGAATTGCATGACACGTAAATGCACAGAGGTTTGGAAAACTGTGTCTGCTGCTATTCCCTGAGCAGATTAACAGATGTGGAGGGAGAAAGAAAAAAAAATTGAGAGGGGGGGGAGGTGAGAGACAGACACAGAGAGAGAGAGAGAGAGTGTGTGTGAGAGAGAGAGAGAGAGAGAGAGAGAGAGAGTGTGTGTGTGAGAGAGAAAAAGAGAGCGAGTCCTCAAAAAGGACTGTTGCTGCAATAAAATCATCGGGTCACATCAGACCAGTTCTCAGGCCCCAGGGTGGAAAGAGTTGTGTAATTCAGCAATGGGCCGACACACACACACACACACACACATATATATGTGCACATATACAAGTCAAGCCAGCGGCCATAGTTACTGGAAAAGAGTGGAGGGGTGAACAAATATGTAAACACATATCAACTTCATAGACCTTTATAGCTAAACAAATGAATGGGAGGTCTGGATCAAACTACAGCATTATATTACAGCAGAGTGTGTGTTTCCGTGACAGAGGGATGGTGAGCGCATGTGGCGAGATGGAGGAGAGAAAAAAAAAAAGACAGTGTGAGAAAGGAAGAGAGACAGAGACAGTGTGAGATTATCATTTGCACACCCTTTAAATCAAGATACGACATCATGTTAAATTTATCACTCTGGGAAGAGACGCTTTGCAAGTGTGAATCAAACACAGTAAAAGTAAAAGGCCTGCTGGTTTAGAGGCAGAGACACGAGAAATGGAAGAGAGGCAAAACCGTGGCCCCGGCAGGGGGGGTGTAACTTCTGAAATAATAAAAACACGTTATTCAATCTGGAGGGAAATCAAAACAGAAAAGCAATAGAATGATGCCTTGCTCAATTCAAGGTCAGGCTGCATTCAGACTTAAACTTTGAATGAAAAAATCATTCATTTTAATTGAGCCAATGCAGGGGAGAAAAAAAAAAGAAGAAAAAAAAGTGGTCTTCCTTCCAAAAAGTTGATTCTGGCCATCAAATACATGCAAAAGCTTATTTCTCATGGATTAGATTTAGAACGTGAATGTTTCTACTGTTTACCTTTAATCGTTACCCCTTTGATATGCCTTCAAACGCATCAATCTGTCACTCAAAGCAATTTGTTTCTACAGACTTACATGCATATAAAAAAGTTAGAATCAAAACATTTTATGATCAGATTCTCAACAGCGATACAGTGTCTGCTTGCAATGTTTTGCCTTTCTGGGGGAATTCAAAGGAACTCAGCACTCGGTCGAGTTGAGAGAAAGATTATGATCTTGATGAATCATTTTCAAAAACAGGATGTTTTTACTTTAATATGTAAATGAAAACAGTGCTTTCTTAATCTCAAAGTGTTTGAGTGGCCTGAACATGAAGACTGTCCTGTATTACGTAAGGTTAGCAGGATAGAAATGGAGCTCGTCAGCGTTGTCTTGTCTAAAGTTGGATCTTTTATGACATTACATCAAACATACAGTAACATCCGTCAACAGCTCTTAATCTTTAAACAATGCACATCATGTGACACATGGGAAGACACAGTCATGTGTGTATATATATTTATAGCAGTCAGACTGCACAACATCATGACAATAAAATGATAAAAAGGACCCCTTTGTTTAAAGGATCTGTGTAACGCTGCCAGCAGTGGGTTTAGGTTTCCTGTAGCTCATTTATTTTGTCTCTCTGTAGCCGTAAACACCTTCTCCGTTTACATCAAGTTATAGGCCCTGATGCGTCACCCGCTACGATATAAACCCCTCAGAGAAACATGAGGATAAAGCAGGCCGGCCGTGTGGCATTTAAAGCATCCTGCATGTGTGTTCAGCTGGACCGGTGTGATTCGCTGCTAACACAAGCACCTATATGGCTTTGGAGAAGGAGAGAATCTTAAATCATGTGGACACCTGAGCGGTAATTCTCATCAGATTACCCTCTAGGCAATGGTCACACCGGCTTTCTCCTCCATCCTCATCCCAGAAGTGCAAACCAGATTGATGAGGGAAGTCATATCCTTAACAGCCTCTTATACAGCTGCCTCCACTCAAACAGGTAATGGAGACCATGTCAGCAGGGCGCTTTCTCCTTCTCAAGGTCCAAAACGAGGACATAAGTGGTTTTTCTAAGTTTATTATCTTTCTGCCTGTCCGGGCATACTGTAGGTTCTCACAGTTCCTCGGGATCAAACTGGTGAAAACAGCTATGCAGCTGTCTCTCCATAAAAAAAAAGAAGAGATTTATGCCCCTTGGATAAAGGTGAAGGAACACTAAGTGTAAAAGTCCCCAAGTCAATGAGCTGCAGGAGGCCCCAGCAGATCTAAGAAATGCTGAAAACAAAGGGCCGCGCTTTCATCGTGAGACCTTGCCCGAGAAAATAACAAGCCACACTGCCTTTGGATTTATATATGGTGCTTATGTTATGGCATGTGCTTTGTTGTTTTTTTAAAATGTGTTTGTATCTCGGAGGAGACGGGACATTCATGGATTAAATGAGTCAACAAATAAAAGATAGAAAAACAAGGAAATACAAGCCGGGCTGTGTATTGGTAATTCAAATTGGATTTAATGGCATCAAAAAAACAAACATAATACCTTTCGGCTTATTATAACTCAGAGAAAACAAGACTTCTGCACCCTCCTTCTTGGCTCTGTCTTCAGGCTTTATAAAATATAAGCATTGATGAGAGACTTTGGCCAATAACAGGTAATTTCAGAGAGATTCCTATTGGCTGTTCAATTGCAGATGCACATGCATGTTGCTTCAGACGGTGAATATCCTGCAGGAAAAGTTGCTATTCCAGCCTTGGCAACAACTGCCCACACCTCAAAGCAACCCCAGAAAAGAGAGTCTGACCATATCGGCAGAGTTGATGGAGAGATGGAGGGAAAAGGCTTAAAAGTTTAGCCCTCTGCTCACAGCAGTAACTTAATGCAAGCATCATTTTCTCTCCATCCCTCTAATAGTTTACCCTTCTGTGTGAGCTCACCACCGTGCTGTGGTTAGCCGGTAAGGTATCGTAGCCTCCAATCACAGAGGCTTTACAGGCCCACAGGTTTGCAAAGACAACTCTCAGAAAACTGCTGCTATATAACAGCATTAGGATTTGAAATGAATGATAAGGACTCGTACAGGTGATGATGTCTGATGGGAGGGGCTTAGGGCCGAAAGCTGCAGGAGGACGGCTGTATTATCAAATTCTCATGTTTCCAGAAAACCGCCTACCCCGGGGTACCAATTCAATTACAACATGCTGAAATGTTATTATGGACTTTTTGCCCAATAATGCCAAAAATAAACGGCCTCCCTCAGCTTTAATGTTCGTCCCTAGAAGAGAAGCAGGTGTTTCATATACATTTGAGTTTGGAATATAAGTGAATAAATGAAAACCAGGTATTCCTAAAAAAAAACACACAAAAAAAACATATTTGACCCTGTGTGTAGAGCAAAGGTTTTCACCACTTTATGTTCTAAACTAAAATAAAATGCATAATATTCTCCAGGTGCAGTTGAACTTGGTGTAAAAATGCCTTTTCCAAACCAACTGTGCAACATTCAACTGCCTGATCTGTAGTTGGGACTATAGATATGAAAGTCTAACAGAAGCTGACCAATCAAAGATTTGTCCTTTCAACAAGGACTGGTGATAAATCCCTGATGGGGAGAATGCAGTCAGAAAGCATCTTTGGTCCGTTACAGTAGAAAAGCAACAAACCTAAATGTGCACTGAAGTTGAAGAAAGTGAAGAAAACATTCTCAGATTTAACCATAACTTAACTGTTAAAATGTTCAGCTTGGACACAGAAAACTGCACAGTTGGACTTTTGTCCGTTTAACATACACAACCTAATTCCAACATTACTCAACAAAAGTGGAAAAAGTCAAATTTGCACATCTCTAATAGCGCTGCAATTACTCTTCTATTAGTAACACGATATTGCAGCCTCTGTGTTGCCGAGCAACCAGCAGAAGCAAAGACATGCTGTTCGTCCACAAAGTCAATGAGAAACATGTTTGGTTTGTGCCTCCCCATTAATCTGCACAAGACCTCATGACTCGTTTGGCTGGCAGCGCTCCATCGGCGACAGGCTGTCTAACACAATGTGAGTGTGTGTGTGTGTGTGTGTGTGCGTGTTGTAATGTACAGCAGGCCTTAAATCCTCCATGGAGGTTTGTACTCGTGTGTGTAGGCTCAAACAGGGTTCGGGCCTTCATATGTAAAAGGATCACTTTGATTTATTGGACCCACATTCCAAACCAACGCAGACCACTTTGCTACAATAACAACACCATTCAACGTGTCAAAAGCTGGTCGCTGACTAGCAAAACACTAGTTACACTAACTACTGCTCCTGTCTGACCTCCGAGCGGCAAATCAAACCTACAGTAGCAGGAATTACTTGTGAGCTCGTGATTTAACACTTATCCTCAAAAACTCCATTAATTCCTTTGTAATCAGAAGAAAAGCCTAAAAAAAATAAATCACCTGATACTTTAAAAAGGGGGATTTCACCCAGGGAACGTGGTAGCAGGCCGGTGGTTGGATAGAGCTTTAGATGGGTAATGCCTGGAGTGAACAGGCGCAGGTTGGTGACATCATAGGTGCGTGTTTTGTGTATTTAAGAGGACATTGGACGTCATACAGCTCGGATGCTACACTAGAAATAGAATAACATGTTCTTATTATTAGTTTTGTTATGTTTTGTTCGATTATGATTGTGTTAGATTTGTTAGATTACGTTTATTTTAACAACATTTACTGTACGTTCTGCTTGATACATTTCCTTGCAAGGGACTTAAAGTGAAATCCTTTAGAGACCAGTTTACTAGAGAGATGCCACCAAAGAATCAGCTTGTCAACCTGGATGCACCTCTATAGTTGACACCAGGACAGTGGATGTAGGATTTCATACGTCATGCGGCATCAAAATCAGATTCAATGGCTAACAATGTCGGATTTGTAATCTGTAACTCGCTATATTTAAACATTGCATATCCATCGAGCCACATCCTGTCGTCACGATAAACAAAAGCTACATTCCCACTACATGATCCCAGACACCACGATGAGACTTGGACTTGGCAGGCTACGCTGTCCGGATGGAAATGTCCTCACAGGGAGTCTACTGTCTTATGAAGGTGTTTCCAGTGAAATTAAAATGCCTCTACACGAACCGTTGCTGGTTCAGTTCCTCGGTTCTCTAATGCTCAGATAATCTTATTTGTCCGGTTGGCCAAATCAGATCCGTAAACAGAAAATGAGATGTCTTCTTCCTCCGTCGCCGCCGCTATCCCTCCCATTATCTGCAGCCTCCGACGCCATTGGCCTTTGTATTCCCTTCCAAGGGAAACACTGGTTCCACTGTGGCTGTAAACGGAGCTCATCGGCTGTGTTTTGTTATGTTTTCAAAAGAGGCAAACAACAAACATCCTCGTAGTCAGGCTGCGGGCCGTCCAGCGATCCACTTCTCCAGCCCACTGAATTACATGTTTCTTTTATTACACGGATTAACTAATTCGGTTTTATCTTTTTCAGCACCGCAAACAATAATCAGTTAATAGGAAACAGAAAACACACCCTTGCGCTACAAACAATCATTTTGCCATTAAAACGTCCATATATGGACTAACAAATAACATTTCCACTTTGGGCAGCTTTATTGAGTAATTCAACTATTTTAATTAATTTCCCAAGATTTTTATTTTTATGGCATTATGTTTTGACTTACACTTTGGCATATTTTAAGAGGATCCATTTACCTCACGAGCAGATTTGCTCTTTGAACACTTCAAAGCCGCTAAGAGCACTTCTTCTCACAGTAACATCATGCTTAAAAGTGATCCATTATATTAACAATGCAACAGAGGAGAAAATATTTTCCATCTAGAAGTTCTGTTCTTTGCCTTCCCTTTACTCAGGAATACTCTCCAGTTCTGATATAACACTCCTTCACCCACCCCTCCCAATTCTCAACACTTACAGTTTCTTTATACATTTAGCAGTTGATTTTCCAAATGTTTATTATCAGTCCTTTTTTCACCACCCTTCACATCTTCGTAAATAAGTTCCACCGCACAGCACTCATTTAAAAAGAAAATACGTCACTTTTAGAGCTGGCTGCTGACTGTTTGCTGACAATCAATTCATCATATCAAAGGCTATTTTCTTAAAAATGGAGTCTGGTGCAGAACTCACACCACATGAAATGCACCAGGCCGAACATTACGTCACGCAGAACGACGAGGGCAAAAACAGCAATGCCGATCTGTTTTAAATGAATATTCACAGGTCGAGCTGAAAACACAGAATCTGTCGGTTTGTGTGGAGAATCGCCATCAGACTTGGTAGCAGAGGATATTAATGATTGTGTGACATTTTTGCATGAACATAGGAGGAAACACGGGCCATGTTTTGATTGCATGTTGGACCGTTTCTGATGTTGCTCATAAGTGAGTTCATACCTTCTAGGGCAATTGGGAAACTGCTGTAAAACAGTAGTTTTTCGATACTGGGTAAGGCCGCCATTGTTGTTTATTACCATAGCTGCTAGTAGCTCCTCACAGGACACTGATCCAACCGTGCTTTGACTTGCCGGTCTATGCGAGATGTGATCCTGCATCAATGAGAGAATCCAGCTGCCCTGCAGGTAACTCAACGATAGGAAATGAGATACTTAAATCCACGTTTCAGTGGTGATAGGCACCAAATCAGTGGGTCCCTCTAAATACATATAATAGCTTCAGGTTTTCCAGGTTTTCTTGTCTTGTCTCAATAGATTTCCATCTCTCTCATCCCTGTTGCCACTTTTTAAATGCTGTTTTCAGGCATTTGGACAACAGAGCACCCTGGTGGGCTCCCTGCGCTGAGCGCCGTTGTGAGAACGTAAAGACAGATTTGGTTTCATGATGATTCCCTTTCTTCAACGTTATTAAACTTTTAGTAGAAGAGAAAAGTTATTTAGGTACATTGATTTTTCCTGCAGGTATATTTATCTAAATTGTAAAAAGAAATCCACCCACAATGGTGTATTTGACATGCGACTAAAACAAGCGAAAGTGGCTTATTTAGAATTAATTAAGAATCAAAGAAAAAAAAAAAGGATACATTTGTAACTAATATATGTTGCCAAACCATGCTGGCACATTATTAGCAGGCTGTCGTGACATTAACGTTTAGCTTAGGTTTCTAATTCTCCAGGATGATTTGCTAAAATTGCTCAGAACTTTCCAGAATACATTCAGTTTGCATGCAAGAAGCCTCCCTGGTCCTTCTACTTTTCTGCAGTATATTTATGGTCAGCACCACTAATTTTAGTTTGTGTGTCAGGCGTCAAAGAGAAAATATCTACGGGTTAAGATAAGCAACACTTTGCAACCTCAATGTATGGTGGACAAACTAACCAACCACTGGCACTTTGTTGTCAGCATGGCAACGTAAAGAAGAACACTACGTACACTTAAAATCCAAAAAACAACCTAAACACTATGGAGGATGAAAATAAACAGATGCCACAAACCTTAGTTACAGATCAAATTATGGTGTGAATTCCAAGAACTTAAAAAAAAAAGAGAGTTTCTGAGAACCAACATTTGCATATCTAACTGCATTTCGATGAGTCAGCAATGAGTTTCTGGTAGTTCATGATGAGATTTAATCATCCGTAATCTCCCACATCCTATAATCTGCCGTAACCCAGCACAGTTTCACATGGCCTCCATTTTTGTTAATCCACAGTTATATACATGGTTTATTGTACACTTGCAATTAGCTTTAACCAAAGACTCCTCTTTTAGGTGTTTGGTTAGTCGTTACTGCCACTAGGAAACATTTCCATGAATGCATGCATGCATTTGGAACATTACTTATGCTTGAGCAGGTTTGGGGTTTTCTTCTCAGCCTTGACAATTACACCTTGTCTCCCTTGATAACGTCAGATGGCTCATACAGGCTCGGTTCTTTCATCAGCGCTGTAAATGTAGGCAGAGACCCCAGGGTTGTACTATTTTAAAGTCCCGCTATGGCCGTGATCTCTACTTCTGGCTTAGATTTCACTCCATCCATTACAATCTGATAAGGAATCGAGGCTACTAAACAATAGATGGAGATCTAAGAGAAACCCTCCCTCTTCCCAGGAAATAAAACTGTCCAGAGACACTTAAAAAAAAAATGAGTTTATGGTGAAATGTATCGGGAATTTCCAGAGAAGAATCCCCTGACTGCTTTAGCTTATCTTAAAATCATTTGTCCTTTGCCAAGAAATGCTTTAAGACGTCTGCTATTCCTTAGAATAAGTGTTGTGACTTTATACCCAAACTGAGGTCTGCGTTTGAACTCTTTCACCAGCCTGAATTACTGTAAGATCCACAGTGTTCGGTGCCCGCTCGCTCAGAGGGGTTGCAGGAACATCTGTTATCATTTTTTACTTTTAATGACATAATGTTTTAATGTGGGGTTCAGGCTTCGCCCCATGCCGCCCAACACACACACTGATTCACCAGCCTCTTTAAATGAACAATTGAGCCAGCAGGTCAACCATCAAACACCAATAAAATTACAAACGTACAAAGACAAAGCAACTGGTACCTCATTTTTAAAATTGATTCTGCAAGCTGACCGGCAATCACTCTATTAATGCATGAATGATAAACCCAGTTCTTAAAGAAGCAGTTTATTTGAACTCTTTAATCTGCAGGCAACTGAACCCAAGGCCTCGCCCCACCCCACACGTTGTAAAGCATGAGTCAGAAAGTAAACAATATCTGTGATGAATTTCCCAGCAGCGGTAGGTGTCCCATACATGCTGGGTGGCAGTGACATTCAGGCGTCTGCCGGTTCGCTGATAGTTTGCTTACGGTTGCTATCAAACAACATTTATAAGATGGATTTGATGAATTAATCCCAAGGCACCGGCTTCTCTTCCAAAACGCCAGGCCTCACACGGAGCGTGCTGTGCTTGGAGGCAATCAAATGCAAACATGTTGCGGTTTTCTCCGATATGTTCGAGTCAAAAATGTGTCATCTGGCTAATACGAGCTAAAGTATCAAAGAAAATAAAAAACCACGCTCTTACATAATCGCAGCCCCTCAGCATTGATCAATCACAGCTATTCAAATGTGACTGGGAGTGAATCCCACACAAAGATTGCAATTTCAGACTCAAACAATGACAATTGCGGAGCGAGCGCCAGAGCTGCTGGGAATCTGGTAAAGAACATAATCTGGTGAAGTTGTTGCCCTGGCTGAGAGAAAGTGAATGTGCAGGTTTATCTGCCCAGAACAATGGCCCCTGGAGGCGTCGAGCAGTGTCATTGGACTCTCATTAGCATGTAGCTGCTCACCGTGAGCAGAGTTTCTTACCTCGGGGGGATCAGGGGTGCACAGCCCCTCATCTGGCTCTCATTTACGAGAATGAAGGTGGAAAAAGTTTTTTTTTTTTTCCTCCCCCACTTTTTTAAGGAAGGCAAAAAGAAAGAAAAAAAAAAAACCAAACTCATTTCGCCACTCTTTCTCATTTCACTTCTCAATTAGCTTTCTTGGCCTGTCAGCATTTTGGATGCTTTCACTTTCAAAAAGGAGGTTACATGAACTCAACCATGCAATTGCCAATTTAATCACCGCTTAATGCCAAGAATTTACAACAAAGAAGAGGGAAAAGGAATTCAATTTCATGTCCAGCTTTCATCTTCAGAAAAGATCTATTGCTGTATATAAAAGTCAACTGTACAGTATTATGTGACAGGGCATATGATTAATGTCTTGCTTTGAGGAACTAAGAATAACCCTGTGAGAAATTACCCATTTTCTTCTCATTTTCAGCACAATTTGATACTCACTCAGGATCTTCATTCTTAATGGATTGTTTTTTTCCACCTCAACTGAATCTTTGATGGATAAAAAAGTAAAAATAAAAAACATCTTTATGCTACCTACACAAACGATTTCCTGTTTGCACTCCCTTTTTAAAACTGGTCTATGATCCCAATACTAAATTGTGCCATATGTTCCAAAAATTACTTTTTGCTAGAGCACATCCAGCAAGACCTAAAGTTAAAAATAGACACCAGGGAAATTTGGAGGTTGTTCAGGTATGTTGTTGGTTAGCTTCATATGGTAGATCCATCGAAGCCTCTCTATTATGATCAAGTATATCTACAGATGTGGTTGGAGAACAGATTTATAACAGATTTCTTTGGGATTCTTTGTCTAAAATCAGATTGGATGTTAATGTTTAACTTATAGCCTTTACTGACAAATGTATATGGTGCTTTTAAAAAATAGATTATTGTGAGAAAAAAAAATGCAATTAGGCTCATGAATCAAAGTCTTGGAGGGAGGACTGAGTCCAAATGGTTGTATAAAGCATTATATGCATGTGTATAAGACATATAGACGTTATGCTGTAAACCATAATGTCAGTCTTAAAAAGGGTTTTGCTACGTTTTAGCATTGGTTAGCTTAGCATAGGAATTGGAAGCAGGAGTAAACAGCTAGCCTGTGAACAGAGACTTCCAATACGTCTAAATCTCTCCAATTAACCCCTTATATGTCTCTTGATAAGAAGTTCTGGCAGGAGGTTGACCTTTGGACGTAGCCAAGCCAGCAGTTGCCCCTTCCATCTTTATTTGAAGCTAGCTAGGCTAGTCCGATCTGCTCAGCTAAGTGAAAATCACAAAACAAGAAAGGTTTGGTCTAATAAATGTTAAGTATCTAGAGACACGGTGGCAAGCTCAGTTTGCAAAAGCATTTAGTGCTATACGATTCCTTTTTATGGATAGCAGGAATATTGCCCAAATGGTCGATTTGATTTGGGTGTAAGAACACTGTTTGAGTCATACTGTTTCCTATCACTCAATCAAACCCAAAGGCCCTGAAATAACAGTTTTAAAAAGGTGAAAGGTGAAAGTGACATACACAGAAAAACTGATATTGGACTTATTCATGGGTTTTTGAATTGGACTTACTTCATCTCACATTTAAATAGGATATAATGGATTATGGCATCCATTATAATCATAAGTGATTGACATTGTCTCATTATGTCATCCCACATCTTCTGTTTTCCTGTCTTTTTTTTTATTGCTTTCACTTGCACCGTCTCATATTCCTTCTTCGAACCGCGTTCATATGTTTTACATCTATTATGGGCACTGTGACTTTGAGCAGTGCACTGCATGCAATTTACTGCCTCTAATAGTTTACAATCTGCAATTTTAAGCTTATTCTGCTCATTGCACGTTGCGGTAGATGGAATGGCCAGATGAATACCTTAAATGCAAATGTAAATATGGGTTCAGAGTCCAGATATAGAAAAGCTTTTTTGAGGGAAAGCACATGACAAAACAAACAAAACCAAAAAGCTGTGCAACATTTGAAAAACTTTCCATTTCCAAAGATTATATCAGTCCCCCCCCCCCCTTCCCCCTCACTAAAGACCCCTTTGAGGCTATTACACTTACCTTTAAGTTTTACTTTCTGTGATCCAATACCCCAAAGTAACTGCCCATAAAAATGCCACAGAAATTAATTACAAGGAAAGTTGATCTTCCCATTGTTAATTTGCCAGTTTCATGTTGGCGTCCCTATGGGAGTAAAGAGATCTCAGAAAAAGGCTCACTGGGAGAGGTCATTATTGTGGCTAGCTCTGCAAAGATACAATTTCAATCCAGGAAGCTCCAGGGCTATGGCCATAACCACAAACACACCGAAAAACACACGGGTTCAACTTTATTCCACATGGATAAGATACAAGAGCGAGGGGCTTTTTTGCTTTGATGCTCGGTCTGTCTTTTCTCTCAAATGAATACCATTATAGAAGATCATTAAGATGCCTGCCTAGCAACCCGCTGGCATCAGGCTGCCTTTTGTTGGCTGCACGCCGGAAAAGCAAAGAAAATATTGGCCCAAGTGATGATCTGGGCTTGGCTGAAGGAGCAGAGAAGATATATTTTCAGTAACATGACATCAATAAGAGCAGTGTGCCTGTGTGTTGAATCATATCTTATCATGGACGTCAGCCCAAAGCACTATTTTTCCGTTTCACAGCATCAGAGCAGAGCAGTGTTTGCCTTTTACCACCACTGCTGATACGATCAGCTTCAGACCAAAAAAAAAAATAGATTATAACACTTTGGCCTCGCAGTTCTGCTGCAGCTACAAGCCCTGCATTTCATATGGCTGGCTTTGAGTCTATCTTTGTAGCTCATAGAGTAATCCAAAGAGGATATACATCGCTCTGGAAACGGCCGGCCATTGTAGGCTGGGGGTATGAGATTAGGAGACATGGTTCTTAAAATGTCTTACTACGAGCAATCTTCCCTGACCAGCCGTTAAATTGTCTCCCTCTCTAACCCTCTCTTCCCTCTTGGCTTCGGCAGCAAGTTTCCATGAGATCGCAATGCCTTCCTCGCTCTCGAGAGCCTCTAAGATACCACACAGTAAATGTAAAGCGATAATTCACTGGGGGAAAAAATGACTGCATGGCTAACTGGTAAAGACACGGTTGGGCTGGAGGACAATGAGAGGTGGATGACAGATTGATAACGGAAGAGACGGAGCATGTACTTCTGTTCCCTCCATTATCCTTTTTACTGCAAATGCATGCGATGGTATGTCTGAAGCCATACAATATTTTGATAGACCGCGCTCAGACCGCCGACTTTTACAGAAGCTGTAGGAGTTTAGCGTCTAGCCGGTTTGGATTCATTGTTCATCTGAGAATGAATGGCTCAAATTAAAGCCTATTCACTGCTCCCCCGGCCAATATTTCGATTTTCATAGGGCCAATAGTGCAAGTTGAACATATTGTTAAGGCAGAATGTGTGCAGGTATTACTGTGGAAATGGCAAATATCCATCCATCCATCAAAAAAACTCAAGAATCCAGGGCCAGCATTACAGTGAATGTCGCTGTGGTATTCACCACATCTGCCAGTAGGCAGTATAAAACACTGGTAGCATGACAATTACTCCTTGGACTTATTTACTGGTGAAACGGTGGGTGTCTCACAGGTGCAAGCAGTCATCTGGGAGGCATCACAGAAAAGGAATGCTGAGGAGGAAGCCAACATGACTTTCTGATGTCAGGAGGTTAATGACGGATAAAAAGATGTTAGTCTCTCCTGTTCACTCCTCTCTTTTTTAGACCAAGATGTAAGGTAATGTTGGACCGGCCCCATTGCATCCAGATTAGGGCTGTCCTCGACTACTTGTACTGTGTTGACTTACAATTTTGACAGCTAATCCATGACAATCGCACAAAACCGACACTTTACATATTGATTTTTTAAAAGGGAACTTTTGAGTAGGAAGTCAAGTCCCAAGTCAAGACTAACAGGTCCTAAATCAAGTCTCACATTAGTTCTCCATGGTTCTCTGGACTGGTTCGCAACGGTGGATCTGAGGAATTAAGTGTTGACTTGCTGGAAATAAACAGCATTAACATTAGTCGATTCAGGAAATGAATTGATTCCTTGCACACTTTTTAGATAACATCCCCGGGCTTTGGGGGAAGGTATGACGTATTTTTTACAGTCAAAAGTTCATATGAAGTCAGGAGTCATTGGAGTTGAAGTACAAGTCAGGTTGCAATTTTCTTTTGATTTTATCACGAGTCATGAAATTTGTGACTCGAGTCCAAGTCATGTGACTCAAACCCACACTTTTGCTCTATAGATTATAGTTACTCGGTAGCTCATCTTCATCATCTCATTTCTTTGCATTAAGCATACATTAAAAATTTGGGTGAAACTGTGACATGGTGACGTTTAACCTATGATGTAACAATATCATCTAATAAAGTCATCAGCATTCTTCTAAAAGGCCTCCGTCTCCTTAAACGACGATGCTACAAACCACGTGTCGGATTAGTAAACAGCTTGTGAAATCCCCTCTCCCACACTTTTCTGACATCAGACAGCAATTTTTTGTAATTTTCCAAAACAGACAATCTGACAATGGCTCCCACCTTTCATGTGTATATCTGGGCGTAACACCACGAATATCTTCAAGAAGAAATTGCCCAAAAGTATCTGCCATTATCCCCATTTGTGCGTTTCACCGTATCGAGACTACAAAGACCCACAAAAGACAGAATGTTGCCATTCAGAGCAACACCTCCTCAGACGTCAGATGACACCTTGAATGACCTCGTTCATTTCAGGCATACTTAACGCTAAGGTCTTTCATTACAGATGGGTTTTTTACTGTTTGACAAGTTGTTACATTATCTGTTGCAGACATGATTGCCTCCGGTCTTCAGTGTGTCGGTTTACTGAGGTTCTTGTCTTTCTGATGAGGTGTTATTAAACACTGGGGATGTCTGCCATAAGCAATCCGCTCCACTTCTAACCTCATACGTGCAGAATGAATTTCCCACCGTCTTATCTCCAGCTGAAAGTGAACAAGCACAAAACGCATGCCCCTCTGGACCGTGGGAGTCCGTGGGTTTGTTACTTGGCATCACTAACACCACCTTGGGAGCTATTATGGCGCTGAAATTTTGCAGCGAGGGGACAATTATCTGGCCTCTTCAGCCCCCAAGGATGATGTAATTAATTGCAGTTTCATCCTTGTGTCTGACTGGAGAGTCGAGCAGCATTTGTAGGTCACGGACACATATTGTACGGTCGGGTGATAAAGACAGAGGACAGTTGGAAAGGGAGCTTGGTAATGGCTGGGTTTCATGGATTAAATGACCTCGAGGGCCACTAATTTCAGGGGTGTAGCTTTCAGAAGACATCCTCTCAGTACGTTATGCCAACCATTGTTTGTTTTTGTACCTGTGTTTCGGGAAAGAACATAAAAATGTAGAAGCAGTTGGAGAGAAGATTGCTTAAGGACGCTCGTTAAGTCACTGCTTTATGTTTTGAGAGGAAACACCTCCATGTACACATGAAAATAGTTGCATGAATGGCACTAATTATAGGTTGTGCACTGTACTGGATTTCAAAGTAGAAATGAAGCGTTCTCGAATTTTGAGCATCAAATTGTTTACTGGATTATAAAAACTCTGTTGAAATGTTTTTAAAAAATGGACGAATGATTTGTGGCCGCTGAAGTGTCAGCTGGTGGGGTTCCCAATAAAAAAAATTAACAATTTACACAAATTATTTCCATTTGCTGCAGCACTGTTCTAGGCAGTTACTTTTATGCTCTGACTTGTGTCCATATAACTGGGGAAGCAATTATTCAACTTGAATAAAATATGATGGTACACTTTTCCATCCGTGTCTGCATTAATCAAACCGAATCTTCACATGAAGGTCTGTCCACTCTCAAATGAAACTGTCAAACGTCGTTCAAGTCATCCAAAACCGCACTAAGAGGAAGTTTCCAGTGTAGGTTTTTATGATCAGAAAAGGAGCGAGTTGCTTAACTGGTGTCCGTCCAGTGAGTCACCGATATGGTTTTCTGTGAGGCTTCGGTTTGTCCCTCCATTCATCCCGCCGTGGCTGTCATCCTTCATACGTACAAAGATAAATTGCCGCTTCGCAAACATGAACATCTGACAATGCGGGATGAAATAAAACACGGCCGCGCTGCAGTCATCCAGCTGTTCACTGTCCCGAGGTTGGAATGTGCCGCCATGTGAAGCCCCAATAGAAGACATTCATTGAAGGATTAGGGCCCAACACTTTGTACTGACACAAGAATGAGGGCAGCTGAGAGGAGAAGAATGAAATGATCAAAACGATATTCAAGCACCATTTTGCGCATGAGAGGAGATGCTGCCGGTGTAAGTAGCGGCAATCAAAACAAAGTGCAAAGATCCTCCCTTTTCGGAGGCTGCGCCATGCTGGCAAAGATAACAGCTGAGGAGGAATCCTGCCGCGGCTAAGCCTCTTTAGTGCACTTTTTTCATGTCGTGTTTCAAGGTGTCAAATAGGCCGAGATCAAAGAAGCCGTGGCCACTTTATCGGCCCTTTAACCGGAGCAGCGATCAACAAATTCTCAGTAGCCTGGGAAGACACGTTGTCCCTGGAGACCAGCAGCAGCAGCAGCAGCGAGTAATTCAGAAGATGAATTCAGAAAGTAATTTAGTTAGGGAGCATTTCATGGGATCTTCCAGGACCTTCCAGTAAGAGCTCATATTTTTCAATTTGAGATGTCTGCACTCTCCTCAAATAGTTCATTCTTTGGTGTCCGAAAAAACTGGTCTTAAAGTGTTTCAACTGTCGTTCCAAACCAAACAAAGGCATTACATTTCTTTGCTTGTTTATTGAAAGTTTCAATAATAGGCAATTTGGCAGCGACAGTAGGAATCCTCAGCCCCGAAGACCATAACAGTGGCAGTATGTGTGGTCTGGTGCTGCCATTGCAGTGAACTCCAAAGAAGCAGGAGGACCAGGGCCAGCGTATTTCCCGTAGCATAACACACGCCGACAGCAGGCAGACATGGCAAACTGGACTCCCCTTGTTCTCACACTCTGTGCCAAATTGGGGGAAATTCTTCCAGTGGCAAGTATCAATTACTCACTTTAAACAAACATCCAAGGCTTGTGAATATCAACATTGTGCGTGCACGTCTCCCAATAGGGCATCTGATACGAGGAGACCACACACACGGAGTCACCTTTCAGCATCACCTTTCTCCTCCGTCTTTCCGTTTGCATGCTCCACGTGTCTCTGCCTGCCCTCTTTGTCCAAGTTTCATCAAGGTGAGAGGTGACGGCACCAGCCCACGAACAGAAGGAATGACTAATCTCTCTTTGCCGTCTTCTAAAGGTCACGTCTAGCGAGGGATCCACCGGAGAATCTGCTCATATCTGGGGTTTTTTAAACGGTTAAATAAAGCGTCAGCGGCGAGAGCACATCGATCATTCTCGTTCTGAAACGTCTCACTTGCGAATCAAACGCGAGTGAAGTTGACAGCTATGAAGTCTGCATCGCCCGGCTCGGCCCCCCCATCTGGTAGAGATATAGGCGACTTCAAACGGTCAGCTTCAGCCTTTAACACGTATCACACAGCAGTCACGCAGCCATGCGGTCCTTGTGAAGCCGTGGAGCTGCACAGATTGCATATTAAAGTGTGGAGTAGATGTGGGAGGATCGCACCATTCATGCTGAGGAGGGAGCAAGTTGCAGCTAATGAGTGGAGTCTGCACATGGCAAAAACCATGAGATGAAGACGTTTCATTGGCTTTTGATGTGTGAGTGTGTGCAATAAAGACCTCTATGTTTGATTAGTAAATAAGTGTTTATGACAAGTTATTAGAGAACGGTTCTATCACTGGGTGCTGTTCAGTGATGGTGTTTGTTTTCCTGCAGATGATTGGACAAATACAGATGTCAGGATGTCACGCAGAAACACTTCCAGAGAAAACTCAGTGGAACTTGAAGGAACGTTGAAGAACATTTTCTTAACTTAATCATCGCAACCGCCGTTACTTGTGTTGGAGCGCTACCCATGGGTTACACACAACGGAGGATGAAGAGGAGCTGCATGGCCGAAGCTTAGAATATTCACTGTTGATGACTGCCAAAGCTCCAGAGCTGAAAAAATGGTCCTCTGATTATCTATGAAAGCCCAACACATTCTCACTCCAATGTGTCAAATAAAGCAGCTTGGTCATCGATTAAACCATTCAAACTATCCATCTTAATCCTGTAGGAGCAACATGGGGGTTCAGTGTCTTGCTTAAGGACACGAGGAGCAAAGGACCTAACCAGCAACCTTGTGGTTAAAAGAAGACTTGCGCTACACAATGAGTCTCAGCTAACCAAAATAGCTCCCTGACCGGGAATCGAACCCTGGCGGCAGCAGCCAGAGCACCAAATTACAGGGGTTTTATTTCCTGTATATATTTATGCTTTTTCCCACCTGGTTACACAGACATACATACAACAAACAACAAGTCCTGCCTGCATTTACACAGGCTTGGCAGCTAAGGTTGATATTCTGCTGAGCCACTGAGGTTTCGTTTCAAGATAAAGTGACTTCCTGTTAATTGCGGAGCAGCGGATTTACACGGTGCAATTTAGCAAATCACCAGTTTGAGACTAGCTAGTCGTTACTGAGGACTTGGGGAGCAATTCAGATACAAACCTTTGCAACTCAATTCTGTTGTCTAAAGTGGGCTTTTCTGTATGAAACACCTCACCATGGGATTGTTCACTTAACTGTCATTTTTCTGTACAGGAAGTGTATATTATCAACTCTTCTTCTAGAGTCAAGTCTAGAAATGTTTGAAATTGCAAACAAAAGTAGAGGAAGTGGGCGAAACTAAAGCAGATGCCCAAAGTGAATACATTTCATCACAAAGGAAATCCTGGATTTGAACCCAGCATTCATTCACACAAACTGAAAAGGGACAGAGCCTACCATAACTAATGAGTAAGCACTTTGTTTTATTGCTGTAGGCCCGAATACAATTCCGACTTTGAACAACAAAACATGAGCATTTAATTACCAGCAGATAACGTGCTAGAGAGATGCTCGCGGCATGGGGTCTTACACCCCTGCTGCTAAAAAATTACCAGCGATGGTGGGATGACGTTAGCTGTGAAAGCTTAAGCTGGTGCACATGTCAGCAGCTCCGCGGGCTTTTAATATACTGCTGGAGTCTTTTTTTGTCAGTGTGAAAAGTATTGTGAAAAAGAGTCAAAAGGTCCACCACTCGCTGGGAAATTGAAAACATGAGGGCGTTTCCACAAAAGGAAGGGACGAGGAGGCTTTGATTTCTTAAAGCGTTGACAGTGCAAGGACACCTTATACAGAAATCCCCAATGGCTCCTTGAGCAGCTCCCAATACAACAAAGACTTCAGAAGAACTGCAGTTTAACAGCGGTGCCATGGGAAAACCAATGCATGTGATGAAATTTCTTCCTTGAAAGTACACCGTTATACAATTCCAATAGTGACCTAGAAGAAAAGGGCAACCATGAGAATGGAAATGACCTCCAAAGTCTCCCTTTACTGTTGCAATAATAGACAAAAGTCCAATCCAGGAGTCAGGAACAACTATCAAGAAGGAGTTATTTGAACTTCAGGGTTGTGCAAAACCTCTCTACTGTACATCCAAAACAAATACAAAAAACATTTTGTGGCCTGCTGGTCAGGGATTGATTTGAGGCAGCAAAGACTAGAGAAAAGAATCGCACACAGTGAGAATGGCTCTCGACCATGAGAATAGAGATGAAGCCGGGGGTTTCATATCGTACTAATAAGAGTCATATGGGGAGAAAAAGGCATCAGCAGTCGACACTGTGGATTGATGTGGAGCGTAGAGTGCGAAATCATGGCAGCGCTGTGTTTTTCTTGTGCTGTTGCGAAAACAGACACTGGGACTCTGTGCAAGTAGCAGCCGCTCCATAACGCGTGGGTTTACAAGCAAATGAGCAATATAACCGCTTATGACTCCCAACGCTGACACCACGCATCACCATAAAACCACAACAATCTGCAACTGTGTGATTCACATCCATTTTGCAGATAAATCCAGCAGAAGAAATTGCGTTTTGAAATCTATGACTTTCTGATTATGGGGCCATTTCACTTTATCTTTATCATTAGGAAACCAGCGGTGTCTTCTTCGTGGAAAAAAACTTGAGTTCATTATAAGCATGATTGGATCCTCCATCAGATCACTTTTCAGTGGAAACAGCTTGCTGAAGGGCCCCGCAGGCTTCATGCAAAACCCTAATTTCCTTGCAAATCCCATACAACAATATTAGTTTTAAACCAGCAAAGCATTTTACGTCATCTCAAGAGAGCAATGGTGGCCAAAACTGTAGGAAATAGAGTCACAGGAAGGATTTAACACTTGTGCCAAAAGACTGAGAGAACTGTGTGAATTTGTTTATATTACAGGCTCAGAGAACAGGATGCTTTAAATTGGGTTATGGCACACCTAAGAGCGATAACAATGCTATTGTTATTGTTTATATTCTGGTCCTGAGCATATATTTCCTTTGACTGGAATTTTTACAGCTGGAAAGGCAAATGACTGAAGTTAAATGTGGTACAATTCAAACCAAAAGTTTGATAAAAGGCCCAATAATAATATAATAAGTGTATATAATTATTTTTTTCTTAAAGATGTATTGAAATATAGAAATTGTACCCATCTGCTGTCCTCCTTCATTCATATTTTTTGGTATATTTTCATAGGTAATATTGTGCATTCAGCCACTTTGGTATTGCTTCCTTTGTCCTGCGAGAAATAAAGTGCAGGCCAGTCACATTACATTTTGTTTTCTACCATATCCTTTTGCTATTTGCTGATAGAGCAACCAAAGTTCCCCTCATGGATCATTAAAGCTTTTAGCTTGTGATTAACTTCAGTTTTGCTTCCAGCAGTGAGAGGGGGGGGAAAACCCCCAACAGCAATACGTGATGCATCGTCAGCCTGTATTTCTCTGAGAAGGATATCTGTTGCATCACTTTGCATTTTTGTGTGATGACTGATGTTTTGAATTGAGTAAAAAAAAAAAAAAAAAAAGACCAAGACAAAAACAAGGGCTAATTGCTCTGTGGGATTATGATAATAACTTTAGTAACTTCCTTTGCACTGAGGCAGAGGGTGAACTGGGATAAAGGGGAATTTAACAGCCGTTAAGCTGCCAGGAGCCTGTTTGACCCTGTACGCTCTTATTCTGTAATCACTGGTAGACTTAACAAATACAAGCGTGCACACAGGCACACATGTATTCTTACCCACAAGAGGAAAGTATTCACACAGTATTATGCTGTCAAGTGAAACAGATCCGATGTGCATGCTAGCTAGCTAGCTAAAGTGGGTGTGTGAGGAATGTTTTTTGTTAAACTCTCGAGCATAAATCTGTGACTGTTGAGGCGGTGGGTTCGGTAGTTGTCTTACCCAAGCCACAACCAGCTCTTGCTGTTGCTAAACATTCATTGGGCTTTGTGGACGACTTATGATTGATCATAATTCACTAACCTGGCTTATTGGTGGGGTGATGTAACTTCCCTTTTCGCTCTCAGTGATCACATTCACAGTTGACCTGTTCCTGCCAGGGGATCATTTCCAGAGGAATGGCGGTTTTTACCTCACTAAAAATCCAAACATGAGGAATTTACAGCATAATTCAGCCAGAGGGGCAAAGGCGAACAGATGCACAGCTGATGCAGCAAATAAGAGATCCGAGTGGTGATTCACACACCTTACTTTGTCAAATAGTGAGATGAACAAATGAGACCGGCCAGAGGATCCTGGATCAAGTTTAGCCTGAGGCGGCCAGACAATGACTCAATAGCAGGTTTTGGACGCAATGAGTAAATCATAGAGGACTATAATTGTGCACTATGGACCATAAGAGCAGGTGCCTTAAAGTGTATTTCAGTAAATCTTCTTGATTTACATACTTGTTACCAAAAATAACAAAGTAAATGAGCAGCTGATTCTGACAGTACCAAAGTTTGAGCATATGAACAACAGAGGCCAACGGCAAAAGATGCAATACTTTTTTATCTACACATGGAGATGATGTTTAAGTTTTTATAAAGCAAATAACTGATAAAAAAAATAAAAACTGCAAGCTTTCCCTTGCACACCTTTTCCTAAATGTGGGTTTTTAATGTCGTCTGAAGCCTAGAAGGTACTCAAATAAGCATTTATTCCTCTGAACGCCACCACCATAATATGCATTATTACCACAGAAGGTTATTTTTTGAATAAGAGCCTCTGATTGGTCGACAGACTCAACCCAACACATCAGGATTTGCTAATGGATGTAAGTAAAGTTGTTATGGCGGACGTATTGACAATCTGTTGCCTATTAACACATCCAGCAGACATGGAGCAACACATTGTGTTTTGTGTTAGTTCAATCTTTTAGCTCGGTTTTTGGCCTACACCAACTCCAGGGGAAAACATCATTGCTGGTGGGAGAAAAACTTCAAGTATGAATGGGAAACATACGATCCTAAACTAAATCGTGTGTAACTGTAAAATTGCAGGTGAATATACCTCGAATTAATATGCTTATTAAATTGACATGGAAAGCTTATTAGTGTATGTTTTCAGTGAGGAACTTACTGTACTTGACAACAGTGTCAAGGCTGGATTAGTGCCTGGATGCCATTGGCCAACAGCAGCTGTGTTTGTTTGGTGAATCACAAACAGGGTGTGTTTTGGATACGAGTCTCTATGCCTTCACTTTCTAACATCTTCATCCAGATGATTGTCAGTTGAAGAATTTGCTTTCCCTGTGATCTCAGAACCTGTGTGGTGGATCAAAGTGGACGTGGAGGTGATGTGGCTAGATTTTCCCTTTTTTATGGCCAATGATTGATCTCGGGGGTATTTGTCTAAAAAGAGATTCTCTTTGAACACATGTTGGTGGGCGTTGGTGTCCAACAGTGCTTTGGAACAGAGTAGCATGATGTCGTTATACAGAGTATAAAAAGAAAAATGGGATCTGATTATTATGGCTTGTCGACATGTATTCTGAGAGTAATGCAGGGGAGAGGGTTAAGATGAGAAAACAATTCAGAAGAAAGGCGACAGCTCAACATATCAGCATTATCTCTGAAACAGGTGACTTTAGATTTATCACAGCCTTGACAGGGTTCAACAGTCATGTCTGTTAAATGCCATATCAGGCTAGTAAATCTTGCAACTCATGTTCCTGAGCGAACAATATGTAAAAACAATAAATAATAATCACCGTTTTTTCAGAGTTAGCCATAAAAAGTTTATGAGATGAAGCGCAATTACACTGGAATCAAGCGTTGGCGTTAGATGATCCACATGTATTTAGTGAAATAAAGTTTAAACATGACAATTTACTTCAATCTGCATACATTGCAGTCTTTCTAGGCCTGCCTGAATGACGATTGGTCAGTCGAGTTAATGTCAACTTAAAGGTTGTATCAGCGATTCTGGGCCGAAACATAAATGATCACATTCATCTGTTTTTACCTCACGATCCGCTAGCTGCACGCCCCATAAGCAGGCTGTCAAAAAAACGCATCTCTCTAGGCAGCCTCCGAGATCGCACACAAAAACAAATGGTACTACCAACACCTCAAAATAAACAGTGTTCCAACCAATCACAGACAAGGGGTGGGTGGCACGTTCATGAAAATGCACGTCCATGATCATTTTCAAAACACGGGAGGGAGGGGCTAGCTGGCTCTGTTTGTTTTGGATCTCGCAACGGAAGTGAGGGCAACCAGAATCGCTGATACAACCTTTAAGCATTCCTAAACCTAATTAAATGGTTTTCTCGCCTAAATCAAACTTTCTGTGAAGACGGAAGTTTATTTTTAAGCGATGCTGTCACATCCAAAACTAGTGATACTGATCATAGTTAAATATTTAGGGCCAATGACCAAACTTTTCATAATGTCAGCACCTTTTCAGGTCTATTGTTTGACTTCCGAGGTGTTTTTGTAGAGGACCAGTGGTGTTCCACCTGCTTCTTCACAATGCCGTCAGTCCAAAACAGGGCCAAACTCACACTCAACAAGCACAGCAGCTTGAATAATTGGTCTCCCCACACTCAACCCTAACAGAACTGAACAGGGCCATGACCCGCATTGTAATCTCTATCAAACAGCACATCACACATTCACTAACCATGGCGGCGGTTCAGGAGAGGAGTCTGATTCCTGCTTCCCTGAACAAGAGGCCTCCATGAACGGGTCAGAGTGGAGACTCTTACTGTTGTATTGTTGTTTGAGTTGTTTTTTTCTGCTGTGTGTTTGGAGTATGTACTGTTTCTGTAGTGTGTATGGCATTAGCTTTTGGATGGATACGGTGCTGTGAAAATGAATTGCCCCCTAGGGGACAATAAAGTCTTGAGTCTATAAATTGTCAAAATCCAATGAAAAACTGAAAGCACTACCTGTCTGATGGTTTTCAAGTTTCCATTGCCCAACAAACCCATAACCCAACAAATGCAACGGATATGGCTTGATACAATTTATGACTATTAGTTTATCTATATAATCTATCAAATAGTCTAAAATCCGTGAGCACTGATGTGTACTTTGGTTCTGCAGCAATGATCTCCCTTTGGACTTGTCCAAAAACAAATGGGAACAGTGACTGATCAGCTGTGACTGAGGGGTGAGCTGCATACAAGCCATTTTCAAAATGACTCATCCGTCTGGTTCCCTGGATTCAGACCCCAGCTACCCCCGAAATAAAGTGAAAACTGCTGTTTTTTCCATTTGAAAGAAGAAAAAAAAAAAGAAACTACAATTATCGCCTTCCGATTAGCATATGAATTCTTGAGATATGGCCAAAAAGATATTCCCCAAAAGGTGTTCCTGAGCTATCGTGTTCCCCGAAAAGCAAGGTCACCATGACCTTTGACCTCCTGATCTAATCAGTTAATCCAAGTGGATGTTGTTGTGAAATTTGAAGAGATTTACTAAATGCATTGCAAAGATTAGGCAGGGGACGATGGAAATTCACTACAATCGATTATTGTGAGCGTATTTAATCCCGAAGCGTGATAAAATCCGACATCGTCCCATCCTGAACCAAGATATCACGAGAAAAGCACAGATGTGAGGTCACACAGTGACCTAGATGTGAAGATAAAGAGGTACGACTCATTTGCTAGACCAAGTTATAGTTTGGTTTCTATTAACAGACGGTCATTTTCGGAAATCGTGTCCAGAATTAAAATTCAGGGGTTACTCGCGTAATAGAGAACGTGTCTTTTTTAATAAGATTGCTGGTGGTGCAATTGAGAGACACGTTGATGCAGATTGATTGTAGCTTTCTTTCTTCAGACTGAGGACAAATGGCGCAGTGGGTGATTAAATCCAGGCCCTTCGCCTGGACGCTTCTGGGGTGGATTTTCCGAGAGCAAGGGACTTGGCGCCGGGGATCCTGTGCATTTTCCACCCTGATCTCTGCTTGGCAGAGGCCTAAATAATAAAGCTCTTTTTACTGAGTGGCCCGGGGTTCCCTGTGTACAAACACAAGCCCCCCCCCCCCTCACCCCCACCCCCACCCCGCCCCCGTCTCTGCCGTTTTAACACGACCCGCCGCCATGGGGGTTTACCTCACACCCCCACTAAGCTCCCGTCCAGTAGTTGTCTGAAAGTCAGCCCCCACTTTGCCGCTGACTCACACTCGGGTCAAGCCAATTTGGTCTCGAGGTTATTTTACTGGGACCAAAGTGCACAATGCAAGGCTTGATCAGTGAACGCAGGAAGCAGCTAACAACTGACAAACATCTAAACCAAATCTTGAGCAAAAAAAGTCACGGAAAAAGCGAAATGAAGGAGGTCATTTATGGAGTTTTCACTATAGTGCCCACATATACCTTATTTCCTTGCCAGTCAATATTACACGCATGTTTTAGTGTTTTGACTGTTATTCTTAATTGCATCATGGAGCGCAGAAGGGTGTGAGACGGGTACGAATCACGGAAATGTAGCAAGCGGTGATGAAACGTCCATTCATGCGGCCACGCACGGATGTGTGTTTATTTAACTACTGTGCAGGTTAATCTGGGCCCTCAAAGCCTGGTGCTGTGTGTTGGTGCCAAGGCTCACAAGCTTTCTGCTCTCTGATCAGCCTGCCAGCTTTGAAACCTGAGGCGGCCGGAGAAACCTCCTCGGAAAAGCGACGACCCGGGCCTCTTCTCGCTCTCAGAAGAAACATTTCAAGGTAAATCAAAGGAAGTTAAGGTTTGTTTGTCTTTTTGCAAATTGCTGCATGGCTACCTCGCTCATGTAGAGTAGAATATGCTCCTAGTACAGTGGGTCATTACGGTGAGTCACTGACAGGATTTGGTGGCACCTTTACCTCCACATGCCCATAAACATAAACCATTTAATGGAGATCCAGTCGCCGAACAGCTGCGTAGGTGGGGGGAGTGTGCTCTAAAAGCCAAAACAGTAGCTCGGCAGTGGAGGAAAAATTAAGTGATTTTTCCATTTTTACCGGCTGAGCCGTTTTTCCCCATGAACAATAAAATGAACAACACACAAGCCTCGGGGAACACTGGAAGAAATTAGTCCCAAACTGCAGTAGCTAATCAACACAGCCACAACACACGTCGCAACGCCCCTTACTGTGTGACACAACTGAAGGCAAACGCTCGAGTGGCACCCAAAGTTTTTTGTGCTGTAATCATGGTAAACCACACAAAACTCACCATGACATCAAGTTATTTAAAAGCTCAGATAATTAAAGAGGAGGGATCGTTTTTAATGAGACTGTTTGAATGTTGTCGAGATGAAAAAAAAAAAGGATTTAATGAATGTCAAAGTAGTTTTGACGAGGGCATGTCGGCATGAAATCTGAATCATCTTTATGAGACTGAGATGGAATATAACAATGTAATATAATAGAAGACTTCTGCATGCGCCGATCATTAACAAATACGAACAGACTAAATCTGTTCAGAATAGAAAACATTTTGTTTGGTATTTTAAACACTCATTCTGAACAACTGGAAGAAAATTAGAAAGAAGAAGAAGAAGAAGAGAGTGGTACCAAGCACAGCTCCTCTGGCGCCGGGCCACTGTCGAATAGCAAGAATCGGTTTACAGTTCGACTTCATAGCAGCACCTCCCTTCTCTGCAGTCCATCTGCGAGCGACTTAGATTTCTCTAGAATGTGCGTGGATGAGGTGCTCGTTCAGCAGTCTCTCCAAAATACACCGAGTGGACATCTGTGTGTGTGACACGGTCTTTACGGCACTTACTCGTGTTTCACTTTCTGCCCCAGGCATACTTTCATCTCCCCTCTCTCTCTCTCTCGTTTGAGTATATTTTTTCTCTGCAGTTGTTTCGACATCCTCCCGTTTCTGCCCCCCGCCTCTATAAAATGCTATAAGGCTTTAGCCTTCTCTCTTTTCTCCTGTACTTGTACACCGCTCCCTCTTTACTACTGTTGTACGTGGCCAGCACCACCAACCTCTGCTGCTGTTTGAACAGGCAACACAAACAGGAGGCACGACGTCATGCTGTGTTCGCTGTGCCCTCCCCTCCACGTTCCTCCCCCCCTCATCATGCCTCATGATGGCGCTCCCACACTAACTCTCTTCACTTTAGGTAAATCTGGTTTAATTCTAGTTTCTAACTAGTTGCATGAAGGCCTTCAATCTAGTCCCTAAACCACATGTGACACAAAACAACTGATTGCACAATGCTTTTTTGTTTTTTTCCCCTCCTCCCACCTCGCTAAACAAACTAAATACAGTGTTTATATTTTTAGCAGTGTATTTTAGCGTTTGGGTTTGTGGGTGCAGGATGGATCATGGTGTGGATAGTTGATAATATCTGTGAAGCGCCAGCAGGCAGATAGGATCAGCCACCCTCAGGGCAATGACGTACTTCACCATGCAACAGCGCTGCAAAGTGAACCACCATGCCGCGGATCCTCTCAAGAGAGAGGATTCAGTGCTCGCAGGGCAGGGCGCCATGAGAGTGAGGTACACCATCACCCATCCTGTGGTGATGCTGGTAATCTGTCACATTATCAATCCCTCAAGGCCTTACCCGTGGCTGGGAGAGGGCCATGTGATGATATACACACCACTAGATGAGAGTGTTGAATGCCGTTCCATTTATATGGAGTTAGCTATCCTTTAAAAGAATAATTTGACATTTTGGAAAATGGAGTCACTATCTTACCAATAGTAAGATGGGAAGTGATTTATTGTACGTAAACCAGGAGGCAGTTCACTTTAGAGATACGCGACTCAAACAGCTGGGAGTTTATGTACTACATACATTATGTACCGGAGTTTTGACCAGTTTGTTGCTGCATTAAAATGATTTAAATTGAATTGTAATTTCTGTTAATTTGGGTGATTTTTTAAAACCAATTTACTGATGTATGTTAAGAAAGCAACGTTTAAGTCAAGCCTGATGTTTCTTTAAACTTTTAACAAAAGAACGATCCCAGTCACTTCCACAAAGTGAGACATACAGTGTATTAATTAAGCACTGGTATTGATCGGTACTCACAATTGGCCAATCAACCCAAAGCCTATGTGTCCAAAAAGCTCGCTAAAGAAAAACTTTGTGTAATTCACACACAGAAATATAAAACAACAATTTCTGGTTCTGACTTGTAGACGGATAACTATGTTCATCAAAAAACACACACTGTCTGTTTGTGAACATATGAAACAATCGTGTTGATTATTAAGATTTAGGACGCCTTGGTTGGCAGATTTTTTATTCATTTTTTACCGTTTAACAGAACCGTTTCCAGTCTTTTTAGCTAAGCTAACGGTGTCTTTGGTTTTCCTCCACTCATAACAAAGAAGCATCACTAACTCAAAAAAAGCAAATAAGGATATTTCCCAAAATGTTGATCTTGTGTGCCGAGTTACACTTCAGGTACTTATATCAACTCTTTAACTTCCAACTTTTCATTCTATCTTTAATAGTTTCTTAGTTGAATTTCTAGAAAATATATCACAATGTATATCAATGTCATATTATAAAATTGCACGGTGAGATGTTTTTGTCTGAGTCAAAGCATTGAGTGAATGAAGAAATGTTGCCTCTCTACAAGACATTTCCAACATCAACAAAATTGATTTAACAAATGCTGTGAACGGGAAAAAACATTGGACTCTTCTTTTCAACCTCCTTCACACCTGACTTTGTCCTCATTAAGAGACAAACTTGTTGAGTTTCAATGCAATAAAATAAAAGAACTGGCAAAGGGCCTTAGCAAGTATGAACCAAGCAAACCCAACATGTTTGCATGTACAGTTAGTTCTTCCAAGTAGCAATGCCATATGCATACAAGGGGCCTTATTCAAACATCCATCTCTGCATGTGGGTGGGCAGGCTGTCAGGAGTTTCCCCCAGCGAGCCTGAGGTCACACCCTGCTCGTCCACGTCCTTCCGTGACCTTCCTGTCTGCAGTTCATATATTCCACATTAATAAAGGTCATAAAAAGAAGGAAACTCTGGCATACTGTATAAATAGTGTTGACACAACAAGTGACTAAAGGGGCAGTGTTGTATGGTTATGATGTCAGCCGTGTGCCCTCCTCGATACAAACAAACAAAAATATCTTCCTCTTATTTGCAATTTTCTCACCCTACTTCTCTTCAGAACTAAAGTGCTTTAAAAAAAGAAAAGAAAAAAAAAGAAGGATTTGATTTATGCTGGATGACTGGCAGCTGATGTAATTTGTAAGAATTAAGTGAGTTAGATAAGAGTGAAGAGAGTGGGTTTTTTATGCCATCCCCACAGCTGGATTTTGCATTAATGGATAGGATTTCGACAAATCTACGAGCAAATTAACCTGTAGTACCAGGAAAAAGTCATGACAGAACCTCTAACAGCCAATGTATGCCAAGGATCAGTCATTAGCTAACTAGAGAACAATGAGATCATGAGAGAATCAGTCAAATGGGAGTACTGGCCTCAAGTCAGGATGATCTCATAACAGAGCCGCTCAGAGGCAAATTTATCTCTACTTATGCCAATGAGAAGTTTAATGTAGTCATTTATTCAAACCAGCACTTCAGATCATCAGAACTCTGCTGTATTCATTTTCAAAAGCTGTTTCAATGATAATAGAAAGAATACTATAGCACAGAGAAGAGTGATTAGCCTATGTTTTTTCTTTTCTCTTGCACCCCTCACTTGAATCCTTCTGGGCCTTCTCCCTTAGAGGAGAAATGCTCTTTGTATGTGACAATGCTGCCACCATGTGGTCACAAGAGGCACATACACATAACCCTGTATTTATCTCCAAAATAATGCGTATTTCAAATTATGGTCAATCTGTAGACTTGATTTGGATCGGGAAACATTCCCCCAAAAACATAGTAAATATGGGCGAGGGTAGAAGTACATAATTTGTGTACGTAATAAAACATTTGGTGGTGTGACGTGTGTTGTTGGATGCTCACCTGTCTGAACGCATTTTATACAGCAGGAAGTCCTCCACGATCTGCTCCGGGTTCCACTCTGCTCCTTTATTCCCACAGCACATGACCAGTCCACTCGGTAATAAAACCAGTCCACTCGGTCCACTCGGTAATAAAACCGGTCCACTCGGTGATTAAATCGGTCCACTCGGTAATAAAACCAGTCCACTCGGTAATAAAACCAGTCCACTCGGTCCACTCGGTAATAAAAACCGGTCCACTCAGTAATAAAACCAGTCCACTCAGTAATAAAACGTGTCTTTGAGTTTCTCGAAGTTTTCAATCACTTGACTGAAGTGTGTTCCGACGGCCTCTGCTGTGATTGGCCAATACTGTACCATTTTCTGCCTCTGATTGGCTCACCTGATATTACCTACCCAATCCAAGGCAGAAGAGGGCGGGTCATGCCTTACCATCGCGGTATTCGTTAATTAGCGCATTACCATCCCAAAACGCGGAAGTACATTAAAAGGGCAATTTCTCTACCAGCAGCCAGGGGGCTACACTTGCTGCTGATGTGCATTTTTTTTTTTGTAGATTATGGTCCCATTAAGTAAAATAGAAGATAGCAGGACCTGATTGACAGGTGGATATCAGGGCATAGTGGTCTAATTGCAACCAGATACCGATGTGATTAGCTACTTTAGAGATTACTTTAACGCTTAGCTGGAAGGTTTACCCGGAATTAACTCCTCGCTCCTCCGCTGGTTGCTAAAATCCATCTTCAAAGCCGTAGTGAACAAACTAAAGCTGACATCGCAATGATTACGTCCACTTCTTATAAAGTCTGTAGTATCACCAAATAACTTTTATACAGAAAAAACACTTTGTCGCATTAAGAGTATGCTAATTTGTTACTTCCACCCCTGATAGTTATATACAGATAATTTAGTCCAGAGGTTGCACATTAAGGGGCCGGGCCCCTCCAAAGGTCAAAAGATGAGGTGATTAATGGGAGAACACATAGTTCTGATACATATTTGTATTATTTATATGGATTTTTCTCTAGTCTTTGCTTTTTGTCGGGGGAAAAGCCTCTTTTGGGCCTCAGACAATTATTTAAATGAAACCATCTGAGAGACTTAGAGAGGAAATCATCGCTTGGTGGAACTGCAAACAACTCAGACTCATCTAAATCCTGTGAAAAGGGGCCCAAAGTACACAGCGTTTTTTTGTGAGGTGTTGTATTTCAGCTTATGTTAAAAATCTTAACTTGAAAACTACTTTTCACCAATTTACTATCTGTTGAAAATTTGTACTAATATTTTTCTTTTATCATTTCATTTTCTATCATCAACACTATTATACAGGGTGGGGCAAAGACAGGTTAATAGCTATATATACTCTGACAAAACCTGCATGTAACCTAAACTTCTGGTCAACATGTCACACTGCGATCACTGGAGAGAGAGAGAGACAGAGAGAGAGAGAGAGAGAGAGAGAGAGAGACAGAGAGAGCATCTGGATTCACTGGTTTATAATACGTAGTAGTTTCAGGTAGGTTTCAGGTAGTTTCACCATGATATATATATATATATATATATATACTGTGATGTAAAACATGACACCAAATGAAAAAGAGCAGCACTTCATAAACCAGTTTTATTTCATGTTAAATAAGTAAACATGAACGGTGGTGCACATTATATTACAAAAAACAATATTTCATCCCTGTGGACTTCAGTTGATTAGACGCCTTTTTAATATGCTGCTGTATAAATTATGTTCATTAGATGAGATCTCCTTCACTCATAAAAAGCTGTATTTACACGTTTTACTGTTCATGCACTTGGTTACGTAATTAGGCAAACACGCTCTACGTAATCAACTGTAAACTTAAAATACTGACAGGTAAAACTGTTGCGGCGCAAACGTCCCACAGATTAGTTAGAGTTTTCGTTTAACATACATATAAAAATATTTCTGAACAGTGAAGTGCTCAAAAGTGTGCACATGGATTTATTTCAGAATGTCTTTTTTTTTTGTTGAAAAAAACACATAAATAATTAATGCAACACTGTACATCTTGCTCTTCTTCAGAATTACTGATTGTGCTGCTCCACCACAGTATGTTACAGTGTAACGTGAAGGAGATCGCGGTCATTTCAAGGCTTTTATCTTGTGTTAGTGTTTCAGCTTCTAAAGTCTGGCTTCTCTGATGATGGACGGTGCAGCCAGGCTCCCGTTGTGGCGGTCCGAAGGTCCCTATCGATCAACAAAAGCTTGTTAATTCAACAGTTTTATGGATTCCACAAGTTGTCTTTTGTCTCTGTAGATGATGAAGTCGGAGATTTCATCAGAAACAGTGAACACATGTGCAGCTAAACATCAAAGCTCATGATTTCCTGTCTTTTATACATACGCAACACTCAAGATGAACATGTGACTGAAGAGAGCCCAGCTGTTTCTGCTCTTTTCACATCTTCCACATTCTGCTGCTTCAAGTTATTGAAAACCTTATATATATATATATATATATATATATAAACACCTGAAAAGTTTTTTTCCACGCAAGCGATGCAGCGGGGCGGAGCCACAATTAATTTCAGCATAATGTGATACAAGCCCATGCAAAGTCAATGAGATCCGTCAACGGAAAGGTGTAGTGTGAACGCCCCTGAATGTGGCCTCATTGTTGCCGACTTGGTGATTTTCTAGATTTCTAGATTTTGCAACTTTCAGAGTTTGTCTGTGCTGGATTTTTCAGATCACTCATTTAAAATCTAGCATACTCTTGCTTGTTTCTCAGTATTACCAACCCAAGCTTTAAGGTGCACAGTACTTAAAATAAATGATGGCTGAATTAAGTTTAGCTTGAAATCGAATGTATCATCTACACCTGTGCTTTACTTTTTTGTGTGAAAATGTCTTGAATAAAAAGTAATACAAAAATCACAAACTGAAACAGCCTCAGTGAAAGAAAAAGGTTCATATTTACATCATTGTGTGAATTTTAAGCAGCGTGATAGGAGGAAACGAAGCAAAGGTGAATCTGGCAGTGACAGGTGATGGAAGGATGTGCAGCAGGCGATCGGAGAGAGTGTGTGCTGATTTTGCTCTGTGCTCCTACCTTTGTGCATCTGCGTGTCGAGCTAAGATTTGTTTTGAGTTTTTGTGGAAGCAGAAAGGCTTATTGATCAGGCTGTGAGGGAGGAGTCTGCGGCTTGGAGATTAGCGCCGTGGCTCCGTAGTCTTGTCCCGACATCTGCCCCTCCACCTAAAACAACAGCTACTGATCACTTCTCATTCAGAATTCATAGAGACGTGATGAAGCCGCTGCGACAGGTGGCCTAACTTTTCTATTTGTATTTTATAGTTGATTAAAGTCACCAAGATTATTAAAATACAAATAAAATCCAGCGTGGGAGTTGTGCTTAAAGGAATAGTTTAACATGTGGACTTTATTCTCTAGAGTTGGGCAATAATGCCAATTCTCTCCATATCGCATCACCTCCTTAGAGCAGGTTCTTTCTCTAATAACCTCATAAAAGCAATGCTACCTGGTTGGCAAGTGGTGGTGAAATAGAAAGACTGAGACAGGTGGGAAATCACAGCAATAATGCATGATTTTTAGTTCTATCTGGACAATTTCACTAATATTTGTTACTTCATACTTTATGTTCCAACATGCAAGAAGATGCATGCGCTGTTTAACAACATGTACACACCTGAGACGGATGAAAACGGCCCAATGTGCAGCAGAGACATTGAAGCGGTCTCGGGTCAAATTCAACAGAATTTTCATTGAGCTGGAGCACGTGACTTTGATTTCATGCTTTCCAGACAAACATATGACAAGCAAACATATAACAGATGGGCCTTTTTCCACAGCTGCTATTTTGACTCATCATAGCAGGAAAAAGACAGGTGTTACCGATAACATTAAAGACGGTTACGTCCATTCAAATGTCTGGCGGGCTATGACACACTCTGAAACTGAAGCAACTAAATAGAATTCAGCCAATCGTTCATTTTATTATTTAAAACCCACAGAGAGATGTCCTGCATGAATAAAAGGCCTGATTTCAAACACTTCTGCCACAGTTCCCCCTACAGTATCCTCAACAAACAAACACACCTAAACACCCTTTTTCTCTCTTGAATACTTACTGCTGCTTTGGCCAACAGGTTCGCATTTTGTCTCCTCAGGTCAGATTTTATAAAGCCTGCAGAGAAATAAAGAAATGATGGGTTCAGGTCATGAGAATGTGGTTGAAAGACATGATGTAATGCAGGTGACTATCCAGTAGGTGGCTCTTGTGCACAAACCCATTACAGTGCTTCTGTTCAACACTTTGTTGAGGATTTCCCAAGACTGTGAGGCAACAAATGCAAACAAGAATATAATACAGTACGTCTTATTCCTCCTAACTCGCCCTCAAACTAATCATTCACCTCAATCTCCACCTAAGTAGACTATTCCCCAAACAATTACGACCTTTGAAACTGAATAAATGACAGACAGCCACGACTCACATTTGTCACACAAATTCATAGAAGTGAGAGTTCAGTTGTGGTTTTTATCACAAAGCTGTCGTTTCAATATAAAACTGGCACAATGAACAAGAAATTCACTCATATGTCAGAAGTGAGTCAGTTGCAAAAGACAGTGAGTCAGTCAGCTGACCTTTGTGAGCAGAAAGGTCTCATTAAATAGTCTCAGTGGGGCTTTTTTTTGCACAAAGTTTATCGCTTCAGCGGGTAAAGCGTTTTTGAAAAGTTACACATTGTTAAAAATCTCCATAATGCAAATAGACCTCGGTGTCTTAGTGCTGACTGAGGTGGCAACTGAGGCATGAAGTCTCACGTGTAATACCTGCAGACAAGCCGCTACTGTTTGTACGTCAGTGCGCATGTGCAGAGTTTGTGGTATTTTGTTTACTCAATAGTCAATGGACAAACAAATGTTCCCCCTTGACTTTCTCGTGAAGAGGACGGGAGAAATGACAAAATGCCTGCGTTTACACTAGGTGACATATTTCTTAGGTATATGCAACAACAAAAAAACACATGCGTCACGATGCAATATTCTAGCATTCAACCTGAAAGTCGTTCATTACAGGAAAGATAACAAACTCAATACGACAATAGTTGAATTGTTGTATGTGAAATCAAATCAGAAGCTTGCTATGACTGTACACAGCAAATGTTTCCCCATCAGAACGGTCTTACCTGTCATTACTGTGCCGATGAGGAGAAAAACACAGAGGAAGATGTTTCCTGCCAGTGTGCCGAAGCTGTCGATGATCTTCCCCTGGCAGATGGTGAATATAATGCCAAAGACCTGTGTGTGCAGAACATGAGTCAGTAGTTTGGAATGCACACAAGCACTCTCACAACCACAACAAGAGCTGCTACCTGCAATCAGCTATCAAGGGATTTGTGAATGGCTGCAGCATCTCTGTGAAACAGGCCTGTTCGATTAATCGATTTTAAATCGTACATAATCGGGATTTAGGACGATGTTAAAAACGTGAAAATCGTCAAACCGATTTTTCAAAAAGTTAAAGTTCTGCACTTTATTCATTCATTTTTGTTTAATGGACACACCTTAAGATACGTGTGAAAGTGAGGTTTTTCTCTAAATGTTTTTTTTGGTTTAAGGTCTACAAGAAGATAACATGGAGCAAAGCCAGATGGCAAAAGTTCATTAACTGTTCTTAATATTAATCCCTTGAGGGATTTTTTTTTGTTTAATAAGAGCAAGATTTGCACTCAAATCCCAATGGGGAAATTATTTGCAAAATATTCAATAAAAAACAGCACATTTGAAATAATTTCTTTGCCTTTTGTCATTTCACAAAATAATCGAAAATCGAAAATCGGAATTTGAGTGAAGAAAATCGGGATTTTATTTTTGGGCAAAAACAGCCCTACTCTGAAACTTCAGCTAAATGTGCACATCGTTCAAACGCTCATACAGAGTTTGCAGGAATGTCTGTTTTGGCTGTTGCATGTTGCATATTTTTGAAAACTGGTTCCAGGTCTGCAGGGAACAAACTAACCTGCAGACTGTTCTGGTGAAAGAAGGTGAATGACTGCAACCAGTAAAAACAGGTACATTTTTGGGGGATTTTCTGCTCTATCATGTTCTCAGTCACCCTTCAGGTCAATGAGCTTCACCTGTGCTGAACAGTTGAGGAGTCCGGATGACGTCCCTTCTGACTCTGGGTACGTCAGCTCGACCGCAAACTCAAAGCCCAGCGGCAGGTAGCCCGTCATGAAGAACCTGGACACACACACACACACACACACACACACACACACACACACACAGCAGTGCAGAGATAGACAGGAAACATCAATCACAAGCTGATTTATTTGCGCCTCTTTTTTCTTCGAAACCGCAAACGTGATTTCACCAACACAGCCTGGACTTTGCATTCATGGTTTCATGCCAAAATACACCTCAGACAGACTCTGTCTAGTGATGTCTTCTCCCTCTGCGTAATCACTTCCAAGTGGAGGAAGACTTTGTACCTGATACATTACAACACCTTTCTCTGTGATGTAAAGATAATGGCCTTGCTATAGGAACAACCGGTTTTGGAAGCTGTCCACCAGCTCCGGGTCCTCCAGCTCCGTCCTTCCACTGAAGTGAGGACAAGTGAATCAAAATCACACATTAGCCTGCATCACGACAAAATCCCTTTTATATTCACGTATTCTCCCTCTGACTCTGATTATTGCTCTATATGTGGTTGATTTCAAAACATATTCTTAGATTAAATTTGATTAGATTAAAGAATATAATCCAAGATGTTTGATATATATTTTGTTTTTTAAAGGAATAAGATAATGATACACAGAGAAAGTACTATGAAAATAAAATGATTGGGACAAAGACTCTTGCACCCACTGAAAAAAACAAAATAAATGTTGACCTTATAACCTGAATACCAGGAATTGGAGCCAGTTACTCTCCATTAACAAATTACACTTTATGTGAGTCTCATGAATGACGTGTGCGGGCTGGCATGTGTGAAGGCATGCACGGCACGCCTATCATCAAGGTGTGCCTTCACAGAAATCAGTGCCTTTGAGGAGCGGTAATGATTTCACAACAGCAGCCACATAAAGGTTCAGCCCAATGTCAAAGTACTGCTGGGGACAAGATCTGGTTTTATGACTTTCACCTCCAAAGATATCATTCATAGTGGCTCTACAACGCATCTTACACACATTACTGTGACGCTTGTAATTTGAATAAACAGCCACGATCCATACAATGTTCATTTCCTGCATCTTTTCTGTGAGTAAAATACATTTGAGTGCCGGGTCGGTATGTAAAGTGTGTGTATGCACGAAGGCTTATCAAGCACATTATTGCACTTGGAGTAATTATGGAACAAGGTTGCACAAGTTTTGTGCAGGTTTCCAACTGTGACAAATATGAGTTTAAACGTTTGCTTTCTTTGGATGAAATCCATCTTGAAATACAGTATTTTTGGGTTGTAAATATTTCGATATACATACAGTCTACACATTTTGGTTTTCTGTGTCAAAATGAATGAATGAAAGAATACCCAAGAGCTCCAGCCGTGATGAAGACCACCCAGAGGTGTCCCAGGTTGAGTGTAGCAGCATAGACTACCATCCCCACCAGAGACATGAAGTAGACCGCGAGGGTCGTCTGCCTGCAGAAACACGTGAGAAATAAACTGAACACGGCAATCATCATAATCATGAGCAATTCAGAGTTTTTGAGCATTAGTAGCACTATGGAGACTTTTCAAAACCACATAAAATCACATATGTGACACGTTTGAAGAGAATATGCGTCAGATCATCACAAAAACTCCATTCATCTTGAAATGATGGAATATAAGGATCTGCACTCTGACATTTGAATGAATGGTGGCACTTTGCTGATGAAAAAAAATCACGTCCCCTCAATTTAAACGCTTTGATCCTGCAGTTGTAAAGTATTTCAGAATGAGAATGTATTTAAAATAAATATCCGACGAGACAAAGAAGCCAAGAGGGCCTGAATGTGTCCTTGCTTGTAAATAAGACTGAACCCCCTAACAGTGTCCACACTGCTGTAACCACATGGCCAAAAGTCCCATGTGGTCAGGAAGAGGCCTGTTGTTGCAGCATTCTGCACCTGGAAAAACAGACGCCGAGCCCCTACAGCCAACATATAAACACTCGACCTGCAGCAGATAAGAGGCATAACAACGATAAACAGGCAGAAAAGTCTCTGCATGTCAGATAAAAAAACTCCCATTCCTCGGCAAAAAACCTCTCCTTCAAGAGGACAGACAGCTGTTGTTGTACTTTTCCTTTCTGACGTTCCCCTTACTTGTAGGTTTTAGTTTTGTCCAACCAGATGCCACAGATCAGGGAGCCGACCATCCCCGCAATCACAATGGTGAGGCCGATCCTCCCAGCATTCACCTCTTCTCCCTAAACGGATATAGAAACGCAGGACGTACATGAGTTCTTTGCATACCAAAGAAAGGCGAGGAGGTTTGAAAGAAATTGGACATCGGTTCAACGGAGTTAAATTGGTTCAAGCATCGTGACATTGCAAAATTTCATTAAAAGCTTCAGCAGGCAAAATTTTTTTCATATACACATATTAGTAGCAGCAGCCTGTAGCTTCAATAGGAAAAACAAAAAGCAAACTTTGACAGCTGAAACTTCACAGCTTCTGATAGGGGTAGATATTAAGACAGAGGAAACATTCAAATCTATAAGTCTATCCACATACAGACGCAGTAAGCAGGACTTACAGGGTAATGCTCGATGATCATGCGGTTCAGCAGCGTGCCAACGGCGTAGAAACAACCCACGTTCAAACCTGCGTGTTGGGAAATATCTTTGAGTAAAGTTTGCAAAATCGCAAAGCACAAACAAATGTCAGGAAACAAACTTAATTGATCATCAAACTGACTTCCGTGAGCTAATTATTATGAAATCTTGGAATGTGAGCCGTCAAAGGGATTTGGTCCCCAAATCGAAGACTTCTATAAAAGGAACATTTTTGGGGGGAAAAGAGAGTAAAGTAAAATGTAATGTGAAAATGTTAAGTAGAACAATGAATATATCTTTCTAAATTGCAAATATAACTGTCGCTGAGCCTGTTACTTGAATATCTAAGAGGTTCAGGATCAGCAGCTACAGCTGAGGTAAACAGACAGGGACAGGTGGACCTGCAGGACGGAGAGGGATGTCACAGGTAAATACGACACCAGTTACCCGAAAGATCCAGAATAAGAAAGACCGCACAGACACAGACAAACACAAACTGATGACTTGCTAAAAATAGTCACATGGACTGTGTCAGCGAAATGACCCTCGAGGAGGTCAAGCTAGGTGAACGAGCTTCCCTAAACGCCTCACAGCTGTTGGTCATGCTGTGACCAGCTGGACCAAAATGTCAGCAAATGAACTCATTTCATGTCTGCGAGGCCTTCAGGGACATGTTTGATCTTTATGGCACGTCGATATTTGGTTAAACATTGTGAGACACTTTGAACCCTTCCAGGACACACACACACACACACACACACTCGTGAGCTTATGACTTTTATCACATGTAATGATAAGATTAACTTGTTAAAGAGGGAGTTTTGGTTCTTACACACACACAAATCAATAAATATGGATCATATCTATCTGGACATTTCCCTCAGAAGATGGTGGAGACCAAAAACAGAGCTTAAAGAGAGTGAATGATTGCCCTTACATGCATCCGATGACCATGAACATAATGATAATGTTGATCTGCCATGGCCGGATGTGTAACAAGTTTGCCGTTACAACTAAAACAGCGATTCTAGGCCGATGTCTTTGTTCATAGCAACAAATAACTATGAAGGGTGATGACTGACCGTACGTGACGATGAGGAGGATGAAGGGCCTGTTGCGGAGCAGCCTGAGAACAGAGGCCGTGTAGGAGTAGCTCTCTGGTGGGATGCTACGAGCTGTGGCCTGGGCCTGAGTCGGCGGAAGTTCAGGACGTTCCTGGAAGACTGACATACGACCAACATCCCCGTTAAACACACAACGGCAATACAGCCAGAATCACATCTTCTCTGTATATATCATACATTTCATTTTGGCGATTTATTCCTGGCTTGTTAACCTCTTTGGCTCCATGTTGAAACAAGCTGGTGTTGTACTACAGTCAACATTGCAGTGATTACAAATATGCTAATTCATAGACTTAGTGAATCACAGGAACATACACAACAGAACATGAATTGCTCTACAACACATGCTGTATATTTCACTCCCTCCAATTTCTTTTGCCTTTGAGGCTGCAAAAAGGGCCAATTCTAATGGGAATATTACATTATAGTATTATATTGTTAGTGTTGGACACCGTGTTTCTCCGTTTTTACACGAGGAAAGAAGGCTGAAAGCTTCCTAAAATGTGAGAGGGACACGTTGTGAGCCGTGAAACCGGATTCCGACACAGCTGGACGGGTCCAAACACGTTGGACACATCTTCCCCAAACAGACAGCCAGTCCCTGACCCAGAGGACAGTCCTCTTTTCTGCTGAGTAAAGGCATGTGCCCTCAGGCTTCATGGGGGGAACACAGATGTCTGTCTTTGTGGTTCTTGGAGCTGAACCAGCCTTTTGTTGCCGCCAGCAAATCAGACCTGAGAGCTTGTGTTCAGTAACCAGTTCTGACTAAAAATAATGAGAGCAACCGGTGTGATAAGGGTGCATTTAACTGTGTGCCCTTGTTACTCATAGGAAATGTTTTTATTCAAATACTGTACATTTTAAATGGTTTGTGCATGCATTTACAGTCCACCAGATCCATATTCGCCGGTTACCGAGGAGGACGCCAGCGGCCAAACTTCTTCTCTCACCTCTCTTTGCACACAGTTTATGCAAATGTCTGAATCCTGGGACTTAGTTTTGCCCCGCTGACTCACAGTCACTGTTGCATGGCTACAGATGGCCCTGCCAGCAGGACGGCCCTCACACATGGCATCTTGCATGCATGCGTGAGGGTGCGCTTTGTGTGTGAGTGTATGTGTCATATCATGAAAACCACTGTGGCCAACTGGTGCGAATTATCTCGCCGGAATAGCCGAGAGCGGCATAAAACGCGTCCACTACCGGTCAAGTTTGACCCGGGCCGAGAATTCCCTGATAATAAGCGTCTATACCGATGACACCCTTGTGTCACGGGTGAAAGAAAACTCTCTTCCTGCTGCAATGTTCTCAGTCACTGAAATGGTGACTGAGAACAATTTTTCTTACTGCTGTCGGATGTCATTGACCGGATCAGTATGTATGGGTTCAGACAGCAAGCGCCTTATCTGTAGGGACATATAATGTTTCAACTCATATCTACTCTCACAATCTGTCTGAATGCTGCACATGGTGCAACTGTGGAATGCCTTCACAAGCATCCTTTTGTGTGTCTGCATGCAGGACGCTCCAGCCCATTGTTCTCCATAGAAGGGTGCAACATCCTTACACAGCCGTTTGTTGTTGTAGTCTACGCACACAAGCTAGATTATAGGGAGTACAGAGCATTTGAGCACTGAATTTACTCGTCCTAAGGCTGAAATTTGATCTTTTATGTGAATTTTTAAAGGTTTTTATGCTTCCCCCCCCCCCCCACTTTGTGCTGTTATTCTGTTATCTGTCAATGTCAATGGGATTATCCTGCATAAATAGAGTTTAAATTCAAATTTCAATAAATTAATAATCCTGATGAACCCCTTTTGTTATTAATCTCCCTCCTTATGATTCTAGTTTTCTCCACAATAAGACAAACAGGCAGAAAAACAAAACGGGATTTCTACATGAGGTGATTAATGCAATTAAAAATATAAAATCTGAGTGAAACTGTAGGAAAAAGACAAAGAGGGTCAAACTTCATGGTCGGCAAATATGAAGCAGATGACAACTACGCATTTCCCCATACCCACATCCTGTTAGTCAGTTCCTTTTACCAGAAAAAAGGGATCACGTGATCATAGATCCTCTATGTCTACTCTATCTATAACTAATAGAAACTTCACAACATAATAATGTTCTGTCTGCTGAAGCACTCTGTTCCTTTTGTGACATTTCTCCTGCCCGTTCTTGTACAACAGTATCTTTTCTTGTGTGAGTTGACCCTTCAGGGAGGGTTTTGTGTTGTGAACATGCAAGTCAGCACTTTTCTTGACCACTGAATGGTGCCTCTTGTCAGAGTGAGAAGTCTGCTGAAAATTACAACTATTATCAGGTGGATCCACTGAAGAAGAAAATCACTGGTTTGAATGAAAAATACAATCCGCACAAATAAGTTTGAGTATGTTTCTGAGGGATAATATTATAAAAAGTGGAGTGAGGTGACGTCACTTTGTGTCTTCATTCATTTTACTCACTTCACTGCTTCATTAACCATCTTGCTTCTCTGCCCATTCACTTCAAGATCCTTTATTACACGCTACAGTAAAACCAGTCGAAATAGCATTTAAATCTTATTCATTTACATTTTTATGTAAATTGAAAAAAAAAAAACGAAAATGAAACCGTAAAAGCACACACTACCCTTCAGAGTGTCTAGCCATGCAGAAAAAAAGTTTCAGCTTAATCTGCAGGGGTTTCAAAATAACCGACTCTGTCTGCATGGCTAGATAACACACGAAGTCGATAAGAAGAAACACAACACTCTACGTGCCGCAATGCAAATCTTACCAAAGACGACGAGGATGAAGAGCAGGGTCGCCACTCCGGCTGTGATGTAGAACATAATGCTGATGTGGTGAGCCAGCTCGTCCATATCGTCCACATTTGGCACCAGGATGGGAGGCACAAGGAACCCGATGGCGATACCCAGCTAGACCACGAACACACATATAAGACACATAATGAGAAAAACAGTTTGGAAGTGAAGACACATGAGTGATTATCTAAGTAATAGCCAATCAAGGTTGCTTTGCTGTCGTTTATTTTCTATATATCATACAAACTGACCGAATGGTACCACAGGGTGCATTTAGGGGGGCCTTATTGTTTGTTTTAAATGATAAAATAAATGATTTGAATATCCGGAAACTCAAATTCAACATACCACATGCAACAGAAACCATCTCAGTACAGTCGCTCTCTTATTACCACCAAATCAGGTTGCTATAGCAACATGTTTTAACAGCATCTAGGCACAACTGTACTTCACGTTTGCGGTAGCTGTAAGTAATAAAGCAGAAGTACAACGAGGAGGCTTCAGCAAACAGTTAACACAATTTCCTCTGGACTCTCGCACCGAGGCACAAGAAGTCCTCTGTGACTCCGGCATCCAGTGCAGCTGCGTAATCTGCAGACAGCTGCCTCACTATATGTGGACCCTGCTGGTTTTAGATGAGATAGTCCCACAAACCTGGTTTCCCACAACTCCAATAGAACAAGCGGAGGAGACCTCCGTCTCTCCGAACCACACGGAGGCGAGGTAAGAAGGAATACCGAGGATGAACACGGTGGCTACCGAGCACACGAACTGGCCAAAAAAGGTGACCGGGAACAGATTGGGACCGGCGCTACCAATTTTGATCCAGGCACCGATGCAGTTAAAGGCCGACCCAACGAGGACAACATCCCGGACCCCCCTGTTGTCCAGGAGCCACAGGACGGGCAGGATCAAGGGAATGTAGGTGAGCAGGTAGATCATGGACAACCAGTCGATGGTGGCAGAGTCAATGTTGTAGAAGTGCATGAATATGTTGCTGATGATGCCGTACTGGAGCCACATGGAGGCGTTGCTGGCGGAGACGGCGCTGAAAAGAAACAGCATGAACCAGCGACGGCGGTAAAGTTTGGTCTGGCACTTAGGGACCAGCTCTTCCTGGTCCCCCTGCGAATCCCCGACGTGTAACCGTGACCCAGTGCAGACGGCTCTGCCCAAAGGTCCCGGAGTCCACAGCAATGAAGTGAGGCCCGGAGCAGGATTCTTTGCAGCCTTGGACCACGGCCATCTTTCACCACCGAGTTCAGAATTTGCATGGTTGTCTTTCAAAGTGTTTTGTGGCATTTTGACTGTCCTAGAGCGGGGCCCCCCGGAGGTGAGAGGTCTTAAGATTTCAGAGCTTGTGTCCTAACAAGCTGCTGTCCTGCGTGTAAAATGCCTGAAGTGGAAAAACGTTTTTTTTTCTCTGAGAAGCCAGAGAGGGAGCACCGCTGGAGTCCCCGTTGTCTTCCCTGGTGTCCACGATCCACAACTCGCTGCATGTGATGGCATCGAGCCGCCGCATGTCCGCATATTTATCACCTTCAGGCCTGTCATGTGATGTTAATACAGGGCATCTTCCAGTTCCATTCCAAACCTCACATTACCCCTTTAGTTAACTGTCCCAACAAAAAAACAAAAGTCTCTCTAACTGTAATTAACGTCTCCAAGAACATTCCTTTCCTCCAATCATTTCATGAGTGCTGTTTAAAATGGAGATTTTACTATGTATTTTGTTGTATATGTTGTATATAAAAGTATATCTGTACTCCTGTCTGCTTGTTTGGCTGCTCTTGTGGATCTGCTGCCTCTCATTTAAACAAGACACCAGAATGCGATGGCAGCGCACTAACAAATACTATTGTGTGTGTGGATACAGTGGAAATGTTGTGTGTCTGTTAAGTGACCACCACAAGTCACGGCCAGAGATCCAGAAGGCGGAGTCCATGTGTAATGGAATGTATGTTAAACGTATAATAAATGTAATTCTGTATATTAAGTATGACTATTCCAATGTGGCTATTTTAATGCCCTCTTCTCTTTCTCATATGAATAAACTGTCCAGTTACTTGTATGTTTTTAAAGACTTTTATGGCCCTCTAAGTCACCTCATTTTTACAAGGCTCATTGAGGTGTCCTCTCTGGACCTAGACCTGGACCTGGACTATGTGGAACAGCTTTGCCAGAGGACCTGATGGCATCCACATCATCTCACAGCTTCAAGACATAGTTTGTTTTTATGTTACATTATTGATTGTTCCTTTACTGCCTATTAGGTTTCACTGGTTTACAAAACATAGTGAGTTTCTCGTTAGACAATAAAACAAAGAAATTAAAATATATATATATAGTGTTTTCTTTTTCTAGTCCCCTTTCTGTGGTTACTCTTATGACCAAGGCTGATAAAGTTTTGAACACCTATAGACTTAATTTATCACTATTACAGTTTAAAGTACCTTCACAAAAAGGTACAGATGAATCAAGGTGCATTCTGACATTTAAATGTGTCTCCAATGGTGATCCGATGGTTCACTGTATGCTGCTCCCATTCATTCTCCCTCACATTCTCAGCGAGCCATGTTGTGTCTAGAGCGCACGGGTTGCCCGCTCGTGCGTAATTACGCAAAACGTGCCAAATCAGTGTGGGAACGTGCGCACGATCAGTGGTTAGCTGAACTATGAGTTTAATCAGTGATCAAGTTTGCGAAGAGCTACTTTTGCCTTATTACCAACTAGAGGACAGACAGACGGACAGACAGGCAGACGGACAGACAAGCCTACCTGATTCCCGAAGACTCCGATGGAGCAGGCGGTGGACACCTCCTCCGAGCCGAACCACACCGACGCGATCCTCGAGGGCATCCCGAGGATGAAGACCTGCGCGAACGAGCAGGAGAACTGTCCCAGGAAGGTGACGGCGAACAGGTTGGGCTTGACGCTGGTCACCTTGATCCACGTGCCCGCGCAGTTGAGCGCCGTGGCCACCAGCGCGATGACCCGCAGCCCCTTCTTGTCCAGCAGCCAGGTCACCGGGAAGATGAAGGGGATGTAGGTCAGCATGTAGATCATGGACATCCAGTCTATGGTGAAGGCGTCCACGCCGTAGAACTTCATGAAGATGTTGTTGATGATGCCGTACTGTATCCATTGGAAGGAGTTGCACAGCGAGTAGGAGCTGAACAGCAGGACGATCATCCAGCGCCGCTTGTACAGGCGGGTGGGTCGCGGCGCCTCGGGGCCGTCCAGCTGACCCTCATCGGGGGCGCGCTGCAGCGCGTCGCCCGCCTCCGCGTCCTCCCTGGCGCGGTCCTTGTTCAGCTCAGCGTATTCTAACGGTAGCGCTCGTTTCTCGCTCATGGTGAAAGCAGCCCGCTAAGCACACTCATGGGGAGGAGGGGGATACACTTTTTTTTACACTCACACACCGCTACTGTGGCTCCAACCACCGCAAAGCAAACACAAAGTGGCTGATATTCGGTCCGTTTCATGGGCTCTCCGATCTGTGAACGACAGACAATACCTACAACTTCATGTTGTCAGCTAAAAGTTCAGTCAACAACCAAAAACACACACAAAAAACAACATGGCTATGTTTCAGACTGGTTAATATGCGAGTAGTGAAGGCTCTACAACTTCCAGTTTGAGCGGCATTTCCTCCCCCGGTGGAGCAGCAGTCAGATCGACGCCTTTCAGCAAGTTCAGTGAGTTACAGAGACATTCATGAATGAATATGACTCCTTTCAGGACGAGGCTTCCGTGTGTTCACACGTTTTACTGTGACCGACTGTCGTGACCCCCCCGCCTCTCTCTCTCTCTCTCTCTCTCTCTCTTTCCTTCTGTCTCTCTCTCTTTCTCTCGCCACCCGGACCTAAAACCCGCTTCGAGGATCTTGGAATAAGTCGGTCAAATAAGGGCGGAGTTTAAACCTTGTATCTGGTGTGCGACTGAAACGCTGAGACCGCTCACATACTTATTTTATAGTTGGTAACGTACTTCAATGTCGGCCATTTCTCCTCATATAAAGCCTGTCGTGGAATTAGTAAAAAAAATAAATATTATTTTGCCAAATGATCTAATTCTAAAGGGAATAACCACAACTAAAGTGCCATGACAGCACCAGTTGCGTTCAAGGACAAAGAGTTAATTCACACAGTCCAGCAGGGCAGATATATATTTGCGAGCTACTGTAAATGAATCTGGTGGCGAACAGCGCCATCTAGGGGACTCCCCCCCCCCTCGTGACGGTGCTTTGTCACGTGTCCCCTTGTTATCAGCACCAGCTTCACACGCTGCTGTTATGACAAATAGAAGGAAAAACACTGCATGAATGAACAACCACGTGGAGGTCAGATATGTTCACCTCAGAGGCGTCACATTTAATAAATACATATTTGCTAGAACTCCTCATCAGCATCATCATCACCTGTAAACAAGTCGAGACCCCTTTGCCTTATATATGTTCTTTTTAGGATCTCGACTTTACATTCTCTTTGTCCACAATTAAGTCTGTCAAAAATCTCCTGAGCATTGTCGATCGACGTTAAGACACTGAACTAATAATACAACTCAAAACATGACAGGATGACAGATAACCCCTCCCCACCCCCCACCTGTGATGCTATACATTTCACAAAATCAAAACACTGCATCGTCTGAGTCACCTGCATACAAACAGTAGGTCGTTGTTGGTTTTTCTCTCTTTTTTCTCCCAATGTAAACATAGACTCTAGCCATCTCATGCAAGATATGCAAGGATAAGAGATGAGCACAAGCAAAAATACCTAGCTGAACCCTGCCTGGTACAGTTGTGGCCTCCGCACTGTTTCACCGTGTTGGGCAGACACGCCGGCCTGCCGTGTTAATGTTCAACAATGATTTACATTTAGAGACACATTTCCAGTCATTCTCTCGCTCTCTTTCTCTCTCTCCGTTGAGGTCAGTCATCGGTTGGCAGCGCGTCCTCGGCGGCCGTCGGGTCTTGGGGGGTCAGTGCTGGTAGTGTGGTACGGTGATGTGCTGGTGGTGGTAGCTGCCGTGGTGAGGCGGGTAGAGGAGGTCGGGGGTCTGAGGGGTCACGCCGGTGCACAGAGGTTCGTGGCTGCTCAGCACAGACGACAGGTACTTGGCCTCCTCGGTCAGCTGCTTCACCTCCTTCCTCAGAGCGGTGTTCTCCTTCTCCAGGTTCTCACTCTCCTGCAAACACACGGTGGGGATGAAGTGTGTGGATGACTTTAAAGCACCACGCAGGCCTACTGTACAGCCTCACAGATCTGCTAGCGTGACTGTAGACTCTCAGTCTGGTTTCCATTCAGTTAGGTGTCAGTATCACGTTCTCGAATGAACCCCTGGAATAACATTATTTAATTAAAGCCACATGTAGACATGGTGTTCATAATGAGAGGCTATCTCAAGCAAGGATCTGCAAGAAAAGGTTTACATTTGGCACACATGCTCCGGTCCTGCCAGGAAATAAATGTGTATATAATAGAATAAATAAAAGTGTGGTTCTCTGCGGAACATATTTGGCCATAAAACAGGCTTAAAATTGACTTTTAAATTGGCTAAAAAGGCTAAAATGGTGGTATGCTGATTGTATTCCTGTTCAGCTGGTAACACAGGTGTAATTGGTCAAATTATTTATTGTTATTTACTGTATTTATTGGGCCGCAGCCATTCCAGTGAGTCAGCATTCACTATAATAAGTGACAAGGCCCTGGCCCATCTAAATGGAACTGTTATTAATAACACATGTGAAAACCCTGCAATGATATGTCAAAGAAAGCTAAAAGGGTCTGTTAAGTATAGCTGTTTTGCGTTACCATAACTTAAGTGATAAAATTAGAGAAACATGTAATTTTTAAGTCCATACAACATGTTTTTCTTCTGAACCGAAATTCATTATTTTAATGAATTTATTTTATTGAATTAATTCAATTAATGAAGTCAAAAATCTCTCTTGTGAGTAAAAAACATAAAATATTTTTTTATTTTGTATATTTCTAAAATTTTATAAAACTCTTGATCAAACTTTCAAAACTATGAATACTGATTCAAACACACACACACACACACACACACACACACACACACACACACACACACCACACAAACACACAAGCACCACAATCTTCAAAGTTGCCATTCTAACTTGTTGGATGACGCAAGTGCATTTTCCAAAACAAGCTGTCACAGAGACATCATACAAGCAAAGTTAACTGAATGCAAGAGTTGAAAAGAAAAACATGTTTTTTTGGTGTGGGAGCAGCAGGGGAGAAAATCTTCCACTCGGTTAATGAAAAGGTCATTCACTATACGGCCGAAAGATTATAACGCCGAGCTTGCGGGTCCTTACTGTCACAGAACCTTTGGGCAAACCCCATGCACTTGCGTCACTTAGTCAAATACAGCCCACTGCTATCAGCGCTTTACAAGAAGTGACTGACTTTTTCTCCTCGCCTGCCCACGGCGTAAAATTTACACAGAAAAAAAATACTACTGAAGAAACAGGAAACAAGCCGCGGTGTCACAGCGAGGGAAAATTTGCCTTCCTGTTTATCTAGTGAGACAAACGAGAGAGAGAGGAGAAAGAAAAAAAAAACGTCTCTGTGGTCCCTGTGGTCTTCTCTACGACTGACATGCTTCAAAGAGATTCTGAATCTATATATTCTGAATCTCACAGGAAGGATTCTCACGCATTCAAATCTCCGGGTTTGCTTACAGAGCGTGGGCTCTGAAGGTCAGAATGTCTTCGGTTTAGCTGGAGGAACACACATAAGCACAGCGCACCAATGCAACCTCGGGCCTGAACCTGAACCAGGAAGTCAACCAGGTGATTATGCGGTCAGCGTGTCGAAATGTGTGCTGATGTAATAATCTGACAGCAATATAACGGATCCATGAATGAGATGCATCATCATCGGTGGGGGAAGTGGTTGGTGGTCCTGCTGCGCACACAGTGAACAATGGAAGTCCAGATGAACAAAGATGTGCCCTTTTGGACGGTTTTCTTGTATAAGTCAAACAGGTAAACGACCACAACGATTGGCTACCAAACAACGGGGCCAACAGACAGAGCGAGCAGACCCGAACACCCGTCTGTTATCGGACTCTCTGGTTGCTGGATTCTGATGCTGGTGCTGCAAAAAAAAAAAAAACAACAACCTAGGAGCGATTGCCCACACATGCTAATTTATTCATGAAGCTTCTGCAAACACAGAGCGGCGTCCAAATGTGCGGTTCGACAGAAGCCATGACACATCGCCACATGGTCAGGTAGCGTTTCGTAAATATAGTACGAAGACATTCCCGGAGGCTGTTGACCAGTTGAACAGTTGGCAGAGCCTACAGGCCGCACTAACAGCATTTACTCTACACAGTATTTAGGAAGGATCCCCTCATTAATGCTTGTGTGCCGTGTCTACTATATATAGTCTGATTTGTAAGCTACAAAGTTAGAACCAATGAGCTTTTGGGGCTAGAAATGAGGCTTTGTGTCCAGATTGTGCCCTACTTTATCACTTTACATTAACACCATGTAATATCTCCTCTGTGGGCAAATGTCCCAAGAAGCAGAAGTCAGTGTGAAGGTGCAGAAAGAGAGAGGAGAGAGAGAGAGAGAGAGAGGCCTTCTCACCAAGTGCAGGCTGTCAGCTTTCTGAGTTTGCCTCATCCTGCTCTTCTGAGCAGCGATCCGGTTCTTCTCTCTCCGCATCACCTTCTTCGCATCATCTGAGGAGCTCTGGCAAAAAAATAAACCAAAAGGAGTTAAGGTGTGTGTAAACAATCGAGCGGGCAAAAAAACTGGACCGAGATGTTCCTGAACCTGAAAAACGTGAAGATCGGAACCGTTGAGGTCTCGCTGGCGGGGTACATGTGTCAAATGGAGGCGTTTTTTAATGGCAGTTTGACAGAAGACGAGGCTCCAGTTTACACCCAACGCGAAGGGCAGGGACGGGGAGTGACTGAGTCATCGCTTAGGTTATAACGCACACCCCGTTTCATGTCCTGCACACTCAATGTTCTTGGTATCGTAATAACTAATCCACGTCAAAAATGCTGAGTCGGTTGTACATCAAAGAGATAACAATTCACGGTCTAACATCTTCTGATCTGTCCGTTAAAGCATTGCTGGAAGAAGAAAAAACCCCTAAACAACTGTTGCTGCTGTGGATGAGCTTCAGGCACCCAAATTGTATATATCTATCTACATATATAGATATATTAAAGTGTTCACAATGTGCAGGAGACCCAGCACATGTGAAGCAAGTTTGCAGAGAAACATACACTACATACTGTATTCATACTCTATTCAACACACGGTCTGTTCTCATCACTCACAGTTCAAGAGACTGGCCAAAAATCATAAGATTCACCACAATCTTGGATACGTATCTTTGCAATTCACAAAAAGAAGAAATCTTTGCCTCCACTTGAAGCGAGTCATGCCTGCAGCCCATGTGTGCATGTGAAACACTTCTGAGAAGCTGTGAAGGGAGCCGACGAAGACGGAACTAGTGTCTCTCTGATGAATGTGCATCACACGTCCAATCACACACGCGGGGTTCAGGATGGAAAGACGCTTACAGTTCAACAAGGATGTGAGGTTTAAAAGCATGTAAAGAAGCGTGTTATTGAGAGAGCACACTTACCGGCCTGCTTCCAGGTGATGGGGACTTGTAACTTGTGTCATTGCTGTCAGAGCCCTGAGCCATAGCCGACCGCGGTGACTGAAACCCTGTGCCTTTGTCCACTTCTGCTTTGTAGTTTATTTACTATGTGTGTGTGTGTGTGTGGGAGAGAGAAAAGAGAGAGAGTCTTTGAGGCAGAACGTGCAGTGCTGAGAAGAACTTGGCTAAATGAGTGTGTTTCTCCCTCTTTTCTTTCCCTTTCTGACACTCCTCCTTCTCTACTCTCTCACGCTTACGCTCTCTTCCTTTCTCTCTCTCTCTCTCTCTCTCTCTCTCTCTCTCTCTCTCTCTCTCTCTGACACACATACACTGTGAGACTAGCTGTCTGCCTAATTAGCTGTATCTGATGTGGCTTCTGGTAAGAATCTGGGTAAGTTGCAATCGACTGGAAGTCACATGTCTGAGGGAAAGTTAAAGCACATAAGGTAATCTTGTAAACCCCAGAGAAATAACATATCAGGGGGTTGAGTTTAAATACACATATTACCAGAAGAAAGTATCAAATACTTTCTGATTATAAGTAAAACTAATATTTTATGTAGGATTTTTGTTTGGCGCAATCAAAAAAAAAAAAAAAAACTCCTCAAAACCCAGACACCTTTTTTTTTGTTAGACAGACATTACGGGCATTCCCTCTTCCTCTTTTGTTTTCTAGCTGTCACATATGTTACGTTTCGACCAAATCCTCAAGAGACGACACATCCTAAAACTCCACATGGATGACTGAGTTGTGAATATTTACGCTCTATTCGTGGTGATTTCCAGAAGCGTACCATGCTTCTTTTTTTTTTTCGCCAGCTGCAATAATGTAAGGCTGTGTCGAGGGCCCGGGGCTCCCCAGACCCCATCTAGATTTCCCTCCGCTGGAAATGACTGAGACGTTACAGAATTTTGGAATCTTCCAGAAAATGGAGTTTGAGGAAGGTAAAGTCCAGATGAAGAAACATGAGATTTGTTTCAAAACACGTTATGCGTAACAAAAATAATCGCTATTATATATATATATATGAAAAGAAGAGATAATAGGAGAAATCTATAGATACACAAAATGCTAAGGTGTAGTTTTACTGTCCAAGTTTCCTTTAAAAAAAATACACTTCCAATTAATTAATTCCAAATAAGAGTATTTTAACTGTTTTAACTATTTTAACTCAACAAAAAAAGTGAATAAAGTAAACAACAATACATAGATAAGAGAAGAGAGAAAAAGAAGAACGAGGAAAAAGAAGAAAGAAAAAAAAAGAATAAGAAAAGCAAAAAAAGAATAAAAAATAATCCCTGATTTGTGGTTTTAGACTGTTTTTTAGAAATGTGTTTCATTCATTTTGTGCTTCAGAATTTTTGGGGCATGTCTGGAGTCATCCTTAGAATAATCCCTCAATAAACACGATAAAAACTAGAGCACATAGCCTCCGATAACATTTGCAAAGTCTAATAAAGCTGCACGATTCAATGACTTCATCCCCATTCAATTTGGCATTTGAGCATTAACATTAGACATAAGATTTTATGCACGTATGATCAAAGCTCACCTGAGAGTGGGCGTGGTTTCAGAGCCTTCAGTGGACACGCCCCCAGCATTAGCAGAAAGCTAATCTTGCTGATTATTTTAATCATTCAAATTCGGCTGGGTGGTTAAGAGACAACACATATCTATGGTGTAACAAACTCAGAAAACATGTTTCGTTTTTTGCGTACACAGCAGTGCGACGCGTTAACGTCCAACACCATCGCCCGTTCAGAAGTCGTGCTCCCCGCATATGTGACTTTGTGTATTATTTTCTTGTTTACCCCCATCACGAGGTAGCATTTGGTGATGCAAGAACAAGATTTTCTTGTGAGGAAAAAAAAAAAAGAAATCAGGACAAAAACAGCTTTGCTTGGCAGAACAGCCCTCCCACACAAAAACATGTTCGACCATCGCAGGGATTTTGAAACGCTTGGGCAAGGCCAGACATTTCTAATACTTGGCATTTAACGCTGTCCAAACGAGGTGAGAGGCTGTAAAAAGAAAAGAATGAGGAGAAAAGCTGATTAGTCAAATTCTGCTTTAACAAGGGCAAAATACAGTAAATTATAGAAAAACAAAAGCAGTCTGTGGCTTTGACTTCATTTCTAAACCTTAAAAAAGACATCTTGAAAGAAGGAGTCCAGTTCCTCGGTCATGCAAGAGATATGACAAATCTTTTGCTCAAAAATGCATTTTTTTAAAAATTATTATTACCTATAAGTGCATTTGTGAGCTATTCCATCTGGAGATTATAAAAATAAAGAGGGTTTTTTTTACCTCAATCGAGGTCCGAGAAGCTGATCATGCTTGACACACGATTTTGTCCTCACAGCTCATAAGTAGCCTTCGTTTAAATGACAAACCAATAACACCTGGCTTGCACGAGATTTCTGCCTAAAAGCCTATAAAGGCAGTTATTTCTCACCACTGTGGCTTTAACGCTTGCCCCTGGGTGATGTTGGGACTTTGAAATTGTATTGACTCTGGAAAGCTTGAGCCTATTCTAGTTCTGCTCAATGTGTTAAGTGTCCTGACATGACTTCTGCTGTGATAAGACACTATAAATAACATTGAATTGAATTGAATACAAGCAAGCGCTGTCGATGCATTTATTAAGTTAGAAAACTGATACATCCTCCTTTGAGGTCTCTCTTCCTTGGAAATGACTGGGGGAGGGTTTCTAATAAGCACCAAATTATTGAGGGGAAATTGAAGAATCACGTAGACGCCGATGACCGTAAACACACCACTGATAGCCTACACATGTTGTGAGTTCAATTACACAGTATTCACTTGTGTGAGTCATTGCAGCAAAATGTGGTAAAGTCCAGTCTGTAAAAAGGTTGACTCTTCACCTATAATAAAAAGAAACTATACAATCAGCACGCCGCGAACCCTGAATACAGGATAAGCGGTAGACAATGGATGGATGGACAATCAGCACATGCAAGCAAGAACCAGATGTCTTTAGTCAAGTTAAGACAAACAGCATGTTCAGGGATAAAGGTTCAAACTTACAGGCCATAATGAATACTAAAGTGTACACAATTCACTCCATGTTGAATACTTAAATTAACCTGATAAAAACATAGTCTCTTTTCAATGTACACAACCAATATGATTGCTGGGTTGTTGACATTAACGCACCGTTAAAGTTTGAGACATTTCAACTAAATGTTATATTACGCCTCCTACCTCATGAGGGGTTTTCAGTGTGGTAGATGTAGTAGCGGGAGTCGTCCAGGTGGAGGCGGTGTAGGATCCGCAGAGCAGCCGGTCTGTGAGTGTTTTTAATGTGAATAAGAAGATAAAAACAGAGCGATGAAGCTGTAAAGATATAATGGTTGAGTGTTGGCGTTCAAACAGCGGTTTAGTATAAAGTGTAAAAGACTGGGTCCCGCTGTATTATTCAGGCTGCACTACAGTGTCTATTCACAGGCGCGATCCCACTACTGAGCGGCACGGGGGCTTTGGCCTGCTCCGTTTCCGACCTGGGCCGGTGCACCCCTCCTTAGACGACCTGGTGGTCCCGGGCTCCCCCTGGAGCACCATATCGATACCGAACTTAGTGCGGACACCCGATCGGCATAGTCCACTGCAGCTCAGAACTCCTGAACTCAAACGCTCCGCCAGACTCAGCCTCCCAGTAGCTTGGATTACAGGCGCGCGCCACCGCACCCGGCGAGAGACAAACCAGCTCACAGGGCTTTTAACATGGACGAACATGACGTCATCACGAAGCACGCGGGACAGCGGCTTCTAGCGGCGGGAAAGTAAAACTGCAGCGCCCTCAGAGGTGAGAGGATTTATCTTATTTATCGCCGTATAACGTCATAATTTCGGATTTTATCTGATCATTTATGTTAAATAAGCCATAGAACAGGAAAGTATCCAGGATACAGTGATCATATAATATTCTAGATACCGGTAATATACATTTTGTTTATTATTTTTAATAGCCTACATTTGTTTTTGCTAAATACCTTGATATGACAAATAGTTAAGTCTAATTAAAAGCATCTTTTATACAGTGTTCGTTTAACTGTCCACTTTAACTTTAATTTAAATGCATTTATTACAATAACCAACAGAATAATTTAGTAAACAACAATGTATTAACCTTAACATGTTGTAAAAATACAGAGAACCATATAGATGAAAATGCTGGCACGTTCTCTCTGCATTTCTCTCCTTGGTTTCATCCAACATCACTAGAGGTAGGAACACCGTTTTCATTGTCTTCATTCAAAGGTTTTTCATAGAAACATTTAGGGAGAAATGTTCAGCATCTCAACAACATCTGCAAGAATCTATACACAAAAATAAACTGATGTCCAACAACAAAGAAAACATGCTTTACTGCCTCACATTGACCCTGGCTACGTGTCAGCACTGATAAGACTCTTCCTTCCTCATTTATGGTAGAAAATGTATTTTCTGTTGAAGTGAAAATGTTTAATTAAATCATGCAGGCTATTAAAAAGGAAAGCAGAGGCGTTAATGGGATGCAATCCTGGTTGAGTGTGAATTCCAGTTGTAGAGAATATTCTCTGGCATTAGTGTGGTTCTGATGAACAGATACTGTAGAAGAAAAGTGTCTTGTTGCAGACGTAGATGTAGTAGCATGAGTCGTCCAGGTGGAGGCGGTGTAGGATCCGCAGAGCAGCCGGTCTGTGAGTGTTTTTAATGTGAATAAGAAGATAAAGACAGAGCGATGAAGCTGCTGTGTGCTGTAAAGATATAATGGTTAGTGTTGGCGTTCAAACAGCGGTTTAGTATAAAGTGTAAAAGACTGGGTCCCGCTGTATTATTCAGGCTGCACTACAGTGTCTATTCACAGGCGCGATCCCACTACTGAGCGGCACGGGGGCTTTGGCCTGCTCCGTTTCCGACCTGGGCCGGTGCACCCCTCCTTAGACGACCTGGTGGTCCCGGGCTCCCCCTGGAGCACCATATCGATACCGAACTTAGTGCGGACACCCGATCGGCATAGTCCACTGCAGCTCAGAACTCCTGAACTCAAACGCTCCGCCAGACTCAGCCTCCCAGTAGCTTGGATTACAGGCGCGCGCCACCGCACCCGGCGAGAGACACACCAGCTCACAGGGCTTTTAACGTGGACGAACATGACGTCATCACGAAGCACGCGGCACAGCGGCTTCTAGCGGCGGGAAGGTAAAACTGCAGCGCCCTCAGAGGTGAGAGGATTTATCTTATTTATTGCTGTATAACGTCATAATTTCGGATTTTATCTGATCATTTATGTTAAATAAGCCATAGAACAGGAAAGTATCCAGGATACAGTGATCATATAATATTCTAGATACCGGTAATATACATTTTGTTTATTATTTTTAATAGCCTACATTTGTTTTTGCTAAATACCTTGATATGACAAATAGTTAAGTCTAATTAAAAGCATCTTTTATACAGTGTTCGTTTAACTGTCCACTTTAACTTTAATTTAAATGCATTTATTACAATAACCAACAGAATAATTTAGTAAACAACAATGTATTAACCTTAACATGTTGTAAAAATACAGAGAACCATATAGATGAAAATGCTGGCACGTTCTCTCTGCATTTCTCTCCTTGGTTTCATCCAACATCACTAGAGGTAGGAACACCGTTTTCATTGTCTTCATTCAAAGGTTTTTCATAGAAACATTTAGGGAGAAATGTTCAGCATCTCAACAACATCTGCAAGAATCTATACACAAAAATAAACTGATGTCCAACAACAAAGAAAACATGCTTTACTGCCTCACATTGACCCTGGCTACGTGTCAGCACTGATAAGACACTTCCTTCCTCATTTATGGTAGAAAATGTATTTTCTGTTGAAGTGAAAATGTTTAATTAAATCATGCAGGCTATTAAAAAGGAAAGCAGAGGCGTTAATGGGATGCAATCCTGGTTGAGTGTGAATTCCAGTTGTAGAGAATATTCTCTGGCATTAGTGTGGTTCTGATGAACAGATACTGTAGAAGAAAAGTGTCTTGTTGCAGACGTAGATGTAGTAGCATGAGTCGTCCAGGTGGAGGCGGTGTAGGATCCGCAGAGCAGCCGGTCTGTGAGTGTTTTTAATGTGAATAAGAAGATAAAGACAGAGCGATGAAGCTGCTGTGTGCTGTAAAGATATAATGGTTGAGTGTTGGCGTTCAAACAGCGGTTTAGTATAAAGTGTAAAAGACTGGGTCCCGCTGTATTATTCAGGCTGCACTACAGTGTCTATTCACAGGCGCGATCCCACTACTGAGCGGCACGGGGGCTTTGGCCTGCTCCGTTTCCGACCTGGGCCGGTGCACCCCTCCTTAGACGACCTGGTGGTCCCGGGCTCCCCCTGGAGCACCATATCGATACCGAACTTAGTGCGGACACCCGATCGGCATAGTCCACTGCAGCTCAGAACTCCTGAACTCAAACGCTCCGCCAGACTCAGCCTCCCAGTAGCTTGGATTACAGGCGCGCGCCACCGCACCCGGCGAGAGACAGACCAGCTCACAGGGCTTTTAACATGGACGAACATGACGTCATCACGAAGCACGCGGGACAGCGGCTTCTAGTGGCGGGAAAGTAAAACTGCAGCTGATGAGGTGAGGGTGCTGAAAGATAAAGCCATAAACAATCAGACACAACTTGACGATTATGTCATTATTTGTTAACGCCTGTTTGAATCACACATTTATCTGATAAAGTCGTATAATATTTGATGGTGATTTCCTGAATATGAATACCAGCAGACCTCTATATATCTGCCAGTAATTAACATGCAGAATATCGATGACATTCTTTTTTCACTTCCACTTTTACATCTCCATCTTGATATTAAATCTAACTCGTCACATTATACAGGGCGTGTCAGCATCTCATGGTTCACCAGTAGGGAACGACTACTCAATTTTCAAATGTTAACAGTAAATTCAAACTTTCAGCTAAGGAAAATAAAATAAATTCCCTGTATATTGTTTTCTTTTGATCCGAACATTGGTTCCATGTTCCATGCCTTATTGTCAACTGTGACTTGTACCTGATCTTATCCTTAAACAATATACAACAATATTTCAAAGAACATGAGATAAATGATGAGATAACAAATTTGAGCTTCATTGTCAAGTATTTTAATATTCTGGGAGCATGAGCTCTGAGCATGAGCATGAAAACTTTTTCAGCTTACAAAACACTTTAAAAATCAGTCCAAACAATACATTAAAATGAAATTAAACAACAGTTAACGAATGAAAGAAAGAATGAAAATCCATAAACGCAGATAGAGAACTTCCTCCATAGGCTCTCGTGTTAACCATCAGACTTCTGTCAGGATTCTCTGGACTTTATTAGCTGCGAGACAGAAAGACAGACAGGATTTAGTAGGTGCAAAAACTATGATACGGATAAAGAGATCTCTTAAAGCGTGGCTTTTATGAAACATTTTTAAAAATGCTTTATTGTGTGAACCACACTCATAAATTCTTTGGATTATTTTATGCAGGAGCCACTATTATCAACAGACTTATCTTCTCACCTGCTCTGTGTTTTTGTCCACTTCAGGGCGTGTCTCGGAGGCACGGATGTGGTTGGATGGTAGAAGGTACATCCAGCTCGTTTACACTGTGTGGCAAAGCGACAAGGCTGTGGACAAGAGGGACATTTATAAAGTCATAATCCACTACATAATACATTAAAAATGTTACAAATAAAAGCCCCATATTAATTCAAAATACAATAACAAAATCTTAGCTCTGCATCCACGCATTCAAACATTTACCTTGGGATGATAAAATGGGCAGTCCATCTTCTTGCACTCTGGGAAGAAGCGGCACACACTAGCGGTTTGCACTGGCGCCACTGCTGCAAACACAAAGAGTTACGTTTTAGGAAGAGTTTCACACCTGCCTTGATCTCCATTTGTGGAATCAAAATACACCCGTATAAATCTTGGTATCACAGTCTGAACAGTGTGTGTCGACCCACAGATGTGATGAGAGAGTACCTGGCCTGGGCGGAGGAGCGGCTGTGCTTCTTCTGCTGACGTGAGTGAAGGGACAGTCTGGCTTGGTGCACCTGGCGTCGTATTTACAATTAGGATGCACAAAAAGGCATTTATCCCCAAACTTGCAATTGGGAAATGTCCTTTAAGAAACAAAACGCATAGAAAGCATGAATGTTTTAGCGAGTGCACGGTGATAAAATAATGTATTTCTTCAGGTTATTAACACAAATACTCACTTGCACTTTGTTGTAGGGTGATGGTACATACACTCATCTCCACTTTTACAGACTGGCCAGAACTTGCAGCGCTCCACCACCTTCTGTTTCTTTAAAGGGACGGCACCCTCTTCTCCCATCTCAACATCCATCACATCATCTGTCAAACGAGGAGAGAACTGAAGCCCTTTGTAACCGTATGTGAAATGTGCTACAATAATAATAAAAGTAAATGATTGCAGTCACGATTTATTGGGATGAGACCCCATACCTTCTGATGATAAAACTGGCCCCTGTAGTCTGTGAAGGATGCTGACTTTGGACGTCCTGTTGACGGACGCCTCGGTGACCTTTGTGGGTGGTCTCACGTCATCCAGCTCCATCTCGCAGTCTGCAAGAATCCCCAGTGGGCTTGGTACTCCATCTAATGTCACTATGAACTTGGGGCTGGCAGAGTCACCGCTCTCCTTACTGGTGTGAGAAAAGAAAAGAGAAAATACAAAACATGTGAAAAACACTCACGTATAAGTTGAAAGAGGCGAGAGTATATTCTGTGTGGGTGTGTGTACCTAGACTGGACCATGCGTGGTATGGCAGACTGGACATCCCCTTTGACCTGAGGACGCTGCTGGCTTCTGGCTGTAGATTCTCCCAGCTGAGGTCGACTCATTATGAATGAGCGGGTATCAAATGGCTTTGCCTCAGTGCCTGCAGCGACCTCAACACCTATAGGTTAATCACAAAAAACAATGATCACTAAATCCATTAGGCATCTTCAGGGATATTTATCATTAGATACTATTTCTAAATCCTCAGAGTTGAAAAACATGTGGCAGAGGACAACTTTATTGTAGTCATTTTCTAAAGTTACTCCATAGAAGCAAAATGGCACAATAAAGACTCACCAGATTCACTCGGCTCTCCTCTATCATCGCCCTTTGCTAAGTCCAACTGGAGGCGTGAAGCTAATGATCTTGCTGGAAATGGGAGGGAAAAAAATTACATTTAGGGCATTTAGCAGAGAAAGATGCCCTAATGAAGAAGAAGAAATGCAAATGTAAAAAAATCGGTAGTCAGTAGTGGAGTAAATACTGATAATTATTTATTTTTAGCCATTCATTTACCTAAATTCCTGGCTTTTGGGTGGCAATGTGTTTCAAGTAGTACTCAGCAAATATAAATGCATATGCTACATCAACTCTACTCTTCACATACCGGGTGTTCTGGAAGGAGGTAGCTCTGCGGAGGTGTAGGACTGAACCCTGGGGGCCAGGCTGTGGAGGTGCTCCTGGACCAGCTGGATGGCTGCAGTCATCTCTTCAGTGCTGGCCACACGAGTACGAGGTGCCACGGGAACAGTCTGCCTCTGTGGATCTGGGGGGAAAAAGAGGGAGGTCACTGTAATAAAGTGATAACCACAACTACTAATGAATAACCTGGATTAGTGTTCATAGTAATGCGGTCAACATACTTGTGGGGTAGGTTGTAGTTTTGGTGATTGAGTCCTGAGCCTCAGAGATGGCCTTCAGTATCAGATTCCTGTTGGCTTGCTTGGCTGGAGGGAGAGTAGGCCTGAAACAATAGACACCAAAGTAATGTTAAAGCTCAGCAAAGTATGTATGATCATTTAAAAGAAGTAAGTGCTGGATAGTTTTTTTGTTCCTTTTTTTAGAGGCAGTGAGGTCTTGGTAACTACAGTTTAACAAATGCATTATAACTGAATGCAAATACCTAGTTTTGGTTATTAACTGTGAATTACAGTCCTGGCTGTCCCTCTAATAGGTAATGTTCACCATACAAATGTTACAATACATCATATGAGGTGTTGACACTGACCTGCGTTCTGGTTTGGAGGGTAAGGACACTCTACTGGACATGCCTCTGCCTCCGTAGCCAGCATCTTCCTCTTCCACGTCGTCGCTGTCCTCGTCTGCCGCTCGGTTCACTCGTACCACTGAACTCGCTACCGGCACCTTGCGCTTCCTTGACATCTCCTCCTGTTGAACAGATGGCAGATCATTATCAGTACGGATCCGTACGTATACATGTCTGACACTATGAAAGTGGCCGGACTCTCATCAAATCACAGTACCTTACTGGATCCCGTTCTGGAGGTTCTGCTGCTTCTGCTGTCCTGCTGCCTGGCGTGAGAGGATCCTTCCGAGGGTCGATACGTGTCCGCAGAGCTAACGGATGAAAACTTACTCTGACCCGGTCTGTAAATTTCAACAGTGGGTCTACTAGCTGCGCTGCGTGTGCGGCCATGGTTGGTGCCCATTTCTACAGGATCATCAGCGATGAAGTCATCATCCATCTCCGGTTTGATGTCAATAACAGCATCTAAGGGGAGCAGCTCCATGAGGGGCTTAACAGTGGAGGTAAGTCGAGAGGAAGTCCTCTCCATGCTGCCTCTCCTGATAACAAACAGAGGTATATACATTTAAGACAATGAACTGTAAACAGTGAATGTCAGCATACAAGGGCAGGAATGTATTCTAGATGTGCATTACGCACCTGTTTTCATGAGCCGAACTTGACACGCGGGCCTCAGTCTTATCCGAGCGAGAGCTGGACACGGTTAGCACCTTGAACTCTTCTGCTCTGCTGTCCTCAATTATAGATGAGTGGCTCTTCCCGGCCACCGTATCACCGTCAGAGGTAAGCTCATGTCTACTGAGGGACGCAGGCTCTGTACACAACCATGTAGGCAAGCGGAGGAAGAAACCATGAGCTTGTGTGAGATGCAAAAAAAAAAGATGAAAATCCTGCATGCATTCAACACCGTCTGACTTACCGACTGCAACAGATCTTAACTTCTCGAGGACACCCTGTAGCCTGAAATCAGCAAAAAACAAACAAACATGTTATTTTGTATGGTTAGAAGAGATACAGTCAATTTTGAGAATAACCGCAAATTGTGACGTGTATGGGGTGCAGGCTTCATCATACCACACTGTGAATTTAATAGTGTTGTTTCCCAGGAAAAGAGATAGATCGTCAGCCATCTGTTGAGTGGTTTTCTTGTTTGCTACCATCACCATAATATAGTCAGGAAGCTCTTCGTCTAAATCGACACAGAGAGGAAAAGCATGACTTAGTGCATGTCAAGCGGAATCAGCTGTCGTTTGATATGTACACATGAAATATCACTTACCGATGTATGCACCGAGCTCCTGAAGCTTGCCCTTGATAGCCGCCTGAAAGAGACCAAAAGTTCAGTTCGCGCTAGTTATTATCTCGCTAAACAAAAAAATACAGACCGCATCCTGGCTGCGCCGATATCCTTCATGTGCAAAACCGCGCTGCATATCGTTCCTACAGAAGTCTCCTTAAAGCCAGAAAACAACTGCTAACACGTCCATCAACACGCCTGTTAGATGTGGTATTACGTGATGAAGCAAACCCTTCATCGGCCTTCAAAATTAAAACCTTGTTTTCATTCTGCCCGACTGAGAATTTACGCTAGCATGCTAATGTTAGCTATCACCGTTTATGCTACACTAACCGTTAACCCAGAGCTTAGGCCCTGTTATATAGGTCAAAGTCAACACATACTGTTACTTACTCTTATTTTCTTGCTTATTTCTGCTCCAATCTCCATGTTTTATTGTTTTATTCAAGTATATAAGTTATGAAAGGAGCGAGTGTTGCTCTAGCTTCACCGCTAACCAACGGGGACAAACGGTGTGTGACGCTTAATCACGTGGGCGAGGAAGGAAGCCGAACAGGGACAAACCAAGGACAAACTGCAAAATGTTTTAATTTCCATGGCAATTTCCCCAAATTGCAGGCTAAATGACAAATAAATCACAATAAAATTAACAAAAACAGACATAAGGCATCAAATTCCGACACTATAAAACTGTAAACAATATTTTTATTTGAGTCAAAAACTGCACAAGGAATGTAATCACAAACTCCCTTCCACAAGTAGGTTACACCAGTAATCGATTAAACACTATTACTATAATTGGACGAACAAAAAGTGTCAAAATCCATGAAATGCAATAGATAAAAGAAATACTTTTGCTGCTTTGGTTGTCGTACTCTGCAGTGATACTGTATTAAATTAAATATTATATATTCCTTCATGGGCAGGAATGGAAATCAAACATAAACCCTAGTTCAGTGCTGCATCCACAAGATGGTGCAAGAGACCATTAAGAACAACCCTGATCTTTTTTTTTTTTTACCCCCACGCTGACATGTCCTCTTCCACAACTGGATGATTTAGTCCATGATCCAAACGGTTGCAGAAACCTAAACGTGGAATCACTGACAGAAGATTCACATAGTGAATTTAACTATAGTTTGAAAAACAGGTGGGTAAGCAAAATACAGATTTAAAGAATTAAGTTTTTAACGTCTCTTATTCTAGCATGGACGTTGTGCCTAATCTTGGACAATCTAAAGGTATTCTGGGAGTTCGAGTTTAAGAAATGTGTGTTGCAAGTCGAGTTTATGACACATCCTTTGTTAGAACACTTCAGTCATAGAATTGACATTTAATTTAAAATAACTTTAAAAAGTTGTATTGTACAGCATGTGTCTTTGACTTTCTAATGTTCATCTAATGTTCATAACTACCCCCCCCCCCCCCCGATATTATTTCCTGTTTTGAAGTCTCCCAATGCCAACCAACAATGAAGGGAAGGATCTTACTCGCCGTCTAGACGAACGTCTAACACTCTCAACCACGGCCGTCTGCTCTGTCTCTCTCTGCTTTGTTCCCACTGTAAGCAAAGCTGAAGATTAAAAACTTTGTCTTTTTTTTCTTTCACAACCACGTTATAAAATAACTGACACTCACACTCCTGTTGATGCATACTGTATATATTTCTATCGCCATAATAAGCACCATTCACATAAAGTTTTTTTTTATTTAAATGTATGTGGTGAAGTGCACTTGTGCTACAGTCGAGGTTCACATCTGTATGAGAATGTACCATTTGAATAGAACAGCATTAGCACGGTCTTGCTTTAGTGAAACTAAGGTAATGAACACAGCATCTATTTCCTTTAGAATGACAGAACAGTTCATGCTTACAGAACTGTTTATTGTTCCCACTATCAGCGTGAGGCCAAAAAACCTTCAGGGCATTCTTCTAAATCCACAACGAATGTTCACTTAGATAATTGGTCATAATAATCATAATTTGCTGTAGCTTGCATTTATCTCAAGGGAAAGCATGAGCAGTTTCTTTTCTAACCGTCTTCAATGGGAATGAAAGAGAACCTTGAATGGTTCCGATAGAAAACCCAGGAGTCTGGCAGAAACAAACTCCACTCAGGGCAGAGAGGTGCTTCATCTCATTGCCGTTCATTTCTCGAGGGCATAATTGGATCAAGGCAGAGGCAGAACCTCTGCAGTGACCCCTGTAACAATAGTTTCGCAACAACATCCATCAGCGGAGCCAGAACAGCCCTTGTACTGTACTATCACACGCATCCAGTCTGCCCTGCTGCGTGTGCTGAGGCACGCACGGCAGATTTTTATCATCCAAAAAGGTACGCTGTCTTTTTCAATATTGCTGTGTTGGTGCAGCACACAGCAGGTGCGTGCTGTACTGTAAAAATACTATATCTATTTACTATTTCCTGCTTGTATAAGTGCTTGACAGCTGGATCATCTCAATGACTTCCAGTAAATACACACATAACAAGTCACAGTATGTTAATGAGTGAGGTTAAGAGGTGTTGGTATAGGTGTGTATTTTTAAACTTTGTTTCCTGCCACTTCTAGTCTTTATGCTAAGCTATGCTAACCATATTTTACCAATCTTCTTATGGAAAGAAAACAAAAGTGTATTTCCTCAAATGTTTAACTGTACTTCCTTTAAAAGTGCCTCCAGAATTGCTTAAACTGAGCTGCCAGATGGTTTATTCCACCCAACCTTCTGAGAATCTGTCATTTGAAAAAAGGGGCATTTTCACAAGAAAGATTTTCAGTAGAAATACTCTCCAGTTCTGATCTAACCGATGCTATTGCAGCATCTTAGCTAACCTCGTCGGGAGCCGTCATAGTTGTTTTACATAACAGTGGATTTATTACTTCTTGGTCCGTTACGTCCCGCCATTGCCCCCCCCATCTATCTTTTTTTTTGTAATGTAAGGGAGTTTCCTCTGTACTTTTGTTTTCAAAACAATTCTTTGATATTCCAGTTGACACATGCTTCATTTGCATGGATTTGCAGTCACCATCTGTGGGACTTCTGTACATATAGGCTGTGTTACCGCAAATCAGCTATTTATGCGGCTGCCCTCCACTCACACAGGTCGGTGATTCTATTTCCCTTTTCTTTGAAATGCTGCCGTAAAGTAAGATACTGTGAATCAGCTGATAAACTTCTGCAAATTCTGCAACCGCATGCCCTGTGTCGATCACGGTTCTGAGAAACACTGTTCTCTCCTCGCCACAAAGGAAAGTAATACTCTTTTCAGTGTCATGTTGCAGTTTGGATAAGTCAAGATCCTGCCTTGAGGTTGAAAAGAGGGGGAAGAAAGGATGTAAAGGTAGATTTTAGAGGAAAAAAGCCTTTGACAAAGAAGTGCACAGGAAGCTAATTCATTGCACCTGCTCTGACAATGTCCAGAAACCCGATACAGGCTTTCCTGGACAAGATGACACCTGTATGAATGAAGCTGCTGCAGCTGGGTGTCATGTTTTCATATCGCACAAACACAGAGAGAGGAAGACTTGAACGCATACAGAGTCACACAGTGGCAGCTGCTCCGATTTAAACACTTAAAGCAGAAAAGTTCCAGTGGAATTATCGGTTTTGCTGCAAAAGACCAAAAAAAAAAAAAAATGCAGCTGGTAACAGTGCTTGTTTGCCACCAAGTGTGCAACAGTAAGATCTATTATTTAATTGAAAACGTTGTTTTGTTCACTGTATCAAGACATGTTTTGACTACACCCACATGTTAAAACCCAGTTTTGATTCACGCAGTCGAGCGCCATAGCTTTTACTCATTAGTCTGGCGGGGAGGGCACGGCCCATTACGGTTTACAGCTGCTCTAATCACCGTTGCCAAACCTGCTGGAAGTTCAGCAGAAGGATTTCTGGTGGGTCACTGCAGCGCCGAGTCTGGATGAGTCAGTGATACGCAGCTGGCATCATTTCCAAATATCAATCTTTGTGTTGTGTGGGAGTGCAAGGGCAAAGGTCGAGCAGCGTATTTAAAAGAATTATACAACCTGGAAAGCGGTCTGCATAACTCTAAAAGAACTTGGGGGTAAACTGTGTGTGTGAACCCGTATTACAGTTCTCATCAGCATGCAGGTTGCCATTACAACTCCCCATCTACGATCAGCATTAATTGACTATTAGGAGAGCGGCACCATTTGTCAGGAGTGAATGTTTTGTGTCTGTTTTAACCTTTTTTCTATGTTCTTACGCGGACCAACCACCTACACAGACTGGGCATGTTTCGGTAGCTTCTTGGAGATGAGCTTCACAGCAAATCCACTATTAAAAAAAAAAAAGAAAAAAACATTGGAGCGGGGTGAATGAGGAGATATTCTGGATCATACGAGGACATAAGTCAAAACAGTATTATGTGACAGATTCTTGAGAACACATTCAAGAGGAGTAGTTCAACATTTCTGAAAAGAGTATTCTGTATGTTGGCCTTGGCTTATTAGAAGAATGATAACACTCGTTTTTATGGTTAATATGGAGCTGAAAGCAACAGCCAGTTAGCTTAGTGTAAAGACGTTTACAGAGCAGGTTTTTAGCTATCAAGTAGTAAATGTACGCTTACACACACACACACACACACACACACACACACACACACTTTGATTCTTTTTTTTTTTTTTGCTTGGCTTGTGTAAGCGCAATAAAAATGTCTAACACCATGGTGGAAGGGATTTTGTGTAATGGATCAATGCCTATTTGCAGAGGATGATTCAAGCGTGCAAATAACCAATACAAAAAATACAAAGTACATTTAACAGAACACCTCAGAAAATGTGTCTGGGAACAAACAGAAAGCATACATTATGGATACCACTGACAAATATTCATTTAGTGGTCAGTTACAACCCACGTCAAGTCCAGTGAAGAAGAAGTCAGGTTGTGTCCGTTATGTTTGAAGGACAAAAAATACAAATACAAATGACCACAAAGTCCAACAGGAAACTATATCACATTTTAACACATCATCCACATGTGATGAACTCAGAGAGGCAGGAGTACAAGTTCAACAATGACTTAATGAAGGTATCTGTGCAACAGAAGAATCAAGGTGATTCAACAAAATGCAAGTGAACATGTTGAAAGCAGATAGGCAGGTAAGGGATCCAGATCCAGACAAACTAAACACAAACAATACTGCTCAGGATGCAGCTGGAGCGACACTGTGAAGAAAAAAAAATGACGCGCATGCTACAAAAGTGCAGGTAGCTCAGTTGTTACCATGTGGTCAAATAGGCGATGCTGCTTGTGGAGCCGGTGCTTAAGTACCGTGGCAGCAGGCCGGTCGTGATTGAATGATTGGCAGCAGATGTGATTAGGAGAGGATTGACGGGCAGCGTGAGCGGACTAGCCTGCCACAGCCTGAGGAGAACACACACTACACATTTGGGTCTCTGCATGGTGTTAATTTACAGACTTGGTGACCCTCATATGTCCCTAACATGCAATCCCCCTCTGATGTGTTACAGCATTAAATGTGTTGACTTTCCACCAGCTTATCCCTCGGCCTCGCCACTACAAGCCCGGCCTGTGCACGGTTACTTGGAGCATCTAGTGAGGACATGTTGAATCAATGGCAATGATTTCGGTTTAGTTTACAGCTCATTAAAACTCTTCTCAGCTGAAGCCTGTCTTGGCACGCCTCACTGAGTCACACGACAGAGTCCGCCGATTGCATTTGCAGGTGGTTGGCTTCAACAAGTGTATTCAGTTGAACACGCAACATAATGGAGTCTCTTTTGTTTGCAACAAAGTTCAACCCCCTGATTTTTTTATTAAATAAAGGGGGATTAACACTTTAATCAGCCCAAGGGCCTGACATTCAGTCCCGTGATCCCTAATATTTTTCATGAAATAAAACAAAGATATATGCAGAAGATATATTCCAATAAATCATCAAGTCTGTCAAGATTACTTTTAAAAAACTGTTAAATTTGTCAGTAAACATTAAGCCAAAGGTGTTCTTTGACCTTCTTGAACAAAGCCGCCCCCCCCCAACACACACACACACACACACACACACACACACACACACCTTCTAAAGCACATCATGTTCAGGCTATTTTAACTAATAACAGAATAGCGGAGAGCCACTGTAGTGGATGCGGTGTGATTATGTGGTGGAGCAAGCTGTGTGGCTGTTTGGCTTTAATTAGATTATTAGCAGGATGCCGAACCCTGCTTTTCATCAGAGGACCAAAGTAGGGGGAAGTTTCACAATAAGATTCCCTGCGGAGCTAGATTAGAACTGATGTTGATAAAAAAAAGGAAAAAAAAAAAGAATCTCCTCTGTGAATGTTGAGATGCGATATTCAACGAAAATCTCATAATAATAATTAACATCTTGCTTTTGAATATATTAGAAGACTTTACCAAGCTGCAACATAGATGATTATTTTCCAGTTTGTGGTAAAGGGGTCTGATGATTCCTGGCTGTCATCAAAGTTCATCATGATTAGAATTACTACAGTTTTTCAATCACTGCGTTAAGTAACTTCGGGCATGTTTAGCACTTTCTGTAATTTATGTCACTTGGATCATTAACTTCCACCGCATGGTTCGGCCGACTTAATTCACATTTAGTAGCATGCCATTTTCTCTTTTTCATTTCTTTTTCACCGCAGGTAATAACCACTCCCTCTCGGTGGGATTCCTAGCTGATCACCATAGCGATGCCGCATCATCTTCCAGGCGACACTTGCAATCAAATACATCTGCACTTCATCAGTTGTACAATGTGTAGTGTACTAATGTGTAGTGTAATGCGTAGTTTGGCTGCTTATTAAATCTTGGTGAGATAATAAATGCATTGCATTGTTGATGACAGTTTGTGCAGGATGTCCTGTTGTGATAGTGACGATTCTCTCTGACTAATCAGTGTTTTAATTCCATGTCAAGTCAGCTCGCACATGAAAGACTTTTCCCTGCAACTGGAAATATTTAATAATTATATAATATTCAAATAATATTTGGATAGGTCATGGGTGTGAAGTTTCCCTCTGAGAAAACGTTTCCTATAACTTAGAGTAAGAAGGAGTCACTACTAGTATTCTTTCATTCCCCTGCTCAAGCATCATGCATATTAAAAAGCCTAATATGTGTGTTTAACATGCTTTTTCTATATCCTACAGACCGTCTACCAGAATGCAAGCATTTGTTCTTTATTTGGTTGGAGAAATGGTTGCGATGACAAGACAGCAATTTCAGCCAAAGAGTTATGGACTTTTCACTGTCTAATGTCTGGCAGATGGATTTAAGCTGATCTGGAATCCCACAGATGTCCTGGACTGTCCAAACAACAAGTTTCTCAAAATGGTAATTTTGAGGTCATTGCCTCCAGGTTTTGAACTTTGACCTTGTCCTCTCAACTCATCTGTCAGCATCATTATTTTCCCAGCTCCACACCTGCACCACCATTAACCTCCTGCTATGCCTCTCTGTTGGTAAATGTATAAGAGCAGGGAAGTGGCGATTCACTTCTTTGTAAGGATTTTGAAAAAGATGTTATGTTGTTTTGAAAAAAAGCACAATTCAAAACCTTCATTTCATGCTTTCTTGTTACATTTCGGCCCTCATGGTATAATTCCCCATTCCACAAAATGGGAAAAGTGGTTAAAAAAGTAAATGAAACCCCGGAGGGTCAAACAACAACAGAAAAAAACCTTCAGATATAACTTTTCAGTTTCTCATTTAAGTCTGTCTTTCAGCACTTTCATTGCCCTTCTACCCCCAAAGGCCTGTAGCTATAATTATCTATCTAGTGCGCTATGAATGGGGAGCAGCCTTAGGTTTCCAGATTAATTACCTTTGCGTGAACTTCACCACTGGCGTTACTGCATGAATAAAGCTGTCGGACACACTACACCTGACGGCTGGCAGAAGGGAGGCTAACACTGAGGAGCTGGACTTATCTCAGAGGGTTAGACAAGCCTTGGGAGATTACGGGTGCTAAATGATGAGGAACAGAGTCTGATGACAAAGAAGTTTTTCTTTTTCCACACGATGCATTGTTGCAAAAAAAAAAAAAAAAATGGGGATAGCTGATTTAATAACTTGCCGTTTTGGATTTCTTATTCAATTTTCAAAACTTCCTGATGAATTATTTTAACATTAAATGATGAAATGATCACTATGAACAGCAGAATTTACTGGACAGTTACAGCCATTATCAGCTCTTTGAACCTGGATCCCTTCTAATTTTGATGGCAAGTTTTAAAAATAGTTATTCCGTGAAATTTTCTCTAATCTTGTTAACCCAGGTCACTTCTAAACAACAAGACCCTCATTTCTTTGTCCTGGTCTGTCTGGTATCATGAAAGAAATCCCCCCCCACAGTTCCAGGAATCTTTTTCAGCTTAATCAATTTTAAAGGTCTTCAGCGGGTAATTCCCTCATTCCTTGTCACATATGATCGGTACATGAATCAGGGCGGAGTAGCCTACTTGCTCTGTCTGTAGAAATATAACAAGGCCTTTAAAAGTCCATTATTATATTAATCTTTTTTTGAAAAAAGATTTTTAAGATATTTTTTACTACAGTGGGGCACATCATGGCGACATCTGTTGGTTAAAATATGAATTCACTACAGGAAAACAGCAGGTCTCAGTGTTCTTTACCCTCACTCTAACAACTGTCACAAGCTAACGGAACCTAGCAACCTTAGCTAGCTAGCCAAACAGTGCAGCACCCCATGACTTAACAAGAGTTTAAGTTCATTTTAAGCTGTCCAGCCCACGACTTACTGTTTCCGCTCTCATAGCACCAATTTCTGACCAGCAGGCAGCTTCTTTTTTCTCTTTGTCATTGAAAAAGCCAGTTGTACGCTACCATTTAGCCGACAGAGATAGTTAGCAACTAGCCGGGGAGCATTTAGCTGCTAAAGAGCCGTTTCGCTCAGGTGTTGGCGTCTTGTTAATGAGTGTTTTAAGCTTTTTACGTCGTGGTCCAGAAAATCATGTTTTTTCATTAGTCACAACAGTTTTTGTGTGTACACATGAGTCTTACTCTTGTGTCTTGTAGGCTATGTCTATGTTTGCTAGCGTATGCTCATACATGTGGCCATTTTCCTCTGTGCCGTTGATGCGAAAAGTTCAGCTTAAATGCAGTGTGAAAACACCCTGGGCTGTTCTCTGGGAGATTCCATGGCCATAAGGGGTCACAGCTCCGGCTAATGCTAATGACACATTAGCAGGTAATTATAGACCACATACTCTTCAGCTTTATGAAACATGTCTGTGCGTGTAGACCCAAACTCACAATGACTAATGCATTGATCATATGAGCCATGAGTAAGGGACTTTTATTTATTTTAAGACCCACCGGAGGGATTTTCGGACCTCTAAACACTTTCTGCGTAACCCTCCTGGAGATATAATTTTTTTGACATGACCGTGCAATGGACATGGCAGAATTATTATGACTGACTAAGATCAGTTTAATTTGTTCAATTTTAAGACAAAAAACTTTATCAGACAGCCATAAAGTATTTGAAAACAGGGTGAGATTTGTCCTCCCACTTCATCCACACTCTTGACAGGCATGTGGTATCTCGATCAACATACTGCCGATCCAGGGTGCAGACAGATCTGAGTCAGAGGAGTCATAGGAAGTCATCTCCCACAATCTGGACCCAGTCTGGCAACAATAGAATCAGAGAACTCATTGTACGTCTCCTTCCCATGGAGGAAACAACTGTCAGTAGTTATTCACTGTATTTTAACCTCATCTATCAACACTTGCCACAGGGCAATAACAAACGAGGGTGCGATGATTAACAATGGCACAGAAAGCACATTCACATCTGCGTCGCTTCCTACCTGAACTTTAGTGGAAGAATAAAAGTCGGCAATGTGATAAACTGATGAATCAGCACCGACACCCTCTTTGACCCTCAACAGGATACACAGGTGAAACATGGATGGATGGGAATTAAAAAAAAACCTTTTTCATGTAAAAACCTCTGTGAAAGGGTTAAATGTTTTTCCAATTGAGGACACAGGTTGAATTATTAAAAAAAAACTTTAAGAGGTCAATGTACAAGCTGGAATACTACTGGAATCAACTTAAACGCAACTTTGTTCACGCAGAGGGACTTTAAAGGTACATAACATGGTGCGGCTCCTTAATGCGTCACATAGTGCATACCCACGTTTTGCGCCACTGGTGGGCGCTATGCTATCGGCTGTAACAGCGGTAATAAATCGGCGGTGTGAGCGCCGGATCACAACACACACAGAGGGCTAGCGTCTTCATTTCCTGCTCTGGTAGACATTTCTCCACTAAATCTCCATGTAGAGTTGTTTCCTGCTACACTAATGCTCTGAAATTTGTATATATTTCTCCTTAAAAGCTTAACTTGTATTTTCACAGTATGTGTGATTTTAATGACTGCATTGCATAAACTGCATGCTAAAGACTATTTCACTTGTGTCACAAGAAAACTGGTCATCAGATTGTTTTTCTTCTGAATAAAAATAGAGGGTGTCTCATATTTCCGATGTCACAAAACAGTCACAAGTCAGTGGATCTTTTCCCTATAGCTAACATGAACTGTCATACTGAGGGTTTCTTCTATTCAACCGCAAAATGTGTCACGGGAGTGAAAAAAAATCTGCTTTGAGCCTACGGTGTAAATCCGCCCTGACAGGACTGCTGAGATAGCTCTGCGTCCACAGCAACGCTCAGAGAACTGCCTGCCTCTCCGTCCACACGGCAACAAAGCTCACACAGCAGGCCTCGACCAATCAGGGCGCTCCAAAGGTGACAGGCCCGGGCCAGGTCTTCCTTTGCTCTCTGTCGCTATGGCTGCTGCTGGGTTTTTTTTCTTTTTTTTTTCGTTGTTTTCCTGAGAGAAAAGGGAGAGGAGAGTGACAGAGAGATGGAGAGGGAGAGAGGGAGAAAAAAATTTCTCTCATTGAGAGGAGCCCAGTAAAGCTTGCAGAGGATAAATATTCACTACAACACATTCACGCTTTAAATATAGCTCTCTCGTGCACAGTTGATTACCTGAATTATAGCAGGTCCTGGGTTGGGTTGCATGAGTTGTTACATTTTTGGATGATATGTGCATAATCGTGTTTGTTTATTTGGGTTGCACATTCCTTTTGTGGTTTTACAGTCTTTTTTTTTATATTTGCATGAAGCCTATATTGTACCACAAGTAGATATTAAGGGATATCATTAACACTAATGTGTTGACGTACACGTCATCTGAGTAAAGAGAAAACACTGTTTGCACACTATCCTACCTGCATACACACACTTTCCAGAGTTGCCAACCGTCTTTGAATTTGTGCCTACAGCGATTTGCAAAACAATAAGGCCTACAAATTGTATAGTTTGCATTGTAGACCGTCAGACCTGCTTCTTTAAACTGCCTCACATTATTTAATTATTACAGAGAATAACATCTATGATTCCTACTGTATTTTCGCCCTTTTAAAACAATGCTTTTACAGATTCTCTTATGCACTTGCTTAATAGTGCAGAGGCACCTTTCAGTCCAAACAGTGCTGGTGCACTTACATAATGAGTTTTAGCAAGAGGCACTGAGGTAGCTTTTGGATAAGAGCCTAACAATGACTGAATCTCAATAATGCTTACACGGGAAAAGAAAGCAGTCAATTTCCTAAATGCAGAGGTTATTGTGTGTTTGTGGTGCACGTATAAAGAAATCAGCCCAGCTCTGCACATTTTGCATACCCACTTATGCTGGCTTGGTGGGGCCTGGCCTCTGTTTACATTAGAGGCTAATTGTTCTCCAGGTTCTGCTCAATATGCAGAGGTAGATAAGATCTGCGAGCAGTGAAATATCTTTAAAAGAGACAGCCAGCCACAATGGATTTATTGTGTGTGTATCCTGAGGTGACCTCGATCCTCTCTGAGTGTGCGTATTATTGCTGGAGCCCATTGGAGTCCATCTGGGTGCTTGGATTTGGTTGCTTTAATCCATGCCAAGAACAATACTCCTTCCTCCTGTGGCCTGGCTATTCTGCTGGCAGCGCTTCACGACTTCACTCTCGCATAGAGCCTTGGCGCCGCACCACGACCAATTAAGAGAGGCCGTCAAAAAGAATTCGGAGCCACTTTGGGGTGATGACCTTTGGCTGTGATAATTACTTTTTTTTTCTCTTCTCTCTTTTCATTCCTTTGTTTGGTTCTGGATCCGTGGAGAGAACTGGTGTTAATTATGTCATTTAGATTAAAAACTGAAGTTACAAAAAAAAATTACTCACATTCTCACCTTTCTCCTGCCAAAACGTGCTTGTTGACTCATTGTGAGTGTGAATAGACTGGACACAACAGAAAGTAGAGAATACATTTTACCCCCCTTTTCATAAGAATTAAGCAAGTGTGACACCGAAGTCACAGGTTTACGTTTTCATTTAACAAACCGACAACTAGATCTCCAATTGACCGAACTGCAAACTTCCAATTTGCAGCATGTCAAACTCTCCCAATTGTGTGTGCTTGGCAGCTGTAGTAAGAATGATATTATGCATTTAAAAAGTTTGGAGGTTTTATATTTTCAGCCTTTAAAACATTAACATACAGTGTAATGAATGCGTAAGAGGGTGGGTTTATTTAAGCTGCAAATGTCTGGCTAACTAACTTATTACCTTCAGTTGTAACAGAGCAATACTTCCAAGAGACATGAGCATATTATTAAATATATAAGTTTGTGAGGTTATAAGTTCATTTTTAAAAAAAGAAAAGAAAACCATGTTACCTTCCTTTGCAGATACTATTATGGATTTGGAGAAGTTTGAGTACGAAGTATGAATACGCTGCCAAACTCACTGACAGACAGTCAGTTTGCTTTGTAATCAGTGAAGCAATCTGCTCAGGGTGGAGTGTTGAATAGTTTCATTTTCCCACTCATTTTGCAATGTGTTGCACAGTGGATAATATACATGTGTTGCTTAACGAGAGCCTCTTATAAAAGCTTCCTCAAATCACACGGCCATGAGATGTAAACAACTCTGTGAAAAGGGCGGCGGACCCCGTGCTGCCGAATTCAGTTTGGAGAAGTCTGTCCTGCGCGGTCCGAGTTGAGACAGCGTGGGTGATGTGTGAGACGTGGGGTGGCTAACCACATCACCAAGACAATACGCAACATCAAGTCATCATTGACCAATGCATTATTGGCCTATCTTTAAAAGAGAAGTGGCAAACATTTTCTTCACTCAGTCAAGATTCATACAGGGTCGCCCAAAAAGTTGGAATAATTAACAAATGTCTTGTCTTTTAAAGCACCAAACAAAGGTCATGTATAAATTAATTTCACCTGGGTAATTGGGACACATCGTGTAATCACTGCACCTGGTCAAAAGTGATTACTGATGCATTTAAAGTGATGGTTCGGAGTAAAATGCACCCTAGGTAATTTCCACCATGACATCCAGCCAAATACCCCTTCGGAAGCATTTTTAGCGATGTTCAGCATTGGTCAAGAAAGCCGCTATCAGCCGAATGGCTTAGTACAGCGCTACGGTACAGAGGGTATATCTCGTAAATTACCCACTAGTAATGCATTTATAAACATTTAGCGAAACGTTTTCATACACTCGCGTGAAACTCGCGTCACGGCAATGGAGAGGTAAACACGGAGGTGGCGTCTACGCTGCGGTAGCGTTAGTTAGCGTTAGCAGCCGTGGATAGAAGCTATCAGGCAAGTGTTCTTTTAAATAAACTCCTGGTGTACTTACAAACTTTCAAATGCCTCGTTTTGTGAGTACAGACCCTATGTGTACTACTACAGAAGTTTGGTAACATTCCATGCATTATTAGTGGGGTAATTTACGAGATATACTCTATGTACTATAGCGCTAGTACTAAGACATTCGGCTGATAGCCCTATCTTGACCAACGCTGACCATCGCTAAAAATGCTTCCGAAGGGGTATTTGGCTGGATGTCATGGTGGAAATTACCTCGGGTGCATTTCACTCCGAACCATCACTTTAAATAGTAATAAACAGAGGATTGTGTCTGAAAACAAAATATTCCAATTTTATGTGCAACAGTGTATAAATCCTATAAACATAATCAGCTTCTGCAGGAAAAAGCATTTTCTAAATAGTTGTAAATCTTCATTTATTTGATAAGTTCTTCTAAAAAAAAAATACCATTCATAATGATTATATCATTCTTGCACACGACAAGCACAGCTATTGCACATTTGGCACGTCAAGTGCTTCACCGGACTGTAAATGTAACTCGTGTTCCTCAGCTGGCGATTCGCCTCTCCACCCAGCTGAGGCAGACGGACAAAACATCACAGCGCGGCGCTCTCGGGAGTTTTCCCACGGCCGCCCGTCCTCGACAGTTGGCCCTGACGGTTAGCGAGACAGGTGCACGTCTTTCACTATGCCGTGCATTCGGTGGCGATGGTGCTCCTCGGGTGACCTCGACTCATACGTGAGCAGGGAGGATCTGCTCTGTTTGCATTCACAGGCGTTGGCGTCAATTTGACTCCTGTAGACATTGTAAAATGGCAGGACTGGAGTCCGTAGTCTATTTGGACAGACTCTGCATGTGGAGGCGTTTCGCTTGCCATCATTGTGTGTTTAGCCTGAATATTCAGTTGTGCTCTGAGGGATACAAATAAGAACATTAATGTTACTGTGTGTATAACTCCATTATCTTTTCTTACTTTACAAAACATGAGTGTTTTTGACATTTAAATGTTGACTCTTTAAAACGTGACATTAGAGGACATTGTGTACATTGGAAACAGTCCAATTTAGCATCAGCAGGTCTGTTAGACCAGAGGGCAGATTTTGTAACATTAAAAGTAATATATGAGCCAAATAGAGCAAACATCAGAGCCTCCATTGTCCCGCCAGCACAACATTTACAACACAACAACAACCCCTCAAACACATCGTCACCTTGGCAGCACACACTGTTGAGGAGGGACGCTCCTCCGTCAGGGGGGGGGGAAAGGAATCCAACGCCATCCCATCCCAAACCCTCGGCCCAACCTGTCCTCCAACTGAAAGTTTTGACCTTGCATGTTGAAAATTGCTGACCTCTGCTTAAGTTTGCCTTGACCCCTGCGCAAGTGCACAATGCACCCCCCTCGCTTGGGCCGGATCGCATGCCTTGAATACCTGCAGCGCGGGTTTACTCACGGAGTAAGGCGCGCCGGCAGCGCGCACATGAGGAGAGCGGGCAGCTGTCGCGTAAAGCTGCTTGTTATGAGCCTGTGATACTTTCACATACCGAAAACCCTCAGCGTGCATGGATGTGAGAAGTGGCACGCTCGAGGGGAGGGCGACACAGATATGGGTGTAACTGACGTGCAAATGTGTCTCGTTTGTGTGTTTATGATACACAAACCATAGCAATGTGCAGTGCATATGGATTCGTGGGATTCTTAGCGAGGCCGGCGCTGCGTGTGCACAAGGGGCATGTTAGTTCATGTATCATCGCGCTATTCGCTTATAGCCTCCGACACACAACTGGAGTGTGCTGGTCGTGAAGTGTTAGGTTGTGTAACCTTAGCAGATATTGTCGTACACATGCCACTGTATCAGTCAAAGTGGGATTGTGCTACAAGTGTGTCTGTGCATGTTTGTACAATACACCCTCCTCCACACACTCCGGCAACTTGAGATAAGGGAGGGGGGGCGCTGGATGAGATCAACAGTGAGCGACAGCAGCCGTATGTGAACCTCTCGGCCACTTCAACCCCCCGAGCCTGAAAGGAAGCCTGCAAGAAAACAATAAGGGATGCTTCCTTGCCACACAGACCATTATAATGCGGGCCGTGATAAGAGCGATAACAGCCTCCCTGCCATGCTGAGCTATTCTGGGAGGAGTGGGTTCTGGAAAAACAGGATATCCCCCTTTGTTTTGGTTGGTGTTAGTTGTTGTGTGTGTGTGTGTGTGTGTGTGTGTGTGTGTGCAAGCTTGCTTAGTGATAGGGATGGGCTCGTGTCATACAGCCCAACGCACATTTTTTTCTCGTCTGCAGATTGGGATGTGGATCAGAGGTTATAGGGGTCAAGCATGGGGGTTACAGCTGGTCGTCTCGATAGGCCCTTTCACTAACTGATGCGCCGTTATACCAGCTGATGTCCTGTATGCCAAACAGCACTGGAAAAACACAGATTTTTTAAGTGAAACTTCTTCATTCAGTGTTTTTACTGGTTTAAATCGCCTGGTCCATTTGTTTTGGAGAGGAGGAGTTCAGCTCATGCTGAAAACCTCCTGAAGAAATCCTAACCAATCGATCACAAGATAGCAACGTCACGTTTTGCACCCAGTCGCCCCCTGCTGGCCATTAGAAATAATGCATTTTTAAGGCACTTGTGCATTAGCTTCCATTTTGGACCTGGAGTTTGCTTCCTGCTTCACGTAGAGATGACACATTATTACTAACATTTGAGCTCCTGTGTGTCCCCTAGTAGTCAATGGTATTAAGTTAGACAACAAAATGAGTTCAAGTTTTCAACATTTAAGTACTCAACATGTTTTCTCAAAATGCGGATCCTGGCACCACAATGTCTCCTGACATTATCAGAAATCACATGAGCTATTTAGTTTCAGCCCATTTTGAGGTTTCCCCAATGTGTTATTATGTGTGTTTTTATCATCATGGCATTTTTCTTCTCTTATTTTTGCACCTCCTCCTTTGTCTCTCGCTCTCTCTCTCTCTCTCTCTCTCTCTCTCTCTCTCTCTCTCTCTCTCTCTCTCTCTCTCTCTGTGCAAGTTATCTGTCAAGGAGGGGGAGGGATGCTCCACCACCCGCCCTGCACTAATCCAGCGCTCTCTCTTTAACTCTCACTGGCAGCATTGAAAGGATTTGTTTTTCTACCTTCCCTCCATCTCTGATATCAGGTTACAGCGACTCTATGTTTCCTGTCAGCATTGTAAAAAAAGACAAATTCCCAGCTGAGACTTTGGCCTGGACAGGGAGACACAGCTGGTGCCCCCCCCCCCCCCCCCTCAAAAACCCAGAAGTGTTTCCCCTTTTTCTCCTTAGCTGACACTGAAATTATAACCTGACTTTTTATACAAGCTGCAGAAAAAAGTTTCAATGCTTTTTCAAATTGATACACATCTTGATAACAGTGTTTGCAACAAACAAACAAAACACAGGTCTGTAATGTCTGTAGTTTTATAATGTTATACAACAACTACTGTAAATACTTCAAGGAAGCAGAGCCATCCAATAATGATACATGATGGCTTCAACCTGGTATACACGAAGAGAATATTATGTGTCCTGTGATGAACTGCTGGCCTCTCCAAGGGCTTTTCTTGCCACTAAGATAGATTCCTGCCTGCAACACTTAAAACTAAATTGAGTGATTTTTCAGTCTGGGTGTACAGACTCTCACAAGAACAACGTCACAGCTGCGTCCAACGATTTGTGTAACAAAACCATCAATCAGACTCACTTCATGCAGCGATTGGCTAGAAGAAAGTGAGGAACTATGAATGCATGAATACTCACTCGGAAGTATATTCGATAGGTTAACCTGTATTCTACAACAGCTACAGGGATTTCCAGGATTTCTGTGCTTATGTTCAGACTCAGAGAAAAAAACAATAACCCCCAGATTGGCCAAAACCGATACCCTTTAAAAGACGAAGCAGGTTCATATTAAGCTTTCAAGACTGTGGCGAGTTTATAACGAGGTCTGCTACTCTTAAGATACCCTGCCATGCTGTAAGCGTCTCCGTTTTATGATAGTCTCCATGGACAATGATGTCACCTCTCCTGTTAGATAAGAGCCTGGAAAGTCCCCATGTGCGTGACTATCCAAGCTCATTTAAGAAACTGTTTAACTGAGGTCTCTTATCAAGAAAAGTAACCATGCTCCTGTTTGCATTAAAAAAAAAGGCCACTAACAAATGCATGTAGGCATAATCCCACTGCTTCTTTGCAACTATTGTAATTTTGCTGACTTGCATACTTTAGTGGCCCACCTCTTTCAAAACCCTTGTGTGTAAATAGAACTGTAACCTGAGACAGAAGAATAACGTCTCATATCTGTGTGTCTTCAATTAAGAGATGATCATTAGCGTAGTGTTTACGTGGAAAAATCTCATCTCCCACAGCTTTCGAAATAAAAAAAATCCATGTTACAGGATGTAGAAGAGGGAGAAAAATGCCTGGTTTTAATATCTGACGCTAGTATGTTTTTTTTAATACGCAGGCTACTGAATTGCTTCGTTTCACTAACAGTTTGTGTGCCTGTGCTCCTGTGTGCTTGCTTGTGTGTGTGTGTGTGTGTGTGTGTGTGTGTGTGTGTGAGTGTGTGTGCGCACCAGCAGCTGGATGTCATTACTCATGTTTGCGTGTGCTCTGCTCGGCTCCCCTTTTGGCCTTTTGTAAGTGTCTGTGGAGCCAAAGGCTGTTTCCCTGTGCACTGCTGAGCAACCAGAAGTTTAATGTTCTCCACACGAAAATTAAGCCTGTGCCAAGATGGACAAGCTCCCCATCACTCAATGTCGTGACAGTCGGTGCAGTTTTTAAAAGAAAAAAAAAAAGGGCCTACTCACACTGGGGGAAAAAGTTGGCTCTGTAAATTTGATTTTGAAATGAAATCCTTCAAATGAGGAGCTCCATGTTGGTCAGCTGTCAGAGAAGTCGCATAGGGATTATTTAATAAGTGACTTTATAAGGAAGATGCTCCGTTTTTGACAACATTGTTTATGACCCTGGGAAACTCTTAACGGCTTGTAACGGCTTCTCTACTTTGCAAGTGAGCCAAGCTGAAGGCCCTGAGGGCTACCGTTTTTTAAAATATTTTTGATGTTTACTTGGTCAAATGGGTTGTGTCAGTTTACACTCTGACACCTTGTCATTCATACATGGTAACGAGCACAGCTTGTTTTAGATCTTAATGGTTCCCTGTGTGACATGCAGAGCATTAATATAGCATCAAACAACTATTAACTACTAACTATTATACTGCTAAGTAAGGATTTAGTGGAGTAATCTAGGGGCGGATGCAATCTGTGCTCATTTTTTGATATGACTAGATTGTCGCCACTTTTTCCGCCACTATTCCTCCGTTACATAACGGGTAACTGCACAACATGACTAAAAATCTCAGCAACGCGACACCCGCTTCATAGCTGATTTCAACTTTGACGGGCAATTTAGGGCTTCAGGGAGACACAGTCCATCACACTCAATGCTTTCACCATTAAACAAAGCCCATTAAGAGCAAAAAAACCCAGATGTCGTTTTCTCTGGAGGCGGGCCAAACTTCTGTGTCTCCTCTGAAACAAACCAGAGAGCTGTGTGATGTGCTGTATGACTTGTGGAGATCATCACAACAGTATATTCTCAGCTATGTGGCCTCTTCTAAAAGTCTCACGTAGAGCGACTATTGAAATAAATCTAATGTGTCACGTTATGAACTCATGTTGGTCCAACAGGTAGTCTATGACATTGAAAACACTGTGAAATGGGTGAAGTTGTAAGATGAAAACATGGACAACTCCCAGACCGCAGAACGCTGTAGTAGTGACTTGTCAATCACGAGGTAGCCCCGCCCTATTTGACTCTAACCATAATTTAATAAATGTTGTGTTGAAGAAGTGTTGAAGAAGACTTGAAACTAACGATTGAGATCATAGACTTCTCATAGACTTCCATACAATCAGACTTCAGAGTCGCCCCCTGATGGCCATTAGAAAGAATTAGAAAATAAATGTAAGAATTGCAACCAAATGCAGTCATATCAGTGAGACAGGATAAGTTGAAGGTACATGGTACAGGTATGCAGGCAGGTTGGTGATTCGTGTAGCGAGGAGAAAAACCAGGAACATGCAAGTTAACAGAATTACAAGATAACAGGATCACGAGCCTGAAAGCAAATAATCACATTCTTATCTGTCAACCGTTGAACACCAAATGAACAACTTGATCTCATCAGCAGTGACAACTGTAATTTACATTTCCTCACCCTAAGCTAATATGTTTTTCTACCACCGTTAACCGCAGCTAAATATACTCCATGACATTGCAAGATATCTGCCTGTGTAAAACAATACAACTTTTCGAGAGAGGAGGAGGAGGGAAAAAAAGCCCCTAAAGTGTCTTAATCCACTTTTCATTTTTAAGGAAGTTGAACGCATGACCATTCTGTCACTGTTTCCTTCCTCACCTTCACCCAGCGGCAGCCAAGTGGCCTTTTCCTCAGAGAGAGAAAGGATCTCTCAGCTGTGGCTCGCGTGCCACAGCGTGATAAAGAAGCCCGAGGCGGAGGGGTACATGTGAGGGAGTGTGAACAATAACCAGGCACGGTGACAATGAGAGCCGCTCCGTTGACTTCTTCCTTCCCTTCCTCTGCCGTCTCCCTTTCTCCCGACGGCAGCGCGGGGACACAGCTGTGGAACAAGACCACATTGTGTTACAACTTCTGTTGTCTGTGTGGAGCCGTGTAATTAAATGTAGCCACTGTGAAGTCAACCTAGCCTGCATTGTTGCACTCGTCACGATCTTGCTCAACGAGATAATTGAGCGGCGTTGTGTAATATTGCCCACAGTTTCTTGAACCTCACACATGCCCTCTTGTATATATATCTGGTTCAGCTGGTTAGATGTGTTGACTGCAAAAATATATCCGTCAACTTGTCACAAGCAAGTTACGTTACAGAGCCAGGAGGTGCTGCACCTGTAACAACAATGGCTTATTTGACTTTCTGGGGAATTAATTGGTTGATCATTAACATTGTTTAATGTGTTTATTATTTGAATAAACAATTTGCCTTGACACTGTGCAAATGTTATGGCTCTAATAAAAGAAAACAAGTCCCTGTTTGCATTTTGGCATTATAGTGTATTTGACTCTAAATATGACTATTATCATGCTGTGTTGAAGAAGACTTGAAACTAACGATTGAGATCACAAACTCATTTTTATGTTTACTGATGTAATAAATCAAGTAAGAAGTAATATTTTTTTCATAGACTTCATATAATCAGACTTCTTTGTGCCACCGGAGGAGTCGCTGCACAAACGGCCATTAGAAATAATTAGAAAAATGCAAATAAAATCCCTGTAGTCTCTGCATTTTGCCAGCAGCGTTGGAGGCCTTAAAGGCCGGCCAGAATAAAACAGGATCATGTAGCACTCGTGTCTCTGAGCTTGTCGATTTGATTCGCTGCCATGTGAGAGTGCCAGGTCCAGGTCACAGTTTGTCAGCCTGCGGGGGGGAGGGGGGGGGTAAAAACCCATGTGAGGGCCATTGTGTGGTGGTCCCTGGAGGTGGTGTCGGTTTCTCTCTGGCTGATGTTGCTGATTGAGATGGAAAATCAGTATCGCAGCTCTTACGGGTGTTGAAGTGTCTCCTGAATTCAGGAGAGAAGACGTGACAAATGGTGGATGAAGTTATCTGGCTGCGTAACTTGAGTTTCGCTGGAGATCACGTTCTCTCATCTGCAGAAGCTGCAAAGCAGTTTAAAACTGTTGGCATTAAATAGATGAGTTGGACACAAAGCTGTGCCGTTATTCATTTTATATTGATTGATTGGTATTACTGCTTTGTTTTAAGTTCTCTGTGGATAAAATGTGTCATTATGAGATCGGTGCAGCGTCAGTTTGTTTTTGTAACCAACACTGTTAATCATCCAAGGTCACGGTTTTGTCTGCAATGGAAAGCTGCCAAGATAAACACCTCAGAGTCCTGGTGAAACCTGCCAACCTCATCTGCTAGAAATTACAATACAATATCATTTGCAACAGGAAAAGCATATTGAGGAAACATTATTGAACGCAATTGTGTTTGATTTGTTTCTCTATAATAGCAGGTCATGGCTTGACGTCGGTTTGTACTAAAATATTAATTACATGTATTTATGGATATGTTTAGGCACTCGAAACACTTGAGATGAGGGAAAGATTGTGGTCTCAGTAAAATAATACGGAATTTTACTTAATTCACATATAATTGAAACACTACCAAAGTGCCTTTGTTGCTTTAATCCAATCAGAAGCAAGTATGCGAGTCCCAGTATTTAACCCTGCCTTCACTCAAACGTTACCACTGAAATAATCCAAGAAAAACTTGTGTTTCAACCTTAACATATTTATATACTTCACATATTTCACCAAAAGTTAGTTTCCTTCTGTCACATCAATATATAATAATATATAAATTGTGTGTTATTCGAATATGAAAGTCATTTACTTGTCACATCCCCAAGGTTGTGGAGTCTGCAAACATTGTTTTTGGATAAAGCTTGCGGAGCATATTTCTGTGAAGCTATGCTATTCTCTGATTCTGGTAGAGCAACACCATTGTAAACTCTCAAGAAGACGAATGAGCAGCAGCAGTGTAGGACTTCATTGCCTGGGAAATCTGGCGTTGATCCAAACGTGTCTAAAAGACAAACATTGCCGCTCATTTCCTGTAATTTTCTGTTTTCGGTGAGCAGATATCGCGCCGCACACACCGAAAGCAATAACAAAAGCCAAAGAATGAGGGAGAGACCTCTTTCTCAGCTCCCAAATCAAAATAAAGTCCCCTGACTGAGTGCAGAAGCACACAGCCAGGAATGAGTTGGCGAACCCGGTGACCTATCGGGGCAGGTTCTTCATCATCTATGAATCCGAGCCTCCCATTGAGTGTCTCGAGTTGAGATACAAGCAGGCACTTACGCTCTCCCTCAAGTGTCCTCATAAACCGCCCCTCCCCCTCCCAACTTATTCTCCCCCCCTCTCCCTGGAGTCCTGCGATGCCAAAAGTTCCCCTCGCAGGCCTGTCCTCCCAGGCTTGTTTGGGGACATCTGCTGCCATGTCCAAATATTGTTTTTGGCCGAGCCATCGCTGGCTCTGCTGCGAGAGAATAGAGCAGGGAACTATTTTTAACCACAGCGGGATAGACTGTGTTAACATACAAAACAATGCCTCTATCCCCCACCCGGTCTTCCTGCAGCAGGGCAGCAACTGGTGGACAGCAAAAACATCCAAGCTAAGTGCTTGTGTTCAGGGGGCGAGCTGGGGGTCACAACATTATGCGTGACCCTTTAACCTCTTAAACACTCTCAAACTCTCTCTCTGATTTTCTCTGTCAATGAACGTTAAAGACTTGTGTGAGTTTGAGGATATGTGTCATTTGGACAGCATGATGCTGATGTTGAGCTTTCTGCAATGTGACTGAAATATGTCGCTGGTCTACTGAGCTTAAAATTTGTCCCAGACTTTCAAAGATGTTGGACGAATATATAATGAATGATATCGTTCTGCTATTAATGTACTCATTCATCACTCTCCCTCACTTCATTGCAATGTTCAACCAGTTATGTAAACGGGCGATTAAACACAATAACTTGGCTTGAGAAGAGTTCCCCATTTACTCCTCCCAGAGTCTTCAACTCTCCGTTCTGCACATTCCCACGAGACCCGGAGTCACATCTCATATCCGTTTATTGTGGCTAAACGGCTCGAGTGTCCAATTCATTTTTCTTTTAAGTTTACTATAGACTTCTTAAGGGCACGGTTAATGTGGGGGACCTTTTTTTTTCAGGGCACTCAGAGGAAATTTTACTCAGGCTGAGTAATTGAAACAAAAACATTGGAAGGGAAGGGATCTGTACTTTAAGGAAAGACATAATGACTGCTCAAGTTGTTTTCCTTTCACATCATATTACAGTATTAATAGATTTCTTCTGTTCCAGGTGGCAGTGGTGGAGGACTATATGGAGAGAAAAAAAAAGCATAAATATGAAAATGTGTCTTGGATCTATTTCAAGCCTTCATTTAAAGCTGATAATCACCCAGAATTTTACCCTAAACTAATCTAACCGAACCTAACCGAACCTAACCGAACCTAAACTAACCCTAATCCTAACCTAGCCTAACCTAAACAAACCTAAATTAACCCCCTACCTAAACTAACCTACCCTAACCTAACCTAAACTAACCTAACCAAACCTAACCTAACCTAACCTTACCTAACCCTAATCCTAATTTAACCTAATCCTAACCTAACCTAAACCAACCTAAATTAACCCCCTACCTAAACTAACCTAACCTAAACAAACCTAAATTAACCCCCTACCTAAACTAACCTACCCTAACCTAACCTAAACAAACCTAAATTAACCCCCTACTTAAACTACCCTACCCTTACCTAACCTAAACTAACCTAACCCTAACACTAACCTAACCTAACCTAACCTAACCTTAAGCCTAACCGTAGCACACTCATCGCCTAAAGGCTCTACGACCCGATGCTGACTTAATCCCATTCAACCTAAGCCCTGAAGCATGAGTTAAACAAGTCCTAGACTAATTCTTTCCTATGATACTCCCTGAAGCACCAAATCTAGCAAAATCCACACTTGCAGAGTGTAACACAGACTTTCAATGTGTTTTACAGACCGGCTGAGAAATACTCACAACAAATAAAAAGCAGATGCCCCATTAATAAAAAAAAAAAAAAACAACAATCATACATAACGCATCATATACTGTTCCATATACTTCCACACATACAGTGCACATGGAGTGGAAACATGCAATAATAGTCAACAAAGATAATCAGTTTTCTCTTCATTTTTTTTGTTTATCCTGCAATAAGTCGGTCGCTTTGTTCCTATCCCATACTCATGGTTCATCATTTCCATGCCTTCTATAAATAACATGACTGTCTACATGCTCTGCTTCAAAGCGCAGTAAAACCTACAGTATGTGGTGCTTTCATATGATTCATCACTGTGAACACACACACACACACACACACACACACACACAAAATTCATCGGGTCCACGATCCAAAGGCTGCAGACTGGATGTTTTCACTCCACCGTCCTCACACAGTTAGTTACATATCACACATGTACCTGACACGCAAGGCATCGTGTAACCGGGTCATTATATCGCTGTGTAAACTGATACTGCCAACGAATTCAAGTTTCTCTAAGTGTCCGTGGTTGTTTGCAGAGCCAACAAACGAGATCATCACAGTTTGGACCTCAGCCAAAATGCCGTAAACAAAACTTTCCGGTAAGGCACACATGAGAGATTGGTCAAATGACATCAGAGAGAGAGAGAGAGAGAGAGAGAGAGAGAGAGAGAGAGAGAGAGAGAGAGAGAGAGAAGACAGAGAGAGACAGAGACAGAGAGACAGAGAGGACCACAGATCCAAACGTGTTGGCATGTTAGCAGGGTTGCCAACTCTCATGCTCCTGGCGTCACGGCAAGCCTGAGTGTCACCCCAGGAGCGTGAGAGTTGGCAACCATGATATTAGCATGATCATTGTTAACATGTTAGCATGGTAACGTGTTGACATGTTAGCATGGTCATTGTTAACGTGATGCATGTTAGCATGGTCATTGTTAACATGTTGGCATGTTAGCATGGTCAGGTAACGTGTTGACATGTTAGCATGGTCATTGTTAACGTGATGCATGTTAGCATGGTCATTGTTAACATGTTGGCATGTTAGCATGGTCAGGTAACGTGTTGACATGTTAGCATGGTCATTGTTAACGTGATGCATGTTAGCATGGTCATTGTTAACATGTTGGCATGTTAGCATGGTCAGGTAACGTGTTGACATGTTAGCATGGTCATTGTTAACGTGATGCATGTTAGCATGGTCATTGTTAACATGTTGGCATGTTAGCATGGTCAGGTAACGTGTTGACATGTTAGCATGGTCATTGTTAACGTGATGCATGTTAGCATGGTCATTGTTAACATGTTGGCATGTTAGCATGGTCAGGTAAAGTGTTGACATGTTAGCATGGTCATTGTTAACGTGATGCATGTTAGCATGGTCATTGTTAACATGTTGGCATGTTAGCATGGTCAGGTAACGTGTTGACATGTTAGCATGGTCATTGTTAACGTGTTGACATGTTAGCATGGGCATTGTTAACGTGTTGACATGTTAGCATGGTCATTGTTGACGTGTTGGCATGTTAGCATGGGCATTGTTAACGTGTTGACAGGTTAGCATGGTCGTTGTTAACATTTTGGTATTAGCACAAAGCCGCTGGGTTCAGCCTAAAAGAAGAGTTTACATCTTACAGAGAAAACAAAAATCTAAAAGTTGGATTGTTTTAATTTTGTTTTTGTTTTTTGTTTTTTTGTTTTTTTTACAAATTATTTTGTTATTGTCATACTGACGTTCCTGCACCAAGTTTAACAAATAACTGGTTCTAAAAATTCACCCTCTAATGAACAATAACACATTATCCATCTCTGTGTCAGTAAAGTTGTTGGATAAAATACTTGCATTTATTATAGGTTAATGGTTAATGTATTGTAAGGTACAGACTACAGTCTGATGGCATTGTGTTGCACAACATTTTTTATCATCTTATTACATGTGATCGTATCTTCCTTTTATACTAGAGAGGCCGAGACAACAAAAGATGTTGTTCTTGAGTCTCCGGAGACTGTTTGGCCATCTGCTGCAGCCCTTTAACACTCATCTGTCTTGAATCAGACAGCAGTCACCACAATATAAATACCCACTTATCATCCCAGTAGTTTATTCTCCCCTGATACAGGCCTCAGATGACAGAGACAATCGTGGACGCCCGTTTGCACCAAGTCCCCCTGGAGGCACGTCTCGACTCAGGGGCTGCATTTAACTTTTATTACCCATGGAGATGGATTGGCTGCTCCCCACCCTTATTTGGTGGTGCGGTGTGTACGTATATGACGGGTTGCGGTTGTAAAGCGAAGGCAGCGTGGTTCAGTCTGAGTGGAGCCAGGTAACTGAGAAGCCCTGCCACCAATCTGAAAACGCTGCTTTTCCGAGAAACCGGAGAGGGACTCATGGGTAATTTGTTTGTTTGTTTTTGTAGATTTGTTTTAATTAGATAAGTTCTCAAGCAGCAGGGAAAGATGAGTTATACAAACCCAAATCCTCTTCAGGCAAATATCTACCATGCAGTAATTAAATCATTTTTATGTACTTTTCTGACTGTACCAGCATTTAATACATTTTTATTTACATGTAACACTATTCTGCAGGATGTTTTTACACGTGCAAATAAATTCTCCAAAACACAGGTAGAAGTTTGGACGTCAGCCGGTTGTTGTAACATGGTCTACAGAGCAGAGACTCAGCCATGAAGGAAGTCATGTTATTCCCCCGAGCCTCCCCTCGGCTGCAGCTGCACCAGCGTGTTTTGACCCAAACACCCCGCCAAAGTGCTACACCTGACATGTGTGCCCTTTCAGAGCAGCAGCACCTATTCTCTGTGGATGGGAAGTTCATTTCCTCAGAGGATGGAGCCACACCTATTCAACCCCCCCCCCCCCCCAACAGTAAAAACAACCACATTCTGTTCTTTGTGCTTTTCTTTGCTGCAGTGAAAAAACAGAACTTTGGAAAGCTATACCGTAAGCTATTCTGGAGTCGAAATTTTCAGTATCTTATGCATCAGAAAACCCGAGTACACATTTGCAGGTGAGAGAGATTGGAGATCGATTATTTCTTACAGTATAAATGGATGTTGCTGACACAGCACGGTGCAGGAAGACTCACCTCTATTGACCTCTCTCCATGGCACACAAAGCTTTTAAAAGGTGATAATTGAAATGTCATCGCTCTCTGTGATGCATCTCATGAGATTGATCCGTGGATTCAGAAACCAGGCGAATATTGTAAACTCATTTTGTCCAGCAGAAAACAGAAGGGAAAAAGTAGAACTTAACAAAGGAACGCGATTTTTGTAAAAACCCGACTACATAACAGACAGAAGAAAGGGCTTGTGTGCATCTGATTGATGGCGAATATAGAAAATATGACATTATTGCACAGAACAGCCCCCCAAACATTTGAGTCTCTCCTTGTTGGCAGCGTTTGTGCTTTAGAAAGACAACGAAGGGTTCATTTGTGGCGCTCCCAGGCAGAGAAGCAGAAGTAAACAAAAAAAACAAAAAAAGAGCCAGGATGGCTGCTGAAGTCGAGGCGTGACCCTTGAGATAGGCACCGGGCTATCATGAGGGCGTCTCCCTGAGTGACTGGTCAGGAGAACAGAGAGGCCTTTGTCAGGACTGTGTGCGAAAAAAAAGTGCTGAGCCAAGCAAGCCCTCACCCCCCTCACCCCTCCCACTCCCACGTTTTTGTTTTTTTTCTCTCTCTTTCTCCCTGAAGACACACACACACACACACACACACACTTGTCTGTATTTACCAGCAATCCCAGGGGACGAGTCTTTCACTTCAGCTGGTTGGAGGGCGGGGAGGGGGGGAGTACAGAGCCTGCTTTGTGGTTAAAGCCTATATATGTCAGCACTGCATTCTGGGATGCATCTTTAAGCTTTAATGTCATCTGCAGCAAAGAGCTTCTAATAGTCTATGTTTGCAATTTTGAATCAACTCTTGAGAGAAATGTCTTCCTGCCTGGCACAATGTCTGGTCTTCATCTCTAAACCATGATGAAGATTAAAATAACTTGTGTTTTGTGCACAACAAACTCCGTGTTTACTGGTCTGCTTGCAATTTTCACAGTGAAATTTTGCCAAGAGCTCACAAAAAAAAAGAGAGAGAGAAAAAAAAAAAGAAGGAAGATTTATTTACTGCTTGGGCAAAATGAAGATGTTTCACATAAATCGGGACATCAAATAATTCTGAAATTGGGAATGAAGATGAAAACATGTCAGCATCTCATTAGGTCCATAATGTGGTGTGCTCTGAGGACTTCTGGGAATACAAACAGTATTCTTCTTTGAAGTATCTTGACAATCCAAAAATAATCCTTTTTCTCATGATGTGTCCTTGAGACAACTTGTTCTCTGCAAATAAAAGTCGGGTGGGCTGCCTGCGTGTCATCAATCAGGTGTGTTTGTGACTTACCTTAACACGTTGTTTGCAAAAGCAGACACAATGTACCGAAAACAGAATAAACATAACCTAACGTGTTAATCTTTATGAGGTTCAGGTCGGGCCTTGCAAACTTCATTTTTTTCTATTTTCCTAAGGCCATGTGATCTCTGATTCTTTACTCCCCCACCTGAAACACAAACGTCTACTCTCCTTTAACCTTCCTGGGAGCCTCCGTCTCACAGCTGCCTGAGGGAGATCGCTTCAGAGGCCTAGTGACAGAAAAGTGAATCACAGTTTATGTAAGCTTGCACCTTTCCCCTACAGGGAAGAGCATGTTAAAAAAAAAAAAAAAAAAAGATGTGCCAAGATTCAACACTGCCTTCCGGGCTTATGAAATGCTTCTATTGTTCGCGCTAAATTAACTTTTGGTGGGTTTTTTTTCCCAGTGCGTTTAAATCACACTGGGTGTTTAGTCATAGATGAGGTTTTCATCCAGCGACTGAGCCTTTTTTTTTTTTTTTTGCTTGTGAGGTGACGAACACGTGACTCATGTGAATTAAAACAATCCTATTTGATTTTGAGCTCCAACAGCAGCTTGGCTCTATGCACGGCAAGGTCGTTCCACTTTATCCCTCCGCTGCAGCCCAGACTGAAAATATCTCAACAACTGGCCGACGGATTGGGATGAAACTTTATACAGACATTCATGCTCCCCAGAGAGTGAACCCTGACTTTTCCTTCACGGCCATCATGATGTTGGCATTTGTCGTTTTGACAACTATTTGATGGATTGCCATCAGATCTAGCACCATTCATACCAACCTCGGGATGAATTTTAATAAGTCGTGATGTCTATGACCATCGCGTCATCAGGTCAAAAAAATGTCAATAATTTGGCAAGGACACTCCCTTCGCCCTCAGCTGTTGCTTGTGTTCCTTATCTCGCTAACACGCTAATCTAAAATGTGCTAGCGATTAGCTCAAAGCTTATGTTCAGCCTCACAGAGCATGACCGTCTAAAGTTTTTGTTTACTGGATGGCAATTTGACCATTCAAATTACTTTAGGGTTCACGGTGAGTACTTTTTTACTACTCGTTAGTAGTGATAAAAAATGTTTCTGCTTCATTATGTTTTTGTGCTCATTAGTATTCACAGTTTAAGCCCAATCTTGGTTTTGATCATTCATAATATGATCAATTACATGGCAAATGGAGAAACAGCATCTGGGTTTCTGATGCTCTGCGTCGCTGCAGGCGTGTCTTTGACTCTTTCACAGCAAATCTGTCATTTCTGAGTATGAAGTCACTTTAGTTTCTGGTTGTCTGGACTGAATTTACCACACTGGTGGGTTCATTTCTCCGTCTACTTCATTAAACTCATTCTTTTCTGGTTTCACCAACTATAACGTTGTTATGACGACACACCTACAGACACGGACAAACCTGGACAAGCTGTTACATGCTACAGGGTCTTTTAAACTAGGATGAGATGTCCATGTGTGCCAACACATCACCACATTTTCCCATTATTACTGTGGCTTTAAAATGAATGGGTAGTCGAAGACCAGTTAAAACCAGTAATGGGAACCAGCATCAAAAAGGCCTTGTGTCAGTTGCAGGCATCATTTTCATCCAAATAATAGCCAGTCTGACAAAACACAACAAAACATATATTTTATAATTAAAACAGTTTTTGTGGACTGAAAAGAAATTAAGAGAGGATTACCAATGTGGTTTTCATGCTGTTATTGAAACTTAAAATGTATGTGTGCTTTTAGGTGTTTAGTAAAATAAATGAAGCCCAGGCCATTTCAATTGTCCATAAAGTTTTAATGAAAAAAACAAAACAAAAAAACAGCAATGTACCCATTTAACAATAGAAGAAATTAAGAGAAATTGTAAGATTTGGAGAGCCAAGCTCTTATGTACAGCATATTGCACTAGAAAAAGAACAAACATCACCCCGTCCTCCTCCGTTCCCTCCATCGCTTCATTTCCTGCGCCGTGTTGAAAACTGTGCAGTAGACACAGAGCAGTCCCAAAGATAACACAGCCAATGCTTGAACAAAAACTGCTACATCTGGACTGGGTCTCACTTCATTAGGACACATGAATGTGAAATCCTTGAGACCACTCTGAACGTAAAGAAAGAAATGTGAAGACAGTACAAACTCGCCGCGCGCACAGCACAGGAGTCTGAAATAAGTTCCACTGTTCAGTTCATGTATTAAAAAGAGATATCGTGGTTTTCACTCCATAAATTACATTCAAACCTTTAAGATACAGATTTTTTCAGGAATGTCGGACATGCATTTTTACCCCATTTACATATATTGAAAAAAGCCCTTGAACTGAGAGTGACACAGCCGACTCGGCAAGATCCAAGATTCAAAATGCCACAACATGGAGAAAAAAAACAATCATAGAAAAAGCAAAAAAAGAGTTGTGTTGTTGTAGTTCTTTCTTTGTCTTCTTACAAAAAGCTATGGAAAAAATCTTTGCCAAAATGTTTTTATAAAGATAGCAACTATCGCCGTGTCAAATTCATTGTCAAATGTATTAAAAAAAAACACCAATTCACAGCACTTGACAGTAAAGATGCACTCTTATTTGGATATTTAAAAAAAAAAAAAAAAACTGATCGAAGAAATTTGATATTAAAGACACTGAAGGTTGAACGAATAACAATGTTTCACTAGTCAGGGTTGCAACAGCGGTCGGTGGCGAACAAGTCGCCGTTCAACCCGTCTCACGTACAGATAATACTGGGCACCATGGTGGCTCATTCCTCCTTCACATGTAAACCCACAGCCCTACTAGAGTGTAGATAATAAAGCACAAAACACCCAGACGAGCTGGGCCGATCCAGCATATCACAGATCTTAAAGAGATTCTAGAGGGGAAGTTCAGCACAGGAGTAGAAAGAGAGGCGCAAAATACAGTATACAGGTAAAAAAAAAAAATTGTTATTGTTTTGTTTTTACAGTGCACATTGATTGCAAACAGTCGTTTCTGATATTAAGAAGGTTTTGAGTGGTGAAACTCGCCGTCCGTGCTGAGAGATGTCAAAGGTTGAGCCCGTGCCTCGTGAAACCGATTTTTTTTTTTTCTCGTATCAAGGCACAACGGACACGCCGTACTGTTTGTGCCGACTCTATTGTATCAGAGCTGTGACCAGTGACTTTGGGTCAATATGCCAAGCGTATAGATGACGATGTGGCAGGTCTGTTACTCTCAAGGCACATTTTGTACATTTGATTGTCTGTTGTTCACATGATTTGCAAAGACTCACACTGTTCGCGTGAGGACGCACGAGGCACATGGCTTCAGTCCGACCTTCCCCCCACACAGGCATCAAACACACAACTGAATGCGCATCAACAACGAGAAGAAAAGGACTGTACACACTGAGATAGCAATCTATACAGTAGCACTGAGCAAATATACACAAAATAAATTAGAATAAATTATCGAAAAAAGAAACCAAACAAAATGAAACTTGTTCTGGATAAGGACAGGGAGTAGTTAAACGTGACTCTTCGACGAGGGCGAAGCTTTTGACTGAAGACGAGAGAGTGCGTCACAACTATGGGAATTGGCTCAGCGTTCAGTGTTTGCAGGAAACAAACTTTTGCTTCAGAAAAAAACAAAAAAAACGATGAATGTGCTTTGGAAAAAAAAACTCCTCACTCAAAGGCAAACGCATAATAAGCATCAGGCAATGAACGTGGTTCTTAACTACTCCCTGAAGAAAACATAAAAGAGGAAATGAATAAAAAAAAACCATCAGTGTCTTCAAAAGTTCATATCACCAATCTACAACAGACTGAAATAATACATCAAATTAGGAATTTTTAACATCTTATTTAAAGTCCTTAAAGACTTTTCCTTTGATAAAAAAAACGTACATTGATAAACAGTGGCGGTGTGGTTGCAAAATTCTAACGTAACAGTTGTCACGAAAGGGTGTATAAGCTTTCTCCTATACCCAAATGTGTCTGTATGTTAGTAAAAATGTGTCTTTTGAACTGTACAGAAGCACTTGAATGAAAGGTTGATACGTACACGTATCAGCACGTCGGGATTGAATCAGTGCACGAGACATTTACACCAGGAGTGAAACAAAATAAAAATGCATCTCTGGAACTTTAACCCAAAAACCCTTTCTGTAACAAAGATATTTGTAAAGAGGTGTGTTTCATTGAGAACACAGACATGTTTCCGTCTTTCTATGGATGTCAGTTTGATTGCAAATGCAACAGGTCCCTAAGACTTTACCTCCTTCCACTGGCTTTGAATATTGCATTTCTCTCACAGGCGACCCGCACAGTGCAGCAAAGGGCAAACTTTGATTCAAAAGATTGTCATTCCAGCCAGAGAAAGAAATGCTGAAAATCTTTAGAATATGATGACATATGTCCAAAGATTTTTTTCAGCGGTGTGATTGTTTTTTGTTTCCAGGTCCCTGATCGTGTTCCCACAAAGGAGATTTGTTTGTGCTTATTTGGTTTTCAAAATGGCTGCAGATTTTGGAAACAGTAAGCACGCACTCCTACATACACATGAGTAGAAATTCAAAGAGTAACCACGATTATGTCAGGCATTGAAGTTACTGGGTTAAAATATCTTCAGTACGCCTACATTCAAGTATACGTGTGTTCATCCGTTAAATCAGGATCTGAAGGTAGACAGTGGGTCTTTGGGCCACTTCTTACAACATCACGAGTGGTTCTGGAGATGGGGAGGCTGATGGAGGAGACAGGTTGATATAAAGTCTACGTCTACAGTGGAAGCTGGTAAAAACGTCATGACAACCATTTTCAAATTGGCCAGTGTGGAACAGTAAAGGATAAGTACAGGGCTTATTGGATTTCTGAGAATAAATTAGAAATGTGCCTCGAGTCCTCAAGGATTTAAGTCAGTAACTTCAGCACAGAAATGTCCACAGTTTGTTGCCAAAAAAGTGACCTAATCTTAAAATTAATCTCTTTTTTTTTATGATTTCCTTGATGCAAAAGTACTGTGGCAGGAGAGAATAAGGCATTCCCTGGACTGATGGAGGTCCTTCAAGACTTGAAATACCAAATAAAAAGAGCAGTCTACTGTACAAAATAGGTAATCTTACAAATATTTCGAAAATATCTCTTCAAAACGCAATGGCTTCTTCTTGGAGAGGCGAGGGAAAAAAAGAAATAAAAAAAGGACAAAAAGAAAAAAAGAAAAGAAAAAAATCGTAATCGGTCTCCGTCCAGCGGTGACCAGTGTTTTCTCTTCATCTCATCTTCGTGTTCAAGAAAACAAAATCCAAACCCGTGTTCCTTCTTACAGTGCCATCGCTTAAAAGTCTGGTCCCTTGTCCCTGTGGGGTCAAAACAAGGGCTGAGGCGAGGGCCGACAGGAAGCCCCTTCATCTCTGCTCTCCTCTCAGGCGGGGGAGGAGAGCCCCTCTCGGAAACAGAAAGCCGAACACGGCGATCGTAAGGCGCATCCAGGCGGGCAGGTTTTGTCTCTGATGCCTGATGAACTGCAAGGAGACACAAAGAAAAAACAGACACACATTAGGGGAAAATCACAACCACTTTGCTCATCAGGCTTCCAAGAATAATACTTCCCCATCTCAGATTTCATCACAACAGGCTTCTGAGGTAAAATTCCCGTGAACTGCTGTAAACCCCCGTGAGCTCCGACCGTATGTTTCCACAACACTAGCTTGTGTCTAGCAAACACGTCTGTCACACGCACATCCTGCAGAGCATGGGGGATCAGACGCGGTGCCTCCCTTGATTACTTAGGGACCCTCAATCCTGGACAGGAAGTTCATTGTCATACTGGATTTAGTCGTTTTAGGAGAGGATGAAAATGACCAGACTAACGACTGTGAAACAACCCCCAGGAGCTGCCACTTATCATCACTATGATCCCTCTATCCTCCCCCCCCCCCCCCCCACCCTGGGTTTGAGACAGCCCCTCTTGTTAAATGTCACCCTGTTGACTTCTAAACAAGAACGCTCAAAGTGAAGCGCTTTCAGAGAACGCGCCGCCTATTTCATCACGGCTCTCTTGTAATGGAGGAGTCAGACGAATAATTATCAAAACAAAGCCAGAGGAAAATGAAACTGCTCCCTCCTATGGCGCTGCCTTCTCCCAGCTCTGTCATTTTCTGTCGGGTATGTGCGGCCCGCGTGGACTACAGACAGATGAAGAGGTTCCTGCTGCAGCCTGCAATCTCCTCTCTCACCCCCTCCTCATCTCTGATCCTGCACAGCTCCCACTGGCTTTCCGAACAGCAGATATTGCGGCCTGTTGCATAAGCATTCTTGCTACCATCTCTCTCTCTCTCTCTCTCTCTCCACCAAGGTCCCTACCAGCCTAGCAATCAGAGTCCGCCACAGGCTATTTGATGCAAAACTGGCAGACTGAACTGAATTGAACCAGCACCGCTAAACGTAACCCTAATTGTCCTTAATTGCCTTAATTCCACACTGCTGAGCTTATTTAAACAGTACCCTGGTTTGTTCCATGTGAGGCTCCTCTTTCTGCTGTCATCTGTGTGGGTAGTGGAGAATGGTAGTGCGTTTGGTTTCCTTTTTTTAGGTTAATGCACCCAAACAACACTGAAATCGCGGATGTTTGCTAGAATTGATTAACCGTCGTTTCCCCCTGAAATTCTTCCTGACAGTATCGACATTTTATTGGCCATGAAAGTAGTCAAAACTAATGTTGAAGACTCCGCCGTGGTGACAACAATAGCTACAGACACAAAAGTGAAGCGATTGGTTATCATAAAGGATTTTTTGCGATTATTCGCCCTAGTGCTAAAACAGCAGCATCAGATCCTGCAGGATGAAAACCAACTCGAGTGCAGACAGCAGAGAAAAAAAGAAAGTTTTCTCTCTTATCTCTCTGTCACAGTTACACAAACCAAAACACACACACACACACAAAGACTGAGGCAGTCAGCGGGACAACTGAGGTATTGTGGGTAGTCGTGAGTCAGGCTCTATTTTTAGACGCCATATAAACAGGCGGCCAAGTCTACCCAGACACAGACACGCTTCTCACTCCTGTTCGCGACAGTCACATCAATCTCACCTGCTCGTTCTCTGTACACTCAGAATCTCTCTCCATACATCACTTTCTTTTCACACTTTTTCTCACTCTCTCTATTTCTGACTCTTTCTTCTCTCCTTATTAACCACACAGTTAAGTGCTTTTCAAAACTTATCAACCACACCTTGCTGTCGACACAGACCCCACGGCCAAACAGTCCCAGCAGCAGATAAGACATGCAATAGCCCTCCCAGCACTTATTAACTAAGTCCATAGTCATGTGACTTCGACCAGCGGCTGCTTTACAAACCACAATACAAGTAAACCCCCCCCCCGGACCTGTTATCAAACACACAGTGATACCAAGTCTTGCAAACCGTGACACAATTCCTGCCATGTTGCCACGTGGAATTTATTTTCTTGCTACGCACAATTAACTACATATCGCAAACGACACAACTCTATGTGTGCTGAACTACTCCCTCGGGAGCTTTGCAAACCTCCACGCTCAGTTTCCTTCATCATCTCGAAAGCCTTCGCGAGTCCCAAATTAGTTCATGCCTCATCAGGTTTGTTCAGTAGAAGTCTACTTTCAACTTGAGGACACGAATAACAAACAAACGGTTATCTTTAAATTTAAAGGGGCAGGGACAAAGGCATAAGGTCAAAAGTGGGAGGGTGTTGTTTAATCTGCTCTTCCGTGTTTTATTTTATTCTATCCAAGTAGATCACAACTATATCTTTAACACTACTGTTGACTGTTATGACATGGTATCAGGCTGCTTTACCATTTTAGTAGTTTAATGAACAAACATGACCTTGACCAAAGGGCCAAACTAAGAGTTGATTTTGAAATATTGAGGAGAAAGTGTGTGTTTGTATGGCAGTTGAATATCACAGTGTATTCCTAGCAGCCAGTGACACTGACTGAATACACATATTTGTTTTATAGTTTTAAAATCATGTATGAAGTGATTTCTTTTTTTCGTCTTCAATGTGGCTGAGAATGTGGTTGAATCACTGCAGAGGTTATTTTTATCCAGTGTGGGTTGTGGCCAATCCAGCTGGCAAAATGTTCTGCCCCTTTCTTCCCGAGACTGACTCACAAATTTGGCGCAAAGGTAGCTTTGACTCGTGTCTCTAATCAAGTAAATGCTGACGCGCACAAATGTGACATGCAAACACAAACTTTTTGCCTCGAGTCAACGAGATACAGTTTAAGTCCCAGCAGCCCTTTAGACCCGGCGTCCCGAGCTGCTGCTGACTCGGTGACGGGCGTGAGCAGGTGTTCAACGGGCAAATAGAGCATTAATGTTCTATCCATTTCATCTTTGAGTAATGTTGAACCACCTGTTTTCATTTTGTTTACACGTTGACACCTTAAGCTTAAAATGTGCATACAGGCTGTGCAGCCGGTTGTTTAAAGTGGGATGTCATTTCAGGATCCGCTGCTCTGCTTGGGAGTGAGGGCTTACCAGTTCAATGCGATCCTGGTGGAACTTGTCTCCGATCTCCCGAAGTTTGCGACCAATTTGCGCCTCGACGCTCAGCCCTGCCTGCTCCTCGGGCCTCTCTGCCATCCTGTCATCTTCCTCCCCTCTTCCGCCCTCCTCCTCCTGCTCTTCAATCTGCCTCCCCCCCCGGTCCTCCATGGGCTCAAACTGAGCGGGGAAATGTGAGCGTAATCCAGCGTTGCCTAAAAGGGAAAACATCAAGGTTCTTTGAACTTGTGTTGTTGTTGTTGGATCTCTAAAACACCAAGAGGCTGTTGTCAGTGTCAGAGCAAAGATGAATATAAGGCTTCGAGACATTACTGATATCACTTCAGTAAAACCGCTTATGTTTTCCTTTTAGACTAGACAAGACTTTTTTTTTCGATGAAAAACCACAGATAACACTCTGCAGACAGTCGTAACACAGTATCTTGATTTCTATAAATGGCCTCAAAAACAGCTGGGTCTGACCAGCTAAGTCAAATAAACAGCATCGACTTTACACTGCTGCTATATTGCTCCCTGAAACAGGCTTTATTAGATCTTCTCTGAAGAACAAATTACAAGGCAGGCACTCGGAGTACAACTGAAGAGAACGCAAACAAGAGAATGGTGATAAATGGAAAAATATATTGAATAAACAACGGCCTCAGTGAACTCCGGGCTTTCTGTTGTGTCACTGAGTTTACCCGTCGCCTCCATCGTTTGTGCCTCTGCCGTCATGGCACTTGGAGGGAAAACACATTTTTTTTAATGTCATCATGTGTGCAGAATGCCACAGAGGACCATAATACCTCTAAGAAACTGAGCGGCCAAGCGCATGACACCCATTAGTGGGTAGATTACAATGAATGATGAGGTAATAACAGTCGGTGGTGTTATGTATTGATGACTTAAAAACCCAGAACAATATGTACCTCTCACAAACTGACACTGAGTCAACAAAAAAACAACATTCTACTTCAATATTCGTTCAATTCAATTAGGGTGATGTCACACTGATTTGATTAGAGATGGGAAAACAATATTGGATTAAAAGTGATGGACATATTAGCATGGGTATGTAGCTACCTTTAGGCATGTATGAAGTTAGTATTGTCTGTTTAAAATCCCAAAAAAGAAACTGTCTGCAATGTGATCACTGATCAGATTTAAGATAATAGTATATCTATGTCAAATTGCACAGTAAACAAACCATTTCTTAGAATGGCATGTTCTCAGCATGCTTATAATAGGACATGGGGATCTCCCAGATAGAAGGAAAAATTATTTCTAAGCTTGCCTGTTTTGCAGTAGTAATTTAAAATTCAATACAGTTTGTAGAAAAGCGCCAAAAAAATTAGAAAACACCCGCCTCCTGCTCTTGGATTGCCCGTTTTAATCACTTGAGTCTAAGAGGACAGGTCCCAATGACTAATCTGTCGGATAAAAGGAGTGACTAATACCGTAAGGTTGCACTACAACACTCAATGCTGTCCACTAAGCCTCCATCACATTCAGCGTGATCACGTGATCTCACCCCTCCTTACCGTGAAAGGGTATGCGAGGCTGCCGGTGCAAGGTGCAGGGCAGCGTGTTGACGCCGATGCTGTTGTTGTTGAGGCTCTGCGTGGGCACGGCAGCAGTGACAGCGGCGAGGGCCTGTCCAGCCGCGATCTGTGTGGCGCGGTCTTCGTATTTGACGTCCCGAAAGGGCGTTCCCCAGAGCTGCGAGATGGGCCGTGACATGTCCTCCTCCTCATCATCCATCCGACGCCTCAGCGGTAAACTCCCTGGAGGAAGGATGGAAGAGGACACAACTTTAGAATGACGCGACAAGTATCTGTGTTTAAAAGTATTTGGGTCATGTAAATACAAAAAAAAAAGGATATCCTCTACCAACTCATACCTATGTTATTATGATCTCGAGCTGTCATTTGGGTGTGATTTGTGTCATGACCAAACAAAAAGTGCCAAAAGTCATGTTGTTATCAGTCCAAACTTTGCCCTCTGGCAGACAGAAAATGATCTCTTCACGTTAAATGAAAATAAATCATTAGTTATCATAATGCCCTGTGTAAGAGGCGAATGTTGCATGAGGTCATACTGAAAACAAACAAGCAAGAGATGGATAGTAACAGAGGCCCAGATGGATCTGCCAATGTAAACATCCAAGATGTAGCTAAACAGATCGTCTCTTATAATACAGCGATGAGCAGCAACAGTAGCCAAATGTATGGAAACATCCTGTGGAGTGGGAACTGGTGGGCAGCTACAAATGCTTCGCCAAAACCGCAGCCCTCTCGCAGCAGATTTTTGCCAAACTCTTCCTGCCAAATTGTAAGTGAGTGCCAAAGGATCCACCGGAGAGGCTTTTCGCCAACCCCTCAGAACTCCCCTAACCTGGAGAGTCGCAGTCAGGAGATTGGCTACCTCCTGCTCATCCCTCTCTCTCTCTCTCTCAACCACACAATCACTGGATAGCTGCCTGTCCACACTGTAAATACACACACACACACACACACAGCAAGCGGGTGGTGTGTGAGTGAAACCTCAGTGAAACCAAAGTCCTGGCTAGACGGTCATGTGCTGTGTGCAGCAGCCGTTTCATGAGGGAGATAACGAGTTTCACTCCATCCTCCACTACGACTATGCCGAACACAAACACCCGCGCTCTCTTCCTCCTTGGCCGCGTGCCCACAATCTGAACTAGTGTTTCATCTTTTTTCCTTTTTTTCTTTTTTTGTCAACGGTGCCTGTCTTTTTCCTTTTGTGGTGTGAGTGGAGACACATGGGCTGGGTTTACTGTCGAATGCAAAAGTTGAAACTGGATATACTGGAATTGTGTTTACCGAGAGAGGCAGCCCTGGTCTTATATCTCTTTGTGAAAGTGTCCCGGTGCATGATGTCATGTCATATGGAGTCAAAAGAGGAAACATTGTGAACAGCTGTGGAAAAACCCTGTCTAATTACCCATGCTCATTGTTATAATGTACGTCTCTGAATCAGGACCGTCAGTTTCTCTGGTAAACAAAAATACATGATTGACCCGCACACCCTCTGCCCTCCATTGTTCCCAGGGCATTTAATAGTGAAATCAGTCCACACTAATTAGCGCATTACATATTAGCTTCTCCTCCAGGCAAGTTAAGCAGGACATTAATGCAAGCAGCTAAGGGGCCTCTCTGCCACTGTACGGACATCAATCGTGCACTTTAGTGTCACTGGCAATGTCAGCCCTGTCTTGAATTTCAACTGGCAGTCATCAGAGGGCTGGCGAGATCACCATAGTGTCAGACACACACACAGAAACATAACAAACAAACAAACATAGACAGGGAGACACGCAGAAAGACACTCACACACATGCACACACTGATACACACACACACAAGTGCCCGGGGCAGCAGGGAGGCCTGGCAGGCACCACAGTGCTGGTCAGAGGCTCAAAGCTGCAGCAGAAAAATGGCTCCCTCTGCTGCACCATCTGTGCACCGGGCTCTCCTCCACGCACCGCTCCGGGTGGAGGAGGGGGGGAGGGGGAGAGCGACCTCAAGGTGAGCTGTGCTGCTATGTATCCTCCTGTGACACGCTACCTCACTGTAAGATATATGTGTGAATTACATTCTGTTGTTGTTACCACCATGCGTGTTAAAAGCATTAATAAGAATCATTCTTAAGTGAGCACCGGAGAGACCACCACCACAACCACAACCACCACCACCGGGAACTCGCTGCCTCTTTATCCGCGTTTAGGAGCGCGATGCCCGGGGCGGCTCGTCCAACGAGAACCACGCCAACCGCTCATCATCACCGCCGCACACATGACAACCGTGGAGACGGGAATGCTGACACATGGTGCTCACCGCTCAGACGAAAATGTGGATTAAAACTTCTCTCACTCTCTCCTGTAAAAACACACATGTCTCGGCTACTTATTTACACTTTACAACAGTGTAACTAGCATATTCTGCCATTTTTTATCCGTTGCTACTTTTTTTTGTCTTCCACTTCGCCTGATAACCCCCCCCCAAAAAAACACAAACAAGTCTGAGATAACAGCCGATAGGTTCACCCGCTCGACGCTGATTTGAGTCACGCAAACAGGACAAGTCATTTCACCGGGCGGTGTTTCACCACGCTAATTATCTGTAATGACATAATAATTAAAAAAAAACTACAGACCAACGGCTGGCTGTCAAACATCGGGCAACCCGGGACGTAGAGTATCCAAGCGCGAGGGCTGACGGGTAGAGCCGGTCAACTTCATCATTTATTCGCTTCGTAGCCGTTGAAAGAAGAGTAGAAAACATCGCCGACGTGAAGAGAGGACGTTGGAGGGGAACAGACGGAAACACGTCTGTACAAAACGACTCTCTCTTCCATGCTGCCCCTGAACGCTAACGGTAAACCCGCCAAACAAACCCCCACGTCTCTGCCTGCCCGGGCATGCCCGCACATTTGTTGACAAACGGGCAACGGAGCACGCGACAACCCAACGCTCGCCCCCCCCAGTTTGAATCCGAAATAAACGACCCGTTTGTTTACACTCACCGCCAGCACGCGCGCTTTCCGTTGTGATCGGTGGTATCTTGACGACTCGCCGTTACCTCGTTTCCCACGGACTGTGTCGCTGCGACTCGTATCCTCTCTTTGCATTACAGCCACTCAGTACATGATTGCTGACTGTAGCGAGGAGGGTTGTTTTTTTCCCTCCCAGTGTAAAAGCGGTCCGCCCCGATGGCTGGGAACCGCCCCTTCTTAATAATGTGAAAGGAACACTAGTCGGCTACACGGTGTTATGCAAATACAACACGCTGGAAGGATATTAAATCCACTTAATGCTTTATAAACAAACAAATAAAAATAAATTACATTTGTGCCTTAGCACGTTATAAGTGGTGGAGGAAGTATTCAATCAATTTGCTAAAGTAAATGCCTACCACACTGTAAAAAATGCATTGCATTGAAAATATTACTTCATCTTAGGCTGCTCAATGATGGTTTATTTGTTTTTACTGATGGTGTGAAAGTAGCATTTTACCTTTTTTTGTTGCCTAGTGTGGGGTATTTATATATATCTCTTATAAGCACATCTTATGTTTTGTTTGCAAAATATTAATTTGCAGTGGACTAACTTTACCTGTCCAATAAATGTAAATTAGTATCAAATTGAGGTACTCAAGTACATCAAATTTGTGCTTAATGTAGTACATTTACTCAGCTATGACCCCACCTCTGCAAATGAGTTGGGATGATATTTTGCCAAACGAATCCATCATTCTCCATTTTTGGGTGTGGTATGCTGAATAATTGTACATTTAAAATAAAACCCCTTGCATATTTAATTGGATTCTGCATGACATGTTGAGCTTATGCTGTTGTTTTTGAGAGGTGGAAAAAAAAAAATATATATATATATATATAGTGTGGCTGGCCCTTTAAGAGAACAGTCCTTCTCGCGACCACAAGCTGGTGACAAGCGGCGGACCAATCAGACGGTTTGTTTTGGTCCCGCCTTCTGCTCCGCGTATCTTGACACGTGGAGGGGGAAAAACACAAACCCAGATAAGACATGTGACTGCTTTCAGCGCTCTGCTCAGCTGATTGGGAGCTGCTGCTGGGTAGAGTGATTGTGCCCACCCAATTACTGCTGGGGTCGGAGTGATGATGAGCTGTGTAGCCTACTGTCAAGGCAACACAGATTCATAAATTTCACAGTCACACGTGCATGTCAGTGTCTCATTGTACAGCATGAAATTTTTTTTAGGTAGATTACTTGAGTTTTAACAGCAAAGTGACTAGTACCTTTTCAGATTATGATTTTACATACATTACCTATCATCTTTTAACATATGATGCAGTGATATTACCCAAATCTAGCCTTTACTTAACATAATTATGAATGATCTCAACAAAAACACTATATTACTATTGTATCACCATGAGTTGAGTTTGAATGCAGACTTTTAGTAGTTTTTTTTTTTTACATTGTTTACATTAATAAAATAATCTGACACCACAATTTGACATAACACTAAATAACATCACATGACATGACATAGCATAGCAGCGCTCAAATGCCTTCAAACGCATCCTGGCTCGGTACTGGCTTGACATCCATGCATTACTATTAGCATAGAGCCATTTTCAGTTTGGCCCCTGAGGGCATCTATTGCTGAACATGGTGTCTGATGGATGCACTGTGACAGTGGAATAAACAGCCGCCGTGGCTGGTGACCCCCATTGCAGGGTCAGGGCACGCCCACCCATGGCATCACTCAACACAGGAAGGGAAAAAAAGTACAGTGAAATAGAGCCTTATCTGCAAAAAAAAAAGGGAAAAAAGGGGTTACCGAGTGCATAACAGCCAGCAAGAAGAGTGGGACTATTTGATCCATTGTGTGAGTCAGATTTTTTCCCAGGGGACAATTTCTGGATGAAAGCAGATGCTGTTGCTTTTGCGTGCCGCGTTGGTCTGCCCGTGCAGGATGTTATGTTTTCACACCGACCCCCGCTCCTTTATTGTACAGCTGGTAACCTGCGACGTGTGATTTCACTCAACTTTGGGCAACATTCCCATGCACATTTTTACTGGCAGCCCAGCTCCCAACCCCTGCTCAGCCTCGTTTAAGCTGCCACATGACTGCTCCCAACCCCCCATCCATACCAACCCCCTCCAACTCCAATCCTGCAGCGAGAGGGACCCCACCCAAAATTTGGAGGAAGGATCAGATGGTGGTTGTTTTTGCTGAACATTCAAGCATAGCATGCAATGAAATGGACACAAAAAAAAAACATTTTCATTTATTTTGCTACTTTTTCAAACCCTTCCAAAACAAATTTGCTTGTTGCATTTAAAACAGAGTTTAAATAGAACAATAGACCAACTGAATGGTTGCTTGTATAAATATTACTGCAACTGCATAATTGGCCCAGTGCTGCTAATTGATTCTGTTTGTATTTCATGTCACATAAAGAGTCATGGAAATTGTGTACCAAGTAATTAAGATGAGCCCTATTTTTACAATGGCAGCACATACCATACTATCAGTTTATATATATATAAATCATACATATCTAAACATATCATACATCTGTTTAGATATGCATGATTTGAAGGGACAGTCGTGTTATCTGAATAATAACCAAATAAAATCCTCATCATTAAATCGCCTACTGAAGAATAAAAAGCTGAATGAAAAAAAAAGAACTGCTGGAATTAAAAAAGTTTTAAACGTCAGTTTTGCAACAGTTTGATGTGGTATTCAGACATTTAAAACTACTTTTCAAAGGTGGATCATTTGGGGAATTAATTAGTCCACCGTGGGCTGCATTTGAAAAACAAAGAAGCTTAAAAAAAAAAGAAAAAATCTAATCGCCCATAAGCAGTTCATCGCTTCTTTTTTCATCCCTGAGTTCCCTTTATCAATAACTAATTAATGTTCCCAAACAATAGCTCCAAGAATAGTGCATTTCAATCACAGTCAGTTATCCTATTGTCAGTGGGCTCTGGGGTATACGGTAGATTTTCATCAGTTAAACTGTGGTTTGGTGAAGTCTTGTTGTCTCTTTGAACACAGAGATGTTAACCACATTTGTGTTGCAAATCAGATTTTTTCCCCCTTCCCTCTGTTTTTGCCAGAGAACATAACATGATGCGCTGTCAATGCAAAAGATTCAGAAACACAACCGTCACGTATTGTGCAATCTCATCCACTGTTTTGAACTGATTTGCATTCTTTTACTTTCAAGCGCCGCTTCAACCCCTTTGAAGAGGCAAAACAGCCTTTATGTCGGTGCTGAACTCAGAACTTGTCATCTAAACTGAAACTTCCACTACCTCTAATGTGTCAGCTGCAGTGGCAGACAATGTGTCCCAGCCCATTTTTATTCCAGCAATTTTCCCCAGTGAGGCAGTCAAAAATTATCCTCAGTGAGTTATTTCTGACTGCGTGCTGCCAGCAGAGGTGATAAGGCTCTGGATGTTGAAATATTTCAAAGTTCACTGCATAATGATACAATTTGCTTTGTGGCTTTTTTTCCCCCTGTAATGGTGCCTGACGGCCAGACGCTTTGTCTTCAATCTTCAATCCGTTCCGCACCCAAACAACTCCGTCAGTGTTTGTGCTTGTACTCGATGCACTTTCGCGTTGTTTTTCCATCCACGTGCAATTTAATTATCTACCTAAATCCATGTTTTAGGGGGCTGTTTTTCACATAAATTGATTGTGAAATTACATGACAGTGATGGCAAGTTTTCACAGGTTATTGGAAACCTATGTCCGCCTCCGCCCCCTCCTACTCCTGTCTGTTCTGTCAACACTTCGTGATTTTAACCACAGGTACAGCAGGGGCTCAGCCAATGAACGCGGCTCCCCCAGAGTTCATCCAAAGGTAACACATTTGAAGCCCAGAACCACCCGAGGGAAATCCTTCCTCACCATTAGGCGTATTTTGACACCACTTTAATGCCATGAGCAGAAATAACACTGGGCATGTTTTGGGACGGAGTGCTGTATGGAAATAAATGTGTCGCGTTGCATCTTTACGTTTGTCTTCATGGTTTCCAGCTGCGATGGCAAGTTGAAGTGAATGAACGCCTAATGATTACTGAGCAGCAGCAGCAGCTCAGGTGGTAAACAAACCGTTTGGCAGGTGGACCGGTGGCCTGATGACACCTGTGCAACATCCCGAACACATCCTCCATCCAATTTGCAGCTTTCCTGATGCATCGCCATGCATTATTTTACATTGTTGCAGTTTGATATCACTTAGCTTAACCTTTTATTACTCATCCAGTGTGATTTTACTCCTCATTTAAAAGATAGATTGTATTATAAAAGAACATATACTCTCCAAATAATTTATGCAACTGTACTTGTTTGGTGTTGAAGACCATTCAAGATTCATGGAACACTCAAACTGCTCGAACTAAGCTTTTTGGTTGATCATGCAGTTAAAAATGTAACCAGAACAGACAGCTTTTTGACAAAGTGCTCTTGTATAAACCACCAGAGGACAAAACTGCAAGAGCGCCTGTGCAATGACCTGCAGTGCATGACTATAAAAGCATGCAACTAGGGGATTTCAAGAATAATCTGGGGTTTATTAAAATTCAAGATCTTAGTTTTGGCCAATTTGGACAGGACGTGTGTGTGTGAGAAGTTGAGCCTGGAAGTTGTTTTTCCAGACTGTGATGATGTTTAAGGTTTAAAGTTGAGAATTAAATTGGAGTTTTTCCTCCTTTTCGTTGTCCATATGAGATGATTTCCCACCCCACGATTTACCTCCGATGTATTTATGTTCAGTGCTAATGAAGCCGTTTATGTGGCGTGGCTGAAAGTGAGGGTGAGGAGGTGAGGGTGGGGGATAGGTGTGTCTGATCTTCAATGCAACATTGCCGTTCCAGATCTCAACAACAAACTTAACTCATTATTCATAACCATGAGAATGAAAGACAAAACCACGGAAATAATAAACAAGTTCTTATAAACCACCTTATCCACAAACAGAGAGAAAGAAAGCACATTCTGGTTGTTTTTGTCTCTGTTTTTCAATAGAACAATAAGCTCTCAAAATCCGTTCTTGAGTTTGTGACTTTGAGATATGAATGAGCGTGTCATTTTGAGGTCGCTCGACCTTTTCTTGTTGTTTTTTGAAGGAGAATGAAGTGGATGCACAGTGGTCGCGCATCCACTCACTTGCTGCTCCTCCGGGTTTAATTCTATGTAACTCAGTGTGCACTCGAGTGGCAATAATAGGATTTTGGGAAGCCCATGTCAGATGTGATGAACTGCCTCCTCTGTTAACGGAGAGTTCAGGGGGGTCGTGGCGGGGGGATAACATGCCGGCGAAAGATATGTCTGAGTTTGTTTTGAAGGTGGGGGAGACCAACTGATTCCACGAAACCCAGTTAATCTCGTTACCTTGCAATCTTGACATGTCTTGAGCTCAGACAGCTCAAAAGTTCAAGTGGCACTGTACAAGATGTACCTCAGCATGTGCTTCTGTGGTCCTTCATCTCTGCTTATATACAGGTCCGTTTTAGAGATGTCACACAATTTTCTAAATACTTCATTGGCTGCTAAAGTGTTGGTAGGTAGGTGCTGTGCAGTGGATTAAAAAAAGAAAGCAACGATAAATCATTGAAGGAAGGAGACATGGATGGAAATAGAGTTGGAGTTGCTCTTGTTTCTACGGTAACTGTCGACGGGGAGGTACCAGGGATGAAAGTGGAGGGAAAACAAACCTCCCCACTCCGATGGCAACAGCACAGCAATTGGTTCTCGCTTCCTGCGAGGACAGGAAGAAAAAAAAAAAAAACATAACAAGGTCCCCTAGTAGCCCAGGAGAGACAGTTCGATGTTGCATCAGAAAGCAAGAGGCAGGGCGAAGTGAACACGCGCCTGCAAACATGCACACTCAACTTGCACACGCACGTGCACACACACACACACACACACACACGCACGCACGCCCTCCGACGCGATCACATGCTCCACTTCACCCTGCAGCCGCCCCTCCCGCTTCTGCTCTCTCTCTCTCTCTCTCTCTCACTCTCCCGCCAAAACATCCACAGCACGTGAAACCTGCCTAGAAACCGAGGGGAAACTTCCGCCTTGCTCCGATTGGCTGAGCTCCCTAGCAACCGCGTATAGCCGACCAGCCAGTCAGGCGCGTTGTGAGAGGCACACTGACCCAATGAAACAGATTATTCAGAGGCGCGGGCAGGCGCTGTGACCTGGTAACAGTCAGGAGAAGGAGTCAGGGAGACGCTGGGGGGAGAGAAGGAGAGCTTTCTGCGATTGGCTCGCAGGTTTCCTCTTTGTTCCGATTGGCTGGATGCTCTCCTCTTTGCAGTCATTCATACATTTCACTGCCTGCCTCAGCACTAGCTCCCTCGATTTCCTTCACCCTCAGCCAGTTCGTTCAACTTCCACAGTGGCCACCCTGCCCTCAAGGAAAGCCACTGCCCAAGGTCAAGGCAAAGACTGCGCTGCTGAAATGGGATTGGTTCAGACAGGCAGGAGCAGAACAAGTTCCTAGTAACAAGTCTACCTCATCTCGTCAGCGCGGGATTAAAGCTTGCCATCAACAACTTGTTAAGCAACGCAAGTGCTCTCGCTGATGAGCTTGTTATTGTGTTGCTCGTAATGGACACGGGCCAGTGAAAGGCGTAATTAGCTTTTCACTTAATAATGCAGCATTTGACAGGGCTGTTCTCCGGGCAGGTTGCAACACACACATTAGCAAGTTTGTTTTGAAAAATTCCGCTTTTGAAGGCAGCCGGGGCGAGGTTTGCAGCCTTTTTTCGATCTGCTTGCTCCGGTAGTGTAGGGAATTAATGTCAATACCCTCCAGGATCAGGAGTTCACATTGAATAGTTAATGAATTGGAGGGGAGAAGGACTCGGATAATTCCGCGAATCAAGCACGCCATGCATACTGCCTAATTTAACATAACTGCAGGCAAAAACTCACTCAGGCAGGAGCATTATACTGCTATGATTAGTAAAAACAACATTACCAGCCAACACAGGCATTGCTCATAGCTCCCTTACAAATGAGTTTACTCGGGTTGGAAGATAAACGGAATCTATATTAAAGAATTTATTTTCGCTTTCAACCATAAATGTTGTGTTATTTATTTTTGCACTGAATGTTTCTTTGGAAATGAAATTTGGAGTTTTTTCCAAGCTCTCCACCAGGACTATAGTGTGCACTGTATTTACCACAAAGTGGTAAGGACATGAAGGATCACTCACTACGTGTCATGCAGATGTATGAGTCGAACAAAACTGCTGTCGAAAACGTTCCTGCAGTTAGAGGGGATGTGAAAGGATTTTTTGCCCCCTAATGCACTCGCTTGACAGCTTATTTGATACGTCTGCCTAAAACTGCAGTCTAACACCACAGCCCTGGAATCAAACCTGCCTTGAGACCGGAGGGAAGTAACAGAACTGGAGCTCATGGTGAGATCTGAGATCAGTCAGAGGCTGCATGAGCTGAACTCAAACAGACACACACCAATGGAGCGTAGGCCTATGTTGCTAGCTCACAGCTAACGTCCACATTGGCAGTTTGGGGTGAATAAACACAAACCAAAAAAACTATTTGGTTATAGTGAGGTGATGAACCAACATCTTTAAGGCATAGTTCCACATTTTGGGAAACACTTATTTGCTTTCCTGCGGGGACTCGGATAAAAAAGAAAAAGAAGCTCTGAAGCGCACTAATTAGCAAGTTCTAGTTTGTTTAGTCGCTGCTGGTTGCCTGGCAACCTTGCTGTGAACACAGTGTCTCATTTACTCTTCGCTTTTTATACGAATTAAACAAACAAAATATACAAATGTTAATTAGCATGCTCATTTTGCTAGCTTTGTGCAGAGCTATGCTAGCTGTTTTCCCATGATTCCGATCGCTGTGCTAAGCTAAGCTTAACAGCTACTGACCACAGCTTCATATTGAACGGACGTGAGATCGATTCTCTCATCTACTTTCCAATAATGTTGAACAATTTCTGATACTATCTCCGTGAAGAGTTCTGGCAATGATGAAAAATTGGACCTTCTGGTCGTGGTTGTTAACCCTGCCCATCTGCATTTTGTGAGTGTGCATGTGTGCGTATGCATTTCAGTTAGTGAGTATGCACGCTATGTTGTATATGATGGGAGCCGACTTTGTTCCCCAAATGAATTGCTATTAGTCCCCTGGGTCCTTGCTAGCCTGAGGAATGATGAGATAAAGATCACACTGCATTTGGCAGTCATCAGAGGAGGATTTCTCATAGGGATATGTACTTTAGTGAAAGCTTAGAAGTGCCTCGAACATATACCTATTGTCAAGATGAATTTTAGCTCATGGGGGCCTAAGCACCTTCTACACATTCTAGGTTTTAGATGAAAGGAAACCGTTCAAGCCCTATATCATAAAACAAATCAGGCATAAGAAGGTTTGATCTTCAAAGTTGAAATTTTAACTGTCAGCACGCCAAGAAATTTTGCATTTTCGCTCTTACAGGGTCAGCACTTTTATTTTCTGACCTTTATCTTACTTGTTAAAGGTCGGCGATCTTAGTTTTTCTCTTTGCCAAGGCCTCATTAATGTCAGGGATGGCTTTAGCGCAAACAACCCTTCGGGGCCTTTTCAAATGGCCTAGAGCATCCGATGACTCACCTAATTTGAAGTCGCATTTAAGGGGCCCATAAATCCTCCCTTTCAATACGCAGGTCTGTCTTTCACCAGTCTAGGCACTTCTCAGAAACCAATATGTGTCATGATTTTGATTTTATGTTTGGCATTACGTCATCCCCCCCTCCCCCCAAGGTATAGGGATTTACATATCCTTGGATTTCTGGGGTTGGGGGGATCAGCCGTACACTGAGCTCATCCGTAAAATGACCTATTCAACTTTTTTGTTGTGTTTTTTTTTTTTGTTTGGCCGGTAGAGGATCGCCTCTGCTGCCGGTGTGAAGCTAATTGGATAAAGCAGCACACCAAGCCAGGCTTCACAGCCAGGAGGAATAATTCCAGGAAATAAAGCACAGAGGTATTGTCTCCATGAAAACAGTCTGCGTTCTGCAATTTAAGGACTGGCAGTGAGTGCAGGGAAATAAAAAACGAAGATGCTGGACAGGTCTGTGAATAGACAGCAAAGTCCTTTCTCCTCCTCTAAACACACTGACACACACTTCCTCTTAGTTTGGATTCAACGGGATGAAGCATTATTATGCAAATGATAACTTTAGCAGGAAATGCCAAGGAAGGGATTAACAAATGCAATATTCATTCATATTAAAAGACATCCATAATGCTTAGCTGCAAATCTTTGAAATACTGCTCAGCCTTGTTGCTATCATTTCCACACACTAGCTGCATAGTTGTTATTATGGTATAATTAAAAACGGCATGTCCTTGTGGAAAGAGAATTTGGAATTCTACAAAATGTTGGGAACTTAGTAGCTATTGCCTCTCGCTTATGCATCCAGCTCTGACCTACATTGAAACTTTCCTCCAAAAAAAATCATTTATCTACCAAATCAATTACACCGTCTTGGATTAGCAACCATTAAAGAGCCGCTAGAGTTCCACAACATCACCTCTCTGGCGTGGGTTAGAGATGCAGCAACCGAAATTCGATTGAGCAGCTGCTCCTTCCTTTGAAATCTCTCACACTTGTGCAGCTTCCTGGGCCGCCCCACTGTATCTCAGGGGGGTCAGCGGCTCAGAAGGATCTCCACTGTGCCGCCGACGATAGCCTGGAGGTGTGACAGCCGCCCTCTGATCTACCGGCGCCTCTGAAGATCTGAGGACAGACTTTGCCCATTTCGTCAGTGGCAAGCGCTCCTCACATTAAAGCGGTGGCACTTGAGCAAGCCGAGCAGGCACACAGCGTGAGCTCTGATTTCCACCGACTTCCTGAAAATAAAGAGCCGGAGAATATCTAGGAGGGGAAGGCAGATACCCAAGTCGGTCCTGGGCATGTTTGGAATAATTTTAAGGCTTGTCTTAATTAGACAGCCATTATCCAGTATCTCAATTACAGCACAGTGGAGTGGTGATGCAAAGCATTTGAACAAACACCCACCATGCTTCACACCTCAAATATGCTGAACGCATGCAGTTTTGTTCCCCTTAGCGCCGGCTTTGTGGAAATTTGTGTTAAGAAATGATCCCTTTACCACTCAGGAATTTTATGCTTGAAAATTCTATTTTCTGGTCAATTTAAGAGAGGAGGAGGCTGCATGACTGAGCTGCAAATTAATTTTACTGTCTGTACTGTCTCTGGCGTCCTTCTCCTTCACCCAGGGGGCTTTGCTTTATTTGGGTGACTGACTGAGGCTTACACAGCTTTCTGTCGCTGCTGCTTCGTACGGCACATGGGCAACAGATGTTAGCAGTCTGTGTGCCACGATGGTATTGGTACCCTTGTAGCGCTTCGACAGATGTGGCTCCGGTTCAGGCGAACACACCTGTGGCCGAGACCACCTGCTTTTGACGACCAGCACATTCCTGCAGCTCGCAGTCAGTGGAATTAATGAGTTGTCCTGGATTCAGTGTGTGTGGGAGGAATGGCTATACTGCACTCCAAATATTGCTTTGACTAAAATGTCCTTATGAACAAGACCGGGGAACCATGAGAGTGGCTGCAAATAGGCACAGCAGTGCTTTGAGCTAAAGAAGATTGTGAGGCAAGTATGTTCTAAAAGCAGTGTAGGGCACATTTAAGACAAGCCATGTTCATGTAGATATCTATGCATGACTGTCTGGACCAAAGTGGCCCACATTGTTAGTTTGACTAATAACATGTTACTCCACCTCAGGCCGTGCCATATCTGACTGAGAGGCGGGATACACATTAATAAAAGCTCAAACGCAACATATTCAAGTCAAGAGAGGATGCCACTTGTGTTCAAAGCATGAAATATGATGATTTCCTGAGCTGCGTTCAGAACCTGTCTTCGGATTTTCAAGAAACGGCATCAAATATTTATGAAGATGTTCCCACGGCAGATATCTTTTAATTGTAAGAGATTTCTCCGCTGCCTAGTTAATAATAGATCGTACCAGGTAGGTACCTAACTAGCCGTAATGGCTAGAAACGTAGTCTCGTGCCCAGAGCGATTCTTGTGCGAATCAAACGATCATCATCCGGGAGCGCTCACACACTCAGACAGCGTTGTGACAGCCATGCCTTAAATTTCAGGAGTTCACAAAGGCGAATATGTCTCTGCCTACTTGACGGAGTTGATTTTGGCATAGTGGATGTGCGCTGCAGCAGGCTGGTCCTCCATCGCCGGCAGTCACAGTCAGTCTCCTCATCTTCCCTCAGCCACCAGTCCCAGGGGAAGCAGGGATTTGACGTGCCATTAAAGAGGCTTTGAAGAGAGGCAACTGTCAGCATGACTACCTCGGCTTTTTTAGCAGTGAAGGAATGGAAGCACAGAATTTGGGTGCATTGAGGACACAGTGAACAGCTTTGGAAATACATTTCACTGCGTCTCACGTGCTGCAGCAACTGGGGACAGATAGAGCTGTCTCTGAAGCAAAAAACTGTGAAGGAAGTTTTTCCCTCAGACAAAAGATTACAAGCTAAAATATCTGTAGGTGCCTGCAACGGTTTAACTCATTTCCCAGAGTTATACAGCTTTAAATAAACAGGGTAATTATATAGCGGTCACGGGAGCATCAATAAATCATCATAACATGATATAGAATATATTAAAGTCATTACACATATTTGAGTTCGTCCATGATCTAAGTGACATCAGAAGGAGCTAATTACCTCAAACGCACGCACACACATACTGCAAGGGAGCCAAGCGTAACCAAACCCACAATGATGTCATGTGTTCAGTAGCCGTTAAAATGACTCGGCAGAGGAGATTACCTCATTTCCTGTGTCTTGACATTAAAAAAAAAGGAGTTTTGAGGACTTTCTTTGTCCCTCAAAGTTGTCATTTAGATTGAAATTACACAAAAATGTCATGATGCGTTGTGGTTTTTACATCAGACAGCCAGAAACTGTGCAAAAGTAAAGACGCAGGGTGAACTGTTGCTATGCTAAAGGTAAATTGAGATTCTTGCTGTATCTGAAGAATGGTGTCAATCAAAACGGCATTTATGTACATCATCATCATCGCTGTAGAATACAGAACATAACATCGTTAGATTGGATGTCATGGATGCATTTTATGCATGTCACAAAAAAAACACCCTCGATGCCACACTGCACAGTAAGCACTGTTTTTTTCTTCTTTACATTCACTTGGATTTCTGTAGCATTCACCCTGCAGCCTTCATGGCTCATTTTGATTTCTGTTGCCTGAATGATGTTGCTCATTGTCTGCCGAGTCTCTCTGAATGAGCCCCACCCCTCCCTACAAGCACCACTGGTGGCACAACTGCTGTGGGATTAAAAGAGGTCTCGTAAACAACCCGTGAAAAGGGTTACGCTACGGATGACACCATCGTTTAATTACACTTTCTTTTTTTTCTTTCTTGTCCCTTCATGAACGGACACGGCCGTCCAGATGCTGCCTGTAGCTGCATTTAGAGGAAAACAATCAAAATGTTTCTTAGAGAAAACTTGTCACGAAAACTCAGACTAAATATAATTTCCTGCCATCATTTATCCTCCTTTGATGCCCGTAAATCGTAAGTCACAAGTGTGGTTTAAATTCTGAAAGAGGATTTGGAGCCCTGAGGTCACATGCATCATATGACCTTTGACCTTCTTTGTTAGACACCGTGACGGATGAGATCAGAAACCTTGAGCCCATTTCAATCTATAGAGAAGTGAAAAAGAATCTACCTCCAGGTATCCATATAAAGTAAATACCTCCTTTAAACAGATGGTGTTTGCCAACTTTACAACGAGTCAGCTTTTCTTGTTCATTAGCAAAAACTCCCAAAATAGTTGGTCTGTCATTCATAATCCTTCTCATTTCTTCACTATAATTTCAAAGTGATCCTGTGGTGTTATTTCTGTGTTGGTTTCTATATTTTTAGAGCTACAGCTCTTACAGGGCAGCTACGTTTCCAGAAGTGAAGCTCATCTGACCAGACTGGACATAAAAGACGACCACAACATCTACAAGCTGACTACTTTTTCCTGAAAAGGCTCACACTTTGTCAGACTGGGATTTTTTTTTTTTTTAGCTTTGAAGTCGCCCTAATTTAGCAGGGGAAGTGATGTTTGCTCAGTAGAAAGTCAAGAGGCATGCAGGTGGACAGAAATAGCTGCAAAAACTCCGGCCCCTCTTTTAGGTGGGCGGACAAGGAGGGGGCAGCGGGGGCAAACAATGACATCAGGATCACCCTCCCACGCACATTTCTATGCACAGTCTCCGCTCCTGTGGCGATCTAGGCGTCGACACGTCAGGATTAAGTGATGTCATCCCCTAAGCAGCTCTTCTGTGGTCTCGTTCTGGGGCCTCTCTGACCCCTCAGGAGCCACCTGCAGTTCATAAACATCACCCGTGTGCAAGTATCAGGGGGGGGTTACCAGGAAAGGCCACGGCCCCAGATGGCCAACAATGAGCATCAGAGATGCAAGGGGCCTAAACTAATGCAACACTGCATTCCTGTTGCGTGTTGTCAGCCCGATCAGGGGAAACCCACCTCGGGAATGAACACGATGACAGCCGCGGAACATGCTGGCTGTGCAACCTTGTTAGTTTTACACTTTATTATCTCATCAAAACAGCCAGTTTTAACTACAACGAAACAATTAATGCCTTTAATCAGGAGTTAAAGGAGTAGTTTCACATTTGGAAATAATAAAGATCTGCCAGTAATCACATATCTTAGCCTAGCATAATGACTTGAAACAGGAGAAAATTGCCTTTAAGACTCACTAATCAACACTGTTGCAAAATGTTAAAATGCCACATTATGATTTTTAGTGCACGACTATTTCTCGGCTGGGAGCAGTGACTTCCTGGCGTTTCCGCTGGTCGCCATGGCAAAGACTCCAGGAAGTAACAGCTAGCTCTTTAATGTATTACGCCTGCAGTCTGCATCAATGAACTGAATGTTTGACCACTGGCCAAAATCTCTTTTTATGAACATTTTATTTATTTATTGACAGTATAAACATTTACAACTGCAGGCCTGATGGCTTGTTATTTGGCAAAGAAGCTCCCAAGCCCTTGTGAATGATCACCTTTCTCATAAACCATCGAGTCTGCATTTTAATAATCTTCAAGAGGTTGTGACTTTATCACTCTCATAAACCATCAAGGTGAATTAAAGAGGCAATGAAAAACAGGAGACGCCACATGAACCCCAAATATGTTAAGAACTGTAAAAGCATAAATAAAGCCAATAGGGATTTGTGTTTCTGTTCTTTGAAAGTCGGGGATCCCTGAGAGCGTTTAGCATTTCTGTAGGTACCTCAGTGACACCTCAGGTGCAGGAGGATGTCTCTACATCTCAATTAGTGTTTCTACTCTCCATCCAGCGAGGGGAAACTGTGTCGCAAACAGCCCAGGGGTGATAGAAGCAGAGCCTCTCCTGTACAGACGTTGATGCGTGTCTAATGAGTCCATCAGCCTGACAGCGCGGCGTCCCGGGGGACCCCTCCGTTCATGATTACCAGCGTATCACAGATGAACCTTCCTGGATGGAGAACGCCATCTGTCATTACATCTGACTGTGTGTTTACCAAAACAGAGGGTAGCGTGGCAATTCATGTGCGAGCGCACCTGTTTTGTTGTTTTGGTAAATTAGAAAACAACTTCCCATCACGTGACGCGCCTCTTTCATTTCCTCCACGTCGTGAAGTCAGATGCGTGCGATAGACAAGGTGCAAGGCCCACGATATGTCAAAAGCCACTCGGATATGAATGATTTACCGAGCCATACCTCAAGAGCACACACCGTATATGAAGGTCTCAATAATTCATGCTTGGGGTTGTCGGTCCCCAACACCATTTTCATACATCAGGTGAAGGCGATCAGACCGAAAATGATGTAAATCAACTTAACTTTGCATTGCAGGACTGAATAAGGGTCCCCAGGGAGACACAGTGAGGTGGAAGTATTCATAATATGAAAAAAAAAGCAGTCGCACGCCACACATCAGCAACCTCTTAGCACTTCATGCTGAATGCTTTTTAACACTCACATTCAGTCAGCGCGGATGTACAGTCAATATTTTTCTTTTTTGCTATGAATCCTATGAAACGGAGAAGCTTTTCATCAGTCGACGTGACTCGCGAGTTGTAAACATCCCATGATGTGTCATCATTTGGTTTTTAATTGACTTTTATCTCACGCTACGTACAGGTGCAGCTCTCTATAGTGGTGAGAAATCCTTAAAATCAGGTCAAATGAGATGAGAAAAAAAAAAAAAAGGAGTGCGGGTGTGTTTGATTTGCCAAACGTGGTTTAACCAAGCGCACTTGAGCTCTTTGACACCTCACAGAAACGTGTATCCATTAAAACTCTTTGAAAATATCAGCCTGTTGTAAAGAAAGTTAATCCTGCAGCCTTGTTATGAACATATAGTCAAAAACCCAATATGACAACACACTAAATATTATGTTAGCAATGCATTTTAAGCTTCAGTGCATGTTAATATTCCCATACTGTGACTTTAATTCAAACTTGTTGATGTTGAATGTGCTGTATCAAGTCCTGAATTGGTAAAACATAATAATATTTTAAGCAAACTACAGAATAAAAAATAAATAATAAAAAAAAAGCATTGCTACAGCCTGAATTTTCACAGTCACAGTTTGTGTGTTGTGAGGAGTGAACAACAGTGTGCCATGTGTTACATTTCCGCAGTGTTTAGCTGCCATGCTGCCTTGTTATTGCTCGTGTTCATAATACAGTTATTCCTCCTACGGTTGAACATGGGCTCTGGTTTCTGGTTGACTTCCTCTAGGTGTGAAGGGAAGCCTTTTTGTGCCCCGCGATTCAAGTGTGTGACACACGGAAAAAGCAATCATATGATAAGACAGATGCTTATGGTTTCAAAAAGCTCTTTTTGCCCAGATACAGCCTGTGTGTGTGTGTGTGTGTGTGTGAGTGTGTGTGTGTGAGGCGGTGTGGGTGGGGGGTGGGAACTTGTTTACAGCTCACACACGCTGCTTTGAGTCCTCTCGACAGGGGAAGAAAGACAGCGTACCAGAACTTGGCGGAGTGAAAGTGCAGCGCACTAGCGAAGAGTTTTTCAGGGATAAAAATACTGGCGGTGAGCAGCCTGGAGCTCAGCGGTGAGACTAGAGGTACAACAGCCTTTGGGGCTTTGAAGCATCACTATCTGCAGCAATCAGCCCAGTGTGCTCAAGTGGGTTAAACCCAATCTCCATAATATGCAAATGCCCGGTAAATCTGGAAAGTGAAGTTGCCCTTATATACCATACAGAAGTCATGTGTTTTTTTTCTTTAAGGTATATTCTACAGCTTTTTTTTACACTAATCCAAACCATGCACAATTTCACAGCCAGCGTAAAAAGGCTGAGGAGCGGATAAAAACGGTAAAGCCTTAACCACTGATTATAATACATCATATAATACATTTCTGGAGAGAAGCAAAGGGAACTTTAAATCAGCAGATCCTCAGGGTGAGCTCAGCGAGGGACTCGGTGCCAACCAGCCCTGCAGCCTGGCAGCTCTCCGCCTGATTGGTCTCAGTGGGCAACGGGGACGGAGGGCAGAAATGCCATGTGCATGCACATGCATGTAGACGTGCAGGCCGCACACAAGTGCTGGGACACGTGAACGCGCCTAAAGTGATGTGAAACAAATGCTTTCACGACATTAAAAAAAAATATGCCGGGGGGGGGGATTAGTGGCGAAAGAAAGCACAGCCACGTCCGAACGGATACAAGCACACCCACATATTAAAAAGCCATATCGCCCACATCCACACACATCACACCCACATCACACCCACACACATTACAGACACCAAGTCTCACACATCACGGCTATGAGCCCACACAGGGGGGGCTGGGTTCACACTGCTCAGTGCCTATTCAAAAGCTAATTCTCCAGCGCTGCATTTCAAAGAGCCTGGCCAGCCACCTGCACTGAGGATGAGGAGAGGAAAGGGGGAGGGGGGGGAGGACAGTAGGGGGAAAGAAAGGGAGGGGAGGTAGCAGTGGAAGAATGACATCACCTCCCCTGAAATGTCACCATTATCTCAAGCCTCGGCTTAGCTGTCTACAGGGGTGACATCATCCTTTCTTTGCCCCTCCCCCCTCTGTTCTCTCTGCAAGGTTGAATGCGGTGAGGGAGTGTGTTTGTTTTTGTGCATGTGCAAGCAGGCGTGTGTGAGTGTGCGCGGAAATTCATTTTTTTTTTTTTTCCGAGGGGAAGCATGAGTGTTGTTTGTCTGCGCTCCGTCTTTCATGCCTTTAAACTGACAGAACATTAAGCCCACTTCAATGACGCTTAGATGACATTCACCTCCTTTAGTGGGGATACAGTTACAATCAGTGATGTATGCTGGAGGGAATCAGTCTTATGTTGCTTTGCATATTGATTGGCGCATATATATATGAATGAATAAAAATCTATCACTATCAAGGAATAAACATTACAAAAACATGTGTCTCTCTTACCTTTAGTTCTTTCTTTCTTTTCTTTCTTTTCAGGAGAAAACACACATTTACATTTTAATGACATGAATGTAAATGTACCTGTCTTAGATCTTAGATCAACAGCTAACAACTACAAACAAGTTGAGGTCGATCTTCAAAAACACCAGACCATCTGAGCAAATTTGATACGGTTTCGTTATCAGCCTGTGAGATTTCTGCCTCGACCACGATCCATTAGAAGTTGTATATTATTTGGTCCTTCAACGATTGGAAAAAATACCTCAGTTACTCTGGATAATCCACAGATTTCTCATCCGGCAGAAATTCGAATGTTTCATTTGGGTGAACTGTCCCTTAAATGTCACTTTTGAGTTTTCCATGCATTGCTTTGACACGCAGTCCTGCTCATATTCCATTATAGAATCACATTTGCTTAAAAGCACACAGCGACAGCATCACAAATCAACATCAGAACAAATACAAACTTTCTTTTCTCTGTTTTCTGGGGTGTCTTGCTGACCTCAACCTCACACATACTTTTCAAATACATAACATGAAGTTAGGATTTGCCAAAATGTCTTTTTAAAAGGGTCGGTTCCCTAATTCAAGACAATATAAGGTGAAATGGCAGCAATGGAATATAAATATGCATTTACGCACAAATTCTCCCTTTTAATGATCTATTTATGAGGCCTATTGTGAATCAGGGTCAGGACGAGACTTTTCTTCCTCTGTGGTACGTTAGAAGGCCTAATAATACGAGTGCCTAATAATAATGTCCCACAGACCTCATTTACAATTTAGGGCAGCACACAAACCACCGAACAAACCCGCACCCGCGAGGCCACTGAAAGAGGATTTGGAGCCCTGAGGTCACATGCATCATATGACCTTTGACCTTCTTTGTCAGACCCCGTGACGGATGAGATCAGAAACCTTGAGCCCTTTTCAATCTATAGCGAAGTGAAAAAAGATCTACTCTTCTACTTGCAGGTACTCCAGTACAGTACCTGTTATAAATAAGTGAATGAGGCCACTGCTCTCGTCTTCATGGTGCGCCCTCGTGGACCACGGCGAAGGATTGACCTCTGTCATGTTATTACACCATCCGATGCCATCGGCAGCTGACGCTCATGAAATCCACCGAAGCATGCCGGCCATGCCATCGCTGCCCTTTGTACGTGTCCCAACACTCCCCGAATGCACTCTCTCCGGACCACATGGCACACATGCCTCGCCGCCGTCGTGTCGACGGGGAGTGACAGGTAAACGCGTCATCTCGCGTCTAATTGAAGGCAAATGGGTTATTTCCGTGTCGCCGTGTGAGTTCTCTTTTACCGCCCGTGAACTTGCATCACCCGACAAATCGGGGAGAAACCGCTGACCTTGTGGTGCCACTAGAGAGGAAAATAAAGATCTGCAAAGGGCGGTGACTTTGAGTAAGCAGAACGTTTTAAGTTACCACGCCAAAAATAACTTCATATTCAGGCATTTATAGCAGGTGTGTGACCTGGAATTTAAACCTCACTTGAGTGTGAGCCATACCGCAAAAACAAAAAATTGTATGGGTCAACAAAATCAACACTGCACTCGCGTCACGTCTCGGAATTAAAGTATTTTTATACGAACAAACTGAGAATTAACACCCTGCAGGTCCACTTTCATTTACTGTTGTAGTTCTCTCACACCTCCACATAACTCATTTTCTTCTTATTAGTAGTTAATTAGTTAGTATTGACACAGAAGATAAAACATTTGGGTCAAAACCCTACAAAATTCTGCAATACCAAACTTAAATTAAAGTTTTTATTTGTGTCTCTATACCTTGGTGTGTATTGTTATTTCTTGCTTCCTTTTGTGGATTGTAGATTTGCATAGTGTGTACAGAGTGTACTTTTTTAAGTTCCTTATGTAAAGTAACTCATGCATCTTTTGTATTCTTCTAATTTTCCCTGCATGGTTTCAACACAGTACAAAGATAAGATCATTCCAAGTTTAAAAAGTCAGCATTTCGCCTTCTTAACAAAAGAATCAGCAACATAAAGTCTTATCACTAACACTATAGCACCACACCATTTGAAAATCTGTGTGAAAATGTAAATAGGCCTTTGTGATGTTATCAACCCCGTCTTACCTTTGTTGTTTACTAGTCTAACCTGTCTTTAATGACATGCTGTTTTATTTAATGCTTTTACAACCATTTAACCACCACCGTGGCCTTTATTCTTCTCCTCCAGGAGGCTTAATTGTATATCATTTCAAACAATAGCTCTCCACTCAACCCCTCCTTACGGATACACATGGGATATTCTTGTGCTTTTAAAAGTCTTGTTTGCTGAGCTCCAGCGTGGGGGCCCCTGCTGCTTCTCACCTCTATTGTAATGCCGGCCAGGTTTTTATAATCCACAGGCCCGGGCCACTTCACACCTCGGTGAACACTGTGGACCCCCGCCGAGTTTGGATGACCACCTCTTTTACAGGGACACGCACGCTGGAGACCTACACACCTGCTACCCAAACCAAATAACTCCCTCCCCCTGGTCCCGCATTCTACTGTCCCACCTCTTTGTCCCGCAGGTGTCCGTCCCAGCAGTCAAAAGGTGAGCAAACAGAGAGCCGGGGACAGGTCGATGCTAGCCATTACTCAGAGAAGTGATGTCAACACAGTGTTGACCTCAGATGTCACCGCTGGAAGAATGTGGACTTAATGACCATCAGGGGAAAGATAAATATTCCAGACATCATTAAACAGACAGAGGGTGGGGCAAAGATTTCTATAATGAGTCAGGAGGTGGGGGTGGAGGTGGGGGATGGGGGGGGAGTGGACCTATAAGTTCAAAGCATACCATCACAACCATTTGCACAGCAAGCTTTCAGGGTGGGGACTTTGGTCATTAGGGTGGGATGCTTGGACAGTGGTGGGATTCATCAGATCTTTTATAACACTTTAGCCCTCATAAAAGGCCAGCCTCTAAAAATACATCTCACGTTTTAAAGCAGTGGTTGCTCTTCAGGGCAAAGTGTCACACCGACCATTTTTTTTATGCATCGTCACATCATCTCATGAATCCTCTTGTGGATGGAGACAGAACTGCAACCAGCAATATAAAAATGCTGCTTACGTTCATGATAATTAATGCACTTTGACTCTTTATTTGTCGTGTCTTATAGACTTAAACCACCGCCATATGTTCAAGTTTCTGTTCTCTTGTCATCCAAGCCCTGATAAATCCTCATATAACGTTTCTATCAGGGTATAAAACACAACGCCGTAGCTCGATATTGCTCGAATCATTTTCATTCCATCATCACGTTATACACCCGCGACGATGACAGGATGACTAGAATAACAGGGACTCATATTATTAGCTCCTTTGCTGCCACAACATATCTGATACGTGTCCCTCAACACCTCCGACTCCCCGGAGAAGAGACATTCTGCATGCCCCACAGCCACCTGTGTGCCATGAGTTTATGTTTCTAAATAGTGGCACAGCTCAGTACAGGGTGGCATACATGGAGGAGGAGGAGGAGGAGGAGGAGGAGGAGGAGGAAGGGGGGTTATGGTGGATTTAGGCGTTTCGGGGCAAGAGGGCTCTCAAAACGTCAGTGTTAATGACCAAATGGAGTCCAGGGAACAGTGCAACCATTGTAACTGCTGGAGCGTAGCATTGCAGAGCCCGTGCCCATGCTACCGTCTGAATGCATACAAATCCGGGGCTTGACGGGCACCTGTTGCGGATTCTTGCCCTTGACACCGCTCCGGGTCTGCTGGGTTGGTGGGTGTTGTTTGGTCTCGTTCTGACCCAGACGTGAACTCGCTCACAGCTGTCCCTGCTGCACACTGCTATTCCAAACTCCTCTGGCACAGAAAACAGGACTGGCTGCCACAACCAGGGAGAGGGAAGGGGAGCGAGCGAAAGATGTCTAGAAATCAGTGCATTTTCAACGTGGAGATGACCTTTATTAATGAATATGTTTCTTCCTTTATGCTGTTCCTTATACAGGATGCATGTTTATTGAAATCAATGTGTTGCATTTCAGTGACAAATAACTTTTTGGGGGCAAGTTAATTTGTTGAAAGTTCTAAAGTACATTTAAGGACTACTTGTATTTTCTTTATTTTGACAGCTGTAGTAACTAGAATAACACAGATGATCAGTTAAGGCTACTAATATACCAGATTGGGTGCTAGATGGTGGCTGTAACGCCGTGTGAGAGTGGTGCTGAGACAGTGGGGCTCACTCACATGCATGAACAGGCCGTTAAAATCACACGCAGCCGGCCCGGCTATGTCAACAATGGGAGAAGCTCAGATTAAACACACACAGACGGAGAGGGGCTTTATTGCTAACAGTTAACTGCTGCTACATTAATGCTCCGAATCCCGTATACTGCACCTTTAATAAAACATTATGCATTGCAAGTTAAATGACCCAGCACTTTGATATATAATAATATACATGTATGTACATTTTGGTGATGATACTGATTTTCTTCAGTAGCATACGAATGCAGGACTTTTAACGTAATGTACGTTTACACTACCTTACTGCTACTTTTACTCAAGGATTTGAATACTTTTCTGATGACTTTTACTTGTGTCTTCAAAGGCTCTCAGAGATTTAAAATGTGGGCTACATCGCAGCTGGTGGTTCTGTTGCAATGATGCTGGAAATGTAAACAAAGGGGAGCCATGCCTGCCAAATTCCAAAAAGCAAAGCCGCTCATGATCTGCATTCATACAAGAGATTTCTCAGACCAAAAACCAAACTTCACTGTCTTCAACAACTCTTTTATTATATATCTGAACTTGGATGTCAGAACTGATGGCCATTAAAAACTGTATATATAAGTTTATCATTGTTTGATTATTTGTGGCACACACACACATGTTTTTTTATTTTAATATTTATGAATCTACCTATAAAGTAAAAACAAGGCTGGGCAAGTCAGTTTACAGTGCATATGAAGTTTTTTTAATTAGCTTGTGGTGCCATCTGCTGGTCAGACGGTGTACGTGCACCACTACACCGCCAGATAACAGTTGAGTGAAGACGCCTGAAAAATAGCGGGACAATATCGTGCAAGGTAAGACTCATATAATAAAATATATAATAATATATATAATAAAAAATATATAATAAAAAATATATAATAAAATACCCACATTTAACTGAAACGCACACAAAATGCCATAGGCTACCAAGTGTGTATATTAAAGTAAAAATACTCGTTATTTGAAACTAAAAACTTAAGTTACACGACGAATTGTAAGCGTTTTGCTATTAGCAAGATTCGGAAATTAACTTTTTGCCTGTTTCTGAAAGGTAACAGAACTCTCGCGAGACTGGCCACACAAACGCAAGAAACGGGGCACGACGCTTTCCCCCCCCTCTGCATTGGAAACGTTTGAAGTTTGCGGGGAAAAATCAGGAGGCCGTCCGCCATGTTGCTGGTTTATGAGGTCCGACATGAGGAAGTGGGCTCACCTGACGGCAAGCTGCACAGGTGAGGGAGTGGCCTCCTGCCACCTCCTGCTCGACTGGAGTCAAACTGTCAGGCCCGGACTCTCCCGGAGGAATTACACTCTCTGTCAGGCTTTTATTCTTCGAGGAATCACACCAGAATCAGGTAAGACACGAAGCTCAATAGATAATCATGTTTTTTTTATCAGCAGAGGGACTGCGTAGGAGAGTCGTTACAACTAACAGTGCTCGCTTGCAAAGAGGCCCACCTTCATAGAGGATAAACAAGCATTCAAACCCTTACACGAGCTTTAACGTTCACATTTTATGTTTAAGTTGTTATAAAAGTCACATTTTCCCTTTTTAAGAATGTTTTCCTATTTGGATTTTGAAGCTTTTTTGAATTGTCAAGGTGATAATATTGATTATAAAGGCACAATGTGGAGAAGTAGCTGGCTCGAGAGACAGAGAGCGAGAGAGAGAACTTTGTTCATTATCAAAGCAAGTCTGTGCAGGTGAGGAAGCAGCCTGCCACATTCCAGCGCCCGGGGGTCATGACTGTGCTGTGTGCAGACCCTCCACTGTACAGACAGCAGGGCCTGCTGTGTGCATACCTGCCCCTGTTGACAAGCAGCACAAAAGAGGCTTCACTGCAACCACTGTCCTTTTATAAGTTCACACCGTTTAATCCAGGCATCAGATTTTCATCTCCTCGTCGAAGAAAAGCCGCTCCAGTTGGATGGAGCATGGGTGTGTTGTGATTCCTGAAGGTTTTCACACACAAAAAAACCCCATCTGATGACACTTCTTGATGGAATGGATACTAATGTGTACAAGTCATGACAGATTCTGGCAAAGGCAGTGTGTGTTGTTGCGCCACATGCAGCTTACTTTGAGAGAGACGGCAGAGAAACAGTCAAAGGTTCCACCTGGTTTACAACTACGACCCCACAGATCCGTATTCACATTAATCCAATAATGATATACAGTATCTGCCTGCTGCAATATATTTTTTTTTATGCAAACATTCATTTATTTTAAAGTTTGCGAACAAGATGTACTGAATGGGACACGACTCAGTCATTTTTCTTGCGGTGGACAAAAAACATGGTTGTCAACTAATTGGCCATTTGGGTCGAATCCATGTTTCCATAGTCGATCAATCATTTTTAATTTGTCTTTTTCATGCTGGAATGATTTATTTCCAACTTATGAGAACATCTCTGGTAAACACAAGATTTAAAGCAGTGCTTTTGTTTCTTTCTGTCTTTGTGGAGGCGCTCAGGTCTTCTTTATCTGTCAATTAAGTTAACCATTAGTCAGCAAAATTGAAGACGACTAAGAATTTATTTGGCTGAGGACACCACACATTTTACGTATAATTAATCTATAATACTATTACTAAAAAAAAAATATAATAATAATATAATAATAAAATCATGCAGACGACACACCTGTAACTACTGCTAACAAAATGGAGACTGTAACTGTAACTCAAACCTTGTTTCAGTATAGTCTTTGAAGTATAACAATATAGAGAAACATAGACGTCCCACTATCCATAAAATCCAAAGTGACAACTATGATATAAAGTGTGATATAAAACAGAAAAGCGTCGAACATAAAAACTAAATCTTTGTGTTTTTGCTGAAATGAATCTTAAATAACTGACTATAAAATAGTAACCTTTGCCCCAAATGTCTCCCGCGACCCTTAACAGGATAAGTGGTGATGGATGATGGACATAATATTAGAATATTATCTTTTTATCCACTATTATTCAACCAATTGCTCTAGACAAAGACACGACACCGATTCATCTGCAGATAATGAGCGATTTATTGGTCTCCTGCAGCCTGGTTCAAGGTCGTCGCTTCTCTGCTCTCTGCTGTGGAATTTAATTCTAATTTGTCACAATCCGTCAGCCTGACTCGTCCCCCGTCACTCACCTGCTGTACAACTCCAACAAAACACAAGAGTTCAGATAAACACAAATGTGGCAGCAGGAATCCTAATCTTGATAAATGTCTGGGTACTGGATGTTAGGAGTGTTCAATCGTTGTTGTTACCATAACAACTCAAGTGCCTGCGTGACAGCGTGTGAGAGGCAACGAAACTTACGTGGTCGAGAAAGTTTCGCTTTTGTTTGAGAGCTTTTACAAACGCGTAGAAGGAAGCACTTTGTGGCCGTCAGTTATTTTACATTCAGGGCTTTTGTTATTGGTGAGATTGTCCTGCTCTTAAAGGAACTGGTAGACTGATGTCCAACTAAATTACAACACAAGCATGACTTCAAATATCTGAATGAGAAGAAATCAAATGACCACGTTACAAACAGAAGAGCTCAAATGTTAAAGCGTTTAAAATGCAAAATTAGACAGAAGAATTATTTAAATACAAAGGAGCATTTGATGGTAACTTTGACATTTTCTCTCTGTGACGCAATAAAATATTTGTTTCTTATCAAAGATAAAGTGATTCCAGTATGTTTTTATGTCATTATTAGACTAGAGATTTGTTTTAATCATATTTGATAATTATCTATTATCGTGTATCGCAATTATTTTGGTCAGGATAATCGTAAAATGAGCTTTTCGTTGCATGCCTAACCAAGATATTTACAAAGCATATCAGAATAACACTGAATAAAAGACACTGTTCGCTGTTTTTACATTTTTCATGAGTCTGTAAAATATCCAGTAGCAAATAACATGAAAGGAAAATGTACAAATGAGGATGAAATAATAGGAAATTGGCTTAAATTGAAGCTTCTCTTTGAACACAACATTTCTCAGAGGAGTCTTCTATGCTCCATTGTTCTGTGTTTTAACGTTTAAGTGTTAAAAAGTAAAACTAGGCAAAGTCTCGCACACTTGTTAACTGAAGTCGACTGGAGGTCACAGACAACGGGTCCAAAGCTTCACCATTCATCAGTCGGGCCAGACTCCGTCCCTTGTTTTGTACACAGCCCACAAATACCTGTAGCGATCTGTGATGTCGCCGGGTTGACCCATTGTTTCTCCCCCCCCTCGTGAGGCGAGGGTTGTATTTGTGAGTCCGCATACTTCAACTCAGTGGAGGTTAGTTTATCTTCCAAGAAGTAATCTTAAACTTCACCCTCTGCCTCCTCAATCCCCTCTTGTCAGGCCTCCCACACCCAGGTGATGGTGCAACACGCCGGCCACGCTGCACACTCATCTTCTCCTTCCCTTTCTCCCTGCACACACACACACACACACACACACACACACTTGCACACAAACACACCCACACAGCCCTGCTGGGGAATTCATGGCCTCAGGCTAACAAAACACCACCTCGTCCAACAGCGACGGAAAAGCCCTGAGAGAACCGAACTCGGCTCCCTCGCAGCGTCCCGACAGCTCGGAGCTTCACTTTCTGAGCAAATGTACGTTATGACGGTTGGGAGGTGGGTACCGGATACAAATCTCTACCGTAGCTCCGTGTGTTGTCACAGGTTCTTGTTTAAAAAGGTGTTTAGCTCACTCGTACTTCTGTTTGCTGAGTCAACATGCCCTCAGATGTTTGATTGACAAGGAGGACTGTGAATGTGAGGGAGGGAGAATCAGACTTATGTTCGGATGCTGAAGGTGAGGTGATTTATTATTATTTTTTATGCTGCATCAGTTGGCTGCCCTTCTCTGTGCTAGATGTAACCTGAAAATTAATTCAAAGCTCGTGCAGGCTTCCAGCCTTTTTTTTATCAGCCAGTGAAAAGATTTGACGGTTGACTGTTTCCAGGTGTGGAGTTGTGGCTGCAGGTTTTTATGATGTTTAGTAACCGCCCGTCACCATGTTTGTTTAAAGCAAAGTGGTGAGAGCAGGATCTCTGGTGCCCGGGCTCGATTTTGTTGTTGTTGAGGGATTCCTGTCTTAAAGGAATAGTTACACATGTTGGGGGAAAAAAAAAACCACTCACTATGAGAAAGTCAATACCACCATCATTTCTGTCTGTACTGTAAATACATAGCTGGAGCTAACAGCCTGTTACTGTTAAGACTGGAAACAAGGGGAAGCAGCTAGCTGTGCAGAGTTGGGTCAGTCATCCGATATTGAAGAGTAATCGATCAGTTAGATTGAGTTTCTCCATAAAGAATCACACGAAAGCACCTCTTTAAATATCATTATCATACGTGTATTAGAAATAATGCATCCAGCATGAAAAAACATTTTAAAAAAATGACTAAAAATAAATCCACCAGCAGCTACCAGCTAATTAGTTGAATTGTAAATGAAGAAGTCACTGCACCTGTACTAGAAATGCATAACCCAAGGGGGGTTATGCATTTCTAGTACACTGCAAAAAGTTTTAATGTGTCCTGAAGCCTGGAGATGGACATGTTTGCACTTCCAGTTCCCTCGTCTCAATGTGTTTTTGAGTTTATTTTCTGCAATAATCCAAATCCAATGGAAAAATCCTGTTGGCCTTTTGTTGAGGTAACTAATGGGATGCTAACGGGGTCGGCCTACATAATTCATCATCCCTGCACCACTCTATTGTTGTATTTACTTTCCAGGTTTTTGTACTTATTAAAAACAAGATATTACTCACTTAAAAACAAGACTTTACTCAGATGAGGACCTAACACTTGTTCTATTTTTAGCTCTTACTCAAATGTACTTATTGTAAGTCGCTTTGGACAAAAGCGTCTGCTAAATGACCTAAATGTAAATGTAAGATATAGTGTGTTAATGAATAAGTGAGCTTTAGGGGTGTTTGTAGGAAGATGGCGTGCTGCAGGAATGAGTACTGGAACCTGGAAAGGATTTGTATTTTTATTCACTCTTCTCTAAATCAATGGGGTTTTTTAATAGTATATTTAAAAGTATTTTATTAGTTTGTTCTACAGCATAAAATACATGCGTTAAGTTTGCAGCGTTCACGGCGAACGCTAGTCTGTCTTTAGCTTGGCGGCGGTGACGTGAAGTCATGTGACTGGGAACATTGGCTTATTACTTGCAATAACATTTATGCTTCGAAAAAATCCACAGAGCTTCATTGCAATAACCCAAATCCCATTGACTTTTTGCAGATGGTTGCAAAAATACATCATTTGTTACCTTCAGGCAGAGCCAGGCTAGCGGTTACCCCTTGTTTTGCAGTCTACATGCTAAGCTAAGCTAAGCTAACATCTCCTGACTTGAACGGACGGATATGAAAGTGGTGTCAACATCAAATTATTCCCTAGAGAAAGACAGAAGAGCTGCATCCTTTGCACAGACAAATCAACACAGGTTGCATAACCGCAAGAGCTACAAGTCGGTTAGTCATCACTAGACGGATTAAGGTGTCATTTCCGTCGTCATGGTGACCCACTTCAGCCTGTAGAGGGGTGGTTTCCTCCTTTCCACCCTGCATGTAACCACATAAACGCCCACGAAATGTTAAGTCACGTTTTGCATTTGGAGGGGAGAAGACTTTCTCCTAGAATTTCAAGGGGTTTTTATAGATGATACAAGTCTCCACACTCTCACAGTTTTGATTCATGAATCACACAGGCCCTCACTTGAAATCGCAGTGAGGAAGGAATGTAATCGGCCGATCTCAGAATCAAACGGTGTGAGTCACAGACTCCACATGGCACAGGAACACAGCATGAAACAGTACTGTAGTACTACGATGAAGCAAGTCACAGGACAGTGTACACACTTAAGACTATATCTACACCCTTGCTGAAACAGGCTTTTCCTTCGATTTCACCACCATCAAATTAAAGTCTGTTTTTTTCCTTTTGTCTGTCAAAAGCATGATGGTATGATGGTCCCAACCCAACCGTGAGAATGTATGAGGTGATGTCCGGTGACACCCTGTCCTGGAAGGTTCCCAGTCCAAGGCACGACAGCACAGACTCCAATCCCGAATCCTTCTTCGCTGGGGACGGAGGGCCCATCAAGATCCTCAAAGTGTGCTTCTGCACCAACAACAACCTGGGCAAGAACTTCAAGCTGGTTAAATGTGACGGCTCCTGGCAAATTAGGGTGAGAGCAAATCCCGAACCGTTGTGGAGAAATCTAAGCGTTTTATCTAACTTTAGATTAGAAATCGAAAGAAGACCTGTCAAGATTGAGGGAGGCGTTTTGTATTTGAGCCAGAGACCTGTTTTATTTGGCCTCCTTAAAAAGTTTATCAGTGTACAAATAAGAAATTCTCTCAAAGTGTTTCAGCAACGTTTACAGCTAATCTTTTAGCTCGTTAAGGTGAAGCATGCATCAACCATAAAGTGCAATAACTTGAAAGGCTGACCACAGATTCATGATGTGTAAAAGTTGTTGGTTCTCCTTCAGGCCATCATCCGTTCGATACTGATCTGTGGTCGACTGGGGCCGAACATCGAGCACGCCGGATGCTACGGTCTCCTGCTGAAGCACCTGAAGTCAGAAGAACTTCACTGGCTGCACCCGGACCTGACCGTCGGGGAGGTGGAGCAACGCTACGAGAGCCACCACGTAGAAGCCGAGTGGAGGTACCGCTGAGCCACATCTAGGGTATTTTTCATGAAAGCGTGGCCTTTGATAAACTTGCATGGGTTCTGTTCTCCTTTCCACTCCAGGTATGACCTTCGTATCAGATACGTTCCCGTCAATTTCTTGGAAAAATTCAAAGATGACAGATCTACGTTGTTGTATTTTTACCAACAGGTAAGAAGTACAGATGATTTTATTGTTGATTTCATTTTTTATTTCAATGTCAATGGACATTTGGCAATAAGAGGTGTTGTTTTCACACATAAAAGAGCCGCTCTCAATGTGTCGAGCATTGTAATTACGTTTTCCCTGGTTTTTCGATGGTTTATTTTGAATTTAATCTACATACAAGAATGTCAAACTGTCAGTTCTGTAAAACCATGGTTACCAGATCTGTGGACACAAACGGTCTGTTTTTGCATAGCAGTCAGGGCTCCAGACTAACTTTTTGCATTGGTTGCACTGGTGCGCCTAACTTTTTTTTTTAGGTGCACCAGCACAAAATTTAGGTGCACCCACATTTTTCATCGTGTCGCCTTTAATGCCAAAAGGTCACCTTTTTATCGCTCTGCTTTTACATAATGACACCCCCCTTATGGCCTAGGTTAACTGCAGCACCATCAGCACCCAGAGGAACCGTTTTATCCAGCCAATCTGCACACTGATGCCCAAGCGCAGTAAATGCTTGCTTTGTGGCACAATAAAAAGATCATACAGGTCACTAGCCTATAGATTGCAAATGGAAAACTGTTTATGTGATCTTAGCCTAGCCTACTTATATTTTTACTTAGGCTATTCATTTTTAATAATAATATTAGGAATAGGCTACTATACAATTTCCTATTCATGATGTCTCATGCTGTAATGTGGGCCTTCAAACATGTCCGTGTCCATGCTCCACCTCGACATGTCCAATTAACATGTTGACCGGCCTCCCTTTATGCAAAACGCAGCAGTAGACAATAACGCACTCCTTCGTAGAGACGTCTGTGTCGCCGTCAGTCATGAATGACGTGTACGTGACGTTTCCAACCTCCGCAGCTGTCTTGTTCTTGTTCTTTAGTGTGTCAGCATTATTTTTCATCAGAATCATTTCTGACTTAAATTAAGTGAACGGCAACTCCTCCTTTGCAATATTGTATGCGACGTTGAATTTTATAATCATTTCAGATTCCTCAGCGGACCTGATCGATACAGCCTGACGCTGAAATGCAGCTGGATGAGGGGCCACTTTATTAACACACTTATCACGGCATGTAGTATGCTTTTTGGACATATTGCGCCTTTTCAGCGTCTCGATGCGAAATGTTGTTGACTCTTCCACAAACGCACTATTACCGGACAAATTCTGACCGCACTCCCGACAATAAATGCAGTGCATTGAGTCCCTTTCTTTATCGTACATCAGCCAGGGAAATTGCTTCAACCAGTCCTGTCTGAAGGCATATTTTTGGGCTTTTTAATTAGTCTCGGGGCGAGGCTTTCTGCCTCTCTTCACTTTCAAAGAGAATCGAAGCGCTCAGAGTACCTGCTCCGCTCGCTCGCATTGTTCGAACCGACACAATTTACAGCAGTGAAAAGGACCACAGCCAATCAGAGGCAAGGACCCGCCTGCGCTCTGTCTCTTATTGGTTTAGACCACGATACCGTCAGGAGAACATAAAGAGATACTGCGCTTATGATTTTTTTTTTTCACTCGAGCAGCGTTAGGTGCACCAGTGCGACCTACTATTTTTTTCAGTCGCACTCATAAAAATTTTGGTCGCATATGCGACCAAAATGGTCGCACTCTGGAGCCCTGGCAGTACATAAAATATATGCTCTTGACCAGTATTATCACCATAAAGATGGTCTGTAATGGGAAGTGGGAATATAAAAATGTATATTTATTGATATATCTGGTTCCTCTGTTTGATGTTGCAGGTCCGTAGTGATTACATGCAGTATCACGCCTCTAAGGTCAGCGATGGGATGGCGCTGCAGCTCGGCTGTTTGGAGATCAGGTGAGTCACTGCAGTCCTCGCATTCTTTAGCTCTAGTTTTTTTTTTTTTGTTTGTTTTAACTAAATTTGTTTTATTGAGCGCGGTGATAACTGTGGTATGTTGGAGTTGGACGTTTCATGTTAATGGCTTGGCTTTATAATAGATGATATCCAGAGGATGACTGTGGGATAAACTTACATGTTGTTAAGGATGAAGATGTGTTTTTCTTCTCACAGGAGGTTCTACAAAGACATGAACGCCAAAGGGCTGGAGAAGAAGTCCAACTTTGAGCTGCTAGAGTATGTTTTTATCTTCCGGTTTCTTGTAAAGTTTAATTTCTGTGACATAAATTCAGTCATTTCTCTGTATGGGTTGATAGTGAAACTAGAGATGATGCTACCCATGAAAACCCCTAAAAAGCCCCACTGCAAATACCTTGTGGCAGTCGCTGACTGACATTATTATAGTTTTTTAAAAGATGACATTTAGAAGTTTTTATCTGGTAGCAGTATTTTGTTCTTTTTTAATATTCCTACTATTTGTCTGGATTTTTCTTTTACAAATGCAGGAAAGAAGTGGGCCTGGACCTCTTCTTCCCTCCGCAGCTGATTAACAGCATGAAGGTAAACTCTCCTTGCCTTGAATGTATTTTTCATATTCATCAGTGTGTACATGAAAGAATATTTAAAATCTCCCCGCTTGTGATCCAGGCGAAGCAGCTACGGAAGTTGATCCAGCAGACGTTCCAACAGTACGCGACGCTGAAGGAGGACGACTGCATGGTCAAGTTCTTTGAGACCCTCAAAGAGTTCAACAGCTATGACGAAGAGGTTTTCCCATGTGAGCTAGTGGTGAGTAAACTCCTACAGTCACGGTTACAAACATCAGGAGCGTCCGAGCCTTAATCTGCGAGCCTTTAATCGCTCTCGCTTGTCAACAGCAAGGTTGGAGTCTGGCAGTGGAGCTGGTCATCGGTGGGAGGGGCATCCGCCAACGCACACAGAAGGATTCAGCGGTATTATGTTGTGTTTTACATCAAATCTGTCTCGTTTGGTTCCGTTGTTTTATTGTGTTTCATGAACGCCTTCAGCAAATGTCTTAGAAATTTGAATGAATGAACTGGTAAGCATTTTGGGGTCAAAGGTCACTATGACTTCACAAACCTGTTTTTATTTTTATTTTTTTGCTGTTGCAATTCGAGGAATTATATGCTAATTATGACAATTTCACACTAATGTGTCATAGGAGGAAGTGATTTTGGATATGTGTTGATGTAAACGTCACTCTAACTCTCTGCTAACGGAATAGCTTGCATTTTGGGAACGTTTTTCCAGTCCAGACATAATTTGCAAAGAAAACTGGTCTCTTCCCATCAGTACGTCATTACAGTTTATCCAACACGGCTTGTAATTTAACTCACTGCATTCCTCTCTTTTGTGCCTCAGCCTGTTTTTCTAGCCGACTTCAAACAGATCAAGAAAATCCAATGCTTATCACAGAGCGACGGCAAGGCTCTCTTAGATCTCAACATAGAGGGGGCCAGACAAGTAAGTACCACAGCACCATCTATTACCTATTACCTACCTATTATACAGCATTACCTCATGGTAAAGATCCGATAAGCTCAAATAAGTAAATACATTTACAACAGAGAGCTTAAATCGGCCCTTTTATGTTTCCGATAGTGTCTATCGATCAATGTGGCCACGGTCCCAATGGCGGAGAACATGATGGACCTTATTGACGGGTACTGCCGCTTGGAAAATGACACAGACGATAGTGTTATCCATCGAACAAATAAAGGTGTGTGTGACTGCGCCACTTCCTCCTGTCTTACAACATAATTTTGGTTCATGCTTACAAAACATCTGTTGTTTTTAAGTATGGAGTCGGATGCCTTCGGAGATGCATGGCTTTTAAAATGCATCATCTAAATGTCATTGTGACGATAAGTGATCTCTCTCCTAGATGCCAATGCGCGGTCTGCCCTACCTGAGATTCCTACAGCGTGAGTAGACGTCGAATGATTTGGTTCTCTCCTTCCGCTGTAGTCGTTTCCCCCTGTGGTTGTAATATGAAATGGAAAGTTAGAGTTATTGATGAGAAACGCTGTTTTATTGAATCGTTCTGTCGGCGCTCTGAGGAGTCTTAAGGAGAAAATTTATGAGACGTTTTTTTTCACATTCTCTCTTTTCTCCGGAGCAGCAGAGACACCAGCTCAGTCAGACACAGTATGGGTGAGCTGAGAGATTTCCTACTTTCACATCAGCTCAATGTATAATCCAATACAAAGCATCTTCAAAGCCAACAAGTCCAATCATACCCATCTTTCTTTTGCATTTTCAGGATCGGATATCTATTGTGAGATTCTCGATGAAAGGCCGACGTCAGGTTCGTTCAGTGTTTGTCTTCATGTCTTTTCCTGAATAATCGCTGTGTGAACTTTGCTTTTAATCCATTTACATCTTTTTCTGTAGTTATTAAGTACGGGATCGACCGGGATGACATTGTTCTCGGCCGAATCCTCGGTGAGGGTTTTTTTGGGGAAGTCTACGATGGAGTTTACAAAAAAAATGTGAGTGGAACCCGAGTCGAAGTCAAATAAAAGTTAAACTATCTTTAAACTGACTATAAACACAATATATTGATGGGAAGCCTGTTGGGGAAATACAAAGTACTGTATATGTAGTGATAGAGTCCAAAAAATGCTAGTTTACTTTCACATAAGGCAAAGAAATGCAACAAATTGAGACCCTGGACCCAGAGAATGTTTGTTTTTGCTAGAAAAATAAGTTTAACTGTTAATCAATTATCAAAATAGTCTTTTCAAGCTTTATCGTAGACAACTGGACCTTCTAGTTGCAGATTAACTTCCTGTTTGCCTAAATGCTCCGTCTAGTTGTCATGTTCACAGCATGACCATGCGTTTGATTTCAACAGAACGGCGAAAGGGTTAATGTGGCAGTGAAGACCTGCAAAGACTGTTCACCCGATGTGATGGAGAAGTTCATGAGTGAAGCAGGTAATTACAGGAAATGTGTTATTTTATTTAACCAGGTTTGTCCTGTTGAGATTAAAACCCTCTTTTTTAAGGGAGACCTGGCCAAAACAGTCAGCAGCAAATACACATTTACAAACTGAGACAAAAACAAATACCAATTGAAACACTGAGATTTACATTAAAAGAACAATCTGCGAAGAAACCTTCTGTGAGCCAGTTATGGAGCCTATTCAGTTAAAACATTTACATCTTATGGAATCTTCTTCTTTAACTCTTGATTTAAAAGCTGTTAAAGAGACAAGCTCCTTTTATATTCAGATTTTTCTGCAATAAATTCCAGGCCGAGGGATTAGAACACCCAAAAGCTCTTTTCCCAATTTCTGTCCGAGCATTTGGGACCAAGAGCATGAAAAAGTCCTGGGAGCGCAATTTATATTATCCAGTATTTTTTTCTGGATTGATAAAAACACAAACACAAGAATTGCCTTATATATAAAGGTGTACCCATGTGTGAGCCTACGGGCTGCCAGAGATCCTACCCGGGAGTACAATGATGAGTCAGAGGCTTAGAGTTGGTGATGAACCGTAGTGATGCATGGTAAGGTGTGTCCACCGTATGAAGACATTAAGCAGAGGCGTGTGTGTGGAACAGATCACCATAATCTAACATGGGGATAAAAGTTGCTGCAACAAGATGCTTTTTTATATTAAAAGAAAAGCACAACTTTTAGCCTCAGCTTTTTCACAAGGTGTAGTATATGTGGTTTGAAAGTAAGGGAGCTCTATGTCCTTTCCATCCAGGAGGAAATGTGTAGAATACAACAAATTAAATGTGAGAACAATAACGTTTGACAATGACTTTGTGAACTTTGCGTGTTTGCCAGTGATCATGAAGAACCTCGATAATCAGCACATCGTCAAACTGATCGGCATCATCGAGGACGATCCTGTGTGGATCGTCATGGAGCTTTATCAGCATGGAGAGGTCGGTGCCGAGCTTTAATTTCCCTGATTTCAGTTTAAATCAACAAGTCGTCTTTATTTGTCCAGCACCTTTCGTACGGGTTAGTGCCGAAAAACAGAAAAATGCAATTCAGCAAGATAACATTTAGAGCCTAATGCACAAAAAACAGAATCAAAATGAAATTATAGAACTTAATGAAATAAGAAGGAAACATATTTCAACTTAAATAGAATAAAATAGTCTCAAAATACTAGGGGTGTAATGGTTCACCGAAACCACGATTCGGTTCGACTTCGGTTTTTGACTCACGGTTTGATTCAAACCTCGGTTTTTAAAAACATACTGAAAAACCTTTTGGAAAACTTCCAGAAAAAATGTCTGGATTTTATTAAAGGATATATCAAGAACATGAACATTAGTTATATTAACAAGTATAACACTTCTCTTTAAACAAGTCCACAACAAAAAATTTTTTTTTTTAAAACACTTCTATTAATCTCTTATGGAATACAAATAATAAACATTTGTCTTAAGACCAGTCTACATTAATAATGCATGGAATGTTACCAAACCTCTGCAGTAGTACACATAGGGTTTGTACTCACAAAACGAGGCATTTTAAAGTTTGTAAGTACACCAGGATTTTATTTAAAAAGAACACTTGCCTGATAGCTTCTACTGCTAAAGCTACGCTGTTTGCGTAAACTGCACCATGTTTACACAGCTTCTTCTTCGTTGGTGGTTCATGGCAGTCGGCGTTTACCCAGCTGTTTCTGTGACGCGAGTTTCACGCCAGCGTATAAAAAAGTTTCGCCGATTTTTTTATAAATGCTTGTCGACCTGATAATATAAGCATTTATGAAAAAAAATAATTAAGCGAAACCTTTTCATACTCTTGCGTGAAACTCGCGTCACGATTAACAGCCAGGTATACGCCGACTGCTATTAAACACCAACGAAGAAGAAGCTGCGTAAACACGGGGGATCCGCTAGCTCAGGTTTATTAGCCATCTTGCAGAAATGAAACTAACCTGAGCGACCTGACACACGTGTGCGGTCGGGACGGGGATGAACCGAGGTTCGGGAAGATAGAATGAGTTTCTGAACCGAAGTCCTCTGAACCGAGGTTTTCCGTTTCGGTTCAGAACCGTTACACCCCTACAAAATACCAAAAAATAAATGAAATAAAATTAAGTCTATAATGTATACTCTGTAATGTATGTGTCAGACTATACTCTGGTATACATGAGTCATTTGTTAATTTGAACAAACTGAGTAATTAGGTGTTGTTGCAGCTCGGGACCTACCTAACTGAGAACCAGACTACGTTGACCAGGACGACTCTGGTGCTGTTCAGCCTGCAGATCTGCAAAGCTCTCGTCTACCTCGAAGGGGTCAACATGGTGCACAGGTGAGAGGCGCCTTTTTATTTCGGTGTCGTTATCCTGGAAATGCAGATCTTTTTGTTTGTTTGTTTATTTTTCTCTGTTTTTTTAATCACTGGGAAAATTGCTATCACATATATCATATTTTATTATAATCATGACTCCATTTGTCCGTATGGCGCAATATTGTAACATATCCGTTCCCTAAAAAGGTAAATACCAATTCCTCATACCTCTAGTGACAAGTGACACTCGAAAGGGGACAACCTGTGATGTTGTGTCATATAAGGTGATGGCAGTTTTAAAACTTTTAGAAATCCTAAGACAACATTATAGAATGACAATGTGAGATGACAGAAAAAAAACATGTTTGCCTCAGTTGTTTCTGCAGAATGTTATTAACAGATTTCAGGCAGCGAAGCAGCAACTCAGGATTCAATCTCCTGTGAAGAAAAAACACAGAAAAATGAAATGACTTTCCGCCTGTGTGGAAAATGCAAAGATTCCTCTTGAATTATTTTCTGCTCCAGCTGCAGCTACGTTCAGGGCAATCGGAGAGGAGGCTTAGGGCCATTTAAGAAACTCTTGAGTTCATCTATTCATCATTTATATCATCTCCATCTGTGTCTGCATGAAGCATAACTTTTTCATTCTTCTGCGTGTTTCGTCAACAGAGACATTGCTGTGCGGAACGTGTTGGTCGCCAGTCCAGACTGCGTGAAGCTCGGAGACTTCGGCCTGTCGAGATACATCGAGGATGAAGAATACTACAAAGGTAAGAGATTTGCCTGTGGCTCCTTTTATTCTTGACCACTGTATTGTCTAAATTGTAATGCATTTATAAATATATATACTTCCCACATTTGGGAAATGAACCTCTTTATGTCCCTCTTTATGTTAGAAAATAGTTTTTAAAATTGTTGACCACATAAAAGCAACGTCTCCCATTTCTTTGCAGCGTCCGTTACTCGGTTACCAATCAAGTGGATGGCCCCAGAATCCATCAACTTCAGACGTTTCACCACAGCCAGTGATGTCTGGATGTTTGGTGAGCTTGCGATACTCTAACAGGCGTTTCCAGACATTTCAGCCGGCAACTCAATTTTGAAACCAGTATATCTTATGAGTTCTGTGTTTTTTTTTTCTGTGAAAAAAAGGGCACAGCCCGCTTTTTCTTTTTCACTTCCCCTTTTGGTGGTACATAAATGGCAGGTCTAATCACTTCTTTTTCTTGCTCTTTTTTTTTTTGCGGTGCTCCATAGCTGTATGTGTGTGGGAGATAATGAGTTTTGGACAGCAGCCGTTTTTCTGGCTGGAGAACAGAGACGTGATCAACCAACTGGAGCAGGGAATCAGGCTGCCCAAGCCAGACAACTGCCCTCCTGCCCTCTACTCGCTAATGACCCGCTGCTGGTCCTACGACCCCAGAGAGAGACCCACCTTCACCGAGCTGGTGGTCAAGATCAGGTAATTCTTCTTTATTTAATACAAAAAGAGCTCGAATGAGGTCCTTCTCATTCATCTACGGTGTAGTCCTTTCTGTAATTATGTTTTTCTCGGTAGTGATGAATGACAAAAATCACACACAAAGTGACTTTTCTTGTGAGTTAATGTTTTTGCGACTCTCAAATTGTTTATTGCAGTTAATGCATGAACAACACGGACAAAGTGTTTTTTGAGCCTTTACAGAGAGGCAGACATTGTCAAATTTAATGCATCAATCCAGTTACCTTCTCAAAGTAAATGAAATATATAGAAGACATGATCCATTGATCGCTGGTTAGTTTTTAAATTGTAAAAATGAAGGTAGGAGGAGTAGATTTCCATTCATCCTTGTATTAGAAATGATTGTCCAAAACCAATTATACTGTGTAGCCCAGTAGAACTGGTTTTGGACCAGTACTGAGACCTGATATACAGTACCTCGTTGTCTTTAATCTGTCAGTGACGTCCACAAGATGGAGAAGGAGCAGGAAGTGGAGAGAGAGAGGGACAGAGCGCGCTCCACGAAATGTTTCGATTCCAAGTTCAACTTCCACGAGCCTCCTCCCAAGGTAGAAATGATTATTATGTCACAAAACGGCCCCTTATTCATATTAAACGTTTAAATCTAGTGTTTAAAATTCATCTTTTTGTTTGTTTCCCTGTAGCCTTCGAGGATGAAACCAGGGCGGTTCGGGAACACGCTCAGTATTGGTCTACACATTCAGGTACAGTAGCGTATCCAAGTAACCTCCGACCTTTTCCCTCCAAGATTTACTCCTAAAACATAACAACAACGTGTGCACGCGTTTGTGTATCCGTGCAGCTGAACGAGGCTTTGTGTGCCAGCTCGCCCGACCTGGCCAGCCCATGTGACTACCAGTCTCCCGTCGACTCCATGAGCAATCTCGCGTTGCCGGCCATCAGGTCCCCTCGGCGTCGCAGCATGGCGGTAAGAAAGACACCTTTGAAGTCATATATTCAAGCACAGATAAGTTAAAACTAAAAATAAATAAAAAAAACTTCCACCGATTCTAGGAGGGCGAGCTTTTCCGCGTGGAACCAAACAGCAGGGAGGACGCGGCTCGCCTGTGGCAGACAGAGAGGCAGCACATGCAGCACACTCTCCGCCGGCAGAAAGAGCAGATGATGGAGGACGAGAAGTGGCTGGAGAAGGAGGAGAGACTCCTGGTGGGGAACAGAGCATCATTAGGTTTTGTCAACCCCCTCTCTGTGTCTCTGTGCCCCCCCGCTCAGTTGAACGTGGCCCTGGAGGCTACGTGGAACGAGGCCTCGTTAAACAGCATCGAGCCACTCGTTCACTCCCGACGCCCCGCTAGCCGTAAAATAAATGTTCCCCTGATAACCGTTACAAAGGGGGGGTCCATGTCCATACTGTGTAAAATGAACCTGCCTGTTCTTTTGCAGGACCCCATGGGACCAGAGGACTCTACCAACCCAGCGGTAGGTGAACGCCTGCACAAGCGTAAATGCAATCACTGGAAGTAAAAAGCTAATGTTAGGCGAGAAATAAACTGCAACACGGCGAGGCTGTGAGGCGGGCTAGTCGCCATGACGACGTTTTGTAGTCCCATTGTTAGAAGTTGCCTTTCTTGAATCCACACATAACATCTTCAAAACTCACGAGAGGGTTGTTTACTGACATATTTTATACCGAAGAACCAAAATCTTTAACCTTAGACCTTGTTTAATGTCTCTCACCAAAAACCCTCTGACTTGGAGGTGAGGGATCCGATTATTCCTGCTGTTCTAGTAGTTCTTACCAGGATCGCCTCGGCACACTTTTATCTGGTGCGGCCCAAACTTCAGCCCACATGCCAAATATTGAGAATATTTCATTATGTCCATTGCACATCCATTAGATGTCGACTGAATATTGGACTTACACCTTTTACATTTGCAGTATTTTAAGTGGGCCCTCAGGCCAAACACTGAGACTTTAAACGTATTAAATTAATTTAAATTAAACTGGACAGCAGCAGCTACAGAAATCCTCTTTTATAATATGTGACGATGTTTTCTGAATACGACCCACATTGAAATGGGTTTGGTCACCCCTGGTCTACGGCATCCTACTGTTGATAGTATAAACAGCACTGTTTTATTGTCTAGTCCTCATGAGTTTCTTCTTTTTCCTGTTCTTTTTAGTCCCCTGAAGCCGACACAGAAAATGGTAAGTACTGAAATGAACTTATTCTGAGCACTTTTATCTCTCTCTTTAACCCTCCTGGCTCTTGTCTCATTTCTGTGTCTCATATTGTTAATTTTTCTGGCTTGCAGCAGCTCCAGACAAACCCCCAAGGCTCACAGCAAAGGTAATCTCGGGATCATTTCATCGTATTTGATTGGAGATAAAGAGAATGTATAATGTCTCGCTCAAAAAGTAAAATGACCCTTCAGTTGAAAGGGAATTGATGCCACTATGCATTAAGAATAGTGCCCAGTGATCCTTGACAGAAATTTCCATTATTAAAACACATCATTCCTCTTACTTAGGCTGCGCCCACAGCTGAGCTGGACCGCTCTGACGACAAAGTGTACCACTACGTCATGGACCTGGTCAAAGTTGTCGTCCAGCTCAAGAATGACATCACGGATGCACCGCCGGAGAAGTACATCACCATCGTCAAGGTATGCAGAGACACAGTTCTGCATTTCTCCTCATTTTTACAGTTTGTTGCTGCTTGAGAAGGACATTTAAAGTGTATAAATTGTAATGGCAAACACACTTTTGAGCCTTGCAGACGATTAATCATCAGCCTTGCTCTCTGCCCACAGTCTGTTGGGCTGGCTTTACGAGATCTGATCCGCAGTGTGGATGACATACTGCCCACCTTACACGAGTCTATCAGGACTGAGGTACAGTAAATTCTCTGTGGCCTCTTTGTCTTTTCTCATCTCCGTGCTCCCTTTCTTTATTGATTGTGGTTTCCCTTCCGAAGCTTCTTCTTTTTAAAATAACACACTTCCTAAACAAAAGAGAAGCAAAGAGGATATGACCATATGACCGCATTCTATTCCGCCTGAGGACGAGATCCAGAATTTGCATATTTATCAAATCGAGTACAAAGATTTATTCGTATTTAATGCATTTCTTGCTTTCCTGAAACATCTGAAACGGATCATACATGTACAAAATATATGGACAAAATAGCATGAACGTTTCCAGCAGTGGAGATAAATCAACACATCTCTGTAGTATTATCAACCAAAACGTGCATACGCTTCACAAAAACTGTGCCAATGTCTATATATGTGCATTACATGTACCATTAATGGATCTTTTATATTCACATCTCCCAGTCAGCCAGCTTGCACAGTACCAGTACTTGTGCTTTTCCCTCCTGTGACATGTCAAAATGCCCTCCATGGAAAAAGGCCAACAGTGCCCATGCATTATGTCTGTCTCCCCCCCACACACACAGATCGAGGGCACCCAGAAGCTGCTGAACAACGACATGGCGGAGCTGATCAGCAAAATGCGGCTGGCCCAGCAGAACGCCATCACCTCTTTGAAGGAGGAGTGTAAGAAGCAGATGCTGGCTGCAGCACACACTCTGGCGATGGACAGCAAGAACATCTTGGATGCGGTGGACCAGGCCAGAGTCAGATCTAACTTAGCCAAGCCAGTGTGCCCCTAGTGGGCCGTGAGCTTCGGTTTACACATCAAAACCCGTTCTCATCCATCACATCGGTAATACCGTTAACGTTTGCACACAGTTGAGCGTCTTTTTCCCCGTCGTGATCGAACCGACCGCAGCAGTTTATCAGACCTGTAAGTGTGCGACGTCAGAGCTGGAGTGTGGAACTTTTGTCTCCCCCTTCTGGCACTGAGAGTAATTACACAAACAGATGATGATACTTATGACGTTTGCCAGCAGGTGAGCTCGCCAAATCCCACCCACCTTCAGGATTTTTTTTTTAATCCTCGCTGTCTTTCGCTTTCTTTTTTAAATTTGTACTTTCATCCTTCCTGTGAATGCTGAGTTTATCTGGGGCATCCATTCCAGAAACTTTATTGTGGACCCTTCATAGGATATCCACCATACCTAGCTCCTGCTCCATCACTATAGTCTCGCCACGTCCCCGCCCCCTTTAGCTCTAGCTGCTCAACATAAAAAGCCCACTGAAGGGGTTGATTTTAACCCCAGAATGATCTTTTAGCCCCCAAAATCTTTTGCTAAACCTAACTAAGTAGATTTGTTGGACATTTCCTCTTTTCCCATGTGCACAAAAACACATCACCAGTGTTCCAGTCGCCATAGCTACCGGATCACGGCCACCAGGAAGGGTGGTGGGAGATCTGGTTCATTTTATCTGTTTTTTAATCCTTTTTTTTTATTTTTTTTTATTCACACACCACTCAACCGCTGTATCCACTTCTCTTGGTACAGCCGTGCACCAGACACAAAACGATGCTTAATCAGCATCGTGTGAACCTGAATGACTCGACGGTCATTTATATGTAAAAGTACCGCACTCCAGCTTTAAGTTAAACTCTGAAGAAAGTGGACGTGCGTCATATTTACAGTGTCGCCACTCCAGACAAACTGTTCTTTTGTGTTCACTGGTTGTGATCGGCACGTTTTAATTGAATTATCCTTGTAAATATAAAATGTGTCTTATGACTAGTACAATTCACGGCAGATAAAAAGATAAAATCATGTAATTCAAATGAAAACACACGTTAATGGTTGACTCTTTCAAACAGTAACCTGAGTGAAATCTAAAGAAAGCCAAACGGTTATTCAGCCAAGTGTTTTACAGTGTTTTACAGTACATGACTATAATGCTTTATGTTATAATCATGAGGTGAAGACTTCTAAGGTATGTCAGGTACTCGTGAATGAAAAAAAGGGTTTGTATTAAGTTCATTATCGTTATTATAAAGTATGAGATTCTAGCAATAGACCAAGTGATTTTAAAAATAAATATGATGTCTACTATTGTACTGTAATGCCTGTTCATTGAAGCTTGCATTTATTATTTAAATCTGGGTGTTCTGCGTTAGGTCTTCGGTCATTTACACACCACTCAATGAACGCTATGTAGAAGAGCTTTTAACGGTTTCATGAGGGCATTTATTACATAGTATGATCATTCAAAAATCATCACGGCAGCGTGGGCAGGAATTAAAAACAATAAAAAGAAGGAAATTCTTTCCAAACCAGTGTATTATAGTCTTCCAGTACAGCATGCTATTGAAATTTTAGATGTAATGAAGTTTCTGACATCAGCAGCGTTACCCTGGCCAAGACATCGGAGGTATTTAGCTTCTGTCTATAAACAGCTAGAACCAGTTCCATTACTGATCTCTAGATCACTAGAAAATGCTCCAGTAATTAATTAGTAAAATTATAATTCTCCAAAACAAACAAAGAAATGAATCATATTACTGTAACTCCTTATCCGACAAAGACGCTGGCTCCATGCTATTTAACTAGCATGTTGCACTGTCATGCTAAAAGTGACGACATTATAATTGGCTCACATGTCGTTTTCTTATGCAACATTTGCATGTTAACAAATGCCAACTCTGGGTGTGTTCACATGCTAATGTTAGCATTGGGGTCAAACTCAACCTCGGTAAGATTACAGATGAGGGGCGAGGGAGAACTCCTGAGGTCGACGGACGTTCAGCTTGAATGGATCAACGCTGAGTCGAGCTGAATCTGAGATATCCTATCCATCTGGTGAGTCATACGCTCCAAAAAATTAGCAACATTTGGGTTTGGGGTCGCATTATGAGCCTAAAACAGCGTCACATAAACTTGTCTTGAAGGAGAGTTTGGCTACATTTTGAATGTCGGACTGAATAGTGGTGGTTATGGATTCCTCACGCGAGCTAGATCATGCCAGCCAGCCAGGGGGGTAGGAAGAGTCCAATGGTCCCAAGCAGGCACACAATGATGAACATCCACAGGAAGATGCGGTCAATCACCATGGCGACATACTTCCAATCCTCTTTCACCTGTGCAGGATTGAGATCAACAGAAATTAAGAGAAGAAAGTTGTGCACTTGTTATCAAACAGTTGCTCATTTACACATTTAGCTTTTAACAGAGAAATATTAATTTGAAATCGTGTTTCAGGCCGCCGGGATAATGCAAGTTAAATATTCTCTTTCATTTAGCTTTGTTATTGATCTCTACCAACGTTGTTCTTTAAGAGCTAAATCACCAGCGAGTTGCTAACTGAGTCTCTGCTTAAATTAAAGAAATCTTAAACGGGGCTGGAGGGAATACTTTGACTTGGTATTTGTATTCAGGCATCTTATTCTCATTAGCACATAATCCATATATGGTGAGGAAGTGAACGCAGGCCAACGGTGATGTAATGACCTGTTAAGTGCCATTCTGATTATAGTGCATGTGCTATATTATTGATACTCACACTGAAGTCGGCATCCTCGGCCCTCAGGTGGTCTGCGATGTAGTGCACCCCCTCCAGAGCGCGTATCACACTTGGCGAGAGCAGGAATGTTGGATCTGATACTGTGTTATCCACTTTACTGGGCCTCTGACTGGGATTGGCCCTGGCCCCCGTTAAGTGTCTGTTTGTCCCCGTGGGCCCCTCCTGTTGGTTCTGGCTGTGGGGGGTTTTCTGTTGCGGTGGGGGAGTCGACCCCGGAGGTCTGGGCGAAGGGGGGCGGAAGGAGAAATATGACGTCAGTGTCCCCAGCTCTAAATCCTCATACGAGCTTCTCTCCGGGTCTGACGTGGTCCCGTCCCTCAACCAGGTCGCCGAGGTGCTGAGGCAGTTGCCAGATTTGTACCCGGCCGGCCGGCCCTGCCGCCGCTCCACCGCCGCCTCCTGCTGCAGAAACAGCAGCCTGCGACGCCGGCCGTCCGGGGCGGGCCGCCGCATGAACAGCCAGCGCGGGATCAGGTCCAGGAACACGGAGTGGACCCAGCGGGGCATCTTGTGGGTGCTGGGAGAGCGATGGTGCACGTTGAGCACGAAGACGGTGATGACGATGGAGAGGGTGACAAAAATCATGGTGAAGAGGAGGTACTCGCCGATGAGCGGGATGACGAGGGACGTGGACGGTATGATCTCGGTGATGAGGAGGAGGAAAACGGTGAGGGACAACAGCACGGAGATGCACAGGGTGATCTTCTCGCCGCAGTCCGAGGGCAGATAGAAGACCAGGACGGTGAGGCAGGAGATCAGCAAGCAGGGGATGATGAGGTTGATGGTGTAAAACAAGGGAAGCCTTCGGATGATGAAGAAGTAGGTGATGTCCGGGTAGATCTCGTGGCAGCAGTCGTATTTCTTCGTATTGTAGGTCCCCACGGCGTTGATGATGGCCCACTCGCCGCTCTCCCAGTAGTTGTTCAGGTCCACCGTGTTCTCCGTCCGCTCCAGGTCGATCTTGGCCTTGTCGTACGTCCAGGAGCCAAACTTCATCTTACAGTTCTGCTGATCGAAGGGGAAGAAGGTGACGTCGATGCTGCAGGAGCTCTTGTAAATGGCGGGAGGGACCCAGCGGACTTTACCCGTGTGGAATAGGTGGGCTTTCGTCATGTGGGTCACGGCAAACTCTCCATCAGCGCTGGAAAACAGAAGATATCACACGACGAGAGTATGAGAACTCAGGTTTTTTCACTATCTGCCAACAAGGGCTGGAATATCTGATCATCATATCCTGCTTCAACCACCCCGTGGGCTGAGAAAAGTCCCTTCTTACTTTAGTTAGTGTAAAAGTATTGATTTCCCAATAGTAATCTCCCCCACCATTCATCGCATTAATGGCGATAATAGCTTCTGCTGAAATGATGAGTCGTTATCGTTCGATCGGTTTCACACCTTTTTTTTTTCCACATACAGAACGTGATCACTCCGGCTCGACGGAGCAGAACTCCATCATCTACACTCAGCTTTTTAATCTCCATGAGGCGGATTTAGGAGAATGGAGAGGTTTTCTCAATTTCCTACTAAAGCAAATTTTACGGAATCAACATACATTAACAGAGATGGATGAAACAGGTCGTTTATAGAATTTATAAGTTTGATCCTAATTTGACTAAAAGTTATTTTCCAATGTGAAGGTTTAGACAGTTTAACAGCAGAGCAAAATGTTTAATCAACACTAGATGGCGCCATTTCACACCTTACACCACCCAGTGAGGAGACATCAATTAAAACCAGCATGCAGTAGACAGAAAAGGTTGGCTTGACCTGATGACCGGATTGATTAAATAACATGCTTATGTTAAATAGATTTGTCAATTAATCGCTTTATCAATTTATCATTTAAACCACGGAAATGCAAGAAAGCATGATGTGGTTCAAGCTTCTTGATGTGACCATCGTGGATTTATTTATCCTTTAAGGTTATTCTAGTCTCATATCACTCTTACTTGTTGTAGAGGACAATGTCTGGTACCCATATGAGCTCCGACGGCACTCGTATGGACGTCACATTGTCATAGTCGGATGGTTTCCAGCGAAGTTTGTAGTCGTTCCACTCCTGAGAGATTAAAAAAAAATATGTTTCCAGTCTTAATTGTCATTCAGTTCTTCCTAAACTCCACGAAACTATAGAGGTATGTTTTAATATCCTTAACATTTCATATCACCAGATCTCCTCTGAGAAAAAAAAAAATCTGAATATTAAATCAGCAGTGACACATTTTTCTAACCTGTTTAAGCCACACGTTGGTTGTCATCATTTGGTTCTTCTCATCCTAGCAGACAAACAAGAGAGAGACTCCGTTAAGGCTGTCAACTAAGGCCAGAGGAATATATGACAGTTCTTGGAGGTTTAAAAGTAGACCCAAATATAGCTCGCAGCAACTTTACTTCAACTACTTGATGGAAGGGTTCTGTTTCCGTCACAGGGCCGAGGGAGCACGATGTAGTTGAGTTTCTTTTTTTTTTTTTTCCTACTGTATATACAAATGTCACATATGCTGTAAAACTGACGGGGACGCAGAGTTTAGCAGCCTGGGGGCTTTTTGTCGATGTGGCCTTCAACTTTCCAATTTTTATAATACAATCGAGGAAATACGGTAGTACTGCATGTTTCCCCATTGTGTTACTCTTGTGTAAGTGACATTTCATTATTATTAGTATTAATAATCCTACTTAAATAAAGGGATATGTTTTTCCCAAAGTGAAATCTTCTATCTTCTATTGAACGTTGTCACATTTTGGTCACAAGTAATCAAACTAATTCATTTAAATAAACGTTATCTGAAGGCCAACGCCGTTCTCTGACAGGATGCAATCTGCAACCTCACCACTAGATGCCAGCACATCTCCCGCCCTTCTCCTTTAAAAGCAGCCGCTGCCATGCCGCCAACAATAGCTTGTGTTTAAACATCTCTACGACTGATCTGGGGAAGACGTGCGCGGCGACTCACCACGTCGATGAGCTGTGCTATGGACAGCCCGAACTTGACGATGACCACGTCGGAGATGTTCGGCACGGGTCTCGACCACTTGTTGTAACCAGCAAACAGCGTCTTGAAGAGCTCATCCTCGGCGTGCGAGTGGGTCTTCTCGTGACAAAGAACTGTGGATACATTTTGAAATAAGCAAGTTAAATAAGTATCTTCCCCCTTTTTCAGCACCAAACTAACGCATTTATATGCATTTTGATACTACTTACTTTTTCAACATTTAAAGAAATGGAAACCATCATTTGTGCAGTTTTATCTTGTGACTTTGTTTCGTTGGCATTGAACATTTGATGGTACACTAACAAATGCATGGAAGGTGAGGGCTGTGGCTGAGCACACAGTGAGTTTGCACAGTGTGGATCCACGTTCTCTCATCCTCTAATCCTCGCTTAACAAACAGCGGTAAATCAGGCCGGCGCGATACTGTGGCTTTTGGGAGTGAAGGTGAGTGCGAACAACTCATGTTTCAGCCAAGAAGCCTCCTCTAAACATCTAAGACCTTTCTTGGTAAAGTCTATCGACTTTTCCCACATCCTAGCAAATCTTTTGATCTCTTGATCGGCGCTCCCCATGTGGGTCGTCTGCTAAAAACCTCTTAAGGTGAGCGGGTGGAGACGGGGGGGAAGTGTTTCTATCGGCTGCTGCAACACCATTTCAGCCGCATCCTCTCCCTTCATCGCTCCAAACGTTATTATTGTGTACGTGTTGCTCCGCCATGAGAAGTGGCTTAATCAAATTGATTTTGAATATGCAGTCTAGACAGATTTGCGTACAAGCTCAGGCTGAATCGCTGCAGTATTTCTCCTGCAGAATGAATTGCATGGAAGTAGACGGTAAATCCCCCCTCTCGGGGATTACCGCTTCCACCTTCATCAACGTAGTCAGAGTCAATTACACACATCATTGCTTGCTTGTGTTAAGTGGAGGTGAGCTAATTTCTCACCAGAGAAGGGTGTTTATTGTGGAGCTGCCTGCCACTCTGTGTTACAGATTCATAAAACGATTAACTCAGCTTTCACTTGAGGCAGAGGGCCATGACGGCGTGTTTGCATCTCTGTGAACCATATCCTGACCGATACTGGATTTTTGAAAACCATATTTGATATTAAACAAAAATAAATCAGATGATCATGTTAGTTTTGTTTTAACCAAATACTGAATTAAGACAAAAATGTTGGATAAGGTTGTTTTTCTGAAGAATTGCAACCAGATACATACTGAGTGGGCCAACTTACATTTAACTGAAGTAGAGGTCGATGTTTTACAAAACTATCGGTAGAACTGGGCTCAAATAGAGGCTGACGGCTGCAGAAAGTAATTCTCCACTTTAGTATTTAAGCATTATGCTTCCGACAGAGAAAAAGTGGCTAAAACTTTGTGATCAGGAACAGCTGATGTCAAGCAAACCGGTCCAAACTATGGGAATTATACTATCTTTGAAAACCCTCTATCACTCAAACTCTAAACTAAACTGTGTATTGGCACCACTGTTTATTACTGGGTTTACTGTGGTGTATTTCTTCTTACCTATAGACCGACTCTAGACATCACCGATAACTGCAGTAAGCCAAATTATCAGCCAGGATATCGGTCCTGCTCTCGTGTGTGAACCTGCATTAGTCATTCAATCATGCAGGAAATGTATTCATTGTTTCGTCCAGAAAGGGAACTTAATATAAAACAAATATATCATGGCATCTTCTCGTTAGTGATTAATGAAAGGGATTGTTGAAGTACATGCATCACACAAGAAATCAATTTTTAAAAGAAATTAAGAGACGCCATCGGGTTTACATGCCAGTAACGCCCATTCCCTCTGGATCTCTGTTTGAATGCAACCCAAGGAAGTGAGCTTCCATCAAAGACCCTAAGACGAGACCTTGGACCATCTGCGCCAGGCAGCAGTCTAATGGTTGCTCAGCCAAGGCTGAATTATTACCCGGCGATGGATGAGTTGTAGTTCTGGTGACCACATTGACAAGTATTCACAACCCACATGGAGGTACCCTGAGGGCTACATGCAAATGTGTTTACATGATTTATTGCCCATGGTAATTCCTTGGCCTGAGGCCACCTCTATGTAACATGGCAGTGTTACAACGGGGTCTTCAGGTATCATATGAGGTGACAATTTAGGGAAAATAATTGTTTAAGCTGTAGTTTATGAAGGAAGAAAGAAAGAAGGAAAGAAAGACGGCATTAGAGATGGATGAATTCAGGGTTAATTTGCCCATGGTGCACTTGGGCCCATCTCCTGCCATCACGGACTAATTTCATTCTGGCAAACAAGCATGCACCAGAGACTTCTTATCTTGACAGTCGGGGCGGTGCACGCTCATCTGTCCGTGCATCTGGGAAGGACCAGATGTGGAGGCGGTAAAAAAAAAAGAAAAAAAAAAGGCTCTTGGGTGCCATAGATCAAAGGCTCATCCTGCTAGAGGAGACTTGAAATGAAATGACACCTCCGACACCCAGCAACACTGGGGCGTGCGTGTTTGGGACCGTGGCCAACCCCCTTGGCGAGGTGGGCGACACACTGACCAGTTCAGATGATCGAGTCAGCAAGATCTCAAGCCAGAGGTGCTCTTGTGAAATTGGGCTGTCAAATATTTTAAAAAGTTCATTCCCAAAAAAAACAAAAAAACACAACAACAAAAATTGCAGGACATAATGAGATTGGCACGACATCAAACGGCTGCACATCTGATTGCTGAATCACATCAAGAGGACCACCGCACCTTTTAAAGCCTCTCACGTAAGCCACAATTAGACACATATTACCTTGGACCTCTTATTGAGCACATACAACCATTACTTACATTTGGGGGAACTCATCAATTCCCACATAGAAGCTCATGAATCGATAAATAGAGCGGCCCTTAATTCCACTGTCAAGCTTGATGGATTTACAGTCAAATGGCTCCTTAGACACCATTTCCACACAAAAAAAAGGCTCTAATTCTCTTGAAAAAATGTGCACAATGTATGCAGAGAATTACACATTTCAGCTCCCAATTAAGTAAGGATTCATTTTTTGGTCTTGTCATTACTGTTTTTCTGGAAATAGAATTATGACTAAGCTAATTTTTTTTAAACATTTTCTCCCATTTTTTAGTAGGTTTGTACTTGTTTTGTGTGTGAAGTGTAGGTGCTTATCTCTGACCAATTACCATTACCAGTATACACCTGCTTTGGTCTCTAATGGGAACCGGAAGCTAACTGGTCCATTCGTCTCACGTGTCTGGTTAAAGCTAGCTTAGTGTTGCACGTTTCAATTAAACTAAAAAATAAAATAAAAAAACGAGGAAGAGAAAGTTGGAGTCCCTACATCTACACGCAGTAGTTAATGTAATAAACTAGCGAAATAAATACATAATATAAATCAATAAACGAGCTGTTACGTTAACCTGGGACACAGGCGCGAGGCGTAATTAATTAGGAGAGAGGCATTGTGGGAGTTTTGGTTTGAAAGCAAGCAGGCAAGCAGGTGTTTTCAAAGGTAAGTTTATGTTTAGCTACTTTTAAGCTTGTATTAACTCGAAGTTTATCAATTAAAAGCGTGCAAACGTGCTTTTCAGTGGAAAAGTGAACACATTTCTGTGTTTAAGTGGAATTAAACACGACATTTTCACCCTTATCGACCTCTCCGTTCCACTTCAAAAGATAAAAGTGCTTACCCGACGCACAGAAGAGCAGCGAGCAGAGGACCGCCGTCCTCGCGGAGAACAGGTGGTCGCGTCCCATTTTGCACTCTTCCGACTTCACCGGAGCGTTTCCCGTCCGCCGTCAAAGCGTTACCTTGAGACGGAGACCCGGGAGCCAACTCTGTCATCTTCGCGGCTGGGAGGCATGTCAGGGGGTTCACACTTCACTGTCTTCTCTCGAAAGCTTCGCGTCGACGTGTAAATGTGCGTCACAGTCGAGCCTCGCGCTTACTGAGCGAGTGCCGTACCTCCTCGTTGGCGCGCTCCAAAAGCCTGTCCGCGCACCGGCGAGCCATCCGGTGCCGAGTCGGGGAGCGGCTCACCTCTGGTGTACTTACAGATTTAACAACCAGATCACATTACGGACCAAATCAGATCTCGAAATTAATTTATTGGAAAATAGTCCGATGTGTTGAATTGATCCGATTTTAGCATCTTTTTTTTTTTTTTACGCACGGTGCCAAGAATTTACGCGTCCTTGGTGGCTAATCTAAAATTCCATATCCGTTTTGAATAGACTCCTTTTCCTTTCCACGATGGGAAGCATCATCACCCACCAGAACCGCATCATCCACTGTGAGAAGACAGGAGACATCTGAGTACTTCACGTCTTTCATGTGGGACCCAAAACAGTCCCTCCTCCCCTCTCTCTCTCTCTCTCCTCTCTCCCTCTCTCTCTCTCGTTCTCACACACACACACACACACACACCCACACACGCGCGCACACACACACACACACACACAGAGAAGTCCCTGTAAAAGTGGTGACTTGTTATGTGTGGGACATTAATCGAACAATAACTCAACTTACTTCCCGTTTGCTCCACAATAGTTGGGACAGATTATTTTTTATTAGTTCTGTTAGACATTAAAGGATTGTGTAACAAAGTGCCAAATCCAACTGAAAGATCCGTGGGATATTTCTGTGGGAGACAGCTAGAGGGCAGACTAGGTGAATAAATATGCCTTGAGGAAGTTCCAGTCTCATAATATAAGATCTGAGCACATGGCAAAACGCATGCAGAAAATCAAAATAAATAAATAAAAAACATGTTTCATACCAATGCACAGTACAAATTGATGTTATTGCACATTTTGTGATTCCAGACATGAAAGCGTTCTCCATCGCGAGTCCTGGCAGGGTTGAAGAGAGAATAGCACAATGGAGCTGGATGCACAACAAAAGCGTGCTTCTCACAGTTGAACGGTTAAATCCAGACCTACAAATAGTTTCTCTTTTATGCATTTCGGCGTCACCTTCTGTGTAAAACCTCGCTCGCATTCCTTATAATCACTGTGCAGATTGAGAGGTGCTATGTTTTTAGAGCTTCATCACGTTTTCTTACGGTGTTTCCTGCTTATATCTTCCTAATCACAGGAATCGTCTGCTTTTAATATATTCATCCACAAGTTATTGCAACAGCGCTTCAACGATGCTTTCCAGGATGTGTTCTTCTCTTCTTTTTCTTTTTTTGTTGCAAAAACGAATCGTCTGCAGGAACACACCAGTCACCCTAAGCGTGTCCCGGCCTCCATCCTCACCCTGGAACCAGATGGCCGATCCATAGCTTCTCCTGGAGAAGACTAACAGAGCCATTACATTTGGTCTCTGACGGCCAATCTAGACTGAGCCATAAACACTCAACTTGGCTTAGACCTGCACCACATACTGTTACCACATTTGGCTTCACATGTTTCCACAAATAATGGCTGGTTACAAAATATTATTATATGGATTATTTGGTGTTTTTTTGTGTGTTTTTTAGCATTTTCGCTGTGTTCTCTCATCTCAGCTCAACATTCCTGTCATCTTTCAGCCACGTTCATTTCTACAGTAACGGCTGACCTTGATGCTTTGTTATACCTCAGTGCTCTCAAGCGTGTACAGATAAACACATTAGAAATATATAGAATTGCAGGAATGTTTATTTCCTCATTTTGAGTCTCGCCCAAGACTCCAAACATCCTCAACCTTGCTGGAAGACGACACGAGAGCAAAAACACATCCTTAGCGATGCATCTTGGCGATGTCTTTCAGCTGCTTGGCGAAGGAAGCATGCAGGGCCTGCGATGAGGTCTCCAGCCTGTTGGCGATGTCCGCTGCAGCGCGGAGCATGTCTTCAAAGGCCACGGACTCTTCTCTGATTCTGCTTCGGAAAAGAAGAACAATCTAGGTCACCAGGTGGAGTGTCGGGGAAGGAAGAAACGGGGGCAGATGTGGAGTGAGAGTGAGTGAAAGCAGAGCTATGGATGTTAAATACAATATAAGGGGGGTACTGCATATGGTTCCTGTTAAAGTTGGTTATGTAATAGGAAATACTGTGTAATGGGGAATGCATATGACAGAGAAAACAAGAGGAGAAAATAGCCACTATACCATATATAGCAATATATTTATGTGTAGACATCCTCTTTAGTATTCATGTGGTAAACAGAAACCTTGATACCAATCGAGACCGCAAGCAGAGACACAATGAGGGAGCTCTGCATCATGATATTAATACTCTTTGCTCATTTCTTTTGATTGACATGCAGAACGAAAGACGGGATGCAACGGTTGACATCAACAAAGTCGTCTTTACTCCAATAGGAGGTAAAATATTCCTTGTTTCAGCCATCATTTGAACACTGATCTGAACACAATCTGTTGCCAGTTTTGTTTACGTCTTCAAGATGCCAACAAAACAAGAAAGGACCTTTTCTTAGCTGCTCTCATTACATTTCAGCCTTGACCTCCCACCTTCCTGAAAAACAAGATTAATTGCACTCACTTCTGCATTCCAGCGCTCAACACTTCCCCTTCCAGCTGCTTCTCCATATCTTCTTCAGCTTTCTCCACCACTTCGTGGCAAATCTTGTTGTCCTCTTGGATGCCGATGAGGTTCTCCTTTATCACGTTCTCGTAGCTCTGGTCTTCCAGCTCTGCCCCCACAAACTGCACCAGGTTCTCTATCACGGCCTTGTTTCCTTGCTGGATGGCCTGCAGATAGGCCACCTCCTCCTTCTCGGCCTTCAGCCTCCGAGCCAAAGCGGCGTTGGTGCTGAAGTGGACCGAGCACTTGTCTGGTTGAGGCTCATGCTGCAGCGTAGGTGAGGCCGACGGAGAGAAAGCGGCCGACGTGATCCAGTCTTGCTTGTTTCCCATCCTCACAGGCTCATCGCCAACGGTCTGAGATGTGTCATTGGTGGTTATCGGAGAGTAGACGTCAAAGCCTGAGCCCCAATCTCCACTTTGGCAGAGCGTCGGAGTTGCCATGGATACCCAGGCCAAGATAAAGGACATCCAACAACGCCACATGGTAACCTGGAAAGAGGAGGAGGGGGTGAGTGATGGTGAAACATTTCTGTGAACTTGATCAATAGGAGACTTAAAAGAGTGGTCGGACATGTTGGGAAATATTCGTATTCGCTTTCTTGTCGGAAAAAGATTGACCTCTGCTCTCATGTCGTGACGGTAATTGGGAGGCTCCAGCCAGCAGCAGCTTATCTTATCTTAGCATGAAGACTGGAAACAGCTAGCCTGTCTTTGTCCGAAGATATAAAAGATCAAAATCCGCCTCCCAGCATCATAAAGCTCAATAACTAAAAAGTGGTACAAAATGTCATTTTTATTCTTTGGATTTGTCAAACAGCATGCTAGTCTGTTACGTGTTTATATACATAAAGGGAATGAACTCATTCACTGAATGGCTCCGGTGGTAATTACCAAAAAAAGTCACGGTGCTAAGATAAATACATTTAAATTCATGTTTAAAGACATCTTTAAAAAAGTCGATATCTCTGCAGAACTTTGGAGCAGCGAGGGAATATTAAGTGTGGACCCTCATTTGTACACTGTCACCTCCTTTAAATCAAAGCTTCTCCCCTCTGCCCCTTTAGTAATCAGGGATAAACACTGTAATTCAAACATGATTACACTGTGAATCCAAAGAACCACAGGCTGTTTTTTAATAGGTATTAGCACAGCTTAAACGCTAATCTTATGCCGCTTTCACACTACAAACAACAAAAGCGACAAATCAGCCAAGCGTGGGTCGCTTGTTTGAGAGCTCATTGATATGTTGTTAAAAAGCACTGAGAAGTGGTTAAATTAAATCCCACAAACACAGGGGAGAGTTATTATGCCAATAGAAAGGTGCTCTGGTGGCCTTCAAGGCTGAACCACATTAATGGGACTCAACTCTGACCTCTGATGACCTTTAGACATTTATTGCATTTCCCCATCGTCTTTCTGACACACCATACCTTTAACTGATATAGAAATGTCTTCTATTTAATATTGCAGTGGCTCAAAAGTACGACATCATTTCATACCAATAAAGAGTCAATAAAGATACTTTTTGTATACCATTTAACTGCTTTTATTAAAAACAAAAAAAATTAAAATCTATTTTCAAATTGTTCATATGTGAAATTTAGGAACCAAACAAGCGGACAAATTCAAACTTGGTGCTTAAATTTCATCCAATTTAAGAAACTTGAGTTTTTTACCTGGATTTTTAGATCTGACTTTGACAAATTGGAGTAGTTGGATATTGTTTGAATAACAGACTTTTGAATAAACCAAGCTTTTTAAATGATTTAAACCAAGTAAAGAGTTCAAATCACATAAACTCAATTTTAGTGAGTTTTTTCTAATTATATTATCATTAAGTGGGATTTACATGTTAATATTAAGTATGAATTCATTTTTCTTTTGCAGTTAAATATTCGGTTTCTCATAAGATTCTTATCATTACAGCAATAACTTGCTCCCATGTAAATCCACATGACAACTTTAATTGTGCTTTTCAAGAATAATTACACAACTTTCCTAGAGAAGTTTAATTTATTCATGCTTTTCATGTTTTCTTGTGTTGTGTTTGAATACTGGAGATCGCCTCACATGTTGTGGTTTGGCCACAGCTTAGCAGATGCATGAGGTGTGTAGCGCTGGCTCCCTCAACGCTGACATAACCCTTTTGCAGCAGGGTCTGTGTTGTTTTTGGTAACTAGCGGCTGTCTGGGGATCTTTCATAACATCCATTCACCTCGTAAAGCCTTAGAACTCATGAGCACAGAACAGGGAGGGAGCCGCTTTTTGCAAAGCACAAAAAAATTGTCACAAATGGGGATTTGTTTTCTCAAACTGCCCCTCCAGCATGTCAAACAGCCAAACAGCAACAGTGTCACTTCACCATTTTGCAGACTGCCAGTCTGTTTTTCTGTCTTGTGCATCTGGAAATCTATTTAAAAACCCCAACCAGGCCTGTGAGGTAAGAGGCTTTGCAGAGCACAATAGTTTCCGCTGCAGATGACCTTTCACAGCAGCTTTCAACTTCTAATTGCTGGAGTGAGAATTTAACTTGGTACATAATGCAACGTTTTGTTTGTAGTCATGCTTGCTAGAACAGACACCATAAGTGTTTTATTTATTTTAAGATGAGTTGGGGTGTGTCACAGACCCATTAAACAACCAACTGTTGGCCTCCCTCCCTCCCTCTCTTTCTGATTACTTTCCATGGTGACCTCACATACGTTACAGCAGCTGTAAGACAAGTAGCAAGCCTGAACCTTCAACCCATCCTGACTGCAGGTAGAGACACAACCAAAGAGCTTTGCACCATGACGTTGGAGTAATATATATGCTAATTAATTTTGATTGACATATGCATTGTAAGTGACGGGCTGATATAACCAACTTCAAAGAAAACTATTTAATGAGTTATTTCCAGAGGTGACACGTGTCACGAGGAATGATTGAGGGTTTTTTTCTTTGGACTGATTGAATATTTCGGGTATTATTTCCTCCATGAGCATTTACAACTCTAATAGATGTAGCGTAATCATTCTTTGTCCGTTTGAAAAGTCTACATTTTGTGTAAATCTAATTGCAGCGCTGGAGAAACCTTTTATTCCTCTGAACTTTTGCTGCACTTCTGTTGTATGCATAAAAATCAACACCATATGTGACAACACGTCCAGCCTTATGACAGAATGCAACCAATGGAAATATAATTAATCCTAAAATATAACTTTAAGAGTGTCTGGTTTCAATTACACTTGCAGCAGCAAAAGGCAAGTCAGAAGGACATTTGGTGACATTACTCGGTTCCTTCAAGGCCTGCTGACTGGAAGCACACATGCTGCTCTCTATGTCACAGATTGGCAGGAGCGGTTGCCTTTGTCTTCAGAAAGTATCTGCACAATTTCCACAATGGTTTAGTTAAAACTGTCTTTGTGTTGCTCTTTGTGGCCTGTAGTGGCCCTTTTTTTTTTTTTTTTTTTTTTTGGCTTTGCGGTGAAGGATCTGTCATTGTATTGTGACTTTTATAGGCTGACTTTTCTTTTGGCTTAAAATAGCGAAAGCACGCCTGTGGAGGGAAAGAAGTCCACTGCCAACAGCTCAGAACACCATTTGGCAATTTCAGATCTGGTTAGTAATCTTGAAGAAATGCACTTTGTTTAGTGGTTCTTAATTCAAATACATTCTTCCATTCTGTTGCTGTTCATCAGTTCTTTCTCAATCGATCGTTTAATCCTAAAAATGCTCAAGTTTTCAAATTGTTTTATTTTGACCAACAACCCAAAAGTGAAAGCTATTAAATTTATGACCAAAAAAGCAGCAACTCGACGTCATTCTTGAGCTGGAACAAGGCAACGTTAGACATATTTGCCTGAAAATAGTTGCCGGTGTTAAAAGTGCATTCATAATTTGAAACTCATCCCTGGAAACATCCTTAGCTGCGGTTCAGAGCTAATCTGAGTGTTTGTGTTGTAGCGGCAGCTCAACCCTGTGGCCCCTCTTGTCAAAGCCCAAACAGGTGGGTTTCACAGGTGTCGCAACCCTCCACTGATCCAATGTTGTTATAACAACTAGGCCTTACAGGTTCTGTGTTGCTATACAGTTAAAACATAGGTTATCATGTAAATCTGGAGAGATATTTGGCATCATAAACACACACATGTATATCTCAACACACAGAAAAAAGGTCACTTCTCTAGTTCTCTTACCTGCATTTCTGCAGTATTCCACAAGCAAACACCAACTTAATTATCTGTATATAATACATACAGATGCCATACAACTTCAAGTTATACTTCTCTCCTTCTACCAGTGGACTGACTGTGAGAAAACCCCAGCTTTCCATTCTACAAATAAAGTTTTAAAAACCCCAAAACAAAAACTTACCAATCTCCAGTTTTTTTTTTTTCACAGCTAAATTCTGCCACCTCCACTTTTTCAGTCAAGCAAACCGATCGAAAAAGGCTCGGGACGACCATTCACAGGCACAGAGAACAAATACTCACTTGGTTTCCTTCTTCATGTCAGGGAAAAAAATGCAGACACACGCACACACAATTAGGGGTTTGGCTGGAGAGTGTGGTCGTCTGTGTGCCCCCGTCTGCCGTTGGAGGGGAAGGTAGGGGAGGTTTTCTCTTTTTTTTAGGAAAGGCTGAAAGTGAATGATTTCTTTCTTTGCAGTGGAAAGAGGGGCTGGCAAAAGGAGGGGTAACGAGGGGGAGTAATCTACTTCACATCTGGTGGGGGACAGAGGAAGCAGGAGGGTTCTTTGGTATGGGGGGAAACGTCTTTTATAACCAAGACGGATATACATTGTATTTGTCTTAGAAAGTATGTACCTAGGTAATTTAATAATATGACAAAAAATACCAGAATACCTCTTTAAAATACCTTCATCCCGGCAGATGACTTCCAAACAAAGTCATGCTGTTGAGTTGAGTTGTGATTTAAAAAAAAAAGAGAGAGAAAATTACTACCATCCATCCATCCATCCATTTTCTACCGCTTATCCTGTATTCAGGGTCACGGGGGGGTTGGAGCCGATCCCAGCTGTCATTGGGCGAAGGCAGGGTAGAGAAAATTACTTGTGATACTAAAAAAATATTCTTTTAAACTTCATAGTTTTGCGTTAAATTTCCAAAACCAACCTGTTGATTTTATGAATGGCCGTATGCAAAGGTATCTTATTTGAAGTTACACCACATGCAGTCAACTTTCATCACATTAACATGGCGGTATTACAGGGTCATTTTATGCCTTCATTTATGTACATGCATGCTTTACCTATGCCACTTATTTTACTGATAATCGCATGATTTTCTTCTGTTTTTGTGGTTTAATATTGTTATTTAAACGTTTCCCTTAATTCTCCCTCTCTTTGTCATGGCTTAAGATCCAGGTCATTACAATTTGGGGGGGTCGTCCATCCTTTTTGGTCCATTTTGGTAGCTTTGATGGTCTATTGGAGCGGCTCCTGCATGTGTTTGTGATGGTTTGGTCATAGTTTGTTCCACTTTGTTGGTAGCATGTTTTGATAAATGAATCCATGAAGCTTAATGTTTTTGGGATGGTTTCCCTGAGGATTCCCTATAATGCTGTCCTCCCTTTGAAGAGCAGAGTTTGTGTCCTAATTATAAATCTGCAATGAACGTGTATTTTTGTAAGTGTTTTACAGTATTTGACCAACAATTTCCATATCGTACCGTAGTTAAGTTGTTAAACCCATGCTCTGTCCTTGTCTTTGTAGAGTTGTTTCACTAGCATCGTAAATGGAGTCTGCTTCTGCCACTCATCCATGGTGAAGCTGTCACGGTTCCCAGCAGCTGCACAGCACATTTGGATAAAATAACCATGATTACAGAAGAGCAATAAAAGACGATACTTACCATTTAGATTAAAATAGAAATGGAACGGTTTCTCATCTAATGTTGTAGCCGTGTTTGTTTTGTTGACAATTTCTACATCCACATTGCTTTTTAACGCCAGGTATGAATGAAAATCTTTTTCATTTCCTCTCCCCCTCGCTGCACAGATGTTTTTGTCTCTCCGATGCAGGATAATAGACAGCCCAAATGCTAGAAGAGGTTATGCACATGTTTCTGGAATAGTGCCACAGGCAGGTGGGTTAACTGAAAAATAAAAATAAATAAAGTTTTTAATCTCGGAGATACATGACAGCTGCTCATGGCAACCAGTAATCCAGATCAGCAGTGATTTGAATGATTCATGATACCTACTGCAGAACAATGTATCACCAGAGGCTGAATTTTAAAAGGGCATGGAAGAGATCTATGATTTTTATCCACTTCTAATCGGCAACCAAGGCGTAACAAAATTGACAGGTCCCTGGCACATGTGAGATATCTAAGAAGAGGATTAAAAGCATTTAAATCATATCCGATAAAGGCACGTAGCATCTGAGCGACTGGTTGTTGCTTTTATAATATAAAATAAATAAATTATTGAAGGCAAATTTGAATCATTGTCATATTATTTACTCTAACATTTCAAAGAATCTTGAACAATCACTCGACACCAACATGTTAGTCACACATGTTACCGTCCTATAGCAGAAGACCAGATGGTCTTTTCAAACATCGCAGTGTTAAAAGCCCTCAGCCATGTTTAGACATGCATGTAGCATGTCCAGGTTCAGGAGGCACCATATGGGAGCTGTTTTTCATTCTCAATGCAAACCATGTACTTCTATTCTCAATGCAGCAGCTTCCATTAAGTGGGTAAGAAAAAAACATGTTTTAGAGGCATGTTTTTGAATTTTTCAACAGGTAGAAAAAGCTGCATTTCATAGCCGAGTGAGGATTTCTTTGGAGGGGAAATTAATCATCGAACTAAATGTCCTTAAATCCTCAAAGTGATCTGCTTTTTCTGAGACATAGAGGATTTGTCTTATGTGACATGTTTTGACGATTAAAGCTTAACAATGGTAATTTCTTAAAAAAAGTAATCACTGCACTGCAAAACAGAGTAAACTCATCTGATGCTAATCTCTAAAATATGTATGCTCATGTTCAGGAAAATTGTTTTGTCTTTCTCAATATATTGCAATAGAATTTGTCCACATTTGTTACGACACTATCTACTATACCATCTTTAATTTCAAATGATGCATTAAATATGGATTCACACAGCATTCCACTGGAGTGTTTACAAAATACATAGATTGACCATGACCTTGAATATGTTTGACCGAGAAACTGTTTTCAGCGTTTTCTAATTGACCAGCACCGTGTGTGCCCCGAGGGCTGTTATTGACCAAGGCCGAGGACTCGGCGCTCTCTGCAGCCACTTAGCCACAGCAGTGCACAAGCAATGAGTGCAACAGCGTGCTGGTGCTGATAAACTGCTAATCCACTGTGGGAGCTCCTCTCAGCGCTCACAACCAGTGTGCTCTGCCACTTTATCCATGTTCCATTCTACAGCTCAGATTGGGGAGCTTTGGGGACTAACGGGCAGGGATTTTTGCCCGTGTTGATATCTAAAACGTGTCAAATTGTGTGCAACAATTAATAAATCTATCACTGGAAATGTTCTGTGAAATTTAGAGCTGTTGCCAGTGGATATTCTGTAACAGTGACATATGACATTCCTGAGGGCGCCGACACACCAGACTGACCTCATATAACAAGCAGCAACAAAGGCCTGATAATGGCACTCAAACGCTTTGCAGTGACATGCGTGTATATCCTGACATGAGCAAATGCATGACAGGAAATGCACAAAGCAACAAAGCAGAATTTGAATCCAAAAAGCAAAAATAAACACGATAATCTACCTCGACTGTATGAATTGAGGATATTTCTAATGAAAAGTTGCATTTGGAGGTTAAGAGTGATATCTTTTTTTATAAAATAAAGCAAAAAAAGGAATTTAAAGTATATTTAACTACTATTTCTAGTTCCTTTTGGACATTTCTAGATAGACAGTTAGCAAAATGGCTAAATACATTTTTACTATACCAGTAAATCAGGTTACACTGTAATTCTTACTGGCATCTTTCTGCTTGCATGCTTAATGAAAGCCTTCAGTACATTGACTCCTTACTGTAAAGCTGCACAGTTCCACTGCCTTGCCTTGATTCAATCTTGTGCAGCCAGCATCAGGATGTGGAACAACCACACAAACTTTTGTTTTTTTTAAACAGCTTTTCAGTTTCTGCTCCTGACGGTGATATCCTCCAGATGCACCAAAATATGACTATTATGATCTTAAATAACATTATGCTTCCTTATATTACATGCATTTTTGAGAATTTGACATGTATTTTGAATTGCATACCCTTAAAAACATGAGTTTGCTCTTTTTTTTACCAAATAGTCAGTGTGTTGCTGTACATACTGTAAGAGCGGCGCGTTCAAAGGCACAAGATGAGCTGTGATTGGCTATGATTGATGTAAGCCCGTAGCACACCCGCTGCTTCTGTATGATACTGGTCCCTTCTAATCCCACCGCATTACCAAGAGGGCCACAGGTTAAAAAAAAAGATACCAAAAGTTCTCATCACGCCTCTGCAAACTCACACTTGACTGCACTGAACGCTGCACATCTTGTTCCCCTAAAAAAAAAACACAGCACCTTAATCCCTCAATGGTGCTTAAACTGCAGGTCCATAAGTTGCATCCCCGTTGCAGCCAAAGGCACTTGGTTCTGCACAAGCTGCCGGGGCTTTGTTAAGTGTTTGACAACAGATGCCACCCGCTAAAAAGAAAACACAGACCTCCATCCAGACCTCATTATACAAGTCAAGCAGCAGGAAATGAGACAGCCTGAGGATATTGTGAATACATATCAATCAGACTGAAGCTGATTTGGACCAATGGAAACCCTGCACATCAGACGCCGTGTTCTTTTACATCCCAGTTTTCTTAGCTTACGTTAACGTGATTATATATCCCTGGATAAATATGAGATCAATGGTTGGAAGGCAAGTCAAAATTTAATCAGGCAAACATAATTAGCCAGTTTGTATGCTTCCCGGAAACAACAAGGACAGAATGGATGGCTTAATAATGTCATCTCACAGTTATGTCACCACTTAATGGAAAGGCTACAAAACTATATTGCATTTACATTTAATGATGGACCTGAATATTATATTACTAAGTAACGCCAGCACAATGTTATTAAGTTATTAAGTTAGTAAGATGTTCACATATAGAAGGATTTTCTTTATTATTAAATCATTTTACATCCTATCTGGTTTGTTTGTTTCCATATAACATTAATATGTATTTTTGGAATTAATGTAACATCTGAAAAGTGAAGTTGTGCTCTTAATTCAGACAACTTTGCACATTACTGACTATTTAACTACAATGTCATTAAAGGCTCGGTCGTCTTCCACAGTGTCACTGGTCATTAAATTCAAGGGAAATAACGCTCAGTTGACTCCTTGCCCATTTCTTTCCTATTGTTCTTTTATTGATTTATGTGGTTTAAGGGAGACGGCAGGAGGGGAATAAACTCCCGGAGAGGAGCCAGAAGAAGCTCTGATTACCTCCACATACTGAGACCTATAAAGTAAATGGGGTGTCAGTTGTTACACATTACTAATTTCAAAAGAACGGTATAATGTCAGTAAATCTTAAGTGGATCTATTACTGAGTATATGGTTTGGTTAAGTGTCTCATCCAAATTATTGTGGTCTTAGTTTCGGGTCTTGCCTGTGGGTTTACTTACTTATTCTAGGACTAAGGTTGCACAATCTTGACCAGAAGGAGAAGCTCTGACCCCTATTTTGAAAATGACCATGAATTGTGTCGAATGGGATAACTGTGTGATCTTTCTGGTGGTTTTCGTTGGACTTCCTGTCCTGGAACTAGCTAGTAGCTGTAAATGAAAACGCCTACCTTGCATGTTTTGCTTATTTAAAGTAGCTGTGATGGCAACGATTTGAGGAGTGGTGATAAAAAAAAATAATAATAAATGGATAAAAAATGCTTTCCCTGATGGAATATTTATGTGTTCAGGAAGTGAAAGTATTGAAAGCTGGCACCTGATGGTTTGGGACCCAAAAGTTGCAGAGCAGTCATCTTTATCATCTTCTTACTGTGAAATTATGCATTTCTTTATGTCAAACGACAATACACATTAATCACTTTTCCTGAAACTGTGCCAGTGTTGGCGAGCCGGCTAATTTTTAATTGCAGTCATTTGGAAAAATGTAAAAAACAAACAATGAATGGCTTTTTAAGAAAAAACAAAACATTAGATAATATGACGGCGACACGCAACATCCACCATTCAGTACAAGCAGCCATGCAAAGCATTATAAAGAACATAATGGGGACAAGCAAGACTTTTATTAACATATTGCACTGTGATGAGACCAAAATACAATCAAGCTGTTTATCAGCTGAACTAAAGATGGACTTTTCTTCATTGTGCACAGCTGAGGTTTAGTTCAGACCTCTGGCCATTAAGCTTGATGTAGTCCTTGCCGTAAATAGGAGAAATCAAAGCAGGATAGGAAATACCTCTAAAGAAAACAACATTTAAGAGCTCTTGGTGTTCATTCGCCACGGTCAAGCCGAAACAAATCTCAAATGGCAAAGTAAAGTTTTTAATCTCCTGCAGTCTCCAACACACGAATCCCCAGTCCCCACGAATCCCTATTTTTGGTCCTTTTTTTTTTTTAACCCTCCTTCCCCCCTTGTCTCCCCCTCTCCGAGCAAATATCCATGAAGTTAAGAATATTGTTAGAAAAGCGATAAGGGGACCTTTAGGCAACAATTTACTCAATATAGCAAGTAAAGAACTGTGTCAGTCATACCATGTAAGTCACAGTTGGAGATTCACTCGCTGAGGTTGTTAGATTAAGGTCACACACATTGATCCTTTTTTCCCCCCGATTATGATACCTTTGATCTTTTCCATACATCTACTGTACATGGACAGAATATTTCGTAATGTGTAAGAGAGGAAGTCATGGATTGATGCGTTTGATTTTATCTGGGGGGGAAATTAACTCAATGAACGGTTTTCCTCTCAGATGGTTTTATTTGAAGTATTTTAGAACTCTAAGGAAGTGAGAATATCTAGTACAACATAGGGGAAACGATACATTTACATATTTTTTTCCTTTCATATCCCCTTGATCATCATATCTTAAAAAATACTCCATCTTATCAAGTCTGTATTCAGTTGTAAATCCCTCATTTCCATAAGACACAACCTTCGCTGCTGTGGCTTGGTCTTGAAGAATTGAAAACCGTATAGAAGAATATCAAACGTGTTTATTACTTTGTTAAATATCTGCAACAAGTTGATTGAGTTTGGAAAAAATAGCTTGTAATCTGCGTGAAATGGACATTTGTGAAACCATATCAAGAAGGATAACTGGGGTCAGCTGAAGTCAATCCCACTCTGTGAGTCTGCTGTCGGTAATGGAAGGAGGTCAGTAGGAGAAAAGTGAGTATCAAGACCCCAGCTGTGCTTTCATCCAAGCAGGGTCTACTAATCAATACCAAGCAGTCAAAAGAGTCATGTAGAGAAATGGCGAGGGTCAGGGTCGCAGATATCGAGCCAGCCTTGTGTGTCAAATTGAACTCTGGAATTCCAGGGGCGCAGAGGGCCTTTGGGTGCTGATCCATCCGAATGAAGAAGAACAGAAAGAATTCATTTTATTTCTCCCACTGTAACTCGAATATGATCTTCAAATGTCATCATAAATAAGTTATGGAAGGCGTTTTTTACCTTTTTATCCTCTGCCACAGTATTTGATTGCAGGAAAAACACTCAATTCCATCCTTAATTCGTCCTTTTCCTCGATGTTGGTTTGCAGACGGACAGGCTGCTCTGCTGCCATGCCATTGGCATTCAGATCACACCGGTGCCGAATGCACTCAAGATAGCTCTGAGGGAATCGGGCTGTCCTTCAGTCTCCCGTCCGTTTACCTTAATAATGGGATTTCCACACATTACATACAAACTCACTCAACGCTAATGTGGGAGAATAATATTTCCGGGGGAGAAGGTGCACTCGAGTCCCAAATTGAATTTATAACGTTACATTGACTTTAAAAAAAGGCTGTGGCACGTGTAATGCCCAGGAAATAATAGCCTGCTCCAGTGAGCGGCCAAGCACCAAGCAGAGGATTAAATGGTGGTGATGCTCTGGATTTGCCTCACGCTGGGACACTCCTTTGTTCCAAAATATGAACACTGATTTTTAGCTTACTGTAAACATGTTGTAGTTGAACACTTTTAGTGCTGTTATCCAGACGCGTGCTGGGTCTGGAATCTCTGGTGTTTTCGTCTTCTTAATCCTCATTTCCTTTGTGTTTCCTGCTCTCTCACCTTCGCACGCACACATACAAATACACTCGCACGATCATTATTGACATAATATTTTATGAAATTTGACAACGGCTGATTTCGCTCAGTGATCGCATTAACACCTGTATACAAAACTCCCGTCTTAAGCGTCACACAGACGCACAAAAGTCAGCCGTTTCATTTTAATGAATTGCTTGATCTCTGGAGGTGGAGGGAACTACTTCCCCAGATTGTTGAATGCAATCAGCATAGATATTGCTTTGTTTGAAAATCGCTGATAAAGCTTTGTCCAAACAAACATCTGTAAGCGATTTCTTTGATGTGCATTGTATAGTTTTTGTATGATTATGGAGCATGTCACTCATACATCTTTCATGTCTCATTTGAGGATCACTGTGTCAGCTTTCCTGCTAGAATCCTAAATGTTGGTGTTTGCATGAGCAGATGGGCTGATGGTGCTGTGTTCAGACACCTCCACCTGCTCTCACCACCCGCTGAGGTGATTTAGTTGTTCATTAGGTGGTTTCTTCCAAAACCAGGAGACAAACGGACATCTAGCTCAAATATGTTTTATGGGCTACACAGAGGGAGGCTTTATATTGATGTTGTAAGTACTTAGTACTGTGTGTGTGTGTGTGTGTCCTGAACTCCTGATGACTCTGCAGCCTGTTACCGGATGATGAGACACCGTCACAGCCGCTAATAGTTTTGACTCTGCTAAAAAGTAACCGTACAAGCTTTTCCGCATCGGTACTTTTCATTTAGTCATTTTGTAAATAAGCACTTAAATGTTAGCACAACAACGAAATGTAATTTCATCACTATGCTTCAAGAGTGTGCTGACATAAAGTGTGTGGCAGGACTAGTCAATTGCAACTATGGTGTGCACAACATTTTTTTTTTAAATTGCCTTGAATTGCTGCTGGAGGAAGTAATACTCATTGTGCATTTGTTATTTTGTGTTACAACCATCAATGAACACCATTGAAACTAGGGATGATTCTGTTGATGTTGCTTCCTTAAGCCCCACTCTTAAATTAAAGATGTTTCGAGGAGGACATTCATGCTCCCCCGCATGGACTTTTGTACCTGTAGCGCCACCTGCAGGACAAAAAAACGCACCACTGTTGAGGCTCTAACGGAAGCAAAAATTACGAGTATGTCGTTGTACAAATAATTTCACAAATAAGTTGGACCTTTTCGTTGAGAAGTAATCTTTCCGAGATCAAGTATAAAGTTGTAGCTTCTATGGGCTGCTAGCATGGATTTAGACATTAAACATTGTTCTTGTCATATTTTGAGATGTTTGTCTGTCATTGCTGCAGTTCAGCAAGCAGTTAGCATAAGAAACTGTAACTATCAAGGCCAACAGTGATAAACCACTGCAGGGTTCGCTGATGTGCAAAATGTTAATAAGAAGTTATTAAATCTACTTGAAGCACAAACAACTCTTAATAACATTAGTTTATAATTGTTTTGCTTTCATATGAAGCCTCAGCTGTGGCTCCGCACCACAGAGAAGCTGTGTTTGCTATGACTCGCTAAGTCCCTGTCAGTCTTCCTCTCAAGGTTAACAGCCTCCCTCCAGCTTGCTGTAAAACCGTCCTCAAAGATTGGACATGCTTTATGTGATCATTAAGTTGGTTGCACGGAAGCCACGCGCCTAATTGAACACATGATATAACGTGTCATTGTAAAGCCACGTTGTCCGTTGGCGAGAAGCGAACAAAAAAAACGGCAGAAACTTTACAGGTCGGCCTCGTCTCGGCCGATTCATTCCCCGTTACTCTCAAACACCACGTGGATGATGAAAACTTAATAAAGAGTAAGGAGACTCGATTGGATTTTCTCAACAACCGTTCATCTAATCGACTTCACACTTGGCTGGTGCGTTAATGAACGGGGTGCAGAGGAAAGTGCTAACTCGTGAGATCTACAGGACATAGTAGTGTGTTATAGACACACTGTATAATGTAGAGCCCTCCATATTGACTATTACACCACCAAACAGCATGCTTGATACAGTTTTTATTCCGTCACAGCTTTTTAAACCTCTTCATGGAGCAAAAAAATTAAAATACAAAGTGTCATAATTGATGCCAAGGTCACGGTGTCCTGTCAACGGTTTAAAGCAGTCTCTTTTACAATGGTGGTCTATGGGGAAAATCTTTTTTTTTTTCCACTGTAATAGCACTGACAAACCCGAGGCCAATGGAAAAGATTGGAAGCAAGGCTGAGCGGTGGCACTGTATCCAGCCCTTATCATTCAGTACATTGAAGAACAGATAAAGACAGACAGAATGGGACAGGAGGTCAACGGGACATATTTGTTTTATCGATGGACGTCATTAGTCATCGTGTGAAGCGCACACACTTCCCAGCTCAGGACCCAAGGGAGTTGTAGTGTTGAGTGTGAAGTTGTTTGGATTGGGCACTTATCGAGAAATACCAGAGGCAAAGCAATGGGTCAATTCTGTACAGGAACGTATTGAACAGCCATTGCACTCGTCTAATTAAAATGCTCAGAAAGGTTTGATTGAGTAGGTCAATGCTCTCCAACTGGATTTTCTTTCTTTGTGGCCATCATTCTCCACAAAGAAATGTTTTAAAAGACACATTTTTAAGAATGCACTCATTGTCCCCTCCCCTCCCCGCAGTTATCCTTTGCACTTATGAACTACGGTTCTCCTTAATACCCTTGTCCATTGATGGCAGCACGCATTTTCCAAAAGAGTATGGTGGACACCCCCTTCTGTCTGTGCGTGTGCTGTTCTGGGTCAAGGGCTCAGTTCAGGACAATGCTGTCTTGCTCATCTCACATTACTGTGCTTAGTTACAAAACAAGCTGATGGCATGGCTTTGGTCAGGGTCAAACCCTGTCGTCCAGCTCTATATATCCAATTCCATGTTGATGCAGGGAATAACTGTTCAGCTATCATTATGGCTCAGTGCTGATGGATGATACAGGTATAGTACGAGGCACTGGTCCACACCTGCATAAAAGTCTGCTTATTTTTGTATGCTTCTACCAGAAAGGTGGATGCCGTGAGACTATCATGCTCGCATTTCACCGACAAGGGAAATGGGTAAGATACTGTGTCAACATCGGCCCTCAGTATTTATCTGTGTGATGTAATGTTTGTTGGTATGGAGAGTTAAAAAGTTTGGTTTGGTTCCTGTCGGACTTTACTGCTCTGTGCCTGAGACCCACTATCTGATTGATTATTGTGATTGCTGGTTTTGGTGTGGTGAATCAGATTTTGTTACCTCTATTTGGTCACTTCAGACATTATTCCCACTTGCTAGAAAACAACAGCCCAATAGAAACCACAAGTCACAATCCCATAAAGGTACGAGGACAGTGATGAGTAGTTGAGTCCCAACAAGGGTATTTATTTCAACAAGAATTTTTCAAATCCACAGCTGATTTGTTTTAAACCTGGAAAGGTCGCCGTACTTTGTTCCAGAGTAATTTCCGTTTGCAAACCATTCGTTCATTGCTTTGAGCCCAAAATTTAATACAGAAAATGATCCAATTATGCAAATTGTTATACACGCTTATTAATTTTGAAGGGTATGAACTGAGTTTGTTTATAGAATGTCAAATACACAAACAATGTACTCGTGAAAGGACGATAAGTTTGTTGGCAATTATCTTTTAAAAAGATATATTTTTGTTCGTGCTTGTAATGTGTCGGTGGTTTAATTTTGTGCTGGTTCATAGTTTTGGTCATTAGTGAGGTGGCGGTCACATTTCTTGGCTGCAGCTGTATTATTTTGCCAAGGAGACATCGTTTGTGATGCGTAACATTATACCAGGTTGTAGGGCCGCCAAGTAGTTCGCTCTGCTGGGGAAACTCTGTCATGACCCAACTTCTGAATTATACTGAAAACAGTTTCCAGTATTAGATTATTTAGAAATATGTGCATAATAGGTCTGTGTTTGTGCCAATATGATACATCTGCAGTAACCTATTATCGGCCAATTCAATTGGTTAGACTCTAGCTACTACGGAGGTCTCACTGTCAATCAGGCCGATGCATTAGCTTTTTCCTCACTGCTAGCAGGAATGCTAATGCTGTCACAGTGTAAATTTAACAAGCCACTATCAAATTATATTAAAAAAAAACAATGTTATGCCATATTTAAAGCTACAAATACTACCAAAGACTACCGCACAAGAGGCTCAAATGAGATGATCTCAAAAAAAAAAAAAATTCAAATAATAACTTTGCTTGAGAAAATTGAGAATTTCTTTTTATTGCACAAACACAGCGGGTCAATTTAAATAACTGGCTTGTTTTCCAAAATGTGAGCAGCAGGAGTTTACAGGAAGAGGTGGTGACAGTTCTAATTTTCTATTTTTAAATTTGTAATTTTCATACTGTGCTGTCGCCATGTGCAACCAATAATTGACATGTCACATGACACATATTGGTATGTTCCTTTAATATACTTCCTCTGGCTTTGCATATTCTTGTTTGAAGATCCTGCACTTTTTATATGCAGTTCTTTGTCACACACACACTTTATAGAGGACTTCCAGGGAGCACTCTGCAGCTCTGTGCAATTCCCTAATTCATTTTCATCACAGTAAGTGAATGTGAGAGGACATTTGAATCCCTTAAAGGGGAAGTCAATTAAGAATACCTGGTGATTTATTGTCTGCTATATACATTTTCTTCTTCTTCTCATTTGACACCAATTTTACAACATATTTTAATTAAGTTGATAGGTTTTGTCATATGAAGCACTAGTTGGTTGTCAGTTTTACAAAGTTCACTTAAAAAGCTTATGACACAGATTTATGATACCGTTGCTGTATTTGAATGGAATACAAACCATCCATCTCACCTCTTTGGCGAAGACATCTCAATCCTATCAAAATGTGTCTGAGCCAATTTGTCAAATGAACTAAAAGTAAACAACGTAACAGGCCTGTCTAATGTAGATCAGATGATTACCGCTGTTGTATGCAGATTAATGCTGCTCTGTCACTAAAAGTTTCGGAAATGATTATCGAGTGACAAATGAGAAACTTAGAAATGACTCGGATCAGTATTTTATAGTTCTATCAACTCTCAGAATAAATGTAGCCCAAAAAGAATCAAATACTACCATTTTGAAACACATTAATCACAGTCTATCAAAGGTCTCCATGCTGCTGTAGTGTGACAAATGGACCTATTAGGTGCTAATTAGACCTAGGTTAATGCGATGGAAAGCAATGACAGAGTGAGGGATGTACTTCCACTGCGAGGAGCCTCAGGGGGCATGACTAATAATGTTTTTAGTCCTTAAGTCTCGCTCCTGACTGACAGTTTTGATAGCCTCCAGTCTTCGCCATCAATAGAGATGTTTCCCACCCCCTGAGAGGTCATTTCTCCCAAGAATGAGACATTAATTAAACATAGAAAAGCCCCCATGACAGTGTTAGTGTCTCTTGCCTGTGTTTATATTTTACAAAGTGAGGGGGGCCTCAGTCTTATTAGTATTAGGAGGCCTAACACAAACCTTTTCTGTAGTTTTCTATGACCTCAATCTTTACTGTCAGTGATTTAGAGCGTTTGCATGTTCAGTTACACTCTGCATAACATTCATGGTGACCAGAGGATGAACCCGAATGACTTTTGGTGATCTCTTGGCTTTTCACCTCATGCTATAATGATGTTGATATTTCGTGATTCATTTTCGATGCGTTCTCGTGAAATTTGCTACAGACATTCATGGTGACCTGAGGATGAATCCTAATGAATCTGGTGATGTTGTTTTCATCCAGCACCACAATGAGGTTGATCATTGGGGGGGTTTGTGTGTGAAACGTGTGGGTGGATAGATTCATCACGTCACCGAGTCACATTTGGGTACAATGTGGATTTTGCATTATTGTCTTTTATGGTGATAAATACGCACACGTTTTGGTTTAGCCCACACGTGATGACAAAGGAAATATGAGGCTTGATGAGCCACTTCACTCCCACACAATTACTGTCTTGTAGGCTATAGGCAACCATTGTTTCGGATTTGTCACTGAACCCCTTGCTTTGGGCGACAAAAGATGAATGAATGAGAAGATGACTCTTCTTCATTTTTTTTTTTGCAGCGTGGCAAAAAAAAAAAAGATCTTTTCTGTCGTACCTATGCCAAATGAGCCTCTTTAGAAATATTTCCATGGCTATCTGCAGCTGTGCAGTGTGGTGAAGTGGTGCTCCCTTCAATGATTTGCCTGCAGAAATTCATTATCTTGAAAGCAAGTGTGGCAAAGACCGTGGGCAGGTGGTATGGGGTAATTTCACATTTCTCCTGTGTCCTGTGAGTGAAGATGCCACTTTGTATTACCTCTGTGTAGTGGAAGAGCACATCGGCGTGATCTGGCCAACTGTCAGTGCAGCTGAAACAAGTTGGCGTTGATAGCCAACTGATTAAACGAGGAGTTTGAAAGTCCACTGCAGTAATCCGTCTTCACTTTCTAATTGCAACTCAGACAGGACGTTGGTAATATGTTTTTGATTGGGTTTCGTAATTAATATGTAACGTCATGTATTTTCAAGGATGCAATGGTCACAAGTTTTTTTCTTGTGGCTGTAAAGTTTCTACTGAAATCCTAACAGAGGGGACTAATTTGAAGACGTGTGGAGTGATGTGAGCCGTATTGATCTTATCGCCCGGCACACTGAGAGCCATTTCACTACGTTGTACAATATTAGCCAGCGATGACACTCCACCTGTGCTCCGTAGGTGAACTGATGCCAAAAGAAAGAGAAACTCTGAGCAGTGTGTGGTTGTGTTTTAAAAGAAAGTGTTCAAGATCAGTCTCTAACATCTGCAGCAGCGTGTCATCATTATCTCAAGCTGTATCGCAGGAGGATTATTATTATTTTAACAAAAAAACATACAAATGTGGGATGAACTGCCTCACCAGAGCTACTGTAAACATGCCCCCCTATTTTGATCATGCTATATTTGTCTCCGCAACGATAATAGATCTCATGTTATCATAGATTTTCAGTTATCTTGAAAGCATGACAACACATGTGTGGGAACCACAGGTGCACATAGGAGATGTGACATGTGTCACGGGTGGGAATTCATTGCTGTCTTTCATCATCACTCAGTCAACACACACTCATACTGAACACAAACACACACACACAGTGTGGGCTCTCTTCTGCTGATTCTCAGAGTTGGCACCATTAAAGCCGACTCTGCTGCCGTGGACACTTCTCCTTTCCAGAGTTTAGACTGAAGCAGCAGAGTGATCGTGCTAATCAGGTGTGGAAAACACCCTCGACACTAACTGCCTCTGCTGCCGAGCAGTCAACTCAGAGATTAGAGGACGATGCGCCCCAACTCCTATTGTTTGCTGTGATTGGGAATCCAATTTCGTGTCCGATAAAATTTGTCTCTTTTAGAAAGGCGTCAATACAAAGTCTCGGCGTGTAGCAAAGTTTTTAACATTTAGAAATGACATAAATGTCATAAATCAAGGATGATGAAATGAATGCTTGCCAGCCAATATACTGACGATATACTTTTCATAAAATACAATTCAAATCTAAACATATATTACATAATTCAGTAATAAGGAAGCAATGATGCTGAGGAAAAATCTAGAATTGGGGGGAAAAAGGGAAGCCACATAATGTATGTTATGTCCAGTAAAACTCATCCAATCTAAACTTGGCCTCAAGCAGTGGAGGTGGAGAACGGCAAGCACGGTTTCTCATTAGCTAGGTGTCTTTTCCACCCTTTGAGGGTATGTAAATAAGGAACACTGCAGGGGAAATAATAATAATAATACATGAAATTAAATTTGTTTTCCCAATATCATATCTGTGTTTGCTAGTGCACCATGGTGTAATATTGCAGACCATGAATGAAAAATATATTCGAGGCTGGCCCAGGGGTCACTATCTCATCAGCAGTGTCCTACTGCAGGATGTCATTATTAAAAAAATAATGAATGTTCGTTTGAATGACAAACATCAAAGTATATATTGATTTTCTAAGCAAGCGCACCTTAGTACATATGGTGCTGCAGAGTCTGGTAAACAGACGTTACAAAGTGATTTTCAAAGACAGTAACACTGTGAAATGTGCTGCCGTCTTGAGATCCTATAGAACATGTGTGTAAAGGCGTTTGTAGTATTTGTCATGGCTTTGATAAGTGGACCTCATGATCCTTTCATGACACAAGGTCATTGGCTCTTGGCTGATCAGAGAGAAACAGCATCGAAAAGGAATACAAGCAGTTAATTAAACAGTAAATGGACTGCATTTATATAGCGCCTTTCTATCTTACCGGACAATACAGGATAAGAGGTAGACGATGGATGGATGGAGTTGCCCATTCATACACACATTCATTCACACATTCATTCATACATACACACAATCATACACGCATTCATTCATACATACACACAATCATACACGCATTCATTCATACACACAATCATACACGCATTCATACCTTACCAATGGTGGCAGAGCTGCAAAGCAAGATGCTGATCTGCGCATCAGGAGCAACTTGGGATTTAGTGTCTTGCTCAAGGAAACCCCTTTAATTTTGTTACATAGTGATTTGTTATCATTAGATTTGTTGCTCTGTCCTTTTTATTTATTTATTTCTGTATCAGAAGTACTTTTTAGGTTACATGGTGTCTTAAAAATAGTTGCTATTGTCTACTTTTAGTACAAATGACCTATACTGCTAATTTGACTCAATCCTGATTGGGGTCTTCATGTAAAGCTATTAAAAAGGTAATATTTTCCAGTCGTATGGCCAAATTATATTTCCGAATTGATTTTAATGGCTGCGTTCAACACTGAAGAGTTTAGCCATTATTCTGAATGCCATATTTGTCGGGCCTGAAAGTTATAATAGCTTTTATTAAATTGACTTTGCACTTTAAACAGGGAAGAAAACATTAGATGCATACTGGCACACCTTTAATCAGTAACTGATTAATTTTGCATCTAATATAAGAATTGAATGTCAGCAAATAATGGGTCTACTTTTGTGATTGCAGAAGACCAGAGGCCCAACTACCCAGTATCATAGGTATATATATATATATAGTGTGTCTGTAGGGACCAAGGGGCAGAGGAAAAGGATAAGATAAATTATGAATATATTCAAATATTTTAAGGAAAAATAAAATAAAATACATTTTAAAAAATGTGATAATTGTTTTCATATATATTCAAATATCTAAAGAAAAGTATCATAGTGATATAAACATCCTGTGAATCGAATATTGGTAACGATTGCGGATTTGTTTGACCAGATAGCACCAGTAAGGGTTAGGGTTGGGCTTAGGTTTAGAGTTAGGGTTAAGTTTAGGTTAAGAGGGTTAGGGATTAGGGCAGGGGTGCAACTACCCAGTCAGAGGGGTAAGAAGCAACAATTTTGGCCAATTCCAACTCTATGTAACATTAAGGGATTGCAGAGATGATTTTGAAAGGCACAACAGCAGCTTAACATCGAAAATACCAAAAGAAAAAATAATTTCATATAATGAAAGACATCTGTGAGTCTTGTTAATGACAGAGAGCCACAGGTCTAAGGACACAGGAGTTGTTGCTTGGATTCCGGTTGCTTACGAACCCAAAGTTGACCGTCAACTTGAAGTTTGTCTAATTAGCGTTACCATGGTAACCTAATATGGCTCAACAGACAAGAGAGAGTTTTATCCTTCTGAAATACTTTGTGTCGTGTGTGGGTTCACCCTATTCCTCTTAGCAACAGATCATGTTCTCTGCTGTCATGTGTGGAGCAATGCCGTATATTTTTTTGTATTCTCTCTGGACTGCGAGGCCTTGAGAGTAAAGGCTATCTCCAGCAAAATAAATGCGTGAAGGCAGACCTGTAAATGTCTGTGAGTCACCGCATCGTAAAAAATCTTAACTTCAGAGGGGAGAAGGAGGATGAGCCACTATCTCATGACATGTCAATTATTCCATCCCTCCCACCTCCACGCTTATTATCTGTGGCTACTTGCCATAAAACACCACCAACCAACATCCATCTCGGACTTCTGGAGGCCTTCTGGAGGTTTTTTCTGGATCTGACGGACTCATGATTGATGTACAGTCCACCTCCCTCGTCACCCAGGATTTCTCTTGATCTGAATAATTCACCCAACCTTAGGCACATACTTTGTCTTTGATTTTCCTCCAGGGCAGCTGACCAACTATGTTTGTAATCTTCATCACTCTAACTTTGAGGCTCGGGTAGCTGTTAAATTGGAAAACCTCGAGTCGCCGGCCGCCCGTTTCTTCTCTCTAACACGTGAACAGCTTTGATTACAATTACAGGTAATTGCGTCTTTTTTTTAAAATGGATGTGGGAGGCCGATGGTATTGGCGTTTCATCAGGGCGACATCACAGTCGGTCAGTGAGGTGACTGGTGTCATAGCAACACACCACATCAAACCCCCCCTGTCTAAAAGGCTGCTTTAAAAACATGCTGCTGTTTGCAGTTTGCTGTATGTGAGACGCTTAGCTGTCATTTTGTTTGCAATGCTTACAAGGGGAACGAAATTCACCGAGGAGAAGTTTAGTGACTTAATACTTCACCCGCTCAACCTTGCCAAACAAACACTATTCATCCGTGATGCAGTTCCAGCGTTCGTTTAAGCAGTTCTGTCGGAGCTATTTAGGAGCAGTTGATTTCAAACACTTCTTATATGTGTCACTTTCCAATAAAACGTTCTTGTTGGGTGCAAAATGAGTATTAGAGGAAGTAAATTCTGCAAGAATTCTTTACACAAGTGTAACAATTTTCCTCTTAATCACATTCATTTGGCTCGATATGAATCAGCCCTGAAGCAGCTGTTATTGACAGTGTGGGATTGTATATGGTTCTGTAGCCGTGATATGACTTACCGCTTGAATAGGAGGCGGGCCATTTGGGATGAAGAACGGATAATAAGTTGATGATCGCGTATTTTATCTGCTGATCCGCTGGGACAGTAATCGATGGCTTAACCAGAGGAGTCATATATTACAGGACAATCAATGAGTTTGCACCCTGATTCAGTATCCGTGTCATAGATAATGGAGAGAGAGAGCTACATAAACATGCAAACTACGATGACTTTTATGACGCACATAGTAGAACAAGATTCCTAATGTCTCTAACCTTTTCAACACATTTGCTTTCCTTCTCCGTCCTCTCAGAACCGGGTTTTTAGGAAACACGACGAACATCCATGCAGGGCTCCAGACTAACTTTTTGCATTGGTTGCACTGGTGCGCCTAACTTTTTTTTTTAGGTGCACCAGCACAAAATTTAGGTGCACCCACATTTTTCATCGTGTCGCCTTTAATGCCAAAAGGTCACCTTTTTATCGCTCTGCTTTTACATAATGACACCCCCCTTATGGCCTAGGTTAACTGCAGCACCATCAGCACCCAGAGGAACCGTTTTATCCAGCCAATCTGCACACTGATGCCCAAGCGCAGTAAATGCTTGCTTTGTGGCACAATAAAAAGATCATACAGGTCACTAGCCTATAGATTGCAAATGGAAAACTGTTTATGTGATCTTAGCCTAGCCTACTTATATTTTTACTTAGGCTATTCATTTTTAATAATAATATTAGGAATAGGCTACTATACAATTTCCTATTCATGATGTCTCATGCTGTAATGTGGGCCTTCAAACATGTCCGTGTCCATGCTCCACCTCGACATGTCCAATTAACATGTTGACCGGCCTCCCTTTATGCAAAACGCAGCAGTAGACAATAACGCACTCCTTCGTAGAGACGTCTGTGTCGCCGTCAGTCATGAATGACGTGTACGTGACGTTTCCAACCTCCGCAGCTGTCTTGTTCTTGTTCTTTAGTGTGTCAGCATTTTTTTTCATCAGAATCATTTCGGACTTAAATTTAGTGAACGGCAACTCCTCCTTTGCAATATTGTATGCGACGTTGAATTTTATAATCATTTCAGATTCCTCAGCGGACCTGATCGATACAGCCTGACGCTGAAATGCAGCTGGATGAGGGGCCACTTTATTAACACACTTATCACGGCATGTAGTATGCTTTTTGGACATATTGCGCCTTTTCAGCGTCTCGATGCGAAATGTTGTTGACTCTTCCACAAACGCACTATTACCGGACAAATTCTGACCGCACTCCCGACAATAAATGCAGTGCATTGAGTCCCTTTCTTTATCGTACATCAGCCAGGGAAATTGCTTCAACCAGTCCTGTCTGAAGGCATATTTTTGGGCTTTTTAATTAGTCTCGGGGCGAGGCTTTCTGCCTCTCTTCATTTTCAAAGAGAATCGAAGCGCTCAGAGTACCTGCTCCGCTCGCTCGCATTGTTCGAACCGACACAATTTACAGCAGTGAAAAGGACCACAGCCAATCAGAGGCAAGGACCCGCCTGCGCTCTGTCTCTTATTGGTTTAGACCACGATACCGTCAGGAGAACATAAAGAGATACTGCGCTTATGATTTTTTTTTTTCACTCGAGCAGCGTTAGGTGCACCAGTGCGACCTACTATTTTTTTCAGTCGCACTCATAAAAATTTTGGTCGCATATGCGACCAAAATGGTCGCACTCTGGAGCCCTGCCATGTGCGTTCAAGGCCCTTGACTGTCGTCAGCAAACTCTTAACTATCTCCTGATCTGTCGGTAACTTAGCTCAGTATGATAGCGAGGCATGGCTCCAGTCAGCATTCATCCCCAGGCTCAGGTTGAACAAGAAAGAAGTCATCTGTATTCTCAAATGCCTTTTCAAGAGCATCACCCGATATGTCATTTAATACACAGGCACCTATAACCTTACCAAAGGGACGGGAATATTTCATCAACATTGACAGGAAGCCTCTGGAAATCTGTCAAATACAATCACACGTTTATAGGAGAATTTAACGCTCCGTATGAACAGATAAAAAAAAAAATCTATGAACTTTAACTCAGGATGAATGTGCACTTTTTGGATGATTTTTATATTTATATTGTTTTTTTGGGGGGGTAAATTTGTAGGATGTCTCTCCAATTTTATGCGTATAGAATAAAAGCAAAACAAAAAGCTGGCATCAAGAAATGTCTTTTTATTTACAGTATATGGCTTGAAGAGGTCAAAGCATTGCAGGTTGAAAAATAGGTGTCACAACCTGTCTCCACACATCACACACAATACACAAACAACCCATCACATCCGTAATGCCACGGTGACATGTACAGAAGAGTGCTGCTTAGCCACAAGGTCAGGCCTCAGCCTTGAGTCACCTCTGCAGACCGCCCAGCTAACACGTATAATTCTTCTGCCAGGGCCCATGATTTAAGAGCGAGCTGTCAACTGCAATACAGAAAAGTGCCAGGAATAGTTAGAAAACACGGTCGATGTTTGTAGCGTTGGCTGCCTCCAAAGAAACGTGGAGAAATTCACAAAAAATGTACTTAAAAAAAGAACTTTTAAATAAAAGCTCACTTGTGTTGAAGTTTGGTTATCTGGACCATTATTTCATAATGTAGCTATAATTAGTTGGCCATTAATATCAATAGAGAATAGCGTTAATGGTGATTGTTCTTAAATCTATCTAATTTAACGGTGGCTTGTTCAATCTCTCTCTTTCTCCTCCTTTCTCGTCTCTCTCCCTGCCTCTCCTCGGCTGTGAGTCTTCACCGCCGTGTCAAATTAAGAGCCCTTGCCGAGTCGTGTAATTGTGACATCGTGACATTTCATGAAATTCTGAAGCGGCGGCTGCAAAATGTGCATGGAAGCAGAAAGCCCTGTGAAGATGGCATGCGTGTGAGTGCACAGGCATGTGAGGACGTCTACAAAGATAAATCAGCAACCTTGTAACTCTGACAGCAGCCAGTCATCATCTGATCCCTCCATACGTCTGTGGATCACATGACATAATCTATTGAAATCCCTCAGAGCATCAACCAGTAGATACGAGTCCTCCTTCATAAAAACTAGCAGCATAAATAGCAGGTTAGTAATAGAATAATTAAGGCAACATGTGTTGTGTTGTGTTTACAGATGTGAGGTCTCTTTGTGGGGAATGCAGTTTAAGCAGCCTGTTTGAGGAAAAACCCTGGAATACAGGACAGATGGCCACGGACAGTCATGCAAGGCAGACAATAAAGCTGCAATGTGTTCATTTTCTGCTCTCTGCTCGCCGTAAGCAGGTGCAAGCTGTAAACACCAACACTGACATATTGTCCACCTTTAAATTTGATGAGGCAAACGTGTTAGCCTATTCACACATCTGCCAGATGTGTGATTGTGCCTGCCTGCTCAATAGAAGTCCAATATCCCGTTCTTATTTAGCTCCGTTTCCGTCTCCAACTCAGAAATGAACTGAACGCTCTGTGTTCTCTAGCTAGGCGCTACTCGAGTTTACTGTGTATAATTTAGAGGAAATGCTCTGAACTGTGACATTTTTATCCAAATAACCTACCGGTATTGATTTTAGCTGCTTTAACCATATCTTAGTGGGCACATGAATGTCAGTGAAAAATATAGGCAGTGAATATCCTGCACATATGCTCCAAATGAACATTTTACCTTAAAAAACAACATTACCTTTCAAAAATGATGCATTTTCAACTTAATTATAGATGTAAACATTGTTTCTATCTCATTATAGCAAAGTCACATTAGAGGTCTCCGTTGGTCTAAATGTATTGGCAGGCTTTAATTTGTCATTTCCAATCACTGATTACTGAGTGTGATCAATGATTGAGCAACAATAGCTTCTTAACAGACTGAGTGCACCTGGATATATCTGGAAGGTTGTTTGTGAAGGTTTTACATCAATAGCTGCCATTGATTTATTGTTTTTCTTCTCTCTTTATGGGTGCATATTCTCTCCACTCTAATAACCTAACCCTCTGACACACACACACACACACACACACACACACGCACACACACTTACCTAAGCGGGAGCCACCATGCTGAGTCATTTGACATGGCAATCATTCCTGAAGTCTATTAGGACTGCCAAGTCGACAATGTCAATTAGGGGAAGAAGAAGTTCCTGGAGTGATGCATTCATTTAATCACGTTATAAACAAGTCCCACATTAAGCTTATTTTTGCTTGTTGCCCAAGACGATTTGATTTGATTTCACAATCAGAAAAGCTTGTGTGCTGCCAACCAGTTTACAACACGGCAATCCAAAATGACTAAAAGCATTCTGGGATATTGCATTTGTATTCATCGTTTGCCTCTTAATTGTGACCATGCAGAAAAAAATTTTCCTTTAATACAGCATGGTGTTCATTTAGGAAATGATGGTCTGATTTAGAGTTAAATAGGTGATAAATTAGAATAATAAGGGGCGTGGCTAGCTTGTGATTTATTATCTAAAGGTCTACTCAAAGCTTCTTCTTCTTTTTACCTTGACTTGACTTTTGTTAGGTAGACTTAACTTTTTTCCACCGTTGTTTACATTGATAGCATAATTATTCACTTTAAAAACACAGACTACACAAAAAAGAGTGGGTGAAAGTTAGGATTGATGCGTAGAATTCATGAGGGAGGAAAACAATGAATTTAAACAGCCAGACATATGGCTTTTATCATCCACTGTTATCGTTGTTGTTGTTTTTTTCTGCTGCATTTTGGACATAATAAATGTGTGTATTCAATCACAAGTAATGAATAATGCATTTTGTATTTATTACTGACTAACTTCATATCCTTGCTAAAAGTTAAATATGTTTGAGAAGATATAATTGGAAAACGAAGGACAAGCATTATTTACCTTGAACATATTTTATGTTATTCATTCCGCCCTGAACTCCAATCATTAACTATGTATAATGATACTGTACATCAAATGATAAACAACCTCTGCTGCTGACAGCTGTTCAATAGCAGCATCCACACGAATGACAAGGTGATAAAGCATCAATGTTGTTAATAGCCAGTTTCAATATGGTTGTGAAAGGCCTGGATTTCCGTTGCCAGTCCTACAGTCCTACTGCCGTGTTGAGAGACTTAGCTGATAAATGAAATGAGCCTAAGAGGGATCGTTCAGCATTACAACCTCAGGATCCCAGAAATCTCCCCTATCTGTCACATGACCAAACCCACCAGCAGTTATGTGTCCGATAATATGGATGAATCCTGTTGAGCTGGCAGTTGTGCTGTATGTATGTATGTATTTATGGAATGACTTTCCCCGTTTATGAGCGTATACTGCTCGCTCACTCCACTGACTTCACCGTCCTGCCGTGGAAAATATTGCAATATTTCCATTACATTTCCAATTAATTAAATGCGTTGGATATGGGTGTGAGTGGAGGAACATATTATGCACTTTCTCAGTGATAAAAATAGATGAACCAGAAAGATGCAATCAGTAAAGTGCAGATCTCATCCACTTGTGTCTGTAACGACCACTGCTGTACTGAGTGATTGAATGAATGCACTATTGGCTAACTCCCAGTTAAAACTGCAACCCACAATTTTTCACTTGCACGTCTAACACTGTTGGTACCTTAGGTTAACAATTACATGATTAAGTCAGAGAGTGACTAGTTTATCTACAATAAAATATCTGCTTCAGAACATATCTTAGTGTTAATTCTTTAAGAGCTACCCCATCAAAAATGTCTTATGAGTTTATGCTAAAATATGTGCATATTTAAATAAAAACAGATGACTGTTTCAGTGTCTAGAGCACAATAATGCCTATAACAAGCTGGAATATCAACAGGTGTGATGCTTTAAGCGAAGCTATTCTAAGAAATAGAATTTGATGGTTAGTGTAGAGTTTTATTGAAGAGGATCACAGAATTTCATCTGAACATTTTACAGTTTAAACCGATTCAAGTGAACCACTGAGTAGACTGCAAAGAGCCTACAGACAAAATGATACCCAAAATAATAATTCAGTCAAATGCAAGCGCCGTTGTGCTTCAATAATGAACTTTCTTCTACTTTTTTTGGGGGCTGGAAAATGAATTCAAAATCAAAAGGTATCAAGGGAAATAAATGAAAGTATTCTCCCTGTGTAACTCTGTTGGGAAATTGACTAAACATAAGTTTTAGTAATTTAATTCTTCTTGTTTTAGAGCCAAATCAAATTTGTATGTGTACAGCGTGTATATATATTTATACTGTGTGGTATCAGATTTTTTTAACTAAAATAAAAATTGATCAGCCAAATCCAGTATTTTATTTTTTTTGGTAGAAAAGGAAGGAAGAAACAATGCCTTCCACAAAATTGCATCACTTTACATACCGGGGGTTCATTTTGTGAGGAGCAGCAGAGAAAGCACAGTGCATGCAGCCACCACACTTACGCTTGACAGTTCATTCCCGTTCTGTCTCCCAACTTATTTGTACTGGAGAATCAATTTGAACCAGCCGTCTTCATGTTCCAGCAGACCTCCTGGAACGAGAATAAATAAACATATTCAAAGTGACAACCTGCTTGCCTGTATCTGAATACAGCGGCTATGCTTGGATTGAACTGGCCACTGGCAAATGAGACTGGCGCTCATATAGCTGAGACCTGATTGGACGACAGATTGGAACTTAACCTTATTTATTTATTTTTTTAATATATATAGTTTGTCTCTGTGATGTTGTTTCTCAACTTCCCAACCTGGCAACACAACCTTTCCTCCACTTTAACGATCTACAATAGAATGTAAAGCTTATGAGGAGCAAACATATTAATGTATGTTTTTACATCAACATGAAAATAGTGTAATATGTCGTATCCTGTTGTCCTCTACAGCATACTAGTAAAAATAGCTTGACCTTGGCATGTGTCACTCAGTTTAGTGTCTCTGAAGGTAATCTATGTATTGATCCGAGTGCTACGTGATGGATGTTGTAAGCCTATCCATGGGTGTTGAAGGTCAATAATGACATTCAACTGAATGACTCCTGAATGGTGCCGACTTTACAATGTTTCATTCATCTGCTGATTCATTTTGTTAAAACTGGACGAAGAATGTTTACATTATTGTTGTTTTTGGCGGCTGTAAACACGGGAAGTAGTTGAAATCTTACACTTTCTCAATCAGGGTGCTGGAAGTTTCTTGATGAGGGTCAATAACTCATGTCCTATATACGACTGCCTTGAAATGCAGGACTTCTGGAAATCAGTTCCTGATTGTATCCAGAGAATTATGGGACAGAAAGTCCTGATTCCCTCTAACTATACTGAAAGGGTCATGGTGACTATGATGTAGACCAGGAAGTCAGCTCATGCACCATCAATCACAGACATCTGCTTGTCAGGGTGGCAGCATATCCTTCTCTCTGCAGGGCAGCATGGAAAGATTTGAAATAAGAAACACATCAATGCCCTTAAAGACAAAGAAGTGGCTTAGTTTGGAGGATTAAATATGTTCTTTACTCCTTGTTTCATGTTTACTTTCTAAATTAAAAATTAAATTAAATGTCAATAAAATTAGATGATCTCTAAAATAACACTGTATAATCATTTTTATTCTTGATCTAATTTCCACAACTATATTTCTTGAAGCATATTTTAGACTTAATGTTTTGCAGAAGAGGATGGATGGATGGATGGATGGATGGATGGATGGATAGGATAGATAGATAGATAGATAGATAGATAGATAGATAGATAGATAGATAGATAGATAGATAGATAGATAGATAGATAGATAGATAGATAGATAGATAGATAGATAGATAGATAGATAGATAGTCGAAGGGAAATGTACATGCAATGTGGAATATCAGATTTGTTAAAAAATGACTCATGACAGGTTCACTGAATATGACAACACTGCATTCAATTCCTGGGAGTCTGCTGAGACAAAGGAATTGCTCCCAGTTTTTGTCGACATCTTCCAAAAAATGTTTTACTGTACACACTTCAAAGCCACTGACTTTTTTTAAGCGGATAGCGGATGCCAATTTCCCAAGCAAATTATGCAATATCATCATTCTCTGGAATTAGGTAATAACACCCTTTGACTTAAATTACCTGAATTAAATTAGATTGCTACCAAGAGGATGATGTATCTTTTACTGTTGTTGAATGGAAATTGTTCTGCCAAGCAAAGAAAAAGCCTGCTGAGCTGTAAATAATAAAGAGTGCACTCATAAAATACTCTGCCACTGCAGTATTAAAGAAATTAATTTGACCAGGCTACCCAGTGGAGTTTAAAGCAATATTTCACAGCGACAGAACATGTAAAATATACAGTTTACTGTAGTACATTACAAATTTGAGTCGATGAGGAATTATGTTATTTTCAGTCTTGATATCACAAATTGAATGCAACAGTTTTGATATTGTATTGAAACTAAAATCACAATTAATATTGTATTCTTAAATTTGTTATAATTACCTACATCGTCATATGACCTCCTGATAGACAGTGTGTTTATGATATCCAGATATCGCTCGACCCAAGTACAGTGCAGAAGAGTCTCACTAACTTAATGCAGCACTTTTATTGCACAGCTGAGTTACCCTTCATTCACGGCCATCAGAGTGCGCCGAAAGGATTGGCTACACTCGGAATTCACTCTTTTTCCCCCATTTTGCAGCTATTTTTACGGAATAGGGTCACTGGAGAAGTTGCTTGAATGTATTGTTCCCTTGGAGGCAGACATGCTGTAATCTGTGACTTTTCTAGAACCAAATTTATAAAAACATTATTATAGAATAAGAAGGCTGGTGACACTTGAACGTAATATTTAGCTTCATTCAAGCTACAAACATGTACGTTGAAATCAAAAGAATATATGAAAATATACAGAAATCCCCTTGAGGCAATTTCAGCCTGAAAATACATTTTGACAAAACAAGTGAACAAGGTTTTTTCTGGAGCTTTCACTCATGTCTTATAGCACAGACTGTCTTTGAACTGTGCAAAGTATTATCATATAATTTCTGTATATTCATATTGCATATTGGACCACAAATTGTTTTTGAACTAGGAATCAGTGGGCCGATACTCGCCGGTACACGACTATAGTGGTCCATCGTGGTCCAAAATGATATAAAGTTGCATAGTTTTGAAAAAAAATTGGTGGGAGGACCTGCAAACCCAACATCTACTCGTATGTTTTATTCATCAGCATAGAAATTCAGAACGTGTCTTATTATCCTGCTACATAAGGTACGAGCACCCTGACAGATACTGCTCCTGAAACCTGTATGGATTGCTCACATACCTCAGTCCTGCATGAATACCTGCCTGTCTGGCTGGCCGGTGGTGAATCCAGGCTGTACACATCATATAATATATTATAGATCGATATATAGGCTACAAATAATGCAGGAAAGCACTTAAAGTGTTAACACCGTGGGTAAATTTACAACTGACGCACTATAACATGCATAAAGAAATAATAAATAAGTAGCAAGAGATGAATAGTACTGGACCACGCCAACATGTGAGTAAGAGGAGCACTCATCCTTATTTTAATTTCACTTAAAGGAATCATGTTTACACATAAATACCTTGAAAGTAAGATTTACAGTGAGCACAGAGATGAATGATGAGTGGAGCAACATTCTAGTGTCAAACTGCACACACATCATTCTGCACAGTCCACCTCAAACACCCAATCAGGTAACTATAAGCATCTCATAGTAGAGGTGGACTTTGCACTCGTAGATCCCAAAGTTTTGATCATTTAAATAGGTTAAATTTGATATTTAACAATAATCATGCAGGGCCTTACATATTGCATGTGTCTTGTACTTTCTGTACCAAACAGATAAGACAGATGTGAGCTTCTTTTATATTTTTAAATATCTGTAATGATAAGAAGACACTGCATTCATACTTGTAGGTGTGGCAGACGTCTTTCTTCTGGATGTTGGGGTTAGGAGGTGGACACAACAAGGATTTGTTATCCCTTGATGAGTCGATGGCCAAACCCTCACGTATCCTTGACAATTAGGTTGATTGAAGCACCCGTTACCTCTGGGATTCAATTATTAATCACGGCCGGTGTGGGGACCTTTTGAAGGGTTCAGATTTCATAGATTCCAGTGACCCCACAGACTGATTGGCTGCTGCCTCGCAGCGGCTGTCGGTGGTGCGTTAAGCGTGGCCGGTGTGTTTCATGCCAGTTGAGCGTAGCGACAGACACTGACAGAGCTTTTCTCCTGCAGCGACACACTGGAGAACCATTACTCATAGCTGTCTCACTAACACGGGCTGTATTCAGACAAACCGCAAGTTTAGGCTGTAAGGCAGTCTCTTATTGCACCATCAGAACTTAAATTTAATAAATTATAACATTCTGCGAAACCATAGTGTGAAAATAATGTAGTACACAACTTTCTAATAACATGTATATTGTATTAAGTACAGGTTATGTGCATTTCTGCTAATATGACCCAATTAATTAGCACTTCGTTTGAATCTCATCTCTCTTATCGTCTTTTCTACAGAGTCTAATTATTACTCACTGTATCGTAGCAGCGTATAATGCTAAACTCATTTAGAGGAGGTGTTGGTCTGAAGATTTCATGGTAATAGAATTCTTCTCACTTTTATTAATTTGATACTGTTCAGTACAAAACAATTCTACATCAGTTGAGAGGGTCGGTGTGTAGCATTTAGGGTGATGCATTGGCAGACATGGAATATAATATTTATATATACAGTATATATACAGTGGGGGAAATAATTATTTGATCCCCTGCTTTTGTTAGTTTGCTAGATTACAAATAAATGAGCAGTCTATAATGTATATGGTACTTTTATTTCAACAAATAGATATGGAATATCTACAAAAAATCATGATATAAAGTTAGAAATTAATTTGCATTTGATCAAAAGAGTATTTGATCCCCTACAAACCAGCTAGAATTCTGGTTCCTTTCTGGCGCGATTGACAGGAACATGTACCATAAGATCTTGGATGAGAACTCAGCCAGAGCAGTGAAGATGGGTCGCGGAAGGGTCTTCCAGCATGACAGTGGCCCAAAATATATGGGAGTCATATAGCAAGTCAACAAAGGAGTGCACTGTAAAAACTGTGACTGGGCTCAATTAATATTTACCTAATAAATATTATTAATTTTTACATGAAAAAAATGATTGTGTGCAGTTTGGGAAATAATTATGTTGAACTAGTCAAATTTAAATGATCTGTCAATTTAATTTTCCTCAATTTTGTATGAATAACATCAACTCATAATTGATAAGTTAAATTTTATCAGCAAAGTCAGCTGCCTAGAAAAATTAGTGAATTTTACTCATTGGGACTCTTCCTTTTTAATCGACGCACACTTCCGGCCACTTCGCGCCATATGGCCATTTCATCTCTCTGCGAAGTCGTGGTGGATTGCCGTTTTCTCAAGGTAAGAGGCATTTTCAACACTTTGCATTTACTTTGCCAAAGCAGTTGACCATTGTTTTTGCGTTGCCTAATGGTCTAGCAACTTAATGTGCACGAGCTATTGGCACGTTTATATCGTGGTTAATTGGACGGGAGCGCCCCAACAAACTAGCTAGCAGTGAGGCAGACGCAGGTTTTCCGAGAGGTGAGTCACGGCGTAACCGTGGAAAACCGCACATATATCGGCTCTGCTGTTCCAAGTTAAGGGAGCGGTGGCCGAGCCCACCATTTCGCCGAAAGAGGCAGGTTGTAACTGTGCTGGACTCATGTAATTAAACTAATATGCCATCAATATGCCGCGGCGGCGGGGGGTGCAGCGTGCGGTGGGAGGGGGGGGGGGTGGCCAGTGTTGGGAGTAACGCGTTACAAAAGTAATGCATTACTGTAATGCATTACGTTTTGCTGTAACGCGGTAATGTAAGGCATTACAAAAAAAAGCCCGTGTTGAGCCCTCTGAGGCTATTGGGGACTAGGTTGTTTTTAAAATATGACTTACAGCTGTGCCTTTCTTTCCAGGAGTTTAGTGAATCATCATCGATGAGTACTTCAACACCACAGGTACGCATTGCACTTACACAAACAATGCACACTTTTATACTACTTTTATACTACAGTTTGAGATTTAAAAAAAAAAAAGAGCAAACACATTTTGTCACTGTGGGATATGTTTGAGTTGGTTACTATGTATGCAGTTATACTTATAAGCAAGTTAATAGGACCTTTTGTCTCCTTACTTTAGGTTTTTGCCTATGGGGTGGCAATGTAAGATATGCACATCTTTGTATGCAAAAAAAGGTGAGCTATTAAAACATTACAGACTGCAGCACGGCACATTCAGTCGTGGGCAACCTCAGCCATGTCTGCACGATAGTTGCCCTTGCACATTCAAAACACAGGGTGGGCTTCGGACACATTTGTCCAGGTATCATGCAGCCAATAAGGAAAGCCTACAGTCAAATTTTAAGTGTTTAGTTTGTGATTTCATACTGATTTTATAGTTGTATTTTGAAAGCACCGTTTTCTGATCACATAGCCACCAGTTTAGGATGTATAGATGGCACAGTCAAATGGACAACTTTTTTGGTGTGTGTGTGACCTGTGTGTGTGTGTGCGCGCATGACCTGTGTGTGTGTGTGTGTGCGCGCGTGACCTGTGTGTGTGCGAGAGAGACCAATGTATGCGCATGACCTGTGTGTGTGTGTGCGCGCGCGTGACCTGTGTGTGTGCGAGAGAGACCAATGTATGCGCATGACGTGTGTGTGTGTGTGTGTGTGTGTGTGTGTGTGTGTGTGTGTGACCAGTGTGTGTGTGTGTGACCAGTGTGTGTGTGTGACCAGTGTGTGACCAGTGTGTGTGTGACCAGTGTGTGATGTGTGTAAGTGTATGTATGTAGCAGGGGTGTTTGTGTGAGAGAGAGTGAGCCTTTCCCCTTCAAAATCCAAACCAAAACATTTTTTGAAACCACACATTTTTCCCTGATTGTTTTTGGTTCTTGCACCTCTCAGTTCCAATTTGGAAAAAAAAAATCAATATTCTGTATCGTCTTTACCCAAGTTTTATTCCACTATAGTTGTGAGGCGTTTGCCTGTAAAATTGGCCCGCCTCAATTTGTGAATGACTTTGTTTTATCTGGTGTAGTTGATGATTCTTAGATTGTGGTTGTTTCAAGGGTGTTGAAAAATATGTTACACCCCTTTAAGGGACTTAAAGGGGTGTCATTCTGTTGTGTACACAAGGGATATATGTATGTATATTGCATGAGGAATTTGAATTTGCACTTTGAGTGTCACCTTTTTGTTTTGCAGTCAGGAAACCATTATGTTAACGCTAGACTTATCTACCTAATCATACCTGTCCCTCAATGCTCACAAGTATTGGGCAGAGGTCAATGGTCATTCTGCACATTTTTCATTAGTTTCTTCTTCTTTCATTCTTTTTTTTTTCTATTACAGCTTCCCTTGTAATTCTTTGTATTTTGGCATTTACACAAATGTTTTCAAAAAATGTTGAAACTGTAAGTGTAAGCCACGTTTACAAATAAATGTATACCTGATGAACTCAGTTTTTTTGAGTGCAGTAAAAAAAAAAAGGGCATTGAAAAAAGGGAGAGAAAGGACTACTTCCACCAGTGGAGCGAGATGACCATAGTTATCGGGAGAGGAGGTATACCACTGACTTAACTCGGCACACCTCGAGAAGAGTGACCAGGCAGACAGCAATGCAAGGTGAGCTGTCCACCATGTTAAAGTTAGTTTTAGGTTCTTTCCATTCTGTTAGTTTTGGATTTGTCCGTTTCTCTGTGTCTTTTCTAGGCTTCAGCCCAAAATGCCATTTGAGTGACCTGGCTACATGGACAACTTGGACCCTGATTGTAACACCAATCCAAAAATATTCAAGTTTGTGCAGAAAGTCCCAATGTTTATGTACAAAAACCTTAAATGTATTCACAAATTTTGCAATTTTTAAACATTGATGTGTTTTTAAATGAGTGTTTTAATAAATGTTTGTAGCTGGTATAACATGTATGTTTGTATTGTGTCAAAGCAAATAGACATGAATGCATATTAAGTAGATGTTACTTAAAACAATTGTGGCAACAAAGTGACGATTAATAATATTACATAGATGGTACTTAAAAAAATTGTGGCAACAAAGTGACAATTAATAATATTACATAGATTTTAAGTCATGTAGTACCCATTAGAGGTTGATTAAACTCATTTTGTTTATTGAATCCAAATCATTCTTATTCAGAAATGTAAGAAGATAGCCTTAATTTTACACATAGAATTTCTCAATATAAATCAATATCATCCAGATATTTAGTAAATAGAAATCGATTTAGTGTTGGTAATTATATAATATACATTAATTCCTCCAGTCTAATTAGTAAATCTGAATTACTTTTTTGCACATATTTGGTAAATCTAAATAATTTTTTGCGCACATATTTGGTAAATCTAAATAATTTTTTGCACACATTTGATAAATGTAAATTACTTTTTTGCATATATTTGGTAGATCTAACACATTTTTTTGCGCACGTTTGATAAATATAAATTACTTTTTTGCACATATTTGGTAAATTTAAATTACTTTTTCTCCAAATACTTATTAAATATAATACATTTTCCCTGTAAAATTGATTCGGCTTTACTACTCATTTGCCATATTATGAGTAAATCCAAAATATTTCAGCCAATGATTTCATTATTTTGTATTTAAAACTTTTGTGTAATTTTGCTTAATTAAATCAATAGTTTTTAATCAATGTTATAGTAATTAGAATCTACTTAATTATGTCAAGTGTCACTTTGTTGCCACAATTTTTTTAAGTAGACAGGGGTCAAACTTTTCTCAGTGTGGCTCAAGAAGAAGCACATTAAGGTCATGGAGTTGCCTCACCATTTTCCAGACCTTAATCCTATTGTAAAATTTGTAAAAGGAAGCTGAAATTTTGAGTTGCCACGAGACATCCTCCAAACCTTCGGGTAAAGAGGAACGGACCGAATGCTCATGAGATGTGTGCAAACCTGGTGACCAACTACAAGAAACGGCTGACCTTTGTGCTTTCCATCAAGGGTTTCTCCACCAATTCATGTTTTGGTGGGGGATCAAATACTTATAACTTAATATGTTTTTTCTGGATTTTTTAGTTGATATTCCATCTCTAATTGTTAAAATAAAAGTACCATAACAATTATACACTGCTAATTTCTTCAGGCAAACTAACAAGGAAATCAAACTACCTTCCAAACAACAATCCAAACACTCTAGACGTTCACATTTTTTCTCAGTGGCCACCGTGGTTGTACACGCTTGGCACACGGGTGAAGTGTCATTGCCATTGTCATGCGGTCAATCAGGAAGATACTTTGCCTTTGAGACCTTTTGAAGTAGAACATGACATGTTTGCCGACTGCTGTTGGTCTTCTCTGTCACAGTTTAATGATGGAGCCAGATGTTAATTTAGAAGTTCCACTCAGTTGCATCGCAGAGCTGCAGCTACACTGATAATTACCATCTGTTGAGGATCATACCAGTGTGCTGTTGTTTGTTTGTTGGTTGAAAATCCATATGGCGTTGCCATAGCAGGCCAGATTGGTCAATATCAAAACTTGCCATCCACTGACGAAGTAGTTTTGGGGAGAATAAAAATATGTATCTTACATAATCCATAAATATTACAAGAAGAAAAAACCTCCATATTGTAAACTGATTGGACGTGATGCTGTTTCACTGAATTTAAAATATTGCAGTAATATTTATTCTGTTTTGTTTTGCTTTATTAGTCAGTTTATTAGTGTGTGTGAAACTTGCTGGAATCTCACCTGCACACCTGGTTCTGGGGAAACAAATAAGACGTTGTGGCATCAAACTGAGTGTCACATTCAAGTTGGAACAAGGGCGCCCAACAGGCTGTAATCCACTTTTGCTCATGTTTTGTTCTCTCGGGCCCTTACATCATGCACAATATTGCAGGCGTTTTACAAAATTTGCTTCATCCATCAAATAACGTGTGTCTGGATTAGATGGGACCGGTGCTGTCACTGCAATAGTAAACGCTGTTTTGCAACATCTGCTGGGATTTACATTGTAGTGGCAGCGTTCATATATTCACATGTTGATGCATCTCGACTCCACCTTGTGAGATTCAAGCCACCAATAATACTGATGATAATAATAATAATACAATGTTCGAATGTATTGTTAGAGAAGGAAAAAAAAAACCTTCTGCTTCGCTGATCCGAGAGATTGGTCACGACACCTCGGCAGACACCGGCACCATCCCTGCAATAATAATGGATCGCTTTATTCAAAGCCCCATTAGGGGATGTGCTCACACTAATAATGGGATCCAGTTCCTTTCTTTTGCAGTGGCTGTCATGTAATGCAGCCCCGTCTTTGATCTCTGCTCTGTGTTTGCACTGGACACTCTAATACACTCTAATTGGCCTGTGATAAGGCTTTGGCTTTGAACATGTCCTGCAAGCAGACCAGCTCCACATTTCTCAGATAAAATAACAAACCTCATGTTTTATTGTGAGTGTATCTGCGGTCATGACCGTTGTCCAGCCGGTTTGGAGTTCTGGGTGAAGGGAGGTCAAACTAGTGTTGTCACAATGCCAAAACAGGGACATCAATAAGATACCGTGCCTAAATATGTCGATACCGATACTGGAAAGAAGAAAATCAGGAGTTTTGGAAAAATAGATGACGGAACGTGGAACTACAAATTTGTATTCCTATTAATGAAATATGTTTCAAAGTTTTAATTAAAAAGAATATGGATTGGAGTTATCTGATATTGAGTTTATGTGATTCTTTTTGATAGTGAACTTTACATGTGCAACCAGATATCACATGAAACAGAGTTCAATAAGACTTTACTGTGGGGAGTTGGACTGCAGCGTGGGAGAAGGCGAGAAGAAAATGATAATAAACTCAGATGAAGTTCTGTTATAAAATGATGAGGAAAAGCTGCTAAAACCAGGAAGACACCAGTTACTGTGTGTTGTGTCCAAGTGGTGTTTGTGTTTCCTTTCCGTCCACTCCTCAAGACACCTTACTCATGCTTTCATTGCAACTGTTTAACCATTGCATCGTCTTGGAGCGGCTCACACAGTTCACAGGTAGACAGACTTTGGAGAACTTGTAAGCTCTTCTCCGCCTGTTGCAGTGAATGTGAAGTCGTGAGCATGAACTTAATTAACCCCAAACTGCTCCTCTACTCCTAAAAGTACACTAAAGAGGCAGGAAGCAGATACACTTCTGGTCTGTCTCATAGAACATTTGTTATATGGACAGACTGCTAAAGTGTATCTGACTAATTTAATTCCAAGCGAGAGGAAGAACAGCAATAAAAACTTGATACAATTCAGTCATATATTCTCCATGTCTAGTTGTCTTTGTATAAAAAAGTACAAGACTTTCCTCTTTTTCAACACATACCAAAGGTTTCATACTACTACTGGAGGAGTGCAGTATACATGTGCGTTTAGTGCCACTGCAAAGATAAATATAATGCAATTCATCTCCCTTGTTGTTGATGAAAATCAGCCAACCTTTTGATTTATATATCAAACGGTGAGTGTAATATAATCAAAAAGCAAGTCTCTGTGATGAAAATGCATCCGCTGGGTTCAAAACTAAATAAAATAAATATCCTTCATATTTATTATTTCAGTATTTGTTTGTTCAGTCACTAATCAAATAGAAGCATGTTTTGTTTTGTAATTCAGCATTTCTCACATAATTAAGGTGGCGAAGATGAGAAGCTTTATTATTTAATTATTTAATGATACATACTACCTATACTCCTCTTTTTTAAATATTACTAGAATATATGGGACCCATCATCAACAAAAACAGAACCGCTAAAGTAAATGTAGGTAGAAATTAATATTGTAATCAGACAATTTCCTCCAAAAATGTTGTACGGTAATATTTACTCTACTACAAGGACTGTATTATGTATACATTTCCATTGCTCAGTCAATTAAAAGTCAATATTTTTCATTAAAAGGTTTTCTGTTGGTTGCACTTAAAGAAAGGCACAAAGTGGATAATTAAGCATAACAGTAATGTTTAATTTAGTCTCATTTATTACGTATATCAACTTACTGCGTCTTTCACACTGCACTCTAAAAATGATATAAAATAAATATAAAATGTGAGTGTGAACATCTGCCAAAGGAGCAAGTCTAGAAAAGTCAGACCTTATCACACTCTCACTTTGACTGGCTGTCACATACCCTCGCCCCAAATGTCTGAGGATTTGTGACTAAAGCCTGTATTGGGAAGAGTCCAGGGTCAGCACATTAATATGGTCCTTGTCAGATTCACAGATTTACTTTGTCAGATTCAGTGCCGCCATTTCTTTAGAGACAAAGACAAAACAATGGGAAGAGTTTTGTGTTTGGAAGCACGCTGGCTCAGGTAAAAGTCTAAGCAGACACTGACTGCAAAAGCAAAATATTTTTCACCTGAAAAATATTTTTTATGCACCCATCCCTTCAACCAACAATGGATGATATCGACTGAAAATGAGTAATATATTTTGTGCATTTATTTGTTATAGATAGCCTGTAATAAGAAAGTCCGTATGCACACTCTCTTGCATATTGTATATATCAATTATTCAACTCTTAATTAGCTTTGCCCTTTGCCCTGGAAAGCCTCATTGATGATTGATGATTTTTGTTTTCTGTGGCCAATATCCTTCATTTTCTGCAAGCTTTTATATGTACGTTTTGGATATACTCCGTTACCTGTGTAGTCCAAAAAATGGTTAAGATAAACCGTAGATGGTTTAAATGGCAATCATCATTGACGAAGCAGTTTGCAACCATTACATTTAACCTTAAAATTTATATAAACCATAATATTCCATCCTATTAACTACTTAAAGTGGAAGGGAAACAACTCGGTGTGTGTTGGCTTGCTCTTAGTGTCTTTTGCAATGATCTCTCCCAAACCTTTTTGCTTTTTACTGCAGCTTGAATGTTGCAATAAATATTAAAATTGCTTTGATGTTGGCTGAAGCTGCCCACAACTTAGATCCAAGTCAAGGAGTCACACTGAGGAACTGAGCAGCTGCAGACTTGCCACTGAAGTTAGTGACGGCGGGTCTCTTCAGAAAGGGCACTTTGAAGTTGCAGAGCGAGTTCTAACGTGGGCATTTACAGGCACACAGTGTTGTACTTATTCATTTACGAGTTTGGCCATTAATAAGGAAGCAAATCTATCAAATCTCGGAGTGAGAGTTTTACAGCTCCCACTGCATCTGCTGCCAATGCATTAATGTTGATGTGATTTAGTGCCTGAGTTCAGTACGAGACACGCTCTGATTCATAGGGGTTCTGTTTGTTTTGAGACACGCTAGAACAACAGTTTGTTTTAGTCGAGACAAATAATTATGCAGAACATTGAGTCTCTCTCGCTCAAATCCGAAACATCAAGGAGAAAAAGGCTGCTTTTCCATCTGGTATGATACCCAGAGTGCAGTATTTGGTCAACATACAGAATCCTCGTGGGGACCAATAGATAGATAGATGAAAACCAGGAAATAAGCCTGAGCGTGTTTATCAGGGAGGCTCTTCAGATCAGTGCCCTTTCAAAGCAGCTTTAGTTTGTCCCCACTGGGCAATCAAGACTTACAGCTTTGTGGGCAAACAGTAAAATCAGCATGGAGTCCTGCTCTCCACAATGGGGATTATGGAGTGATAAAGCTGCAATAACACACATTGTTGTCTATGTTGTGGGAGCGGATGGAAAATACAACTTTGTAATGTATCAATGAAGCCGAATGATGCGGAGTATCTTCTGATAGAAACTTGGTTGAACTGCTGAATTGATGGACAAATACTGATTATATTTGTCGGAATAATGTGACTCCATGCTGTCGTTGTATTTGTGATGGATACGGTGTAGTGTGTGCAGTGTCTGTCAAAGGGCAGCTACAATTTAAAATGGATTTAATTTCAGTGACAGGCCCTTTGTTACTGCTGCTACACCTATCTCACTTTCTCTTCACCCCATTAACACCTCAAATTCTTAGTAATTATAAAACAATGGTTCCTTCACTTCAGACAGAAGAAGAAAAAAAACTGGCTTTTGATTTCTGGCTGGCAATCATCGATTTTGCCGACTGAAACGACCCTTGGTGACAGACTTTATCACCAGTTTCCCGTCATTTTAAAATGGGAATCTTGCACAATGGGTCTTACATACTTTGGTGCTACTTCAAATATGAATTTACAAACGAGAACCTTGTGCTTTTAGGCTTTAGTTTAATTGCAATAAATAAAGTTCACATTTGCAAATGCAGATCTCCCCCTGGCATGAAGCTCAGATTGGGATCCTTGGCATATTTTTACACTCGGCAGGTGTCCTTCAACAAGCCTGTTTGTCGGTAGATTCATGAGCTCATGTTCAAAGTGTATCTTTCTGCCTCTGTCTGTTGGGACTCAATAGCTGAAGGCTTAAATTCATGACTTTGCTTCTGACAGAATTGGCTGAGCTGAAGGCTGCGGTCCACGTCCAACGGATATAGTGCTAATATGCTGAGGCTAAAGCTGCATGACCAGGAAAAAAAAGTTGATGATTCATGTCAGTCAGCCCTTGGCCGCCCCTACTGGCATATGTATTGAAATTAAAACTTCCATTAAGCAAACTTCGACCTAGAAAGTTTTGCAAAAGAACAGCTACAACAGCGGTAGCCAAAACCCTGAGATTGGACTTGGACATAAGAGTCATTTTAGCATTGGTAAGAAAAAATACATTAAGATTCTGATTTTAAAATCCTCCAGCTCTCAAAATAATGTCAGATTTAAGTGTTTGACTCGATTCAGGGTGCAGGATTTGAGCGTTCACATAATAATCTATACCTTGAATGTACACATAATCATCTCTACCCCATTTTGAATTATTCAGCTTTAAATTAGCCTTTTTTATTTGAATGCTATGAATTATTTATCAAACCCTGTTTGGTCTCTCTAGCAAATGCATTACTTTGTTTCATTATGAAAAGCTGCAAGCTACACACAAAGCTTCAAAAACGTGAATTTATTATGTCTGTTATCGCAAATATTTACAGCGCCATAAACTACTCTCATCGATTTAGCACAGATGATACTGTAGCTTATTTGCTTCTGGGAAACTTCACAGAAGTTATGAAGCATTTTCATTCACCATTATTGGAGGAAGGGTGATGCAGATTTGAGTAATTTGAGTTTTGGGACGAGACATGATTTACCTTCTGACTGCATCACACTGATTGTTCAATAGTGCACAGACACGGTTATTAGTGTCGTTATACCAAACTTAATTTAACCAAAGAGACTCTATATTTCAAGCAGCTCGCTATCGGCTTGCTGCTTGTGTTGCTATGCAGATGTTTATCTCTCTATAGTATGATATAGTAGCTCTGGAGCATGGTTTCACCACATCTCATTACACCTGTGTATATCTACGACTTATAACTCAACCATACATTTACACATTTTTAATAATGTCTTGTATTCGGCCTCACATACTTCATTATGTCCTATTTTAATTTGGAATAGTGGTTCAAAACACTGTTAGAAGTTAAAGCTACGTGTTCATTAATAACTAATTATCCTTTTGCAGATAATAATAGATCCCTGTTGATGTAATGGATAAATGGGGAACCAAGGCAACCGCACTTTTCCGATGCAGACATGGTTAATTGAACCCCGTCTCGACGTGCCCTTTGCATTCCCCACCTTGCGTGGGTTAATTGAACCACACAGAGCGATGCTCCTTTCAGATCTGCACGTAAATGGGTTGTAATTCACGCTCACATGGCAGCTTTAGATCGATGAGCCCTGTTTTTTTTACAGAACATTTTAATTGTGGGGTAGTTAACCAGTTAACCATGGAGTGACGGACTTTCGCCTATCACTCATTCAGACATGTGCGTGTAAAAAGGATTCCAGCAGGGTTTTAGAGACCAGGTTCAATTAATATTCAGACATAATAAACAATCAAGACTGAGTTATCACACATCACACAAAGGCATTTTCATGCCTTCAATTAAAATTAAATATCAGCCATCACATTTTCAAATATCTAATTTTGTGGTTTCACAACATTTCTATGTTCAGCTACACTGACCGTACCATTTTTATTTTTTATTTTAAGTATATAATGCAGCTCCATTTGTAAGCTACACTTTCATCGGTTATTCTTTCTTGTAGAAACAATCAAACCATGTATCATGTCTGTAATTAGGAGGACATCATATATTCCACAAGGGACCATTGGGACATCGTTCTGCGATTGTTTGACACGTGGCATTTTGAACTAAAGAAAATTAATTGCATTATGTTGATTGTGCTGCTGTGGTGGTGGAGAGGGTGACTTACAGCTGCAGGTACATGTCTTCACAAGAGCCCCGATGTGTGTAGAATCTATAAAATGTCACACCACAGGGGGCAAAGACAAATCAAACAATAAAAAACAAACACAAAATAGGAATGGAAACAACGTACTTTGAGGAAAAGAATAGTGTTCGTAAAATAACATTTAAATACTAATAGTTTTGTTTTTTTACATGACACTGTAGTCTTTTATAATAAGAAAGAAATCTTAAATTACTTATAAATTACTTGTAATAAGATCAAAGGTTAAAGTCCTGTCATAGAAAGATCAAAGAAAATAATAGCATAGGAAAATGATGAGATCTAAGAGAAGAGAGGAAATTTGTAAAAGCAATTATAGTAAATAGAGGAGAGCAGGAGGCTATGATTTAGAGGTCGAGTATTGGTCCTCTTGTCACATCAAAGCTGAATGAGATAGAAGCTATATAAAACCCCATAAGCTCATCATATACCTAATACATGAGTTGTTTTTTACCTATTCAACAAAATCCATTCTGTATTCTGTTTGATGGGGAATGGCTTTCCTTGATGGAGACAATGTTTCATCAATCATGGCTGAAATCATTTTTGAATAATAAGTGAATAATTTCACTATTCACTGTGAAAAGCAAGACACACATCGGCTGGTTTACTACAGCGATATAACAATTTTGTTGTGCTTTAATTGCAATAACTGGATTAAAAGAATGCCGAGGTAACGACATAATGATGATAATTTGTGAAACGCCTGAAGTCATGGTTTGTGAGGTCTGTCTGCAGGATGATAAGCAAATAACTTTTAAAATGCTTGTTTTCTGAATGGAGTTTGGATTGATCAGGCTATGCTAACACTAGCTAAATAACGTTGTCTTGGCATATAAATACGGCAGTGACCTTGTTGTTTATACCATAGATCTGGTTTGTTTTGTTTCGTTAAGTCTCTGTACTAATGTGAGCTACTTTCACACGCGTGAAAATTTTGCTTCGCCTTTTGGTGTGAACATACTTTTTAATGTAATTTTAATCTCTGTCTTAAGCAGGCTTGCCAGGCTTTAAGTAAAAAGAGTCTATTAATAATATTGGCACCTCATGTTTTATTGGCATCTTAATCAATTCCAGACCACTGAATGAGATGCCTTTTATGATTTTTTTTTTTTTTTATTCAGCATTTTCTCTCTCAGAAGCCTCCATGAGCTATTATTAGAGTCAACTGTCTGAACAATGACTCTGCATTTAGTGAAGGTAGTGCCATTAGAATGGCATCAAATGTGCAGACACATCTTGGCACAGCAGAGGAGGGAGCTCATTTCCGCCGCACCTTTGTTCATTACTGAAAATGGCCACTCTTGGCTTTTGTGCCACGCCAAGCTGCCAGCCAGACCAGCTGAATATATTTATGCACACTCGAGCGCTTTCATACCAGGTTTTGAGACCAAGTGTGGTCTTTTCTTCCTTCTCAGTGCTTTAGGTATCAATACAAAGACTCTACAGTATAAAGATGGTTGGCTATCCATTTAAATATAAGGCATGATCTTTTCCCTCACTTTTCCCATGTCCATGTCCAAATGTCCAAGTGGCAACACTTACAGCAATGCAACGTCAAATGATGCCACCTTTTAGGTCACTTTCTCGGACCAGAGTGCGACTGCAAGCTGCTCTCTCCCACAGAAATGTGTGTGTTTAGCCAAGCAAACATACGAGTGTACAGACTCCTCATGAGAGCCACTGTAGCACGAACACAATATCCTCTGGCCTTTTGTGTTTAGAAAAAGATAACCACAAGTTGTATGAATGGAAAGAGGGAACAAATGTTGCTACTGCCACAAAGAGGCAGTTTTTTAAAATTTTTTGGCAGCACTTTTTCTCAGAAAGAAACAGTCCTGTCTTATGAATTTGCTACAAAAATAGTGGAACAGTTTTTATTTTATAATTCATATTGAATGATAATGAAAGGAACATTTCTAAAAAAATGTTATACACCAGTGACCTTTCTACAGTCTGTATTTTTAGTAAAGCCTGTAATCCTTGGAAAAGGTCAATGTCGTGATGTGAGCAGATTAGTGTGTATACTTTCCCCAACATTTACTTTTTCTTTCTTAAGGAGGATGACACGGTGGCTCTGCTTTTCTTATTGGAACACAGTGAATACAAAGACAAGGTTGTGATGCTGTACTGCACTAGATATTGTGACTTCAGCTGGAGGTTGTGACTGTTAACACCATTTATCGGTTAACTAGCAGTTAATCTATCACACCCATTGTAATGCTCACCACATATTTCAGTATTATTCGCATTTTAAATGATTTTCAGATCAGACCTTTTTGTGTGTGTGTGTGTGTGTGTGTGTGTGTGTGCTCATTTTAAAGGTCCCATAATATAAAAACTAAGAGAGTATCTTGTTGAATATGTTGTTGTCAGGGCTGTGTAATATGTAAGAAAAGATCATATTTTAGTTTGTTTCTCATGAGGAAGTTGGATGAAATTTGGTTGCAGTTTATTGACACTAATGGCATTAAATGGATAAAAAAAAAACAAGTACGGCTTCAATACATGCAAATCATTTCCCCCTTGTTCAAATGTTCAAAAATGAAATAAAGCAAATGTCTCTTTTTTCATTGTCTTGCTCTTTGCTTTTGTCCGCTTCACTAACCTGCCTCAAAGCCATTTGGACTTTGACATCTATAACAAAGTTAGTGGGCCTCATTTATCAATCTTGCGTGAAAACGGGCGCAGATCTGAGCGCAGATTTGGTCTTACGACAGGACACACGTGCGATTTATGAAACGTTCGTATCTGACCAATCTCAGCGTACGAATGAGCGGGCCTTGATAAATGCGGCGGCTGAATTCGATCGTCATTAACATGTTACGCCCATAAATATTCCTGTTTCGGAGGCCTCGCCCACTGAGGTCAAACATGGAGAGACGAAACATGGGTAAGAAAAGAAACTTTTCTGACACGGAGATCGGCATCCTGACATCGGAGGTGGAACACAACAAGACAGTGCTTTTTGGCAGCCTGAAGGGTGGCATAAAAGGGGCTCACATAAACGCAGTCTGGAAAAAGATAACGGAGGCAGTCAACAGCGTTGCCGCAGAGGAACGGACTCCAGCCGAGGTTTGAATATAATTCTCAATAACTTAACCCATGCCTAACGACTTAAATGAATCTTTTCATCCGCAGCCTAAAAGCTTATGTCTGCTAACTGATCAAAACAATTCTTTACATTTAGGTCAAGAAAAAATGGTCGGATATGAAGCTGGCCATCAAGAAACGCGTTGCTGCGTTTAAACGCAGCATCAGGCAGACTGGAGGAGGCCAAACAGACTCCAGCCTGATCTTGACGGGGACGGAGGAAAAAATTGCCTCCTTAATTGGGTCGGAGTCGATCTGTGGCATAAGTGGTGGAGGTGACACAGAGATCCCTGCGGTCCCTGAAAACGCGCTCACGTCTGACACGCGCGTATTGTTCCTCCAAAATAAGCAAGTCTGCCATCATCAAGACTTGATAACTGTCAAAGCATCTGTTTAAATAGGGGAATGAATAAACACCTGACCAACCACAGTGGAACGATGATTATCTCAACAGGTGCTTTCATTTTTGTTCCAGTTCTGTCACACCCATCGGACAAAAACAATTACACATTGCTGCCATTAGTTAATTTGCAAACACACATTTCTGCTTGTATTTATGATTCTTTCACATTTTAATGTGTAATAATTAGTTGTCATCTTAGGCTATTTATCCCATTGTTTAATTTTTTGAAAGTGGTATCAGTAAAAACATGGGCTTTAAAAGAAATGTTTTCGTTTTAATAATCCGTTTTGATCTGTTCTAAATATGTGACTGCTTATGCTTAATGACAGCTGAGGTTTGTTCATTATTTTACGCCAGATTTTGCTGTGCTGCACCGCAAATCCACAGACTCGAATTTGCGTACACAAGCTCAGACCTGACGTGAGATCTGATCGCAGCTTCCGCTTACGTCCAAATTGATAAATGCCGAAGTTTGCGTGGAAATGGTCGTACGCACGGTTTTCGGTCGTACGTTCGTTTGATAAATGAGGCCCATTGTGAGTAAGGGTATGAGTAATTCTTGGCTTTTTAAGGATAATACATTCAGCAAGGCATGTGGTGCAGTTTAAAAAGGGCTGAGAAAAGTCAAATGTGGCAGAGTGGAGTCCAGCTGCAATGTGACGATAATCACATTTATAGCAGCACACACATTTCAATAAGTCAAATAGGTGCAAATGGTTAAAGTCAGCTTGTGTGCTAAAATGCAACACATTTTCTCCACTAATTTGGCTTCGGAGTGAGTAATAATGCCACTTTTGTGCATATGAAATGAGTCTTTGAGTACGACATGAATGATTTTAGTCACATTAGTTATCAGGAGGTGAGCACTGATGTTCCACTGTCTCTCACTGTGTACATGAGCTGGAAACGCTTCTGTCGTTTTGCTCTGCTGACCTTCATGACAACGGTGCAATAAGTCTGGGACATAATTCATCCCCATTACAATCAATGATAGTGAGGTGATGGCCTCACTGAAACGTGTCTCTGACATCAGACAGTATCTGCTGATCTTAGAGGAGGAAATCAAAAATGTAGCACAATCTGGAGAAATTAGCATAGCATTAGCAGTGTCCCAAACATGCCTGTTCTCTCAGTAAGCAATATGTCTGCCCTGTTTTACAATTCTGTAATTACAAGTGATTCTTTGCCAATATGCTGAGATGATTGTCGATTTGCATCTTCTGTCTTTAAATCGATGGAAATGAGTTGTGTATGGAAGAACCCAGCGATTAAATGCAGTTGAATTTCAAACTATCAGGGCTTTTTGTATCAGGCGTGGTTGTCAAGTGTATTTATTATTGGTGTCTGCTGAATCCGTACCAAAAAAAAAGATTAACTCCTGTATTATGAAAACTAAATGCTTACTAAAAAGGAAATCATGCCACATCAAAAAGTGACCAAACAAAAGACAAACCATGTAGCAATACAAATGTTGGAGGAGTTTAAATAATACGATTACTGTAGACAATGATGGATTGAAAATGTAATATGTTTACACTGCCGTTTTAAAGCTTGATTCCTTACAGTTAGATGGATCAGAGAACTGCTAGACCTTTTTAAATTGTTTTTCATGCTTTTAGGTTACAGAAAGTCCTCTCTACAAATAGATTTTATTTTGTATGAAGGGTTTGCAAAAAAAAAAAAAAAATCCTGAGAGTACATGGAGAACAAAACAGTGTACTGGGGCTCAACCAGACAAAGATCCATCTGAGCAACAGCTGAATAAGAATAGAAGAAAATTCACTTCTATTGGAGGGTTAGCATCAAAATATGTAATGTGTGTGAATGTGTTTTAGTGTAAAATGCACAATAATGCCTTAAACAAGCTGGAATGTCAACAGGTGTGTTGCTTTAAGCAAAGCTAAATCGAAGGTTAGCATCACTGTTATGGGATCACAGAATATCATCTGAACATGCTGGACTAATAAATCACTGTTTCCACTTATTCGATTTAACTGCTGCTTTATATGAACTTACTAGTTACTGGTGATCATTAAAAAAGTCATTATGAAATAATGAAATATAATGCAGCATTAAAACCCTTTTTGCCTTGTGACCTCACTGTATAGGCGGGGACTTTTTGTCACCTTTCAGATGTCTTAAAAATGTGAATGTGTTTTATTTTGTTCCTCTCCCATTAATCATGTCACGTCCACTCAGACTTTTTTTGTGGCTCTTTGGAAGGGCTGTTAGTAGTAGTAAAAGTATACTTTATGCTACTTAAAGTACATGTAGCTCATAATACTTTTCCTTCAGCAGAATTTTGAATGCAAGGTCGCACTACTTACAGCAGTACCTTTACATTAATGTATTATTACTTCGGTGAAGGATACTTCTTCCATCAGTGTCGTGACTCTGCATCGCCTCCCTCGTTGGAGTAGGTGCTCCACTTCTGCCACCCGAGTCATAAAGCAGGACGTGCCGTGAAGTTGAATCAATAGAGCTGAGTGAGAGAATCTCTGGCAGCGGGGTTTAAATATACGTTTCCTCCCGCAAGTTCGGTTTCACACGCAACACTTCTAACACTAAGTTGTAATCTCTGGTGGGACAAGTGAACTTAAAAAAAGCAATGTAGGCCATTTGTCGGCCTCAGCCACTCACTCTTCACAAAGATCATGCATGAAGCCAGAGCTGTTGAAGGAACGGTTCAGAACAGAACAGCTGCTCTGTCTCATGGCAAAGTACAGGAGTGTGTGTATTCCTGAGTTTGCGTTTAATGCCAAGAAGCCATCTTCAGCAGATAGTTTATAGATATGAGGTGGCTGAGACTGAAGCCAAGTTAGCTGATTGCAATAGATCTGTGTGTTGTTTAAAACGTTGGCTGAATTACCTCATGTCAGCCTCTCCTTTTATCATATTCACTCTCCCGCATCATCCCCCTCTATTCTTCTAATATGACCTCGTGCTGAAATCAAAACACAATTGGAAACGGCTCTCTGTTCAACTCGCTCGCTGCATGGAAGCGTTATTATGTGTTTTTGTTTCATGCAAAAAAGGAAAGCTTCAAATAAAAATGAGTGCACCAGAAATATTAAATAAGAGATGTAAAGTTGGAGGCTGGAGTTAAAAATAGATCCACCATACTTTCTTACAGCAGCATCTGCAATTACTGTACCTTCAAAGCATAGGGTACCACTTTGGGAAATATGTTTATTGATGTTTATATAAAAATATTGATTTAGAATTAGTTTATTTAAAAGGGGACAGTGCAATTTCATAAAACACATGGTTTCACATGGATAAAAAAGCCAGAATTAGCCAGAAGGCTAGTTTTCATCTGTAGTCCCCGGCCATGATGAAAAAATGCAATAAAATTACATTTTAAAAAGAAGAAAAGAAATGAATACATGTACAATATAATACAAAATACATATGCAAACACTTACTATACCACTCTCTATAGTACGTACGATGCTATGAGCAGAACTAGAAGAAAGACTGGAAACACCAGACTGCTTGATCGAAGCTAAGCTAAGGTAACTGGCTGCAGACAGTTGTGACAGCTCATCCTTAGCAAAAAAAAAAAAAAGCGAATAAGCATATTTTCCAAAATATCAAACCATAACTCAGTCATTCATAAGCTAATGTTGACAATTTCACACAAAAGTGTAATATAATAATTTCGGACCGACATGGATGTAACCTGCAACAACCAGCGATGCAGTTATTCTAGTTTTTATCAACAACATCTTCGCCTAATTAGCTGCAGATTGGAGACATGTGAGAAGTAACTAACCAGAACAATGAGACGTATGCAATCGTGTTTCGGTGTCTCTCGAGGATTTTGACGACGCAGCGTAATTGGAAATCAAAATGTCAGACAGCAGCATGGGACGCGGAGATCAACAGGTTGGGAGAAACACAAGCGAGCCGCTAATAGATTTAAAGTAACTGTGAGAAGTAGAAGACCAGGACTTTGACCTGAGACGGAGAGCGTGCAGAACATCTGGCTTGTTTCATAGAATGAGTGTAAACAAATGTCTGACATCGACAGTGATGTTTGTGGAAACTGAATCAGAGAAGTTAAAGCAGGAAGAGTGTGCATTAATTAAAACGGAGACTAATTGAATTGTTTATGTCCACAGGCTGTTAATTACTGACTTCTGGGAAGTCTGTTGCCCTGATGAGCTCTATAATTAGATTGATGCCATTCTCAATGTAAACTAAAGTGGCTGTGTCCTTTTTCAGGTTAAATTAACTGTGTTGACCTTTGACTTTGTGTTTCGACTGGTTTTAATCACAAAGCAGTACTTCGACATAATTCCACCGAGTTTAATGAAAACATTCAAAAGTAAACATAATCACTTCAGTTTAGGGAAAAGCAATAAAGCAAACAAGACAATATGGAATCAGTGGCATCACCGGATAGTTTGTGTGTTAATTGGTTCCAAACCCATTTTGAGTCAAAGTTTAAACTGAAATGAGTTAAAAAAATTTGTGACAAATCACCACAAAAATACTGTGTTCTTTCAATTCAGAACTTTTCAGCACATTTCAAGTTCAATACCAATACACAGAACTCAGCAAATACCTCAGACTTTCTTCAATTAAACCAATGTTTTTCTAGTACCACTCTGTTATCACTGCCGTCCACATTGTGAATCCCACATGCATGTTGTGTGCTGTATTACGACACTATAATGCAACAATCTTTAACTTGATATGTTGAAAAGGGTGCTGCAGTTCTTCAACGTGAACCATCTTTAGTAAAAACACCAGAAGTGCATGTTTAAGGCAGGAATTACAGACTCACTGCTTCCTTCTGTTTAATTCTATTTGCATTAAAGCCAGCTTTAACAACATGAGACTCTGTTGCCACCAAGTGGTCTGAAAGAATAGTGCCTAAGATTTGTTTGTTTATAAAAATAAATAAATGTGTAGGAGGTGGAATAGCCTGCCACCTAAAATATTTCTTGTGGACTATATTTCATGTTGGTTGTGTGAAGTGACGTGTTCAACAACAGAATGATGGAATCGGTGGGCGGTGTTGTCCCGACGTGTCCGGGGACCGGGGATATAAAACACAATCAGAAAAAAAAAGGGTTCTAATCCCGGGCTCCAAAGGTAAGCACAAGGTCAGACGTTTCTCTCTGTGCATGCTGGGAGACCTTTGTGCTCCGGCAGAACAGAAATCGAAGCTCTTTTCATCAGAAGTCACCAGCTACAATCACATTTATAGCTTTCACTTGATGCATTTCTTCTGCTTTCAAAGTGACATAAAAAGGGCTGAAGATGAAAAACCTCTTAAAGCCTTTTAGCTTTTGCGCGTTCAACCTAAAGATGCTCTTTAAACCTTCTTTTTCTTGTCATGAACATTTATTGCTTTAGAGAAATACTAAAGATTGACTCATTTTCAGTGGTTGTAATTTATTACATTTACAAATTGCTTTACTGCATGCTGTTGAATTGTGTTAGGGTTGTAAGCATAGAATATGGTTGTAACTAACGATAATGTAATTATAAATTGATCTTATTTATCCAGTCATTTTTGATTAATCACTCGTTTAAAAAAAATTTACATTCCACTTAAACAACATAATGTCTTGCAATGTTTTGTTTCATCAGAGCTCCGATCCAAAACCCAAAGATATTCAGTTTAACATAAGAGACAAAGAGAATCTTAAACTTTAGAGGCTAGAACCAGTCGGTTTTCTGTTATTTTCCCTTGATCACTTAATTAAAATAAAAACAAAATAGCTTTCTGGTTATTTATTCTGTCAACAAAATGTTTCTCATTCATGTTAGAAGCCCGAATGTGGCACGAGACAAACAGCAGGGAGCCACCCGTTGACCCCTCGCTGAAGCGTTGCCATGGTTTCAGAAGTATGACGGACAGCCGGGTTCAGGGTGAGGTCTGAAGATCGTCCTCGTCGTTCCTCCCCCCCCCCTGTTTTTCCACGCTCACACTAATCACATCCTCAGCCTTGACAGTTCATCTTTCTCGTCCCAATGCTGTATCCGTTCCCCCTCTTCCCTCGTCTCCCATCAGCCCTCAGAGGAGAGGTCGCGACCTCACCAGACAAATTGAAACTGCGTCATGCATTCTGCTAATTAGCCGCTGAACTTGTGGCTGTTTGGAGGAACAAACGCCAGCTACGGGGGATTATTTCCTGCATTTGGAGCAGACCCAACCTGTCTCGTCAGCCAAACCATAGAAACGAGCTGCAACAGGTCTGTGTGCAATCACATTATTCTCCCGTATCATTGGTATTATTATAGCATTGCATTGGATGCAGTCTTTTATTGAAAATCTTCAGCGAACACAGAGGATAACCAATTTTAAAGGTGGGATGGATTTTGTAACACAGGGTCACCCATAAAATTGGAATAATTTGCAAGTTTCTTGTCTTTTATAACGCCAAACAAATGTTATGCATGAATTTCCCCTGGGTAACATGATGTAATCATGTGTAAAAAGTGATTACTGATGCATTTAAATAGGAAAAAACAGAGGATTATGTCTGGTATCTACTCCTTCACTGCTTCACATGCTATCTAAAACAGTGGTTATTTAAAGACAGGAAAGGCTCCTGACTATCTGCCTGAGTACAATTAAAGCTGCTGATGTGCAGTTAAAAGGCATTACATCACCGGCTGCATGGATAGTGGTCTGTGGAGTCACATTCACATCAAGAACACGGCGTACAGTTGCATAATTGACTCATTTTGTCTCGTTGATTACTTTTAGATCCTGGTAAATATTATTAATGTAAGTAAAACTTATCTTCCAGAGGTCTACAGACAGAAGCTAATGCAGCTACAGATTATGATCATATTAAGTTATTTTTACATTAGAAAATATCAAACACTGAACTGGAATGGAAGGTTTACTTCTGAAACTGAAACTAAATGTAATTTTGATTTCAAATAATTGGCAGGAAGTTGATATTTGTGGCCATGACGAGGGTCGAAGGATGGCGGCGTCAGATCGTCTGTTGCTATGACAGCGACAGTTGCCCTGAGGATGAAAAAGTTGTCACTTAATGATGAAATATCTCAACATCTACTCGATGGATTTGCAAATAATTGTGACGATGCATCGATATAACTTCCTGCAGCGGCAACACGAGGTGATTTAAAGTGAAATGTTTATTAAAACTTTGGAGATCCTTTATGTTTTCATCTAGCACAATCATCATCATCAGCTCTATTAGCATAGACTATTAGCATCTGAGCACCAATGAAATGTAGCAGATTACAGATTAAAATACATAATTCTCCAATAAAATAATGTCATTATTTTCCACTTCGGGTGGAATTCAGCACCGGGTCAATTATCGCCACCGCCTGCACTTAGGATCATTGTTAAAGCTCAGACTGGAGGCGGTGGTCGTTGACATTGAACCGATGTGTGAAAGTTGATTTTGTCGGCAGGTGCAAACTGCTCTGCGGAGAGAGAGAGAGAGAGAGAGAGAGACATGAATCAGCAGGAGTAGCTGCCAAAATGACTGACAAAGTCACTCAATAACACGGCGGTAGCAGCTGAAGGTTGACACTTACAGTATGTCACATCAGATAAATGTCGAGTGTGAACAGCCGTGGAGACAGTCGGCTTGATCGACCCGAGGGCTGACTCGTTATATAGTGGGAAGCCTTATAAATCAGACACGTGTGCTTTTTCTTCCAATTATGTTCTACATTTCTTTTTACACATTTAACAAACAACAAATCCAGACACTTGAACGGATACAAACTAATAATAATATGTGTTGTTTTACAACGATGACATTTGGGCGACGAGTTAGGATACATCCTACTCAGACGAAGCGGGGTAAGCTACATCCTGTGTGTAAATTTGTAATTCTGTTTGATTATTTTGTTAATGAAATAAAAGCATTGTACACACATATCATCCCACTGATCATCATTGAGGTCAACCCCCAGATCTTTCTGCCACACTTTCTTAAGTGTGGTTAAGGAAGAGCTAACAAAGTCTTACATATCAGGGAGATTCTCCCCTTCGATGATGCAGAATCTCCTCCAACCGAGACCTAAAGCTATCATGTGCTTTTAAATGTTAACATGTGAAGCAATTAGTCCAAAGTGTAGCCCTTAGAGGCAGTGATTCACCATCTTGCCAATTCAATACACATTATTGCACACATAAATTCACTATTTATTGCATGTCAATGTGTCATGTAAACACAGTGTATACATGTATTAGTTAAGTTAAATAACCTGCACATGCAGCAGTGATGTGCCCCGTCACCAAAAGTACACACTTTGAGCACACAGTGTCACGTTTTAATGCCTTTACAGTTCACCTCGGCAGTGATGATATAGTGTACAGTCGGAGACATAAGAGCGGCGGACACGTTGATCTGCCTGCACTTTAAATCATTCCTGACATTTTCATGATTAGAGGGGGACATCAGCTCAGGCACAGCTTTCCCCTGACAAACGTGTCTCCGGCCGTTCCCTCCTCACAACCTTATTTCACCGGCATCATGTTGTAGATTTGGGCCTGTTGTTGAATGCAAATGCAGGCTTTTGCGTAAAAAAAAAAAAAATGGCAACACCTTAAGCGTAAGAGATTGTACTTATGATCTGCCGTCGTTCTCAGGACTCGGTTCACTCGTTAGCCCATGCCCGTCCGCTGTCGCTTTGAGTTGTGAGAAGCATACATCAGGCTATACGTCCGTGGATGTTCCCCGCTCCCATTACAGCGAATCAGCAGTGTAGAAAACAATCCCATCTGCTGCACCGCATGCACTTTTTTATTGTTACGCACACTTCTGCCCCTGTCATGTGGATTCATTCTGATATGTATTGATTTGGTGTGTGTGGGAGAGATAGGGGGGGGCTTAGAGAGAAAGCAGAAAGTGTTTTAAGTTTAAATAAAACTCTCGCTCACACTCAAATGAACAATGCGGTGTGAAAATCAGCAAGTGTTGGGGATGAAAATAAACAATAGCATCAAACGGGCGACCCTGGATGCTCCTCATCATCACCGCTGTAACCTAGCGACATCAGTCTGTTTAATTAGAGTGACTAGACAGAAGGGTGTCCTTTGGTGCAACAGCAGATTTCATGGATAAATGTTTTATGTGTCCCAAATCAATGACGCCAAAATATGGAGGTTTTAGTTCAAATGCTTATTGAAATGCTTTTTGTCGGGTTTTTGCGTTTTTCTTCACCAAACAAATGCTCTTTTTTTGTCACATATTCTTTGATATCTGTGTAGCGTAAACAGAAGAAATGTCTTTTTAAACATATTTTGATGGGGAAATAATTGAACAGACTCTACGTTTAATAGAATATTTTTGTAGAACAAGTGTTACATATTTTTCATCTTCGTCTATCTGTAACGAGCATTTTTAATACATGGCATCAGATTGAATCCACTTGGGCTGTTTGATAACGATAATAGAAATCAATCTAAATTAGTTCTTTGATTGATTCTATGTCTCACTGCTGTCCTTTATCATTCCTAAAGAGCACAGAGCAACTAATTACAAAACGATCCCTTTGGCTCATTAGCTTCTAATGACTGTTGACACTGCTGAGCCACCAACTAAATAACTATACTGTCAAGATGTCACTCACAACTAATCACACTTAGAAATGTATTTTACTTGATATACTATGTGTTTTTTCCACATTGTCTACATTATACGTCCACTAAAAGAGCTTTATATCACTCACATTTTACATATTCAGAAATAATTTGTATAAAACCAACATGAAAGCCATATTCAGGTTATCTACTATCCACTTGATTGAGAAAAGTATTTAAAATTTCAAACAAATCTGTGTTTTAAATAATTACTTTTATGCAATATTAAAGCTAATATTGTAGATTAAGAGATTATATGTTAATTTTTTTGAAGCATATTTGTGTTAAGGTACAAAAACCTACAAAATAATCTAAATTTGTGCATCTGTAAGGCTCCACTTTTGTCACTGCGTTGAGCTAAACTTCCACTTTATAGCAATTTCGTTGAAATATACTGGATATATTCATCTTTTATTTTGGACACACCACCAGTTTTTCCCTTCAGCTCCACTTTCTTGTCCTCATTGTGAACTTTATTTGATATCGAGTAGAAATTCAGAACAGTTATGGTTGCTTCCCAATCAGATAACCATCCTGACTTTATGTCTACTTCCGCCAGCAATCTCAAATTTCCACTTATATAGATCTTAAAAGTGAAATGAGCATGACATTCAATGAACAACTTTATGTCCCCCAAAGGACGCGTTCCTCACTCAGCCATTACACGGGTTTTAGTGCCACTCTTCTTCTTTGGGCTCGTATAACTCACAGGTGTTCCTGCGGCCTTTAACGCAGATATTGCATAATGATATAACAGGGTTATTACCATGACATTTGTTGAGCATGTTATTGCTCCCTGCACCAGGAGGCCCTGTGATTTAGGGGATTGTGTGTCTTGTTCTGTGTAATTCTGAGTCTTGAGTAAAGTGCAGATACCTGAAAATTGTAGTCATGATGTATTTGTACTTCGTTTCTTCTCAGCTTGCTTGAATGGCATTTAGATGTAAATCTTCTTTCTTATTCTGAATTTGTCACGATGGAACCGAAAGTCATCCAGTTCCACGCATAACTTTTCAGGATTAAAAAAGACATTTTCTGTCTCCCTTTCCTTTGGATTTCTTATGGATTAGTGCACCAGCTGTGTGTCAATACTACAAACATTTGTACACGACAGGAGGCTGGGAGGACGGTCAATACTAGAAAGATCTCATATTGGAGAACATCCAAAAACTTTTCATAGAAGTCGTACAGGGAAATAAGAATTAATCTCACAGTTTGTTGACCCTCACATTTCATCACCCTTTTAAATCCACATTTTGCTTCATCGCCAACATCCAGCATGACTCTTTCTAGTAGTTTAATGTTTATGTGAGCGCCATCAGTTTCCCAAGATAATTTCTCTAAAACTAAGAGTCTGTCCCAAGAAATCCCATGAATACTAATGCTCTGCTCCCTCGCTCCGTAAGCCCCCACTAATGCCCTTTCTGGAATATTCCTTGCCTTTGATAGGATTAGAGTTGTGTTTAGCACGATAAAACGAATGAAGCACAAAAGTGCAAAGGCTGCAAGGGGGAAATATCAATTGAGGCTAAAGATCGATTTTAGCGCTTCTCCCCTGATAATGTAAATGTAAGAGAAATTATATAAAACGGTCATGGAGAATGGCTTTGTTATGGTGGCAATATTAATCGTTTTTTAGGTCATGACTTTTAGTGAAGTTTTGACATGGATTGGAACAAGACTTTATGTGTCGGATATGTGATTTCTTTAATAAAAAAATAAAATTGCAGCCACCATATGTGATTTAAAGAGATTTCTATGTTCTTAAATTAAGGCCATTTAACAGGAAGGAATATATATATATATATATTTATAGAGTTAATGGTGCTGTGCTGTGCAGTTTCTTATTCCAGCTTCCATTAGTGCCAAGTCATAGAAGAAAACCCACTCCCACTTTTTAAAGTATATATTTCATTATTTTTATGAAATAATGCTATTTCGTAATGATTATTTAAGTCAGCTTTCTGCAAGAAGACAAATTAAACGCATTAAAAAATAAATAGAACGTTTCTGAGCTGCTCTTCTTGTTCCCCAAAAGCTTAATAAACTAGGGAGTGATAAACTTATCAAAATGTAATTACCTTTTACCTGATTAATACAGCTGTTAGCTTTGATCGGTGCCTCTCCTCTCTGGAACTTTGCACTAATGAAAGGGTGTCATATTAGCTCGGACCATGATGGATTGAAAGAACTGAACCTCTTGAGAGACCTCTGGTCCAACGAGGGGGGGGGGGGGGTCTGCCAGGGGAAAAAGGCCCAGAGATGTGATTGATGCCGCTGAACCAAAACCTCCAGGCAAAGCTCAATCTGGATAAGCCGCTCGTTGTTCAGCTGAAAGCTCCAATATCAACAATTTGCTGATGGAGTCCAGACAAGTGAACATGATAATATCTCAGTATCCTTTACAGCTGCTTTGTTGTTTTCCAAGGTGCCCGAATGTAAGAAAAAACACATTTCTGTTTAGTATATTGTTTTTGTGATTTCTGATATTTAAACTAAAACAGAAAATGTAATAATTTGGACAAATTTCACAGCAGATTTACTGACTTCACATCCCATTTGAGACGTGATGGAACAGTGTGGTATAACTGCAACAATCATGCTACATGCTACAGTCATGCAGTTTAGCAATAGCTAAACGGGTGATCCTTTGTGTTTGGAGTTAACTTCTCCTCCTCTCTGAGCCCAAAGCACCCCTAATTAGGTTTCCAGTGCTGTAACTCACTGGCTGTCTCACTGAAATCCCTGTGAAAGTTTGGATTTGGCTGCCTCGCCGCTGCCTCGCCGCCGCCGCCGCACATTGGCTCATTTATTCCACCGCCTGACATCGCTTGCCGGAAAAAGAGTCTCCCTCCTGCAAACATTTGTAAATCAGTGGAGAGCTCATATCAACCTTGACCAGCTGTTCGAAATGAAGCAGCGAGGAATAAATGCTGAGGCCAACTGGAAAGCAGAACACACACACACACACTCTATGAAAATGAATGACAAGTTTCTGTTTGCGAATCAGAACGATCAAATCTCTAATTATGAACTGCTTGACGCTGTGAAAGAGACAGAAAAAGATTTGTAGTCTCAACTTGGTTAAATACTGAACAATTAAACAAAATCGTGGTGTCTCATAGCAACACACTTTGAATAACTAATTATTAGACTTTGAAAGTGTCATTTAATGGTCAACATGCAATAGAAAATGTTGTCGTCTTGATGAGAGTTGGTGGTGACTTCCTCGTCCAGTGGAGATTGGTTAATTGGACAGGAAGTCACCGCACCCAGCCAGGAAGTACTCCTGCACATAAACCCCCATATACAAACTGGCATTTTTACACTGTGCGGATGAAAAAAAGAGACAAATATTGTGTAAATCTGTGAGCTTAGAGTTGTTCCTCAAAATGCTGACCCATTCCTTTTAGCTCTATGAGTTTGAAGTCCTTCCTCTTGCCTATTTTAGACGATTCAACACAGTGTTGCAAGTAAAAAGGTTCAAATGTTATATTATTTAATGATCGTCATTCCTAGACGTATATAACCGTTGCATTCATTAAAACTGACGTGATGTACGCTTTCAGTAGAAGTCATGCCTCCATGTTCGCGGCTGAGAGCTTTCCCATGATTCACTCTGGTGTAGCATTTGGCAGCGCGCCACATTAATCGCCGGGGTATAATGGGAAGACAGGCCTATTGACCAGTAGTCCAATAGGACAGAGGGCAGGACATACAAATCAAAGCTGTCCAGCCACATATTGACCGGACTGTCCACAGGACGTGAGATTCATTTGCTGGGTGTCTGGCGTGGGGGGGGGGGGGGCTGAGCACAGGACAGGAAGTCACAGGGATTTGATTCAGCTCAGACCTGCTCAAAATGATGCTTGAATATGTATTTAAAGGGCAAGACTCCAACGCTGGTTTGATCCTTTCACATAATCCCGACCAGGATTCGGAGTCTAGAGGGATGAGGCTTGTTTCTCCTGCTCAGCTCATGCTTGTTAGTGTGGAGGTTCGGTTGGTGCGTGAGTGATGGAGGCGCCTCCGGTGTTGACCTGGTCTGAGAATCAGCGTGCTCTTCTGTCTTTCTTGGCACTCTATTACTGTCTGTCCAGTCGTTAAGAAAAATGGCCTGGACACATTCCAATGACTTCTTTTTAAGCTTAAATATGAAAAAAAAGATTTTTAATTCAATTCTGGCACAAAAATTTAGTTTAGGATCAATAAAATGCTTTATTATCTTAGATCAATGAGCCATTCAGATGAATAGCTATCCGTAGATAAAAGTGACAATAAAAGGATATGGCTGTACTTAGTTTGAAGCTTCATTCATAATAACATCTTTTTTTTTCTTTTCTTTATTATATGTCTGATCGTCCTTGAACATGGTTTATCTGCACAGTCGTTTTTTGAAAAGTATTTGAAAGACAAGTGTATGCGCTCATAGGAAGCAACAGGAACAAGCGGTGGGCTCCCCCATTACTGAATGGATGTGAGAACTTGTACTTTTGTTTATGTTTTATTGCCAGCTGATGCATCACAAACATACCAGACCTCTTCTTCACAGCAGCTGCATTTTTCAAATACGATCACTTCTGTGAAGCCTTCTGTGAGAGACGTCGTTTTGCTGCTGAGAGCGGTGAAATATACGTTTAGACATATAGTGACACCTCTGTTATTAACCAGCCCAGTTCTTCAGGAGTGGACTGTGACTGTCCCCTTGTGGGCAGAGCAGTGAACATCTTATGTTGGAGGCTGTGAGGTCACAGGTTCCCAGTCCTTCCACACATTTTTTTTTTTTTTTTTTTTTGCTTTTAAAATCAGGGTCAAGCCTGAAAGGTGAAATATTAGTCTTGGTACAATATCAATATTTTTCTTACATGTTTATTTTGTAGCCTATTCCTGTGTAGCCTTTATATTTGCATGTTTGAGTAGGACTATTTTATTTGGCTACTAATAAATAAGATGATTATGACGAAGAAGAAAATGCATGTCAGTGACAGTCAGTACAAATAACTATTTTATAGTTTACCTGGCAGCCCAAACTTTAAAATAATATGCTGCTGATCCCCTGATGATTTGGTCGGATGGTGATGATGATGATAATAATAATAATAATAATAATAATAATAATAATAATAATAATAATGAAAATAAATTATTTATGAAGCACCTTTAAAAACAGAGTTAAGTGCTTTGACAGTCAAAGCAAAAGGAACAAATATAAAACAACAGCAAGGGGGAACTCAGGTATCATATAACAGATACAATCAATAAAAAAGCGATTATAATACGTTCAAATAACGAGAAAAGTAATTAAATGAATTAAAAAAGGTGGTTTAAACGCCCTCCATACTACTCCACGTACAGACAGATCCGTGTCATGATTCCCGGAGGAGGCGCACGGAGCAGCGTCACCGAGCGGCGGACTCTGATCCTGGCAGACGACGCGGAGGAGCGGAGCGGCCGGAGCTTCCAGCATCAGTAAGCCTTTATCACGTTTCACCGCCCGGTGTTTGTTTTTCTTTTCCTTCGGTCGTCGCATTAAACGGCGCCGTCTGCGTTTCTGTCAGACATCTTGCACGTCTGTATTTATTCCACGCTACCGTCGCTGTTTTCTTTTGGCTCCTGGCGACGACAGTGATGCGTTTACTGGTACCCTGTACCCCAATACGTTAGGATTCCCTTATTTATTCCTATTTGCAGAGGGGGGAGGGGCACATAGTGATCCATAGCAGGCGTGTTTACATTAAATGCTTGATTAGCGTCATATTTAAGGGAAACCTAGGTTCAATAACCCTGAATAATACTGACCAATGATGAAGCTGTGGTTTTTGCAATTGATTAAAGACAATGCATTGATTTGCAGTGCTGTCCAATTATGGAAGGAAGGAAGATAGACAGACAGACATTTCTTCAGTGTAATACAATAAACTGCCAACACTGCAGCAAGGACATACGCCACAAATGAGTTGGTTACTCATTTCTCCCCAACCTCTCCGTTTGCTCACAGGTGACGAGCTGGTTTTGATGATCGATCACTTCAGATGCTCTGGAGAACCTCCTCTTTGATGGATAGAAGCCACTGAAGCAGCCTGATGACAACACTAGGTTTCTCCCACAGCCGCGTGCTGTGCTGTAAGTATCATGTGTGTCCATCAATAGCTTCCTCTGCTCAATGAATGAAGTGTAAATGTGGTTTTATTTCCCTGCTCTGAAGAGAAGTCCAGCTGGAGGCGAGGCTGCCCTGAGGCTGAGCTATGGGCTGTGGGGGGAGCAGGACCGATGCTCTGGAGCCTCGATACCTGGAGAGCTGGACCAAGGAGACCGAGTCCACGTGGCTGACCGGCACGGACACCGATATCCCCCTGTCGTCCATCCAGAGCATCCCCTCCGAGAACTCCGAGGCCGGCTCCACTTCTGAGAAAACAATCAGCCCCGGTAGGAAGGAAGACATACGTACAACTTAATTGGTCACCAAGCAGGAACAGACAGTAATTTACAAATGAATAATTCATTGGTGGTTGTATGAATCAGTACTTAATCAGGTTCCCACAGCAGAGCGCAGTGTATTTGCAATTCCAAGCTTATGTGTTCTCATGGATTTCTTTTGTTTTTAATCATGCCTTTGTGCCAGCGGCCGCTGTGGTGAGAGGCTTTATGTTTATGGGTAGACATCTTTGTTGTTTACACGATAGCTCAGGAATGACCAGAGGGGATTTCTTAAGATTTCGCACAAAAATCCACTTGGACTCAAAGAATAACTGATTAGAATTTGGTGGTAAAAGGTCGCTTTGCTATAACTCGAGAATTAATTTGCTTATTTGGACAATTTCAAGAAAAAGTCTTATAAAAATGTCATTTTTTTGTTCTGACATGGATGTAAAGTGCAACTTGTTGAGGGTGTCAGTTAAAATGATGTTTTTTTTTTCTCATTAGGACTATTTTAAACCAGTCTGATAGTAAAATGATGAATGAATGGGCTTCTTCACACTCAGTGTGACATCATCCTGCAGGTTTAACACAGTTTGCCTTTTGACGTCAAACACTTTCAGACGTGTTGCACGGCCGGTTCAAACAAGTAGCCATCTTGCACACGTAAAATTTAAGTGAAGGTGAAAGCTGGTGGTGGTGACCGTCATGCATCGCTAACACAAGGATGTGCGGCGGACTAAACATCCGGAGAGCTGTGTCCTTTTTCGTCGTTTGTCCCCACACGCAGCTCAGAAACAGACCTGAATCTTGTTTTACTGCACTGCATTGTGGGTGTGTTTTTCTTTGAAGCCAGGAGGAAATGAATGGGTAAATGGACTTGGCTCTCATGGCAACAGATGCAGCGGTTAGTGAACGCAGGCACAGGAGCCTTGATGTCATTTTGAAGACAAATTCAGTTAAAATCCACTCTGCAGAAATAAAACGGATCCAGAATTGGCCAAATGACTCAGCTAGTGGCAACCGCAAAGATGTTATCAAACAGCGGTGCCACAATAATGCAGCATAACTGCATGTAATATATATTATAACTCCATATAATACCTTTTATTACGATATCAACCCTTTAAATGTTGTTTTTCTGCTATCATTTTTATCTATGAGTGATGAAGGCAAGTGTGCTCTGAAAAACACTTGAAGTCAGCTTCCAGGAAATCTTTGTAAGCTTTATCAGGTGGACTTGCTTTAGGCTTTTGAAGACGTTTCGTTTCTTCAGTTCCAGCGTTGAAGGTTTGTAAAGGAAGGTTGAGGATAAATCTGTGTTTTTGTCTCGTTTCAGTTCCAGATTTCTTCGAGGAGGGCCTCCCTCTTCCTGCTCAGGCCTACCTAAAGGTCTGCTCGGCGGTGTCAGAAGCCAGCCTGGACGACGTGAAACCCAGCAGCCCCCCCGCAATAGAGGGCTCTCCCCTCAAGGAGGCGCCGTTACCGTCGTCTGGCACCACAGTGCAGCGCAGAAGCGTTTTACACACTGAAGAGATTGTAAGACTCTCCACCTATTAACACTATCAAAGTACCTTCTCTACTCTTTTCATTTGTCGAATGTATAATAAGTGTGAGTTGATGTTCAAATCAATTAGAGCTGAAAACAACTTGTGAATTAATTGATTGTCAGATAAATAAGCAGCTGTTTTAATAGTCATATAATCATTTTGGTCATTTTTTTTAAAGCAATTGTCCAATTCCCAGCTTTCCAAATGTTCAAATGTTGATGCTTGCAACATGACTGAGACAATAATCCGATGGTTTAATGATGAAAATACAGCAAAATTAGTATTACATTTTCTTCATCATCAGACAAAATGGCAGGACAATCGCATGTCGACCAAGCAAGTGACCATCACAGTGACACAGAGCATCCATCAGGTGGACAAGAACGGCAAAGTGAAGAAGTCCCTCACCACCTACGAGGTGATGAAACCCGTGGAAAACCTCAAACACGCGGCCAAACAAAACGCCTGAGGGCGGGGGAGACGGGAGGACGCCAAAGAGAGACGAAGACGGCTGTGAAACAAGTGAACCGATGGTTTGTTTAAAAGTCTGATGAAAGCACAAGAAGGAAATGTACAATTAAGGTCATCATATTGAAAACATGGCTTATTTTCCTTAAACAAGTTTCAGGCTATATAGTATGTACTTCTATGGTATCCCGTCTCACTGTTCTGTCTAGGAGACACTGACACGTAAAACTGTAGGTTAGTCAGCGATAATTTGAAACATTTCACGTATCAGACCATAAATAAATCACGTTTATCAAAGAAGACGGGAAATTACCTTGGCACATTTCAAATTCCTCAAGTGACCTAGAATCTAAAAAGCCTTCTCGCTCCTATTTTACGATGTTTTATGAGGATAAATATAAAATGTGTAAAGCTATTATGTCACAACATTGAATATTCACAAACTAGACATATAGATTTGTTATTTGACATTGGTACACAGCATGTAGCTGCTGCTGCTGCTGCTGCTGCGCTACGATCTGTATGGCTCAGGAAACGGATATGGATGGAGGTGATTGCACTTTTTACAGAAGAAGCTTGGACAGGAGTTTGTGACAACAATGTGAGACATTGTCCTTCTATGTGGTGTCGTTTTGTACAATACAGTGTCACATTTTCTTATCTGGTCGTTCGTGTTTTCTAATGACAATAAATTAAAACAAGAACATTAACGGAGCTCCTTCTGTCAGATTGTAGCGTCTTCTCTGTTTTTCTACAACAGTTTCAAAGTGGTCCGTGGGGGGATCAGTGGCTGCAACAGCAGGTCTGGGATCAGCTTTGTGCTGAAAGCGTGTGAATCTGTTTTTGATCGTCGTAATGCATTCGTCCTGATCTGAACGAAGGCTCCTCCTTCTCCAGCCACTCCTCCATGCAGAAATCCGGGAAGAAGAAACAGATTTCTCTCTGCGCCGACTCAACAGAATCTGGAGAGAATGGAGGGTGAAAATATGGCAATTTAAAAACCTGGTAATCCTCCCGTGTGACAAGGCATGGGCGTTGGACATTCGCCTGCATATGAAGGACTTTAGAGTTACATATGACACTCAACATGCTTCCTACCTGAGCCGTGAGTGGTGTTTCGTGTGTCCGTCAGTCCAAACTGGGCCCTGATGGTAGCAGGCGAGGTGTATCTGGCTCGGAACACTTTGGTTGGTCCCATCAGCTCTCTCCAGTGACGTATGGCGTCCTCTCTGGCTAAAACGTACGCTCGCATCGGACCACTGCGGGTAAAGAATTCGACAGGCAGTTTGAGCCGCAGTCAAATATTACGCCGTCATTGTAAATCCATGACCCGCTCTGTGTGGCTGACATTAGGAGTTCTCCAACACCGTCAGCATCCAGAGAAAGGTTGCTGTGGCAACTACCAATTTAGTGCTGCGAGGTGACATAAATGTGATTACAAGCACCTTTTGCAATCCAGAGGGGGCCATGTGGAGCTATTGTGAGCGAGCTACATGAGTATTTTCAGACAAATTGCTCCAGGGCTGTTGTCCGCTGATAATTGAATCCCCTGTAGTCTGAGAAAATGATACATCGGTGACTTGCCGAGCATGAAATTGGAGCACCGTCAACTGATCTGTGCTTTTTCTTTGACAACCCTGTGGTTTATGTGGAATGGGGATTTTTCCATTTCAAAGACATCTGACAGAAAAATAACCTGCAGGATGGCTTACCTTGACATGAATTCAACAAGTCTTTGGTAGAAGAATCGCCCTAAGAAGCAAATAAAAGCAAGTTAAACAGCATAGTTCATATAATGTCTGTTAAAATGGAAACGATTGGTCAGATGGAATAACTACAGCGGCACTTTGTTCATTTAATTAGATTCAAACACAGGTGATTTGTGTCCACACACCTGAATGTTCAGCGTAAAACCTCTCAGAGTCCTGTCTCCTCCACGAGAGGTCTTTGCATCTAACGATCACAAAGTTGTTGTCCAGAATCCTCTGGTGAAGAGCCTGAATGAAAGAATAAATGTTGTTACCCATGCTGTAGCTGATGATGATCAATAAACTATATCTAAATGTGTTAAATCAATACCACATGGTAGCTCGTGCATCTAGTGAAGCTACAAGGAAAAGGGCAAACATTTTCTAATTATTATATTAGCTGCTGTTTTTAGAGCTGCCAGAGGGAGACACTTGAAAAGGTCATTCTTCTTTTCTGTTTTTAAGATAACCACAGGTAGTCCACTTCCTGGGGATTTAAAATGGCATCTTTCACTGATGGAATAGTTCATGATTGACACCGCTCTTTGGATTTTGAGGCTCGGGGCTTGTGACTCTGTCTTTACCGTTTAGATTAAAGTGAGGGTATAGTTGGCTTCGAGCCTCAATTCATTACTATTAGTTTTCTTTTTAGTTCATAGCGGCAAATTGTGGAAAAAAATAAATAAAATGTATACCAATAAAAAATAAATATACAATTTGGGTAATATTAATGTTTTTTTGATTCCCTTCAATAGAACAGAGATAATAATAATAATAAAAAAAAAATAGGACTCTTCCCTCTGGAAGACTCACCATACAGCAATGCCCCTTTGGAGTAGCATATGTGGATTAAAAAAAAAAATGCGTACGTAGTGTACCTGAATACTGAGTGAGGCGGTGCGAACTCACCTCCAACATCACAGGGTGAGCTACAGCATCCGGTTTGATGACCGCCAGGGTGAGCTGCATCACTTTGGACAGGCGGCGAGCCGTCAGTAACATTGTCTACACGGGAGAGAGGTTATTACACATTTACAGCAGCGTGAATGCGGCGTGTCAACTGAGTTTAGCTGCGCAAACGTAGCGTTAGCGTAAACTAACGTTAATTTACCGTTAAGCGTACAATATGTAACCTAAAGGACGTAGCGTAAACAACATACGCAGAAGCGTAGATTTTTTTTTTGGGCGATTAACGTGAATACAACTGAACAGTTAACGCTTATATTATATTTTCTTTACACATTTAAAAGGTAACGTTACAAACATCCTGTCCAAAGTGACGTTACTGGTCAGTTGGAGGAGATAGAGCAGCGACGCTCGCCGCCATATTGTCGCCAAAGACTAAAAAAATAAACACTCGTTACTTTTTAATATCAACTTAGTCTCTACACTCCTTGCAAAAAAAACAAGTGATTTCTGTTTATGTAAATACGTACTGTAGTATTAACGTGGTTTGACGTTAATACAGGAATATGCGCCGGTTTGTCCGTCCGCCCGTCAATTCCGTCCCCCCAGAAACTAAAACCAGCGCACACAGCGTTCCCACTGAGATACACAACCGTTAAAACTCACACAAACCATTATGAGGAAATACTAAGAGTGATATTTTAACAAACTCAGACACTATACATACAAGAATCGACACAGCTAGAGGATATTCTGTTGCACATTAAATGTTCCTAAATAATGCCTTAAACTAGGACCAGTGAACTGGGGAGCTTGTAGTTCAGCGTGGAAATAAAAAGATGGAGCCAAATGGGATTAAGTGCCTTGCACATTGGCACTACCAGCAAAGTAGATTCCTTCCGTATGCTTGAATTTCAATCCTCAAGTTAAATGACAGTGTCCCTCTTCACTACACTGACCTGCCACCCACCTTTGCCAGGTCAATGTCAACGAATGCTAAATAAGGAGAAATACCTTTTTGATTATGTTTATTTATTTTAATTATCCCTGTTAAATATTATTATCATTATTATTGTTATATCCATAACAGGATGCTGCATGTATTTGTTCCACAAGTTTAAAGTAGCTTTAGGATGGAGATCAAATAAAAGCAAAAAGTCACAACTCAACTCTCAATGTACTCAAGTGTTTAAATCCTAATTTTATCAAATAATAAATAAAAATAAATTGCCATGTCATATCTCATTGAAAACTGAAAAATATGTCTAATTTCTCTTTCAGTATCAAAAACAATACAATTAAAGGGCCAGAATGTCCTCAAATTGTCTCATTGGGAATGTTGAAGTTAAATCCTCAGAGCTTCAGAGCTGTCGCGTTACAATGCCAGCAAACACAGTCAGAGTTCACGTTTTAAAACCTTGAACTGTAAGTGAAGTAGTCGTGAAGTGTGAGTGTAGATTATGGTCATTGATGAATAGATGCTGTCTAGTAGCTGACGGTCTCTGGGGAGAGACGGCGACACGACAGATATTTGAATGTGGAATGTGGTGAACGTGGGAGATCAGACGTACAGTATGAGTTACAAACACGGAGCACATTCCAGCAATGCAAAATGGCCACACCCTTGAAAAGAGGAGGTTGTGTGTGTGTGTGTGTGTGTGTGTGTGTGTCCGTGAGTGTGGGGTCGTTTGACATTCAGAGAGAGAGAATAGGAGGGAAGAAAGGGGGGGGGGGGGTGGATGTCCCACATAGGTTTCTCCCACCTGCCCATGTCATGTGACCAGGGGTGAAACCACAGCTGTTACCGCCCATGAAGGGGGATGGAGAGGGGGTGAGCACTTGGATGGATATAACATATGACATATAACAGATGGACAAAACCTATGTACTTACATATATACATATAGAAAAAAAGAGTCTAATATTAATCATTGCTCAATTATCATCAGTGGTGTTAAATACTCAGATAATTCACTTAAATAAATGTATCAATAACAATGTGAAAATACTCCATTACAAGTTAAAGTCCTGCAGTCAAAATCATACATTAGAGTACCATTAGCTACATTTGTTTCAAATATTGAAAGTAAAACTACTCGTTTGGTAGAAAATAGGTCCTTGTGGTTTACGTTTTATAATAAATTACACATAAATGCTGATCTTTGACTGCTGTCTTTGTGAGAAGTTCAGAGGCTAAATGTATCTGCTGACAACTCAGAGACGTTTATTACGTGACGATGAGCTCCAGCTACTGTTTTGTCAATGGTCACGAGTCTGAAAAGGTTCGGAAACCGTTGATTCAATCTTCAATCTTCGATTTTGGAGCCGAAGGAAAACAAATATAAGAGCTGCTGTCTTTTTCTTTCTGGGAATAAATCATTTGGGAGCTCAGAGAGACTGAATCCATGTATTGTTTCAACAGTGTGAACAGGTTTCAGGATGGAACAGAGACCACCGTTGATCACTGCTGACTCTTGCTTCAGACATCCTCAGCTGGGTGGATGATTCAGCTGATCCCCCTCCTCCTCCTCCTCCTCCTCCTCCTCCTCCTCCCGCTCACCATAAACCCCATCTCTGGTTCTTTATGTCGCTGCTGCTGCTGCTGCTAACTGCTGCTGCTGCTGTTGCCGCTGCTTCTCCTGCAGTTGTCGTTTCCTTTTGGTGGGAGTCGGGCAGCTGACTGACGACCCTCACAGTCGCCACACATTCATTCATCCAGCAGGAGCCACAGTAAAGGATCACGTGTGTGTTCCATATAGAACAAGGGAGAACATTCTACTGTGGGGGCAGACAAACGTTAAATACAGTCAAATGATGTAAAACTGATTATGTATAAGAGAGATTGTTTAGCACAAACTGGCCTAGAGAAAGTGAGTAATAAAGGTTCTAATAATGGTACATATTTTTAATTCAAACTAAAATAACACAAGTCTGAGACCGGTAATGCAGTGTGGATCTGTAGTCCGTGCAAACAAACTATACAATCTTATAAAATACACACTTGTTTCTTAAGTTGACCTGAAAACAGACTTTCCTATAAGTCCCTCAAAATTAACTGACATGTTAGAAATTCATGGGGAGGTTGTTGGAAAGGACTGTGAACTTTTGTGCTCGTTGTAAGGAACATTGTTGGTACTCTTATAATATATTGACGTGTTTTAATTCAGCAGCACTATCAAGGGAAGTTCTCCGGAAATCCACAATTTCTCATAAAGTCAACACAATTTCCATTAATATTCCATTACTTTCTATGAAACGATCAGGAAATAACTCGTCACATATTCTTATTTTTATGTTTACCACATGATTTTATACGGATGTATCCCTGTTATGCTACACTGTTAATACACAGGTAAATTGTGTTTTCTTACTCAGGAGTGCATATTCAGTCTTTCTGCTTTTGTCTGCACTGAATCTAGTCAGTTATCATGTCTTGTGTACAGTTTGACAATGTCAAACGTCCGCCATCGACTCAAGAGTTCAGTTTCATGAACAGCTGGTGTTTTAAATCAAATGTGCAATACAAATACATTAAACTGTTAATTATAATGTCATTGCTTTCGGTCTCTCTCATACATCTCAATTAGAGTTTCATCTAATTGGTGAGAAAATAACACAGTTAGGCGGTTTGACCTGTGGACTCTGATCCATCCGGTCACTCAGAGGCCGCATGGCGGCTACAGCAGGGCCATGTAAAGTGTGACACCCAGAACACTTTTATTACCTAATTGTTTGGTTGGTGAGAACAGTCGTGAATGTGTTTCCTGTCATCACACCTTTGGGGGGTTTAGTAACAGATCAGAGCCTCATTAGGGTGCAGTTTTTTAAAAACCTGTATTAATGAACATTATAGAAATAGATAATAAAAACCTTAAATAGAGATTCTGAGCTTTATCGTCAGAAGAAGTCGTTTCAAATCTAACGACCTCCAAGCATCCGTCTAAATCCCCTCCGTGAATCTCGGGAGTGTGTTGCCTTCACCTCTCCATCACCTGTTCTCTCTTTGAGCCTTAAACGCCGGTGACCTTTGACCTTTCCGCTTCATTGCTTTACCACACGGGACCAGGCTTCGCTGCAGCAGCTGTGTCAACCTCAGCCTCGCGTGGCAATTGGTGTGCCCAGGGAAGGACAGAGTGGCATTAATGTCAGGCCACGTAATGAGTCAGCAACATGGCTCCGTTTTATCTTCCTTCACTTTTACATGTTGCATTGTTATCCATTACCAGTTTTCAGGTTTTACTTCTTTAAATATAGGTGCTGAATATTTTCATCTCTCACTATTTTCATTCTTATTCATTGTTAAGACTTTCTTTGCAAGTACTCCGAGACATTATTTGTGAACATAACCATATATTTCTGACACACGATCAATATCTACACATGGATTCAGAGACTTTTTGCTAACGATGATTGAAGTTAAATGGTCAAATAGTCCCCCTCCTGCGGGGAGTTTCCTCTAAAGAACGGGGGTTAATCTGCGAGGTTGTTCCCATCCTGTGCATGTGCAGGACCTGATCTGGTGTCAGCTGCCAGTTTATTTATACCGGTAGAAATCCATGCTATCCATGTTGAAGGAAACTGCTCTGGGGTAAGTCAGTCTAACTCGTATACCTGCTGCCCTGAGGGAAATAATTTCCTCCTGCCAAGAGAAGCGTGTTGTGACCTCCCCAGGAGCAGCGGGACATTGGCAACGGGGCAGTAGATGGGTATGACGGAGGGGAACAAAGCGATTAGCAAACGAGGGCCCCGGTATGTGAACACGGGTTAAAAATAACCTCACTGACCCAATTTGTAGATAACATGCAACTCAGCTGCTGAGCCCCCCCGCGCTGTCTTCCTCCCGTTTTGTCTTAATTGTTAAAAAAAACAACAACTCTGAACTTCTACGATTGGAACTCAAATAAATGAAACAGAAGATGAGATGGTTTGCCGTGATGAAAAAGAAGCGTGATTAGATGGGAACCGGTATGTGACAGCGATGTCCCCTCAGGAGGAACAGCAGGATTAACAATTTGTGTCTTAACCATTGTGTCCGGTGTGAGCCACTCAACAAAAAAACAAAAAAAAAAAGCCATCCGATAGTCCCAGCACCCAGATATATATCTGGCAAGGCCTCGGCGCATAGCTGACATTAGTGGAAATGTTGCATTTGTGATACACCCTGGCTTTGGGCCATGGGAAATATTGAACAACTGTCGAATTTAGACAACATCCTGTGGTCAGGGGACAAAAACGGGAGCTACAAAGATGCAGTGGGGTGGCTATTTGTGGCCGGCGAGTGCCTCGAAAATAGCGAGAGGTTTAAGTTTCAATATAAGCCCCCCTCTCTGAGCTGGAGCTTTCTGTGAATGAGGCCCGGGTTCCTATCACACCCAACCCCAGCGCTGATTTTAGAACACAGGTGTTGACCTTAGTGGAGCGGCTTGTGCTTGCAGCAGAGGAAAATGAACCCCCCGAGCTCGGCCCGTTTGCCTGCGCAGTAATGGTAATCGCCGCGTGGTCCCAAGGATGACTTCCAAACAGTCATATAAGGATCTACAGATTCTATAGGATCACTGGGGAACATCACGACAGCCAGCGTGATGAAAATCTTTACATGGCTGATTAGAAATAGTTGCACAATGATTGGTTCTTGATCCTCTTCCCTTCCCACAAACGCAGCTTGTATCGCATGTGTTTCCCAAGTGTCATGGCGGCAGGATGGTCACCTTGTGGCCACCGGAGAATTTATTGCTTGTTTTTTTATGGGGCCACAAGAGCTAGCCGTATAACTTATTCACACTCCTCACGTATCATCGGGCCGCGGCTTCATTAACGGAGGATTGCGTTACCGTTTGTCAAAGGATTTGCCACATTCGGGGTTGACCGGCGGTCTCGTGGCTCCCTCACAAAGGTCATCAACTCGAGACCTCGTGTCGTCACATAAAACATTGCGAGAGGCTACTTAAATGCTTTGACGACAGTCACTTTTTCCTATACCGTGAATGATACAATGAAACCAGAGGGAAGCGGACGGGGGATGAAACTCAACCTTGGTTTCAGCTGTGACTCGCGGCCTGCTGTAACTGCTGTTCCGACTGTACCCCCAAACCTCATAAAACACGCCCATCGCGCAGTTGCTTCCTTGTTTCTCTGTATCCCTCTCTTTCTCCCATTTCTCTTTTTTTTTTTTTCCTCCAAAAAGGAGCCATTGACATTCGGTGTAAAATAGAGGCAGGGTGGGGTGGGGGCTGAACAGAGGAACGGCAGGGGTGTAGGGTGTCTCGAGCCCAGTGCGAACAGCTGAGAGGTGTGATTTCACAGGCTGGCTCCCCCCTGTCAGGGCCCTGATTGGGCCGGACAGGAGGCGCAGGAGAGGCCCGGGCTTCTAAAGGACACCAACAGGTGGGAGGCCGCTTTGGAGGGGGGCGCTCCTGGCGGGATAGAAAAGGCCGATCTGCAAGGCCTGTTGTGGGCACAATCCAGCGGGCCACATACGGAGGAGGATGGTTGATCTGCAGGATAGCTGGGGTGAAGGGGGAAGTTGGGGGAATGGTTCTCAGGGAGCAGAGGGATAGTTTGAGATGGCTGTCAAGGGTGGAAAGGAGAGTTTCAAGGTTGGTTTTCTGTTTGTTTTTTGGACACAGCGTTCCTTTAGTTTTTTTAAATCTGTGCTATTTGACCAAACACTTCCTGTAGGTAGCTTTCCTTTTGTGTTGGTTGATGTAAAAGCTTCATATTTGACATCAACAAATGGGCAATACCTTCTAGTTTCCTTGATTTGCAGCACGGTGTGAGTAAAATCAGGTGTCAAACCAGTTGTCAGATGTCCTCTGTAGGAATCTTTACGATAGACAGGACAGGTGGTGGCGGAGCCCGACACCTAGGTCAGGTCGAAGGGAAGCCGAGGTGCGATACAGGAAAGAATCAGGCAAATTCTCATCACGTTGAATCCAAGTGAAAAAGGGCTCGTCTTCCTCATGGCCATTTGGTTTGGGAGCTGGTAGATTTATCAAAGGAAGTCGCCACTAGACAGTGTAGGAGAGGCTGGCTGAGCCCAGTGTGGCCTCGAGCTTAACTCCAGCTGCTCACCGCCGAGAAAAGAGAGGAGACGCAACAGAACGCAATAAAGGTGAGTTAAAAAAAAAAGACTTTCCATGCATTTCAAATATGAGCCCTTTTACTGATTTCTTACTCATTCTGTTCTTTAAAGGATGTTATCTCACAGCTGTTGGTACCAACATCACTTGGCATGGCGTAATGTTTAGACAGATTGTCTGCTGGAAGTCTAGTCCTCGTTATTTAAACACAAGGGAGTTCAGCATCATCGGCATCACCCGTCAAAGAGCCACATGGTATTAAAACATAATTCATCTTAAATGTGATCGTCAAGGACAAACAACGTAGTTCATATTTCTCCTCAACACTCAACTTTCAAACTTTCCCTCCTGTCAAACTAAACTTTTGGAGTTTTTTTTTTTTTTTTTTCTTTGGGCTGGGATGAGCCCCCCGTCCTTCCTCTGCTCGCTCTGTCACAGTTAACCGTTGTTAAGCCGGTTGTTCCTGCTACTCACAACTGCGACTATGAAAGGGTGCTTTGTGTCCGCTGGATCCAGTTGTTGCCCCTTGTGAGGACATGCTTCCTTATATCCCCATATTAATACACCACTTATGGAATGTAAGGAAGTGTGTGGTTTCAAGGGGTCTCGCTCACCAAACCGCACTGGGAACAAGAGACACTGATTTTTTATATATATTCTATAATATAATGTCTATTTTTAAAGCTGGGTGACAGTTATAAGAGGTGGAGCTTTGTTTGGCTCTATTGTCTGAGTGTGCCTTTGTCTGTTTTATGAGTAGGGGGAGGAGGAGGGGTGCTTAGGGGTGTCAGGGTTCATGAGCATGTGTGGTAATGTGTGTGTGTGTGTGGCAGGACAACAGGTGAAAGGCCTGTTCCCTCTCCTTCAGCTCAGGCACACATGTGTGGCACAGTTTGTATTACTCTCAGTGCTGATGATGATGATGATCGGGTCTCAGGGACTTCTTGAAAAAAAAAAAACATTCCTGCCCTTCCCAAACGGCTGACAGTCAAGGAGGATTGACGGACCACAGCTGTCACCCGTTATAGGACTCTCCAAAAAGCAGGAGAGGAGGGCGGGTAAGGGATGTGGTGCTGTCACTGAGATGTGACATTTGGAAGGAAACGGAGTGATGTCACCCACTGTCAGGCTTCCCAAACCCTCTAAATAGGAACCATCTGCTTGATTGCATGGAGACACTGAAGGAGTGACTCAGTGATGATGATGTTCTGTTCTCTCTCTGTGTGTTTCATCAGGTAAGGCTGAAGAGGACGCGACGACCTGACCGCTCACAGATGATGTCGCCCCTTCTATTTCCTCTCTTTCTCTCCCCTTCCTCCTGTAAACCCCCCCCCCTCGCTCCGCCACTTGCAGCTGAAGCAACACGCCTTGCTGTGGCTGGTCAAACGGAACCAAGTCAGGTGTTTCTGTGAGGTTTGGTCCCCTTCAACCAGCTACTGCGTCGTGAATTCAGTCAGCGTGGAATCAAAGGCACAGCGGCGTTGTGGCTGAACGCTTTGGAGGCGGCCCGTCTGTTGACAATGATTATGATTTATTTTGTTCAGACGTTTGGTGTTGGTTACTTCCTGTATGGCGACGGCTGTTTGAAAAAGCAAATAAAAGATTGCTGACACCATACAGCGGTGGATTAAAATATCTTGTAAATGTCTAAAGTTTTAAACAACATTAAGCAACTGTAGAATATTCATAGAGTCAGATGTCTTTGGATGGATTTTTTTTGTTTTTGATAGTTAGAGTGGTATAAAATGGTTAACTTTCCTCCAAGTTAAAGTCTGATGACGTTGCTCTACCGGAAGCTCAACCTCCACCAAAAAGTCTAACTTGACCTGTATAAAGTAAAATAAGAAAAACAATTGTGATGTGAGTGTGCTGTTGATCAAATTAAATTTTCTCTCTGCTTCATTTTTGTCATAAAAAAATAAAGAAATAAACAAAGAAATAAGCAATGTGTGTGTGGCTTGCAGCAGTTTATGAAGCCTATTTCAGATACACACTTTATTACATAATTGGATTTGGACAACCAAATGTCATTATCACTCACCACATAGAAAACACACTAAGTCTTGAATCTCCTTGAGGTACTTAATCATTGTAAAAAGAGAACCAACATCATTCTCTCACCTCATCTGTAGAGACACTGATATTTTATATATAATGTATGTTTTTCTATTTTAACTCCTTAAAAAAGTCTCCTGTGTGTTTTATGTATGTTATAATTCTAATATTAAGTAGCAATGATGTCCATGATATCATAAATATATTTGATAAACTCATGATATCTCCACATATTCACTTATTATAAAGGAGTTGTAAATAAAATCCCAATAATGTCAATAAAAAGAAAAGTCTTTGAAACAGGTTGTGCTTTAGTGCGTTACTGTGTTACTTGATTGGTGTCATAAACTGCATGTTGTGTCTTTTCTATGTTAACAGTAATCATAGCAGAGATATAACAGAGCATATTTAGTGTAGACCTTTGTGGCCTAGAGTAGGACATCACAAAGGAACGTTGAAATTGCCCAGTTAAATTTCTTTGCTGAAGGAATGCAAAACATACAGTTCATAACGATACAATCAGTATCAAAGTGATTTGGGGGAAATCTAATATCTTATTTATTATGACACATCAGCTATACTGTAGATGATTTAACATCTATGCAAAATGCCACGAAATGCAGCGAAATTTACTCATGAATCAGTAAAGATAATAAATTGTCTAGAACGCTGCAAACAACTATGAATGATGAGCATAAATAAATAAAACTAACAAGGCGGTTTGATGAGCAGCACTTTAGTGAGAAGAAAGCTGTGATAAAAGTGTCTATAATGCTGACTGACATGTAATCTAAAACAGTCAACAGTTACAACTAACAACCGTTTCTAATAATAATTAAAAAAATATTTTAAAAAAACAAGGAAAAAGAAAACAACAATCGGAATATAAGGCAAAGGCAGCATCACGTTTCTCCACAAGGGGGCGATATATATTTCCCGGGCTGGTAGTTTCTGCAGCAGCAGAGGAAGTTAGGCAGCATCGTAAACATGGCTGACAGTGGAGTGACAGGTGAGTTAGGCAGTCTGTAACAGCTGCACTTTATAGCTGTTTTCAGGTATATTTTGATGACTTTACCGTGGGCGCGGCATCGACATGTGTCGCACTTGTGATCCGCGTTTTGTGGTTTTTAGTTCGGCTTGTAGCGAAGTTAATTCCCCCCCATATGCTCGTGCTGCTAGCGTTAGCATCGCAAGTTAGTTAACGGTAGCATTGCGCGAGACAGCAGTTTAACGTCATGTTATTGCATCATTTTTTTCTCTCCGCTATTTTTTAAACATAACAAAAACAATTGTCTGCTTTAAGTAGTTGTCACTGTGCTGAGGTTTTTGGTCACCAACCAGTTATGTTGCTGGTTACGTTGGCATAATGCAAACCTAGCGAGTTCAGTGACCTCCTGTATAACTAGCTAACAGCATCACCAGGACTGATGGACCAGTCCATCCAGCTAAATGAAGGCTAGCCCCGTCACTAAAAACATAAAAGCAACACAAATGTGCAATAAGCTAATGTAGTCATCCATTGCTTTTTCTACAGATGGACCTCACAATAAAGATGACATTGAACGAGTAAAGGTTAGTCTGCTCTTGAATTCTCCCAGTCTCGTATAAGGCTGCCCTTTGGCTTAATGTAGTGTCTTTGTCGGCCCCTTCTTGATGTTTTTTTTTTTTAACAGACTGAAGGCAAAGAGCTGACCAAAGAGGAGAAGCAACGGCTGAGGAAAGAGAAGAAACAGCAGAAGAAAAACAAAGAGAAAAAAGATGACAAGGCTCCACAGGAAAATGAAAAGAAGAAGAAGAAAGAGGAGAAGCCTGTCAGTTCAGCTTCCCAGCCTCCAACACAACCCTCCCAGAAAGGTGCATATTGTATGGACGCCAACCAGGCATTGTTGTAGTTGAATGCATGGAAATTGTTCTTCCTGTAATTAATCTTTCCGCTGTGTCTCCCTCAACTCCTTCAACAGTGCCCGCTCCTGCAGCCGTTCCTGTGCCTGCCTCAGAAACCCCGGCAGATAAGCCAGCTAAGAGCAAAGCGGACATGAAGGCTGAGAGGAGAGCTCGGCAAGAGTCTGAGAGGGCATCCAAACAGGGAAAGAAGGGAGACCCGGGACAGCCGGCCGCCACGGGCAAACCAAAAGCACAGCCTAGTGAGATGCAGCCAGGTACTGTAGCCAGGAGTGGTGACGATATGAGAGTATTTACATCTTATCCTGTGGAGAAAGTCACACCTGTGATTTGTTTCTCAGTGGTGAAGAGGCTCCCAGAACATGTCCAAGTGGACAACCCGGACGTTTTAAGGAAACTGGCAAAGAAATTGGAAAGACAACAGGTTCGTTTTTTTTATCCAGTATCTCTCTATCTCTAAAAAAAAAAAAAAACATGATCATGCATGCATGCTTTGTCTGATTGAGGACAGCTTGCCTAGACATAATAAGACACTGGCTGTCACAAAATTGCCTGTATTAACATCTTTTTGGTGAAATCAACTGCTGTATAAATTCACTAATGCAGGGAGGAACAGACCAAATGAATGCATGTTGGTGACTCTTACCAATCTGATTGGAAATGACTAATTTGTCGTTTTTAACTGGACAACTGTTGCAAATAAAACACTCTGGCATAATATTGCATATTTCTCTACCTGATCAACAATAAAAATCATAACCCTGGGTTGATGTGTAATACTATTAACCAATCTGAATCCTCCTCTGATGCCTGTTATATGTTTCTAAATGTCCTTGTTGACAAGATTAATGGTTTCAGATAACATTTTAGAGTTTATCACTCCAATTGAGTGACCTGCCGAAAGAACGTTTGGCGTTTAAAAAGTGAATAATAAAGTATAATGGGTGTCAAATTTAAGTGACAGAGCAGATCTATGGCATTTCCAGTAAAAGTGAAACTCTTATCCTGTCATTACTGATTGTCTGATGTTCGGGTATCTACAACAAGGATATTTCTCGAAACGTCACCAACAATGAGTGAGAGTGTTGAATGGCAATGTTAAAACATGTTTTGTGAGACGTTGCAACCTCACCTAACCTTAAGACGTGACTGCATGTGATCATACCTAATATTTCTTTCAGACACCAGGGTGCAATGCTGCTACAAATGCCAAGGTGTGACTTTCCGAAATGTAAATGTGTGCCATTGACATTTGTCTAGTTCTGTTTCTAACCTGTACTCGTTGTCGTAGTCCAGCATCACTCGGTACTTGAACAGTTAAGGAGGGACCCGTGTTGTTCGGTCCATTGGGACAGAGGCGGTGCGTCGGTGGGATGTGTTGGTTTGAGAACGTGTTTAGGTGTTAGTTGTATGCGTTTGTCCGCTGTGTGTTACAGCGCCGGTCTTGTTTGCTGTGCAGGTTTGTGGTTGCGCTCCATACTGCTCTTTACAAGATACATTTTTAACCGCTGAATTATCGGAGGGGTTGATGGCATCAGGTTTTCGTCTGCTTTCTTTCAGATCCCACTCCGGTTGGACTACGGCTACAAAGTCAGCCTCTTTTCTCATCTCCACCAGTACAGTCGCAAAGCCCCTCTAACGCAGCAGATCGGGTAAACTGACACTCTACCAGTACAGTGCAGTAGGTCAGGAGGAGTTCATGTAGTGCTTATAATGTGTCTTCATCTCTGACTGTTGTGTGTTGCAGCATTCCCTCCACAGTGATTCATCCTGCTATCGTTCGCCTGGGTCTCCAGTATTCACAGGGCATCGTGGCCGGATCCAACGCCCGCTCTGTCGCGCTGCTGCATGCCTTCAAACAGGTACAGACTGTTAAGTCTGGCTGCTTTACTATCCTATTGTCCTTCTTCTCTCCTATTTATACAAAAAAAAAATCAAGGTGTCATCCGTTTGGTTCCGTTTGTAATCAAGTAGAATGAAAATGCAAGGTGGAGACACTACTCATAATTTTGTCTGTTTTTTCCCCCCCACTTCAGGTAATAAGGGACTATACTACGCCTCCACATGAGGAGCTATCTAGAGACTTGGTCAACAAGCTGAAACCTTATATCAGGTACAAACAGTTGTAATTCTTCATCATGAATCATAAATAGTTTAGTGTCGATGAGTCCTAATCAGCGTAACATTTACTTCTGCCTGTTCTGTTTTCATGCCATGGATTGCATTTTATAGTTTCGCACATTAAACTGTTCTTTTTTTTCTTTTGTCGTTTTTCTTGCAGTTTCTTGAATCAATGTCGCCCTCTGTCAGCCAGCATGGGTAATGCAATCAAATACATCAAGAAAGAGATCTCCAATATTTCTAGTCAATGCAAAGAAGAAGAGGTCATTGTCATGCTTGTTTTCCCTCACACTTTCACCAGAGATCATACATATGTTGTATAATCTGTGGGTATAATAGACTTAATGTTACAGTTTCCATCTCTTTCGCCCTAACGCATTCTCTCTTTCACCGTTTAGGCAAAGAGCAAACTGCTGAGCTGTATTGATTGCTACATAAATGAGAAGATCATCCTCGCTGCTAAAGCTATTGCCAAGTACTCCATAGAAAAGATCAGCGACGGAGACGTCATCCTGGTTTATGGATGGTAAGCTCCAAGGAACGTCACGTGGCGGTGAAAATCCTTTTAACAGGAGCCGCTTCGTGGGCGCATCTCTTTCTTTTCATTCAGTTTAAATGTCATAACTGTGTTTTAGCTGGAGAATCTGCCGTTTTCTTCAATGCTTAGGTGTAAGATCCTAAAATCCTCCTTTTAAAACCACTCCAAACACTTTCTCTTCCCTTTTTCTCGCTTCCTCTCACATTACCACCATTTCTACTTCCATCTTTTCCCCCCGCTCAGCTCTTCGCTGGTCAACAACATTCTGTACGAGGCCTTTGAGAAGAACAGGAAGTTCCGCGTGATCGTGGTGGACAGCAGGCCGCGACTGGAGGGCCGGGAGGCCCTGCGGCGCCTCGTCCAGAAAGGCATCAGCTGCACCTACGTCCTCATCTCGGCCGTCTCCTACATTCTTCCAGAGGTGCATAGTCACGTTTATTTGATCCTTGGTAGATGGAGAAACACATTGATATTAACCCAAGGGTTAACCTGCTTATATACTGTTGTTTTTTTATAATTAAAAAGACATCTCAAACTTGGGTCTCCATAGGTATCGAAGGTGTTCCTCGGGGCCCACGCTCTGCTCGCCAATGGTTACGTTATGTCTCGCGTGGGGACGTCACAGATAGCTCTAGTGGCCAAAGCCTTTAACGTGCCTGTGCTGGTGTGTTGTGAGACCTACAAGTTTTGTGAGAGGGTGCAGACGGATTCCTTCGTGTCCAATGAACTAGGTATGTTGAAGTAGTTAGTGGCTTGTTGGATTGTTCCATAAATATGTCACTTCAAGTGATGCTTTTGCTCAATTTCACCTCTGATTTGAAAATCCTTGCGAGCGTTAAATTGGAGAATGTATCTTCATCCGTGCTTTCTAGATGACCCCGATGACCTCATTGTGACCCGTAAAGGGAAGACCCAGCTGGAGCACTGGCAGGACGTGCCCTCACTTGGTCTGCTTAACCTGGTGTATGACGTGACGCCGCCTGATTTCGTGGACTTGGTCATCACAGACCTGGGAATGATCCCGTGCACCTCGGTCCCCGTGGTGCTGCGAGTCAAAAACGTGGACCAGTGAGCAACTTCCTGCTCGCGTCGGTCTGAGCTGCAAGGCCGTTTCTCTGTGCTTTTGATGGGAGGGGGGGCAGTTTTTGAGCTGGAATGCTTGCACACAACACGATATCGTGCTTTGAGCATGCAATAAATATATATCTGAAATGGCATAGGCTTTTTTTCAAACTGAGCACATGTGTGTTTTTATGGAAGGATTGGATAATTACAGAGATTAGTTTCCCGGGGGTTGAGGGGGTAGCTCTGTCTTTAATATGGGGTATAGGGAATGTGTTTTATTAGATCCGTTGTGACCCTTTACTTAAAACAGAACATTTAATTGCCTGTATTTGGAGAAGAACAATTCCACTGCGTTTCACAACACGCACTTGTTGTCAACCACAGCATGCAATTTAAAACCAGACAGAAATTGTTCCCTAATTACACTCGGAGATGCATTATCTCTGAAGATTTAATGCGAGCCGTTATATTCCTCCCAATAGTTTTAATGACCTGATCAATTTAACAGGATAAAGAAGAGTGAAACATAAAGTAAAACTTTTTGGGGGGGGGGGCAAAATCAACAATGTCCACTAAATCCAGAACAGTTGGAAGAAACAACATTTTATCCACAGCATTATTTTTCCTTTCCAGTAGCCATTTGTTTCTGACTGCAATAGTTGATGCACAGTTGTTATCTGGCCATATATTCAGTGTATATTCTAGGACTGACTTTCCAAATTAGGTGACATTTCCAGTCACAAATGAAGCATGTGCGACTAGTGAACTTACTTTTTAAATCAGATTAGTTCAGTGAAAGTCGCTAGTAGGCACACAACAATGAGTCCGGTTTCATCTTGGAGTTAAAACATACTCACTTTTTAATATAACTTAATACAGTCAAACGCTAAAATGTAGGCGGTTCACATCAACGTCATTGAACCTGACTTGGTTTTCTCTCTGAGTAAAGTACATGTTCAACATGCAGTACAATAATTTGCCAGATTTCCTCAAATGTGCCTAAGGACATGTAGTTGCGTTAAGAAAACTCACATTCAGTGCATGTTTGGCACAATTAGCAGCAAATCCTCTGAATCTAATTAAAAATCATTAATGTTTATGATGGTAAACTCAATTTAAAAATATTAAAATGATGACAGTGGATTTAACAATTTCAAACTTACAACATGTCAAAATCGAATTTCCCTCTAAAATTGCACTGATAAAAAAAAAAAAAAAAATCCAGTTTTTAAAATACATCCCCGATAAAAATAAAGATAAAACATAATGTTTAAAAGAAGCCTGGGGTAACCTCAGACTTTGTCAGCATGTTCCCTTTCAGTTTCAGCTCAGTAGATAATTGCAGATAAAGAAGTCGGTCGCAGTTCAGCCTCAGAGTGGCTTGGCCTTCCGTCTCTGTGTGACCCACAGCAGTAAAGAGATTACTACCGTGCATGCTCCGAGAGGCCCGAACACCTGGAGAACCGGGAACTCCCCCTATTGACAATGAAAATAACTGCATAACTATAAATAGCCAAGAGAATAACATGCACCGTTGTGAAACGTAATAATGAAGTACATAACGTGAATGATTCAGCGCTGACCTCTCGAAGACACTTGTATCCGTGATAGTTGTCTACACAGCTGCATTCAAAGAAGCTGGGGCCATAGGGGGCACAGAGCGAGTTCTCCGGGCAGTCAATAGCTGAGGATTGTTAATAATTATCAGATGAAGAGTTGTCATCTATAACGTATTACTACCAGAAAGCTACTGCAGATTTAGGTCGTGTGTGTGTGTGTGTGTGTGTGTGTGTGTGTGTGTGTGTGTGTGTGTGTGTGGTAAAGGAAGAATGTGATGAGAACTTACACGGCTGTCCAGTCTGATTGCACATGTCTCTCTGGCCTTCACAAAGACGCTTTCCCTCTCTGACCTCAACCTTTTCCCAAGAAATGTTGCCCCCTGGACAAACAATGTCCTGAGGCAAAATCCTACAGACACAGAAAAATAGAATTATTAAGAAATAAAACTTTACACTCACGAACAAGCCGTTCATAGTTTACATTTTCAAACCAAATACTTACAGGTCATTTAACTCAATAAATCCTTGAAAGGCTGTGTCGCTGATGTTGACGATGGGATTGAGTGAGAGGTCTCTGCAAAGCAATATTTTATAAAAGTTAAAAGGTGCAAAGTACACTTGACTGTATGTTGTGTTAAAAAAGGTACGGGATTGTAGTTACTGTACATACATCATTAATGCTGTCGATGCTGCCTGAAGGTCCTCCACGTGGGTTAGCGAACAATTGGACAGATCCAGTCTGACACAAACAACAACAACAACAAAAATATTATTGAAAGAAATTTACTTTGTAGATTATACTTTTAAAATTATTGGTAAGACTACATCATTAGCACTGGCAGCCTAGAATACACAGTCTGTTACAAATATATAACCATAATACAGTAGTTTTGTAAAATAAAAATACTGAAAAAGTTCTGATGACATTCCTTGAATTACAAAATCTAGTTAGTACTCAAATATTGATGATTTTGCCAAAAAAAATTGGAGCTGCGTTGTCATATAATCATGAATATAAAGAAACAAATATAGCAAGGAATATATGATGATAAAATGCCAGAAAAATAATAAAACAATATAAGCACTGAAATTAATAATGACTAAAAATCAAGATAAATATGTTGGTATAATATTATAATAATTTATGTACTTTTTAAAGCATTTTAGCTTGTTTATTGTTGACCTTTAATTTTACACAGAAATTTCCGAGGGACCGTGGAGGCGACATGAAAGTCATACCCGATGATGTGTTCAGGGTCGCTTCTGTTGTCATTTCTCAAGCAGCAGCGTCCGTCTATCCGACCAGCGGACGAGGAGCAGAACTGGCTCACTGCGGAGCCATTTAGGACGGTACCGTTGCAGAGCTCACATATCTGCGATGACGGATCATAACGAAGGGACAATATGTTGTAAACAAACACATTTCCGGTTATAACCAGCTGGCATCAACAGCTAACTTACCGCACATCCAGCCAAAACAGGCTGTTTTTTTTAATGATACGTGGATATTATGTATCATTGACTTTCTCTGGGAAAAAAACACACCTGTCATTTGTTAAGTCCAAGTCTTACCTGCAACTCGTTCAGTTGATAACTTGCGTAAAAACATAAATTAAAGATCAAAACAAGCACTCCAGGTTCCAGCCTGCTGCACCCAGCTTTCATTTTCGTCGACTTGAGGTCATATGATCCCACTGTAGCTGACACGTGACAGGAAGTGGGTCCCACACACGTCTGACTTTAATTTAATTTTGCGCTGCAATTACGCATACACTCATTTTTTAGCATTTCATGTAATATGATCTGCTTATTTAGTGATTAATGAACAGCAGCAGTAAGCATCTAATTTGTTAATCTGTGCAAATAATTTGGTATGTCCAAATGCGGCAAATAAAACTATAATTTGATGTTTTAATCCAACAAATACATTATACTAATATATATCATTTTTAATAAAACCATAAATATATTTTTAAAGCCCACCAGACAAAGCAGCTTGTAACATTATTTGTCATATTTCATGACATTTCTAAAACTGTTGACAAAATCTAGACGCATTTTTTTCTGACTGTAATTATTTTTGACTGCGCTTTCGCTGTCACTTTGGGTTGCACCAAATAAAGTGGGAGCGTCAAGTTGGACGATTTTATGATATTCAAATAAAAGATAAAAACATAGTCAGTGAATTATTTCCAAAACTTTACTAAAAATCTACATATTTAAGTGTAAACATGCCGGGAAATTATGCATATTACCTCTTATCTCTTAGCAGCGAAGAGTCGAGCACCCCCCGGCTGAAGATGAGATGGTTTTGCCCAGAAGGATTGTTGCAATGCTTCTTGATGGGCCACCAGATACACTGAACACAGAATGGCTTGACGTCGCTGGTGTTTCTGCTTTCTCTACGATTTCTATCACGTTTTATCTATGAGTTTTCTCCGTCGCCGTGTAGAAATTTCCTTCGGCAAATGTAGAAGAGAGGCAAACCAAACCAAACCACAAAAAAGTGCAACTGTCTCCCCCTCATATTACGAAAGGTTTGCCAACGGCTCTGCGACGACTGTGGGCTTTTTTTTGCAGGAAGAAACTGCACCTTTTTGGTACCGAAACTTCCATCCGGTTACGCCAATGAATACAATTAACCAGTACACGTTGAAACTCAAATATTACAGTAGGTGATTTTAAGTTATCACGAAGTGTTTAAAAAGTGGACGGAGGGGGTATTTTAACGGCCAACAGTGAAGGTGCAATTACTTAACACTTGCAACATGGCTGCTACGGGAACGGCGGCGAGAAAAGTTTGACACTGACGTGGGAGAAGTTTCATGCGAATGCTAGTTGTTACACGAGTTGTTGGTCGGATAATAAAGTCGTCAGCTGCCTCTGCCAGCCCGGCGGGGCTTTCTTCGGACTACTAACCAGTGGATAAACCGTGTGAGAGCCTCCTCCTCCTCTGTAGTCTCCGCCGACAGCCACTGCAGTAGACTTTTTTGTGGGCAAACTGTGGTGTCTTCTTCTCCGTCGTAAAGCTGCGGTGGCGTTAGAGGACTTGTCGTCTGGCAGCAGGCTGCGTTCCGGGGGCTTAAAAAGATGCATTTTTCCATACCCGAAACGGAGGTTCGTTCGGGCGAAAATGGATCAACCTATGTGGTGAGCATGATTTGTGTTTTGTTTGTTGTTTTTTGTTGTTTTTTACCAGCTTTCAGTTAGCCCCTAACGTGTGTCAGCCGTTGGCTTCAGACGTTGGCCACAGGTCGGGCTAATGTCAATGCAGCACGAGCGCCCTATGTTTACTGTTGTACATGATCCGATGGCACGTCACCACAGGCCAAACAACTGCCTCACCTAGAGTCTCAGTTAGCCTACAAAATCCTCATTTGTATACCAATATATAATGACTGTTTATTTAGAATGCAGATGTGTGAATAACCTCATTTAGAGCATTTTTCCCCCCAGCATATGAATATGTGAGGCAATGGGCAACCCCTATGGTGTTCATCATGATTCTGCACTATATCTGACATTGACCTGTATTTCCTAGATGAGGCTCCAAAAATGTTGCATTGTTATGGCGAGTTGTCATTTGCTGTCAGAGCCACCTGAAGAGACTTAGACCCAACCTCTTCCCTTTTTTTGTTTTACGGCACTAACATTCTTAAAGGGATTTGAGGTTTGCTGCTATATCACAATCCTCCTTGCGATTTACAGGAACTATGCTTTCACTTTATTGCAAAATCTCCCCAACAAACAAAAATAGCAGTCTTGCCAATGCATCAAGAGCAGCAATCATATGCGATAACATCATCAGCATAACTGTGTATTTTCTTGTATTCTTTTCCCTTCTCTCACAGTCTTAAATGTTGTATAGTTGATTTGTGTTTGACAGGTGCTATGGCTTGGCACATGCAATAATTCATGGAGGTTGGACAAGGACTCCTGTAGTGAAACATCAATTTATATTTTTTTATGTTTCACACTGTTGTCCTCAGTCAGGATACACTGTGCTGTGTGTGGCAGATGCCATATTGTTTAAAACTCAGACCTATCCATGAAAAACAAGTCATTACGTTGCTAGGGAACAGCTCGGGTTCAAGTGTGTTCTCTGTCAATAAACACTACGCCAAAAATAAATAGTGGATCCTTTTTTTAGAATCTCAGGTCTATAGTTTTCATTATAAAATATTGATGTATCGGATGTTTTATAGAAGAATTAAGCTAGTCTAATATTTACCAGATGCTTTTGAAATGATATCTGCAACATCTGATTTCCATGAGACATCACATAGGCTGTTCTCAGTGTTACACACCTGTGAATGTTTTCCATCTTGTCTCCATTTGGTCGCAAAAGGACAAAATAAATCTTGGAATAAGCTCATTATTATTGACAGTGTCTTTGAGTTTAGTGTTCCTCCTGCCTCAAGCTTTCTTTAAACTTAAGTATACTTGTTCTGTAGAAGTAGTGAACACGCAGTAATACAATTAGATTCATTTTATTTCCCATCAATATTGTTGTGCAAGCACCCGCTCTTGCTGTTGGAAGTCGATAGGTTTCATAATTTCAGGTGCAGCCTTGTTTTCTACCTGGCTGAGCATGTTTTAACACTCTGCTGCAGTGGGAACTTTGAAACAACGTTTTGTTTTTCACCTCTCAGCTGGCTGTCCTGTGACTGTCATTTCGACCTTCCTGTAACCATCCCACAGGAAGGGACTTTGCTTGATTATAATGCTGAGAGATGGGATGTGTACCTTGGAACCAGTAAGCCATGGAATCTGCAGAGTTTGCACACGGCCTTTTAGAATAACAAGGGCTGCGGTTTTTCTTTTTTAAATATGCCGCACGTATACATATTTTTATTTTTGATTGCTCACACTTCCTCTTGTCTGTTAGACTTCTGTATTCCTGTCTTGTTAACAGGGTATGTGCATAATGTTTTAGAATGTTTGAGGGTGTGTAAAAGAGAGATTCTAGTGCTACTGTAATTGATGGTGACTCATTTACTTTGGATGAGGAACAAGTCAGGACTTAGGTGAACAATTAATCTGTCTCTCTTTGGTGTTTTGCGAAATATAGAAGTCATATTGAACAGGATTCCTGAATCAGCCTGTGTCTGCGAATGAGCAATATGTATAAACTTAGAAATTATTCTTATAATGTGGTCATAGTTCCTGTCTTAGAATTCTTCTGACTGGAATAGATTTAATCCTAGGCTTGATATTATATTATGTGGAAGGAAGTAGCATAGGTGCAGCTGGGCACTCACCACAAACTAAAAAAAATATTTAATTGGTCAAAGTTTCGTCCCAGTCGCATCTTCGACCGGTCAAAAACATTGACACTGCACATTTTGATCCCAGATGGATCTTTGAGCCTTAATGTGTTTGGCCTGATGACGATCTGACTGGGATCAAACTGTGCAGTGTGCATAAATGCATTTTTGCTTTGGAGCTAGTGTGCAGAAAAGAGCAATAGATCATACTGATAATATTGTTGTCCCTGTCCCTGAGTTGAACTGCTTGCAATTCCAAAAAAATGTAGTTTTTTTTTTTTTTTTTTTTGGTGTGTGTGTTATCAAACAGAGCCAAGACATTCTGCATACTCATTCTTCCTCTCTGCCTGGAGACTGCCTACATACACATCTTCCAGTTAATTCTTTGGCCTTCCTCCAAATTCTTGAGCCTTCCTCTTTTCTCGTAGAAGTTTTGGTTGTTACTTACTTTGTTTTACTGTTGATTGGTTGACTGATTGCAGGTCAGCAATGGCATGTGCAACTGCATGCAACAGTGTGGTCGACAGTCTTTAAGACGATGACCCACAGTGTTGACTACAAATATGGACAGAAGAAACACAAGGGGATGATTAACACTGGGAGTATTTGCTTTGACACTCAAGCATACTTCCTGTCATCCCTGGCCAAAGTTGCACACAGGCTGCTGGAAGCTGATGTTTCTTAAGAAATGAAGGATTGGTCTTTATTATTGATGCACTGGTCGAGTACATAATTATTTTTTTCATTAAAAAAATCCTAAAAACAACAACTTGTGTTTTGTGTGCGAGACAAGCTAAAGGAATCTATCGTCTTCATATTGTCTATTGATTTTTTTTCAGGAAATGATAACAGCTGCTGATTGTTTTTAATGAAAATGTGTTTGCCAAACCTTTTCCAGTTTATGACCATGAGTTAATAGTTTCTGCGGTGGAGAAGTTTCTGTGTCATGTTCTTTTTTTTTTGAGCCATTAAAGAAAGATGCTTATAGCTAACAGACGTGCGGTACCTTGTGAAAACAAAATTCCTGTACAGCTCAAGAATGCTGTTTTGTAATTGAGGCTGGCTGGGCAAACAAAATATATTTTTCTTTTTCCCTATAGCAACTCAAGTCTCACGTTGTTATTCTTTCGGTTTAGCATCCTTCCCAGTGCTTCATTAGGCTAGATTTACTTTCTGAGATTGGCTCCAAACATGATGGCAAGCAGCTATTTGGACAGCTGATTCCAAATGGTGGTTTTGCAGAGGAGTATCCAGTAATATATCCAGTGGAGTGGCTCAGGGGGCGAATGGTGGTTTCCCCATGTGATCTTTGCTTTCTCTATTGTTTAGCATCTGCATTATGCATTACGTTGTTATGATTGGAAGTGAAAATATGCAGGTTGGGGTAGGGTCTGATTGAATCCCATTCACACTTCATTTATCGAATACGTTTCTCCGCACTATGTGAGACCATAACACAGTCTTTCCCGTTCTAATTTGTCCCCACTCTTTCCCACAGGCCTACAACATCCACGTCAACGGCGTGCTGCACTGTCGAGTACGCTACAGTCAACTTCTTGGCCTCCATGAACAGGTATTGCTTCAGCCTTGACAATATACGAGACTCTATCCGTGTGCTTTGGACTAGAGGTGACTTGTCTGCTTTTGAGGTGCGCCCACTTGTGTTTAAATGCCAGCACATCCACCCAGGATGACCTTTCACTCATCTTTGTGTCGCACGGTCGATCGGCCAGCCTCCCGCCTCTTTGGATCACCACCACGGTGGCTTAAAGTCTTATGCTGTTATTCCTCCCAGAGTCCAAACTATTGCATGCAAATGGGTAGTATTGTGGAGGAGGGTGGAGGGAGTGGGTGACATGGAAGGAATGTTCTTGGCCTTTTCTTTCACCTCACCTGCTTGGAATCTTTCTCTAAAAAATACATTTTGTGAAGTGTTGAGTTGCCTGGTCTCGAGCATTACACAGTTATTTGTCAGAGCTGTGATTTGGGACAGATTCAGTTGGTTTTTCTTTAGTGTTGTGGTTGAAAGTTGTCTAACTTGTGAAAGTGCTTGACATGCATTTTTATTTAAATTGCTGTTACAGAGTTAGATGCGGATTTATTTGCTGAATTTCTCTTGCTGTAAACTCTTTGTGCTATAAAATGTACGTCATGGCATATACTGCAACACCGCCTTGTAGAAGTGCCCGTTCTCCTGTTTTTGCACATTAATAAATAAGCAAGCAGTGGCCAAACTTTGCTATCTCTATCCTCAAGTATTTGCTATCTAGTCTGACAGTTGCCGTTGCTTGGCAACAGGGTGTGGAAAGACACACTCACATTTTTAAGAACCAACCCCAGAGGGCTTCCTGTGGCGTATTCATGACCCCAAAACACTCCCGTGATTGCAGGGCACTCACTCTACCCAGTTGTTGCTGAGCAAATTTAAATGTTAATTGTCTCTCTTGTTTCTCTCTTCTACAGAGCTTTGTTACAATAAACACTTCTGTTCTAGCCAGAGCTCATTTACCTTTGTAGCTTTATTTAAAATGTTGGCGACAGATGCATCGGCAACCTGTGGTCAGTGTCTGTGGCTATGAGAGCTGCTTCGTATGTGTAACCTGTGCTAGTGCTGATGTACAGAACATACCAAAAGGGCAGCGTGTTTAGGTGAAAATCCCCTCTCTTCCCCAATGGGGCCGACCTTCACCAAGCCAAGCGCTGAGCGTTTTAAAGCAAGAAAAAAGGCAGCTTTTACCTGCTGCAACATACAGGTTAAAGAAACCACATTTGATGTGTGCTTCTCAGATCTGTGAGGGCTTAGTTTAAGACTTCCATGGTTCAAAGCTAGCAGCTCTTGAATGATTTAGAAAAAAAAAAGGGGAAGAAATGAGTCAAGAAACTGGAAGACAAAGTAAACTTGGAATGACTAGACAGTCAGGGTTCCAGATGTGTGTGTCTGTGTGTCTGTGTGTGTGTGTTATGCACGGAAACTCCACCAGCTAGTCGTTGAAAGGGGGCTTAAAATAAACCTGTGATTCATGTCGAACATGTACCTCTAAGAAAAGTGAATCCACAACTCTTTAATTTAAGATGCTGCTGCTCTCTTCTGAACTTAATTGGTTCAGTCCTACGAGCTTGTATATCGGCTTTCTCAAATGTTCTAAATTCACGTAGAAGTTAACGGACTGTTCTCAATTTGCCTTGATTGTAAAAAGAAGAAAATAAAACAGGGGTTGTATAGCAAACCCTACTTTCTCAAAATTTGTGTTTTGTACCAACAGATAAAGAAAGAATATGGCAGCAACGTGGTGCCTGCATTCCCTCCAAAGAAGATCTTCACTTTGACTCCTGCCGAGGTTGAACAGAGACGAGAACAGCTGGAGAAATACATGCAGGCTGGTAAGTTATTCATGATGAATGGACTTGAATTTTTTACAGATGGCTTTTATTACTTTTCACTTTTTTTTTTTCAATTTCTGGCAGAATTTAATTTGTTAATTCCAGCACCTATGTGGTTGTTTGTGTCCGTTTTCAATTTTCGCTGCTATTCTTCTCTGAGTCGGTGTAGCCATATCCCCGAAGGGGGGTTGCTTTTTATGTTGGGAAAGAAAGACTTTGCTTTTCTAACAGTGAAGTAATATTTCCTTGAAATATTTTGCTTCTCCACAACAATCACAAGAATGATTTGGCTGTGTGTCCGGCTATACACTGGTCTCTTCATGCTGCATAAAAGTGTGTCACTGAAGAACCGATTATCTGAGCACAGACCGACCTGGGAGACTGAGCCAAAGCCTCAATAGACCGATTTATGCTGACACACCTGATGGGAAAAAAATCCCTATTCAGGATTTCAGATCTGTTATGGTTTTTAAAGGTTTTATGGGTTTGGATTCTCTAGCGATGATGTGCCACCTCTAGGGATACATACTTAGCTTTTCTCTGAATAAAAACATTCCTTTGCAAGTCTTAAATATTCAAGTATCCAACTGGAGTTTTTCATAACCCAATTTGGCAGGATTTCACCGTATTGCCCAAAATGTTGTAAACAGGTCAAGGGTGAACTTTCTAAATACATGCAAACAAATAAGTGGAACTGGCAAGCGATACAGTGTGGTTTGTTTTAATCCTCTCAAGCACTGGCAGTTACAGCAGAACAAGGAAGCGTTGTTCAAGTGTGTATTTGCTCATAGTCTGGGAGCATACGCACTCAGGGTGTTCTTGGCTACAAGTTCTCTGGGTTACATCATGGCCTTTTTTACATAGTTATGGAAAATGAACTGCCACAAACACAATCTGCTGTGACGCAGATTGGCTCAGAACTTAGACTTTTTGTCAAAGGGTTGAACTAATTTGTGAAGGGACAATAGCGTACAGGCTGTCACACACGCACACACTCGTATTAGTCATACAGGGTTATCAAGCAGATAATTGAATGTACTGCATTGCGACTGAAAACGGCCTCAGTGGGAAACCAAAGAGCATGAGAGAGTCGTTCTTGTCTTTTGTGTTCCAAATTTGGCGACTACGTTGTGATGAAACGTAAACATCATAATTTACAGCTAATTGAACCTATTCCAGGTAACGCCTTTTCTCCGTGTCGAGCTACTTTGCCTTGATGAGTGTCTGGAAAGGTCAAAGCCATTCCACAGGAACACCATTAAATTGTGTAATAAGGGGGAAATTATGAACAATTGGGAAATGGCTTCCCCAGAGGAGGTTTATGTTTACATAACGTCCACTAAAAGAGCCTTAACAAATTGGTGAATTATACATACATATCTGATCCTTCTTGTATTTCACTGAATAGTGAGATATGACTCAGTTCCTACTCACTCTTTTTTTTCTCCTTTTTTTTTTTTTACAGTGCGTCAGGATCCCTTACTTGGAGCAAGTGAAGTGTTTAACAGCTTCTTAAGGAAAGCACAGCAGGTCGGTCATGTTTTTTTTTTTCTACTGTACCCGCATTAGCGTGTTTGTCCTCTGTTGCGTCAACATGGTCAACTGGCCTGTGTGGAAGAAGGGCGTGCTCCTTCAACCAAAAAGCTGACGCAGTCATTTCTGCCCGACTAGTAATTGCTTTTGGTAATGTGGTAGAGTGAGATAGCTGTATTCTTACTGTTTGTCGTAGTTTGCGGCAGCATGCGCTCTTATCTAGGGGTTGTGTCATGTCTGCTCATTCAGTCTGCCTTGCATGCAGAATTGGTGAACTGGATCCTTATTAACCATTATATCAGGGAAAAAAAAGAAAAAGTAAGCTCCCTAATGAGTCATCCCACTAGATCTGCATCACTAAAAATGAACTCAAGTGGACGATGCTGCAGGAACACAAACTAATGGGGTGTTGTTGCTGCCTCAGAGAAAAGGCCATTTGAAACAAATGGCGTGTCAGTGGCGTATTCAGACCAGGTAGCGAGGCTGTTCGTCATCATTCAGGCTGTGACCTGCCTTGCCAGGAGGGGCTGCAAATCCAATAACCTTCATGGGCAGATTCATCCTTCCGCAGCCACGTCACACCCCCGGTCTGATTCTCCTCCTCCGTCTTCCTCGCTCATTAGAGTCTGCGTTTGTCGCTCTCCCCTCCCCCTCGGCGGGGTATGTACTGCGAGGACGGCAGGTGGAGAATAATAGATGAGTTAAGGCTCAGAGTTGTCATTTCATCTGCACCTTTTAGTGGTAGGGATGTACTCGGAAGACCCCCCCGCTGAGGGAACACGGAAGACGGCGATGACATAGAAGAGGTGGTGAGACTGCCTGTGGGGACAGCACACGTTGGTGTTATCCAGTTTAAGATCTTCTTAATATCAGCTCTGAAAGCTATTATTGAGAGTCTTGAAATATTCATAGGTGTTGGCAGTTTATTTCCCATGTTGTTATTTATTGATTTTTGTGGGGTTTTGTTCCGTTGTCACAGAAAAAGAGCGGTAACTAAAAAATGCAGTCTCCTTATTTTTGGTTTGAGCTGTGAAAGTTGCAACTGTCAAAGCACGACATCACTTTGGTCTATGATGTCATGACAATTGAATTGAATGAGCTAGTAAATATACAAGCTGTTGTTGTAAATGGCTAAACGTTAACATGGCTGCTACTCTTGTTTGCAGATAATTAAACAATTTGTTTTTACATCGCGCTTGTTCAATCAATGTAGCTTTAATCACATGGGTAACTATGGAATGGTGTCCGTTTTGTTTTGATCTCCCCTGGAAGTTGGCTTTCTTCTTTGACCAGCCCATATTTCTCCTGCCTGTGTGACTTGGTGTGATTTTTGTTGTTGGATCCAATAGGAACGAAACATGAAGCCGACCCCTGAAGCCTGAATGAAAGCCTGTTGTGTTTTTGTGTGGTTCCCACAGGAGACGCAGCAGATTCCCACAGAAGAAGTGGCTCTAGACATCTGCCTCTCCAACGGTCAGAAGGTTACAGTCAACATTCTCACTTCAGATCAGACGGAGGATGTCCTTGATGTAAGTGCTGGAGTGTGCACCATTAAGGATTACGGAAAAACACAGTTGTTGGCCAGTACTGAACATACCAAGACTTATCCTTATTTACCTTAACTTTTGATTTAAACAAATGATTGTGATAATGAACTCTCGCTCTTATATCTTTCTGCAGGCCGTTGCAACAAAGCTCGACCTTCCCGATGACCTTGTTGGTTACTTCAGTCTCTTCCTCGTGCGTGAAAGTGTGGACGGTGGTTTGACATGTGAGTCTCAAGAATCAAAGGGATTTTGGGGAATGGCAACATCTAATCTTCCTCTGTCATTACTAAAGACTGGAGCAAGTAGTTTGTGTGTCCACAAATCATTACTGCTGAATATTGAGTCACCCTGGAATGTATTTTTAGAAAGGGTTTAATTTGTTTTTGGGAGCAATACAGCTGGAAACCAGATCACTAGTCTTTCGAAGCACACAAAATGTGCTGTAAACAAAGTGCTTTGATTTAAAAAAAAATGTAAATAACACTACTTTATCAGTCAAGCAAGGATTCTCACAAGGCACACAAATCACAGAGAACTGTGGAGATAGGACGTTGATTTGATAGCTTTACAATTTGTTATGTTCCACCGACGAGTAACCCTGATATATGAGGAATAAAAGGGAGTTATGTGCTGCAATAAGATGCTTTTGATTTGCGTTTTCTTTCACTCTAAATTCTCCACAGTAAAGCCTCAAGAGTTAGCTATGGCAACGGTCGTCTTTTTATCCGTCCCACTGTTTGGAAATGTACAGTAGTTTAATTAAAAAATAATGAACTGCATCGCCTCATGAGAGTTGTTCCTCGTATCAGGTTTCCTACTGTATCTCTGGCTATCATTTATTTATTTATTAGCTGCTCGGAAGCGCAGTGAGAGCCGGGCCCTTTGTGTTTGTTGGCTGGTTCATGGAAAACAGTCGCGCAGTGTTTAAAGTGGCGTGAGCTCACAACACACCAGGCCGTGTGCTGAGAACGTATTCGTTACGGTCTAAGCTCTAAAATGACACTTTGCTCTGGCTAAATGCAAAGTGGCATTACGTTCACAGGCTTACGTCTGATTAGTGAAGTCATTTTTCCAGACTGAAAAATGAAGTTAGTTGAGTAATGGTGGAGGATCTATTTTTCCTCCTTTGCAGACGTTTAATATTTATTAATCTGAAAATTATATTCCCTTTTGATTTAATTTTCCCTCTTTTTTTCTGTCATTAATCTTTCCTTTCCCACAAGAATATACAGAGAAATTTGAAAGTTCTTCTGGTATATTTTCAAATGGTGATTAATTGTGATTAATCCACAGCTACATCAAGATTCATCTGATTAAGGCTTTTTGACAGCCCTGATATAAATATATATTTAAATATACAAACAAATTTTAAGTAACTGCGTGCATGCAAATCATAATGTATTATATATAAATATATAAATTATATATTTGCGACTGCATTTTTTGTCACAAGGAATACTAAAGTGGCAAAGGCAGAAAGCTTCCTCCATCAAGATATTTCACTTTCCCAATCCCTTTCATTCCATTACATCACAGCCCCGTCGGGTCATATCATCCCCCTCACTCCCAAATGTTGTCGCCTTCCACCATATCCATTCCAAGCTGAAAATGGTGCCAGGTGATCTCGGAGAAATCTGAAAATATTGCTGTATATTCTTGGAACAAATCTGTAACTCTGAGTGGTATGAAAGAGAAGGGCAATGTGTTGAATATGATTCGACTACCAGAATAAATCCGGCGCAGCAGGCCGCGGATAAAACACAACTGCTGGTGGGTGTATTGACATAATGGCATAGCGAGAAGATTTCAATTTCACTCTGACGGGCAGTAAGTTTCCTGACATCTGTGTTCAAATCAATGCACGCTGTTAAATATGCAACGACATGTCAAGAAGAACAGATGTGTTTGCAATCGCAGCGCCGTCCTATCTGCATTTCAGAGTTGTTTTGCAGTTTTTTGGCTGATGATTTAGTTAGCCTGGAACGGTTCCAACATTTTTAGCATTCAATTTGTATCCTTTTTCTTTTCTTTTCTTTTTTTTTTAAATTCCTGTGGAGATTTCCAACATCAAACCAAGCAGCATGCGTTTCTGCTTCCTGTACACAGCATCTCAGCCCATAAAGGAGTAAACGTACTTTAACGAAACCTAATTGCAAAGTAAATCGTTGTTTAGTCATCAAATTTGTAGTGTTGTGCACGTTTATTGATGCCTGAAAACACAGCAGCAGCATCAATAAGCACCTGGGATCTCCTTCACTGTCCTGAGGGAATGGGCCGCAATGAAACAGCTGCAGATTAGGGACAAACGTGCACACACACACACACACACACACACACACACACACACACACACACACACACACACACACACACACACACACACACACACACACACACACACACACACACAGACACGTAGACTCCATTATCTCTTTTTTCCACATTTAAATGCTAACACACAAAGTTTTACCCTGCCTGCTGGGACCTGTCCAGATGGAGTTCTCCCATCCCTCATTGTTTGTTGTTACCATCATTATCCAAATGTCCTTGGGACTAACTTTACTGGAGCTGAACTTGTTCCTAACTCTCTCTCTCTCTCTCTCTCTCTCTCTCTCTCTCTCTCTCTCTCTCTCCTCCCCCCCCCCTGATTTTTTTTCTCTCTCAGTTGTGCGGAAGCTGCAGGAGTTTGAGCTGCCTTATGTGTCCATTACCAGCTTGCGAAGTTCTGAATTCCACATACTCCTACGAAAAAGGTACCCACCACCTGTTCACATCATGACTTTGAATTGGATGTTCTTCCCAAAGTGCTCTCCACCACATGCGATTATAGCTGTGATTCATTGTCCAGCGTTTCCATGTGCTCTTTATCCGATCCTGTAAAGAAGCGGGTCAGATATAACTGGTTTGGTAAGCAGGACATTAACTACATGTGCTGCACTGGTCAACCAGTAAGAAATTATTTTCTGTTTCTCATTCTGGGTGTGGTGGCATGTCATTCCTTATCTGCAGATGGGCACTTCTTCTTAATGTTTCAGAGCAGCTTGCTTATTTGACTCCGACATCTCCTAGAAAGTGGCAGTTAAGTAGCAAGAGAGATCTGACTCATTTGTTTTTTAAATTAATTTTGCCAAAGACAGCAGTTATCGTGACTAGACATGCGTAGCATTTGACTAGCACTCTGTTTTTCAGTTCAGGCAACCAGAAGTTTAACCAAACAGCTCAGTATCTTAGAACAAGGTGTATTTGAACAATAAATATCCCTGGCTTTTTTAAAACAATTTAAAGTTACAGATAAGAATGCACCACAGTGTCTGTTATGAGAGGTCATAAGTTGTTGTGCAGGGATTTAAGCATCTGCCACCAAGAGCTCCAATGCATAAATGTGAAAATAATCTATGGTATGGTATGTGGGTATGCATGGAAAACGCTTCCCCACAAAGCCTGAAGTTAGAGACTGCTCCCCTTTTTTTTTACAACGCAACATTTCTCTACTTCCTCATGTGTCTGTTTTTTCGTCACTCTGCCTCCCGCTGACTGAGAAACACAGGATGTTTACTTTATTTCTGCCTCAAGGAAAGTCTTAGTACTCCTGACCTAGTTTCTCTGCGGAGTGTAGCGCAGCGAGGAAAGAATGAATGTAGAACTAACAAGTGGAGGTGGAGGTGGAGGTGGAGGAAAAACAGACCCCCTGTGTATGAGATCCAGGGGCGGAGCAGGTCAAAATTAATTGAAAAGCTCTTTTTTTTTAGCTAAAAGTGAATGCTACAAATGGAGGAAATGTCATCTCTGTCCAGTGAAAATATTGAATTTACATAATTTCAACCGCTTTGTCTTTTTTCCAAAGTATTCATGAAATATAAACCGCAATATGAATAGTAGTGGAGGTTTTTCTAGGTCAGCGCCAATATGCACTTCATTTATTTATAATGCAAAATTGTAGCTAATTGACATTTGTAGCCGTATATGCATTAAAATAAAAGCCCATCTGCTACACACATCTTCTACTACTCTCCTATTCCCTTCCTTCCAAGATCCTTTCTCCGTCTTCCCGTTTTCTCCCTTCTTACCTGCTTTGAATTGCAGATGTGGCCGGGCAGCTTCACATATGCTTGAGCAACCTCTCCATCCACTAACGCCCCTTGTGCCATGCATTCACAACATGTTGAATTTCACGGCTGCAGTTGAGTGTCGGGAGACATGAATGCTATGAGATTCTTGCCAAAGAGCATATGTGGATAAAAAAAAAATAATAACCCTAAATTCATGTTTAAAATCAGTGTTGGGGCTAAGATATAAAAAACATCTTAAACTGCCCACTGGTTGCAAAATATAGCCTCAATGTTTTTTTTTCAGATTTCATATATTGTTCCAGTTCTGATCGCTTTCCATAAACTGTTTTTTTTAACTTCACACTCTCCTCCTCACGCTGCCCCTTCTGCACCCACACACATCTCCATACACAGCACTAGCCTTTAATACCATCTCACTCACATCCCCTTCAGAATACCAGCTGTCCCTGAACCTCAGCAGGAAATAATCCTCCATGAATGCACTCTCTCTGCTACCCCATTGGCATCGAGCTGAGGAATGTAGTCCACAAGTCACTCTCGTTTCACAGATTACACAAAGTGTTAATAAATGGGTGTATTTGATGGGATTTTCTCAAATCTGATCTTTCATTTGTGATCGATTTGAATGTTTAGGATGGAACTTTCTTTTATGAGTATTAAACCTCTTTAATATATAATATTAGCAGACAGACACATTGGTATTTGTAATTATGCCGCTTTTATTGATTCTAATTTGTTTTTAGATATAGATTTGTAAAGAGTGACTGTGCATTTTTCTCTCTGCAGCTACTGGGACATGGCATACGATGGGGATGTCATGGACAACAGAATTGGCCTGAATTTGCTGTACGCCCAGGTAAGCGGCTTCATTATGTTATGAATGAATTTATGTAAATAAAACACTACGTTGTCGTTTATTGACGGCTGCAACGATGGTTTTTAAAGAATTTCACTCGTGAAACCAAACAGAAAATCCTGTTTGGACATGATTGGGTTTGTTTACATCTTGCATCTGCATCTGTTGTGCGTTGTTGAGTTTACCTGGCGCCAGCATCAAACCAACAAATCAAGCATTAACATTAACCCTGGGCGGCTAAATGTTTTTATCCGTCCCCTGGGCCCCTCCATTATCTGATCCCAATATCGGCTTGTTTTGACTTTGCAACACCTTGAATCCCGTACGTCTTCACATTTCTCTCTGATCCTATTAACAGTGGATTCCCTTTTATGTGACAAGTTTGATTCAAATCTGGTACTGCTGAGTGTTGCCTCTGTGTAGAGGAAATCGTTGAAAAGTGACGGGTGTTTTTTGCGAGCATGTTTCTGTCTAATTGTTCGCTGACCTGCACGCTTTCCCTGAAAGGCTTATGATTCTCTCATGTATGAAGGGAACGCAGAAAGCTGCTTTGCTCTGTGTGTCTGTGCAGAGAGATGAACTTCAGTTCTTGTTTTGCTTCACCAGACAGTGTCTGACATTGAGCGAGGCTGGATACTCGTCAACAAAGACCAGCACCGGCAGCTCAAATCACTGCAGGAGAAAGGCTCCAAGAAAGAAGTAAGCAAAGGGCATCGCTTCTAGATGATTCTGCCTCGCTTGCTGATACTCTGAAGCCCAAGGAGAATCCTGCCTTCTGTGCATCCTGTAATGCTGTTGGCCTATTTTATTTCCCCTAATATGAATTTAAATTACACTAATCCAGTATCAAATATAAATGTATTTTTCCAGGGATTAAACAGAGGCAGGATTTCCTAAAAAAAAGAAAAAAAAAAGTGGTCATCTTTAAACGTTTTTCTTTTCTTTTCTTTTTTACCCAGTTCATCCACCTAGGTCAGACTCTCAAATATTACGGCTATATCAAGTTCGACCCCTGTATCACCGACTTCCCCGAGAAGGGCTGCCAAGTCATCGTGAGTGCCGGCAACAACGAGCTCAACTTTCACGTCAAGCTGCCCAACGAACAGATGAAGGAGGGAAGCTTCAAGGTCACGCGCATGCGGTGTTGGCGAGTCACGTCTTGTGTAAGTGGAACTGTGCGTGTCTGTGTGCGACAGAGTGTGGCTGAGTGAATTCACCTTCAGGCGTGCTTGCGTCTCTCCCAAGCTGTGAAATAATCAAATTGGAATTCCTCCATATTACTAGGAGACTATGAGCTGGCAGTGAGGTGATGGAGCAGCTTTGGCTGGAGTCCATCCCCAACCAATGAGGGCTCCCGGGCCTGTTTACAAAGCTCATCTCACCACTGCAGCAGAAAGAAATGTCTTTCAGTCTTGCAACATTTGTATTGACTCCTACTGCTCTCTGAAAAGTGCTGACCACCACACCGTTCGTCTTCATCCGTCCAATTACCCACAGCTCACACAAGGACAGTGCTGTATTGATTCTCCAGCAACGCATAAAGAGCAGCATCCTTTCATCCAACTGATAATAGTCTATTGGCGAGAAGGGGATCTGATGGCATGTATGAGGAACACAGGCGCAGCCCGACTCTGTATACATCCGTTTAGTTCCACTAACATAAGAAATGAATAGACTTTTTAAAATAACGGTGCTGTTTCACACAACAAAGGCTAACTGTAGTGTTTAGTAAACATGAGATGACTCGGCTCAGCAGATGACAGTGATGGACTTTTTGTTATTTACCAGGAAATGTTGACGGCGGAATACTCAATTAGTCACGGTCAGCTGGGCATTTGTGTAAAAAAACAAAACACAACTTGCCACACAGGAAGGCAAAAACCGCTTAGATTTCAAATGAATGGAAACGAAAGCATATGGAATAACCAAAATGTATAGTTAATGACTATTAAAGGGACATTTCACCAATTTTAGACATGTTTTGATCACGTTACTCCTTATGGGGAGTATTTGTTGGGTAGCTGGATTCTCACGATATCGTAAAAGAATCGTGGGATCGTGAGAGCTCACACAAAAGTCCATCTGGTCAGATTAACCTGAATGCATTTGTGTCTGAACCACAGTGCTACGGACCAATCAGCTCCCTGTGAGGAGCTGCTGGCAGCTACAGGCATGGTGGAGGTGTGTGAGACGGCACAACTGTTCGGTCCAAACAACAATGGCGGCTCCTAAAGAGCTTATCGTAGATGCTGCAATAGGGCAGATCCAGTTGTTCATCCATTATGGGGAAATGTAGTATCCAGTGGTTTTTTAAAAGCTACCTAAAATAGAGACTAAAAGCGCTCCTCAACTGTCACCCCAAATCAGCATAAATTCAAACCTTCATGCATTCAGTTGATCTGCCTTAAATCTGCTTTTTTCCTACTAACACCCAGTCAGTTGTGTTGGAAAGAGACGGTTCCCCTGAAAGCTGGAACAATCTGTTTTCACTTCTGTGACGAGCTGAGGAAAGCATTACATGCATGCTAGCGTGTGTTGGCGGACATTTTTTTTAGACTTCTGTGGAGATGGGTTTATGTGTATTAATGTCTGGACACATGGCAACACTTCTAAAACGAGAATGCATCTTGGCTCGTCTGATTACAGGCTGAGCCCCCGCGCTGTCCAGGGGGATGGCTAATTCCTGAGCTCGTTCTCAGAGGTCATTTTAATGAGCCCTTTCCTTTCCTTTCCTTTCCGAACAAACTATTCAAAACATCTCATTTGGTGCATCGCCCTCCCTCGTAGTCCAATCTCTAAATTGCATCCGGAAGAACATATATAAAAAGGTGTGTGTGTGTGTGTGTGTGTGTGTGTGTGTGTGTGTGTGTGTGTGTGTGTGTGTGTGTGTGTGTGTGTGTGTGTGTGTGTGTGTGTGTGTGTGTGTGTGTGTGTGTGTGTGTGTGTGTGTGTGTGTGTGTGTGTGTGTGTGTGTGTGTGTGTGTGTGTAACAGCTACTCCGTCCCAGAGGAAATAGTCCCAGTGAAGAGCACAGGCACCACAAATGAGGAATGAGGGCTCAACTCCGGGGACAAGCTCTGTGTGTCTCACATATATCACACATTGAAGCCTTTTTGAAGTTCTGTATTTGTACACAGTTCTTTCTTTCTTTGCACCCGTGTTAATCTTATTGCATGTGTCGCTTTAAGATTTGTCTGCCTGTCATTGGTGATGCAGCAGCTTAAGTACTGTCGGATAGGAAATGTGATTTAGCGGCTCACACGTCCCTCTCTAGTCATGGAGTAGAATAGTAAGATGATGAACCTCTACTTGAGAATGCAAGCTGGATATTGGTTAAGAAATATGGAAATCTTGTTTCTTTTCCATGCCCTTCAAACACAAGATGACACATGTTTCACCTGAATGCTGAGGAAAAAGTAGAATAAACATGCATCATAAGTGGTTGATGACGATGATGATACCAGCCAACCACCAAAGCGTTACTCTCCATCTTTTTCTGCCCGACTCTGCAGCAAGTCCCGATAGCCAACGGCACCACCAATCCCTGCAGCGCGTCGAAATGCGATGTCAAGCTGGAGCTGGCCTTTGAGTATCTCATGAGCAAGGACCGCCTCCAGTGGGTCACCATCACCAGCCAACAGGTAGGAACGTGATGTTAAGAAGAGCATTATGTTGGTGTGGTCAGTATGGCCAAAGCATTTTGTTACCGCAGTTCTCCATCACTCAAATTACTTCATTATACATTTTTCAAAAGATGCTGAGCAAAAGTGCACTTAAGGCTGTTCGGTATTCAAGGTTTTATTGACCTTCCGTGTGTGATTTCAGGCTATCATGATGAGTATCTGCCTCCAGTCGATGGTGGACGAATTAATGGTGAAGAAGTCGGGCGGCAGCATTAAGAAGGTTTGTGTTAAGAAAACTGAAGTACTCCTGTAATCCTTATAGATCAACACAACGACTGTGTTCTCATAAATGACAGGATCTCGTCTAATATGTCCTGTATTCTTCGTTTCTTCACCTTCTAGATGTTGAGGAAACGACACAACGGCTCCATCCACCGGTCAGACAGTCAGCAAGCTGTGAAATCTCCCCCTCTACTGGTGAGAAATGGAATAGCAGGCCCGACGTTTGAAAATGTTTTGCTTGTGCTTTGTGTAGATGTCAGGATCATCTGTTGTTGTTTTATCTGCAGGACTCCCCTGACCCGAACCGTGAACAAATCGTCAAACTCTCAGTGAGTGTATGTTTTTATTCTCTTGTTCAGGTGCCTCTAAAATAAGTTGTTAGCATGCAGCTACATGATGGGGGTCAGATAATGTATGCCCAGAACCTCAACCAATGTCAGTCCAGTGTTAAGTATGCTATTGATTATTCCATTCAGACCAAGCTGAGCTCCGTGTCCCTCCGAGGGATCAGCGCCTCCAACTCGGCAAATGACATCAGCGGCAACGATTTCCATGGCAACTATGCTTTCGAGGGAATTGGGGATGACGACCTGTAACAACCCCCCGATTGGCCCCGCCTCCCCTCTTCATTCCACTGTCAGCGACTGGGACGACAAAGATTACAAGCTGAGCTGAGCTGAGCCGAGCCGAGCAGGCCGAACACGCCTCCGATTCTGCAAGATTGTAGCTTCTTCCTGGAGAAACCGCTGCCTTAAGCTCTCGTTTAATCTTTGACCGTGAACTTTGACTCTTTTAGACTCTGAAAGCTCATCTTGATTTGTATTTTAGTAAACAATCCTCATTTTCATATAAAAAAAAACATATTAAACCTGTGGCAACAAACAATAAATAGCATGTAAAGCCACAGGTACACAAATAGGGATGATTTTTTATTTTTTTTTGGTATGTAACAGAACTTACTTTTAATTCATCCACATTGATAATTGTTTCATCAGTTCATATGTGAAGTTCACTTCATAAGGTACAAGGTAAATTAATATATTATAAACTACACAAAGAAAACCTACTAGATCCTGGATTCTTCCGCCGGTGGCTGTATGTTACCTTATTAACCCGAGAGCCAAATGTTTAGACCTGGCACTAGTGATGATACAGCAGACCTGGACACGGTTCTCAAACTGACCCGGAGTCCGGTGAATGTGTCGAAATTGATCTCAAAACTGTAGACCATTCAGAGCATCTGCGTGTATGGATTATCAAAGTTCGGCTTGGCTATATACCAAAACGTAATGTTTTTATACTGTCGGTGAAGCTCTGTGTGTCATGCTACCCGTGTGCCACGTCGGCAAATATCTTGGCAGGATACCAGCGGTGTTTTCAGGCACAGTCGCTCATACTGCCTTCAGAAATAGTCTGATGCCTTACTTTTTCTTTCTTCTTTTTTTCCCCGTCGTTTAACAAGAGTTGGTTGAAGCTTCAAATTAACGGTAGCGTCGGTCGGCGTCGACTAGAATCTTGCAGAACTTGATCGGTGGTTGATTTGGCCGAGCTGCTTGCACTTGCTGAACCCATCATTTTTGCACAGTATTACAGGTGGAGATGAATGTTCGAGTGGAAGATTGAGCATGACTTTTAAGCATTGTGTGGAGATTATTTTTCCAAGGAGATAAAGGAGTAAATCCATCATTTTCTTTTTTAAAACTTATTTTTTAAAGGTTTCTCATAAATGCCAAATTATAGTTTACTAAAGCATTTTGCACAAAATAAACAAAAAATTATGACAATGTCACTTTTTATATAATGTACATGCAATTAAGTATTCTGAACATTTACTAATATGTTTATCACCTATAGCTTATTGTAATCAAATAGATCAAATGTAATCTAAGCTGTATAGAACAAAGCGTTTCAATGGACTAACTTTTATCATTGTTTACATAATGTTTAGGGAACTTTATTAGTTTTAATGTAAAGTGTTTACAAATTTTACACCTGATTTTCTTTGTCTCTTTTTTTCTGTCGGGGGCGAGTGATAGTGTTGTGGGGAGCGTCCTTCAGTTCATTGTAATGTGTGTGTATGATGTGCCAATCATCTCAGAGGATTTAGTTGAAAAGGTTCTTTGGCAAAGAGGCTCATGTGATCATAATTGCTGGAGTGAACAATGTTAATGAAGAGAAGGCAACAAAATGAACATATCCCGCTGTTTTCTATGACGTCATTCCAATTTGTAATTTTTTTTTTTTTTTTGCATCTTTTGAGCAACTATCAACAGCTTTACTCTCACTGGTAGCCAGAACTGTAAAAAAAAGAAAAAAAAGTTCTCAATATACTAAATGTCTTGTTCTTTTCACTGCTGTGCTTCATGTGTCTTCAGTTGCATTTGCAGTAGAGGGATGTGGACGCCACTATATTCATTTTGTGTTCGAATCCGCGTACGTGGACCTGCAAGGTCCCGGTTAATACATGTGTAGGTGCCAAATTAAAGTGCATTCATCATCAGTGTCCCTTTTACAGAAAATGTCACATTTCATGATGCTTTTATTGACTCGATTCATTCCACTACTCTTCTTTTTGATTTTTTTTAGTGGTAAGGTCAGCGATGTCATGATGTTAAAATAAACACACAATTAGCTGATCTTGTGGTTGTCTGTTAATGGCCCACTTAAGTCGTGTTTACATGTGATATCAAGGATTTAGCAGAGATAGCGCGCTATTTAGAGATCACAGCAATTTAGAAATCTTTTTAAGCTTCTGTAGCAGAAGTCTTTCACCTCATTAGGGTTACAGGTCGCCTCCCACAAGGCAGCGCTGCTCAGGTGTTCTGTTCCCACAGGTGTAAGGGGGCGTGGCCCCGGGAACCAAATTGTTTGGGGGGGGAATTTTGGATTTGCTTGTTAGCAGAGACTGAGGAGTGAGGGTGAAGTCAGGCAGCTTGCCAGAGAAGATACCTTGACAGAACGCAGGCAGCAGGGAATCCAGTGTGCGAGCCAAGACTAGATTTGTTTCTCCCAACCCAACATCTGGTGAGTTTGATTCCCTTTCACAACTGTTTCCTTTCGTCTAGTCCTGGTTTGTATTTCTGCAATTTGAAGGGATGAAGTGGAACCTTTTCTATTGGATTTTTTGGTCACATTAAGGAAGTTTTTGAGCTGGACAAATCTTGAGTCTGGAGTTTCCTCATAGTGGTTTCCTCTGGTGGGATCACGAGGTGTTTAAAGGCCACCCACGTTATTTTCTGTTCCTCTTTTTAGATCTCGGTAGCACAGTGGCCCTAGCCCTAGATTGGTAGATCTGCTTTGATTCTTCATGTATTAGCCCAGCTAACGTGGCTAATTCTCTACTGAAACTCCTTGTTCCTTATTGACAGACCAGCTTATATTTATTTGATCTGTGCCAAGAAAGTATCAGCCAATCTCTATAACTTATCGGTTGGTCTGTGCATGCCTTCATTTGTTCTGCAATTTTACATTTGGTGTTATTACTCTATATAATATACTACATATACGACTATTAATAGGAAACAGGAAACTTCAGTAGAGAAGTACCAAAGTTATATTTTGAGAAACTGACGGGTGCTAAGGCGAAACAGACTCCTAATGTCACCATGCTAACGTGGTAAAATGACAACGCAAACATGCTGATGATCGCCATCTTAGTGTAGCGTGTTAGCATGCTAAGATTAGCACCTTACCATAGAACTCAATTAAAAGTCCAGCTGGGAAATTAGAGTTTTGCAGGTATAGAAAAATAAAATCAATTCATCCATTCTTATGTCTGTAATAAATAAGAGATCCAGTCTGTTGTCTGACATTCAATGAAATGAATTCCATGTGTTTATTTGAAAATCCTCACTTAAGGCATTTATGAGACACTGCATGAAGACAAAAACGGACACTTGGGAGATGTGAGTACTAATCAACGCTCCATTGTGTCATGGCAAGTTGGCAACCTGAAAAATATCTCCCTTGCATATAATAGTAATTCAAAAAGAGCGTAAACTTATATCACGACTCCTATTACTTTTCCCATGGGAGCTAAATGACACATCACACATTCAAAGTGATAAAAAAACCCAAACCAAAAAAACAAGGCTATATATATATATATATTAAAGTATGCACTTCTAGCAGTGTATTACAGCCACATTAGAAAAATAAAACAACTATTACATACTCACATGCTTACTAATAGTGTCATCTTTTCAAGTAAAAATTACGAGAATGGGCTAATTTCACAGTCAATAGTAAACAGTAATCGAAAGGAACGCGATTAAAGACCCGAAAATGATTACAAATCAGAAGATGAATTATTTGTAGCAAGAACTAATTTGTGAGGAAGGAAATGATTTGAACAACATGCTCTTTTACAATCTCTTACTCCCGAATCGCATAAAAATTGTCAAGTTTCCCCCCTAATTTAGTCTTTAAACCTTTTTTAAATGCGACAGCATGTGTATGACTGTGCTTTTTCATCAACCATAAAACATGAAGACTGAAGAGGGCCATTCAAAATGCTTGTGCATGCAACTTTAGTAGTGAAATAACCAGAAATCTATATTTTTATTTCTCATTTTAGTCTTTCAAAACACATAAATTTAATCCTGAGGGGTTTGGCAAAGATGACAACAGGATATTATTTAATAAGATTAACACAACCTAACTTATCAATATAGTGTATCAGGGGTGAAGCAATTCCAGTATCATTCAATAGCACTTTGCTAGTAGTACATACATTAGTAAATTAATCTTAAGGCATGCCATTACCAGAGCTTTCACCTCAATGCAAACAAAGCACAATATCGGCCCTTAAAAGGACTCCTCTTCAGTTAAAGCTGCACTGTGTAGCATCGTTGAAATAACTTCATCGAGCAAACCAAAGGGACGTTGAATAAATGTTTATAAATCAGAAACATTCAAGCTATTTCATTAGATTAGAAGGTAGAAAACAAAAAAAATAAGTTTGACCCGACTTGTGAGAAGAACAACTTTGATTCAAAAGAAAAAAATCACCTTTTTTTTTTAGTAATAGTATATAAACTACACAGTACAGCTCCGCAGGCAAAAATGTGCACATGTTTTGAGGAATATTTGGTAATGTCATCTGTCCTTGAATGGAAAACCAGATATATGTTGTAATACGATAGGTGGGGACTTTAGAATTAGCCTAGTGTTGTGTAACTACAGAATAACGACAGTCAAAGGGCCTCGGCAGCAGAGAAAATCCCTTTGTCTCGACACAAACGCAGAATAGAAGACAAACTTTGAAAAGACTCATCCACTTTACATAATCCAAGAAAAAAAAAATCTAAAATATTCAGAACAATTGTTTCATAATTGTGCGAGATTCTACGAATGAACAATTAGCAGCCTCTGAAGACATCTGACAAAACACTAAAAAGACCAACACACACTGAAACAATATAAAGGCTCTGTGAAAAAACAAAAAGTTGCTGGTAGCTTAGTTTTGCTGAGTTATCTTTTTATACAATCTCAAGTTTGTAGCACGAGTGTATCGTCTGGCCTCCCTCCCTCGACATATACTGCATGTCAACGCCCGCTTCTTTTCTGTGAGTCGGAGCGCCGACTCCCATCCCTTTCCTCCCTTCCGCTCCTTCATCGTTGCCAGTCATAGGAACTTTGACCCAGCCGTCCGTGGCCAGGCCGTGTTTCTTCTGATGTCTCTTGTAATTGTCCCAGTGGCCGGTGGTGTAGCCGCACTCCACGCATTTGTACGGCTTCTCCCCCGTGTGCCGGAGCATGTGCCGCTTCAGGTTCATGCTCTGGTTGCAGCTGTAGCTGCACACGGCGCACTGGAAGGGCTTCGCGCCCGAGTGCACGCGCTGATGGCGCTTCAGGTTGGCCAGGTTCCCGCAGGCGTAATCGCACAAATGGCACTTGTATGGTTTCTCACCTGTGTGCACTCGGTGGTGGCGCTTGAGGTTGTCGAAGTGCGCCGAGGCGTACTCGCACTGTGGGCACTTGTACGGTTTCTCGCCGCTGTGAGTCTTCATGTGGCGCGCCAAGTGGTTCGGGTAGTGTGTGAGGAAAGGGCAGGCGGCGCAGGTGTACACCTTGTCGCTGCGCTCCCCGGGGCTGTTGGGAGACGACGAGGAGTCTTTAGTCAGCATTTCGAGGGTGCACTTGGCGCAAATCTGGGCCGAGGAGCCGTCCTCGTCCTCCAGGACGACGCCGCACAACCGGCAAGTGAAAGGGAAAAGTGAAGGTGGGAGGGGGGCGGCGGCCTCTGCTACGCCCCCTCTGGCCGCCCTGCTGCCACTGCTGCCTGTGGTGTCCAGCATGGGCGGAGGCTGGTGGCCAGGAGCCGGGTTAGAGGCTGGTATAGGTGGTGGTGGAGGTGGCGGCGGTGATGACGCCCCCTTTAAGCTATCAAAGGCTGATAGGTAGTCATTGTTCTGGGCTCCCAAACTCAGGCTTGGAGTTGGCCTCGCAACTTCTGAAACTTCACAAAAAAAATGACTTATTATACACTAAATAATCAAAGATGTTTCAAAATTGTAAATCACGAGTTATGGAGATGAATAATGAATAAAGGAAATGATACATACCCTTGGCTGAAGTACCAGACACTTCTTCATCAGGTCTCTGGCCAGTCACGTGCCTCTTCAGGCTGTTTTGGCCAATGGCAGGCCTTGGCGGCACGTCTGGCCCCGGCCCCGCATTGGGCACATGCATGCGCTGATGCCTCTTGAGGTTGCCAAGTGAACTGCAGGCAAAAGTGCAGATGTCGCATTTGTAGGGTTTTTCCCCAGTGTGGATGCGCAGGTGTCTCTGCAGGTTCACCAGCTGGGCCGAGGCGTACGTGCACAACGGGCAGTTAAAGGGCTTCTCCCCGTTGTGGGTCTTCATGTGACGCTTCACGTGGTTGGCGTAGCGCGAGGAGAAGCCGCAGAGATGGCACGAGTGCAGTTTGGCCAATTTGTCCTCAACTGTCAGTGCTTTATCATCCATCTCGTCGCCGTCGAGCTGCAAATGGGAAGCCGAGCGGATCCCACTGATGCTTGCAAAAGGTGAACAAAAGTCTGCACTTTTGGCTTCCCTGGAGGCTTTGCAGCACCTAAGGCAGTATGGACCGACCAGGTCTATGCCGGGCCCCAAAGGTTCATCACGGAGCTGTCCGCAGCCCCTGCAGGACAGGTATGGAGGAAAACTGGCCTCGGACTGGGCGGCGCTGCCCTCGTCTTCCCGACCGTTGTCGGTTGTGCTGTGCGAGTTGTCTGTTTCACTTTCCATGCTGAGGTGGCTGTAAGTAGGGCTCTCCTCATCAGCCAGAGGATACACAGAGAAACCGATCTCAGCAGCTACTTCTGAACAGGGACGACAAACAGAAGAACACATTTCTGAACACTGCACACATTTCCAGCACCAACGTTTTACTTGGTGTTACAGACCTCGACAAACTCTAAAAAAAGAAGTATAGCAGAAGAAACACAGAGAAAACAAACACAACCGCTCACAGAAAACGGAACACTTCATTGAAACACTAAGACTATTTATATCATTCAGTTAATCAAACACAACAAGTAACAAAACCATAACAGATATTGAACACAATATATGGAAATCAAAAATGACCAATTTTGAATAAAGTAATTGACATCATTTTTTTGTTTTTGTTTAATAATTGATAAACGAACTATATAATACATGACTAAAGCACTAAACTCACTAAAATAAAATGTGATTCCATCACTTCAACAGGCACAGGCTGCAAGTTTTCAGTGGGAAATGACAACCCCAATGAAAAGTGTCATATTTCAATAAAGCTGGAATGTTAAATATGATATAAAAACACTGATATGTTGTAGTAATTTGTATAGTATTCATATAAAATAAGGATGACACTATATTTCACACACTCATTTGCATACAAATGAACGGAAGTCAGACTGACACCTGAAGGCACACATCCAATTCATACGTACGAACATATATTCAAAAGTATATTCTAACAGATCTCACGGACAGATAAAAGAAAACGACCAGCGACACCAAGCTGTTAGAGATGATGATGCTCCTCCATTTCCCTCACATTAACTAAGAGGACCTCAGTTTAGACAGAAACACTCTTCGCAGCAAAACGGTGAGAAAAGTGAATTTCATACTCACAACAATACCTGCAAGGTCAACCGTGTTTGAGATGTTAAGCAACCGGAGGTTTTCAGGCAATAAAAAAAAGAGAGAGAAAAAAAAAGACTTTTCCGAGAGGGAAGGAAGAAAAGCTTGGAGACTTTAAGACGCTGCACCGTCTGTGTGTGTTTCTGAAAGCGACCGAGCCAGAGGAAAACCACCTTCCTCCACAGACGCCGAGGCAGGATGTGAGGAAGGCGAGCGTCGACGCTGCCCTTTTATCCTGCCCCATGGAAACCCCTCGTGGATGATTACCGAGCCTAATGATAATGATGATTACTATAATGGTGAGGCTGCTGCTGCTGCTGCTGATGATGATGATGATAATGATGATGATGATGAGGGTAGATGATGATGATGATGATGATGATGATGAGGGTAGATGTAGATGATGATGATGAGGGGGAAATGATCATGGCAGTGGGGTAGTGGGAGCGGAGACAGCAGCGGATGATGATGATGATGATGATGATGATGATGAATAAATGCCCTCCTTATAATGGTGTCCTTGATGGTAATGGTCCTATTTTTATGACCCTTATATAATAATGGAATGGTGTCTCAGCTCCTTTCTCTCCTTTTCCATTTTTCAGATCATTCTCTCTGACAAAGAGTCATGCTGGGAAATATGAGCTGGTATTTCCATTTCTCTAGCTGTCGCACAGAGAGGGTCTGCGCTCCTTCCCCGGCAGACAAACGGTAACAACCTACGAGTCCTCTTTGTGCTGCAAATACTTCTACAAATAAAGCCACCGCTTGCTTTAGAGAGGAATCCCGACATTACATTCATGGTAACGACAGGAAGTGGAAACGAGGCACAAAACCTAGTGATGCCGTCGTCCTTTCACCAGGAAGGTGTAGCTCAAACTGTGAAGGCAGACATTCAGACACATTTACCTCGAGAGAACACGCATAAACTATCAGAAAGGTGAACATGCAACAACTGAAAACAGTTCAGACACTTGGAGAGAAACGTGCCCTACTGAGAGTGAAAGACACAAGATGGAGTAGAAAGACAGACGAGCTCACAGGCATCAACAGGAAATGCCACCTTTTAAAAGGTATAATCCTTTAAATTGTAATGATATCAAACCCTTGACTCTCTCTGCAACAACCATTTAATGCATTAACATTCTCTGATTGCATAGCAGTCTGTTATTCCTGCACCTGATTCACATTGTCTACACAAGGGATTAGCAGGGAAAGATGCAGCAGATAATCCAGCGCTGCTGTTTGTAATGTTATCCAACTGATATTGGCCTCAGTGTATCAGAGCTGTATTAAGTTACTGCTAATGCAAACTTAACCTAACCTACTGCTGCTACACATTAAAAGCATACACCTGCAGTCAAGCTAGTCTGGACGTTCTGTTGTGGGATTTCAAAATAAAGCCATTTAAAATGTCATGAGCTATCTCATGACATTTTAGATGGTCGTCTGTGGAAACGGGACGTTTCCCTTAAATATCTGAATTTAAAGGCACCTTGGCTCGTGACATTTTGGAGGGCTTTAATTTTGAAATTCCACAATCAACATGTCCTGCTATTGTCCGAGTTACACTTTGAAGTTGGAAACAGGACATTTCCTTTTAAAGTCAATCTGCCTTTTGATGGAACACAGCTCATATGAGCCTTTTAAAATATTGACATACATTTATTTCATAATTGAAATTAAGTTCATGAGACTGTTGCTTTTACTTTGAAATCGGTTCTTACCGTTATGCGTAGAATGCCAGTTTGACTGTGTTGGAGGCTAGCTTGACTGCAGTGTGAAATGTATGGTGGCTTTTATTTTGAAGCAATCACAGGAAACTCAAGTACTTTGTCAAAATGCATGTACGCCTTTTTAAGCATGGGTTTGTTCGTTTGTGCTGTGAATAGATAAACCATTTGCTCTTGTGTTTTATTTCAGACAAAGCAGGGGCTGAAGAACTTGCTCTTACCAGGGTAACCACAGGTAATGCCAAGTACAACTTTAAATGCTTAATTGTGAATGGTTTACAAACCTGAGAACTTTTCCAGGCCTAGAATCTTGTTGTCATGATCAGGATCACCAAACTCAAGGTCTTGTCCTAGAAGGAAGTCTGTGTCTAAGTTGAGGTTTCCTGGAGCTTCAATGGCTACACCATCTTCAGAATCCACTATAGTCAAAGAAAGGAACAAATCAACATCATTTCATCACTACTATAATTTCACTGAAAGGTCAGTAAAAATAAAGTCACATTAATATTTCAATGTTATCAGCAAACTCCCAAAAGGCAATGACTCATAAAACTGAAGGTAACATTTCAGAGGAACTCCACACCCCAGAGTCAACTAGAATCGCTGGCGGCCTGATCAGGGCGCCACGTTAATGCAGGCCCGGGCAAATAAATTAAGTGGAATGTCTCATGCAGTTGATGGATCGGGTAAGTGAACGATAAATGTGATCTTTATTACGGGCAGATATTCAGTAAAAAAAAAAAAAAAAAAAAAAGCAATCAGGAGATTGGCATTAATGCTTTCTAGTCGCTGGTCTTTGACAGTGCTACATTTTGAACAACAGATCTGTTGAAATCTGCAAGAGCTAATTAATGTTAGCAGTTGGCTGGATGGCAGCACAGTCCTGCTTGGCTAAATAATGGAGCTAATGGCATAGCAACATTTGTAACGGCTAACTTCATCGTCGGCGTCCCGTGGGCCTATTGCATTGTAATTAACTCTTATGCATGCTGCTCAGATGAATCACAGTGACCAACATACTGTCTCTCCCTAGCACCTTACTGCTAATTACAGAGCAGAACACTGTGATGCATTCATGCTCTTTTCAGTAAAAATGAGTTTTGGCTGGAGGTTTTTGTTAGTTTTTGGCGATAAACTTGAATGAATACAGTTGTTTGAAGGAGATGTTTGCACAGCAATGTGAAATGAATATTGCGGAATTAATTATGACCTGTTTAACTTCCTAACACAAGCTCTCAGCAGCTTATTACACAGAGCTTAAGCTGCTAATGAACCCCAAAAATGTTGATAAAATCATTTATTTCCTTATCATTTGAACTTTATTGTTTTCATGTAAATACACACTACATATGGTAATAATGTTGGGGGGGAAAAACCTCTGTTTTTAGTAAGTCTACATATTCCATTTTTTTGGGGTAAGTTTAGCCATCAGGCATGTCAAATATTTCAGCTATTTGCGTTTTTAATCTATATTCAAATTAATTATTACAGATGAGGTGCTCATTATGAACATTAAGTTTGGCTACACGAGGCTGATGGAGTTGAAAATGCCGCTCATCTTAAAGTGATTACCTTTTCAGTATACATTTTGGTTTTGAGGAATAGAGAACGCTTTATGCAATAATATAAAGATGGCATTATAATTTCCCATATATGCCAAAACCAAAAATTGCATCAACTCATCTCATTTTGTTTGATTGTTAAGCCACATCATTTATTGTGGGTAATTGTTTGGTCCACCCCATTTATATTATACATGGAAGAATTTAGATTAGTCACGCATACATATATGGGATGTACTTAAAAAGCAATTAACCATGTAATCAGTAAGTGGTTCGTATTTCTGAGGTGAAAATCCTCATTTCCCCTACAGTGTTTTTGTTTAACATACTAAGTAAAAGTAAAAAGTTTGAGGAAGAAAATCTAATTTACTTCCCTACAGTGTACAAACTGCATTTTATGAAGAAAAAAAAAAAATGAAGTGCCAGTTGACAGATGGAGCTCCTCTACTGCAGTTACAGCTAATGATGCCTGAAATCCTAACTTGGTCTCTCAAGCTTGATGGAATCCAAACAGCCATCACACAGCTGTCACTGTTCAGAAAACTACCAGCAGGCTGAGTCAAGGGCATCATGCTCATCAGCCCTCCTTGGCAAATCCTTGAGAAACGGCATCATGCTGCCATCTAGTGGTCGTTTTAGAGTTGAGATGATGCTAATATATCATGCAGGATGACTCTTCATCGCTAAACCACATCAAATCAAATTATATAGAAGAAAGAGAACCATTTGATGCATTATTACTGCGTGGCAAGTAATACAAATGTGGTGTTTTAATTAAGTATATACTGATTAATAATGAGCCGTGATTAACTGGGCATTTTCAAGGCTGTGAGTCTATTGACCATCGTTGAAATACAGTATAGTAGGTTGATGCCACATTTTGTAAGCATGCTGCATGGTATCGGCAGCATACGTACTGTGTTTGAAATGACATAAATTCTGTATGATGATTATAATTATTAAATTAAATAACGAAATAAGGTACTGCACCAAATACAAGGCACTGAGTAGAAGTTCATCTCTACACATCTTTAGATCTGTACAGTTCCAGCTATACATTTTAGAAGTGAACTGGCAGTGTGCACATTCCACAATCATCCTAATGTATGCAGAATGTGAAACATGTCAAGTACTCAAATAGCAACAGCTGTTGTCCAGATGTGAGCAAAGACAGAGGACACGTTGTAAACGACCTGGCCAAATATTCACAAGGATTTCATTTGAGAGCCAACTGTGATTTCCCCAGTTACTGTATGATGTTATAATGAAGAAGTATTAACTTTTCAATCATAAAAAGGTCTTTGAAAACCTACACTTAACTGGCTGTGGATTCTGTTGTTTTTTTCTTGGCATCTTCCAGACAGCCGCTCTCTTTTTTGCACCGTCTTCTTGCAGACTTCCACTACCATCAGCTCATTCTCATCCGTTTGAAAGAGGCTCCGAGGTATTTCTATAGATGCAAAAGCAAAATCAATCAGTATTTTTTTTTTTTTTGTAAATGAACAGTTTGTTTGGTTCTATTACAATTTCATAAAGGCTGAGGGGACATCTTCAAATTGCGTGTTTTGTCTGACCAACAGTCCAAAACTTTAGCATTTTTTTTTGTTGCATAAAATTACTCAAATCATAAATTATTAAAAGGTGTAACATATTTAATTTATGTTCATCAACTTACCAATGTACCAGCTAATTGTTCCAGCTCCAAAATGTACTTACAAATGGAATATCGTGTATATATATTTCAGTTACCATAATAAATAGCTCACTTATTGTAACTGAGCAGGAACAAATCACTCAAGTCTGTCGTGAAGAGTACCACACAGACACAATACATAAGACCAATAAACAGCTACTGTAATCATTTTACTGTAACAGATGGATTTTCTAGCTCATTCGCGTCTATTAAGCCTTTTACTTAAAAAAACCCGGCTTACTATAAATGCTACGAACACACGTCGGTCACAGGAGTCTTACTGCAGTGTATCTACCATTTTCCAGCAGATCTATTATGCCCTAATGAAGCCAGTTGGAGGGCATTACATAGTGTAGTTAGTTAACTACCATCACAGGACTAGGATGTCTCATGGGTGTGTTATCTGGGTTTGGTGTATCTACGATGTAAACAAACATAAAATCCACCATTTTGCAGCTAGCTATCGAGCTACTTTAGCAAAAAAATGGCTAACGCATTAGCTCTGTTGGTGCAACCCGACAGAGAGCAATCAAGCGAGTCTGCTAGCAATTTAAACTGAAACATGTCTTCATTTAGCACACAGCTAGCCGAAGCTGTCCCTGCGCTGCAAGAAATGTTCGCAATAATTTGGGGGGGTGAAAAAAACTGACTGTACGCAAGCTAATGAGTGGCTAAAGAAGACGCGTCTTCATCAGCACGTAGCGATGACTGACAAGTGCCATCTTCTGTCAATTTAAGACGAGGCTTGCCATGTTTTAACCTAGAGCTAAATTAGCCGAGCAGCTAATGTCAACTTCACTAGTTAGCCATCAAGCTAACTTACCTAAAACACGTAAACGTTCCTGTCGATTGAGGTGGTCTCTGTCGTCGGAATACACGCCATTAGATGCGAAGTGTTTTGCCTCAAACGTACAACGTCTGGAGAGCCGCCATTTCTTCATGAGCTGCGGTGACAAAGAAAGGCAATTAATGGTATTTTTCATAACTTAATTGATTTTCAGATTCGCCTGTGATCCAGCAGCAGCAGCAACAACAATGAGACTTCCGGTCAGGATCCTTCAGAATAAAAATACGCATAAAAAATAAAATACCCATATTATAGACTGCATACTCATCTAACGTTACGTCTGTAACTCTTCACTAGTCTGTGTCAACTAGTCTTTACATGTGTTTTTTTTAGACATATTTAGTTTATTTTCCCTATTTGTAATTGTATGGCCTTTCAGCCACTGTGATAAATGATAGCACATCTTGGATTGGCTTTCTATTTCCCTCCAGAAAAGAGCTCTACTAATTAACATGGAACATCATAATGCAACCGTGTACCAATTCTATCATGCCTTTGCATTTAATTTCATTGGAATGACTACTGTTGACAAAATCATAGTATTTTGAAAACTATTTCTCAAGTGGTTTGAAGTCGTGGCTTTTATTCTGAAGGCCAGGGGTGCATACCGGACGTGTTATTGATGCCAGCGGGACAGTCCATTGTATCCAGCTCGCTTCCGTTGGTTGGGTGTTTCCGTTTCCGAAAATAATTTCCGCTCGCTGTACCCAACAGGGTTGTTGGAATTGTAGTTCACTATCCCTGCAGGCACACTTCCAAAAACCAGGAGACAGCAGTCTGCTCTGAGATGACGACGACATCACAGTATCAACACAAACAAACAAAGATCCACTTCCACTCATGCTATTTAAAGCCCAAACTATTAGCTCAGACCTCATCCGAGATGAAGATGCAATGAAGTGCAACGTAAAATGATGCACAAATAAATGCCTTACGATTAGCAGCATTGGCATTGTATGTAAAATATGGGCAAAGATGCAAAGATTGCATAGTTTTGTCTTGATATGTATTTCTGCCATTTTAAAACGACAACAACAACAACAACAAAAATAAAAGCATGATCAGCTGCATGTACTGTTCAGTGACCACTCTGGGATGACCCATCTATAGGCCTATACGTTAAACTGGGCTTGGGCTGAATTAACAATATATAGGTTGTCCTCTTCAAAAGTTTGAAATGGCCTATATATAGACTGCACACCTTTTTTTAAATGCTAGCCTTAGCCATCATAAACAATGCTATGTTTTTGTTTTTTAACAACTGGAGCCCCTCTGAAGGTGCTTCAGGACATCCCCAAGAATTTCCCTGGAATTTATCTTACTAGACAACGACTTTACTTTTGTGAGATGCACCTTTTTTAATATTCAAGGTCAACAAAACCCCTATCATATTAGTATGAATGGGACAGAATATTAAAAAAATAATGCATGTGTGTGTTTTGGTCCTGAAAACACGAGAGAACCACTTTTCTTTTTCTGTGGGACTGGGCATTTATGAATAGGAGACCCTGGGACTCTGCGTCATCCCATTGGTTCATGTCACTGCAGTGTGCCTCCCCTCAGGCCGCCGCACAGCAGAGCCATCAGTCTGCTGTTGTAACGGGGGGGGCGGCTCTCCTCTCCTCGCCTCTCCTCTCCTCTGCCTCGCCTCCCTCCTGCACCGGACCGGGACCCGGCCGTCGTCTCCAGCCTCCCTGCAGCTTTTGACGGTCACATAGGGTTTTCGTGTGCGGCAGTAGAGAGGAGGAGACGTGGGAGATTTCTGGTGCCGCTGTTTGGTCCACGAGGGGAGGAGCCAGTTGTTGATTCTACGCTGCGAAGACAAGGCGCCGCACTGGAGAGGTAAGATACCGTTTACGTAATAGCAAAATATTGTGTGTTTTATCTGCAGACTTTGAAACGCGCACATAGACGGCTTCATATTCGCCTTTCACGCGTGTTTATGACGACCATCCGGAGGTGGAGGTGAATGCGAATACGTAGCCTATTAAACATGCCACTCCCTGCAAGAGCATACTGATGCCCTGGTCAGACCCCTCTCTAAATGATTAAAATTCAAGTGTGGAGATGAATAAATGATTATTTTTAAATAAATGTGCAGGTTATGCAAAGCTTTCTTTTGATCAGTGCGTTTTTAAAATGCCTTTAGTTTACAATTACATCCGCTATATATGGCCTGCCCTTATGGTTTATTGTGTTATTTGGTTAAAAAGCACTCATTTTGATTTAATCTGAGTTAAAACATGTGAATCATTGAGTTGCAATACACTAGAAACACACACACATTGTTATGCAATCCCACACCAATATAAGCTACTGTAATATCATGACATGGAAAAAAGAAATCCTTTATATGGTGGTTATTCAACAGCATAAAGTAGCCTGCAGGCTGCCAGAGGTAACTAATGCTCAGCATTGAGCGCCACAGGGTGCAGAAACAGAATATTCTGTTCAGGGATGCCACAGAGTGTGTGCGTGTGTGTTTTGTGTGTGTGGGCAGACTGAGGTCACTCTCATGCCTCTGAAACCCGCATTGCTGATGTGGGCTTGTGTCCAATGAGATGTTTAATAGGATGTATCATCAGGTTTCCCTCCGCTTATAGGCAGAACTCAACATCACGTATTCTCTCTGATCAACGATTGCAACAGCTTGTTAACAAGTGTCCTCAAAAAAACACGACTCAAAACTGAGGAGGCAACACGGCTGTGATAATATGGTTCATTCAAATGACAAAATGCAGAAGAAGATGAAAGGGAGGGGGGGGAAAAAGGTGTCCCGTTTCTTGCCTGTTTGGCATTTCTAAGGAGGGGAAATGCTTCAGGGCAGATGCCGGTTGTGTAATAATCCCATCTGTCATTGTCATTTTATCTGTCATCAATGGGCAGACTGCCACAATAGACTGTAACCTCCTGACAGTCATCTGTGGAATCAGAACTTCATAATGACTTTCACATCCACAGAATGACTTACGGTACATTTTGTCCAAATTTATTGCAGCAAATGCTTCATTTGAGAATTTTAAAATCGTGACTTCCCGTTTTAAATGTAAAGAAGTCCGATTAATATGATTTAATATTATATTCTCTTGACACAAAGCCAACTGTCTGTACAGGTTACACATCACAGTAATATGGGCATAACTCATTTAAATCCTTTTAACTTCTTTACATTTTTCTAATTTTGGCATTATCTCACCTGTAGATGAAGTAAATGATGGTACGACCTCGGGAGAAAAATCAGTACAAGCTGCTGCATTATGAACAGTGCCTTCTGTATTGTAGACAGGTATGTTAAAAGGTGATTTATTGCACTTCCATACAGTTGGGGGACTCCCAGGAGACTAATTAAAAACAAGAGTGGTCAACAATCAGAGCAGCGGAGGCCGAGATTCACTGTAGTACGGGCCTAGCTGCAAAAAACACAGGATCCTACATTTCCCATCATGCCTGTGTGGCAAATGCCCATGTGTTTTGAACTCCATGTCTTCAGTGTGTCACACACATTGAACCAGAGTACTTGGGTCGATTCTGAGGGCCGAGTTTTGAGACCGAACTATTTTTCCGTTAAAAAGTCTCCAAGCAGAGATAACCTTGGTGACATCATCAGGGTCAGACCATTATTTATGCATAAGATTTGTGGAATGACCCTTTAAAAGTGTTAGTTGTCTGTGGAAACGTGAATCAGTATGCTGAATCATGTCGGGAGGTAAGAAAACAAGAGTCCAGCCAAAGCCGTTGCACATTATGTAATGATGTCTGCGGGTGCTTTTGGAAAAGAGGGATCAGTTTTCTATCGCCTGTTGGAAATGAATAAAAAATGAGGCTCCGCTGTTGTGAATTAAGACGCCAGTCGTGCGGGTTGAGCCTTTAGTTTTTGTGCGCTGCTGTAGCTAATAGTAGAGAAGTTGTCGGTCCTTCGTAAAGTGCTTCGGCGGGTCACAAGGTCAAACAGCCATCTTGTTTCAGTCCTGTTGAGCTAGACAGGAGATGACCTCTCATACAGGATATGGAGGTTCTTTCTTATTACATTAACCACAGACAACAGTAATGTATAATTACTGTATAATTATAACGATTGCATGAATAAGTACATTTTTCTGTGATACCCCTGAACAGTAAAACTGCACAGAGAGTTATTTTCAGAACGAGAGTGGGTTATTTCCTTTTAGCCCAACACCCACAGGACTAATAATAACAGTAATGATTTTTACCCCTCTCCAGTGGTGCAGCTTTTGAACTCTCAAGGGTCCTAGATGTCTCCCAAACCTTTCGAAGCAGGTTACAGTATGACTCACTTTGAAGCTTCACTCGCATGTGTGACACATAACTAGAGTGAATTATCACAGGTATTAAATCTAATATTTAGGTTAGAATTTCCACATGAGTGGAGGGCGAAAGAAAACCAAACTCGGACAAAATTTAAGCTCATCTGGCACAGAAAGGAAAGAAGTTCTCGGACAGATTTTGAATTTGCCGTAATCTCCCGGGACGCCTGAAGTATTTGACGTCTTGTAAAGGCTGTGTTACTAGAAAGAGAGATGAGAGAGAAGCAGGATGTGAAACGTCAGCAGAGCACCGGTGTCCTGTAAAGAGGGGAGGTCACATTAGTAAGTGTGTCTTTGGCTAAAGAAGCATTTTACAATGTAATGTACACACACACACACACACACACACACACTCTCAAAAAAAAATCATTAAGCTGTTAACTGAAGATGTACTCTCTCTTTCCGAGCAGCATCTGTGTCCATCCCTCATGCTGTTAGTGTTCCCTTGAGTCTTCGGAGGCACGACTCTAAAGGCAGCAGGACTCTTCCTTCCCCCCTTTATCTCCCCCCCGTTTCATCATGAAAGAAGGGTCATAAAGCTTGTTTAACATAATCTTTTCAAAGAAATATTATCATGCGCAAGATATGAGAAGATGTTTCTGTGAATGCTATGTGAAAGTCTTAAAAATCCAATGTGGCTCCCAATGAGAATATACCCAATATCTTATTGTGCATCAGTTTATATCCATTTTCCAGATATTTGGTTGCTATAGCAACCAACTATAAAACTTCACAAACATGTCTTTGTGATGGTTCAACCTTGTGGTGGGTCAGTGAGATTAACAAGAAACACGGCTTGGGCGCCTTTTTTGTTGTTGTTGTGACAAGTTGATACTCGGTCGTTTTCACTGACTTGGAGTCAGCCACTGACGTCCATTGTGATTCTGCCGTCGCTGCCGGTCATAGGAGACAAACTGTGTGTGTGTGTGTGTGTGTGTGTGTGTGTGTGTGTGTGTGTGTGTGTGTGTGTGTGTGTGTGTGTGTGTGTGTGATGGATGTTCTGATTCAAGATGATGATGATCTCCAATAACACAAAGATGCTCTGCACAGATTGTCAACAGGACAATCGCAGTGTAAAATCATGATCTGTAATAAATGGAAGGTTTTTTCAGATCAAAACATAAAGCAAAAAAACCCAGACTCATTAAGCCATTTCAGTGAACTTTATAATTCAATAACTCAGTAAAAAGTCCCTCGTTGTTTATATTTCGGTGTGCAGTCAGTTTCTAATTAAGGTTTGAAGATGCTTTACTTCCTGCTGATATAATATTCAGTCCCATTAGATTTCATATGACCGGTCTTCACAGTGTCGCTGTCTCTTTATCTTTCCTCCGCTGTGTGTCTACTTGTGCGTGTGTCAGCGTGATGTGTGTGTGTTTAGATACACAACAGAGACAGTGTGTGCGTTGCATGTAAATGAAGCTCTTTTGATGCCTTCGTACTGTATGTGGGAATTGTTTCTATAAATAAGCAGCAGCACGGTGATGTGTTCATCACAGAGGTCGGTGCTTTGGAAGACGTGCTCGGCTGAGAAAGTCAGTCCCCCGTGGAACATGAACGTTGGAGAAACTCGGGCGGATGCACAACAAAACTGCGGGGGAATCGGATGCAGAAAAGCTGCTTTTGGGTGAAAATGAAACGAGAAACACGTCGAGGGAGATTGTTGCTGGGAATTCAAACGTTCCTTTCTTTTAAGAGATGACTTAAAAAAACAGAATGCCTCCGCCGCTTTGTTTCTTTTATTGTCTGGAAAACAACCGCAAACACCAAAAATCCTAAAGCTCATTACGGACTGCACATGGGCTTAATTAAAGACAGAAATGCCAATTGTTTGGTTCTAGAAGTGAATTTCACAGCACAGGAAACTCTTATGTGGCTGGGCTTTTGTCGTAGTATCCTCTACGTTGTCTGTGGAACAGAAAGCGGTGGATGCGTTCACATATGAAGCTCTCATTCACATTCCATAGTTCCTTAGACGAGGACCAGGACCGATTTCATCACAAAAGATCATCTGCAATCTTTCTTTCTCCTCTGAATATGTAAATATTTATCCGCTCTCAGACTCGCCTGCAAATTCAGTCGTCGTCTTGACGAATTTGTTGAATCTCTTAATATTTGGTTTATACATTTTTAAAGAGATTTCATATCATGGAGGATCCTAAAAGGCCGCTTGCACAAACGTTGAGGCTTCCAGCACTAAAATAAACAGCTGTTTGCAATGTTCCATGCATTTCAGTACCCGTTTAGTCAAGTTGTGGCGTATCGGCTATGTTGTATGTCAGCAAAAAATCCCGAGATACAGACTTTTCTGCAGAGCTACAGTGGAAAAAAAACAGCTCTTGCATCTAAAATATCAACAGTAATCATCGGTTTATGGTGCCAACTTTTCAAAGGGGCAAGAATGTCTGTTCTTCGCTCTTAAATTATCATACTGTATATAATGACTGTATATAATGATGTGCTTCTGCGGCTATTCACGTCGACGTGAACGTATCCACAGGACTGGGCCATGAAAACAACTGCAACTCTCCGTCTCTGTGCAAGAAGGCAGGTTAGGCACTGCAGTATTACATAAATCCAGAGTCTTTGTGCATCTTTTTTCAAAGAACGATGAAGCATATAGCTCCTGTAGCCATGCATACCCTGCCCCAGGCCGTTGCAATGCATTTGATTAGAAAATACACAAAAAACGAATCACTTTTAAAGATAATAGATTAAGGAGAATGTGACAGTTTTAAGATTCTGAAATAGATGACAATCTATCATCCCATCATATTCCACGGTCCGATTTGATGTGGTGTCAAGATGGAGACAGCTTTTTTAATTGGTCTGGGGTTTCATGAATCACCTCATGCTCCCTTTTTTCCTCTCTGGGCCGGATTATGAAAGCTCGCTTCTGCCTAATGGAGACAGAATGAGTTGTCTGTGCTGTCTATCACTGCCTCTCGTCTGCCTCACCCTCCCGTCTCCCCCGATCCTCTCTGCCAAACCAGTCACAACTCTCTCCCGTCCATCTGCTCTTTGTGTTTCATCGCTGTGACCTTATTGCCCAGGTCGCCCACTGTATGAAGGGCAGGCTGGGCTGCAGGGACCCAAAACCCCTTTATTGTCTTTTTTTGGGTTTGAATCTCATCCATATAAATGACTTTCAGAGGATTTTCAGTCGAGATTCAGGAATAAAAATGGCACAGCTTGTTTGAAATGCTATTTTTGTGACGGTATTGAAGGTCATATCTAGTTCCTGGTATTGTGTCTGCTCAGGTTTCTAGTAATTGAGAGAGGCCGAGCACACTATTAAATCAAATATATATCTTGTGTTTATGTAGCGTTTTGCAGTAGTTAAATATTGATGTAATGTAAAAAATGAAACATCATTGCACATATTGAGCCATCTGTGTTTTGGACGTCCTGTTGGCTGTTGTTCTGTATAATAGGATTTTGAATTTGCAGCCAGAGGGGAAGGTTATTGATAACATTAAAATGAATGTGAATGGGGTTCATGGATAGGTTTTTCTATGTTTAAAAGAGACCGTATGGATTGGAACAAGCTGGGCTCATGACATGGTAAACCCAACCATTTTAAATATTTTATTGCATTTTGCTACTTAGATGAAAATGGCATAGATGTTTTCTTGGAATCATCATGATGTCATTCCATAAAAAGTTGATAATTATCGATATTGAATTAAAACTCTTCACCTCTGGACATTTTTTATATAACAAAATATTATCTGACTATATATCTGATTCACTGTTATTTGTCTATCTGTTTATTTCCAGGGTTAGGGACTTCTATCAGTGAAGAGGAGGCCTAAAACAATGAAGGACAGTCGGCCAGTTCAGGACTAGCTCAGACCGAGGGAACTGCGAGGAGGTGGAGGAGGAAGAGGAGGAGAGAAAGAAGAGAGAGAGACAAAGTAAATCACATGACCAGGCCTCGGAAAGGTTCCAAATTAGTGATGTTCCCCTCGGACAGGGATTACCTCCTCCCCGTCGTCTGCTTCTCCATCTCTCCCACTCTTCCTCCCTCGCACAGCAGAGCAGCCGCCCAGCTCCAAGACTCCGAGCCGTGAGAGCTCGCCCTGCTCACCCACCCACGCACATACAAATCCATACACACACACACACTCTCTCTCTCAAACACACACACAGACACACACACGCTTTCGCATCCCGCTCATGGTCGTTGGCCTGTCCTCAGCTGCTGCTCCCGCTCTAGTCCTAGACCATGAAGAGGCCCAAGCAGCAGACGGGGCCACTGAGCTTCCTGAACTTCTTCAGCAGGAAGCCCAAATCGGAGCCGAAGCCCGAGAGGCCTGTGGAAGCCTGGCCCCGAGAGGAGGTGGCCCTCACGCTGACCCCGAGCGAGCAGCCAGAGCAGGTATCTATCATTTTATTTCTGCTTTGTTTTAACTTCTGGTAGGCAGTTTTTTTATAAAATGTTTCATCTTTATTGTGTTCCACTCTGTTGACAAGTACAAATTGTTGTAATGATGTATACATAGTTCATTCTACCTCCATATGTGGAGACATGTGTCTAGTTTTGTTGAATCAAAACGCCTCGCAAAAGAAAGAAGAGAAGCTGTAGATGATTAACTTTGGATGTATTAGCTTCTGCTTGATTCCTCCCCTCACCCATACAGTTATAGCCCAAATCCATTAGACTGTTTATTTAATGAATTGGTAATTCCAAGAAATTCTGTTGCCAAGAAACCAAGTACACCAGGTACCCACGTGCATACACACTCAGCAATAATGAGTTCCACTACAAACGTGAGGATGTTCCATCTGCTTTCATGTATTCCTGAAAATAAACCTTTTGATTGTGAACAGCAGCGGAATACCTGTTTTTAACGTGCGTGACTCTGTCATTTGTTTTGAACAGGACCTCAGCCTCACAGCAGAAGAGGCTGGAGGAGAAAGAAGAGAAGGCGGAGGTCCAGCGGCGGCGGCGGCGGCGGCGGAAGCAGGGGAGGACGGTGCTGCCACGGCCGATGGCGTGGGCGGGGTCAGCAGCGGCTCCACCGGCGTCCTGTCCCTCTCCACTTCCAGCCAGGAGCAGCTGTTGGACGAACACCTGGAGGAGTGCCCACTGTGCCTGCTCAGTCAACCCCGTTGCCACTTCCCACGACTCAGCTCCTGTTCCCACCGCACGTGCTCCGACTGCCTCCGCCAGTACCTGCGCATTGAGATCTCGGAGAGCCGGGTGGGCATCGCGTGCCCGCAGTGCCCCGAGACGCTGGCGCCGCTGGACGTCCGCGCCATCCTGGATGACCGGGCGCTGCTGGAGCGGTTTGAGGAGTATCAGTTGAGGCGCTTCCTGGCCTCCGATCCAGATACACGCTGGTGCCCTGCGCCTGACTGCAGGTGAGAATCACAAACACCAAAAACATATTCAGGTTTCGGGGCGCCAGGATAAGGCAGTGGTAGAGTTGGTCCCCATCTCCCCCTTTCACGCTCACTCTCTCAATAAAAGACAAAAACTGCCCAGGTTTCACAAATCCCCTCTTTTTGGTATAAAGATAACTAACATTGAGGGAAGAAAATTGAATAAGGGAGCGGAGAAGGCATGAATAATGAAAATAATGGCTTCTCTAGCTTGTCTAAACTTGAAGAAAAATGTCCTTTTTTATTGGCATCGTGAGTCACACAGAAGCAGTTCAAATACTATAATTACCTTGTGGGGGAAAAAAAGGAGCCCTGATTCAACGTTACAACATGGCAGCTCTGTTATCCCACCACTGGCTTTTTCAGAATGATTGACGGAGCTTTGAAAAGATGAACTGACAGCGACTGAGAGCTCAGTCTGAGATCTACATGCATCCCACGGCTGCTAAAAGTTTGATGCAACCAAAATATTTTTTGTCTGCTCTCGGATGCTGAAGCCTCTTATCCTATTGTGTCTACAAGCCATCACTAATCGATGAAAATGTGAGACGACTCGCATTAACACCGAGTGCACGTCGCTTTGGCAGTGGAAGGGAGGGATCGGCTCACTGCAATATCACTATAACAATAATTATTGGGGATGTGCCTGGCATTTCTGCGGCCATTTTCCCTTTTTCTTGCTCCCTGAGGATAAATGTGGATTACATCATGTCACACAGAGAGGTTTAAAGTCACAGCCAGGATGGAATTTCATTGCAGAATCGATCGAAGACGTCAGCTTAAATGATTCAAGGAGAAATGCTGCGGAAAAACTAAGATATGTTTTTTTTCCCCCCCCATTCCCACAATAGACCACAAGACGTGTTCTGAGTTAACTCATCTTGTCTGCCGTTGTTTACAACAATGCTGGATCATCTTAATGTTCACAGAGGGGGTAACAGGAGAGGGCTGCTGACGGGAAATCATAATGTCTGTGTGTTCAAGGAATATTTGTGGTCAAATTTTGCACCAGGGGCTCAGGACTCGGCGCTAGACTGTCTGTCTCCCCGAGCGTCAGTGCTCACAGCCCGGCCGTGATGAATGAGTGGAAGCAAAAATCAATACGCCGATCTGTCTGACGCTGCGGTGAATTAAATATAACTCCGAAAGAGAATCATATTTCCAAAAGTATCTCCGACAAATCTGCAAGGGATTACGACTTCGGCGTATTTCTAAAGTGAAGGTCAGCGGAGTTTTAAATGTGAAATAGTTCCCACATCGAGGAGCCTCCGAAGTGGTGACCCGTTGTGTAAACCGGTCACAGTGATGGTTTGTGTATTCCCATGCTCCCCAAACATACACACATTCCTGGAGATCTTAGTGACGGCAGCTTAGCTGGAGATTATGTCGGCTCTGAGGAAGTGTGGCGAAATGTGGTGCTCTCTTTGTTGTGTGTGGTTTTTCTTCGCTGCCTAATGTGATGCTACCCAGGTGGTTTTAAATGAGTATTTTTTCTTTTTTACCACACTCTTCACTTTTTAAACAAACTCCCCGAAAGGAAGCGTGGGTGGTCTTTTTTTTTTTTTCTGAGCATGAAGTTCTCAACTAATGTGATGTTACTGTCGCTGCATCGCTAATCAGGTCCATCTGAATAGAACTTTACTTGAACTTCCGTCAAACTTTTCCTCAGTTAGACCACACAGCATGTGTTCTTTTCTCAGTTTGATATATGCTTTTGAGATTTCCTGGAAACAAAGTTATGTTTAACTCTGTTTCCTCCCCTTTAGGCCAAACAAATGTGTTAAATGCATTTCCTTTCTCATCTCATCGTGGTCCCATATGAGACATCTTGTGTCTGGTAGTTAAATATCTTCATATAGTCGGATACAAATTATTTGTCAAAGTATTTTTAGATGTTTTAAAGCATTAATATATGTGTGGATATATAAGGATGTGAGAACTTTGATCCATCTCCACGGGATGCTGTTTGTGTTGCTGTGTGAACCTCTTTAAACATCTTTGCACGACGACGCGCGTTAAGGTGTTTAATATCCAACTAATCCAATTACCGCGAGGGTAAAGATATTCACTGATACCTGGAAACGTGTTTATGCATGAGCGTGTCCACGCTGGCTCTGTTGTTCAGCCCAAAGGGGGTGTCGACTTGAGACACAAGCCGTTAAATCCGATCCGACAACCGAAGTGGGATCCTGATAATCCCCTGTTATGTGAGTGCGCTCCTCAGCTTGTCTGATTCATCTACCTTTTTGACAAACCTGAAAACCGTGAAAAAACTGTAGATGCCAAAGGGAAAAACCCTGGAGGAGCTTTTCAAACACTTCACAGCAGAGCAGTACCGCCTCGATCCGAAAGGCTCTGAAAATCACTCGCATGTATTTGATCATTCCATACTTTTGATTATTAAACTGGGTGTTAATGTGGCCTCGGAGGAGTGAGATTAGGTCCACTGTTGTTTGTCATCCTCACGTCTGCTGGAGATCTGAGGATGTCTAAGGATTTCTGCTTGACTGGAAACCTCTCTTTGAACTGTGATTGTTGAGGCACACAGTCAACAACTGTGCTGTTTGTTTGCAAAGACAAGAAAGGACAACTCTCATTTAATCGATATCCCAGCCAGCAAAGCAAAGTCGCGTGTATTACAACCTCCCATGATGCCTCACACCGGGGCGTCCCGAACGACAGAAGAATCCCCGTTCAGCTACATATTAAATGTATGTCGTTCTCATCTCTGTCTCTCCTCAGCTATGCAGTGATAGCTTACGGCTGTGCAGAGTGTCCCAAGCTGAGCTGCGGCCGCGAGGGATGCGACACGGAGTTCTGCTACCACTGTCGGCAGCTGTGGCACCCCAACCAGACGTGTGATCAGGCCCGGCGGCAGCGAGCCCGCCACACCTCCGGGGGCAACGACGCCTCCACGCTGTACGTCTTCAATGAAGAACCTGGAGGAGGTGAGACTTTTTTTTTTTTTTCTCCCCGTCTTTATTCCAAACCTTTTTTTTTTTTTTTTTTTGGAATAAAGACATTTGATGTTTTTTTTTTTCTGGATGAAAAAACATGGCGGACAGCCCTCACACATTCACTCTGTTGCTGAAGATGCAGAGGAGATCAAAGCGTGCCCTCGCTGCGGTGCCTACATCATGAAGACCAACGACGGCAGCTGTAACCGTATGAACTGCACTGTGTGTGCCTGTCAGTTCTGCTGGCTGTGTATGCAGGAGATCACCGACGTGCACTACCTCAGGTACGACGCACCCAACAGAGTCATTTTATTTACCTCCACAACAGGCAATTATGCGATTCTTCCTATAGAATATAACATTTGAGAAATTGTTCACTTTATTTATCCAGCAAAAAGGATGAAGAGTTTCAGCTATTAAGTTTTTGTTTGGTTGAAAGTAAATATTTGAAGATGTTGCCTCTGGCATTTTCACTTTTTCCTTTTTTTTTCTTTTTAAAGTCAAAACTAAAATCTGAGAAATAATCCAAATAACCGATAATAAAAATAGTCATTTCAGCCTACAAAAACATTAGACAAAAAAACTTCTTTCTTCAATTCTTCCTAAAGGAAAATACACTTAATATAGCTTTCTGCAAAATGAATGTACTTGTGGTCGCATCCCTGTTCCATCTGTATGTTTTAAAGCAATACCTAGTCGGGGCTAAAAACTGGGCCACTCACACTACATTATGTCACTGCTTAGAGGCAGCGCTGCTTTAAACTCTTTGTCTGGGCTTCCATTGATTTTTCCAGTCCTGGAAGGGAGTCACTGCTGACTTGTCATCAATTAATCCGCTCTATCTGCCTCCATGTTTCCATGCGGCAGAATATGTAACTCAAGCTATAAGGCAAGCTAGCAGCTGATGAGCTACGTCAACCAAAAACCAGTTTCATCTCAGTTTTAAAAAAGTGTAGCTATGTGTGGCTCTTTCACGTGTGTGTTGTTTGTCTGCACGGGCCGCATTGCGTCTCCTTTTCCTCGTCTGTCACACGTAATAGTGAACATCCTGCAGAAGGGCGAAGCTTTTAGCGTCTCACAGCCAAATCGACCAGTTCAGAGCAACGGAGCACAATATCTTCCCATAACACACACACACACACACACACACACACACACACACACTCAGCCTTTTAGAACCCCAAAGTGGCATTTGCTGTTGAAACACAACCCTGAGGTGCTTTTTGTGTTGCTCATATCGTCGCTGCTGAAAACCTTAATTGCTGCTTGATTAACACCAAACGGCACGAGTCATTGTTTCACTGCTTTCCTTTTGGCAGTTTGAATTACAGAACAACACAGGACAGATTGATATTGCATTAACGAAGCACTTTAAGGCAACACTTATTATCCCGGACGTCAAATCGAGTGACAAAGTATTAAACAAAGCTTAAATAAACCAACCTTTTTATATCTGTCAGCACTACCTTAGATAGGTGTGTGAATGATCGCCGGAAATGACTGTAATTGAGGACAAAGCTAGAATGAGGAATGCAGATGAGGTTATTGGTTTTGGGTAATGATGTAATGACAGCAATGAGACAGACAGAACTTTGAATACCTTGAATATATTTCACTCAAGGAGAAAATCAAGTCATATTCAGGGTCTCTTCAAAGTTCCATGGTAATCTGTCCAACAGTTTATTTATAATATTTCTGTCTGGACCAAAGTAGAAGAATAAACTGAGACATTTCCACCCATATGGCCACAATGCTCATGTATCTAAATGTTTTAATATATACCATTTTATTTACTCATGAAGGTGTATCTGTGTGTCTCAGTCCTTCAGGATGTACATTCTGGGGGAAGAAGCCATGGTCTCAAACCCGCAAGGTTCTGTGGCAGGTGGGCATGTTGCTCGGAGCGCCGGTGGTCATCTCCCTCATAGCGGGCATCGCCATCCCGGTCATCATCGTGGGCATACCAATCTACATGGGCCGCAAGGTACAAAACCTGTTTTTGCATCAGTTACAAATGGCTCCTATATGGTTGACTAGAATGTTTAAAGTGAAGAAATTCATCTGAATGATTTAATTCTGAATCAACCACCATCTTCCACCAGATATTATCGAATATTTCCTGCTGATTTTTGCTCGTAATCAACACATCATGGAAGTCCTGCAGGTCGGACGAATCGCAAACTAGCGGCACACGAGTGCAACTTAAATATTATAAATATAACTTTAATATTCATCAAGTGCGTCGTCTCGTCTGAGTTTGTCTGTGAAGGTCTCGCCAGCTATTTCTCTTTCCCCTCATGCACGCCCGGGATGTTTATATGGCAGGAATGAGTGGTCGCAGACCAAATAAAATTTCCATGATCTAATTTGTGTTTTATTTATGACTTTGCAGGTCCATGGTCGCTGTAAGAAAAACAATATCTCAGGAAGTAAGCACTACTTGACTGTGGCAAGTGGGGTGATGATGTCAGTGTTTGTGTCGCCGGTCATAGCAGCTGTCACTGTGGGTAGGTAACAAACAAGCAGATGGAATCGCCCTGTGGTTTAGTTAAGACACCAAAGAGGCCTCATTATGCTTAATATGCTCTTATTTTTTAATAAAAAGCCTGCAGTTGTATCACAATGTCTAATATCCGAGGGCAGTATTTGTGGATCAAAATGAGGGTTTGACCAGGAGGCTAGCTGCTTTCTGTAGAGAATCTCAGATTATATTATCATAATAACGAGTTAGGAGTCTAAAATCAATGCGAGAGAAATGAGATTACCCTAAATGTCAAACAAATCCTTTAGAGGGTGCATATATTCAGGTAAAACAAAAAAATGTTTCATTAATTATAGAGGAAAGAATACATCTGATATCAAGTCTTAATAGATCTTAATTGCCTCAATAAAACAAATTACTGATATTAAAAATACTGAATCTAAATAATCAGTTCCCGACAAAACTTTGATCAATTCAATCAGAGTTTATAATTAATAACAGAATAAGGTCATGATAACAATAATAAGATAGAAGAGAATTTAACCACATTGTACTTTTCCCACCTGCTTCATCACCGCACGACATCTCAATGATTTGTTTCCCATATTTCAGCCGTATCTCTGTTTTCTGCACACGCATCCTCCTTTTTCCCCCCGTGGTCTGTTTGGCTGGCAGGCTCGTCCCCTTGCCCCGGTTTCACCCCGTCGCTGAGTCAATAGCGTCCCGGAGTACCCGCTGTGTTAATGATGTCCCTTTGTTTGGTCGGCGGTGCTTTGTGTTCCCAAATTCCTATCTCGATCACAGGTTACATAATCGCACAGGCTGCCGCTCGTTGAGTTCGGGGGCTTGTTGAGAGCACTTTTTGTGAAGGTTATGGAGGGGAGCGTTGAGAAATCGAACTTGTGATATTCTTAATTTTGACTTTATATCAAGACCACCATACCACAGACATATGGTCGAAGGCATGACATAAGACTGATAAATATAAAATAGAAATATGAAGTATTCATTAGATTCAAATAAATCAAAACACATGATCAATTCTATATCTGCATGTCTCCAATTAAAAGAGAATGGATACAAAATTTTGCAAGGAAATAAGTTGTTGAAAGAAGATATAACTTCCTGAAGCATTAAGCGATTGTTTGAGACAATACAATTGCATAGATATGAAGGTTAAGATGCCAAGAAAAGCTTCATAGATCAGTGCTTAGTGTGCTGTGCAGTGTGTGAAGCAGGAGGGGCTCCCTCTTGTGTTTAGTTGGGGTATTGCAGTATGAAAAATCCACCTATTTAACATGTCTTCAAACTGAATACTCAATGTGTGTTTAATATTCATCTCACAGTGTTCCTGTTTTCCTGCAGGTGTGGGCGTGCCGCTGATGCTGACTTATGTCTACGGGGTCGTCCCCATGTCGCTCTGTAGGAACGGTTGGTGTCGATCGCAGAACGAGCCCCCCGAAACACACAAAATCCAACTGGAGGACTTAGCCAGCTGTAAGTGCAGAATTTACAGAAACATTTGACGTTAGAGGTAGAGAGGTAGATGATGAAACGGCTACCGGGCTTATTTTTTCTCCTTAACCATGGAGCCAAAGCCAGTAGGTAATTTGCTTAGCTTAGCAGTTTGTATAAAGAAAGGTAACTATTACTGTAGCTTAATGTAATGAACAATATAAAGTAAATCTAAATGTAGATTATTTCCTTTAATAAACTAAAGACTCTTGACTTGTCATTTCTTGCTCCAAAGTGCAACCTGATCTGATGAAGTTTCAACTTCTCTTATAGATCTTCTATTCTCTCATGTAGTCAGTGACCACTGGACGGGTCAGAACAACCCGACGCTCAGCGACACCAGCGTCCAGGAAGTCAGAGTCAGTGTACAGGAAGTGGGCGTCCTCCCCAGTACGAGCACCACGCCCCCCGAGCTCGATAGCTATGAGGAATTGGATGAAGCCATGAAACACCACGTATACACCCAGCAGGAGAGCCCAGCAGAGTGCGAGGTGGTTATTGTGCCTGACAGCAAGCTCGATGACACACAAGCGTTTCCTCTGAGGTAAATGTTGCCTCTTTATGTTCTTTAGGAAGCATTTTTAGCCATGTTTGATCTGTAACTTTTATTTTTTAGGATACTTTTTAAAATGCAATACCTGTGTTTAATCATACAATCTTGGTTTTAACAAATCAATGCATTCTTTGCATGGACCTCCTCATGTCAGATTGCCTGGCAGGTTTGTATTGATTGCTGTATGTCTTCCTCCTGTCGCCGCAGGGAAGGAACCAATATTGAGGTCCGTGTGGAAATCGAGAGCCACCCAAGAGGCGCCCGCCAGTCCAGCCTAAGTAGCATCCTGTCCAGCCGAAGCTTGTCAGTGGAGTCGCTGAGACGCTCGCAGTCCCAGTCCCAAGACTACCTGTGTGCCTCAGAACTGGAAGAAAGACGAGAGGGGGGAGGAGGAGGAGGAGGAGAAGGAGAAGAGCAGGAAGGACGAGAGAAACCAGGCGGGGAAGCAGGAGGATACCAAGGGACAGTTTACCCGGTCTTTGAAATAGATGGTGTATGAGGTCCTCCAAGGCAGGCTTCGTGCTCGGTTGAAGATCAGTCAGGTTTTTACGGAAATAAAGAAATCCATGAGCTGACGTGTCACTGAATTGACCTGGAAAATCGTTGGCCAAGGCCACCTCCTGCTTCCAAGACAGGCCCTCCCACCAGTTGCCTTCTAGCTCCAGCCTCTAAGGAAGACGCGGGTTTAGAGAGAGCAGATGAAAAAGTGTGTGTGTCTGTGTGTGTGTGTGAGAGAGATAAATGGCATGAAGTCTATTACAGATACATCAGAGAGGTGGATATACTGTAAAGCAGACAGAATAGCATCCATCACTGAATCTATACTGGAAGTGACTGAGAGCATGTTTTTTTTTTTTCCCTACGTTGTCCTTTATGAAAGTGACTACCTTACACCCAATCGATCATAAATCTATTTTATGAGGCCCTCTCTTCGTCTGGCTCACACTTCTTATAAGTGACCTCACCTCCCTCCTCCCCTCTCCTTCAACAAACAAGGACGCACGCATGATTTGTTTTATGGGGGGGATTAAGAATCTGACAACTGTTGCGTCAGCAAGTTAATATCACATGCCTCTCAAGCCAAGTTGCAAGACAGTAGGGGGGATTTTTTTTGGTCCCACCTGAATTGGACAACCTCAAACAGACGACGCATGCTGCACTGTTCGATTACTCTTTTGTGAACCAGTTGAAAATGAGAAGCCTGTAACTTTTATTCTATATTGGAGTAAGGGGGGGAAAAGTGCTCTGTGACATTACAGCAGTGATTGAATTGACTGGGTGGCTTATAAATACCATTAATTATAGCTATTGATCTCAAATCCACAGTCTTCCATGGAAGCAGACAGGAGGCAATGCCACTTATGCATTGTTTTAGTGCAGCTTTTTCAAGCAATTTCCTTTTAAAATGCGGTCTTTCTCTGAAGAGACTTCAATTTTAAAGTAGCTGCATGATTCTCCTAGTTGCTGTGTATTCCAGGATAACACACAAATGCACGCATGCACAGACATATATGTCCACACACACACACACACACACACACACACAGTCAGTGTAGTTGCAATAGTGTGCGCTGCTGAGACCATTAAATATAAACTAAAGACCCTCTCAATGATCACAGAGCACCAAAATTACAACAGCAGCATGCCACCTTCAGGCCAAACTCTAATAATCCCTACTAGATGATTTTATGAGAAATAAATGACTGTACATGCCCTGCTTAGCTTCCTGAGTGTGAAATAAATGCGAGAGACAGACATGGACATGACCTGATAACCTGTGCTGGGTTGTGGAGAGAAATGAAATAAAGATTTCACCATGAAGGATGAAAACACCACGCATGTTTTGTGTCTGACACAGATGGATTTTTCCTTCAATGAAAGTTCAAGTTGAGTTCACTGTTTACATCAGTGGGTTTTATTATGTAGCTTTATAGTAGACGTACAGATAGGAAAGCTTGGAGTAATGCAGATGTCATAGTGGGGATGTTGCAGGTTATGGAAATCATCTTAGACCGGTGGTTCCCAACCTGTTTGGCTTGTGACCTCTAAAAGGTGTTCTTGTGACCCCGTGTAACTGACTCCAAGTCTTTTTTTTTTTTTGTGCTTTTTTCATTCTCACAAATTCGATATGTCAGGAACGCCTGGAGGGAATTTCTTCAACTTTGGCACAAACATCCACTCCATTTGGTGGTCAAAGGTCACTTAAATTCATATGCTATCAGGACAATTTCACAGAAACAACTAAAAGGATAAAATGCTGAGGTGACGACCTGTTGGACAGACATGGATGTAAACTGCAGCATGACCGGTTGGAGGAGGCAAACAACCGTGAGGCGGTAACTCTAGTTTTACTTTGTGCTTTTTAAATATTAATCTGAAATAAAAAATAAGAAATATTAATGATCCTATAATTCACAAAAAAACGAGGAAGGTCTGAAAAGATTAATATACCCATTTGTGTCTGAATTGAGTTTTGTTTCCCTGCTTTCCTCTGTCGGTAATCATCTCATCTCCAGACCCCTTGTGGTGTCTTTATCCTCAGTTTGGGAACCTCTGTCTGAGGACACCACGATGATTTAAAAGTCAATTTATAGGTTATTTTGTTTAAAAATGGCTTGCAGCTAGGAGAAGTACTGCTCTTATCCCCAAATATTACCATGTTGAAGAAGGGCCACAATCACGCTGTAATAACTGGTTGTAATCATTAGAGGGCGCCAATATACAAAAAAAAGGAAAATTCTAGCATTTGCCTAAAATTAAGCCGAGTTTTGAAGCGTGAGTTGATAATTTGTGCCAAAAATAATTATTTAAGCACTTTACATATATGTGACCCAACCTGGAAAAAAATGAATTATGGAGAGGACATTGCTTTAAAGAGGCTTTTTTTACATATCCATCACTAAATTATCCTGTAGTTTGAACCCTAAAATAAGTATGTTTCTAAATCAAAACACGCTATTCTTTCAAAATAAAACAACATCACGGCTCAATAAACAACAGAAAGTGAATTGGGACAAAAAGTGCAATAATAAGCTCATTAAGCACAAAGTCATTAGAGAGTATAAAGTTCGTCACAATGCTACGATAATGTCGCGGTGTTTATTAAGGTCGCTCCTTTAAATTGGAGTACTTCGGACCATCAGTGAGTCAAGGTTACAGGGATACGCCCTTAACTTTAGAGCCGGTGCAGTAGGTGTTCGCCCTCCGCCGGTTCTCGAGTGAGGAGGGGGGAGAGAGGGGAGAGTGGGGAGACAACCGGAGCGTTTCAGGGTGGGAACTTCTATACCAGCGGGGCTCTCTCCATCCTCTTTTGGCGCATCCTCCGTCGAGCACCATCCTGCTGTATTTACCTTCCCGGAGTCCGGACGCGGAGACTTGGGGCGGGGAGGTGAAATCCACCTGCCGGAGAGCGGAGACACACCTCGGGATGGATGCCCTGAAATCTGCCGGCAGAGCGATTATCAAGAGCCCCGGAGTTCCGCGGCACACATGGGGAACTTCCAAGCACGAAAGTGAGTGAGACGGTTTTGGTTTGTCATGTTCGGATTCGCGACAATGTTGCGCAATATTGTGGAGAAGACGGTGAAATGTATCCGGAGAGGGAGGGAAGGACGGCGTGTGCCTCTGGCTGCTGGTGGTTCTGGACTGTTGTGGGGTTTTTTTTGTTTGTCTTGTTGCTAAATGTATCTGAGCTGGATGTGCTGTAGTGTAAACAGCTGTTAAATCACAGGTCTGCGTGGTTCAGGCTCGGTTGTAATCGCTTTGCTTCCCTGTGATGTCAGCTGTCATTTACCAAAACAACCAGGTTAGCATACATGAGATAAACCCCCCGCAGCTAATCCAAACTGATACCGGAAATGAGTCGATTACTCGACTTTTCCTCATTTAGAGTCAGTCGATTCAGTGAGGAAAAAGTTACATTTTTTATGTTTGATTAATTATTCTGTGTGAACATGGTAAACATGCCAAATATGGTTAGGATTTGCTGTAATCGAGCATTTCTGAGTTTTTCACTGTTTGGTCCGGCAAAACAAGACATTTGAATGCATCACATCCTCTTAGAACTCTTTTAAAAAAAATGTATTCATAGAGTTAATAATTAATCCAATAAATGAGCTGCACATAATTAAAATACCAATTTGTTGTAGGCCTATATTAAGTGTAAATGCTATAATTCTTGCAATTTGTACAAATAAATCCAACAAACGAGATAAACACTGCATAGACTCAATACTGAATACCTTAAAGAATGTAAATCTACATAAAGCCTAAAGTGGTTTTATTCTTATCCTCTGAAAACATTAATGAGGTAATTCACAGTATTTGAAAACAAACAAATAAAAATAATCATCTATATGTGTATTCTTCATAAATGCATCAAACATAGTTTTATTTAGTTGATTCAGGAAGTGCAAACTGTGCACGGCTGTGCCTCGGTCCCTACAGTGTGAAGTACAGGAGGATGTTGAAGGGTTAGAGCAACAAACCGTGTGACGGGCAGAGCGAGGCTGCTGCCTGCAGCTCGGCTGTCTCCCTGATGTGTGGAGTGTTGTCTTGAAAGCTCCCTCCCTGCAGCTACATCGCCTCTGAGCTTCTCACGCCTATAAATGCTAGCATGCTGGCATGCCTTTTTTTTCTCCTTTTTTTTTGTGCCTTATCTTGGATTCCTGTGTTGTGAATAATCTGCAGCCCATGCCCGCTTTAATTAAACATGACTGATTAATTTCACATCCAGAAAAGAGTGTCTTTACTCTCTCGAGGAAATGTTCTACATACGTGATTGAATATTGAGTATTGAGTCTGCGGGATTTAGAAGTTTTCCCTTTGGATTAGGGCTTTAATGAGGTTATCTTGAATGGTTTAAGATGTTGACTGTTGACGGCTGCTGGACTGAAAACTTCCGATCTTGGCTTTTGTGCAAACATTGATGGATGGGAGTTGTTATTGTTTTCCTGCCAGCACCACATTCTCCATCGTTACCCTGGTGACTTAACGATGACAGAAGCTGTCAGACAAATCAACATCTTATCGTAAAAGATGTATTTGTGTCACACAGTTAGGAGGACACCCCGCATTGTGCTTTTCTCCTCTTTATTGAAGAGGAGAGAGGGAAGGGAGGAAAAAAAAAGCTGAGTGATGTCGCACATTCCAGCTGTATTCCAGCGTGTGATGACAGAAGCGAGCTGAGTCTGAGAGCCTCCAGAGGAATCAGGCTGAGAAAATGTGAACATAGCTGTCACCACCAGTGCAGACAGACGGGAGTGAGCGCTGATGTCCAGGAGCTACTTAGCAGGCAATTTAGGGGAGAGAGGACGGCGTCTGTGTGCCAGCATGTGGCGATGCGTCAAAGCTGGCTTTCCGAATGCAAATGAGGCAACGTTGCAGCTGCTTGAGACATCTAGTGTGTCGTTAAATGGCCACAGCTAATGCCAATATATACGGTCAATGTGTGGTCGTGTAAGGACTTGCTTGGTCATATGATGAAAAATCAATGTCACAATACATTTTAACTGCTGTTTGAGTTTTTGTTGAAGGATCACGTGTTAAAGCATTAGCATAAGTGCTTCGTTTGAGATGAGACTGTTGTGCGTATTGTATTTTAGAGCCACAGAGCCACTCAAAAGGGACACAGAAAAAAGCTTTTACTGAATATACCGGCATGATTAATTTGGTTGCCGCCTGACCTTTCTGCTGACTCTGCTCTAAGGTCAAACTTCTCCATGACTAATGTGTCTGAAAAATCCCATTCAGACGTGCACCTCGTTAGGGTTAATGGAAAATTTTGCCTGTCAGTATAATGTCTGAATGAGCTCTTGAGTCCGTTTAAGTCATGACAGCAATTTTACCAGGTTGGACCAGGTAACATAGTCTGAATAGTGTTAATGTGACGGCTGCAGCAGCAAGATAAAATTAATAGAAATTCAATGAATGCCTGGTTTGGTCTTGAAAGGGAAAATAAGTTTTGAAGTGCAACGCTGATGCAGCGTGTGATTAAGCACCTTGATACCATCACTTTCCTGCAGTGTCACCATTTTCTGTCGGGCAGCAGGTTGCCAAACATTGCGACAGGGTCCTGTCAAGCCGTAAGGAACATTGCCACCAATTTCTAAATATAGAAAAGCTTTTAGTTTGACAGACGGATGGGCAATGCTACTTATTTCCTGTCTGAAAAAAGCTAAAATTGAAAGATATTTACTGTCACCCTGGCTGTGGCCTTCCTGGTGTACGTTTTAAACACTGTATTCTACTGACAATGTGCACGTCTGACTAATCCATAACTATTACACCAAATCTCTGCCTTTTGTATTTGTACAATCTCAGGATGAGACATGAGATATAAGTTAAAATCCATGTTCATCGGTTACTATGTTAAGTCACAGTAGCCATTTAATGAAGCAAAAAAAAACATTTTTTTCACTCTACCTTACTTGCATAAAAACATATTTATTTCTGGACTTGGATGAAGTCATTTTTCAGTTCCTTTGCCAGCAGAAAACTGACATGTACCACACTTCCCCATCGCCCCTGGTGGGCGTCCGTTGTCATCTGTTGAGGTCAAAGCCACTGGCAGGACGGAAGAGGACACAGCGTGTGCCCCGAGTACAAGCCTTCCCTTTGGATCACATCACATGGAAGCAGCGCGGAGCTTTCAGTGTCTCAGAAGACACACACACACACACACACACACACACACTTTTGCCCTTGGCACCAAGGATGTTTGTGCTGTACAGCCTGCATCAATTTAAAATTGTATAGCTTTGGGACAAACACGGGACTCACTGAATCCAGTGTCCTTGGGTCCAGGATTGTTTTCTTGTAATACTTATAGTGGTGTAAATATCAAAGCCTGCGTCTGCTGCACGCCTTTGTGATCAATGTCAAAGAAAGAAAAAGGGGATAAAACGAATGGGGAAAATAACCCATAGCTTCTTTTTTTAGTTCTTGAACACACATCTCGTGAGCTTTATTGCCGGGAATAAAATGTGAGAATCTGCAGTTTGTATCGCTGTGCTTTGCAGTCGAGAGCGAAAGGCTTGATCTGAAATTAGTGGACTCGACAGTCGTTAGGTTCGACTGGCTGGAACCTCTGGCTGTGAATTCAGTTCTATTAAAGCTGACAGGGGCTTGACTGAATGACGCGCAGGAGGCAGCGGTGTCAGTTAGCACTGACCCTCGAGGAGCAATTATCCCTCAATGGCTCGTTAAGAGTCAGTAACCCGTGAGTCAGGGACACACCAGGGAAGAGGAAGAGGAGGAGGAGGGGCTTGGTGGACCATACGGGATCACGATGAAAGGAATGTCATCAATACATTAGGAGAGGGATGAACGCTGGGATTAGTGCGACGCAAACGACGAGGAATGCCTCGGCTTTCAATGTGATCGCAGCTGATGAGTTGATAATTGGTGTCTGATGGAGCTTGTTTGGATTTGTGTTGCGATGCAGAATTAATGTCATTAATGGTGCTTCGAGTGCCAAAAACCACCCCATAATAACATAATCTGTCTGTGTAGACTGGGAACCTCATTTAAAAAGAGATTCTTACCCAAATCACAGAAAGCATATTTTCTCATCATCTCCAGTGGTATCCAGCCAAGCGGACGGTTTTGTTTTTGTCTGCATGTTATCGGCTCCCAGTTTTTCTGCTGCCATCACAACCCAATAGAGGGGAATTTAGAATGAAGGACATGTTTAAATGTATTGCTTTGCCTGAGATACAGTCCAAACCCAATATTCACTTTACAGTAATGCAAAACAAAGAAAAAACAAACTAAGAAACACAAAGTAAAATGCTACATTGGTTTATAATCTATCAGAATAGTTGCAGATAATTTTCCGTGCTATCAGTAGCTTGGGCCTGGATTTATTTAACATCTAGAGGAAAGGTTGAATTTGCATACAGTACATGACCTTTTGCAGCAGTGCCCTGTCTTCAGTTACACATAATGCACCAAGAGACAAAGAAAGGAAAAACCTAAATTTAAGTAACAGAGTATACTCTCCTTATGTTCTTTTTTTAGGTGGCTTTGCAGATTATTCCTTGCAAATGATCTCACTTTCAATCTGAGGTCCTTATTAGTTACAGTATAGGGCAGGATTAAACATTATTATACAAATTGTTTAATTTAAAAGTCATGTTTAATCTTCATGAAGTTAATTGGTGTGGAGATTTCGACAGTACCGGCACCCAACAACACTCCTGTTCACAGGTCCGTCTCATAAATAGCTGATCTTCTCTAAAAGGAAAACATCGTCAATCACATCGAAGATTTTTTTTAAAAGAAGAAACTCTCAGCTATTGCATCTTGCAGTGACCAGGATGATTTCCCACCTATACGCTGCATAATTCATGCTCCCAGTCTCACCAGCCGCAGACCGAGGATAGATAAGATGATAAAGTGCCGCTAATGAGTTTTCGTGGAACGTGCTTTGAAATATGAAATCAATTAGACGGTTAACTTTCATCTAAGATCGGCAGCTGCCAACGCTGCATCGGACATGTAAGTTATTGATGCCTGTAGAAGACTCAAAATGCTCACAATTATCAGGAGTTGGTCTCATGGATAGATTGAACAAACATTGTGACATTTTAGCAAAATTCCCCTGTGAACGCGTTCACGTGGAGTTTCACTTAATTGTCTGCATGATAGCCGTGAGGGTTTTTTTTTGTATTAGCCCATGACCTTTTCTGACTCTTTCCACTTTGGTCGAAAGAGAACTGCATGAGCTCAATATCCCCAACAGTGCGATTAGCCGGATTATTGTCAAAAGCAAAGCTACCTCCCTGACAGCTCTGCCTCCTGCTTTGACTCCTTTGTTTCCCCACACGGTGACTTGATTGTCTCTGACCAGTGTTGGGGCTAGTTACTTTAAAAAGTAATATATTACAGATTACATATTACTCTCAAAAATAGTAATGCCTTACACTACTATATTACTCCCTGGAGAAAGTAACTAGTTATATTACTAGTTACTTTTTACGAGTATCTTACGAAAAGACTGCGATTCGACGGTTGAAAGCGGTAGCATCTCCTCTACTACGTAAGAGGCAACGAGCTTATTTATTTCTGATTTGGTGACCAGTACCTTTTGATCGAATGAAAGTTTAAGCTGCTTGAGAGGCTGCTCGGTGTGTCCGTGCTGTCTTTCGAGGTGTTTTTTCAAGTTGGAGGTGGTGTTGGAAGCGGTTGAGAGTAGCTTTTTTCCCGGGCAAAGGGTACATTGCACTACGACGTTATTTTCCTTTCGTTGCAAATATTGAAAATAGTGGTTGAATTTCCAGCCGTCGAACGAGGTTTTTTGCAGAGCGGTGCCTTCTTCAGGACGCGAGCTAGCAGCAGCAGCAGCAGCAACATGCTCCGGACTTGTTGACTCTTCCATTTTTTACCCATCTGTCCTAGCGGGTGCCGCTGGCGACCAATCGGTGATGGTAAATGATACCTCGTGTCAAACCCCAACGAATCACTGATCCATTCACGCCCCCCCCTCCCCCTCCCTCCCTCCGTGCTGTTTTGTGTGATGCGTGTGTGGTGAAGTAGCTGGTAGCTACTAGCAAATGTAACGCAAGTAACGAGCCCGGAAAATTGTAATATTATTACTATTTTCAGTAGAGTAATGCCTTACACTACTAGTTACTTGAAAAAGTAATCTGATTACAGTAACGCGTTACAAAGTAACGCGTTACACCCAACACTGTCTCTGACAATACATAATTGGTGCGAATTCTTCTTCTATTACCAAACTTTAATAAAAACGGCGAGGCTCCTGGGATGGCAGCGCGTCTGTTGGTCTAGATTAGATTTTTGATGGATCAGCATGGTATTTAGTTTAAACATTCCCCTTCCTGCCAAGATTAATTTTCATAACTTTACATTTGTCCAATAGCTGTACTTTGCTTTTAGTGCTACGATGATGAACATTGTCAACATCTTTGCTAAACATCAGTGTGTTAGCATTACCGTCGCAAGCATGTTGCCATGCTAACGTTAGCATTTAGCTCCGCATAGCCTCACGCAGAGCTGCTAGCATGAAGAATCCTATAGTCTTGTCAGCCTTTATTTTTATGTGTTCCCAGTTAGTTCCCACTGTAAGTTTCTTATGCTTTAGTTTATATTCATATTATGTGTTGAGCACACAAAACATGCTCTCATTGCCGTCGCGAGCATGTTGCCATGCTAACATTAGCATTTAGCTCCGCATAGCCTCACGCAGAGCTGCTAGCATGAAGAATCTTGTCAGCCTTTATTTTTATTAGTTCCCACTTAGTTCCCACTGTAAGTTTCTTATGCTATAGTTTATATTTATATTATGTGTTGAACACACAAAACATGCTCTCATTCATTGCCGTTGCAAGCATGTTGCCATGCTAAACGTTAGCATTTAGCTCCGCACAGCCTCACGCAGAGCTGCTAGCATGAAGAATTAGTCTTGTCAGCCTTTATTTTTATGTGTTCCCAGTCAGTTCCCACTGTTAGTTTCTTATACTTTAGTTTATATTTATATTATGTGTTGAACACACAAAACGGGTTCAGGTTACAAAGGTTCCAAGAGGTTGTACGGCATTAAATGGATTTAAGACATCGCCACACTAAACCTGCTTGGAGCAGGTGAGAAGAATGCTATTCAACCTGACAGTGTGGTGACAAGTGCTTCAACACACTTAATGCTCCTCCTGTCACACTTGTCGTCTTATGTTTTAATCCTGCGGCTGCTATGGGTGTTTTGATATTTAATAATAGATCATTCTTTTTCTGTCGTGGTTTTGAGTTTAATCAAAGCTTAGTGGGAGCCCTTCTGTCCTTTTATTCCCCAACTATCACCTCTATATTAATGCCTTTCAATCCCAAAATGTGCTCAGGTGAAGTATTAATTCTTCGTGTGTGTGTTTGCTTGAATCATTGAAAACCTTTTTTTTTTTTTCATTTTGTTGGAAAGGTCACAGATTTTAGTATTTTTTTCTCTCTCTCTCAGAACTACTGCTATATTGATTTTGTTGTATTGTAGGCTGAAACTGATCCTCCAATAATTTTCTCCAATTCAATTTGTCATGGCAATTTTTTTTCACTCTTTCCCATGCTTGTGCCTGTTACATTTGAAGTGGTGAGTAAATTTTCATCACTGTTGCACTCCACAAATATTGATTTTTAAAGCCTCAGCCTCATGTTATTAAAAACTGCTCCACGTCATATTCTATATCGATTTTTCTCCGTGAGACCCTTGAGAGTTGGCGAGTGTACCACATCTCCTTTTCACCCTACATACTAGATGTACTGTGGGCCGTCACATGTTCTTCTTTTAAAGCCTACATTTAGTTTGTTAGCCAGTTTAACATTGACAGCTGAGGGCATCCTTCACTCAGATTAAATACATAGTGTTTCACCTCCATAAACACTAGCACCTGTAATCAAAACACCCTTTTTAGTGTCTTACACACAGCTCATAATGATGCTGCTGTGCAGTCTCTCTGGAGTGTTTTTAGCACCAACAAGGTTTCCTGGCCTGAAGTAAAGTGAATTATGCAACACAAGGAAACTGAGAGACCCTATCTTGGGAGAGCTGCCGCAATAACAGATGCACACATACGCTTTCCAGTGTGCGGTGAAGTCCCAATACCCTAGTCGTCTTTTTTTCTGTTTGATGTCTGTGGCAGCTGTCTGTGAAGAGGGCTATGCTGTCACTCTGGTGTAAGAGCCTTTCCGAGCATGTTTTCTATTGTTATTTTGTTGGTGGGTGTGTGTGAGAGAGATTAAGTACTGCAGAAGTGTGTGTGTGTGTGTGTGTGTTTGTGTGTGTGTGTGTGTGTGTGTGTGTGTGTGTGTGTGTGTGTGTGTGTGTGTGTGTGTGTGTGTGTGTGTGTGTGTGTGTGTGTGTGTGTGTGTGTGTGTGTTGAACCTGCTCCACCACTGGAGAGCTGAAATCCCATCTCCCTGTTCTGTTCCTCTGAAAAATTCAAACCCCCTTCACCGTTCCTGACACATCACGTCCCCATCCAGCTCCCTGCACCGAGAGTCGAGGAACCCACTCCTAAAAATAGCTTGCGTATACCGTCAAAAGTGCAAATGGAAAACTTCTGTATAGAAACGTTGTGCGTGCTATTTATAGTTGGAACAAAGCAAAGCTAAAGTTATCGTGATGTACTGGCTGTTCAGTGAATTGAGGCGGGCTGTGGATGATGAGTGAATTACCTGGATGAACAGATTCCTCTCTATGTTATCAGTTATCATGCATATGATAGGGATGGACTTATGGACTTTAAAATGAAGCTTCTGCTCATTAGTTGCCTTAATTCATTTTGAATTATTTTTGCATATCATTTTTACATTTTACATAAAAAAAGATTTTTGCCCTTGGCTAAGTTGAATAAGGTCAAACCTTGCATACAATAGCTCTATATGTGAGTTACATACATATTTAGCCTTGTATCATGATATGTCTAAATATGAAAGAAAAATTTTATTTTGTCAAATTTGATTGAAATGCATTGTAGATTGCACGTTTTTTTGTTGTCTTTGGTTGGAAAACCTCATACACTTCTGAAACCACACTTGTTGTACATCCTTTCATGTACAGTAACCTTCTGAAGCCAAATCCAGGATCTTTAAACTCACCCCCATGATACCCCAGGCGGTACCCAACTGTGTCAGACTTCATCCGTCAGCTGGAAGGGTCTAAAGTGTGTTATCCCATTAGAGGGGATTCCTGTGGGAAACCCTCAGCTACATCGTCTCTAATGAGATCAGCATCCCTCCAAGGTGACTTGTTTTGCTTTGCGGAGATAATGGATGGGAAAGCTAATGATTGCACGAGCAAAGTGTTGTCTTCCGAGCACTCAGCTTTGGGATCATGTCTGGGAGACGTCAGGACTTTTTTCTTTTACAAGTCGCAGCTTTACCCTTGAATAGAAAACATAATATTAAATATAAACCTATTATGAAATAGGGTTATGGGTTTCTGTCTAGGGAGCTATTTATAGCCGATGAAGATATTGAAATGGGAGCCAGTTGACTCCGGGGGGTAAAAGATCTGTATCGGCAAAGAGAGGATCATGCCCTGTTTGAATTGCTAATGAAAACAATCCTTCCACGGTGCTCAGCAATTATGCTTTATGAATAAATAGCTGCAAGGAAACATTTCCTTCCGTATCTGCATTGTTAATGTGGTTATATTATTTTTGTGTGATTTGAACTCTTTCTTTAGTGAATGTGAATTGTAACTCCGTTTACCTTCACACTGTTATATCATTTTTAAAAGGAATGTTATATTTCTTGAGGAATTTAAGTTGCTTTCCAGGTATGTCTGACACCCCAGACTTTCTAAAGAGCCCCTTCTGTATTTCCTGTTACAACAACAGAATGGCATCTAAAAGGTTTATATGCCAATCCCAAAGGTATTCATTTAACAGACACCAGCAGTCTACACGATAAACGTAACGGCTGCTGAGTCACTCAAAAAAAAAGATCCAAGATACTTTCAATGGACATTTACTGCCAAGTCACATCTCTATTTAATGCCCTTTGGTCAATTATAAACTATAACTCTCGGGAGATTATAAATAATCCTTTATAATGAACATCTCTCCCCTGATGTTGTTTGATTAAGCAGCGCATATAAATGGCCATTTAAATGGCTCTACACAACCTTTTCTGAACGAAGGCATTGTTGGTTGCTTACTGGGAAAAAATAAACACTGTTCAGATTCAGATACCCTTTATTTTCCAACACAAGATTATCCTTCTGAAGACGAAAACATGCTCTACATGAATCCTTTGATCCTCTCTAATAAATGATATGTACAGACTTTTTGGAGAATGGTTCCTGATGGGGGAGGTTTGAAGCTTATGCTTTGCATACTAACTGCAGTCAAAGTCAATTTGCATTCAAGACATTATAGGAAAGTCATCAAGTTGTGATTATGTTTTTCAGTTATCGTTTTAAATAGCTTGCTTATCGCACATACTGTGTCTTTCATGCTTCCCGGCACACGTAACGGATGAAGGCTTATTTCCTTTTAATGTTAAAACGTCACAGCTCAGTTTTTCATTAGTAAGGCTACTATAAAGTCTTATTTACTTTACCACTAGCTTTACTTTTGTATGCTAAAGATTAGGCTCCAGCTAGCAGCCGGTTAGCTTAGTTTAGCGAAGGCTAGAAATGGGGGAAAACAGCTGGACGGACTCTGTCCAGACCTGAAGTAAACCGCAACTTTTTATTTTATAAGATTGTACAAATGACGTACAAAATGTTATCGAGGGAAATTTAGGGATGGTAGACTCTGCTACCTTTTAGCGGAGCCAAAGCTAGCTGTGTTTTTGTCTGTTTCCAGTGTTTATGCTAAGCTAAGCTGGCCTACCATACAGACATGAAAGTGTAATAAATCTTCTCATCTAATTTTCCCAAGAAAGTAAGTTATTGTGTTTCCAAAAATCTTGAATGATCCCGTGAAGCATTTTCATTTTGTTTAATTTTTCAGTTTCTGCTGACCTGATGTTGCTCTATAAGTTCACATTTCTTCCATCATATTACGAGTCCATCCTAAACCGCTTCCACTTTGCTGGAGCTCTCTTTGCTCAGCCATGCATAAACTAGATAACTCACATCATCATTATGATTTACAGCAGATAGGATGTTTGGAGTGAAAGCAATTAGTGAGTGAAAAGGGGATTATGCAGAAAGATCCATACCAGCACTGATTCATTCAAGGACCTCGGGGACAACTGGTTGATTCATGAACCTGAATGATTTTACCCCAGTGATTTTTTTCCTGTCGGTGTTCATAAAATAAAAAAAACCCTTGATGACAGAAGCTAAGTGTCTCTGCGGTGTGTGTTTACAAGTAGACACACACCAAATAAATTCTCTTTAAACTCTTCAAGGTATGAATCATCCATTTTATTGGTTTTTCAATTTTTTTTCTATTAATTTTTCTTCGTGAAAAGCACAATTAAATTACATTTCTACACAAAATCTCCCCTAAACTTTTCAAACCGCATAGGAATGTTTTAATTAAATGGTGATATAGTGGGAAATCAAGCAGTGCCCATAGGCTCATAATAAAAAATGGACCAAAGTCTGTCATCATCCATCCATTTCAGAGGATTTTTCTCCTTTTGAAAAGATATTTTGTCATATGACTTCCATCCAGCCATACTTTCAACTTGAACTTCTTGGACTAGTATCTTGAATTATGCAACAAACATACTTCTTTTAAACCAAACATGCTCTTTTCCCTAAACATATCCGAGCAGTTTTGTTTGAATTCAGAACGTTTGGACCCACGGGATGTGTAATATTAAATTCCAGAGGTGGAGGAGTTTGTTGTACTGCTCTAGTTCAGAGCACGGGCTAATTCCACCATTATCTGAGCACTTTAATGTGGTTTCTTCACTTCCTTTGATGCCGTGCCAAGGTGTTCAGTAATATAATGTTCAGGTACCACCTCCATGCTGCTGCCGGGCTGGTAGTGATAGGATCTGTGGTTGCTAAGCAACATGGGCTGTTCGATCCCATGTCTCCGTGACTTGATATTTGAGGAGTGGCTTGATAATCTGAAATATTGATATCAACCCCCTCTATTTAGCTAGTCTCTTATATGTGAAGGGGAGGGGGTCTTTTTTAACATGTGGGTCCAATCGGATCCAGAGCAAGTGAAGAATCATAGACGGTAGGTGAGAGAGGTGAGAGGAAGGATAGAATTAAGAAAAAAGAGTGAGTGCTTGAAAGGAAGGACTTAGCTTTACTTGGTTCCCCCTCAAGGCAGAATCTGGAAACCAGCTACACCCCCCTCCCACACACACCATCCCAGCCCACCATCTTCCCTGAATGTGCGGCCTATTTTCCCTGTCAAGGTGGTGTCCTAGATTCAAAGTTCCAACGGATGAGTAAAACAGTACTGCAGAGAGATTATATTACAAGGATGTGACGGATGGGGGGGTGTCACATGGGTCGAAAAAAAAAAAAAAAAAAAGCAAGCTGAATGTTTCCTTGCTCATGTATTAGTATTATGCTTTGGATTTAAACCAAGATGCTGTGAGGTAAGAAAAATGGCCTACTTACTGACCTGTAGGGAAATGGAAAACGAGGGACTGCTTTTGTTATTTTGACCCTGGAGCACATGCTTATTCCAACAGTTTTTGCAATTAAATCTAGCCGTAACTATGGTCGTCCGGTACTTTTTCCAGTTTGGAGTGGGCCGATTACTCCCTGACTCCAGGAAAATCCACAGTCCAGCAGCAAAAGTGAGCTATAGTACTACATTGTGTCAGGCAGAGTGGATGGACTGCTCTGAAAAGACATTTCCACAGACAGACAGAGACTCTTTGCTTTGTAGTTAAATGATGGCATCTTGATGAAAGTGTGTGTGTGTTAGTACCCCCCCCCCCCCCCCCGCATGTCCCTACATATGCCCTTCCTTGCCATATTGTGCTTGTGTGCTCCTGTTTGCATATTTATTAATGAACCGTCAGCGTCTTCAGCCGAAGCAGAATTCACTCGGGTGCGATTTTTGACTTGTAAGTGCAATTAAATTACTGAGCGCGGAGCTCAAAGAGACAGCTGGTGATCACTGCCTGTAGCTGAAGGCGTGCCGAGCACACGGCACCTATTATACTATTACATTCATATCAGCTTCACTGTGGAAACGGATACGCTTTTTGTCAGTGGCAGAGTGTTGAATATTTTATGGTGCTGAACATCTCCAGGCGATCATATAATAACTTTGTATTATAACTTTTATATGAACACACTTGAGGTCCGGTGCAGTGAAATGTCATCAAAAACGCTCCGTGCCTTCGTTGTGATGCATCGATTCCTTTTAAAGCGCGTGTCCCTACTCTGAGGCTTTTTGTGTGGACATAATGGATTCAGTGCACTTGCTGCAACAGCCTGGGTGGGAAAGTGTTGCCAGGCATCGGGTTTAATAAAAGATGCGGACGTCATCAGTGCACCACCACGGCCTCGCCCTTCCTAATCTTGTTTGGGACTATTAGATCACCTTGACACACACACACTCTTACACGGATGACAAATATACAGCATAGAAGTGAAAGTCGAAATTCCAAATATCCAGTTAGCCCCCCCTCCTCCACCACCAGCCTGTCACTCTTATCAGCTGTCCCTCTGTAGAATCATACGGGATTTATTAAAAATTTAAGCACTCCTCTTTTAGGCGGATAATATATTGGAAACCCTGCAGCATCAACATGAAGCCCTTTTTAATAATTCATGTGTGTAGCCTGGTGAAGCCACAACATGGACTGTAGCGCTTCAGCTTTGTAGTGCGGTGACATTTTTCAGAATGCAACCGTGCAATAAATCCTTTGACAAGGAGATGCTGTATCACAGCATCCAACTCACCTGGAGGGTCGATACTGGATTTGATCGAGGTGGAGCGTATTTTAATTGTTTCGAAGTGACCCTTGGCTAAAACCACCGTACTTTCATAGTATGATGAGGGTGAGTTAGGTGGTGGTTGCTTGAATCAAACTTTCCCCAAGCCGTTTATTCTATCATAGTAACATCTTGGCTCCCTCAGCGGATGTTCCAAACTAGGAATACACTAACTCTTGGCCCTGGAAGGGTAGATATAAGCTTGTTAGCTTGGCTTACTAATGTTTGCAGCTAAACACACTGTTTAATCCATTTGGTATACTTTTCTTCTTGTATTTATGGTTTTGGAAAGGCTAAAAGCTGGCCTGTAGTGCAAGTCAATAGTTGATACCCATTTTATTATTATTGTTGTTATTATTTTAAACCCTGTTCTTTAATCTTTACCTAATTTATTTTTCTGTCAAAACTGAAAATTCTACATCTTTTTTGAAAAGCTCAACAGTAAAAGAGCTTTCCAGAGATAGTGTCCCTTATTTTATTATGCTTTTATTTTGTTAGTGTTCTTGAGCAAAATTCTGAAACTAAGCCCATTTCCCCCAAAATTCCATGTTTTCCATTTTAAAACCTTTTTTTTCAGTACAGTTACAACACAAATCATTCCATCCCTTTTGTGAAATAACGTAGTCTCAAAGTCACTTTTATCATTTATCAGTTCTTTAGTTGACAAACAAGTGACTCCTCCCCCAAGTTTCATTGGCTGTAATTGCTGTATATTTAGCCTGCTAAGTGATGCATCGCTGAGTCTCTGGATGTACGATGCAAATTTGCCTCTGATCTGAGTATTCTAGTCATTTTATCATCAAATTACACAATTCTGTCAGTTTTTTCCACATTGTGGAAATCAAAAGGCCCTTACTGAAACACCATTTGTTCAGTCACTGAACCTGACCTCTGACCTGCGGTGGAGAGCAGAAAAAGAGAGGATAACTTCCTCCCGGTTCCATTCCAATAAAGATCCACTCTTAAAAGCTTATTGAACCTGCAGCCGCAGAACAATGAATTATTCCGAGCATCAGATGCACAACATGAGACTTTTACCCGCCACACACCTCTCATCCAGAGCTCGTCGAAAGCAACAAAACCATGCCGGCTGGCATCTAAGCATAACATGAAATGCACTCTCTGGTTTTGAAGCATCCCCCATAGAATGATTGAAGATTAGTTAATAATTCAGAGTTGTTGGAAGCGTTTTAAGGGGATGGTGTTCTCTGCTGTTCGCCTTCACAGCTGCATGGGGCCTGCCAGGGACAGATGGCTGGGCCCGTGTGGAGAGGTTGGTGCCAGTGTAGCCCAGTAGAGGGTTAGACGCTCATTGTGTGTGTCTGTTTCTCTCTCTCTCACGGCCTCCCATTGTTCAGTCTATGCCGATCTCCCTCTCATTCCAGCGGGTGTTTGAGTAGAAATACCTCTGGAGGAGGGAAACGGGTTCTATATGACTGTTTATCAGCCGTTAATGCATGTTGTCTTTATCGCGGCGACTTCAGCGTTAAGAGACTTTAAAATGTGCGTCATGTGTCATTTATCGCCCCATTAAGTTTATCACAGGATGCGGCCTGTTGTCTGGTTTTGTAAGTTATTCCTCTCCTGATGCTCCACTGCAGGGTGTCCAGGTGCTGTTGGGAGATATTTTAAGCTCTCTGCATGTGCCCGCCTGCCTATAGAGGACAGCTCGGTGGTACCTGTTGGAAATCACAGCAACAGCAGGACGTTGCAGCCATTCTGTAGTCTGTATCAGAGCACACAGCGTATACTGGGTTAGTTCTCTGAGATCAATACTGCTGTCTGCTATAGAAAGAAATCACTTATGGATGGTTTCACACAATAAATCACACAATGTGTTTATTCTCTCACTCTTGTTTGGCGTGTTGGCTAATTCTTATCTTCCTGCTTTTAAGTCAAATAGGAAATACCTGACTTTTTAGCAACGCAACAAAAAATTATTTATTATGTCTTGCATGAGTTGTGCTCAGTCTGACTGAATTCCAACCTTCCAGCCATTGTCTGCTCAGCTGTGACGTTACTCTGCCAACCCTCATGCTGTCTGTGCGTATTGTAAACAGTCTGCTTAACAAACAACGCAAAGTAGACAGAGACTTGGAAACGGATTCTGGCCGAGTTTCTTTCAAGGTGATCCCTCCCAACGGGTGAATCCCCTTTTTCAAAATAATGCACAGTGTGAAATGACTAAGAGGAGTATGTGACATCTATCATTAGCAGGCATCCATCCACAACTGTTTGAAAAGCTGATGTATATTTTTTTTGTTTTAATTAGGCTTGCATGCCCTTGTTTTAGCCATACTGGAGCGTTTTGTTGATTTCCTATGGTCTTTTTTGTCCAACCAGAGCTGCCAGAGAACTGGACGGACACCAAGGAGACTCTGCTGGAGGGGATGGTCTTCAACGTGAAGTACCTGGGCATGACTCTGGTGGGCCAGCCCAAAGGCGAGGACATGGCCTCGGCTGCCATTCGCAGAATCGTTGCCACGGTGAGCCACTGATCCCTTCCTGATTCATACAGACGTATCGTGGAAGTTGTACTGTTCTTTGTATTTCATTTCAAGTATCATGAATAAAGTTTATTAGTACTTATTCTGACTGTTGCGTGTAAATCTGTAGGCAAGGTCAACGTGAAATTTCGATAGTGACACTGTGACGATTTCAATTACGGCGATGCTTTTTATAGAAAGTCTCTTGGGGATTTGTGAAATTACAGCCTGAAACTGTTTTGCGTATCATCTGAATGACTTTATGGGGAATGCTTGTCAAAAGTAGATTTTTATTCATGTTATTCTGATGCTGCAGGAGAGTATTTTGTCAGCATGGCCATTTATTATAAAGGGGGAATAAAAAGTTTAGATTTAAATCGTTCTGTGAAATATTTCAATGCCCACCAGAATGGCTTTTACTCTGAGCACATCAGCGTCATTCACCTTCAAATTTCTGTAATACTCTTGGCATGTAGTTAGAGTTGGGTCATGTTTATATCAAGGTCAGTGACATCGCTGCTAATCCGGGATTATCGGGGCTTGCACATGTGCGGCAGTCAAATCAGTGATATGATGTTTGCTTGACAACGCTAAGCCACATGGGGGATTTCCGAGCACGGTTTTCTTGATTTTATTTTGAAAAACTGTGAACAAACTGTAGCATTTAAAACCAGGGAGTGTGTGGATGGGCTCCACATGAACTATTTGATTAATTATTAATTAAAATCCCACCTCCCATTACACACATGCACACCTTTTCACTCGACGCTGCCAACAATAAGAATGTCTAATCAGCAAGAAGGCTTTCTCTGCAGAAAGAAAAGCCCATCATAGGCAGCCTAATCACAACCCCCCCCCCCCCCCCACACACACACTTCTCAATTAGAGACTGAACAGAACCTAATGGCGGGATTAAGATTCAATTGATTTAGAACAGGGACAGGAAAATCAACTCACTTGTCTCCGCCTGTTCCCTCGCAAACCAATCAACCTGAATGGGATTACCCAATGCATTTGTGACTTTTCCATTTGCCACATGCTTCAGTCGGCCGTGATAAGACGAGGCGGAGGGACCCGACGTATGGGGGGAAAACGCTGAACTTGAGGCGTATCTCAAGCTGTCAGATTGTTTTTTTTTTGCCTCTTGGCACAACTAACACGCCGGAGGAAAACACGCTTGTAGCGCTTCCTCCATGAATGAGCTGCTGCATTCAGCACACAGCACTCGTTCCCTCTCTATTATAAGTTCCCCATATTGTAAGTGCTGTGGGTTTATAAGCAGAATGCTGCACCGTGTCTCCGTCCCTAGGGCTTTCAGGCTCCTACAGCGAGCCACGGCACAGTTCCTGCTGTCCTTCAAAAGTCCTACGTTCTGTTTAAGCAAAGATCCCGCTGCTTTTGTCTTTCACGTTCCCATGCAGGGTAAATGTAGAAATAATCTTCTCCCCCGCTGTATTTCTTACTACCGATTCTTAACCTGATGTGAAGATAAACTGCTCTCATTTGTTAGCTAATTGCATGGTAACAGGGTCATTGTCAACAGGCGCTCTCACAGACCGCCACCTCAGCGTTATGGCCGTATTTTCTGAACCTCCAGATGGAGCAGAGCGGCAGGGGGAAGCGAGTGGCTGCCAGCCCGGCCTCGAGTTGCAAACTGTAGCCCTCATTCTGGCCTACACATTGCAGCTTTCCTCCCTCAAGCTGTGGCACTTTCTTGTATTTTTATTTTTTTATGATTTCCCCACATTTCCGGGACACCTAATGCAGGCTGGCTAATTTTGCTTGGCAGCCACTGTCACATACACGGGGGTTTTTGGTGTATAATCCGAAATAAAATCATCTAATATTCATGTAGAAGGGACAGGGTGGCTCTGTGGCAAGACATTCTGATCTGATTTTAATGTGCATGAAGATGTGTTTTTTATATTTCTTTATATTTGGCATCGACAGGCCAGAGCCAGCGCTAAGAAGTTTCGGAAAGTCACACTGACCGTCTCGCCGAAGGGCATCATCATGACGGACACGGAGACGACAGACCTCATAGAAAATGTCTCCATATACAGGTAAATAAAAAAACAAGCTCTGCATTGAAATTGATTTTTTAAAGAGAAACCTGCCCTGTGGCTGAACAACAAGGCTGGTTATCCTTCAAGTCGAGTCCTAAAAATAAAGAAATGGCTTCATCTGACACATGAAGAAAACCGATACCCTCTATCTGGGTCACTTTGCTCTCTGTCCACTGCTTGGGCTCCTTTTTTGCTGGATTAAACCAGGCAGTTTTCTGCTCAGAGCTGTTGTGAGTCTCGTGTTTGATCAATTCACTCGGAAACCAATAATGGGAGGGCATGTGGGGGGTTGCTGGGAAGGCATCTGATACTGTCTCTCCATGTCAATGAAAGCTGAGCCCTTTTTCAGCATCATGTAGCTTTGTGTGTGTGTGTGTGTGTGTGTGTGTGTGTGTGTGTGTGTGTGTGTGTGTGTGTGTGTGTGTGTGTGTGTGTGTGTGTGTGTGTGTGTGTGTGTGTGTGTGTGTGTGTGTGTGTGTGTGTGTGGATTGTGTGGCTGGCTGGCTGGCTTTCCCTCACTGGATAGCATCCTGTAATATAGACTGAACCTTGTGTCATTGAGGATTACAGTCTAAATATCACATGGCTGGATTGTGATTACAGAACAGGCGTGTGCGTGTGTGTGTGCGTGTGTGTGTGTGTGTGTGTGTGTGTGTGTGTGTGTGTGTGTGTGTGTGTGTGTGTGTGTGTGTGTGTGTGTGTGTGTGTGTGTGTGTGTGTGTGTGTGTGTGTGTGTGCGTGTGTGTGTGTGTGCAGGATACATGTGGTCGGTCTGCATCTGTTTTTGATCCACCTTATCAGCGGTAACAGACCACAGGCCAGGGGAATCAGCCTCGTCTTTGATCTCCTTCTCTTCCCCTCCTTATCTTCCCCTCCTCTCCTCCCCCCTTCTCATTTTTTTTTTTTTTTTTTTACTGTCTTGAAAAGAAATCTTTCTTTTCTGCTCATATTAACATAAACAGAGCTCTGAAGGCAGGAATACTCCACAACTAATTGCCCACTTTGAATCTCACGCTCGGGCAATACTCCGGAGGAATGAGACGGGAGAAGAAGGGGCCACATGCAGAGCTCGGGTTGACTGAGGATTGATTTATCCCCTTTATGAGACCCCACCCCCCACCCACAATGCCTCCTCCTCCTCCCCGAAGCCCCATTTCCCCTCTTCCTCCTCCTTTCTTGTCTTATTTTAGTTGCACATAATCCACTTATTGGCCAAGACAGCAAGTCAAGGGTGAAAGAAAGAGGAGTGTAGATGAAAGGGATTGGATCAAAATGTGCATAACAAGTAAGGAGGAAAATAGTTGGGAAAACAAAAGGTGTGTGTGTGTGTGTGTGTGTGTGTGTGTGTGCACGTGTCAACATGCATGGATGGACACATGAGCATTTATAAGGATGCACCTCACACATCGAGTGTATGCAAATGTCTTTCTAGAGTTAATTGTGTATCCACAACTAATGTAGGCTAGGCTGTTTCCTTCAGGCAAAGCTTAGTGGGGGAGAGAACGCAGACAGGAAGGCATCACCCCATCCACCCCCACACACACACACACACACACACACACACACACACACACACACACACACACAATGAACATCGTCCTTGATCGGTGGCATTGACAACCTGATATGGAAATCGGCAGGCAGTTCCCGACAGCACGTTTTTACAGCACATCAGATTTTCAGTTTCATCCACTCAGATGATATTATTATCATAAGGTTGAACATGAACACGTCTGCCTTGTAGAAGTGCTGTTGGTCTGATTGCTGGCAGAGGTTGGGGACTAAAACACACAGGATGATGCTTTGATGATATAATGCTTGGATATTTTGACAAGAGTAAGTAAAAGAGTATATATTTTCACAGATAAAACACTTATCTGACACTTGAACAAACAGGATATATATGTAATGTTGATACACAGACATGAGAGTGATGTCTATCTTCTCTTCTAACGTCACACTTTACAAAATGCCAAACTCTTCAGTCAGAAAAAAGATGGATCAGTAGACAAGTGGCTTGTTTGGTTTGATTTTCAGTATAAAAGGCTTTTATATCCAATACTGTATAAGCCTGGTTGAAATCCATGTATTGAATACTAATAAAATCTTATTGTCTTGTGTGTCTCTGCTATTCTTTATATAACATATAGTCGGTGTTCCTTGCATCACCCAAACAGCAGAAGATTGTGAGGTGCATCGCTGTTACCGATTCATATTCTGACTGCAGCTCTCAGAGACCGAGCAGCATATCAATTAGAGACAAACGTACGGGTCAGAAACGGAGAGCTGAAAGTGTGACTCCACCTGTTAATGATGCACGTTGTTCTGACCCACCGATTTGTGAGAAATGATTCTTTGCATGAGAGTATTTTGCAATTTTCTTTTTGTTTAAGAATTCGCTTGTTGCCTGCAATGCTGTTTTTTTCATTAATGCACTTATCAGGTCAAAAGTTGAACAAAAGTAGTTTATTATTGTGTTAAATAGCGTACCTGCTTTATTCGGTGTATAAAGAGAATCCGAGGCTTTCATGTATGAAATTTAATTCACGCTTTGTACTGTAAATATTTGAATATCTCCCTTGATATTCCCTCTCTGCCTCATACACACCGGTGCTCTACACACTGAGGAGATCAAAGCCTGGCGGTCCACATAGCCCCCTTTGGAGATATGACGCTGACTGACAGCTCAGCTTCTGTTGTTCAAGCTTAGTGGGAATTCTGTGATGCTGTCAATTATTAATTCCCTCCTCCCCCCCCCCCTTTTGTTGTTTCAAGCTGAAGGCGTATTCTGTGGATAGGATCCATTGTGTGGCAGTAATTAAAAGTTGTTTCTTTTGTCTCATAATGAGTCAAATCCACACTTTTTATTTAGAATTTAGGGGCCTTTTGTTTCTTCACACTCCATAGAAGTGACTGTAAATGGAATAAGTGGCTTGTGTGAAGATGAAATCTTAAATGTGTATTCACCTCAATGAGATTCCTGTTGAATTATTATTATTTTTTTGCCTTTTGTTAACAGTAACAGAGAGAGAGGGGGGGGGGGGAGAGAGGGAGTGACGCGCAGCGAATGGCCAGGGGATTCACATTATTTGCACATGGTTGCTAAATTATAATGAACAGTCTTTGGAGAGCCACACTGCACAATACACTCATAGTTATGAAACTGTTGCTATTGATAATAGGAGATGAGCCGTAAAAAAAAAAATCATAACCATCAATGTGTAATTATATACACGGTTTAATGTTCAAATTACAGTCGTTCTTGCTGATACTTCGGATACTTCGGGGCCAGACGGGCACTTCGTGTCCGCTGACCTATTTGCTCATTTGGCTTATGTTTGCTGCTGAACATCTCGACAGCACGTTGTGACCAATGAACAGCATTTTGTTGTGGAGAATCTATCTGTGAATCTCAGACCCGGGTATCTCTCCGCTGCAGGATACGATACCAGGGAAGAGGGATGGGTTTCGGGCGTCGGCTGTGTTTGCAGACTTCATATCATCGGGCTAGTCCTCATCCGTCCGTGCATGACGGCTCAGAGCCTTTGGAACCTTTATTTAAAACTTTGTTGATCATATGCATGACGGGACCTTTAAGTTGATGGGTTATAGAAAGAAAATCTGTTAATTAACTTTAATGCAAAGGCACTTTTCTACAATATTTCCTCCTTTTTCATTGTCTTTTAGAGGTTATTGGTTTATATTATTGATATTATCTGCAGCCTAACATGGATATGCATCGCTGTGCAGTATATAATGCATCCCTCTGCTATCAATAATGTATACGTTAATCTTCTTAGAAAAACAAGTGTTCATACGGTAAGATGCAAATTGTGTCCACGCTCAAAAATAGAAGCCCCCCTGACGGAAGTGAAATCAGATTTCCCAACATATTCTAGGCTAGAAAGTAGATAATATCTCCATTAGATGATAATTAAGTTTAGAAAACCAAAGTTAAATAGGTCAACCCTTTCAACTTTCTCTGCGCTCATTTTCCTGCAATCAAGGCCCAACTATAAGTTTCGAGCGTTGGAGGGGGTGGGGGTTGCAGAGCTGGGTGTCATGGGCATTGCAATGTGGGTCATGCATCAGTGGTGCAAGCCAGCAAACAATCCGAGAGCGAGATCCGAGCGCTGGTGATTTCATGCTTGTTGTTTGATCGAATACATTACTTTTATTTTTAGCGCCCCCGTTTGAAGTGTTGCAGCGGATGAGCGGGCCGCCAAGCTGCACATCCCTTTTTGTTTCACACGTTACCGTGCCGACAGCAGATACTGAACTGAGAGAAAAGTAAGAACTGTTGGCCCGTGGAGTTCCATACCTGCTTCATGAGAGTGAAAACTGGTCCTCGTGCTGCTTAGAAGAAGGTTGCACCGGCTTTGTGTCTGTCGATTCACTAAAGCCATACAAGCTGTTGTTGGGGATGCCAAATGGCTCGGTGGGCTTTGTCTAGATTGGTTTTAGATCACCATTGAACATTACTGGCCTTAGCTGTCACTGGATTTGCAGACAATTGGATTTTTTGAAACCAGTCATCAGATCCAGGAGAGGTTCAGTGGGACTGTTGAGTGCAACGCCGTCATGGCAGACATCAATTCCTAATGTGAGACTTTTCCATTCATAATTTACAGGAGAAATCCAGATATTTCACTTATTTCAGAAATGAAATGCATCATAATCTCTGCTTTGTTTAAAACACTTTATCTGAAAATATAAGTATATAAATATAACTATTGCAGAACTCCGATTTTCTCTCCTAACAAAATACGAAACAGAAATCACAGAAAGCATCTTTTTTTTAATTTATTTTAGTTTTATTGCAATAAATACGCTTCACGTTTGCAAATAGGATCTCTCACCTCGCCGGGCTGGGGAAGAAAAAATGTGAAGAAACCAATACTTGTTCAGGCAGGCGTGCGTCATGACCATCCTTTGTTGTCACCCTCGGCAGGTATCTTTGAAAAAACACAGTATTTCATCAACACATTCGGTCCTTTGTCCACGCTGTCTGTGTTTACTGGGAACGGAGAGTAGAACGGTGAATGAATGTTTTAATAAATTCTGCTGTGAGATGACATTTCCTTTTACAATAACTAATTCATTATTATGTCAATGTAATAATACCAAACTGTAAAAACGTATTTCTTATTTTCATTTCTATATATTCACTGTGTCTTTTTCTTTTTACAAAATGAACCAAAACATCGGTATGTAGAAGATCTTTCTTAGTTGCACTTCTAGCAGGGGAATCGATGGTGTTTGTAACTGAAATAATGTTTTTTTCTCTCTCTATCTCTTCTCTTCCAGAATCTCGTACTGCACAGCGGATAAAACTCAGGATAAGGTCTTCGCGTACGTCTCTCAGAGTCAGTTCAACGAGACACTGGAGTGCCATGCATTTCTCTGCCAAAAGAAGAAGATTGTAAGTGTGCGACTCTTATTTAGTGATTTTGTTTCAAACACATGTGTATGTCTTATTTAGCGTGATGAATGGACTTTATCAGGTCAGTTTGTTTGGGGACCAAGAACATAGAAAATGCACTTAAGGTAGCAAGTAGCTGAAATGGTGTGTGGCTCCATCTTGTGGCAGGACTCTGCACAGCCAACCAGTCTGTACTGTTGATCCAATATATTTAGGCTTGATAACAAATAGTTTAGTTAATAGATTATTTAACTAAATATTTCTGTAGATGGTTAAATAAATGGGCTACAGATAGAAATCAAAATTATTTTCTTTATTATGTTTTATATATCACTATGTATGTTTCATCACTACTGTGTTATTATTCTCCCTTTCTTTCCTCCTCAGGCGCAGGCTGTGACACTGACGGTAGCCCAGGCCTTTAAAGTAGCCCTCGATCTTTGGGAGATTGCTCAGGAAGGTGAGTTCACTGGACAGGAAGAAGGTGACACTGAATATGTTCAACAACCACAGGAACGTAAGGAAAGTGCTTCATTTCTGACCCCCACGATCTCCACCACACTACAGAAATGACTCACTACTGTACACCCAGCCTATAAAATTAAAAAATACCAACACACATCAAACATCCTGTGGTTTTCTTTTCTGTGTGCAGACAAAAGCAAAAAGGCCAGAACCTGCTGTTCTTGTGCAGCGAGCAAAGGTCAGACGGAGACGACCGACCCTCCGTGTGTTCCTGCAGGTGAGTTCATTCAACTCTGTTCTTAGTGCTCGGTGCGTCTCATTCAACAATTACAAGAGATTTGATTTCATTCGTCAAAGAAGAGGACTGAATTTATTTATAATAAGGACCACAAAACAAGGTTCAGTTTTTTTTAGCCTGAATTGATGGTGACTTTTTTTATAAGCATGATTTATTAAACATACAATTTGATAAACCTTATCGTTCTTAATGTGATTTGAGGGAGGATGTTTGGGAAATGCACTTATTTGCTTTCCTGCAGAGCTTCAGATGAGACGATTGAAAGCCGTCTCACGTCTGTCTAGAGATTGTGATTAACTTAGCTTAGCATAAAGACTGGAAATGGGTGGGTGTCGTGTTCATACTGGGAAGTTGATCATTGTAAAATTAGCTTCACCGCTTGTCCTCTTCCAGAGGGGTTGTCTGGTACATAGTAATCCCCCGTCAACACAATGTGTTGTGTTTTTATTTACCATGCAGACATGAGATTGGTATCAAATGTCTCATCTAATCCCCCACAGAAAAAGATGACAAATATATTTGCCAGAAAGGCAAAATATTACCTTTAAACTCTTGAATTATGAATGACAACTTGCTATAAACGAGTAAAAATACTTTTTTTGAGGAGAATTCTCATCCTTTCATTTCCAAAACATTGTTTCTAACCTCATATCATCGTCTGACAGACATCTGTCAGACTCCACCAACTCACATTAAGACAAAGAACTTGAGGAACGCCACAGAAAAATCTCTGCTGGGGAAAAAAAAACATTTGGCACCCGGAGATTTCTGTAAGAATTGTTCTGGAAAGCAGAAACCACCTTAAAGTCCATAAACCCAGTTTGTGGGTATATTTTTCATGAGGTTATGAGTATGCTAGAGGTCCTTTAGTAGGACAAATCTCCCAATTATAACTCACTCATGGAGTCATTCGGGGAAGCAGCAGATTTTAAGAGCTATCCAATAGCCGTGACATTTATAGGTCAAAATGTTTTCCACTCCTCGGGGGGTCAAAGCGTCTGCAAAATGAGACTTAATCATCCTTTGGGTTTGTTGTTAGATAAGGGCCGGCTCTTTGAATTAAAACCGGCTCAGTTTCCAGTGGTATTGGCCCAAGGACGGAGAGAAAATGTGATGTGAAGGTCTCAAGGACGTCAGGATTAATTGGCACAGTATGAAGGTTTTTACAGAGATTGATTTAAATTGGGCCTCTTGCAGAGGAAGCTGCTTTCTCTGCTGCAGAGACTTAAAGAGACGAGAAAAACGCCGACAGGTCTCTGCTTCTCTCTCCTCCTTCATGTGTCTGGATGTCTCCCCGTCGTCTTCTCTTTTCTGTCTCACCTCCCGTGTTGCCGTCAATCTCCGGTCCACACCTGTCGCCTCTCTCAGATCCAGAGACACGCAAGCCCGTCGGGATGGAGGAGAAGCTCCGGAGGCCATTCTTCTCCGCCTCGCTCAGCTCGCCCTGCCCTCGCAGTAACCCTACGCGAAGGCGACCCATCAAACACGACTCTTGGGTAGGTCTCGCCATCTGCCTCCAGGCTACGGTGAAGACAGGTTTAAGCTCAGCTACTCAGGAACTTCTTCTCTCCTGATACCGACTTCTGAGAAAGCAAAACTAGTGTCTCTCTCCCAAAGTTTAAATCTGCACACCGTACTAAATGCAATGAATTTAAATGTAGAGTAACATGGCTTATGTATAATTAGATTTAATTGCAGTTGCATGTTTCTGTCACCATCCTGGTGTTCACTTACAGGTCCTTAACACTAGGTGGCACCATATTCATTAGAATGTCTCGCCTATAGGCTGGTTACATATTCTTTTCCATATTTTCTTAATGTTGTTAATAATCCCTCCACGTTTGCCTGTTAATTGGACAGAATGATTTATTCTATTACATCTATTAGTATCTCATAAAATGAAACAATGCAAAGCAATTATAATGTTCTTTCCTCAAACTAAGTGCAGAAAACGTTCAAAAAATCAATTCATTCATATCCTCCTCCCATATATAAATGATGCAATGTTGCCATACAGTCATGGATTGTTCCGGTCAGAAATCTGCAATGTGCAATATTAGATTTTTCTTAGCTCATAAATGAATTGGTGTGTCGTTTGGATAAATAAGTTATGACAAACAGCTGAGTCATGGAAGAGGCTGCTTGAAAGCATGGAAGCAGCAGGATTTCGTAGTAATTTCCGGTAATGCATGTGTGTATTGATTCTTTTTGTTCATGTCCCAACAGGATGTGGAGGATGGACTCGATGATGCGTTCTCAAGGTAACCTTTGCATTTGACTACGAGTCTGCTGACCACTGTGCTTTAATTTAGGAAAGGAAACCAAATTCATGAAACCATATTTATATCGATGCCATTTCCAAACAGAAATGTGGTGGATCAGCTTTTGAATGCTGTCAAGCAAATCTGACAGCTGCCTGGAGGATGATGGTCAGCTGTCAGTAACCTCCTTTAAATAAGAAAGACTTTATTTGACACAAATATATTCATTTATACAAAATAACCAGCATGAAAAGACCAAACTGAGTGAGTCAGAGGGGGAAGCAATAAATAATACAAGGCCGTTTTGTATTCAGCTGTCGGCATTAATTAAAGCAATAATAGACAATTTATCGTCTTTCAACAGAATCATATTGTGATGATGTCATATATATAAAAATATCGTGATACACTATTACGTCTTCTAACTTTAATATTTTGCATGTTCTTAACTAAATGAGAAAACACTCTTTGGTTGAGTATTTGATTCACAAAAGATACCCAAACATGTTATATCGTGAATTATACCATTTTCGAGATATCAAAATCTGATGAAATTCTTATTAAATAGCCTGACAGAAGATTTTGGCCATGTCGCTCTGCCCTGATAACGTGAATATACTATTAAGCTTGTGTTCGACACTAAACTGCAGTCTGAAGTCTGGTGAGATCGCCGCTCTTGAACCACAGTAACCGAGGCCAGGAAGGACTCCACAGTGCATCAGCGTTTTATCTCTAAACTAGGTTTAAAATGCAACTCTTCTTATTTTCTTTGAGTCTCTGAGATGTGAAATGTGAGTCTCGCAGGTTAAAAATGGATTTTATGTAATGAAAGGCCTCCTCTGAGGAATAAAACACATGACACACGATTTACTTTAATGCTGAAAATGTCGTGCACTTAGAACCTCGGACATACTCTCTGATAATGTGCCTCCATGTGCAACAATCTGATTCAGCCTAATGAGTGTCTGTGTTGCTTTCATTTCATCATATAACCAGCGTTTCATCCCTGCATGAACAGAGGAGAGCAGCTTCACACATTAAAGAGATCATTCATTCCTGTTGCCTGCGGCTAATATGTTTAATCGCCATAAACAGATTATGTATTCACATGTACAATCTGTAGGCAAGGGGATGCAATATTAAAACCAGAGGCATTCAGGTTTCCGTTTGTGGTCCGTAGCGCTATTAAATAAATTACATTTCGGCTTCGGCTGAATGCAGACGACAAAGAGAGCAAAAAAAAAGGCGAAATGCAATCTTGGAGCTCACAACGATTTTGCCTTATTTACTGATTTGAAATGACCTTGCCCTCCGGTCGTCTCCTAACTCCAACTCCTGTCGTGCGTCTCAAGTTGCCGATCGGACCGTAAACAATGAGCTGTGCACGGAACAGGAAGTCTTGGCCCGGATATCCGCTGGCTTCAACCCCTGAAACGTAGCCCACTCGTCCACAGAGGTCAGACCGGTCAGCTGATGGGTTCAGAGATTCTCATGTCGGAGCATTTAATGCTTAAAGCCAAGCAGAGATTGTCGTGTATCGATGCTGGCTGATGAGTGTGAACAGGGATCAGAAGAGGAAGGCGAGTCCTCCCCGAGGCCGTTCTCAGCGGGGACGAAGGAAACGCTGACCTTAAGTGTGGATGTCGGACGGAGGAAGTGGAACACTTTGATCTGTATCTGACATCCTGGAGGAAACGCTGGAGGATTGTGGGGCCGTTAGAGCGGAGGTCAACAAGGAAGTCGGGCGCTGCTGTGGCAGCGAACGGTCGGATACGATCTGTCCTGAAACGTGGAAGACTGCGGATCACACGGAGCTGCCGTGGCCGTCGCACCTCCCCGGTGTGTCATGTGACTTTAGGACTTCTATAACGGCAGAGGAAGGTCGTGATCTCGGCTCTTTGGACACTTTTTTACGAATGTTTAGGGAGTCGATGTCAATCGTGACCAAGCAGTTTTACACACACACACACACACACACACATTTCTAAGAGCTTTGTGTTGCTCATTAAACATCAAAATAGGAATTAATAAGGAGATGACCCACACACATTCCTGTGCAGGAAATCCGTATCAGCAGATCTCTTGAGCTGATCTCTGCTTTAGCCTCTTCAAAGTGAGTGTGTGAACTTAAAGAAGGCATAAGTGGATCAGTTGGTGGTCCCCTTTAAACCCACTTTATTCCACTTGTGTGCACGTAGCAGCTTCTCCTATAGGGGTCACTAGCTTTGCTTCATAGTCCCCTCACATTTTTAATTAACTGCATCAGCGCAGGTCAGAGTTCAGGCCTGTGTGAACAAATCTAAGTGTGAGAATAATGGGTAGTTATTCAAGTATATTCAACTACTGACATCAACTTCAGTTCAAATGCGTTTTATTTAAACGCATTTAAGATTTCTTGGCTTCACGGTGACCTCGGGGTGAACAGCAAATTACAGCTCGGTACTTAATCGATAGAATTATTTAACCTCATCTAATTGTGACAAAGTTATTTATTTATTTAAACCTCTTTTTTTTTGTAATTCTAAGCTCCTGGAGTCTTTTCTTTGTGAGTGGTGACGCCGGGAGAAGACATGACCTTGTGCACATTTAGGAGTTTTTCTGTGCCTTTCAGTCTCTAAGCAAGAGACATGCTGAGTGTTTAACCGTTTAGTCACACAGTCATGGTTTCCTCTGTCTCCTATCTGACATGCAGCAACATGGAGGTGGATGAGGTGGACCCTGGTAAGTCATGTGACCCGCATGTTATATGCATTCTTGATATTGCATGTTCCTTCCTTCCTTTCCTGTGCATTACTTCTATTTTGTGATGAACTGACATGACATTCCCTATCCAGGGAAGGTACTGGCATCTGCATGTGTGACTCCACCTCCACTCCATTCAGTCATACCATAGATGTATTTCTTTTGTTAACATGAAAACGTGGTGAACTAGTGTGTCGTAGAGAGAAGCACTTCAGTCCACTTAGTACTCAATTGGTTTTGATGGTGACCTTCGTTTTTATGAGTGACCTTGGAGTTTTTTGCCGCTGATGTTTTCCCTCCCGCATTCACTGTCCTTCCAGTAATTCTACATTTTATACTTTCTTCTTTTTTTTTATATCCTGCAAACCCGCTTTGACAAATCGATTTTCCTGCCTCTGACCTCTGTAGCAATATTATTCTTTTTTCTGTCTGTCAGACTGGCCAAGTCCTGCTCCGAACCCGTCTCTGACGATGCAGCTCTGAGTCCCGGGGATGTCTCCGACGACAATCTATCCGTCTGCAACAATGATTTTGAATAACGCGCTGGTAATAGCTGCCCAACTTACACCATCACAGGATATAGACACACACAAAAAAAAAACACAAAACGGCACACATCTCTTGAACAGATGACAAAACCACACTTCACCACATGCACAGCCTGAATGGGAGAGGTTTGATTTTCTGTGGCTGCTGCAGGGAAGACAGAATGGATACCCCCATATTAGAAACTGCTATTTCTGTGAATGCCTGCCAGTCAACACACACTCCTCGGAGCCATATTCAGATTCTCCCGGACTGCCAGATGAAGGACGTTGCACACAACGAGCAACGCGGCAAGACGTGCGAAAACGACACATTTCTACTCACAGATGTTCCGGCACAGAAGACTCATAAGATGTCTTTTTCTTTTAATCTAAATTTGTAAAACAAAATTTCACTTCCGCCTGTAAATTAGATTATCTCAGCATCAAGTAGTCCAGAGCTGTGTGTACATAAAAGGCTCATCTCTTTTTAAACATCTGTGAGCTCTCGTAAACATCGGCGCTTCAGCAAAGCTTGAAGAAGTCCAGTAAAGCTGGTGCAAATCTTCAGTTTGACGAATTTCACGTTCATCATTCAGTTTGTTGCGTTGAAATTAGACACACAGGCAAACTGTACCCACATGTCTTATTTTTTTATTGATTGCAACATAAATAAAATGTGAAAATACGAGGCATACATGTAACCTTTACAGAATGTGGTGCAGTGTGTGTATATATATTTTTTACAACAAATCAAGCACATTTTAGTGTTTTTGGTCCCAAAACAAGCTGCTTACTTTGTGCATCCAAAGCTTGAAACCACATCTCTGGATTTGCTCAGTTATGAAGATGGTTTAGTTTGTTATACAACAGGTTTATGAGCCGGGTTGGTGGGTTGGCATCGAATAATGAAAATAAAAATCTATTATGCGTTGTGATAGCAACCTAAACAATCACCATGACAACTCTGCATTTCTTTTCTGCCGAGGAAGGCCGTGAGATGTTGCTGAAAGTTCAAGTTAAAACCTTGAAGCTTAGATTTTGCTTTGCAGTCTCAGACGAGCGACTGCAGTCCGGGCATTTAAAGCACTTTCATAACGCTGGGCGCCTCCAAGGACACGGAATGATGAAACTGTAAGCAGCAGAGGAGGACATTTCCTCACCTGTACTCTCTTGTATGGTCCCTTTATTTCCCATAATGCAGTTTGATCTTTTATTAGACCTTTAAGACACGTATTCTGAGTTATAACCCGAACATCACCAGGGTTACTTTCACAGACTTTAGAGCCGAGATATCAGTACGAATCATGATGACTAAACTGAACCTGATGTGTAAAATAATTTGGCCTCTTAATCTGTTTTTTTTTTTAAAAAGCTGGAACCCCATCAAAACTCACTCAAGAAAACCCACAAGAATGAATATTCCATTCATAACAGATGTGCTTGCTTGCTTTATTTTAACAGCATCAATAGATCTTGTGTTTGTAATGTAAAGAAAACACAATCACTCAACAGCAAACTTCTCTCTATATGAATATGGCTTGTGTAACGATTATGTCATAACTATTTTACATTCTGCAGTCTCCCTATTCAGTCAGCCGCCACTGTATATAGAGATGTTCCTGTTAAAGAAGAGCGATGGTGACGAGGACACGTGTGGTTAGGCCAACAGAGAAAAGAAACCTATTTCCATATTCTGTATTTTTTCAATGTCGAAGCTGTGTTATTTATGCGTGCATATTGTATCATTATAAAAGCAGTAGGATGAGGAGAATCAGGGCTTCACACAGGTTGTTCTTGAAAATAATTACCCCTCTTGTTGAGATGTGAATGTGCAGATGCTTGTATGTTTTGCATTAGGGTTAGGCAATTTGTACAAATGTAATTCTATGTTGGTTTGTTTTTTTTTTCCACTGCAGTATTTGCTTTTTTTTCACAATAGCCATTAGTAACAGTTATTAAGTTTCAACTCGGTCATCACCTGTAAGTGATGGAGTCGGTCCTCTTCTGTGCCACACAAAAAAACCCCTCCGTGTTCCCAAATCTTATTATAGACGGCTTATTGCTCCGCTAAGAGCTCAGCAAATAATTTTTATCCACCACTCAGATGAGGTTCGCTGTCGAGAGGATATTATTTATTTTGCCCCAGTCTGGCTGAAGTGGTCCATCTCTCTGTATCCACGGCATCGTGACTGACGCGGGAGCTAACGGGGGATGGGAGGGGGGCTCGGTGTCGTTGTCATGACACCCGCTGCAGAATAATTGGATGGCTTTATCAGGTTACGCCACGAAGCTTAATTGCATTGTTTGGTTCCTGGCTGGCTGAAATACCGACTCATCTCCAGAAGGATGCTCTACACCGTTGGGTCACAAATAGCCTCCTGCTTGTTTACGGAGGCAAACTTGCATTTTAACCTTGACGGTTGAGCAGAGTGCACAGTCAAAATGCAGCATCATTTTCTCTCCAGCATCTCCTTTTGAGTGGGAAGTATCGTTGCAACGCTTTCTCACCTTTTCAGCTCCATCGTTGACTTGATTCATGTGTGGAGGCTTCCGCTGATTCAGTGCTATCGAGTGATATTTGGAGACGGGGCTGTTGTCCAGGAGCTTTCAGTCTCGATAATGGTTTTCAATACGAACTTGAGTTTTGATGTGGGGATAAAAGCCTGAGTTGCATCTCAGCAGTTTCACCACGAGCAGCATCGTTATCCAACGCAGAGAGCCGGCCACAATTAGATGTCACACTTGGATTTAACCCAGATTTTTTTTCCCGTTTTGATTGATTTTCAAGCAAAAAAAAGCAGTGTGATGTGATTTTATTTTGCAGCCAAGTCCCTCTGGGTTGTTATTTTGTTTCATGCAGCCAGTCTTCTGTATAGAGCACACTGATACACAGCAAATCATGAATGGAGGCGGTGCTTTGGTGCAGCCCAGAATTTTCCATGCGGGAGTGGGTTGGGGGGGGCCAGACCTGGACTTGGGAGTATAACGTGCCAATTTGAGTCCGGAGTGCACTGAATACAAATTAGCCTGCAAAGGTTTGAGGCCAGAAAACAAAAGGCATTCAGAATTCTTCAGATAAGCTATTTTTGCCCAAATGGACCACTAATGTTTACAGTATTGGTTTACTTTTCAAAGAAGGTGCTTATTTTCTATCTATGCAATTAACGGGTTTCCAACAGTGTTGTGTTATTATGATAATAGACAATTTGTGTATAAACATCACACAGTTGTCCTAAACTGTAAAAAAGTGTGTACAGGATTTGGAAACTGTTATGGTTTGTTACATATTTATGCATAATAAAAGACTTTGTAAAAATATTTCATGGCACTCAACGGTCATTTTTTCGAATACAGTGTCATCGCTGCTTCTTTATTATTATAAAAGACACAGCGTAGCCTTGAGCATTGCCAGACGATATGATTACAGTGTGTCTTAATGGAGCAAATGAATTTGATTCCACAATTGCTGGATATTTGATAAATTAAGAGTTGCAAATCGCCTTCTAAAAGACCCAATTAAATCACCACAGTAGACGAGCACGTTATTTATCGCGGCCCTTCCTTTCCACAACATTTCAGTGGATAAATCCATGCCTTCTTTTGTTCTCAAACATTTTCCAAAGCGAGGCCTGCCTCTCGTTACGCCGTCTGAATGACGCAATCAATACGTTTATTCATTCAGCCCACTGCTCATGATTGAAATCTTAATGAATTTGTACAACAATATATTGCTTGTGTTCTCAATCATAAATAAAATTATTGAGAACACAAAAATATTCAATATTCAAATATTCATCATTCCTAACTCGAGCAATTAAATTTCAGGTAGGATGGATATTTGTATTGCTGTCACAGCTCTAATTTTAGAAAGATTCATTTTTCTGCTCATAAAATTCATCTTTAAAAATATTATAGAAACACAGCAAACAAATTCTGTTGTTTACACAATAAGCATAATTTCCAAATGGCATTATTATCTGAATGTGTGTGCGTGTGCTCAGTGAAACAGCAGTGCTTTCTGAGTGTTTGTTTAGTCTGATGACTGTTTATAAGGGAATGCAAATATGATTATTCTTAATACATGGAGGCTGCATCGCGGCACGGTGCCTCCAGTCTCCTTATCTGCACCAGCAGAGGGGTTTGAAAAGTCTTTAATCTGCATCTGGAGAATCATCTGTGGTAAAAAAAACAAATCCCCTAACCAAATAACAAGTCGTATAATATGTTTAAGAACTAATTATTCATGTCACATATCCACCCGTCCACTTTTTAATCAGATTGTGACTGTGTTTGGAGGCACTCTTCTGTTAAAAGTTAGATTTCTAGTCGTGAAGGACTGGACTGCATCCAGAAATGTCAATGTGATCTCCCCCGCCTGCTGGGTGAACAAAGGCTGTAGAGAAGCAGGCCTGCCTTCAGAGGGGAGATCAGCCTGCTGTGAAGCACGAAAGAAAAGCTGTAAAAAGAAAAGAACTTGCACTTTGATATTTTCAGAGAACTCACTGGAGTCCGAGGACGCTACTTACTCCATGTGCTGCATTGACGACCACAGAATCAAAGTGTGGTCGCTGCTTGGTTGTTGCCTCTGTGCGCTGTTGCATTACGTTTGTGTGGTGACGGCAATTCGCAATTCTGGGGATGGTGAGTCAGTGACAAGAACCCATCTGCTACTTTTCTTTGACGGATCCGAGCTCACTGCAAACTGCAAGGCTTGTCATCCTGCTGTTGTTGACAAATTGTAGCGTTATTTTCTGAACATCTCCTCGAGTGCTGCACGACGTGTTTTTTTCCGGTCCGTAGGCCGCATACAAGATGGGGACGTCGTCACGGTGACGTGGACTTGCCAATTTAAACTCTTGTGGTATTTTGGTGAAGAGGAGAGAGACGGAGAGTGTGAGGCTCAATATCTAGAACCAAACAATGAAAACACACTGGACTTATGTTTGCATTTGGAAGAATGCAGGTTTTAAGGCACTCCTGCATTGGCTTCACTTTTTTCTTGGTTACGCCTATCAGCAGTTAAAAGCAGCAGTCACCGTTAGGAGCAGTCTGTTCATTACCAATGTCTAATTTATCGGAGGTGTCCTGGGATCTGCAAATTAACAGCTCATTTAGTATTCATAACTGTGTGACTAATTGCTTATTGTCTACTTTTCGACCAATAAGGTGTCCCGCACCGCCCTAATGGCTTCATTTCATTCATGTAATGGTTTTTCTGTTTGATATTGCCAATCTATTGAGACCGGCTTGTCATAAATGCTGAAGTTTTAACTGCAACATCGGAGAAAGTGGCTTAATTAGTAGTGATTCTGTATTTTTGAATATCAGGTCTTCTTTTTCATCCATTTCCTCTCCAGGTAGAAATTAGGAGAACAGAAGAGGCTGCTAATATTGCAGCGCATTGGAAACTAGTCTCCCATGCAAACCCCATATTTAGAAATCTACTTAAAAAGCATAACAGCCTCCCATAAATCACCTGAACAACTAATGGAAAGAAGTCTGCAGTGCCAAAGTTAAGAGGACAAAACGAGGAACATTATCTATTAATCCCTGGGAGGCCACTCTATTTTAGGAGGAGCTGTATTCTTAGGTGCGCCTGTAATTACATTTTTGATGAGGGACGTTCTACTTTAAAGGTCAGGAAATGAAACGAGTTTGTGCTGCATCACACGGTCTTGTCTCGTCACTTCTTGATTCATTGTGGATCAACGTAGCGACCGTTGGGTGGGAGAAGATCCGATCTCTTCAGAATCCTTCAAACCTGTGAATTACAGACTTACTATAGAGTACACATCTAAACTCAGGCAGCTCACTTAATTCATGCCTTCATTTGGGCACAAAGTCGTCCAATATTTCCAATTGACTGTCCCGTCTTTGAGGGGGACATAAATTCCGCCGACCAATTCTGTGTTTGAAATACTGCACACGTCAGGTTTTCAGCGCGTCACTTTTTCTGCACTATGTGCATTTTGTACCTCCGGATGAAAGGATCGATGATAAACTTTAGCTATATATTATCGCCCTAATTAATTTGTAGCACTTTGAAGTCGTTTCCTGCGTTCGAAACACTTTTTGTGACGCAACTTGGCAAGCACGTTTGTGCACGGATCGCAGTTTCAACGCTGTGCTTCAGCATTTAATGCACAAAATGCATCTCTATGACAGTTTGTGTGTGAAAGCTCCTTTTCGTGAGCAGTGGAAGTGATGAGTGTGTGAGAAACTCCATTACAATAGCTGTAACTTCATAATGGGACTTTCAGAGGTTTTATTTTACACTTCAGGGAATACAATTGTCAGGAAATGTGAAAAGATCTGCTATGAAACGGCGGATGGTAAAATATAACGTCCTGTTCTAAAAGCAGGCATAATAAAAGGAATCGGCTTCACAGGACCGCAATCATGTTTATTTCTCCTTTTTTTTTTGGGCATCTCACTTTTAAATGCACATCAAAATGCTATTCTACAGGCAAATGACCTGCATGCAGCTTTAGGCAATGAATGTACAGACATCACGTTTGTTATTTATGAAATATGAAAAAATACAATGCTATCCAGAAAATGGTATTTTAATATTAATAGAAATAATTGAGACATGTCATTGTTGGCGGTTCTTACAGATGAACGTGTGTTTTCTTCCTCCCCTTATTAACACAAATCTGCACTGCAGTCGGATAATATAAATCTGTGTCTGTTTCTAATGGAGAATGTTGATTTGTAGCTGAGGTGCCGAGAACAGGTGGTGTCTAACTGCACATGCCGATATCAAAAATACGCCGTGAATCCAAAGAAAGAACGGCCTCCCAGAGATGATCGTGTGTTTTTGTATTGCAATAACATACCAAGCACTTGGCAAAGTCACCGATGTTAACTGCACCGTGGGTAAACATCAGTTTCTGTACTTTATCAACCTGCAGGAGGAGGTTTCTGTTAGCAGCTGTGCTGTAGAGTGTGTGTGTGTGTGTGTGTGTGTGTGTGTGTGTACGCTGATGTGGATGGGTGTGTGTTTTCCTAATACATGCACGTGTGTCTTTTTCGAGAGAGAGGAATCTCATTTCGTCTCCCTTCTTGTCAGACTTCGATGATGTTGATAGATGGCACAGACGGATGAAACTGCAACAGACAAGAGAAGAAAATCCTGATTACTTTTTTACCTTCTCCTCTCCTTTGATCATAGAAGACAAATACAATGTTCTGTACACTCTGTTTCTTGATGTAAATGATGCCTCTGAACTGTACAGTGACGTCCACAGTATCTCACTCCACCTCATACAATCGTAATGAAAGTAATTCATCTACTAAAAATGCACACTAATCAAAGTTAAAGTTATTGTGACTTCTTTTGGCCCTACAGTGGAAACCCAATACCATTATAACTTAAAGGTTTTCAGAGAGTCATGATTCAGATTGACAGAAACGTGGCCCCGATCTCCATATCCATTTCATGGGTTTGGGGAGACCAAAGACTGATACAAGGGAGGGTTTCTGAAGTCCTCCTCTCTGACAGAAACCCTACATCAACATCGGAGCACCATGAGGACTGGGAGGGAGAGATAAGCCAACACAATGAGGGATCCTTCAATGATTACCCCTCAGCTAATTTAAAGTTCAACTCAGTGTGTTGCTACGTTAAGTCCCAGCCAGAGGTCAGGACTCACAACGCAACCTCCATTATCGATCCGTCACAGCCTCATTACTGAGCTGTGACTGCACACATCTGTCCGCCGCTATCTGTTACTTTTAAATGGCTTTTCTCCGACACTCAAAGCTTCACCGGTGACTTTTATTGTATTTTATTCGTTTTTAAAAAGTGGACCTATTGATTCTTTAATTTACCTTACCAATTTAACTCCCAACATGTTCCAGCAACAGTGTTGTCTATGTGGTAAAGATGAATACAAGCATTTAACAATGCGGTAAAGATAAAAATAAATAAATAAAATAGTTAAATCTACAATAACTTTATGTCACCATGAATTAAATTGGTTAAATCTCTCAAAAAATCATCTAAATAAAAATAAATGATCATTTCTTTCTACTGATAACAGAAACTGTTTACTATTCTGATTTTCTAATTTATTTTCTAATTATAAAATAAGCATTCTCATCATGGCTCCACATGCAAATTGCATTCGCTAATCAAATGAATGTCAACTTATGTCTTGCATTTTAAAGCACGGGAGCAGCGTCTTGCTCTTAATCTGTTTAATATGAGACGAGGTGTCGAGGTGTAATGGGCTATGCACCATCATCACGGGATATTTTAGTGATTGATCAAGCGTTATCTTCTGATGAATCCACCGTCATTAATTAAATATTGGAGCTTTGTTTTCCAGCCTGTACACCAGATGAACCTGCATCTTACAATATCATGTTAATATCCAGCATAACCAAGTCTGCAGCTGCAGGCTGAGGGAGGCGATGTGAGTTGACTGAGCGTGAGATTACATTAATGTTATTGGCTTTCTGCAGGAAGGTGCTTCACTGAGCTCGGAAACAAAACATTCTGACGCAAAGAAAATGTGCGAATAATAAGAATAACGGTGGCTGCATTCCATTTAGCTGCTCCAGCTTCAGGGTGGTGTAGACTGTGCATGCTCAGAGAAAAGCTGCTGTTTGTGTACATATAATAAGGAGCCTGTATTCACCTTGCTCCTCAGCAGCCCTCCGCTGTGGTGCTCCGGCGTGCTCCTCTCCGACGACGGCTTGACCTTCTCCTTATTGTTGCTGGAGTCGTTGTCCTTGATGATGTCATACTGCCGGCAGAACAGGGCAATAACAGCTGCAGACACACACACACACACACACAAATGAGGACACCAATTCAGCTGCGAGGTGGCAACTGTCACTCACAGACGTGTCACCGCAGCCGAGCACGTGGAAAGTGTGGATGATGGAATCCCGTTCCCAAGGGGACGCGATGGCTGGGCCTTCATCTGAAAGCTTGGAAGACAGTAATTCCTCCACGGAGTTTGCTTTGCCACAAAATGCAATCTGCCAGATGCAGTTTGATGCCTCCAGTTTACTGTGTGCTCACGATTTACTGCCGAGGTCCTGCATTTCCACGGGAACGCTTTCATTAAATACTCAGGAACCGATCTGGAGTTCTGGTTAATGACGACTACAGCTGTGAGAAATCGGAGAGCAGTACTTCATTTAATTGGCAATTATTATTCATGCATCCTGTAAGTGGTCTGCAGCTACAGGTCTTTATATCTTTGTGGCAGAGAGACTGATGCGGGTAGGCATTTTTATCCAAATTTTTGTGTTCCATGGTTACATTTTCAGCAGCGTTTGTGTTATTTGAGAGGTTTGCGTTTGCTTTATTGTTGTCATAATGTGGCATTTTACTCACGATTTCGGCATAAACGACAGCTGCTCTGCAAATTCTGTGATTTTTTTTAAAGGTATTCACATTTAAAGTACTTTTTCAACCAACCTGCATGCATAGACACATTTTTTGCAAAATAGCAGATGAGATTTCTTTTTTCAGACCTAGACAAGCAACCAAAGGTAAGAGATAAAAGCATATACATTCAATGAGAGCCGGAGAGAACAAGTGAACAAATGCAAAGGTTTGTTTGTAGATGTGAATGTTTGAAGGTGCTTGAAGCCTCATGAAATGCTGGTAAAAATGTGACTGTAAACAGGACCGGGCTGCAGTTGAGCAGTCTAATATAAATGCACCACATAAGGTGTTTCTACTCTCACGCTCCCACTCTTCGCTGCCTCCGTGTTGCTTTGGTTTCTCTCATTAGTATTATTTAACAGCTCACTGTGGTGCTCGGGGGTGGGAAACCCCGCTCCTGGCAGCCTGTCAGATGTGCCACTTCTCATTGTGCCTCAACACTTCATTAATCAGCACCGCTTCCTCAAAGGAGTAGAAACTCATACATGGCTGAAGCTTAAATGCAGAGAATGCTGAAAAAAAATAGTTTGATTTTGGTTTGAAAAAACGATGGGGGAAAAAGTCTAAAAAGGACAGGACATGCAGAGGTGGCAGTTTTCAGGTTTTTTTGGACTTAATGGGGATCCAATAGGCCTAGATGACCATTGATTAGCATCATATTGAATGATGTGTCAATGTATTGATGGAACTACAAGATAGTCTATAGTGTGAAACCTCCATCAGGTGTTCAGCATTAGTCGATGTCATAAATACAAACAAAGCCAATTATATTTTAGCATATTTAGCAGGATTTTAATGTCTTTTCACTATTGACAACAACTGATCAATAACAGCTTTACATTGGATTTATAGATCCACATTGAATCTCCATGAAAAGCTATTCAAAGAAAGAAGACACACAAAGGACTTGGTGACTATTATATAATGTTTAACTCACTCATATATAAACGATGCCTCGAACATAGATGTCCATCCTTTATTTATAACCGCTTATCCTATTCAGGGTCGTATGTTCTATTTCAAGCTGTTTTTTTCCTTGGGTTTCACTTCGACATCTAACCACACACAGTCTGCAGACTTACCTGCCCACATGACCAAGACCACCACGATTATGATCATCTCTCCTGTTTGTAGATGCCGGGACTTGTCCAGGCCCTGCACGGTGGGGTCATCTAGGAGAAAGCACAGACGTGAACGTTAAAGACCCACTAAATATGATGTCCTCCATCATTTCCACAGAAGGGACGACACATGGAATACATCCGGCATTAATAGCATTTCTATGACCTTCCCAAAAAAATCAGCATTAGTTGAGAAGCTCCTACTTCCTGATAATGTACGATCTTCAACTCACTTTCTGTCAGTATGAGCGGCATAACGGGACGCTCCCTTTATCTATCACGACTTATGCCGTTTAACAAAAGCGGTCTGAGTCGGTAAATGTGGTGGACATGACCACAAATCAGTCCTGTTGCATTAATCCTCCTTTAAGTGGATTGACTATGGGCCCATTTCCACTCTCCAAACTATCTCTTCAACCGCACGCATGGAACTCTTCCAGAGCACCACTCTTCCCAATTGCCTCTTTTAGTGAATCAAGTTGTCAAGAAATGGCCCCGAATGCTAGATTGTTGATAGCTATTACAGATTGGGGTCAATGCTGCTGCATTTTTTTTTTTTTTTTGTCTTGTTAGTTGTATTTATGGGAATGTGAGTGGAGAGAGGAAACTTAGAGTATTTTGCAGTGGAAAATGGAAATAATTTAATGGAAATGTGCTTGATATTTATATGTTATTAAAGGAAAAATAGGTCTATTTTTTTTAATTTACATGATTGTAGCCTATCTGACTGTGAGTCATGCTCACTCGGTGCTCCCCACTTCTGTTGCAGAGTTCTGGGGAACTTAAAAGCCAGGTCAGGACTCAGGTCAGTGGTAACTGCTGCGAGTTGCTCTCCCGTTTATTAAACCCGACCAACTGAATAATCAAACTCGTTCATGAACCGAGAGTTCGGCGTGCTGATAAACAGTATCATGCATATTTGATGCCATAGGTTTTCATACCACAGCGAGTGAACGGGATTCCCAGATGACCTGAATAACATGTCCTGCTGCCGTTTCATACATATTTCATGCAGGGGCGCCACACTCGGATTATGCTGTGTGATTCTCTGCTACAGCGGAGTGAACGAACCTATCGTGGGGCCTCCGGTGCACCAAAGAGGTTGCATGGCGATAATTAGTCATCCTTCTGCTCTCCTTAAATCCCACCTTGTTGTTGTTGTTGGTGGCTGTGAACTGTGCTGGGATCCTGTGTAACAACACCCCGGGGGTGTACTGGGTGTCACATTCTCTGTTCTAATCTCACGTGATGCCTCTTGGAAAATAAGCAATTTTAAAAACAGGTTTCCCAGCTCCTTTAACAGTGCAGAAGTAGCGTTTATGTGTATAAAAGATGAAGAAAGATGGAAAATTGTGAGCATCAGTTAAAGGCGCAGGAGCACACTGTGTGTAGCCTCAGTCTCAGCGCTGTTAAGGGAAGAGCCTATAGATTCTGACTCAGCAAAGATAGCTTGGCATCCCTTTGAAGTATCAAACATTAATTGAGTCTAAGGGGACCTCCTACCTAGTTAGATTCATCTGCTCAGGGCATCCATCCTTTGAAAAGAATATATTTTTTGTTCTCCTGTGTGAAACATTGACAGCTCAGTGGCAACAGGTAACATTTTAGGTTCATTCCCCCACTTTTATCACAGCTCTTTGTCTGAAATCACCAGTAAGAAAATACATCTTCCATCCTAAATCGTGATATTTCTGTGAAGAGTCCCTTCATTATGTTGTAGTTGTACCTCAGTGAAATCAATGACATACAAGTTCTTCACAATAAAGCTACTTTGCAAATGCCATTACTTACATTGATGCAATACGGATAAATTGCCGACATACGACAAAAATTGATCTTAAAGAAATCCTGCCCTTCGACGACACACCTCACTGTTGAAGGGCAGACGAATCACACAAACATACACTCTGATAAAAAGCCTTCCATGGAACTAATGATATTGAAATAGACTTCGGAAAGGTATATTGATCCGGAGAGAAAAAGAAAATACACAGAAGCCTATTGAAATTCAAATTTCCCAGTATTTGGCTTTGAATCTGGCTCAGGTCAGGTGTACGTTCAGTGGCATACGCACTAATATGTAATCGCATTATCAAAAAGAATTGCATTGGGGAAAAATAAAAGCATTATTGATTCATGGGTATCGTAGCTCTGGCTCTCGGGGATGCCTACTGCAAATCAATTTAGTTTCAATCGGAAGCACTTGGCTGTGACAAAGGAGTTCTGAAATGGCCCGGTGATGTTGGAGCCAACGAGATTAAAAAGGCTTTTTAAGGATGAATCCTGAGCAAAATACGTCATGTTACATTAAGCTGCCTTAAGGCTTATGACGGAGACATGTTGCTATTTTTGTGGCTAAAACAGGTGTCTCAAATGAGGAGGATAATTTAATTTGTGTCATTTATGTCATTTATAAAAGCATATATTCTGCTATTGTGGGTGAAAGTGTAGAGGAAAAAAGCTGCCATTTCTTCCCATTAAGAGAGCATTGCTAGTAACTCAAATGGCAACCTCTGGTTCTGAACAGGGAAGCCAAGTAGAAGTGCCTTAAACTTGCATTCTCTCTACTGACCAGCAGGGGGCGACTTCTCTGGTTGCAAAAAGAAGTCTGGGTGCATGAATTGATTGAGAAAATGACCCTAAGTCGATTTATTATCGCAGTAAACATCCTATACATGGGTTTATGATCTTCAGCATGATGATAATTTAGTAAACGATGGTCCCATTTAGAGTAAAATAAGCGATAAAGTAGCACACTTTGGGGCGTGGCTACCTTGTGATTGACAGGTCACATGTATACATTCAGCTAAGGATATTTAAAATCATAAATGCAAATAGGTTATCTATTAAAGGAGTCACAGCTGTATCGAGTAAACAGGTGGTGTGTGCATACGTCCCTTCAGACCAAAATTATTAAATTTGCATGCAACATTGGCGGCCACCATGAAACTAGAAGTTTAGTATTAAACCCGACAAGAGTTCCCCCCCCAAAAAAGTGGGATTAGACGTTGAAACTGGGGCACCAGAAGTCAGCAGCGTTGGCATTAGATTTATGTTTCTACACTTATGGAAAAAAAACAAACTCAAACGAGTGAGTGGGCTGTTTTCCCTGACCCACTTGGATGACTCGGTCAAATCCTGATTAATGTCGCACAGTGAATCTTTTCCAAGAGTCTTGGCACCGGTCATAAGTCTTTTTATTTATGGTCATACTACTTTTTCAAGACTCTTGGAGAAGATTCATTATATAACATTAATCAGGATTTGACCGATATTGATGCCGTCCAAAAAAAAGCGTTGCTTTTAACTTAAAATATAGAGAAAATAATGATTATGTATACTTTATTAAATAGTGGACAGTGAACAGGCTCATGTGTTGAACTTGAGCCTTAGTTGCTTTCTCTTTCGCTGATCTTTCCAGCTTAACTAATGGTACCAAACCTGAGTCAGCGGAAAAGAAACATCTACGAATCACTTGGATCAGCACTTCCTGTAATCACAGCCTCACCATGAGATGAAAAAAGAGAAAAGGGTTTGAAGTATCAGGTTTCTGGTCCCGTGTCAAATACGTGCTGCCATTACCGTAAGAGTTAGAGTATTTGGCTGATCCCGAACGAAAGCAGAGATGATGTAGACTCTTCCCAACTGCCTAGAATACAAAGCGAATAGCCTTTTCTCTCTCTTTCCCTCAACTGTGCCATAAGAAATAGAGAGCTAATGAACCTATTCCCTGTTGGTCATGGTCTTCATATTTCTAGAGCCTAGACACTGAATCCAAAGTGCTTCAGAGTGTGTCAGAATCCTGATTAGGCACCCAGAGTGATATAGAGTTGCATAAATTCAGAGGAGCTTGCCTGCAGCCACGCTTGAAGAGTCTGTCAATAATGAATCGGTTTCCAGGAGAAAATAAACCTGCGTAGAGCCCCATCAGAGAGGGAGAGGAGGGCCTCGGGGTTAGTTGCGCTTCTGTCGGCGCCGGCCTTTACTGTGCCTCGTGGTCAATGTCAGCGTGCTTCAGAACATTCAATAGCCAGAAGAGGCTTTAGAGAGCAGAAACACATCTGTAATGGGATGCTCCTGTCTGCGCCCTGGGAGGATGGCCTCTAGGACCCCGTCTGGGAAAACCTTTAGCACTGTAGATTTAAAAAGCGAAGCTTCGAGAGATGGAGCGCTGTGAAAGGATTGCCGCAGTGACCCCCTCGTGACCTCATCAGTCACACCGTGTTTTGACAGACTTTATAGCGTCTAGTTGACTCGAGGACAGACTGACTAATATTATACTGCAAAAGAATGATATTCCCATCAGCCTCAGCTGCTCTGCGTTCAGTTTAAATTGCCCAAATGGATGGAGAAACCGGTAAAAATAACATTAGCACCATAGTGTGGTGACCTGTGCAGCTCAAAGCCCTGCTGATACAGCCTCACAGGGCTGTTGGCTTGGCTGTAGCCTTGTTACGAGTTTTTGAACAATAACACAGATCCATGGTTGTTGATTTCTAAAGGACTTCATCATAAGGAGATATTGCCTTATTCTTAAATTCTGTAACAAAGTTTTGTGAGAACATCTTACCTTGATTGGAGCTGTTGGAGGGGAAGCGGTCTGTCTTCTTGAGGGTGCGAAAGTGGACCTTCTTGCTGGCTTGGCTTTCCCCGTACAGGCCGATGGACTGCACCTGGATGATGTAGTCCGTCTCCTCCTCCAGGTCCCAAAGGACACAAGACCGGCTGGTGGTGTTGACTTCCCGGATGAATCGCTGCATGTGTCCTTCCTGTCTCTGGGGATTAGAAGACAATAATCAATACAGCGTTCAATGAGGTGATCAAGGTGACCGGCCCCTGCAAATGTGTCCGTAAAGGGAGACGCTCTCCTCTTGTAGTATGAATGTCATCTTTATAACATTGTAAAAAACAAATGTCGGCCTATTTATGGGCCGTGACGTGTGTGTGAGACGCGTGAGCAACCAGCGAACATGTAAGGACATTCTGAGCACTTTTCTGAAGTGGGCACTTTAGATTCACCGTATGGAGTCTCGACTGTGGAGTCAATATTTTGATTAATTTAGACTTTAAGTGCCTTGAATCACAAGCCTTCAGAGTCTCAGACTTTGTCTTTGACCTTTGAGAATGTTACTGGAGAAATCAAGAGCCAAAGCTGGCTTTTTATCTCTCCTGCTTGCATGCAGAGCTCCCTTTCTTTGTGTGCTCTCCATCTGCACTGCTTTGTGGCCAGATGTCTGCGTTTCATGGCCTCACTTCCCCGAGAGATCTGATAAAAACGTGTTATTCTCTGTAAACATTGAATAATGTTATCAAAAATGGCGATTCCGAAGTGTTCAAATGCAGCTGCACAACATGATGAGTCTGTTTGGGTGTCGTGTGCAGTCCGTTAGTTGAACAGAGTGAATACCAAAGTTAAATGACTGCATGGTGCCTTGGGTTGCATAAAGCATAAACACGATTACAGCAACATATGTCATATAGGCATACAGGATTAGCATTCATTGGTTGTTTCTATTTGAATTCTTTTGAAATCTGTTTGGCCTGAGAAAAAAAATCCAGTTTTAGGCAGTTTTACATCGTCGTTTTTTCTCCTGACAAATCAACCGTGCCAACTTTTATTCTGACTCCAGGCTTGAAGGCAAGATTTAGTCAGCCTTTCCACATGCTGGGTTCTTAGAATACTCGTCCAGACAAACACCCAGTGATTATGTTGGCATTTTATCGCCTAAAAAAAAAATTCACCCATTCCCATGCGATCCCTACGTGTTCCACGTGCCGTCACCGACTGTGAAAATGCATTGCAGGTGCACCTCTGCTGCCTGTTGTGCCAACATCATTTCAATCTGGACATAATAGAGGCTCAATGCCAAACCGCAAATGGCTGCAGCCAAAAATAAAACAAATACCGTTTTTTACTTTATATGACGTCCATGTAATGCATTGCAAACATAATTAAAATCATTTATAATCTGCTTATAGCGCTGAATAATTATAGTAAAAAGCACTCGTTAATATACAAAATGATTTATAACGACAACCATCACACATTATAGCACTTTTATGACTTGTAGGGTATCAATATGATAATACTTACTTAATATATAATGCGTTATAACGTATTACAGCATTGGGAGTTTTATTTATGATACTTGACCTTATACATCAGGTATTGTAGTGTACTATGAGTATTTTTATAAAGGATTATTTATATGTATTAATGCTTATAACTAGACACAGAGCTATTAGCAAATCCATCACATTTTAAGTATGTTTATAACATGTGTAACCCTTTTTTTCCTTTTGGGGGGCGTTCTTCTAACCTGTCCATATCTCCCTGATTTACATAAGTTAAGGACTTACCTGTTGCGAGATAGAGAAGCCGATTATTATATCTCCCTCGGGAACCTCCCAGGATACGGTGGCCGAGTCGGCCCGCAGGTGCATGACGGACACATTGACCGGAGCTGGTGGTCGATCTGAAGGAAAGGAGGCAACAATGGAGGGGTCAGTTAATCCACCCGCTTTCTCTCCATACTGAACGATCCATATACTGCATCTGGAAGGTCTCAAGCTAAGTGACGGCACCACAGTGGGTTTTTGAACTTAAAGGTCTTTTCAACACTCATGAGGTCGAGGATTGTGGATGAATAAGAGTCAGGAAATAAAGCACAACGTGCTGTTTGTACCATCTCGGTACAGCAAACCGTTGGGTCTCATGCATTCAAGGCTACATTGCCGTTCACCCTTTCATCTCCAGATAAGAGATCTCTGCTATCTGGCATGTCATGAATACAGCTGTTTTCAAAAGGCAGCCTTGGTGGAAAAACAAATTATAAGAAGCCAATGGAGTTAGAGAAATATTTCTATGGCATTTTTTTTTTTATGGAAGGCCAGCTACTGTGACCAAACCTCTGACCAAACAATTATTACAAATGAGTCAATGAACAAACAAGTAAAGTAGCTGTTGAAATAAAATCCTTGCTTGCATTTAAAACCTGCAGAAAGGAGTAAAAATCACATTTATTTCAGTTTTCCACGTTCTCTACCTCCTCCTAAACCGCCTTGTCAACGCAATCAAAGTAACAAACTCCATGTCCACCTCCCTCGGCCGGTGGAAACGTTGATTGCCAGAGAAGTAAAAAGGCAGGAGAAACCGAGTGTGACGGATCTAATAGAGGGCCCCGTACAGCCTGGGGGTCAGATGGGATTTAGCTGGGTAGACGGGGTCCGAGAGGCCATCCTCCGGGCTTTTGTCGTGATCGTGGTTGTAATGGACATTATGTGTTGTTACAAAAAGCAATGTTGAGCGGGTCAAGTGGGTGCGAATGTCTCGCTAAGCTATTTTATGAAAAGTAATGACAAAATGATAGTTTCTCATGGGGATGGAATCGGAGAAGACATTACTCGCTACATCATTTTCCTAATGGAACTCAAATGTGGTTTCACAGCCGCTCTTCATACCGCTCGTAAGATTTTAAGTCACAGCTTGCTCCGGCGGTTCAAAGGGAGTGTTAATTGACAGTGGTACAGTCAATTTGTATTTCAAACCCTTTTATTAACTCATGGAACATGGGCGTAATCACCCCTAACACAGTTATCTTCAGATGGAAGCCAAAGGCATGTTCTGTACACAATATGTCATCCAAAAAGGTGCACCCAAGAGAAAAGGATGAAACCCCAAAATGACGGAATTGGGATTTATTTCAAATGATTTGCTGTTTTTCTAGCTCTGCCCCTCTCTATCTCCCAAATATCTCCCCTTTTATCTCCCCCACTCTCTGTCTCTTTCTTCCGTTTGTGTTTATCTGGGAGACGATCAATGATGGCTTCAGTGTTCGGTGCACGAGGTGACATTGAGGCAGATCTGAAGACCCTGCGGTCAGACGAGGCTATCAGTCTCCCTGTCTGGCTTTATGAAAAAACAAGGGGGGGGGGGGTCAAGGTCAAACACCGGCATGCCGCTTGGTTCGTCAAGAGGAAAGTAATGGTCCTACTGCAAATAGAGCAGGGAGAACGGAGGGCTTGGCTGTTGGTTACAACGGTATCAAGAGGTTCAGAGGTCATGGCTGTCTCGTTTTGTCCCCTTAATGAGAAGATGATTTATGGAAGCAGCTACTTATGTGTTAAGATAGAGGTACAGAAGGTTAAGAGGGAGGACAAGTCACATATCGTATATATTGTCCTTGACCATTTGGCCAGCTATATGGAATGATTCATGCATATATTTACAATAACGGATCCTGTGTCCTTTGGCTAAATGCCTGCTCGTTGTGTGTCGTGAACTATTCACGATGGTGCTAAGGAGCTTTAATTAGCATGAACATGCTGGAATGGAACAAAGCTAATCAACAAATCCCAGATTTGACACACCAGGATTACAGTTTGTCTTCATATCTCATTTTTAGAACGCCCACAATGAACAGCATTGTATTTCTAAAAGCCACACAGAAGCTTTTATTCTTGCAACTGCTTCATTTCCAGTGCATAAGCAAAAAAAAAAAAAATAATAACAAGGGCATTCATTTGTTTCGTGATAAAATCTGACTGGTTGACAGGGAAACGGCGTTAGGCTTGGACTGCAGTCAGCACGTTTTGCACGCTTCCCACGTTTTGCACGCTTCCCACTAGGTGCACCGTTTATCTAAGACGGGACACATTCGTTCCTCCTGAAGCCGATCATTCTTTAGGTAATGGGGGTTACAGACAGCCACGCACGGGCAAAAGAAGCAGCCGGTAACCATGATGCATTGTCCGCGGCTCATTTACTGGTGATGGAGGAAGTGACAGTTCGGTTGAAGCGGGCCATAAATCATCACTAATGTATGCCTTCTCCATAAATGACGCTGCTGCCATCGCTGGCTGTTGAGCAGGACGACTCTATTTTCAACTGGGCGAGGAGACTTTTTGAACTGTGTGAATATTAAGATTTATGTGAGTCAACTAAACTAACATTTTTATTAATTTCACATTTTAATAGCTTGTGATAAATGAGAAGATCCCCAACATGAGCAGACAACATTATTTTATGTAAATATTTTTTATTGATGTGTCCATTAATCCAATTAGTCCATGTTCCTCTCTAGCTTGTTTGATGTTCCCTTCTGCACTAATAAGTGTCATTGTAGGCGCTTGGATGTTCGTTATCAGGCCACGCGTCCTGAGTGAGCGCCGCTCCACACAATGTGTTACGCAAGATCTGAGATCAAACAGCAAGAGGTCGCCGTGGCCGAGGCGTGTGTCAGCGCAAACAAACCGTAGACCCTCCTGGGACGTGGGCGCGCTGCCAGGATGAATCATAGCGCGTAGCCTAAAGCCCAGCGCATTAGCTTCTCCCCATCTAACCAGAGTGCACGGAGAGATAGTGGAAGAGCGGGTGGATCTCTGAATGACTGACAAGCCACGTGGAACGCAGCCCAGTTTGATTTGTCAGAGCAAGGTAGCTCATATTCTGACCTCTGTGTTTGCTTGCGAAGCAGCGTTGTGCAGTATGTGCTGAGTTACACATTAGTTTAGTTGTTGATTATACTGTTTATTCACAGCAGAGAAGTGATTGATTGATTGATTTTTTTAATGTTTTTTTTATAAATTGTTGTCCCAATATGATTTTTTTAAAGGCCAGCTTGGATAACCACGACACATTGATCAAACAGAAAAAAATGCAATGTGAGTAGAAAATTGGAAATTCACCCATCTGATTTACCACAAACATTTCGCTGATAGTTTGATGTTGTAAAGAAAAGCTCTAATGTTGAGATGCACAGCCAGTCGGGAAAAGCAAAAATATATCAGCCTTTTTGTGTTTGCTCTTTGCATCCGATGTGGGTTATTGAATGATAGCGCTTGTGAGCAAATGCAAATTTGCACTGTGAGTTTCTGTTTGAATAAATCTGTGTGGCTGCCAAGCAGACATGGTAATTGTACCCGTTTCTTTTACAAAGTATGATGGGAGCTGTTTTGGCTGCAGTCAGTATGAGAAATTCACTGTAGACTGAACCCAGATCTTTCTTTGGAAGGATTTTCCAAACAGCTCATGCACTCGTTTACTTTTGGAAGTGAGACAATTTTCGTCGTTACTATCCCGGATAAAAAATAGAAGCTGCTACTTCTAACAATGTCAATGGCATGAATGAGTGCTCAGCTCATTAAAATGCATTTTAAATGTGCCAGTTGACCGATGATTCACGATGTTCCAAACAGTTGCTTGCTTGTGATGTCATCCTTTTTCTAATAAGTGCAATGCTTGAGGCCCTTGAGAGATAATATATCCACTGACATCTTATAAATAAAGGCCGTAACTCATAAGCGGTGCCGTGAATTTTGATGCGCTGCCCTGTCGGTCTTTAAACGGCTTCATCTGGATGCGTTTCAAGCCCCGTGATGGGAAAGGACTGACTGCTCTCCGCTGCACAGCAGGAGGTTGTCGCTGCTGCTGACAGGCCCAAGTGTTGAAAATCGCCTGGTAACGGAGCTCTTAAGCAATGCTGGTTTTATTACAGCCGAAGCGCTCTCTGCTCCCATATTACCACTGAAGACCATTTTTTTGTTTCGTCTTGATTAAATCTTACTTTCATCTATCTCGTGCAGCAAAAACAGTATGACGTATAGCGATGTAGATGGATATAGATGGAAGGATGTGTCCAGCCAGGCGTGGTCAAGCCCTATGCTTTTCCCTACATATCAGAGCATCTCTACAGTAGAGGCACTTACTGTCCCCTTCCTTTAGGTACACGCTGTCTTCTTTGTCACTGACTCGGAGGCTGTGAAATGGTCCGGGGAACCAGATGGGACCAGGTGCCAGTCTAAGGTTAATGTAATCACTGGCCAAACCCCAACGCTTTCCAGGCGCAAGCACACTTTACTTCATCCAAAAACTGTAAAGGCCAGCGGGCAGGAGCAGATTTATGATCAAGTTGTTTACAGAGTGTGAACCATTAATTTTGATGTCGAAACAACCAACAACAAAAAAAACACAGCCTGTAGTCTGTATAATTCGTTTATGTGTGAAATGTCTGCCACTGCCGTCTGACAGGAAATACAATTATGACAACAGAAAAAATGGCTCTCAGTCAGTGGATTCCACTCTAATGCAGAATGCTTATTTGTCAGGAATGTGTCAGTGGGATTATGTAGAGCAGATTGCCAATTTGAAGCATAATATAAGCCTAGCCATCCATATGAATCCAATAGATTCTATCTTACGCTCGCCGAGTGCTTACAGTTCTGGTTAGGGGGGCACATTTTGCGAGCGTGCTTGTTTTCAGACGGTGTGAATGTAAATATTGTCACCCAGAGTGAATTATTTGTTATCAAGTTGGTCAAGAAAATGAAACACCTCATGTGAGTTTGGACCATCACAATGAAACATTCTAAGAACAAATTAAATAAAATAATTTATGTATCTCTTTAAATATATATATTTACACAAATTCCATTTATTGTTTTAACTCCTAACTGAAATGTTCCCTTTTCGCTGCTTCGTTGACATTTCTATACACGACCTCACTACGAACCCAATAGGCTTACAATTAATTAAGCTCTGAATGTCACTGTAAATATAGTCTCCCAGCACACGTGCAGTTGGCAGTAATGAATTCACCATTTATTTTCATTAGCTTTGAAGCTCATTGCAACAGCCAGATTTATATTTATGACTGCTCCTGCTCTCGACAGCCCCGTGCAGAACTCCACCGAGATCAGAGATGCTGTCGGGCTTCGCATGTCAGCGCAGAACATGACGAAAGCTCTGAATATCTGTATCAGGCAGACAGTGGCGCACACCCACTTATACAGCGTGCTGCCAATCTGATCTTCTCAAGGCGTTATCACATGTAGGACTCAATTCCCTCGAGAGGCGAGGGAGGAAGCGATAGAGGAAGACAGGTAGATAAAGAGACGGATGTCTTGATGCACAGACATGCAGAGGCAGATAGAGAATATTTCTGCTCCAGAAATAGGAAAGATTCAAACACGTTGAGTCTGAAGCTGAGCTTGAGATGGCAAGGATGCAAAAATCATTATACTGACTTGTAAATGTGACCGATCTCTCTCTCATGTTTGATCTCAATAAAAACTGCAACTGGTGTTTATGGCACATCATTATTATTATTATTATTATTATTATTATTATTATTATTATTATATAGAAAAGTGTATGCCCCTTTGTTCAGTAGTGCCAGGATTTAAGAATGAAATGGTCTTTCCCTCATTCAAAATAAATTAAGAGAAAGTGCCTCTCAAGTGAGCAGACTCAATTCATTAGTTAGATGCAACTGGCAAACTGCCAAGGTTATTCTTAAAACATTCATAGAATATTTTAAAATAAACACGTTTTATTGTTTTTTCAATTATTAGAGTCATATTATCAATGTATAATAAGCTCATCTTACATCTCAAACATGCTTACAATGTTTTACATCTGTAGACCTGAGCATAAAATCACATTTGGTGTTTGATTTCTATGAATTTAAAGTGAATTAAGTGCAGATTCAAATCCAACAGAGTAACAGCTTTGCAATACTTTGAGCATGGCTAATGGCGCATTTTACGAGGCGTCAAAGTGCACAATAATTGATTTGAGGCTCATACTCACTTGCTCCTACCAAGAACATGTCGCTCCCAAAAAGCAACAGGACCACGGAGTTGACCAACACGAGCAGGCGAGCCATGTCTCGGTGGGGATCGTTGCTCTTCTTAGATCAAAACGCGCGTCTCCTATGCTTGAAGGGCAACTAAATTACAGCAGTTCATTTTTTTTCTTCTTCTTCTTTAAAACGTGACAATAGATAAGCAGTAAAAGGACGATGTCTTCAGAAACATTTTGTCGAACCGAGGCGGATTCTTCATTTAGGGGTTTAAATCCACAAGTCCTTCATCCCGGAGTCCGACTCAAATGTAGCGGCTGAATGTGTGGACGTCCATCCCCCCCTCCCCTCCCCGGTTCACGGAGAGCTCAGGTACGAGCGGGTCGTCGAGCAGATGACGCTCGCAGGCTACGTCGGTCCCCTCGCTGACTGAGGGGACGCCGCGGGGCGATTCAGCACCATGGACAGCGCCTGAGTTCTCACTGCCGTCGTGCTCTGCAGCTCGCAGGCTGTTCGTTCACGCACGCGGGGTTGGGTCATTCCTGCGGTCCTTTTCCGGTCCAGCCCCCCCCTCCCCTCTCCCCAAGTAGCCTATAAAACCCTCAGGTTTCTAACACTTAGCGGTCCAGCTCATGTGCACGCGCAGCACACGTGATTCTTAATGATCCGCGTGCCACCTGTCTTACAACTGCTTTAAACTTTAGAAGTGTTTTTTTTATTCAGCCACCCCCTGTGTTCTTGATACACGACCCCAGCAGCAGCAGCAGGTCCCCGCGCCTCTCACCCATCATACACCGCGCCCCCCCAAGACACACCATGCTATCACTAAAATGAATCACGTGATTGCTGAGTGCATTGCCTCACGAGGCGAGCGTTTCACATCAGATTGCGTGTCCATTGCAGTCTATTGACACAACAAAGAAGGGGTCTGGAATCAGAAGATGAGTGGAAATGTAAAGCATGTCATGCAGATGTGATTTTATGATTGCAATTAAAAAGAAAAATAATTTATCTTAACTTTAAAAAGTGTATTTTCATGGTTTTTTTTTAAATGTTTTTAACTGAAGCACTCAACACCGTTTAGTGATCAAGAAAAGATTGTTTCCCCCTCTCTGAGGCGTTGCCATGGTTCCCGTGTGCTCGCCAGTCCTCTGTGAGCTGCATGGTGCAGACACATTTTTTTGCTTTTGTAAAAGCTTTCGAGCCCAGACATTGGAGTTACCATGACAGCTATCTATTCATATTTGACATTTCTTTGGTATTTTATACAAAATGAGAGACTGGAACGCGGGGCTCGTGTGGTTAGCTCTCATTGTGTTGACTCCTTTTTGTGTTTGGTGTTTTTTCCAAGATGTAATGTCAAAGTATGATAGAGGCTCCAATAAACGGACTGTTTCACCTCCCTCCAGTTAATTTGTAAGTTCATTTTACAGTTAAACGTTTTCGGTTACAAAAAAAAATAGCAAATAAATAAATTAAATACATTTTCACGACACCACATTAAGCAGATATACCACAGAGTGATGTCCTCAAAAGCATCACTTACTTGCATATTACTTTAATCACTGATTCATGTGTGACCATGGGCGAACATGAGAGGATGTACATGTCTCATAACAGTAAATTGCTGTCTATAAAAAGCTTTTATCAAGTCAAAAACCACTCCATCTGTATCATTTGCTATATGACTGGAAAAAAGGCAGCAAACTCAAACATTTAGAAATTAAAAATCTATTTTTCCCCTGACATATTGAGGAAGCAACAATAGAGCAACTTTCTGCTTTACATTTCTCTTGATTTCTCAGCCATTCACTAACTTTGTCTGCAGTTACATCACAGTCCACCTGAATCAAAAGCACGTCGGATGGAGTAAAAGTTTTAAAAAAAGCACTGGTTCACACATTGAGAATGATTCATAACAGCATTAACATTTTATAACGGCATTAAAACGGAAGAAGATGTTGGAAAAATAACAAAAAGCTTAAATCACACTGTTGTAAGGAATCCAATGAATGGCTTTCTCTGGAGCCAAAATGATCAAGCAGCACTCAGGCTTGTGGCTTTTACTTCTGCAGCAGCACTCAACACGGCCTACACTTCCATGCTATATTCTAATTGTAGATCGAGTTGTTTGTTTTTTCGACATAATTGCTTGACCGCACCAGTAGCCCCTCTAACGTTTTCCTGCGTGAGGGGAAAACGTTCCTTCACGTCGTGTGTAATTTGGGTAAAACATTGAGCTCTGCTATATTAATTCAAGCCTGTGCAAAAACACACAGTTCACCGTTTTCACTCCCAGTGGGGGTTGGTGATTTGTGTGATGTATCGGCGTCGCACTCCTGGAAACACACAGACGACCTAGAGCTTTTGGACGATTCTAATGTGTGTTTCTGTATCACCTACTGGGTGGTTCTGTATCATTAAAATAAAGACATTATGGACACTGTGTCCTGCAGGCGAAGGGATTGAAGAGCCGAGGTCTCCGTGGCACCAAAGGTTATGCTTGCTTGCAGTTTTTCTCAGAAGTGATGTGACATCATCTACTTTAAGAAGACACGGCGGAGTTTTCTCATGCTGTCAGTTTGCCTTCACCTCAGCATCGGAGACATGAATGTGTACTATATAGGTGGAAATCTATAAGCATGTTTATTAAAAAATACTTAGCTTTTATTGCCTTTAAGACAGTTGTTCCCAAGCTTTTTCATCCCTGTCACATTCCCAATGTATTCATTTGAATTAATTTAGAAATGCACCTTATTGTACTATTGATTATACAACATATTTATACCTATATTGATGAAAATATGCAGAAATATGTTCAGGTCACTGAACTAAACGTTAAGGAGCACGTCACCTTGCCATTACTGGACTGTCAGATTAATGATGAATGATTTTATTAAGAGCTTGTCTTTAATGAATAAATTAAGCAAGTAAAAGTGCACAAGCCGTTTTAAATGATAGAGAGTCACCTTCAAACCTCTTCCGGGGTTTTGAACCCTATTTATCCCCGCTCCCTTGTTTTATGTCTAATTTTTCTCCTTATTGCTTAGTCATAGTTTCATATCCTTTTTTTTTTTAAACTTTCTAACAAAATGTCACAAGGATAGGTTGAAATACCCAAAATAACTTCACCTGGCAGGAGGAGAGACCCAAAATGTTAATTGCTTGGTGTTCAATGCCCAGTAGAAGAACTTTCTAAGTAATGAGAAAGCAGAAAGATGATGGGGATTCAATAAGTGACTGCAGGCTTTGGCTGTTTATAATTTCGTCCACTCTTGATGACTCTCCGGTACTTTCAGAGTGAGATTAGAAACATCCTGTTGGATGACATCTTCCAGAGTCCAATGGGTTTTCTGGCTCAGAGGTAAAACAGTTACCATTACGTAAATAGGCATGACGGTATAAAAGCAGTTAGCACTGTTAGCTGCAAGCCGGTGGCTCAGCCGTCACCATGTTGAGAGCTGGAGGCAAAAGATATACTCAAAATATTGTACTGATCAAATTCAAAATTATAAAAGCAAAAGCCAAAAAGAATTATAAATGATTCTAAAAATGTCCAGATCATGTTGACAGATCTATCCTCCATGATTCCCCTATTTTTGAATGTAACAACAGGCAGAGAGAAAGCATGGAGGGAGAGAGGGCTGCCCAAGGTCAAAGCAACATGAATATTTACAGTGACATTTGGTACACAAACCACCGGGAGAAGGGAGATGGTGACTGCAGGGATCTTTAAAATGGGCAGAAGCACGGCGCTGCATACTGATCAGGGATGATGAGCAGTCTTGTTAGTGAGCTCACAAAAGCCTCATACGTCCCTGAGAGGAGATACGAGGTGTGAGTAATGTACATGTAGCTATCCACATGTAGCTACATGTACATGTTTCACTATCCACCGAAACGTGTCTGTGGTTGTACGAGTGAAGCGATAGATATGTACCAGAATTCATTAATAAGTCTGATATTCTCTAAAAATGAATCGCCCACATTGCGTAGGCCAATAGTACCCTTCAGTACTTTTTACTGCACCCGTGCAGATATAATTACATTTCTCTGTCGTTACCGGTGCCCTTGACTCATCTCTGAACACAACCCTGGTGGTCAATTACTAGATACGTTTGAGGGGGCGGATCCTGCTACCTCGTGGATTTAAGGCTTCCTCCAGTAAATGAATTAACATTATATCAAAGCAAAATATCAATCAAGCAGATAGGCTCCTAAATTCTTCCCAATCAGCCAGACTAAAGGTAGCAGGCTCATGAATTGTGTGTTTTTTTCGCCAAAGAAACTTCCATTAGCATGAATGGCCTCCACATAAGACATGAGCCAAGTTAAGAGCGCTCTCTTCCTCTTTTTTATGGTCCTCATCGTTTTATTTTGTTTCATGTTTTCGGCTAGTCGAAAGACAAAGACGATGTGTTTTAGTTATTTGTTGATTTCACAATTTAAGGAGGTTTGAAGCAGATGAGCCTTTAAAAATATGTATTTTTCTGCAATGTGAGTGACATCAGTGATTAATTTTGCTCTTTCTTCTTCCAAAATCTAAATCAGAGAACCAATTAATCAATTGTGTATAAACAAGCCTTTAATAATGAATCAAATCTGTAAATGATGTGAAATTGAAGTTTTGTCAATGTTTCCTCATGATTAATTTTGCTTCTGTCATCATTTGAAGAGCGCTCACATCTATCGGACCAAACGCTCTGGATTGATGGACCCCGTTTATATAATGACATCAAAGCCCGGGGGAGAAAACATGTTTATGAGGAGCATAATCCCAATTGAACGCCATTGAAAACGGCAACATTACGAGCAAGATGAAAGCGCTCTTTTCATCTGTGGCGATGTGCTCCTCTTTATCCCAGAGGATGGCACGGGGTCGCCCTCAGAAGATGCTAATGATGTGTTGCCTTCTGCAGGGATCACTCATCAATCTGTGTGATCCGCCGTTTCCCCGTCATTACTCCTCAAAGGCAGCAGCGATGAAGAGGAGAGGAGGAGGGGTGATTAGGTCTGCCAACCTTTACCCCCGTGTGCCTTGTCATGTTGTCTTAACATCATGCCTCATTTCAAAGTGAGGATGCTCATCAGTCACACGGCAGCGTGAGATGAATGGTTGTCCCTTCAGTTCATCAGGTGACAGACTGATGTTATTATGATCTTTTTAAAAGCTGTGTGCAAACATGAGCCGTGTTGCATAAAATCTACAGTATATTTCACCAAATTAAAAATAATTTCAACATGTGCTCAATAGATGGATTCCTAACATTAAATAGATGATCCATATTTTGTTAAACAGCAGAATTAGCAAAGAAAATTGCATCAATTAATAAAGTTGTGACAAGCTAGAGAATAGCCTTTGTTTTTATGAAGTTTTGTTTTACTGAATTTTAAATTAAAGTTATTCTGCTTTATTAAATATCTTCAATTCCCTCCTAAACAATACATGGAAGACACATAAAGACCAAATTACGAAAACTCTGATAAGATCAGTGCCTGGTAGGAGACCACAGCTGTGATGACTCAGACCACCATGCTGGTGGAAAACATTGTATAACAATATGTAACTTGATGTATCATTTCACAGATTTTTATGAATGAAGAAAATTTGACTTTTCCTCACTTCCTCTCTTGGGAACTGACGGTTCATCTTTAGTCCTCAAGCATTATAGTAGCACAACAGTCACATCATGTTAAAATGTGTGATACTGACCCCTGGAGGATGACAAGAGTATTGTAACTACATTTGCATTTTAAACATTCTTTTGCTATTGTGTATACATTTAATTAAAAAAAAACTTTATTCAGGGGGGGTAAAGTAATCACGTGACTCTGGGGGAATTATTCATTTTTCCATAATCGATGATGGTTAACATCAAAGACACTGTCGGGGTTAAACAGCCCAAACTGCATTCACAAGAACGACAGTGTGGCAGCTATCTGACGCTCGCATTTAGTAGAATTAATATAAGATGCAGAGCTCTTCTATTGTTGTGTCAGTTGGAAAGCCTCCAAAGTTGATATATATATCTTTTTAAAGCCGTGAGCTCATTCATATGAAAACCTCTCCAATCAGTGTGACAGACTGTTTTGATGATACAACAGGAAAGCTGGCCAGTGGTACATAAATATGAGGTCACTCCGTCAAAACAAGTAGTCAACGATGTAATATCTCACAGTATAAATGTGATGGTGCATCTTGTGTGTGATTTTGAGAGTTGGTGAATAGTTAAAACATTGTTTTCTTATCTTATTTGCAGTAGATATAATATTAGATAAGTCTCTCTCTCTCTCTCTTTCGCTCTCTCCCTCTCTCTACCTCACAGCTTAAAGAATAAACAGATAGAAGTTTGGATTTGGATGTTTTTAAACATAAAAATGTGAAAAACTCAAAAAATGTGGCATGTGAGGGTGTTCTGTTCAGCATTTAAGGAATGCTGACACACACTTCCTGTTTCCTGTCCATTCAGGAAGTGGCAGGGTTTAACCCCTGGCTACTGCGGCCGTTCCACTTATCTCTTATCTCCAAGATGCTGTCTGGGCCCACGACGGATGGTTTAGCTGTAGAGGATGAAAACCACTGTAATTTAGTCGAGCCGTTGTTTTTAAAGACTTCCTGTTGGCAACTCTCGACTCGCACTCAAACTTATCGTGAAGTTTGTGTTTTACCTTTGAGTTGTTGACGCTCGTAACTCGCTTTTTCCTCCATTCCCTAATAGCGTGGTGCAAACTAAAATTAAAATCCCAGACGTTCACTTTTTTTCTGCAAAAGTGATTATTATGTTTGTGTGGGACATGAAAAGCTTCATTCTTCATTCACAGAGCCTGATTGGAAATGCTTGTGAAGTGGAAGGAAATACAAGAACAAGTTCCAAATACATATTTTTATTTACACAAAAAAATGTAAATTTGTATGTAAAAATACTATAAATTCTCTTTAGAAAGCCCTTTTCATTTATTTAACATGTCCTCTGAGTGACCGAGGGATCTTTTTTTTTAAAAGTGCAAAGTTGTGCATGTAATCTCAGGCTGCTTGTTTCAGTACCATGCAAATGTGTGAACTGCACCTTTACCTGTGCCGACTTCCTCAGGTCCGAAGGCCTTTTATTACATCATGCATGTACTGTAGTTGAATGTGCATATTCCATACCTTGGTATATCAGTCCTAATTAGAATGGGAGCCATCAATTACATTCACTCAGGTGTAAAATATCCATTTGAATTGTTATAATATGAATAATTGTAACAGTTATAAAAATGATGTTTGCCTGGTCCTCATCCTCTCACGTGTGTCTTTAGGACATTTTGCTGTCTTCGGGTTATCAACAGGAAACCTCTTTTTAATCACGGCTGCATCTCGTATTGTCCCTCCGTGGCAATAAAGAAGTCGTTGAGAGTGTTCTGCAGAAATTCAAAAGTGGGCCGGTCCTCGGGCCTCTCCCTCCAGCACATTTGCATAATGTCATAGAGTTCCTCGGGGCAGTTCTCTGGACACGGCATCCTGTACGACACGTCCAGGCTTCTGATCACCTCCGGGTTAGTCATCCCTGATTCAGAAAAAGAAAGTGCAAGCAGAGATTGTTGGTTTATCTTTAGTCATCATATTATTGTGAAGTATGATTCACTCCTCGTACCTGGGTAGGGTATTCTTCCATAGGTGACTATCTCTGTGAGGAGGATCCCAAAGGACCACACGTCCGATTTGATGCTGAATGTACCAAAATTGATGGCTTCCGGAGCCGTCCATTTGATGGGGAATTTAGCACCTAGTTGTCAGAAAGAGGGTGGAGCAAAAAAAAGCAAAGGAAATTGTGTTACTGCCTGTAGAGAATACGTAGGTGTATGAATGCGTGTTTATTCCTCTTAATGTGGGGCGTTATGAAGGTGAGGTGATAGAGATCTGATTCAAACAACGCAACATTTAAACAGAGGTGGAAGTCTTATCTCTCTGGTTGTATTGTCCATTTTCTGGCAATGATGCCAAGGGATTCAGGGGATTTGGGGTATTTTGTTCAATGGATAAGACTAAGAATAATAACTGAGATTATGTGCATCTAACTCAAGGATTGGAATGATGCATTCAGGGCCACAGCCAGCGTTGAGGACACTGAGGTCTCCAGTATTTTTTTAAAGTAAAAAGTTACACATGTTGACTGGTTGGGCTGTTTGCAGTATTTTGGACTTTTTTCAGGCAGTAGTTTTGAAAAAAACCTTGAAAAAACCTTTCAGTACTTCACATCTACGCCCCATGCTCCTCCATATTATTTCTTTAACAATAAATAAGGCACTTCCAATAAAAATAGCTGTTTAGCTGTTTATTCGGGAGGGTTTGGACGAAATTGTCAACATATTTTAATGTTATTTAGACCTTTACATCCTCGGATGGGACAAAAAAGTACAAATTAACATGCACCTCAATAAATACAGTGTGATCCTAATAACTGAAATCATTCGTTTTGGGATCTGCTTACATTTTAGTGGGCTGAACGCTGCATTGGGAGCTCAGACTGATGATTGTGGGGAAAGACTGCACATACTGCACCTTCTTGAGCCGTGTATTCTGACTCGATGATCCTGGCCAGGCCAAAGTCAGCGATCTTGCAGTGCAGCGTGTCGCTGACCAGGATGTTGGCTGCACGCACATCTCGGTGGATGTAGTTCTTCTTCTCGATGTACGCCATGCCTTCGGCTATCTGTTGTATCAGGAAGGTGAGAGGAATGAAGGGAAAAGAAAGCTGATGGTGGAAATGATGGTGATGAAGTCATCATTTATTCTTGGATAAGACAACTTGAAATATATTTGTTTTACAGTCCACAACCCTTAGAATAAATGGAGATTTTGTACAGTACTCATACTGCATGTGTTTGATTGTCCAGCGTGTACAATCCTCTCAGTTGAACACATGTTATTGTGCAGCTACAGCAAGTTTCTGTGTGTGATAATGGCAGTAAAGTGGGTTTAACAGGATGTGCCAACTCTCAGGAAGTCAAAATGCTTTTTTTGGAGGGCAAAAAAAAAAAAAAAGTTGTGAGGGAGCTCACTGTAAATGGAAAAATAGCACGATTTCCTGTCCGGATGTTAATAATTGACGCAGGGCGCGGCCTTCAAGCCAGACGAAAGCACCACACAAACCACACAGCCGCTGCTGACGGTTTCCACGTGTTTGCATCATAGCTGGCGTCAAAGCTCCGTAGTGTAACAGACGCTGAAAGTGATACAGGGGAGATGTGTGTGTGTGTGAAAAGGCTTTGAGGTCAGCGAGAAGGATAGTGTTTTTGTCAGAGGATGCAAAATTCTTGTGAAATAAATACTAATTTTGTGGCATGAAACAGCAGTAAAAGAAATAAAGTGCAAAAACAGCCGCAGGCAAAGTGAAAACATGCTTCTGGTATTTATAACATTTTCTAAGAAAAAGCTTTCATTGCATTGAGAAGTGTGCAGCAGTGTGATGAAAAAGTCACACATACAAGATTGTATTTTTGCATATTCACAGTGATCTTAAGTTCCCCACCTGCGCTGACATGTCTATCAGCTTATTCAGCTTGAGCTTTTTTCCTTCGTCTGATTTCAGAAAGTCCAGAAGACATCCTGCAAGTGAGAAAATGAATGAATTCTTATTTATGGATAACATTTTCAAATAAATATTACTGTTCTAAATCAAACGGGTTCCACAGAAAGACACGCGGCGTCTTAAATACCGGAAGCGACCACATGCATGTGATGCTGCTGCAATTTCATTTAATTAATACAAAAACCTTCCCAATACAATACAAATCAATATAATATATTTGTGAAGCCTTTCCATATTAAATTGACTAAACTATAGTTTATAGATTGTTCTCTCTGCAACAAGCACACCTCATGCTGTGGACTCGGAAATGTAATTAGAATTAAATCAACTCTGACACATCTTGCATGATTTTTTTGCATTTTATTGTGAAGTGTTCTTAGACTGCTTTAGTATAAAATCTGCAACAATTAATCAAATGAATCAAATATCAGCAATTATATGATGATGGATAGTTTGTCATTTTTCAAGCATAGAAGCAAAAAATAGATTCTCTGGTTCCGGCTTCTCAAATGTTGGAATTGTTTGATCAGCCCTAATTGGTGAGACCCCGTCTTACCGTTGACCATGAACTCGGTGACGATGAGAATGGGCTGCATCGTGACCACGGCGTGGAGGCGCACCAGCCGCTCATGCTGCAGCCGCTTCATCAGGTTGGCCTCCTGCAGGAAGGCCTCAGGCTCCATCGTCCCCTCCTTCAAGGTCTTAATAGCAACCTTCTGGGTGTTCTTATAATAACCTGCAGGGGCAAACACACTCAACGTTACACCCTGTGTTTGACCTATGGGTTACAAACTGTTGCCGATGAGCCGTGAGCTTTCTCTCTCACCCATCCACACTTCTCCAAACTGCCCGGCTCCGAGCTTCTTCACCATTTTCAGGGTCTCTCTGGGAATCTCCCATTCGTCGTGCGCCCACGGCTGGTCGGGTTCCTTGGCCTTACACGGAGTATGCAGCCGCTGACACAACCCATCTGCCGTGCCTGCACCCAAAACGTGAAACATGCTGATGTACTTTCTCTGTTGTGCTAAATTTGCTCTTGTTCCCATGAATAATCTTCAATGCGTGTTTGGGTGTACTCCTTCCTCATGAGTCTCTGAGCACCGGCAGCCATTCTAGAGATTTGGGCCTTCTTATCTTGTGGTTTAGTCACAGGAGGGGAAAGAGTATCGCTTCTCTCACACAGGAAATGCACAACGCATCACAAGGCCCCAACTTCCCCCTTCAAGCCAAAGTCAACGCAGTTGTCTGGTAATTTACAGCTGAAAACCTAATCAAGATGTGACGTTTTTACAAATTCCTGATAAGGAGACATTCCGAAACCTACAGGCAGGTCCGCTTCTTGTTATAAATGATGGCGAAAGTGAAGAACACGGTTTAATACTCACGGGTGTAGTACTTGACCAGTTCCTCTAAGGATGGGAATGTGTTGGAGGGGGAGATGTAGTAGCCACCATTGTCCAGAGAGCGGATCTTGTAGTGTTTTACCACATCTCCCTGTTCTGGTGCATGGTCTCGGACTGACAGCGAGAAGGAGCCTGGAAATCAGACATATTCACATTTGAGAATGCGGCAGTGAAAGTCTGATTTGATCACAAGAATAGACTGATTGTTACCTTTACAGGTCTCACTCTCTCGAACTAGAAAGGCACCCGGTTTGTTTCCGGGGGCTAAAAGCAGTCGTTCACTCTCCCTCCTGCTCAAGGTCCCTGAAAAACCATCTGACCAAAAAGAGAACCACAAAACACACTTCATGCAGGCGAATTAAGATCACATCCAAATGTGTTTAACAGCCCATAAAATCTGATCTGCCATGCATATGTGTGAAACGTCGCTTACTTTTCCACGTCCAGTGTGTCTGCTCTGGCTATGTAATTACATGGTATGAAGCCCTCCTGTCCCGTCGCCAAAGATAAAGCTACCCACCATTCTCCATTTCTACAAGCACACATGGCAGATGCTTTACTTTTCTTCAGGTTAGAAGCAATAACCGAAGGTTGGGACTGTAGGATGAGGTCGCTTACTCTTGTAAAACCTTGAGTTTGTCTCCCTTTTTGAAAGGCAGGTCACTGTCGTTGGTTGTCGTGAAGTCATGTAGTGCCACAAACACGGTGTCGTCTAAAGGCAAAGAAAGCAAAGAAACATTTAGAGAAAGCTAGCAGGTCAACATGGATCAACAGGAATTCTCGTATTCAGAGATATTTATCTACAATGTTCTGGTTTATAGACTTTCGTTATGTTAGTTACAATTTTTAACTTTTTGTTTTGCCTGCTGTTCTGGACATAAGAGATAACGTTGCAGAATAGAGCGCAAGCATATGTTCAGCTTCATTTTCTTTTTAAATCGTATGCATCTGCAGCATGAAAAGTGACAAAAAAGAGCCAGAGGAGAAGAGAGGAAATACGACCGAGATTTCAATCACTAAATGCAGCCTCCTCTCACTCAGTGTCTCTCTGCCCAGCAGCAGTCGACTGCATGTACAGGCCTGCTATTTAGTATCTGCATGTGTTCAGTGATTACCATCCAAATGGGTGTTTCCACTCTGCGCCTAAAGAACCAAAAACAGATACATTTAATATTCAAAATGTGCAGCAAGTCAATAAATCACTAAATAACTATGTGTTACACTTATTTCATGTAAGTAAAGCTTTTTTCCCGCCAGTGAGTAACCGACTTACTGTAGGATGCTTTGAGTTGGAGCCCTGAGAGTTGTGTTTTCCTTTGTAGATCTTGTCATCTTTTACCCGTTGCTGGCCACTGCAGGCGCAGCCCATCCTGCATGTAGAAGTACAGCCTGCTCCACTCCTACAGCACACTATTAACCAGAATTAGTGCAGGACAATGTAGCGTAATGCCAGTTCAATTTGACAGGATGAAATAGATGCTTAATTTGTACCTGATGAAGCTTTACTGAAGCTCTTTACTCTCCCCTCCTCCTGCTGCAGGGCCCTCTCTGTGACTTCATGCTGTTAAAGGAAATAACCTTTATGTTCTGTTCACGAGTGCCCTTGACTTGCTTCTCATTAGAAGTGGAAAATGTGTTTTCATCATTACACAGCAGCGTTTTGCATACCCAGATTATGACACACCCATATTGACACTTTAAAAGAGGGAAATACAAAGTGCTGTAAATAACTGTGAAAGTCTCACGTTTGTTTTGTTTTCATTTTCTCGAACCAAATAATTCGAGGAATAGTTGTTTGAGCCGACTTCAGCTGAATAATGTGAATTTATTCATGTTCATAATTTACGTGAAATTATTTGTGTCCCTGTTGGTGTTCAATGAACGGTTTTCAACGTCAGCATGTTTGTGTCTCCACTGTAACAGGGATATTGAATAAATATTAATTAAGCCGTAAAAAGACATATAAAAAAATTGTCACGGCGACATTCAGCTTCAATCCCTAGAAAAATATCCAATGTGGTGTAATAAAAACTTTGGAGGTGATATCACGAGTGCAAGTCACAAACTTTTATTTATATTTACGTGTAGCTTTATGAGATTTATGCCTAATTTTAATTTTAATGTCCAAATTGTAACTGTCTATTCTTACCTATTGTTTGTTTTGTATTTTATTGGTTGTTTTTTTTATTCACTGCACGGTGTCCTTGAGGGCCCTAAAAGGCGCTTATAAGTAAAATGTATTAAAATTAAAATTAAATTATATTTTCTTTAAATGAAAACCAGCTTTATATTCAGTGACATTTGTGACCTTTTCATACCACATGGATAATTCCAGCAAGCTTTTATCACACACATACACGGAATTGTGTTTTTTTAAAGTATAAATGTGTTTTTATGTGTAATTTCATAATTTCATTTGTTATCTACGTCATTAACTAGTTAACTAATTAACATCAAATAACTGTAATTGTCTCTTCTGACGATCATTAACTATGTGACTTTACGGCCTACCTCTGTTTTCTCCATGTTCTTCCATTTTAAACATTATACATTTTACTAAATTGACTCTTTTTAATTCTATAATTGACACTACGGTGTGATTGACCTCACCTGCACTCCGGTTCACATACAGCAGATAAATACCTTGAACTCGTCTCCCTGCTTGTGTCTTCAAATGTACTCCAGATGCCAAATGTCTTCAATTTCCTTCTTGAAAACCAACTGCATGTCAGTGTCACTCTCACTTGCTCCTTCTGTGTCTGAGTGTCTCTCTCTCTCTCTTTCTGCTCGCTCACTTCTTTCTTTTCTTTTCTCTCTCTCTCTCAGTGAAGACCACAGCCTCCCCTCAGGGACTACACTGAGTTTACCATAGTAGATAGCAGTTTGTCTATTTATTTTGGTCCCATAATTCCTTCCCTTGCCTCGGCAGCAGATCGTCTAACGAAACGGCACAAAGATCACCTCGCCTGCTGGTTGAACTTCATTTTTTCATTTGATCTTGAAGTGGATGAATACTAATATATCTGATATATATAGATTTATTTTTAATGTCTGCGTCAAATGAGATCTGCAGTGGTAAAGTTGCTTGTTCTGCATGTGTCTGCTTCTGTATACAGTAGTTGTGGTTGAGTGATGCACACTATAAATAAAACAGAAAGTTTCCAAGACATACTTCTCAGTTCCTCTCGTGGTATAAAGATCTTTTGCTGTTCATCTTTTTTAGATGCTCTATGAAAAAAAAAAAAAAAAAAAAAAATATATATATTATATATATACACACACACACACACACACACACAAAAATAAAAAAAAAGAAAAAGTGTAAGAAAAAGAAAAGTGTGTGTGTGCCCTAATTTGTATTTCCGTTATTTTTTGGTGATTACTTTTTTTGTGCAAATGTACGATGAATTGAAAAATGTTTTCAAATTCGATGTGCTGATTTCATATTCACACATTATGCATAATGGCAAGGCGAGGCATCTTTATTTGTATCGCACCTTTCATAGAAAAGGCAGACTCAAAGTGCTTCACATCATAACATGTCATACAATAAAGTGAAAAAAAATAGAAGAATTAAAAGAAAATAAAGGCAAAATAAAATGCATTACAGAAAGACAAGGGAAAAAACACATATTTGCAATAATAATAAAAAAAAAACAGATTATATGTCAGTTTACCATAGTGCATTTTTGTCTAGTTGTTGGATGTTCCCTAGTATGAACACTAGAGGGCGTAGATAGTCTTGTTTTAAACCCTGACTGTCCAGCCTCTCCACTTTTCCAGCTCTTCTCTAAATGCATGACATGTCTATTAATACATAACCCTAACACTGACCCCCCACATGGAAATGCTTCAACAGAGGCTTGAACTTCGGGGCTTTCTATTGCGTAACACTTGTGTTTCTGTATCTGGTGCGGCGGACGGTGTGCGGATGTGAATACAGATGCAACGTCTGTGACATTGGGGGAGAAAAAAAAAAATCACAAGCTGATGTGCGGTCAATCTATCAAAGTACAACAATGCGTTGGGTTTTCACACCATACAGCACAGTTAACCAGCTCTTTCCTTTTCTCACCACACAATGCGCCAAACAGGGAATTCACCCCTCTTCTTCAGCAATGGGAACTATAAACACAAAACAATATGTCCTTGAGTTATCTAGAGGTAATTATGGCCCCTTTTGTTTGTGGCTTGCATGTTAAATGACTATTAAAACGTTATTAAGGAGGAATCAAAGAAGCTGGTGAGGAAGGTATCATTCAGAGTATGTTGTGACCTGTAAGTGTGGGGAACAATAAATCTTCCAGCACCGGAAGTGTTTGTTTCCTATGGGGGGCTTTATACAACACGCAACGTGGGGATATTACTCTCTGGGCAACACTTCACAGCTTTTTGTTTGGACCACCTGTGCTGTGTTTAGGGACTGAAGGAACAACCTCACTGCACACACACATACTAACACACACACACACACACAGGCTGCAGGTGCATGGTGAGTGTTATTGAGTGTGTCCTGGTTACTAACAGCCGTTTCTCTTCGCGCTCCCCTTCTTCTGGTTTTCCATCAGCCCTTGTTTTCTTCCCAGGGCTTGGCGGATGCTTGTGCGCGGCCCTGTTGGGGTCCCCAGACATTGCATCCTGCCTGCAGAAAGGGTCATAAGTGGCCCCACAGGATAACCTGAACAACGGTGGGAAAGAAAGGGAGCGTGGGTCTCCTTTACTGGACGCGGCCCTCGGCCAAAAGCGAACGCGCTGCCAACGGGTGCTTGGGTTCCCGTCGTTGATGTGAGTGTGCACTGCGTGTGACTGAAAAATGCCTCTACATGTGCTTAAAGGGCGTGCGGTAGGTTTCTGTGTTGGAGCGTGTGCTCAGACTGGACATTCCATAGATAAAAAACAGGTTATAAAGTGAAATATTTACTGCACAGTGGGTGCTTAGTCAGTGTTTGTCAAAGCTTTGATTAACTCTCTCTCACACACACACACACACACACACACACACACACACGCACGCACGCATGAATCAACACACTCAATTTTGATCCCCCTCTACATCACAAGAGGCCCCTCTTTGACTTCCTGCCTGTGTGGGAACCATTTCTATCCCCTGTCACACATGGAGTGAGAGAAGGTCTCGCTCCTGCATTCGACTTAAAAAGACAAAGTGATTGTCAATAAACAGGGAACAATTGAACTCCCCCATGCATTCAACAGGCACTTCTGCCGTTCCTCTGGGACCTTCATGAGTTTTCTGAGAGCTTCGCGTTTCCTATCGTTTTTTTTTTTTTTGTCAGCACAGTCATCAAGCACACATGGCGAAACTGCATTGTGTCTTTATTTGTGGGTTTGATGGCGGTGCTTCCTGCATATTTAAAGGCATTTTAGTGCATGTGCATACAGATTTAAATCAAAATGCATTTATTCTATTACGCATTCTTCCTAGCCTTAAACGATAATTGAAACAACCCGTTACTATGATGTTTTAAGTACTCTAAACTACATTTTCTCCAAGTACCTGTCACGCTGTTGGTTGACCAGACACATCTGCATTTGGGGGCGAGTCTGTGCAGCTGTTCCAGAGGCAAGTTACCCTGAGGTAAACATGGCTGCGGGAAAGCCCCTTATTATTGTGCTCCGGATGACGTTCCTCACTCCTTCAGTGTTTAGCATGGAAATAACTCTGTGCCAGCAAGCAGGTGCTTCCTTAAAAAAAAAAAAAAAAAAAAGATTCTGTGCTTTTCCATAAGATTTGAGCATTGGTTTCATCTCAACGGCACAAACAGTAATGCAGCATTATTATATGAAAGTGGTTATGGTAAATGTTGTTTACAGAAACAATGTCATTGTATTTCATTTAGAAACATTAAAAATGTCTCTCACTCTTATGTCACATGACCCTACCCACATTAATGTGGTCAGCCAGCATCATGAGCCTGCAGATAAAGCGGTTTACATGATCCTGCTGATTTAGAAATTCACTTTCTTACTGTGTTACTGCACTAACTTTTAATTTAGCAATCTCTAACAAATGAGACCAAATACAGAAAGTACAAAAGTGTTTTTCCACTTCATTTGTTTGACCTCTTCTAAAGACTGCCATGGTTGATTGGCAGAACAACTTCTACCTTTTCTTTATTCTTATTTACACATTGAGTTCAGGGATGTATTATTCCCAACATGGCTCCACCCACCTTCAACATGAGCAGAGGTGCCATGTTATTTGAAGTGGATATGCAGTCCTTTAAATGCAAAGTGTCTTTGATTTAGTCATATTTCTGAAAAATTCTTTTTAAGCTTTTCTTTGTTTTTTTAGCCACAAGGGGGCAGAAGAAACCCAATCAAGCTTGTTAAATAAAAAAGCCCCCCACAAGTTTTCAGCTGGTCAAGTTAAACGTCCAGCAGACATGGAGCGATATTAGCATCCCGTTTGAGTTGTTTGAGTTTCTCCAAGGTGATGAATATACAGTCTCCATCCACTTCTAACAGAAATATCTTGGTGTTATAGCTCCTATTAAACTAAAATTAAAGAATGTACACCAAAACTTTTAAATTAAATATGATACCCATACTCTATATAAAAAATAAATCAATAAATGATATATCTATATCACATGACAAGAATACAAGCAGGCAGTAAAGGGCTTTAGAGAATGCGTGTTGAGGCATGTTCGTGTCTCAATGCTCCAGGAGAGTGACCTGCCCCTCTGTGGTGTTATGCAGCCAATCACCAGTCAGAGTGACACCAATTATGTGTGTCACATGACCACGAGAGAGTGCAAATGGAAACTCTGAGAGAGGAACATCCATCAGCTCCGTCTCATGGCGCTCACAGTAGAAGGGGAGAGAATGGAGTCTCACCAGAGTGTCTCAAGCCCTCATCCACAGGAGCTGATTAGATTATTTGAAATCACGGTATGCTCTGTGATTATGATAGATCGATCATTTTGATTTTTTTAAGTAGTGTTAATATTGACACAATGATAATGATATATTTATGTTGTCCTAACTTAGTAGTCAGCTTATAAACTCAATAAATAAATCATTATTTTTTATGATTTTAGATATTATTTTCCTGCGTTACATGCACAGTGACACCTTTTCATCAGAGTAAAAAAAACACAAAAAAATTGAAATACCTTTTTTTTTATTTGAGACAATAAATACAGTACATTCATCAGAGGTAATCACCTCTGTACCACAAAGAATAGTGTATTTTCTTACTGATAAACACCGTTGGATTGTCTACAGACATTTAAAGCTATAACGCAGTTACTGATTGTGCAGACGCTGACACTGATAATAATCATCATCCAGTATTGGTGTTTGAATCCAGCGCTAAAATACTGCACAATAAGTCAAACATTCAAAATGAATAGTATCAGCATTTTTCTGGCTTTCCAGAAATATGATCTAGAAAAATTACAACTTTAAGTTTTAACTTGTGAACCAAAAGGATTAAATACATTCAGACTGGCTTATTCCTGCAAATAACTGTTGAGCAGCAAAATTGGTATACATAAACTAAAGTGTATGTCCATAAGTCCCATTTAATTTTGCATTAAAACTGTGCAAATTTGCTACAAATATACAGTATGATATTTACATTCAAGTTTTTACGGTGCCTTTTACATGCAACTGCATGATCAGAGGTTGTGCATGTTTTCAGTTGCAGCATTAGAAATGCTGGAACAAAGTGCTTGTTTTTCTTTAGTGCTTATATAAGTTCTTCTACTTAAAGTCAAGTTGCAAAATAAATCAAATAAATAGCATTTGCTTTCTTCACTTTACAGTTCAGTTCCCCGACTCTTTGCGGAGTCACAGTTCACTTACAGTGACGTATTTTTCGAGGTCTTTGACTCGAGGCTTGTATCTTCTTGGCTGTTGACTTCAGTCTCAGAATCTTCAGCATCAGCGTAAGCTCCATCCTCAGATTCCACATTGATCCGAGTATCGAGTGGGATTAATTGTGTTTTCTCGGCCGTTCCTGTATCCGCCACCTGATGATCCGTCTCGCTCAGACCGGACTCTTGCTCCCCACAGTCAGTTTCATCCTCTGGTTCGTCTGAATCCTCCTCGGCTTCGTCTTCTCCGTCAGCTGAATCTCCCTGGTTCCCTCTCCAGTCTTCAACGGCCGTCTCCGCTTCCTCCTCCACTTTGAGGTCTTCGTCCTTATCCTGTATTACGGTTGTTCCTTCTTCCTCATTCTCTTCATCTCCTCCCGCTGGTGTGTTGTCTCCTTGGTGTGCTGATGATTCCTCTGTGTCCTCATCAGGCTTGAGCTCCACAACATCATCAGGCCCGACTGTTTCATCGTTTGTCTCGCTGACAGCGGCTTCTTGATGCTCTTCGGTGGTCTCGCTTTCTTTTTCTCCTTCCATGTTATCTGCTGCAGGTTCATCCTCTGTGTTGTCTCCGACCTCCTCTCCTGCAGATGCACCTTCTGCTTCACACTCCTCTCCACCATCGCTTCCACCCGATTCTTCTTCCGCCGTTCCACGTTCTTCCACCTCGTCTCCGGTTGTCACGGCCTCTGTGCAATCTCCGCCTGTCGCTCCGGACTCCTTAGCGCTTTCCTCCCCATCATTTCCAGCCTCTTCTGATTCCTCTCCAGTTGTTTCACCTTGTTCCACTTCCTCATTGGGGGATTTATTATTGTCCTCCTCATCTTTTCCTTCTTCTTGAACATCTTGAGCATCATTTTCTGCTATTTGCTCGGATGTTTCAGAGTCATGGAGCCCCTCAGCTTCAACACGTTCTGCCTCACTTAAAGTCTCATTTTCATCCGTAGCCTCTTCATCTCCTCCTGCATCTTCACCGTCTCCTGCATCTTCACCGTCTCCTGCATCTTCACCGTCTCCTGCATCTTCACCTTCTCCTGCGCTCTCATCCACAGTCTCATTATCGGCCTTGATTTCTGAATGCTCCTCTCCGGATTCGTTCTCGTCCATAACCTTTGAAGACTCCTCATCTCCGGCAGTCTGATTGGCATCTGGCGTCGTGTCATTTACCGACTCACTTTCACCTGTGGCCGATTCATCGCTCTCTTCCTCTGATTCTCTTTCAGCTTTGGAGCTTTCCTCTACTGCAGATTCAGGATCAGCTTCCATACTATCATCCTTTTCTACAAGTTCTGTGCCTTCCTCCACCTCCTCTTCACCAGATGCATCATCGACTTTACTGATTTCTTCTTCGCCCGATGTTTCTTTTATCTCGGCCGTCTCCTCCTCGACGTCATCCTCATCTATTGTTGCAGCCTCATCTTCTGCTTCGGATGCTTCTTTTAACAGTTCGTCAGCTTCGGTTGCGTTCTCCTCTGTAATCTCATCATCGTTTGTGGTGGCATCCATGTCTTCTCCAGAAGCATCTTCAGCAGCATTTTCATCCACATCTTCAGATGTCCCCGCCTCCTCTTTGTCCGATTCATGTTCGCTTGTAGCAGAGACATCTTCCTCTTCAGCCGCTTCTTCTTTTGCGTCTTCTTCAGCAATCTCATCTTCACTCGCTGCTTTCTCAGCTGTTTCCTTCTCGTCCAACTCTGCAGCTGCATTGTCAGATTCATGTTCAGTCGTGGCTTCGACATCCGCCTGCTCCGCTGCGCTGTTGTCTTCAGCTTCACTCGTGACGTTCACAGATCTTTCGTCTTCGGCTGTCGTTGCTTCGTCATTGTCTCCGGTTTCATCTTCATCACTCGTGCCTGCCTCATTCTCAGAGTCATTTTCGGTCGTTGCCGCCACAGCCGTCTCTTCGGCTTCGGCTTCATCGTCAACTGTCTGTTCCTTTGACTCATCTTCACTTACGACATCCGTCTCCTTTTCTGTAGCAGTCTCGTCAGCTGTTACTGCTTCAGCTGACAATTCATCATCCTCCTCCGCAGTGTCACCTTCATGTGTCGTCGCATCTTCTGCTGCATCCTCATCGCTGGTGGCAGCAGTCTCTGCTCCATCATCGACCACGGATGCAGCTACAACAGAAGTCTGTTCTTCTGCGATTTCATCTTCTTTGGGTGCATCTTCACTTGCGATCCCCTTTTCAACGGCCATCTCCTCTTCGGCTTCTGCTTCTTTTGACGATTCACCAGCTATGTCATCGTTCTCCTCCGCTGACTCATCCACACTCGTGGCAGAAATCTCTTCTTCACCGGCTGTCCCTTCTTCTTCAGCATCATCTTTGTCAGATTCGTGTTCAGTTGTGGCCACACCATCCGCCTCTTCCTCATTTTCATCCTCAGCCGAGGTGGCTTCAGCAGCCTCCTCCTTTAATTGGTCCTCGCTCGTTACGGCAACATCCTTTTCAGCAACGAGCTCATTTTCAGTTTCTGTTTCTACAGCCGACTCCTTTGACAGCTCATCACCCATTGCATCATTCTCCTCTGCAGGGTTATCTTCATCTGTAGTAGCAGCTAAACTCTCTGCAGAGTCGTCATCATCATCAGTTGCAGCAGTCTCTTCCTCTTCCCCTGCTACCACAGCCTCCTCATGTTCGGATTCATGTTCAGTTGTGTCTTCCACATCTTCCTCTGCATTTTCATCTTCAGCTGAGGTGGCTTCAGCAGCTTCCTCCTTCAGTTCGTCCTCACTTGTAACAGCAACCTCCTTTTCGGTGGTAGCCAGAACGTCTTCATCCACACTTTCTTCACCCTCGGATTCATCCTCAGGTGCAGCTGCAGCAGCAGTCTCCTCTGCTGCAAGTTCATCTTCCTTTGATTCCTCTTCATTTGTGGTTTCTTCCTCCACAGCCATCTCATCTTCGGTTTCTGCTCCTACAGTCGGCTCCTCTGACAGTTCATCAACCGTTGCATCCTTCTCCTCTGCACTTTCATCTTCATTTGTGGCTTCATCTAAACTCTCTGCAGAATCATCATCACCGGTGGCAGCCGTCTCTTCCACGTCTTCCATTGCCCCTGCTACCACAGCCTCCTCATGTTCAGATTCATGTTCAGTTGTGTCTTCCACATCTTCCTCTGCATCTTCCTCTTCAGCTGAGGTGGCTTCAGCAGCCTCCTCCTTCAGGTCGTCCTCACTTGTAACAGCAACCTCCTTTTCAACGACTGCGTCATCTTCATCAACTGCATCATTTTCCTCTGTCATTTCTAGCACGTCTTCCGTTGCATTTTCATCTTCAGCAACTTCCCCCGCCAATTCATCTGCATCCACAGCAGCAATCTCCTCGTCATCTTTGACTGTCCCTTCTTCCTCAGCCTCATCCATGTCAGATTCATGTTCACTTGTGACCCCCACAGCGACCTCTTCTGCATTTTCATCTTCAGCTGCCTCCTCCTTCAGTTCGTCCTCACTCGTAACGGCAACCTCCTTTTGAACAACAAGCTCATCTTCAGTTGCCCCTTCGTCAGCTGCCTCTTTTGATGAGTCATCGTTCTCCTCTGCAGACTCATCTGGACTTGTGGCGGGAACCTCGTCATCATTATCAACCACCCCTGCTTTCACATCGTCTTCTCTGTCAGATTCACCTTCAGTTGCAGGAGCCACATCGTCCTCTTCTCCTGCACTTTCAGCAGGCGCTTCCTTGCCTATTTTCTCATTATTGTCTACAGGAGAGACTTCTACTATGTCTTCAGCAACACTCAGTTCACTGGATTCTTTTAGGGTATCTACTTCTTCTGCTCCATCGTTTTCAGACTCATTTTCGTCTTCGGTGTCGTGGCGTCCTTCCACCTCTCTTACAGCTTTGGCGATAACACCTTCCACACACGTTTCCGCCGCTTTTGTTTCACTGTCTTTTTCACAGTGAGATGTGCATTCCGTTGCCGCCGTGGTAGCAGGGTCGTCATTTTTCATCATCAGAATCCGTTTCAGGTCAAAGGCCATGACAACGGGTGCTACGTTCATAGCTTCTGCAGGAAGCGGTGGCCTGGAAGCCATCTTCTTCTGAATGCATGTCTCGCATGGACAGTGTTCGTCATCGTTTTCACTGCGCTGGTCGCTGTAGGAAGTGCCTGTCGCTGAATCGTCACTTTTGTCTGCTTGCAGATCGACTGACTGTTGGAACATGATCTTCATCCTCCGTCGCCTCTCTTCCGTCTGCGCGGTGGACGTGCGGGACATCGCCTCTTTGGGAGGTCTCGGTTTGCCAGCTTGACCTTGAATCTTCCTCAGTTCCCTGTTTATACTCGTTTGGATTCTCTTTTGGACCTCGGTTTTGAGTTCACTTATCATCATGTCGAGCTGCTCATTGTTATCCAAGTTCCATCTGACTTTGAACTCTCTCATTGCATTGATATAATGTGCCATGAACTGCTTTTCTATTTTAGTCAATAAACTTAAAACCCAAACGGGGTCGGGATTTTGAGACGGTGTTTTGCTGTCATTTCCTGAACTCTTGCCCGAGGATGGCGGCGTTTCGGGTAGTTCCCTCAGACTGTCTTCACTTCTAATTGTCTCATCCGTTGCCGGATCGTCTTCTTTCTGTTTTTCCTCGTCGGTTGCTTCGACTTCTTTCTCGGCCATCCACTGAACTTCTACTTCCTCTTCCTCTTCACAGACTTCTTGCAATTTCCGTAACGTATCACCGCTCGTGTGTGGCTGCGTTGCATTAGCGTTGGCACCATCGCTGCTGTTCCCGGAGCCCGTGGAGCCGCTGTTGACGTCCACACCGGAGGACGACGTGTGATTGAATTCATCATCCAGAGAATGCCGATGATCCTTCTTCAACGTGTGTTCCTTTTCCGGAGGATCGCAAAGCCAAAGGGATCGAAGAATACTCATGAGCTCTTGGTATCTCGCGTCCTTTTCGTTAGCATTTTCGGGATTATGGTCTATCAACTGCAGCTTCACAAGGCAATCCAGAAAACCTTGAGCTGAAGTGCTTAGTTTACGTCCGCTCACCGGGGAAATTTCTGGTAAACTGTTACATCTGTCGAGCTTTGGATTTAAAAGAACCTTCATCACATGCACGGAAGAGTTGAATATTGTCGATGCGTCGTCTCTCCGAGCGCAGGCGTCGTCTACATTTGCATCCGTGCTGGTTTGGCCGTCACCGTTGGGGACGCTGCTCACAGCAGCTCCTTCATTTGTGTCTTTTGTTTTCTCTGCGTCGTCGTTTCCGTTCTCCTGCATTCTGTTAATTTCCTCGTTCACGTGGTCATTTTTTTGTGCGTCGCAGCCTTCGTTAAATTCCTCCATGTCGTAGATACACGTATCGCCGTCTGCCGGCATGGAATTCAGCCAATCGTTCACCACCTCGGCAGGCGACGCGTTCGGAAGGCTGGATGGAATCAGCTCATACTCATCAGCAGTTGTGCTCTTGTGTCTGCGTCGGCTGCTTTTGTCACTTTTGCTATCCGGAACTTCCATTGGACCGTTTGTCATCCGCTTCGAAGGACTGGATGTGGGCTTGTCGTCGGGGTTCACAACTTCCCCCACAGTTATCGGAGAAACGCTGGCCTTCTCGGCGGGAACGTTTACATCGTCTGATAAAATATCAGCGACTTTGGATTTTCGAGATTTCACAGAGCGATTTGACTTGACGGTTAAGGAACTTTTTGGCCGCCCTTCGCTTTTCGCTTCTTTAACATCCGATGCCGCTGACTTGTTTGAACGCATCGAACACGCAGACTTTGATGACGTGGGTGTAAGCACTCTGTCTTCAATTTCCTCGACTGTCAGAGCCGGGATTTCGGTAGTTCTTAACATTTCAGATCGATGGGATTTCACAGACACAGGGCTAAGTGTTCGCTTTTCATCCATTTGATGGATATGTTCGTCAACAGGAAAATCAAATGCTTTCGATTTCTTTGATCTCACTGATATATTTGACTTTGTTGACACGGCACTTGGAGCTCTCTCAGATTTCACTGACCTTGCAGCCATTTCCGATGCGTTGGACTTGTTGGACGTGCTTCTTGTGGAGACATTTGCTGATGAAATACTTGTATTCGTCTCTGTTTGATCTACATCCTCGGCATGTGTTTCAGCTGTTTGTTGTGAAACGTTTGATTTCCTTGACCTCAGAGATAGATCTGACTTTAACGATTTCACTGACATGGCACTTGGGGTTCTCTCTTCATTTTCTTCACAATCGGCCATGTTTTCTTCTGCTTCAGCGGTTGATTTATTTTCAGCTTCATTCCCACCCTCATCTGTGTTTTTCTTTGATACTGCTGAAGTATTTGACTTTCTTGATTTCGCTGATTTGATGGAGGTACTGCTTGGAGCTAGCTCCGTAGCCTCCTCATGATTACCTTCCCCTTGAGTATGAGAGGCTTTTGATCGCATTGATTTGGCAGACCTGGTCTGATTTAGCTGACACCGTGCTTGCTGGTCTCTGTGCAGTTTCCTCATCATTTGACGTGTTTTCTTCTGAAGGAACCTTGCTGACCTTTGACTTGCTCGATTTTACGGACATGGCCGACTGTGTGGATTTGGCTGACATTGCGCTGTGTGCTCTCTCTTGAGCTACCTCTTCACCATCCCCTTCATCTGAAATTCCCGTCATAACTTCAGAAGCATTTGATTTCGTAGATTCCGCTGCTTCAGCCAGAACATCAGAACATTTTGAACTTTTAGATTTGGTAGAATCTGGGCTGGGGGCAGCAGAGACCTCCGACTTATGTGATAGTGCAGAAATAGTTGACTTTGCAGACATTGCACTCTCTGCTCTGTCTGCAGTTTCTTCCTCATCGTCGCTCCCCTCAGGAGTGTTAGTATCAGGAGGAACTTTAGAAGCATTTGATTTCATAGATACTGTTGAAGCATGTGACTTAGAAACATTTGACTTCCCTGACTTTGCTGATCTGACTGATATGTTGCTTGGAGTTCTCTCCGTGTGTTCCTTGTGATCAGATATGTTCTCTTCAGCAGGACCATCCGGTCCTTTTGACTTCGCAGATTTGACAGAAATGGATGACTTTGCAGTTTTGGCTGACATGGCACTCTGTCCTCTCTCTTGAGATTCCTCTTCATCATCTCCTGCAACAGGAGTGCCAGTAGTTTTGACAGACTGAACGTCAGAAGCTTTAGATTTTTTAGATTTTGTAGAAGTATGTGACTTTGCTGATTTAGCTGACAAAGCACTTGGAGCTCTCTGTGCAGACAGAATAGATATTTCAGAAAAGTGTGACTGCAGTGATTTGGCTGACATGCTGCTTGCTGATCTTTCTTCGGTTTCTTCTTTGTCAGAATTGTCTTCAGCTGCAATGTGAGCAGAACATTTGGACCTATTTGATCTCAAGGACATATTTGATTTAACTGACTGGACAGACATTGAACTCATCGCTCTCCCTTCATTCTCTCCTTCAACAACTCTTTCCTCAGTACTGTCAGTACCATCTTCCAAGGGAATTTCAGACACTTTGGATCTTCTAGATGTTGCTGAAGTATTTGACTTGACTGATTTTGCTGATCTGACTGATATATTGCTTGGAGCTCTCTCCGTGTCTTCCTCATGATCAGATATGTTCTCTTCGGCAGGACCATCCGGTCCTTTTGACTTAGCAGATTTGACAGAAATGGCTGACTTTGCAGTTTTGGCTGACATGGCACTCTCTGCTCTCTCTTGAGCTTCCTCTTCATCATCTCCTACATCAGGAGTGCCAGTACTTTTGACAGACTGAACGTCAGAAGCTTTTGATTTTTTAGATTTTGTAGAAGCATGTGACTTTGCTGATTTAGCTGACAAAGCACTTGAAGCTCTTTCTGCAGACTTTATAGAGATTTCAGAAAAGTGGGACTGGATTGATTTGGCTGACATGCTGCTTGCTGATCTTTCGTCAGTTTGTTCTTCATCAGGTTTCTCTGAACTTTTGTCGGCTGGAATGTGACTAGAACATTTGGACCTATTTGATCTCGAGGACATATTTGATTTAACTGACTGGACAGACATTGAACTAATTGTTCTCCCTTCACTCTCCCCTTCAACAACTCTTTCCTCAGGATTGTCATCACCTTCTCCCAGGGGAACTTCAGACACTTTGGATCTTCTAGATCCTGCAGACACATTTGATTTGGCTGACTTTGCTGATCTGACTGATATGTTGCTTGGAGCTCTCTCCATGTGTTCCTCGTCATCAGATATGTTTTCTTCAGCAGGACCATCCCGTCCATTTGACTTAGCAGATTTGAAAGAAATGGTTGACTTTTCAGTTTTGGCTGACACAGCACTCTCTGCTCTCTCTTGAGCTTCCTCTTCTTCATCTCCTTCATCAGGAGGGCCAGTTTTACAAGACTGCACTTCAGAAGCTTTAGATTTTTTTGATTTTGTAGAAGTATGTGACTTTGCTGATTTAGCTGACAAAGCACTCGGAGTTCTTTCTGCAGACTTTATAGAGATTTCAGAAAAGTGGGACTGCACTGATTTGGCTGACATGCTGCTTGCTGATCTTTCGTAGGTTTCTTCTTTGTCAGAATTGTCTTCAGCTGGAGCCTGAGCTGAACATTTGGACCTATTTGATCTTGCAGAAATACTTGATTTAACCGACTGGACAGACATTGGACTAATCGCTCTCCCTTCACTCTCCCCTTCAACAACTCGTTCCTCTGGATCGTCACAACCGTCTTCCAAGGGAACTTCAGACACTTTGGATCTTCTAGATGTTGCAGAAACATTTGATTTTGCAGATCTGACTGATATATTGCTTGAAGCTCTCTCTACAGACTTTAAAGACATTTCAGAAACATGTGACTGGACTGATTTGGCTGACATGCTGCTTGTTGGTCTTTCTTCAGTTTGCTCTTTGTCTGAATTGTCTTCAGCTGGAATGTGAGCAGAACATTTGGACCTATTTGATCTTGAGGAAATATTTGATTTTGCAGATCTGACTGATATGTTGCTTGGAGCTCTCTCCCTGTGTTCCTCATGATCAGATACGTTCTCTTCAGCAGAACCATCCGGTCCTTTTGACTTCGCAGATTTGACAGAAATGGACGACTTTTCAGTTTTGGCTGACATGGCACTCTCTGCTCTCTCTTGAGCTTCCTCTTCATCATCTCCTACATCAGGAGTGCCAGTACTTTTGACAGACTGAACGTCAGAAGCTTTTGATTTTTTAGATTTTGTAGAAGCATGTGACTTTGCTGATTTAGCTGACAAAGCACTTGAAGCTCTTTGTGAAGACTTTATAGATATTTCAGAAACATGGGACTGGACTGAGTTGGCTGACATGCTGCTTGTTGATCTTTCTTCAGTTTCTTCTTTGTCATGTTCTTCATCGGGTATCTCAGAGCTTTCTTTGGCTTGAAAGTGAACAGAGCACTTGGACCTATTTGTTCTTGCAGAAATATTTGATTTAACGGACTGGACGGACATTGAACTCTTCGCTCTCCCTTCATTCTCTCCTTCAACAACTCTTTCCTCAGTACTGTCAGTACCATCTTCCAAGGGAATTTCAGACACTTTGGATCTTCTAGATGTTGCTGAAGTATTTGACTTGACTGATTTTGCTGATCTGACTGATATATTGCTTGGAGCTCTCTCCGTGTCTTCCTCATGATCAGATATGTTCTCTTCGGCAGGACCATCCGGTCCTTTTGACTTAGCAGATTTGACAGAAATGGCTGACTTTTCAGTTTTGGCTGACATGGCACTCTCTGCTCTCTCTTGAGCTTCCTCTTCATCATCTCCTACATCAGGAGTGCCAGTACTTTTGACAGACTGAACGTCAGAAGCTTTTGATTTTTTAGATTTTGTAGAAGTATGTGACTTTGCTGATTTAGCTGACAAAGCACTTGAAGCTCTTTGTGAAGACTTTATAGATATTTCAGAAACATGGGACTGGACTGATTTGGCTGACATGCTGCTTGTTGATCTTTCTTCATTTTCTTCTTTGTCATTTTCTTCATCGGGTATCTCAGAGCTTTCTTCGGCTCGAAAGTGAACAGAGCACTTGGACCTATTTGTTCTTGCAGAAATATTTGATTTAACGGACTGGACGGACATTGAACTCATTGCTCTCCCTTCACTCTCCCCTTCAACAACTCTTTCCTCAGGATTGTCAGCATCACCTCCCAAGGGAACTTCAGACACTTTGGATCTTTTAGATGTTGCAGAAACATTTGACTTTGCTGATTTTCCTGACCTGACTGATAGATTGCTTGGGGCTCTCTCTGTAGACTTTATGGAGATTTCAGAGCCATGATTTACTGATTTAGCCGACATGCTGCTTGCTGATCTTTCTTCAGATTGCTCTTCGTCATTTTTGGCCTCAGAGGTCTCGGAGCTTTCTTCGGCTGGAAGATGAGTGGAACATTTTGACTTATTTGATCTTGCAGAAATGCTTGACTCAATCGACTGCACTGACATTGAGGTCATTGATCTCCCTTCAGTCTCCTCTTCGACGCCATTATCTTCTGAAGCATCACCACAGTTTTCAGAAGGAATTGCAGAACCTCTTGATTTCTCAGATATTGCCGAAGCATTTGACTTTGCAGATTTAGCAGACGTCGTGGACATATTGCTTGGAGCCCTTGCTCCATATTTAGACGTATTAGATTTGGCAGAAATATGTGACTGCGTTGATTTGGCTGATTTGACTGATACATTTGACTGTGCTGACTTCACTGACAGTGCACTAGGTCCTCTCTCTTCGTCACATTCAGTAACAGTCTCTCTATCTGAACCATCACAGCATTTAGACTTACTGGATCTTGCCAAAGTGTTGGACTTGCTGGATTTTTCGGACATGCAGCTCGGCGCTCTCTCGCTGATTTCCTCTTCAGCATCTCCTTCATGGCAAATATCACCATTATGCTCGGAAAGAACCTGAGAAGTCTTTGATTTCCTAGAAACTGCCGAGGCATTTGACTTTGCAGATTTTGCTGACATTGCACTCTGTGCCCTTTCTGAAATGGCCTCGCCTTTGTCGTTTTCCTCAGACTTATCTTCAGAGACTTGTGATTTTTCAGACATTGCACTGGATGCTCTCACTTCGGCATCATCATCTTTGGTTTTCTCTCCATCATTTCCGTCCTCCTGGTCATCATCACTTCCTTCATGAGGAACTTCAGATGTTTTAGATCGGACAGATTTTGTAGAAATATTTGACTTCGCCGACTTTGCTGACTTGACGGATATTGTGCTTTGTGGTCTCCCTTCATTTTCCTCTTCAGCGTTAGACTCAGCTGACATAGCACTGGTTGCTCTCGCTGTCGGTTCTTCCACATTTATTTCTTTGCAACCTTTTGACTTTCTAGATGCTGCAGATACATTTGACTTGACAGACCTAGCTGACATCGCACTCGATGCTCTTTCAAGATTTTCTTCAGGTGGTAGATCAGACACTATTGCTTGTTCAGATCTTCCTGAGTTCCTGGACCTCACGGATGCATTTGACCTTATGGATTTTGCAGACATGGAACTTTGAGCTCTATCCACATTTTGTGATACCTCCTCCTCACTTTCAGCTTTATTTGACAAAGCACTAGGTGATCTGGCGTCAGCATCTTGCACTTCCTCCGCATTCTCAATCTCAGATGTTTCACACTTTGAGGATTTTTCTGAAAGAGCACTAGATGCTCTCTCCTGAATATCTTCCTGAGCATTTTCTTCGTCTTGAAGCTTCGATGCTTTTGAACGTGCGGATGCACTTGATTTGGTTGACATTACACTTGGCACTCTCTCTTGATGTTCCCCTGCTGCTTCAACTCTCTCCTCTTCCTCGACATTTTCATCAACATGCTCCTCTGATTTCTGCTGTTCAGCTGCCACTTCTGACTTCTCTGACATTTCGGATTTAGAGGATTCAACAGACTCACTTCTTGATGGTTCCTCCTCTGTTTCTCTGTCATCGTGTGCTTGTATTTCCACTGCTGTGATAACTAAATCTGTGGGTTTTGATTCTGTTGAGGCATTTGAATGAACTGACATGGCACTTTTGGATCTTGTTTCCTCTATATCTTCAGACGCTGTGTTCTGTATGTCTTCGGATTCATTCGATCTGCGAGAGATATTTGATTTAACAGACATGGCACTTGATTGATCTCTCTGTATCCCACCTTCCTCTTCAGTCTGGGCCTTGATTTGTCCGCAGTTACAAGGGTTCAGCTTTTGGGATTTTCTTGACTTGCTTGAGTGCCCAGAAGCTTCGGATGTTCTAGCCGTAGGGCTCAGTGATGAATGCCGTATAGGTGTCACTTCCCTTTCAGGTTTACTATTTTGAGAAGATGCTCTTGAAGCACTCATTAGGATGTCATCCTCATTATTTTGATCTTCCTCGAGCTCTGTTGATGCCCCAGAGGAAGCGCTAGGTTCGGTTTGTCCCATTTCCTCTGATATTTGAGCAATTGCGTCATCAAACTGATCATTTGGCGAAGCATCGACACACACCTCACAGTTGTCCGGCGTGGAGGATTTCACCTTGCACTTTGGTGAGCAAGTAGCGCTCCTGATGATGCAGTACTCTACAATTTCAGCTGCCTCAACGGTCTGCTCCATGCAGGTTTCCCTCTCCACCACTTGCTCCTTTGAATCTTCGCTCGTTTGCCTTTCGACTACTCTCTTCCTGGAGACCACCGTGTGCGAGGACGCGCTTGAGCTGGAAGTTCGAATCCGGCGAGTCTCTCCGCGTGTTCCTTTGACGTGTTTCCAGGTGTCGTAATCCTGGCAGTGACTGCAACAGTGAGGACAATGAGGCTCCTCTGTGTGGCGCCTCGTGATGTAAGCCTCATCTTGCTCACCGCCAGAGACGTTTTCAGATCCTGAACAGCTTCTATCACTAACCTGTGCAAAACAGGGCGCTTCTGGGAATTCAGAGGTCCCACTTGTTGTCTTTCTTACCTGTGTCGACCAGTGCAGTGTTTCATCATTCTGCAGCCGGAAGCACACTTTCATTTCCATAGACAGGCTGCCATCTTTATTAACACGCACTCGTTTCTCTATATCATCATCTCTCATGCCGTCCACGTTATCTGGAGACTCGGTTCCGTCTGGTAGCGACTTGTCAGACGACACCGATTGTCCGGCAGCTCTACTGTCAGATTCTGGTTGTGGATTGACACTTTTCTTTGTTGGAAGTTCTTCAGGCACAAAAAAGACAAAAGAAATAAAATAGATGACAAAACTCATTTTGTGCAGTTCAATTATACTTGATATAACCGGTCCACCAAAAATCAAACACACAAATAATGTAATTATAAAAACCTAATTCAGAAATAAAGTCTTTGATGATGAACTGTTCCTCCTACCGTCATGTCCTTCGGTCCAGACATTGGAGCGTGACCTCATGCTCAGCTTCGGTAATTTGTCATCAGATGTTTTCCAAAGATTCTCCCCGATGGAGTGGTGAGAGGGCTCACGTCCCACACAGATGAGCATGCTGGGGCACTGCATGAGACCCTGAATATTGTTGATCTGAAACCGAAAAACAGAAAGTATTAGTTTTTTGGAACCGTTTGGACTAAATGCAGGGACATAATACATTTCTGTCTGAAAATGAAGGGTTAGGGTTTTTTCTTTTGGCTATCAGTCCTTGTTAGCCTTTCTAACTTTGTGTAGGTGTGAGCAAATTGAATGCAGAAGACTTCAGTAAGTAAAATAACATGCAATTGGGTGGACATTTGTAACCTTGAGTGCATATTTATGAGCCTGTAGTCACAGAGGATGCAGTGCTGGTGCTTTGTAATAGCTCTCAAGATTTAAGCTCCTCCTCCTCAAGTATAGGTTTTATGCTTTTAATATTGTATTAAAAGTGTCCAGTAACGTTATTTTACAGCTGAATGCTGTCACACTCTGCAAGAGAAGGCTGTGAGTCAAGCTGTGAGTCAAAGACAAGATAAATATCCTAATCCAGGATGATCTCATTGAAACGTCACAATGACGGTGCGTTTTTGCAAAGGGGAGCTGCCTTTGTCACTTTAGCCACGGCTAATGCTCAGTAGCATTTCAAACTTGCTGAGGAAGTAATACACTAACTTATATAGAAAAGCAGAACAGTGGGCTGTGTCTTTAATCCATTAACACAATATCATTACTTTGATTTAGTGGTTTTCTTTTGGACTTCTCCTACTCCTAAAATGCAGAATGCAACAGAAACAAGTCTTTCAAGGTGATGAACAAAAGTGAATGGCTAATCATGCAGGCTAATCATCTTCATCATCACAGTAGAGTGAATTAAAGTCTTCTGTCTTGCAGGTGATTAGCCTGAATGGCTGAATGCTAATCTTGGGGGGGAGTGTGTGCTGACCTGTTTTCCTTATCATCTCCATCTTAAGGCCTAAATTGCTGCTAGATTTTTACACAAACATTAGTATACTGCTATTCCTATCCATTCATGTAAGTCTGCTTTTGCGTTTTCATGACACTCAATTTTGAATAGTGCTGCTTCTGTTCCCCAATGACAGCTATGCAACTCAGAGAAGCGCAGACTAAAATATAGAGTTTTGTTGATGTGATTTTGCTTGCAAGCAGTCAGTTTTGATGAAAGTGCAGTTTTGTGTTTTAAATCCAATGCTGGTGAAGGCAGAGGAATGGCTTCATCCACGGTCACACGAACCCCAGGTGAAGATAATTAATTGCCACTGTGGAAGACAGGTTTCTGAGACACCTCCGGTATAAAAGTAGGGGAGTGGAGCTTCGACGTTGACCTGTTTTTCCTCTCTCAAAAATAGCTCTGATGTGACCGAGATTAATGGGGTTTGGAGAAATATCCACAATCTGATGTATGTATGTGTGAGGGAATATCCCCGTTTAATTCCCTCATGCACACACTCAAAATATTTACTGTATTTAACAGATGTTAGTTACAGCAGCCTTTCCTTCCAGATGAAATTCTAGAAATAAACTGTAGAGTTAAACACAAATGAAGCAGAATATCTGGATGGTGATGTTGAGAGCACAGGTACTTTTCTATTTCAGAAATGCTTTTGCACAGTATATTGACTCCTCCTATCATTGTAAAAAAAAAAAAATGGATGCACCTTTTAAATAATTGTATCTATTGAATTTATTTATTTATTTCCACGGCAAAGATGCAATAGATGCAAACTATAATAAAAAATAAAAAATAAATTCAAATAAGTAGCCTAATGATTTTTATATGATATGCACCTAAGCAATGTTTTTTTTAAATTGAATGTTGCCATAAAATTATCTTTATTGTGTTTGCAAAAGTTCTGTTGTAGATGACAAAAATCTCATCTTGGATTTAGTAGGGAGCCAGTCCTGTCACTAGAGGCCTCCCTTTCACTCTGGTTTTCAATCTCAGGCATGAACAACAGCAATGTTTAAAAGCACAACGATTTTCAGAGAGTAAAAAAAGCCAAATTCAACTAATAGTATACGGTTAATTTCTGAATTGGCATACTTTTCAAATCAGTAATCTACAAGAGGCGGTTTTGACAAGCACAGAAACTTCCTCTTGTAAAAAAAGATGTTTCCTGTACACATAATGGTATAAAATCTCATATATCCTCCCAAACTCTGTTATGTGAGGTGTATGCCAAGTTAAACAGAACATCAAAACCAATCTTTTCATGACCTTCCAGGTGTTTATGACCTCACCTTGTGGCCTTCCAGGGTGTACAACTTCCTGATGTGGTACTGCATGAGCTCAGAAACTTCTTCTAAGAAAAGCCCAAAGCTGTGAAGACTCCTACGGTGCAAGACGATCGTCTTCCTAAACGAAGGGTCGCTGTTCTTCACCAGCACCACCCTTTTATTGTACCTGTGATGATGAATGTGGCCTGAACGCGCCGAAGGGTGCTCTTCAGGCCGGGTCGGCCCCCTGAGAACATACGGGTGTGGGTGATGGTGGTGATGTGGTGCGTGAGTGTGATACAAAGGTTTGACCTGAGTCTCTAATGCTTCCAGGGCCTGTGCGTGTCTATACTCTGAGCAAAGGCAGCATTCTTCAGGGGGTTCGTGGTGGGCCACCATGCCATGTTGATGGATCCTGGGGAGCCGGACGGTGTGATGCTTGAAAGGGAGGGAAGGATCGTGGGCACCTTCACCGCCGACGGCGTTGAAGCACTGGAAGTTGCGTTTGTGGGAAGACATGTTGAGTGGCGGTCGCTGCTCTGGATGCTCTGTTCTCAGGTGAGCGGCGGACGAGGGCAGGTTGTCAGGGGGTCGTCATGTTTCTCCATGGCATGGCTCCCATTCATCCTGGGCCTAAAGAGAAATTAAAACAATTAAAAAAATATATGTATTGTATGTCCTTTGCATGCAGACGATGAACTTGCAGGGGCATTTTTTGCTTTTTAGCTGATATAATACCTCGGCTCTTCACTACTTAAGTCTAAATTAGTCCCAGAGCATGTTGAGGGCTGACATGAGGATCATCTGAAAAGTAAAATCCTCCAGGTGAATACTGTTCTATGTTTATCTATAGAGGTACAACTAAGTCTAAGGCAACTGGATTTACTTCTGGATATCCTAAGAGGGTCTTTGTAGACAATAATCTTGTGGGAAATAATTCTGTTGGCATTATTATTCACAGATTAGCCGACTATCATCCGATTTTACTTCAACATATACTATTTTATGTGCACTATGTTATTATATTGGTTGACACAAAACAGACAAATATAGCCAGACTAAGAATACTTCACTGTTGAGCAGCTGCTGAACTCACTGGCCAAATATCTAAATGGGGTTACGCATGACAGGGCCGTTACATACTGTATGTACAGACAGCTGAGGAGATCAGAGAGTAAATGAAGACAGGGATAATGAGGATGCAGCCACAAATAAATCCCCCAAGTGCATTTAAATAACAAGCTTAAGTTTCTGCTAGCAGTGAAAGTGGACATTACCTTGGTGATTGTCACCGTCACTGAAGAAAACACATCCTTAGCCAGCTTTTCCCACAATCAATAACGCAAGGATTACCTATAAAAAGCAGCAATATCTACAATAAGCACAACGCATTCTTACCGTGACAATACTAGGAGGTAAAGATAATTCATTGTTGCCTGATTGAAAGGGATGCGAGCCCACTACCACATTCAAATAAATATGAGTCAAATTCTGTGGGGATGAAATAGGCTAAGCTTGACTGACGCGTATAAAGAACAGGTTTTGGCTGTTGTCCTTGTTTTTGTAATTGCAATTTTTGCAAGTAAGACAGCAAGCGTTTACTCTAGTTGAGCATTTTGGCAGAGAAAATAAAAATTAATTGATTGCTGTAAATACTCTTATATGTCACGTTGCCAACCTGGGCCTTTAAGTCCTTAGCTTGAACCCACGGTAGCTACATCCATTAGCCTCCAAAGGCATTGTGATTGTCTTGTAATTTGAGTGGAATATTTTGTCCTCAGTTGACTGAATTTCAAAGAGCTTTGCTGACATTCCTCTAACTCATGTTATAATATCAACCATATAATCTGTGTCCCACAGTTTAGCGTCCCTGCATCGCCAGCTGCACTTTAATTTCTGACACTGGATGCTGACGTTGTCTGTCTGAACAAGACATAGCATTACATCCAATTGGAAATTACAAATAATGTATGGCTACTGATAGAAATGTATAAATAAAAAATATATAATTTTAGAGATGCTTTTGCAGGAAGCCAACATTACAGGTGCCATGGTAGGGTTTGTTATCATTATAAAAAAGGGTACCGAGAAGGTTTATACTCGAATGCAGATGACTCACCGTACTGTAAGTTATTTCAAAAACATGGCACAGACACAACTAGCTGCTTCTCCTCCGATTACAAATGCAAAACGTTTTTTATTTTTCTTTCTTCACCATGACCAGGAAACATTAGTGGCCTCGGCGCCCTAGAATATCGCTATTTATCCCAAAGGTGTCATGCTTGCCAACTGAGGCTCGTAAAAAAAGAAAATGAGAATCATATCCTGCATCCAGGCCAGCCTGAGTTCATCCAGTTTAACATGGATCATCGCATCCTTTCTTGCAAATAAACTACCCAACCTCACTTCAATATGAACTTAATTTGACTGTTTGACACTCGAAACTGTATTCGCATTCTTAGTTATTAGTGCCTGTTGCAAGGTATATGCACTAATGTTACTATTAACAGTATAATATTGAATGTACACAAAATAAGCCAAGCCAAATGTGCAATACTCAAATTAAGTGTGTATACTCACATGATCCACAAACAAAGAAGAGACAGACTGAAAATAAATAGTCCAAAAGCAACAGCGTGTGAGATGTAAACTCCCAAAGAAACAGCAGCTGCTATTGCGAGCAGAGGAGCGAGAAACCAGTTCAAAAGCCTCCCTCCAGAAGCGGGCCTACCTGCTAATCACGTACATGGGAAGCTAAGGATAGAATGAAAAGCCCTGCTAATCACTCTGAGATTGGACTGAAATCTGCTGAGGCTTTGGACACATGACTTGGACTTCACCATTGCATAAAGGGAGTTAAACACGTTTTAAGCAAGCAGTTGAAGGCTCAGAGACAATCTATGACTAGGCATACAGTTCCTTCTTTTGTCTGCAACCTTTTGTCCCTTCAGTCATCATTATACGGATGCAGTTTCTGCTGGGTGCTTTTGTCTGCAACATGCATATTGGTCAGGCGAGTTATTTATATGTTATATCTGATATATGTTATATCTATATATATATATATATCATGAAAAAAAATGTGGATGTACATTTACATATTACACATTTACATATAACAGAAAAGAAAGAGTTGTCTCAAGGGTCTTACCAAGATAAATGGGGAGAGATGACAACGTTTTGACTTACATATTTATTTTCCACGCCATACTGCGTTAGTAATTAGAGAGGCTCTGCCCCCGGCTAATTGGCCGACATCAACACAGCTGTTTGCTGTGACAAAGCTGTTGAATTGCTCACAAGGCCCAAAGTCACGAGGCCAAAACATGTTATCATGCGTGTTTCAGTGTGTGAAGTTGTTTCACAGACTCAACGTTCCTCGTCCAAATATCACTCGGGGTCAGCTCGCTCTTTGCGAGGACAAAGGAACTGCCACAGAATTCATGACGGGTTACCCTTATCAGAGGCTCGCAGACGGCCTGCTGATCCCTCCCTATGATGCCGGGAGTTTTCGAGAAGTGCTTCATCACAGGAGCACCCACTCCCACAAAGCCTACACAAACACACGCACGGTCCGGCAAGCCCTCACGCTGCCATCTGTCTTAGGTCTTAAGGAGCTTGATGTGTCATGGTGGGGTGGAGTTGAGGTGGGCAGATTTATGATATCCTCATGGGAAGAAAATAGCAGAGAGACCCCCCCACCACCACCACCACTGCTGAGTCATGTAAGCAAGTGCCGAAAATGTGGGTTTGTCCCCTGCTGGCATATGCGAGGAAGGCACCTCCCATCCCTCCTTTCGAGTCAGTCGAATGAAGTCATCACGAAGAGATGATTTATTTTTTCATTAAATGTCTAAATTCTGAAGAAGAAAAATATCCCATACACTTTCAGTCTTCTGTGATCAATCAATCAAGCTGCTCCAGCCGATGCCTGCCCTCTCAGAAATGGAAAGTGACACGAAGGAATGATTTGCCAGAACCCCTACATCTGCATTAAATTAATTAAATATGATTAGCAGGCATTTCATTCTGCAGTCAGCTGTCTAGCCCTCACCATGCAAATGCAGTTTGGATCACAGCAGGGTGGCCCGAAGCTCATCATCCGTCAAGTTCACACGTGAGCACTGATTCTCAGGCTTAGCACTCCCCCCTCCTGGCTGCAGTTAAAATATCAGGACCAATTAGCGTGCAACCTGCTGTGCAGCAGGACTCCTGCAATGTCAGTCACAGAGCTCCTAAAGCTCTATACACCCAGGAAGGTGAACGCCTGGATAAATACTCAAGGGTGAAACTCGGAGGGTTTAAACCCAAGTTCAAAGTTAAATGTAAGATGTGATAAATATTCTCACTTAAATGCTACACATGGTCTCAAATACAAATACTGTTGCAGAGAGTAATTCCAATGATGATAACTAATCATTAAAATGATGACATACAAAAGAAAAAGAAATCAAGTACAAATATTGTTCCAGGATTTCAAGAGGTGTGTTTATCTTATACCAAGGTTCTGTATTTTTCCAAGTTCAATGCCTATCTTGAGTGTAATTTTAAAATTTTAAAATGTTAAAATTCAGAAAAATACCCTGAATAGAAAAGGCAACATATTGATTCAGTCATAACGTTCAACATATACGATTAAGAACGTGCCAATGTCATGGTAATGAGTGGCCAGACAGGCTTTACCGCTGTTCACTCTTTAACCTTTACCTGTCACAGCGGGTTCAAAGTGAGGGGAATGTAAATATAACCACGGGACGGAGCCTTGAGCACCATGCACAAAGCACATTTACACAATCCTGCAGTAGCAGGCCCAAGCTCAGGGCAAATCCAATTATACTTACAGAAAACCTCTGGAGAATACTAATTTAAATATAAATATGTATCCCTGTAACGCCCTTTAGTTACACACACAGTGTAATCCCCAATATTTCCAGTTTAACCATGTTGAGCTATACAGTCTGAATTAGTTTGCAGCTGTAGTTCTTTGATTTCACCAGCAGGGTGTGCATTCTTTTCACTCAAGCGCCGCTAACGCTTGTAGTTCCTTTTTTTCCTTCACTGATGCCGATGAAGACAGACACACTACAGCCGAGAGAGAGCACGCTAATATTAATAACTAGACAAAAACTCATTAAAACTTTATTTCGCCTTGAGTTATCGATCCCGTGACGTATCCGCAACCGTGAGGAAGTTTTTGGTTTGCCGGACATTACCGGGTTGTTGTATTTTTGTCGAGAGAAAAACTCCGGTGAGTACCGTTAACTATTAGCACTTAGCATAGCATGCTAGCGGCTGCCGCGCACGGCTAATTACTCACTCATTTCATGAATAAATCATTAGTATGTGTAGTCGAAAATATGAAAAAAACCGACCGGAGGTATATAAGAGTGTGTACTGAAGTTGAGAATGTGGTTAACTTGTATATCTGTGTGGACATTATTTGTGCTAAATCGAGCTATTGCTATATGACTCGTCCTTTTGCTTAATGCTAGCTAATGCTAAACAGCTAATGAAGCTGGTTTTGTGAGCTAAAACACACGCAGCTGTGTGCATTTGAGTAATTGAGGGACAGTAATTCAATGAATCATTCTCAAACATGATTGATATGTGATTTAATTCATATTTTGTGTGCACTATGTGGTGATAAATGCTAAAACATTTGATATACACACCATTTTGTGTGTGTTGTCTGTTTAAAAATGTATTTTATAGCTGTATATGATACATTATTAATGTGAATGGTCATGTCCATTGATTTAAGATTAAAAATAAAATAGATACTGTACAGTTGATTAAGATAAATGTATAAAAATAGATAAAGAGATTAATAATAGATATTAAAACTGCTGCTCTATGCAGGTTTTTTTGGTGTATGAAACGATTCTGATGGCGAGCCCGAACCCGAGGAACGTGGAGCAGGACAGGATCCAGCTTTTTGCACTTCCGATCCGATACCGATACTGTAGCTTTTAGTATCGGCCGATACCGGCCGATCCAAGCATGCATTAAAGATTAAAGATATTTACTTATTTTGTTGTCAGACTCATGTTGAAAAGGGTTTTACTCTTAAGAACAACTTAACAGGGTTAAATAAACACAAAATAGACAAAATAATAAATACTCAATTAACCACACAAACTGAATTGGCATCAGTGCTCTACTCTTGAACAACAAGAGTGTAAACCAAGGCTTAAAAAGCCATCAGTGCAAATATTGTAAACTGTATAAAAAAAAAAAGCAAAACACACAGAAAACCTGAGTAGAAAATAAATAGTCAATTAACCACACACAAACACTAGCTGTGTCCCAATTCAGGGTCTGCAGCCTTCGGAGGACCCAGCCTTCGCGGTCTACGGAGGCAACACCTTCGGAGACTCCTCCGAAGGCTGGGTTAACCGTCGGTAAATGGGACGGTCTAACCTACGCAGCATTTCCTGATTGCGTTGCGACGTCATCACTTCTGAGGCGGCTTCAAGAGGAGAGGCAGCTGCGGCGACACCGGCGGCTTGTTTATCTCCAGCTGGGAGAGCCGTGGGGAGGTAACGTTAAAACTGTTATTTTAACCCATATTAATGTTCATACATAGCTAGCGTAGTACGTGGTAATTAATATACCCGTTAATAAATGATACCGCTAAGTGACGAACCATATTAAGTATAAATTTACATGGATAATGTCATTTAACCATATAACCGACTTAATACAGGGTTCGTACAGGTGCTTAAAATGTAAAATCTTTGAAAATGCTGTAATTTTAATAGGGATGCACGATATTGATGTTTTGAAGCCGATACCGATATCGATAACTTTCTGCTCCTCGGGACCGATACCGATAACCGATAATATTGTTATTCGTTTTTGAATGTATATTCAGATCAAATTCAGGTCAAAAACACTAATGACTAAGCTTAGGTAGATTTAGCATAGCTTTGCCTTTTACCAAACACCATACCAGATGTATCCCAGTGACATGATAATGTGTTAATACTATGAACAAAAGAAAGCCAAGAACAGTTTTGACTCTTCAATAAAATGACAATATTTATATATATAATATTATATATATATATATATATATATATATATATATATATATATATATAATGTGAAGAGTAGATAAACAAATATGTGTATTTCAACGGTATATCTGCACTACTACTGTCTATACCACACACACTCTCTGTCTGTGTGTGTGTCCCTCTTTCTCTCTCTCTCTCTCTCTCTCTCTCTCGCGCGCGCTCTCTTTCTCTCTCTCCGAGAGAAAGAGAACGGATAAATACAAGAAGTGTACAAACTTCTTAGTTACAGAAACATGGCGTATTAATTTTATGGGGTTTAATGGAAAAAATAGCTCTGAATGAACAACAGCTGAGCAGAAGCGCCTGTCGACCGCCGCGGAGAAATACGCGTCTGGTCTGAACGGGGGGTGCGCGGATCGCTCGCGATTTTCGGCGGCGCGCTGCGCCGCGGCGCTTCCGCGTGCAGTGTGAACCTGGCGTGAGAAGGGAGCGCTCGATTTGTGGATTAACTCCCTCCTCCGAAACCTGTGATACCACAGTAACCACATCACATGCTAAACGGGAGGCGCCTAGAAAAAAACTAACGTCCCTCATCCCAATCCACCCGTAGCACTGTTTTAACACACACATCCTATCGTCGGATTATCGGAGGTATTAATAATTGTATCGGATTTATCGGGATGACGTCATAATTCCTATTATCGGGCCGATAATTATCGGGCCGATAATTATCGTGCATCCCTAAATTTTAATGCTGTTTTTCAAGGTCTGAAAAGTGCTTGAATTTAAGTTTAAATGCTTGGCTTATAAAGTGATTAAATTGAATAGTAAAATGTGTACGAATCCTGTAAATATTGACTGACTTAATTCAGTATTTTATTCTTCTCCCACACCCCCCACCTTCCAGATGATGTCCCACTCAGAGCCAGAAGAGTCCAGGGTCCTTATTGTGGCATTCCATCCAGTCCAGCAGCACCACCAGGGACTCCTGCTCAGTCAATACTGTATATATGTTCTCTGTAAATAGTTATTTCTGCTGATCTTTTGCAAATAGTTCTACATGTTAAGAACACCCACTTGTCAATAGTTATTGTAACTTAGTAAATATTTGTTAATTACACAAAAAATAAATTATTTTCTTGTCACTGAAAAGCAGTTCAAAAGTTGACTTAAGTTGTAAATAAGAAATGGAACAGATAATGTTAGAAGGTTATACGATATTAATTTAACTATATACAATATTTGGAAAAGAAAATGGAACAATACAATATTTTTAATAACAATTTAAATTACAAATCAACACAGAACTTAATCAAACAGAAAAAAAACATCCACCACCCCCCAAAAAATTCAACGCCTCTCAACCATTCTCTCCAATAAACTAAAAAGTCTCTTTATCCTCTCTCTGCTCTCTCTTTCTCTCCTTTCCTCATTCTCCCTCTGTAACTTCATGTCCTCCCTGATCAAATCCAGCAAGTCATCTCTTTTCCTCTTTCTTGCTGCTGTCGGTGTTCTTGGCCTCAACAGGTGGTCGTTCTCATCCCGGAGTTTGATCAAATCCTCAGTCTGCTCCTTGCTCTCTACAACAAACAACGTGTAAAGCAAATTTCCTGTTATGTTAACATGCAAAATGATTGTACGATATATTAACGATATTAACAGTAATAAAGCTCCTGAGGTCAGCTCTGTATTCAATCCAAACGTTTACAGTTTAACAGCCTAGAAATAAAGCGGGGCTCACAACCTATCATTAACGTTTTATGTTGAGCTGCATTCAGCTTTGGGCGCAGGAGAGGAGCGAACTGTAGCCTACACAACTTACAACGAGAACAAATTAACTTAACAGCTCCACAGTTACAATAAGATATAAGTTACCATCGGAGCTTGAAACATTTGAAAGTGAAGGGTTTTAGGCTTACGTTACGTTTAAAGACTAACGTTAACTGAACTCCTCGTATCAACAGCCTTAATCACGTAGCTGGCCCTACACTCCGGTGGCTACACGTATAAGCATTATTAACTTAATGCATTTTAACACTCAAATGTGTTTTAAGGCCCCTTGAACGTCCGACGTTAAGCAAAAACCCGTTATTTACATTTAAATGTGTATTCGGCACCGCTGCTGGTGCCGGTGCCGGTGCTGCTGCCGTCTTTCGCCGCCATTGTTGGTTGAACAGCGGCGCGCAAAGCATCTTGGGATATGAGAGGCCGCGAAGGATAGTAGCGGTGCATCCTCCGAATACAGGGAAAAGGAGGACACATTTGTCGGCCGCATTTGGAGGAGCCTTCGAATTTGGACGAATTGGGACAGCCTTCGCGCAGCTCTGTGACGTAAGCGGCCTTCGAATGCAGCCTCCAAAGGCTGCAGACCCTGAATTGGGACACAGCTTTCATCTTTTAGGGTATAATCCCACACAGCTGACATTTTTATCGATAACTTTAAATTCTGAGTGGGACATGCACAGACAAGTCCGTCTTGTTGTTGTTTAGGGGATGCTGGACAGGTCGCTAGGTGTGTGCTGGAAAACGCAGACCGGATTTTGGGGGAAAACTGAAAAAAACTGGAATGGATTACTACATCGGTGCGCTGGAATGTTTTGGAAAAAAAAAACGTTATCTTTATCGGGACTCCGGATCGGGATTTTCCCGTGCAGGCCGATCCGATACAAATATCGGATTAGGACATCCCTACTTACATGTGTGGAGGGTGTGACGTTAATAACAGCTTGACTGTGCATCTGGAGAAAGCACATCTGTCATGATCTGTGTTTCTGTTATGATCTGTGTTCTGTTTCCTTGGTTTTGATTTCCTGTTTTATTTTGTCCTCAGTGTGTTTCCCTGTCTCGTACTTCCTGGTCCTTGTTGTTTCTGCTGTCTTGACTCCCCCTCCCTCTCGTGTTGATTACCATGCCTGCCCTGATGTGTTTCACCTGTCCCTCGTCAGCTCCCTGCCTCCCTGTGTATATAGTCTGTGTGTTTTCCCCTGTCTCTTGTCGGATCATTGTTGAATGTCGTTTGTCGCTATCGTGCACCACGTCATGTCTCTGGAGTTGCCTTTGTACCTGCGTCCTGCCTTCCGTGTCCTTTTGAGTTCTGGCTCCTGTGTTTTGTAAGTGTTTCTTTGATCGTCGTTTTTGCCCTCGTGGTTCTTTGTTGGATACTTTGGTTAAGTCTTAGTTTTTGGTTTGTATTTTGTTTATTATTAAAATAAAACCTTTTACCTGCACTTGGGTCCTCACCTCCACCTGTTTTTTGAGTCCACGCCTGTTTCCAAGCCCCCTCATTTCGTGACAGAATGATCCGACCACAAGAGGACCCAGCGGTCGAAGGACTCAAGACCATACAATGGTACATGGATTTTATGACGAACCCTGCTAGCAGGGCTCGCCAGATTGCTGCCAGCAAACTTTTTTTTGAAGCCGCAGCTAAGCCACCAGCCCATGTCTCAGCTACAACCATGCTAGCAGCCCAGGCAACAGTCACAGCCATGCCACCAGACTATGTTGTAGCCACTGCACAGCTTCCCGGCTCCGGTCCCGACCCATTTTGGGGTACTCGTCTGGCCCTGGGAGGGCCAAAGAGCATCCAGCTGGCTAACCGGCAGTTGGCTCGTCAGTTGCCGACCTCGAGGAGGAGGTGTGGCACGAGGAAGCGAGCCTCCCCGATGCTGCTCACATCGGTTCTGACGGGGGTCCGTCCATCACCAGTTCCAGCGGAGGCCCGCCCGTCCAAGCCCCCAGTCCAGGCCTTAGTCACAGCAAAGCATCCAGTCCAGGCCTCAGTCACAGCAAAGCATCCAGTCCAGGCCTCAGCCACAGCAAAGCATCCAGTCCAGGCCTCAGCCACAGCAAAGCATCCAGTCCAGGCCACAGCCAAGCTACCAGCCCAGGCCTCAGCCACAGCCAAGCTTCCAGCCCAGGCCTCAGCCACAGCCAAGCTTCCAGCCCAGGCCTCAGCCACAGCCAAGCTTCCAGCCCAGGCCTCAGCCACAGCCAAGCTTCCAGCCCAGGCCTCAGCCACAGCCAAGCTTCCAGCCCAGGCCTCAGCCACAGCCAAGTCTGCCAGTGGCCTCCAGTCGGCGGCCCGGACGACACTCTCCGGTGGTCTCCAGTCGGCGGCCCGGTCGACACCCGCCAGTGGTCTTCAGTCGGCGGTCCGGTCGACACCTGCCAGTGGTCTTCAATCGTGGGTCCGGTCGACACCTGCCATTGGCCTTCAGTCGGCGGTCCGGTCGACACCTGCCATTGGCCTTCAGTCGGCGGTCCGGTCGACACCTGCCATTGGCCTTCAGTCGGCGGTCCGGTCGACACCTGCCAGTGGCCTTCAGTCGGCGGTCCGGTCGACACCTGCCAGTGGTCTCCAGTCGGCGGCCCGGTCGACACTCTCCAGTGGTCTTCAGTCGGCGGCCCGGTCGACACCTGCCAGTGGCCTTCAGTCGGCGGTCCGGTCGACACCTGCCAGTGGTCTTCAGTCGGCGGTCCGGTCGACACCTGCCAGTGGTCTTCAGTCGGCGATCCGGTCGACACTCTCCAGTGGTCTTCAGTCGGCGGGCCGTCCGTCACCAGTCCTGGCGGAGGATCGTCCGGCACCGGCCCAGACAGGGGACCGTCCCACACCTGCTCCTCGCAGCCAATTGGGGGTTCGCCTGTCACCAGTTCCTGTTCCGACGGGGGACCGTCCCGCGCCTGCTCCACGCAGCCTTCGGGAGGTCCGCTCGTCACCAGTTCCTGTTCCAACGGGGGACCGTCCTACGCCTGCTCCACGCAGCCTTCGGGAGGTCCGCTCGTCACCCGTTCCTGTCCAGACGGGGGGCCGTCCTACGCCTGCTCCACGCAGCCTTCGGGAGGTCCGCTCGTCGCCCGTTCCTGTTCCGACGGGGGGCCGTCCTACGCCTGCTCCGCGCAGCCTCCGGGAGGTCCGCTCGTCGCCCGTTCCTGTTCCGACGGGGGGCCGTCCTACGCCTGCTCCACGCAGCCTTCGGGAGGTCCGCTCGTCACCCGTTCCTGTCCAGACGGGGGGCCGTCCTACGCCTGCTCCACGCAGCCTTCGGGAGGTCCGCTCGTCACCCGTTCCTGTTCCGACGGGGGTCCGTCCGACGCCTGCTCCACGCAGCCTTCGGGAGGTCCGCTCGTCACCCGTTCCTGTCCAGACGGGGGGCCGTCCTACGCCTGCTCCACGCAGCCTTCGGGAGGTCCGCTCGTCGCCCGTTCCTGTTCCGACGGGGGGCCGTCCTACGCCTGCTCCGCGCAGCCTCCGGGAGGTCCGCTCGTCGCCCGTTCCTGTTCCGACGGGGGGCCGTCCTACGCCTGCTCCACGCAGCCTTCGGGAGGTCCGCTCGTCACCCGTTCCTGTCCAGACGGGGGGCCGTCCTACGCCTGCTCCACGCAGCCTTCGGGAGGTCCGCTCGTCGCCCGTTCCTGTTCCGACGGGGGGCCGTCCTACGGCTGCTCCGCGCAGCCTCCGGGAGGTCCGCTCGTCGCCCGTTCCTGTTCCGACGGGGGGCCGTCCTACGCCTGCTCTACGTTGCCTCCCTAAGCGGCCCCGCCCGCTAGGTCGCCCTCACGCCCGGCCTCCTGAGCGGTCACGCCCGCTAGGTCGCCCTCATGTCCGGCCTCCTGAGGGGTTCCGCCCGCTAGGTCGCCCTCATGCCCGGCCTCCTGAGCGGTCCCGCCCGCTAGGTCGCCCTCATGCCCGGCCTCCTGAGCGGTCCCGCCCGCTAGGTCGCCCTCACGCCCGGCCTCCTGAGCGGTCCCGCCCGCTAGGTCGCCCTCACGCCCGGCCTCCTGAGCGGTCCCGCCCGCTAGGTCGCCCTCACGCCCGGCCTCCTGAGCGGTCCCGCCCGCTAGGTCGCCCTCACGCCCGGCCTCCTGAGCGGTCCCACCCGCTAGGTCGCCCTCACGCCCGGCCTCCTGAGCGGTCCCGCCCGCTAGGTCGCCCTCACGCCCGGCCTCCTGAGCGGTCACGCCCGCTAGGTCGCCCTCATGTCCGGCCTCCTGAGGGGTTCCGCCCGCTAGGTCGCCCTCATGCCCGGCCTCCTGAGCGGTCCCGCCCGCTAGGTCGCCCTCATGCCTGGCCTCCTGAGCCCTGCCCCCAGACCCCCTCCACCCACCCTACGTATCCTGAACCACACCTCCTGGCCCCCTCCACCCGCCCTACGTATCATGGACCTTGGGGACGTCTGGGATCCGTCCCTTAAGGGGGGGGTACTGTCATGATCTGTGTTTCTGTTATGATCTGTGTTCTGTTTCCTTGGTTTTGATTTCCTGTTTTATTTTGTCCTCAGTGTGTTTCCCTGTCTCGTACTTCCTGGTCCTTGTTGTTTCTGCTGTCTTGACTCCCCCTCCCTCTCGTGTTGATTACCATGCCTGCCCTGATGTGTTTCACCTGTCCCTCGTCAGCTCCCTGCCTCCCTGTGTATATAGTCTGTGTGTTTTCCCCTGTCTCTTGTCGGATCATTGTTGAATGTCGTTTGTCGCTATCGTGCACCACGTCATGTCTCTGGAGTTGCCTTTGTACCTGCGTCCTGCCTTCCGTGTCCTTTTGAGTTCTGGCTCCTGTGTTTTGTAAGTGTTTCTTTGATCGTCGTTTTTGCCCTCGTGGTTCTTTGTTGGATACTTTGGTTAAGTCTTAGTTTTTGGTTTGTATTTTGTTTATTATTAAAATAAAACCTTTTACCTGCACTTGGGTCCTCACCTCCACCTGTTTTTTGAGTCCACGCCTGTTTCCAAGCCCCCTCATTTCGTGACAACATCATACTTATCGTAGATAAACTGAGGTTTTTGAATGGTAATTTCCAGGTTGATTTAACTGGGTTTTTGATATATAGGACAAAATATAAATCAAGTCATAGCTGAACTATTTCCTCCGTTGCTATTGAAGAGTGGCTTTCTGCCAATAAAGAATATTTTTGTTACTCTTTTCAAACTGTTGTCCATGTCATATATACTCCCTGAGCCAAACTATATCTTCTGATTTTGGCCTAAGTTAAAGTACATGATAGTCACCTTAGCTCATGTACAGTAGACATCCGTTAAATCCCTTTGCTGTTAAGTGTGATGTATTTGTTTCTAAACTTCAAACTTTCAACAAGATATTCAAAGGCTGTGCTGTGAAATACTGAAGGCTGTACTGTGCTTAAACATGTAGGCCTACATAGTTGAGAAAGAATTTAATGGCTGTATTTGGAAATATAATATGTTAATATCTGTTCTCCTTGCAACAGATCTGCTGACAATTTAGTATCTGGCAAATAAATGATCTGTCAGAAGTGGGATTTGAACCCACGCCTCCAGAGGAGACTGCGACCTGAACGCAGCGCCTTAGACCGCTCGGCCATCCTGACGGTGAGCTAGGGTTGAGGTTTGGGTTGGGCGTATCATTGAGGTTTGGGCTGGGGTTGGGGTTAGTGCTGGGGTTTGGGTTATGGTAAATTCCTTTTTTTATTTTGGGTCTTCATGCCCCTGGTAGGGTCTCCCAAGGCAAACAGGTCCTAGGTGACAGGCCAGACTAAGAGCGGTTCCAAAGGCCCCAATGATAGAAGAACAATCAAGGACGTGCACGTCGCCCAGAATGGTGTTGGAGCCAGGCCCGGGGTTGGGGCTCGCAGGCGAGCGCCTGGTGGCCGGGTCTCTGCCCACGGGACCCGGCCGGGCACAGCCCGATTGAGCGACGTGGGCCCGCCCTCCAGTAGGTTCACCACCCGCAGGAGGGTTCAGAAGGGGCGGGTGCAATGTGTTTTGGGTGGCTGTCCTGGGTGGGTGCCCTGGCGACCCAATCCCCGGGCGGTGACACTAGCCGTGGGGACATGGAATGTCACCTCACTGGGGGGGAAAGAGCCTGAGCTAGTGCGGGAGGTAGAGTGTTACCGGCTAGAGATAGTCGGGTTCACCTCCATGCACAGTCTGGGCTCTGGAACCCAACTCCTCGAGAGAGGCTAGACTCTCTTCTACTCTGGAGTTGCCCGCGGTGAGAGGCGCCGAGCTGATGTGGGTTTGCTTATAGCTCCCCACCTCAGCCGCCATGTGTTGGAGTTTTCCCCAGTAAACGAGAAGGTCGTTTCCCTGCACCTTCTGGTCGGAGATAGGTCTCTCACTGTCGTTTCGGCCTACGGGCCAAATGGCAGTGCAGAGTACCCGGCCTTCTTGGAGTCCTAGGGAGGGTTACTGGAGAGTGCTCCAACCGGGGACTCCATTGTTTTGCTGGGGGACTTCAATGCTCACGTGGGTAACGACAGTGTTACCTGGAGGAGCGTGATTGGTGGTGTTCTGTTATTGGACTTCTGTGCTAGTCACGGTTTGTCCATAACGAACACCATGTTCAAGCATAAGGGTATCCATCAGTGCACATGGCACCAGGACACTCTAGGCCGGAGGTCAATGATCGACTTCGTGGTCGTGTCATCTGACCTCTGGCCGTATGTCTTGGACACTCGGGTGAAGAGAGGGGCTGAGCTGTCAACTGATCACCACTTGGTGGTGAGTTGGATCCGCTGGCAGGGGAGGAAGCTGGACAGACTTGGCAGACCCAAACGTGTTGTGAGGGTCTGCTGGGAGCGCCTGGTGGAACCCTCTGTCAGGGTGGTCTTCAACTCCCACCTTCGGGAGAGCTTTGACCAGATCCCAAGGGAGGCTGGGGACATTGAGTCCGAATGGACCTTGTTCTCCTGCTTCCATTGTGGATGCGGCTGTTCGAAGCTGTGGCCGTAAGGTCTCCGGTGCCTGTCGAGGCAGCAATCCCCGAACCCGGTGGTGGACAACGGAAGTAAGGGATACTGTCAAGCTGAAGGAGTCCTACCGAACCTGGTTGGCCCGGGGGACTGCTGAGGCAGCTGACAGGTACCGGCAGGCGAAGCATGCTGCAGTGCGGGCGGTTGCTGAAGCAAAAGCTCGGGGAGGCCATGGAGGAGGACTACCGGTTGGCCTCGAGGAAATTCTGGCAAACCATCTGGATCCTCAGGATGGGGAAGCAGCCCTCCACCAACACTGTTTACGGTGGAGGTGGGGAGCTGTTGACTTCGACTGGGGATATCGTCGGGCAGTGGTAGGAATACGTCGAGGTTCCAACTATCGGGGGATCACACTCCTCAGCCTCCCTGGGAAAGTCTATTCCAGGGTACTGGAGAGGAGAATTCGGCCGATAGTCGAACCTCAGATTCAGGAGGAACAATGCGGTTTCCGTCCTGGCCGTGGAACACTGGACCAGCTCTATACCCTCCGCAGGGTGCTTGAGGGTTCATGGGAGTTTGCCCAACCAGTTCACATGTGTTTTGTGGACCTGGAGAAGGCATTCGATCGTGTTCCTCGTGGCATTCTGTGGAAGGTACTTCAGGAGTACGGGGTCGGGGGCCCTCTGCTAAGTGCAGTTTGGTCCCTGTACGACCGGAGCAGGAGCTTGGTTCGCATTGCCGGCAGTAAGTCAGACCTGTTCGAGGTGCATGTTGGACTCCAGCAGGGCTGCCCTTTGTGAATGAACTGTCTTTTAGTCAATGAACGTTTAACCCTAGCTCACCGTCAGGATGGCCGAGCGGTCTAAGGCGCTGCGTTCAGGTCGCAGTCTCCTCTGGAGGCGTGGGTTCGAATCCCACTTCTGACAGATTTTTTTCATGGAACATTCTCTTGAACAATCAATCTTTTATGAAAATAGTTGGCGATTACTTTTATAAGTCGATCGACTCTAAAGGCAGGAACACACCGGCCCAACCGTTGGACGTCTGAAGCGTTTGGAGAGGCTCGGACGAGGTCGGGAACACATATGTTTGGTGTGTACGGCTGCGTCGGAAACTTTCGGAGCCGCGCGGACATTGGGTGCAAAAAATAAGGTCCTAACTCCTATTCCTATCTCCTATTCCTTGACCTCTGGGGAAAACGTCACAGGGTTAAGGAAAGGCGATAGGAGAACTCAAAAGGACTTAGGAATAGTCGACCGGTGCTCAGAGAATCCGACCGGACTTTCACTAAGCTACGTCATTATAACGCGGCCGCTGATGATTGACAGCTGATGATCGGCTCCTGTGATTGACGTGCGTCTGCGCTGGAGAAACTACAATAATGGACTACAAAAAGCGCGTCGTCCACTAAATAAAAAAAAATACCAGTCAATTATTATCATTGTCCACACATTTATTATCACTATTCCAATTACTATATGTCTGCATGAAAGTAACTGTTAAATATGCAAATTGGCATATCGTTTGTTTTCATGAGGTGTGAGGCCCAGGTGTGCTGCACTTTAAATGTTGCTCTCGCAAAGAATTGTGGGTCGGCGTAATCTCCTTTCCTATCGCATAGGAAGGTCTATTGCATCCTATGCTAAAGGAGCTCTGAAAGGAAGCATTGGAGCTAGCGAATCAGAGTATCCAATGGCGATGTGTGGGCGGGGCGGAAGTGACGATGGTAAACAACAAACCACATAAACAGAGATGGCGCAGAGTACAGATTTTACTTCGTCGTTGAATCGCACTTTTGGTTATTTCTGCACATTTATCGAAGCAATGGCTACGTGGAGCGAAGAGACGGAAGAGCAGCTGATTGTACTGGTGGAGGAGAGACTGTGTGTGCATTGTTTTTATCTGCACTCCGTTCCGTCATTTCCTGTTTTCCTGTTTTGGAGTACTGGCACGAGACTAGCGCCACCCGCTGTTAAGGAGGCTTATTGCATCTCGCGCAAGCGCAGAACGTACACGCTGCTGTGTTGTCGGAAGCATGTCGAAGCGGTGTGTACAACGGAACTTTTCTGCCGAACGGGTCAGACGAGAGGCAACAGAGTGGGCGGAGAGTGGTTGGATAAGGCAGTTGGACGTCTGGGCGGTGAGTGGGGGCCTTAACCCAAAATAAAAAAAGGAATTTACCATAACCCCAACCCTAGCACAAGCCCCAGCAGTAACCCGAATCCTAACCTCAACCATAGCTCACCGTCAGGATGGCCGAGCGGTCTAAGGCGCTGCGTTCAGGTCGCAGTCTCCTCTGGAGGCGTGGGTTCGAATCCCACTTCTGACAGATTTTTTTTTGTAAGCATATCTGTCAGGGATGCAAACAGGAAAAGCTCAAAAAAGAGAGAGAGTTCGGACGGAGATGAAGGTCACTCGGTCGCCGCCACGGTGTCTAGCTCTCCTCTCCGCACACCGCGACACAAACGCGCACCGTAACCGGCAAACTTTTATTTTATGCCGGTGAAGACTACACAAATACACACGTGTAACAAATGCACATGGAGGAGAGGAGCATTACCAAAGCAGCAGAAACGCGACCAGACTTGCACATTAGTTCCTCTTTACTAGCTAACATTTAATGCTACCTCAAAATACATCATGACACACAAGGGCTATGCGTTTACAGGCTTATAAGGGGGAAAAAAAGACCTGTCAGAAGTGGGAAAGTGGGATTCGAACCACTTGGGGTTTTGGTAAATTTCTTTTTTTATTTTGGGTTAGGATCGATCGACTAAAGTATTAGTCAATCAACTTATAAAAGTAATCGCCAACTATTTTCATAAAAGATTGATTGTTCAAGAAAATGTTCCATGCAAAAACTCTGTCAGAAGTGGGATTCGAACCCACGCCTCCAGAGGAGACTGCGACCTGAACGCAGCGCCTTAGACCGCTCGGCCATCCTGACGGTGAGCTAGGGCTGAGGTCAGGGTTGGAGTTAACGCTGGGGTTGGGGTTATGGTAAATTCCTTTTTTTATTTTGGGTTAGATTTATAAAAGTAATCGCCAAATATTTTCATAAAAGATTGATTGTTAAAGAAAATGTTCCATGCAAAAAATATCTGTCAGAAGTGGGATTCGAACCCACGCCTCCAGAGGAGACTGCGACCTGAACGCAGCGCCTTAGACCGCTCGGCCATCCTGACGGTGAGCTAGATCCGAGGACAGGGTTGGGATTAATGCTGGGGTTGGGGTTAGTCCTAGGGTTGGGGTTGTGGTAAATTCCTTTTTTTATTTTGGGTTAGGGTTAGGGTTGATCGACTAAAGCATTAGTCAGAAGATTTATAAAAGTAATTGCCAAATATTTTCATAAAAGATTGATTGTTAAAGAAAATGTTCCATGCAAAAAATATCTGTCAGAAGTGGGATTCGAACCCACGCCTCCAGAGGAGACCTGGACCTGAACGCAGCGCCTTAGACCGCTCGGCCATCCTGACAGTGAGCTAGATCTGAGGTCAGGGTTGGCATTAAGGCTGGGGTTGGGGTTAGTGCTAGGGTTGGGGTTTTGGTAAATTCCTTTTTTTATTTTGGGTTAGTGCTAGGGTTGGGGTTATGGTAAATTCCTTTTTCTATTTTGGGTTAGGGTTGATCGACTAAAGCATTAGTCGATAGATTTATAAAAGTAACCGGCAACTATTTTCATAAAAGATTGATTGTTAAAGAAAATGTTCCACGCAAAAAATATCTGTCAGAAGTGGGATTCGAACCCACACTTCCAGAGGAGACTGTGACCTGACGGTGACGCCAATGGCCTCGCATTATAAAATATGTGGGTTAGGGTTGGGGTTGGGGTTAGTTTAACTTCCTTTTTTCATTTTGGCCAGCTTCTCGATAAAGCCTTGTGAAAGAACAGAACATTACCTTATTGTTTTATCACATGAACACATAATAATGAAATTATACTTTCATATTGTTTTCTGAACTTTTTTTGTTGTTGGTACAAATACTTGATAATCAATTTCTAGATATACATGTTCATCAATTCGCCTTCTGTGTGTCCCTGAAGTCATTTTATATCCTGTTAGTTGGTAGTTTCAGGAAATTACATCATCTTTTTGGAGTGAACTCAAAGGAGTAAAGTAGAGTGAGTATAAACTTTCACACGTCTTTTTCCCTGCCCATGATCCATGATGTCATACCTTTTTGTCACACTCTTAAAAGTTCCACACTGTTAGGCTAACTTGTGGTCGAATCAAAAACATGTTGTCTGTCTGTCTGTCTCAATGTATTTGTCTGAGAGGCTCCACCTGTAGAATTATTATCCTACTGCTAAGAAGAAATTGGTCAGCATATATTTATGGCATGAGTTAGCCTTTAAGGTCATGGGCTATTGTAATGAATAGGTTTTTACAGATTCTTAGATCCAAACACCTTGGGGAAACTGCCCTGTGAAAGTGCAAACCGTGTGATATTTTGAAGAAGCATAATTTACCAACTACAGGTCAAGTATTGCAGTGTATACAGTGTGCTTCAGAAGATGATGAGAAAATATCTTCAAATATATTGATCCTCATGTGCTGCCATTTGAGTGATGAAGAATTTGAAATGTGTAAACATGCATACTGGAGCTTATATGTTATTTTTAGTCTTGTGTCACATAGCAGCTTCTGTGTTAGAAAATAAATCGTACTCACACTGTATGTTGATATGTTTAGCGAGCTCAGCCTCGTGGATACGTGACTTTAGCTGCTTGTATTTGCTTATCGGAGCTTTCAGCTATCAATGCTCTTAAGTATTCCGCCATCTGCAATAAACATAGACCCATCCGGTTCATATCCTGTTTTGAACCTGTCAACATGGTACTTTAGTTGAAGTGTCCGAACTCAGGGGACAACTGCGTGACTCATTTCCATGAATCTCATTTTTGATGTTGAGTCTTTAAGGAAATGGGGCTGAGCACCCAGCAGGAAAGGATTCCTACAAGCCTCAGACATCAACAACATCCCGAATATTACACCCGCAACGTAAAGGTCGGAGGAATGGGAGTGAGTGTGGAAATGATGCCAGAGTGACCCGTTGCCAAGGTCAGCCGGGAGCGCTCTTACCCAGAAATTCTGAGTGTAAACAGCACACATCAAGGCAGCGGAAATGCTGTGTGTCATGACTGACGCACTTTATCTCTGCATAAGCAGCTGTAATGGAGTTTGTTGTTCCTGTAGCCTATGTAGGAACTTGCATCACTGATCAGTCACCTTGCATTCCTTTTACACTGACTTAATAAATTGGGATCACAATTAAATCAACTCTTGCCTGCTGATTATTTTGTTGGTTAATCAAGAATGATTTATATATGAGGACAGAAAATAATACCTATCAGTATTTCCTACAGCCAAAGGTGTCATCATTATATTGCATTATTGCCAACAGTCCGACACAAAAAGATATTTAGAATATAAAGTTGTAATCAGCTTATGTTTGATAATTTGAGTGTAAGTGATTGACACATGATCAAAAGATGTTGGAAGAAGTTGCTGTTGATTTTCTGGAAATAATACAGTAAATACATATATATTTTCATGAATATTTTTGACTGACTTTTTTCAACAAATTATCCTATAATCTTAAGATATACCATGCTTTTTAATTTTACTTTTTAGAAATACTATATGATGACTTTTTACCTACTATGACTCTTGATTTATTTTTGGACACGTTATATTTTTCTGGCACACAGAGAAGATTGGACCCACAGATGCAGACAGATAATGTGCAAAGCTCAGTGTCAGGTTTTAATGAACAGATCAGATTTGGTACAGAGTTAGGCAGTCAGCGAGGGCAGTGATATATACATCCGGCAGTCAAAAACACAGAGGAGGTCAAGGCACCAACAAACTCACTGGGAAACACACAAGGAAGGAATGCTGTTCAGAACAGAAACAATACTCTTTATGACTTTTCCCCAACATTTTATAATTTGCTTTGGATTTGACTATTTTGACATGTTATACCATGCCATTTTTCATAACTTTGACATACTATTCTGAGGCTGTTTAATGACTTTTGGACATGCCATAATGTTTTTTTGAATCAGCATACTATATTACGACTTTTTAACTTTTTTTCTGACATACTGCAGTATGACTTTTGACTTTTAAACATATTGTAGTAGGACTTCTTTCGACAAATACATACCATGATTTTTTTTTTTACTTTTTTGGACACTACTTTTTATGCTATACAAAGACCTTTTAAATACATTTTTCATTGTACTTTACTATGCCTTTTCGATATACTATAGCCTACAAGGATTTTTATTAGGCTATTTTTCCCCTAGATTTTTTTTTTTTTTTTTACATATGCTACAACTTTTTTTGACAGTCTTTGACATATTTTAACATACTGATTTTTTTTTTTTTACAATATTTTACAAGGTTTTCAAGGTACGGCTTTTGATTTGTGACATACTGTTAGGATAGGGAATTATATACTTAAATTCAGCTGATTATAGGATATCAAGGTTAAACAATATTTGTTAAAAATATTTCAAATTTATTAGCTCTTGGAATTTCTCACAAGCTGTCACCAGGCTGCCTGGTTTGCTTTGTCTATCCTCCAGTAGCTGTTAAAAGGGGCTCTCTCACACACCGCTGAATTTATAACATCACTCATCTAAATCATTAGTGCGTCTGCTTCTCAGGATGCATGCTGAGTTAACTCTGTTGGTGCAGGACGACGGGGCCGGACCCTTGATGGCAGTATGTGGGCCCTCTAAAATGGAACAGACGGAGATTGACTTAAGATCAAAGGCGAGTAGCCCTTGCCCTTTTAAAGAGAAATTCACTTAATGTTGTGATATGGTCTACTATGGTACGAAACACCATCATCGCTTTGCAGGAATGAGGAACATCCTTCACAGTTTAACTGCATGTCTCATCCCAGTCTTGATTAAACAAGTTTGTTAGAAAATGAAAACACTGCACTATATATTATAACTATGTCAATGAAAACAAGCCATCAAAAATACATAATGCCATTTTATTCCCATTATATGGGATCACACCACACGGAACAGATAAGGATGTTCTTTCTCTTAAATGGAACAACCACATTGCAATTAGGAAGCACAATAGGAACATCCTCCTCCACATTGAGGTGAAGAGTTACACCACCCCAGGGAGAATCTGCAGCAGTCAAAAACAAGCCAGATAGCACTGCAGCATAGATACACCAGTGCAAGCCACGCTATTAGAGAGAGAAAGAGGGATCTATGCCGGCCAAGTGGTAAAAATAGGGCATACACTCCAATTTTGTTTAAAAAAAAAAAAGATATGCTAGTATTTTATAAGGTTTTGACATTCAGTATGTTTTTTATTTGATAAATAGAAAACCAGAAAAGTTTTAAAAGTGGGATGTTTACAGAAATGTTTTTAGAGTTTTGGAAGACATTTCTCAATCTTTTTTTTTTTTTTGCACATCCTGCGATAGTGCACAAGCTTTACCGCCTGTGCCGATTTGGTAATCAGGCCGCGCTTATGGGTAAATGGAAATCTAGCCTTCTCCTTCCCTGGATTGGCAGCCATGTGCTGGCCTCCCTCTGTGCTTTTGCTGGTCGCCTGTATCTGCTTAGAACAGGTGCCGGATGCCGTTCAGCTGCAGCATTCACAGCACAGGTACGGGTGGGAGGCCCTTGGCTGCTCGTACAGTCCCCCAAGTTTTCCAGGGGTCCCCATCTGTGTCCCCGCACATCCTCTGCCACATGGCACCTGTCCCTCGACGAGTCTGGTCCATTCTTCATCCGGCGACGTACACGCCTGCCTGCCACCCCACACTCTGCCTGTTGTTGAGCCACAATGAGATGAAGAATAGCTGCACCCATAATCCCTTGCTGTGAGATGTGTGTGTGTGTGTGTTTGTGTTTTTCTCTCCTTTTCCTCCTTTGGCCAGATTTAGGGCCAAGTACAAATTGTAAACAGGTTATTATGCTGCTGTAACACACTCCAACTGGAAATGCACTCCGACAACATTTACTGATGTAAGTGTGTCTTTATCCGTCGCACAGAGTAATTTAATTTGGTGTAAAGTTCACATTTACTGTGATGAGAATGCTGTAATGAGTTTTTTTTTTTTCTATTTGCAAGGCTTTACAGCGAAAGATATGATTATTCCACCGGAATCGCTTGAAATGATAACGTTGCTTCATCTAATTGCAAATAACGACTTGCGATAGCTGCTTGTATTAGGTTTGATAATTGTTAAGTGAGACAACTTCGTGAGACAACAGCATAAGAACACATGACACAAAGTATCTACAAGTAGGCTCAAAGGGCATCTCAGCATCAAGCATATGCCTTAGTCACATAGTCCAAATCAGTCACTTCCTCTTGACCTACAGTAAGTACAAGAATAACGTCATATTGCACAAGCAGTCAACCTCCAGATGTGACGCGATCGGACGCTCCATCGCCGACTACACAATGGATGCTGGACCAACCAGACAGTCAGCCTCCTCCTTGCCTCTGGAGGACACAATATTTAAAGTGATCACCGGCTTGCCTGGGGGCCCCCAGCAAGCAGATGGATAATACTTAACACAGCTGTGCAAGCTATAGCACCCCATCCACACAAACACACACACGGAGCCTTACGTTGTTACCTTGACAGTTTGTGTTGAGTTAGACCGCCAAATTGTTTGTTTGCCCAGGGAAGTGACATGACGGCAGAGGAGGAAATAGGAAACATAACAGACTACCTGACAGACTCATTCCGCGGGTTTGACCTGTGACTGGCACTGAGCCAGTCAGCAATCAGAGAGAAAATAACAAGAGGAGGCGTTTTGTTTGTTCAGCCTTTATCCTTGTATTCGCAAATATTCTCATAATAATAATCTTGCGATCCTGCATATGTGTGAAAGATTCAATTAGTCAAATTAAAGGGATAAAGCGCTCCCTTTGTACAGAATGGTAAATGGACCTGCATATATAAACACTTAGGCTTTACATTAAGTGTCTACATTAACACATTCACTCACCGATGGCTCAGTCTTCGGATGCAATTTGGGGTTCAGTATCTTGCCAAACGACACTCTGATCGGAGGAGCCGGGAATCAAACCATCATTCTTCTGATTGGAGGAAGACTTACTCCAACGCTGAGTCACATCCGGCCCAAGAAGGTGCTTTAAAGATAGTTCCTGTAATACAAAGTGTAAAGTTTTAAGCAGTTCACAACCATGTCAAGGCAGTGTTTGTTGACACGTTATTTCTCTTTTCCTTCTTGTTGATTTATTGCAGCTAAAACAGCAGCGATGGCTGTCCCGGCTTTTCAGCAGAGGCCTCTAACTAACTAAAGGTTTGTTATTAAGATGTGTCAACTTAGTGGGAGGAAAGGATCGAGGCTGACGAGTTGAGTGTTTTGCCCTCACTTCCTGAAAATGTACAAATCACATATCTTGCCAGATTTCTCCAGTCGGGCTCTTCTGGGCATTTTGCAGGAATATATAAACGGGTCATATGTATATACATATGTGTTTGCGGTGTACAGTGAAAACCACATCTTCCTCCAATATTCATTTTGAAAATATAAGTGTTCCTTTATGGTTTCTATTTTTATTCATTGCCTAAATCTCTCTTGTGGTCATAATGGTTTTCTGAGTCATGTGGATGTGAAACACTTAAAATATCAAACTGTTAGGGAATAATATCCATCCATCCATCCATCCATCCATCGTCTACCGCTTATATCCTGTATTCAGGGTCGCGGGAGGGAATAATATGTGATGGTAAAAACATTACTTTAATCTGCAATTTATGCTCGAGTACCATCTGTGTGTGCGTTAGTCTGGGCCTACCCTGATGATGCTGTGTTGACGGCTGAGTCTTTGTCCTTGTCCGCGCTACAATGTCCTACCCGGAGGTGGTGGACGTGATTGTCGAGACATTGCAGTGCGTCTTTACCAAGGGGAGTCTGCAGCAGCACCCTGACCCTCACAACTCCGGGGCCGATGGTGCACCGAAGACTACTTTCTCACCCCGGCGTGCCTGGGGCTCCACCCGTCCAGCCCCCACATCCAAAATATGGTTGCATTAAAATGAACCCTCCACAGAGGGTTGCCCTCCAGGCACAAAAGGGTAATGATCTAACCCTGAAGAAATGGGCACGACATCAGCGAGGTGAAAACACTGGCGCTTGATAAATGTTGTCATTCTGGTCAGTTTAATCATAAGGTGTGTCGAAGGTGCACACTGATGATTGAATATAGGACATAGAGAGGTAATTTTAGGTACATATGTTCACCACAAGTGTTGTTTTCTGTTCTCAGAGTAGGAAACCTGCTCACCACTACATGGATGTTTTTGGTGTGTGTGTGTGGTCAAGGTACGACAGGCCAGGTTGACAAAGCGTCTCCTGAAAAATGGTGGGTAAGTAAAGACGGGTAAGTAAGATGCTAATCAGCACAGCAGTGTTTCCTCCCGCTCGCTGAACGGTGGGTTCCCTTCCCTCTCTCTGGCTCTTTAATGCTGGGCCCAGCCAGGCCCAAACATCCTGACGGAGAGAGGCTTTTCCCTTATCAGTCAGGAAACACCGCTCCTCCGCCACATCCTCTTTACAAGAAGCACGACTCAACCGTTCCCAAAAAAATGCAGGAAGACCAGCCAGACTCCAGGATTTGTCAAAAGCTCCCTGAATTCCTTTTATCGCAAAAAAAGAAAAATTCAAGAGAACAGAGAGGTTGAGGAGGGGGGAGGAGAAGTGGAGGGGGGGGGGGGGGTAACAAAAAAAAGAGAGAGAGAGAAAAATGAGGGTGTAAAACAGTCAACGAAGCCCGGGATTTAATTTTTTATTTATTCTGCACAGATTATGAAAGGTCTGCATCAGCAAGATAGAACACGGGGTGAGGGGGTGGGTGGTGGTGGTGGTGGTGGAGGGGGGGTGGAAGTGGGGTCCGGAGTGCCTAAGAATGGCACCCAGAATAAGACTCCTGGAAAACAAAGGACGCTCGAGATGGAGGCGGGTGGCGACGGCTGTGCCTGTTTTACACTAATCCTCTGAAGCGGGCTGAAATGAAAGCGAGGAGAGACGGATGGAGTAAGGATGATGTGATGGAGGGTGTAAAAAAAAGCAAAGCAGGGTAGTGGGTGTCAGAACGGGCCACTTGCAGCACACCAGCTAGACATAGCGGCGAAACAGAAGAAAACGTGGTGCGATGCAGAATTTCAAAGACGGACAAATGGCACACAACATCCCCCGTTTGTGGATGAAAAACTGTATTGTGTAAAAAAAGCTTTTCTTTCTTTTATTCTTTTAAATCAGAAATGTGACTGTATTAATTAGGTATGTAAATGAGTAGAAATGTGTTTCATCTGCCGCCACACATTACCTTAAGCCTCAAGTGTATCAATCACCAATACTTCACATCATTCTGTTGTGGTGGTAAGTTGTCTGTGGGCACATTATTCAAGCAGCAACCGTGTTAATATAAAAAATTGAACTTTATTTTAAATTATTGTCTTTCACAAACCTAAATCAGCATACAGTTATAGTTACCGTTATTATTTTTCATCGTAGAGGTTATGATTATATATTATTAAGTACTTGAGAAGAAGTATAAACGCCTTTTTTTTTCGTTAAACACCGTTAAATTGCATAAGAAATGTCCAACTAAAACCTCATTCAATTACAACTACTGAGGTAAGACTCCCAAGCTAATGGGAGCGAGAACTTAAGAGTACAAACATTCGAATGGAAAGCGTCGATAATAGCATTACAGTTAGCATTTATGCAACATCAAAGGGACTTAAATTAGCTCCTAAAGAGCATCTGTACATGCCGCAGTGGCAACAGTAACTGGTGACATTTACAAGTGGACGACAAGTCTTTGTTTACGATTGTTCTTCTGGTTTTTTCCGAAATGTCATGACAACTGGAGGCGGCATACTATAGTGTTTTGTGTCTGCATCCCTGAGGTGTCCATCTCCCTTTCTTCATAATCCTCCGATTGCTCTTTGTTCTTTCCTCGGCTCCAAACAATCATATTGCTCAGTAATCAGTTCACGTTTTTTTTGTTTTTTCTTCCATCACGGTGGGACGATGTTGCTCATAGGTGCTAATATGGGATTTGAAATTACAGAGGAAAGCACAGAAATGTTTCCTCTTACTGGCACCGAGGTTGCAACATCATCACCCGGAATTTCCTCACCCGTTTTTTTTTTTAAACCCCTGCAGCGTCTCTGGTCGGCCTCAAGTGGAACGGGTGCTGGGACCGAGTTTACGAGATGCCATAGTTGTTGTAGTAGGCGGCTGTGGCGTCAGCGAGCACCGAAATGAGGCTGGTTTCCGTACTGGAAGCGGCGGCCGCAGACGCCACCTGGATGTGTCCCGTAACGGTCATGCCGCCGCCCTGTTCGGGGTGGAACCCGCCTCCAGTGGAGTTCAGGTACTGGTCAAACTCATTGCGGTCCACCTCACCAAGAAGCTCTGCCTGACTCAGCTGGTCTAGAGTCTCCAGGTGACCCTGGTTCTCTGGTGGGGGGGAGAGCTGACCCAGGTGGCCCTGGTGGTGGAGCCCGTGGTGGATCTGGGGGAAAGATGAGGTGCTGTAGTAAGACAGCGGAGGGCTGGGGATCAGTCCACCACCGGGTTGGGACATGTGAGAGATGTGGCCGATGTGTGTGCCCCCACAGTGGAGCTGGGTCTGAGGGTACTCAGCGTGGTACGGGGGCGGGCTGCCCATGTGTGTCTGATTCTGGTGGTGCTCATCTGGACAGGAGGAAGAGCAGGAGGAGCTACCGGATGTGGAATAATAAGAGGGGGGGACGTGCTCGTGGTCCATGGCATCTAAGGGGGACATCTCAGGGGGGGTGGGCAGGCCGTAAGGGTAGGTGTCAAAGCTGCTGTTGGAACCGGCTGGGTCCCTGAAGCTTCTGACGCTGGGCAGAGGACTGGGGCTGGAGAACCCGCCGGCGATACCGTTAGGTCTGCCGTCGTCTTTGTCGTGGGGGTGACAGAGGACTCGCTGGTCGGGCAGGGCGTTCTGATCAGGGGCCAACCCGCCCAGGAGGAAGCCGGGGTCCACGCGCTTGCATATGCGTTTCAGCTGTTTCTTCCGGCGAGGCCGATACTTGTAGTTGGGGTAGTCCTGCATGTGCTGCACCCGAAGCCTCTCCGCCTCCTCCACATAGGGCCTCTTATCAGGGGGAGTCAGGGCCTTCCAAGACTTGCCTGCAAGAAGAAAAGATAGATTTATTTTCTAAATTTCTACAACAAATCTCGAATAATAGATTTCAATAGATAAGTTTGGCATTTATTTTTGTTTAAAAAAATAAAAATACAAAAATTAAAACATCAGAATAAACCAGTAGAATATTAAAAATGAAACACACTAACATCTTCTAAAACTTGTGAAATATAAATAAGTATGTTTTCAATCATTTTTAAAGTTTTAGATTGAGGCTTCTTATTTCCTTATTGGATATTTAAGATATTCAATTCCCTTTAAATAACCTTATCGTGAAATGACATGTATTAAAAAATTAAACAATGGTTAAATAGCACTATAAAACCCATATCAAAACAATAATAAGTCATCTTTAGTTTAAAACAAAAACAGATAATTGTCATTTACTTCTCAGGTGCGTGACTTTTTTTTCTAAAAATGACGGAATTAACAGAAAAACTTTCACCGCAACTTTAATATTCAGCTTCCTTTCAAGTTCCTACTTGTTTTAATGGAATTTGCTTTGAGTAATACACGCCCTATTTTAAGATAAACACACGTGCCTTTTTTTATTCATTTATGAAAGCATATTTTACATGTGTCGCTGCCCTGGAATTAGCTTTAGGATTATTTCCGATGTGCGAGCGTGCCAGATTTTTAGCTTAACATTAAACGTAAATCCAACGCAAAATCATACATTTCAGTCCTTTTCTATGTTCATAGTCTTAACGAATTTTACGGGTTTACAGAGACATTTAACTTTATTTTAATTCCACTTAATTCTGACGACGCGCTTCGTACTATAATGGCTGTAAAGTTACGAGATGCCTTCACTTTCTAACCAACTGCGAATAAACCCATTGATTTGTTGTCTTTTCTCTCACGCGTTTTTAAAATTATGATTAAATTAACTCAACTTTTTGCTGTTGGAAACAACTTCTAAACGTGCGTAAAACAGCCGAGGCCCGAGGGGAACTAAGTGTGAGTACGTTTAAAAAGAAGCTGTAACTACTAATGATAATACAAATATGATACTAATAAAAAATTTACTAAGTTTAAAAACTTCATCTCACCCAACATTTTGCTGAGCTCCGCGTTGTGCAGGTCTGGGTTCTGGACCGCCAGCCGCTTGCGCTCATCTTTGGCCCACACCATGAACGCGTTCATGGGCCGTCGGATGCGCGGCTCCGGCGCCTTGTCCGCGGGGGTCCTGTGCGGACCGTGTCCGTCGGCCGCGTCCCCGTCTCCTGGAGGACACTCGAAGGACTCCGGCCACGACGAGTACGCGCTGATGAGGGCAGCCATCTGCGCGCTCTCTCTCCTCTCCAAACTTAGGATGCGCTTCTCACTCCGTCTGTCTCGCAACTTGGAGAATCGCGACTTGGAGGCTGATTGAAAAGCTAAAAAAAAAAACCTTCTACCTGAAGTGTTTTTTTTTTTTTTTTAATAACAGCTTGACACACTCACTAGCTGTGTGGAGATACAGGAGTCAGATGCAGGTCTGAGGAGAAACCCACAGATGTGCTCAGGCAGCGTCTCCTCCTTCAGAGTTATGATTCAGTCTTTCCTGGTGGATGGGGGGAGCGCCTTATATTTGAGGAGCAGGTTCCAGGAGAAACCCCGGAGGACTCTCGGCTCCTCCTCGATTGCAAGTTGATCCCCGTGAAGAGGGAAGAGAAGGAGCGAGAGCAGCATTTCAACACCACTAACTACTTAAACTGGCCTCACAACAAAACAACACTTTCCTCCTGACGGACAAACTGAACTCATGAGTCACTGTGCAGATCCTGATTTCTTTTTTTTTCTTTTTTCTTTTTTTTTTTAATAGAGGTAAATTCGGTTTTATTCACATGGGAGCAAAGTTAATCACACTGGAAACAAACATATTTTTATTTTATTTTTTATTTTACATGTAAGTCCATGCTGCTTCGGTGACAGAGGGATTTGTCAACATGAAGGTTTTATTTCTTTAACCAACAAGGAAACTTCACCGTGGCGTTCTTATCCAACCTGTTTGGCAGTACACTCAGACATTACACATCAAACAACTGCTTGAGTGACGTTTTCAGATTTCCATTGCACTTGGAATGCCAGTGTCATGGACCAATGCGAAGGAAGAGCATGACATATTTCCACATAATTCCTACATCTAAAATCCTAAAATTAAAGGGTCCTCTTCAATGTGGAACCTCTGAACACATCTATGGACAGCAGTAAAAAAAAAAAAAAAAAACTCCCACTGATCACACTCTACAAACAAATCAGTTTCCTTCTGTGGCCAGAGGCGGGTGCATATCAAATCCAGGAGTTCCTGTTGACAGGATACTCTTGGGCTGCAGCCACTGAACAGCTCACACTCACACACCGCTACTGATCTCAGGTCAGATAGTGTATTGGTTTGTAGTATTTAAAGGGAAGGGAATAACCTGAGCACAGATGGGGGGGCTTTAAATCTCCTCAACTTCCTTTCTCCAGAGTTAATCCACGTGAACCTTAAATTGGAATAACATGAGTCGGTCGTGCATCCTCGACCATCAAACTGAAGTGTCAGCTGTAGCTTTGTGTGACTTTTCCCCCTCCTCCCTCCCCACAGGAACAGGATACGACACCTGAAGCCACAGATAGTGCGTCGAGCCGGCACATTTGATATATATACCAGTGTATGTATATATATATATATATATATATATATATATATATATATATATATATATATGGGCCGTGCTGTTCTGACGTGAAGTCAGTGGACCAGGAAGAGACATAACAGAAGGAGCCAGAGTGCGTTCAGTACAGCCAGACTGGCAACGCAAGAGACAAAAGTTTCACATGCTATTTGCAATTTGGATTTAAGCACGTGAAAGCTCTGAGCTGGGGTGGGGGGGTGGAGAGGGGGTTCAGAAATGACTAATAGCTCTATGTGTTAGCTGCTGTGTGGGTGGGAGCTTCGTCGGCCTGCTGTTGTTCACCCTTTCAGTGTAAAAGACATTTGGCTACTGCAGACTTGAGGAGGGGGTGTGGTGTGCTGAATATAGAGATTTCACCACGGCAACGCAATTCCAGCAAGTATCTAAATCAGTGAATGAATGAATTAAACGTAAATACTAATAAATGTTATTTTTGGTATTTCTCCGTCACACATATCCTGCTGTTAAAACTGCCCATGTATCCTTTTGGTGTGATTTTCAAAATAAAAATGAGCAGCATTATTACGTGCAAATATGTGACTGATAGGACTTTTTTTTTTTATGAACATAAAACATGATAGCTAGCCACATCAGCGTGAGAGTCATACTCCTGTTTGTAGTAAGGGATTTCTGCTGTAAGAAGTAAAACAAACTACTGGACTAATGGATTTTTGTAATAATCTCAATTGAAAACACAACTGCAAAACAACCACACCTGCACACCCGAGATGCTTACATAACAAGCCAGGGTGCGTTTGCATCAGCTGATGACGACCCAAGGTGTAATTCTCCGTAACGAGCGAATCTAAATTAGGGAGGAAGAACGCTGTGTTGCTTTGACGTGCGACACAACTTGTTTCCTTTTTCCTCCTTTGACTCATACCACCCACTCTCATTGCTGAGCAAGACTGGTTTGTCAGTAGTTGGTCCGTCAAGTCATACCTTCATAAATCACATTTGGAAGTGGAAAAAGTGCTTTGAAAGCTATCTATGTTTTTATCTATGTTGTCACCTTTTTGTTTGTACGGTTCTCTCTGCTCCACGCGAGTAAACCTGTTTCTCCTAAAGACTGTTTTCATTATTAACGCATCTACACTTCACTCCACCTACGAAGGAGAAGAAACAAAATCAAACACATGCATTGTTATTTGGGTTTATTTAAAAAGTGATTTCATCCTGTAAAAGCACCAGTTTGTTTTCTTACAACTCATGAATGTCAGAAGTTTTTTCCCCAGAATTCTAGCAAAACATCAAATTTCATCCGTTGTTTCATCTCATATCACATCAACAAGACTAAAGTCTTCAATGTGCTTCTGGTCTCTGGGTCATTTTCAAGAAAATAACTTTAAACTCACAAACTGGAATGAGATGGTCAAGTTATGGTATTTGACAAATGCATTTTCAAATGTTCGCAATTCAAATAAACTACGCAATATTTTAAATAGTTTGGGAACATTTCACTCCATAAAACAGACATTACATTAAAAAATATGTCAACTTATGTCTGTATGAAGATATCGTAGAGAGAAAATGATTGATCTAATGGATTAAAGGAAGAGTTATTTGCTTCTTGTCCATGGTTAGATGAGCAGATCAATAGCACTCCCGTCTGTCTGGATAGCTTAGCTTAGCTTAAAGATATGTATTTCCCAAAATGTTCAACTATTTCTGTAAGCCAAGACATTTTACCATTTCAGGTTGGTGGTTTTACTGGGCAGCTTCAAGGTTTTAAACATGTTCAAATGTCTGACCGTGTGTTCTTCATGAATATGTCATTAGACTGTATTTATACAAGACACTTGATAGACTTGCTCATGAAGGTAATTCTTCTGTACACGTGTCCCCATGTTTATGATAATAAAACAGGAAAACTCAAGGACTGGTGGCATTGGAGGCCAATTCTATTGATGCCATCCTACTCTTGATGTTTCTTTTTCTTTTTCTTGTCCTTTTTGGATTTCTTCTCTACCTTCTCGTCCGTTATTACTACCTCCTCTCTGTGTTTCTTCTTCTTTTTGGGAACAACTTCAGATTCTACCTGATCCTCAGTCGGTCCACTTAGTACCTCAGCTTCCTTACGTTGATGTTTATGCTTCTTCTTGGACGGTCGTAGCTCCTCACAGTTCTGCTCCGCACCAGAGTTGGAGCTACAGTTCTCATTTGGAGCACTTTCGCTTTCCACCATTTTCCTCTTTTTCTTCTTTTTCTCAGCAGGCTCCTGCTCTTCGTCCTCACCGTCCTCGATTACGATGATAGGGGCAGCGGTGCACTTCTCTTCTACCACTTCGAGATCATCTGTTGACTTTTTGCTCTTCTTCTTCTTTTTCTTTTTGGGGATTTCTGAGTCGATGAGGATGGGAGCGGGTTCCTCAGATGGGCCCGATGTCTCGTTGGTATCCACTGAGGGGGATGGACTCTGGTCATGCCCACGAGCCTTCTTCAACTGAGCCATTCGCTGTGCGAAATACTCCTGCATGGTGAGAGTACTTTTCACAGTGTTGGTGATGGTCTCTGTGTCCAGCTCGAAGGCCGCGGGGGTAAAAGGCACCTCCGCCTCACCGTGAGAATCACTGCTGTTGCTCTCCTAGATCCCCCCAAAAACACACGAGAAGACAGTTAGGATTTAATGCTGCATTTAGAGGACTCTACACAGAAATAGACAAGAGACACAATGGTGGACCGAGCAGCTTAAGTGATCTTCAATCATCATGCAGATTACTGTGAGTGAAAAGAGCCCAAAATAGGATGTTGAAGTAACAATAGGTGTTAAAGGATCATCTTAAAAATAAGCATCGCTGGACCTAATTGTCACACATGACATTTATCATCATCTTCTTCAAACACAATGGAGCTCCACGGATCCAGCTGTGTGTCCTTGCACAGTCAGCTCCTTAACTTGTCTTGTTCTCAGACCAGAAACGTACCTTATTTAATAAATAAACCTTGGTTTCAATTCACGTTGTGACACTACAGGACGGTTTTGAGGCCGCTGAAAAGATTTACACATATTCTAGTCCAGTCTGGACACCGTCTCGTCTCTCCAGCCTTTAGGCTGCATTATTAAACATGGACCTCTTTTCAACTGTGAGGTACAACATGATCTAGATTTTAACTCTACAGCGGGGACAATTTGTCACCTCACCCCTGCGACCTATTTGTCTTCATTTTCCTAATGGCCTACTCAATGCATAATGATTTGTCCAGAAGAATACAGGAGCTCCTCCTGAGAATTGCATTAAACAATGCTCCGTGTATGGCCTTGGAGATGGTGAAACACACAGCCTTTTTTTCAAACCCTACAGATCGGAGATGGATTTAAGACGCCGCGTTGTGTTGAGTCATCTCGTGGTTTTGGCCTTTAAAACTTTACATTCAGATTACACTTCTTTGACCCTTTAGCAGTGATTGAGATGGACAAGCTAACTGATGGACTGGAAAAACAATGTGGATGTAGATCCGAACAGATCTTGTGGGACCTAAACAGACAGACATGCGGAGTGATGTTACTACATATGCCCTGGGCTTCCTCATACACTGCATCTATAGTTGTTTTTGAAGATAACAAAAAGTCCTATCCAAGCCACCGGGGACTTCAGTGAAACCCTACACGCCATTAGTCTTAACTCACTCGATGGATCTTCATAGTCAATATATTTTCCATAAAAGAAAGAAAAAAACACATTTGTGGCTAAATATATTGATTGATATAAGAAGATATAGAAGGCCATAAATAACGCACGTTAAAATGATGATTTGACCACCTATAGGGATGGATACAGAAGCTCTACAGTCATGAACGAAGGAGGGTAAACGACAAGGCAGGTGTTCAAAAGGACTACAAAGTTTTTTTGCCACCTCAGACCAGAAGAAGAAAGAATCCTAACTTCTAACAAGGGGGATAAGGCCCTTCATGTGAGGTGTCATTAAACAAAACTTTCCATCTACCCAGAGAAAATCTATACTCCCTGTTACTGCACAATGGCATCCTCTCTGCTTGGGAGAGGGGAGATGGGGCTTAGAGCTGACAGCGCCAAACAACATGTAACTGGGATTTGGGAAGATGGCTGGGGGCCACTTTAGAACTGCCTGTGAAATTACTCTCGAGAGGGAGAGGGTGAATGAGCGAGGGGGGGGGGAGAAGGGAGGAGAGTGACTGAGAGAGTAACATCTCCTTCATCAGGACAAGTGGCTGGAACTTGGTCTGTGGTTCGTCCTTTAATGCCTGGGGATCTCCATTAGACCCTGATCCGACAGAAAAAAACATACATGCAGTATGGGTATAAACCAGATCCAGTCAGCATTACTGGTAGCCCTGGAGATCGTTTGCTGGCGAGTGTTTTGAGGGCAGCATGTTACTAAGAAACAACTCCACAGCAATGTTTGAGATCTTCTTTCCCCGTTTCTAGGTGCGTGTTATTTTATAGCCTGTTATTATCGCTCAACATTTCTGTGTGGGTGCCATAACATATAGGAATGAGACAAAACCCTCAGACCAGAAGAAACATTCATTATATAGTATCTTGATAAACACTGCATGATAAAAATAAAAACAATACAAAACAAAAGTCAAACCATATATTATATATTCCTGAAGTTATTTATTGCTATAATATGAAAAAATGGAACTAATGTTTAATGAAATTGTATTTAATAAAATTAGGTTTAAATTAGGTAACATTTTTGACAAAATAGGTAAATTTTCTAGTATAAAACACTGGAGGCATGTCAGCTCAAGGCGCTGAAACCACAGATTTTTTTAAAATCAACATCGGATTGGTTTATGGGATTAATTGTGGTGGACCATGAGGTAGAAGCTAAGCTAACCCAGCTGGGACCTAAGGCTTCTCCACTAATCAGCCTACCCGTCTGATGTTTGGTTGCAGGAATTTAAGATGGATGGAATAAGACTTCAGGTTAACCCTGAAGTCTTATTTCGGGAAGTCAGAGGAGGTTGTGTCCACATCTTTACAGAGACCTGACTCCATCATGGCATCCTGGATCAAGCAGCAGAACAGAGCGCAGGTCTCTGATGGGACGGAAGGAGGTGGACTGTGTTTACATCAGTGATGCTTGGTGCTCAAAGATAGTCAAAGTTGATGGACAACCTTTTCCTCATGCTGAATCTTTGGTGTTTACATGCCGGGCCATGTTATCTGGCCAGAGAATTGTTTTTGTTGCTGCTGTTTGCATTCCTCCTGATGCAAATTCAAATACTACAGGAATGCAATTTCTGTTTTGTTGTCGTCTTGTTTCTCTTGTGTAGCAATGAGTGAGCGACTGAATTTCACTGTGTTTCAAAAAAATGTCCTTAAATCACGCGTGTACATTTACAGTATATACGACATCTTGGCCATCTCACTGCTGCAGGTGCATGCTCGAGACTTCACCATGTTTAAGTTTAGCCCTCTGCTAATTTAAAAGGGGATATAATAATTCAATGCGTGGCTGTGCAATCATTCTGCAGAGGTCGTGACTCTAAAAACAATTATCCACCGCTTAACAGCTGCAACAGTAGTGACGGAGTAAGATATGGCGGTGCCTATGATGTCAGCATAAGTTTTTCACAAGCACAAGTGAACATGCATGCAGCACGCTCACACACACACACACACACGACTAATGACAGGCACAATGGCAATTGAGCAGAAGAACCACTGATGCCATGTGCTCTAGGTTTTATAGGGATGACTCCAGTGCATCATCTATGCACAAAAGTGTTCTCAAAAATGGTTAAAAACTGTTTAACCGTCCAAAACACAATATACGACTATATACTTCAGTGTTATCACGTGTTATGAAACAAATCTCAGATTTGTACTCACTGAACTGGTTAGGTGAAGCCCTGGTTACAAAAAGACTAAAGCTTTAATATACAGTGCATCGTGAAGTACGGACAACTTTCTCAATGTCATAGTGGTTTACATTTCTTTTCTTGTACTGACGGTCCTCAACAAAAAGACAATTCAAAACTTATTTTTTAAACAAAATTTTGACGAGTAACATTTATTTCCATTAATAGCAAAAGGCACTTTAACAATTGTTTACGAAGGGACACAACTATATTTAATGATAAAAAACTGTTTACATGATTGCTGGGACTAAGGAATGATTGAAACGGCTACAACACAGTGGGGTTGGAAAACACACCTATATCCAGTCGTGTCTACTCCTCCTCCACCTCCTCCTCCTCCTCCTCCTCCCGGACCCAGAACACCAGGAAAAGGATGCGCTCAGTGCACTGTGTGCAGTTCTGAGATAAGGCTCCTTCGGCAGAGGAGCGGTCTGGCTGGCTATCGGGCCCTTCCTGCTCCGCTCTCTCCCCTGGCGGGGGCTGGGGCTGGGCAGGGAACACAGGGAGGGCCCGCAGAGGGTCCCGGAGAAAAGGAGAGGGTGGGAAGTCATTCAACAGGCCACCTCCTTCAAGACACTCCAGTTCTATCTCTGCCTGCTAATGTAGCCGATGGAAAGCCAACGGTAAGACATGTGCCAAGGTGCCAATGTACCGAGGCCAGCATATTCAGGAGGAGAGTCCATCGAGCAAGCATAGGGATGATGGAAAGGCTTCAGGAGTGCTTGTGAAACTTTTTTGACTCAACAAGATTGGTAGAGAAATTCAATCGACAACTCACTAGGTCTGAAACCTTCACGGAATCAGTAAATCTACTTTATGTGTACTTATTTCTAAAGAGAGAATAACATTCCTGAATAAATACCTTCAGGGACATCCTTATTAAATTTTTAGCCCCTGATCCCAATCCAAGGCATCAACAATTAAGTACTAGCATACATGAAAATAGGCTTTTCTTAGTAGTAAATCAGCTTTTTTGTGACAGCTGAACGCCTTTAAAAATGTCTCCCTTTAGTTGTTTCCTGTAGTGTTTTTATATATTCTGTTGCGGCGCCTGAAATATAGCAAAATATAACAAATCATCTTTTTGACGCTCGCAGTCAGGGTGAATTTCATTAACTAAAACTGCTGGCTGTGTTTAATTTATTTAGAACGAACAATTTCACAGCTGGAGATGCGATGGTTCATAACAAAGGACTGGACTGTGCGTTGCCAACGGGGCCACAGTACACGCCTAATATTATAAGAGGGCAGATCATGATCATATTCTCTGTGTAAAAATCACATTATTCATCTCTGTGGATTTTAACTGCTGGACAAAATAAGGAATTTGAAGACATCCATCCAACTCATGATGATCAGTTGACATGACTTAATGGTTAGTTGCAGCCCTAATTCCAGACATTGCCAATTTAGCCATTACTAATAACACTCCCTCCAATCGTTATCAGGAACACAGGTCCTGTAAAATTGGGTAGCGAAGCATTGGTATTTTAGCCACTGTTTCCCTTCTGCAACGATAAAACCAATGAATGATTGCTTACAAAATGGGAGTAAACTGGACCATATAAGTAGGTTTTATGTACAGCCCAACTGACACATACAACATAACATTTTAAGGTTAACCATTTAAGGGAATGGTCAAATAATTAACATTTCAAATGAATCCCTGGCTAAGAACCCACCAGATTTAAAAGAGGTGTTAGTACTTGTTGAGAGGGTTACAAACATTAATGATGCAAGACAAACCCCCTCAAGGTATGGGTATGAGGTTTAAAAATAAGAAATCATGATGACTGGATAAATACTGAATGTGGAGATAATGAGCATCAGTCCAGGAAAAATAAATACATTTAAACCTCATGCAGACGTGTAAAATTGAGAAATGCAAACTGATTCACTTAGTTATCTTGTTCTAAGTTTTATCATAATGTTTAATACATCTACATCTGACCAATCATCTTTTCAAAAAGGTATAAAGTCACTTTCTGGCTTACGTGTTAATTAGCAGTCGACAAAGCTGCGGTTGCCCATTTATTTTCTTTAAAACTGCCTGTTTGCATAACTTGCCGGTTTTCTTTCTCCAATAATTTCCAGCCAATATCGGTTGGGTCTGTAATTGCACGAGTGTGCCCTCATTGTCCTGCCACAATAATAAATTTGGCGATACTCAAGGTCTATGGATCAGGCCCTGATTAGCCAGCTGTCTCTCCCTGATGAGCACACAAGTCCAGCAGCCCATCCTTCATGAGCCTGACGTGGGCGGACAGAAAAACAGGTAGATGCGTTATTCCCGGATAAATAAGCCAACACTTCGGTTGGTCATCAATATTTTTTCCAAGTAACGTCACCGCCTCCGATGTGTTCCTCATATTCCACCTCCTTTACTGCAGAAATAACCTTTCCACAACGCGACACAGTTAAAAACTATAAAATGATGTACTGTAAAGCACATTAAACGCCACACATGGAAGCTTCCACCAAGCAATACTTCTGCTAAAGGCATACTTTCTGTGCGTAGTTAAGAGAAAACACACGGGTTTGAAAAATTGCACTTTGTGCGAGAACGTTTATCATAAGTAACAAATGAAGACAACATTATGCATGCAGCATGACTGCCCTGCACTTGTTCAACACTGCAAACGCTTGCCGACAATGCCGCCCCCCCCTCAAGAGCACAGGGTACCCCTGCCCCAACCTCAGAGAGGGAAGATGCAGTGATTATTTTTCCAGGCTGTGATTTATTAGATTAAAGAGTCAGTGATTAAACGGTAGTCGGCGGCTGTAAACAGCCGAGAGGGCTGGAAATCTTTGGGCGGTTAGCTTCACCAGGCGGTAATTACCTTGGCCCCATGTATTCGAGCTTAGGCCTGTAACTAAGAGACGGACGCCCTCTTTTTCTTTTTTGTCCTGCGCTAATCTGTAAGTGTCAGCGAGCTGGCATGGCCAGGAGGGAGCAGTCCACAGAACTGCCAGTGAGGTAGGTGGTAAATGTGTGTGTGTGCGTCTTTGCAGCAGGGGGTGGAGTGAGGAAGGGGAGGGAGGGGGGGTCGCTTGGCGGGTCTTGATATTTTCGGCGGTAGAAGCAAAAGGGTCCGTCTACGAACATGCTCGAGTAAGGGAGAGCTTTTGCTTGAGGCAATTAGATGTTATCTGAGAATGAACTAGAGCTCTTCTGCTTCACAATGAGCTCAGCACCCTGCAAGAGTGCACAGGCCCATTCAAACGGTGCCAACCACACTGGGACAACACACGTTTACACCGGCAGACCCCTTTCAACAGATTGATGCCGAGGTTGACGGACAACTGAGCCAAAAAGTCTAAAAAAAATCTCCGCTTTGTTGCTGTAATTCTATTTATATTGTCAATTATACAATGGACTGGAACATGTAAAATAATCTTGTTAGCAATCAAACTAAAATTAGAGGAATGGATGATAAAAATAGTAAAGTCAAGCTGAAATAAAACCACCATCCTAGTTTGAAATGATTATAGGAACTAAAGATATGTTGATGAGGCCCAGTCACTAATAATGTTGACGCACTTCTAAAATAACAATTCAACACAACCCAACACCTGTGAAACTCATTCTCCAGTTAAAGACATTTTCTGGAGAGACATTTTGCCTCTGCGCTGTCAGCAAAGTTTCACTGCTCGACTCCGCCCATCGGCTCCAGAGCGCCTTCCCGACGCATCTGCCAAACGCTCGAGGCCACAAGCCGCGCCGCCCCTGCCCCATATTCCTTAAGATGGTGGTGTCGGGGGAGCCCCCGCTGACGTGCGATCCTTCATGTGGACGACGCGTGGGCAGGGAAAACTTGCAACAGGTGCCACCCGACGAGGCCGGATTCTCAGCCCTTTGTGCTGGAGCTGGAGTGGGAGTGGGAGAGGCCGCAGGGGTCACGCTGACCCGAGAGCAGGGTGAGACATACCGACTGTCTGACTGGAGGGTTCAGACGTCAAAACAAGCCCTGAACCAAATTATGCTCAATCATTTTTTTCTCCTTTTCCTGGTATTTCAGAATGAGCAAGAGGTCAATGTTACAATTTTGAGGTTTCTAATATTCTATCTGTCAACTTAATTCATTATAGATATGGATGTTATTTATGTATTGCACTGATTAAGAAAAAACTGTTTGCCGATTGCATTAAGCTACAGTTAAGTTATTAATATTCCTGGGGGTTCAGCACAAAATCCACATGAGAAAGACTAAATGCAAAAACCGAAATATTGAAATGTAATTTTATTTTCTACAAAATGTATTACAATTCAATTTGAATGTCAGTATCTAACATATGGCCATTTTACAATAATAATGTAATTTTTATTAGAAATTAGGTTTAAAAAGCTTAACAATTAGGAAAAATAACAATAAAAAAGATCACAATTTGAACAACTAACACCACCAAAAAGGAAAAGTCGAAGCAAATGTAGGTGGAAAAATAAAACTATGGCTTGTTTCCACTTTTCATCCGAGCTGGCGGGTTTAAAAAATGACTAACTTTTGTTGATATATGAATCGGCGGGGAGTCTATTTATCAGCAGGCCCTCTGCGGTCGCCCGCTTGGGTCCCTCAAGTCACAAGCCGCGTCGCTCCCCTTTGACTGATTAATTAGCCAATCAGAGGACATTTTTCACTGGGCGGCAGAATGGTTTATTTCAGCTAATGCCGGGCTTTCGAGCTGAGGCCCGTTGGAGCCTCGTCGGCTCTTTCGGCCTGCCTGAGTGGCCGGGCAGAGGGGCAAGGGAGATAAATCAAGCCGGGCTGGCCCTCCATGTGGCTCCCCTAACTAAACCCCCTGAGGAGGGCACGGTGGTGTAGAAGGAGGAGGAAGGAGAGGGGGACACAGGACGGCCAGGGGCACTGCTCGCCCGCCGATAAGCACGGGGAGCACAGGGCTGCCAAAGTGCCTTCATTTAGAAGTGGCCGGGGCTTTTTGATATCTCGGCAGAGAGAGCCTGTCGTTTGTCATGCTGTGAGTAATTGTGTTGAGGGGCACAAGAGGAAGGAGGGGACGGAGGGGGCTCGCGAGCGTGGGATGGGTGATGGATAACAGAGAGCCGTGTAGATGGACAGGTGCTCCACCACCACTTGATAACCCTCACTGGTCAGGGAGTGTAAATAATGGATTTAAGCATACATTTTCAGGTGGCTACACACAGTAGAGTGGAATGAGGTTGTGGAAATGTAATTCTAAATTTATAGCCGAGGTTATGGTTAGTGGTGTTGTTGACCTGGACAGAATTATATTGAGGTGTTTCCATTTTTTTAGGAGCACTTCTATAATATAATGAAGTCCAGCACAACACAAACTATAGAAATGATTGAACATTATCATCAACAAAGTGTAAATTAACCATGAGAAGACACAGGTATTCTTATTTGATCATTTTCTTTTTCCTCATGCATCCAAGTGCATCTATGGCTGAATATCAAAGTCTCCTCCTACATTTAAGTTTCAATTCCAAAAGACATTTTTATACAAAATACAACATAAATGGAAAATGTTAAATATTTGAAAGTTAACTTTCAAATAGAAAGACGGACAGTTCTACTGTCAGCCCGGGAGCTTTATACCAAAACAGACAGCAAATCACGTGAAACTCAATAATGAATGAAACTTGAATCGATTAATATGAAGGGGTTAATAATCTGGTTTCTTCAACACATCCAGTGCTGCCTTTGACGAACAGGGGCATGTGGGACAGCAGAGTGTGTGTGCGTCTGTCTGTCTGCCTTTTAGAGCGTTGTGAGCAGCGATAAGAGGCAAGCAGGAAACATCACTATGGAGGAAGGAAAACCCCAGCAGTGGGGGAACGGTGGAAGGCAGACTGGAGGGACAACGCTGGGTGAAAAGCTGGAAGATTCATGAGCGAGAAGGAGAGCAATTCAGATTTGGTTTGGTCTCCTGGATCCACTTGGATGCAGATATGTGATAATGCGACTGGTGCAGACGCCTGCCAATTCACTCCACCACTAAACCGCCCCTAATATAGTCACGACTTAAGAACACAACACTTTTGGGTACTGAGATTCCTGCATGCGTGTGAATTGTAGAGCACGTTCTGTGCTGTAACAGTAATGGTGGAGTACTGTAAGCACAGATCGGGGTGCACCACGGGTCACTGGCAGCGTCATGGACACACTCACAGGAGATTCTGCACAATGCCTCAAGCTTGATTGGTCCATCACCCTCTTTACCTCTTCCCAGCAACCTCAGATGTTGCTGGGCTTCAACACAAGGCCTCATGGGATGCCATTGTAATTGTGTTCAGTGTTTTCGATATGGTCAATGGTATCCCTCCTGGCTGAAAAATAACAACCCATAACCAAACGATTAGGGAGAAAATGGTGGTGTGTATTGCTTGCATTTCCAATGTTAATCAGCGAGGGAGCAGCAGCCATTGTGATGTTATGGCTCGGCACCTGCACAGGAATAGAAAAGGTTTTTCCTCGTGCAATTTATGGATTTTAAGATGCCAATTTCTTCAAGCCAAATGCTTGAGATAAACAGAGGAAGCCAGCAAGAGGCTTTTCTGTGTCTCTGCATCCAAAAGCTACATTTGTCATTGTCCTTCTGGTTCTGTATGGAGTCAGCAGAAGTTGTGACACCAAAAACAAAAAGTTTATTAAATGAAAATGTATTCATTCATAAGACAATACAAAGTTTTGGATTTTAAATATGAAAATACTTTACTAACTTATTTAACACAATTCTATTTGTTGGTATTTTTAGTTTTGTGGGGCAGGTCACCACTAAATGTGGCTCCAGTACTTTAGACATTCTGTTAGAAAGCTCTTTCTGGCAGAAAGATTTTGGAGTAATTGTATTATAACGAGTGACAAAATATGTTGAGTGGGTTAAACTCAGGACTTTCACCCAGGAGAACAGGGTTTGAAGCCTGTGGAAACAGAAACCTATTTTTACACTCGATTTCTAATTTAAATTCCTTATTATTTTGTTAGCTACAGATCTCCTCTTTGCCATGATATATGCACCCCATAAGAAAAATAGCAACAATGGCTATTCTGCCTTGGCATAAAGGTATTGCGGGCTTCTGACATCTGGGTACAAATCGCTTTTTTTCTTAAAAATATGTGCTGTATTTAGGCCACTGCAAGTTCAATTAACAAAAGCAATTAAAAACACCAAATGCAGGTTAACTTAATACTGAGTTTTTGTGGCACCTGGCTGAGGCCTTTAACTACGCTTCAAAAGCAAGAGTGTCGGCATAATGCCAAATGGCAGTGACGTTTGAAGAGGCCAACCACAAATGCCAAGAGCAAAAAGAGAACTTTTTTCTGCAAGTGTCATCACTTAAGATTTTTGCACACCTCATCCCAATTTTCGATTTGCCTTTAATAATGCCCGCTGGCATTTGTAGCTACCTGATGTGAGCGCTCCAAGACAGGTAGAGGAGTGCAAAGAGCAGAATAGGGGGTTAGAGTGCAAATCCTTTAACTGGATTTAGGTGCTCTGGCCGCCATCAGTGGCCTGTTGGCGGTGTTAAAACTGCATGATGGGACATGGATAATCTAGGGCCACAGGCTGCTCAGGAGCTGGACGCTGTAGAAGCACACGGGTCACATGATACTGCAGTGATGATGAGGCCTCAGCATCAGTGGTCACCCTTAATTACCAAGACAGAGGCAGATAAGCCCGAGCCACCTGGGTGGAAGTATGCCATCTCCTTCCCCATGTGAACTTGACATTGACTGGGTTAAGAAAGATCACAGGCCAGGATTTATCTCAAGAGGAAGTGAAAAAAATACATTTCCGTATCAATATATTGGTTCACCCCTAAGATTGACTGGATTTAATGACTATAATCTCAAAGCAGTCAATAATTTGAGCACAGAAATCATTTAATTTAACTTGAAGGTTTTTTTTAAATCATGCTTTAATCATAACAATTACATTGTTTGTTTCATGCTGTTTATAGTTAGTATGTTTTGTGTTTCTGCATGTCCATGTTGGATTGATTCCGTCTTTTTTGGTGATTATTTGTTTTTATGTGTAGGTTGTTTTGTGACAGAAATGAAACCAAGCCAATGGGCAGTGTGGAGTGTTTTTGGATAGGATTAGAAAAATGTTAATCTTTTAATAAAACAATGACAAAAAAGGAGACATTTTAAATGGAAATTTAGGGGGAAAAACATTTTAATTGTGGATAATGTTATTAAAAATATGGACTCTGGATGCCTCTTACCTGCTCTTGTTGTTTGGCAGAATTCCCTCTCTTTCCAAAGATACAGTTAAGATCTGTTTCACTACGGGATGACAAGTCTTTTCCTATAAAAGGGGAAACACAAAAACACGTTTTCAAAATCACACAGCAATGTTGAACTCAGCTTGAAACAGTTTTTGGCTCCATTAATTAGGTGTTCACTTTTGTCAAGGTACCAAAAGGTGATCAGAAATGCTCCTTTGATCACAATCCCAACAAACACCAACAAAATATATAAATACATTTAAAATGCAGACATCTAAAGGGCACCTGTAATGGTTGCAGTTGAAAGTGTGTGTGTGTGTGTGTGTGTGTGTGTGTTGGGGGAGGCGCTATCTTGAGCAAAGAAAGGGGAGGTTAGCGTGGTTTACTTCTTGCTCAAGGGATAAAACGCCAAAGAAAAATAAACCAACGACAAGGTCTGCCACGCCAGGCCTCCGGATTCCAATTTTCAAGCCGGGCCTCAAAGACTCCTGGAGCACACAGTCGCCTGTCTCAAGCCGGGTCCTGTTCGTACAGCTGCATCCTCTTCCTTCAGCGGGGCTCTGATAACATTCGGTTATTTATTGCTTTTAAACCTCTATCTCCCCTACTTTGGAAGTCACTGCACATGCAGGTCTAAGAAGTAAAACCAAGAAAGTATGTTGAAAACTAAAATAAATGTGTGTGTGTGTGTGTGTAGGGGGGGACTGTGGTGTTTGTCAGGTGTTGAACTTGGGTCAAAACTTAAAATTATGCCCAATCTGACCTCTCTGCTGTTCGAATGAGGAAGTGCCTGTCAAAATTCTCAGGCTGCAAATAACAAGTTTCTGATAATAAAGGAGCTTAAACGTTCAAAAGGTGGCTGGATGCCATGATGCAGGATGTAGCGTTGGCGCTGCTGTCGTGCAGTGGAAAGTGTTAGTGGATACACGCTGGTTTCCAAGGACACAGTTGAAATGGCAACAACCGTCAGATAACTAGTCAAACCAGGGGTCCGTTTCACAAAGCAGGTTTAGTGAAAACCTTGAGTTAGTTAACCCTGAGATGAGGGAAACTCTGGTTTTTCGGTTTCACAAAGCCAGTTCAGCATAAATCTGAGTCAGTTACCCGGGTAACATGCTCCGTGAAACTAACCTGCTCGCTAGCAGGTTTGCTTCAACAAACCCTGAGTTTCTCCCTACATGTCTCCGCCTTTTTCCGGAATCTAAACCAACTCTGAAAAAAATGTGCCGTCCTTTCATCGTCAACCTAATCGATACGGAAATAAAAGTGATTCTAGCAGCTTTGCGTCGGTAGAGAATTTTGATTACCTTTCCTTTCAATCACATTAGATATTATCTAAACAATATTCTCCGACATTTTCAACATTTCATATCGCGGACATAATCCGCAACCAGATTCTTTGCGGAGGTAGTGTTTTTGCGAACGGGAGATTTATGAAATGTTTAAGTACATTCCTGTGTTGAAATACCTGCTTATATTTACTGTTTAATATGTGAAATATGATTAAAATCATATGCCTTAGTCAACGTATTTGCGCAATATTCTTATGCTTAATTTTCAACTGAAGCCACTTTCTTTCTGTGCCTGGGGGGGATTATACCCAATAAAAATAATAATTTATGTGTTGCGCTACTTTGTGATTTACGGGGATTGAACCGCTGTCGCCAGCACTGTGGGCGGCGTTGCTAACCATTACACCACCGTGACGCTGTGCAACTCTGAAAATAAACACTTTTTACCTTTAGATCAATAGACTGTTTAATTCAGTTATACACATTAGATCAGGCAGTAATTGTCTGCCACGCCAACTATCGCTACTTTGCTGCAGTTACGGTGCTCCGCTTTCTCAGGATGAGCTTGTTTTCTACATAAACACTCGGTAATATCTAATGACGCTCTCCCCGTTGCCATGGTGAATCGTAGTATCGGAGCTCCATTGATGATGGCTTTGTAGAGTCGGCAGGCACGCGCGTAACTCAGAGTTTACATACTCAGAGTTGAGTGAACTAATTCAAAACCACTGTTCTGAAACCGAAAACTCAGAGTTTCCCATCTCAGAGTTGTTCAACTCAAAGTTCAGGGTTAGGTTCAGAGTTTGTTGAACCTGCTTTGTGAAACGGGCCCCAGACCACCAGATCACTGAGGATCTAATGAGACACGCAAAGAATGTTTTCCTCGTGTCACCATTTATAACTAACTAGCATAACTGAAAGCCTCGACCTAGCCCTCAGCCTTTCAGCTCGATGATATTTCGTTTATATGGTCTGACCTTTTAGATCACAGACTCATACTGGCTGAAATGCTGGAAGGCTGAAAACGTTTGTTTTTGTTAAAAAAAAGGACCTGCGATAAAGCAATGGATGGAGAGCTGTAGTTAAATCCTGCATCAACCACTCGCGCTGCCGTGACAGGTGATAGATGGAGGTAGCAATTAAAACTGGGTTACTGGTTTATGCTGTGGGCCGCGGACCTTAGCAGCGGAGATTTTGGTGCCTTTCCCCACAAACAAAGGCCATCAATCCTCAGAGCTGGCAGTGAGGGAAGCAGCCTGAACAGGATATCAATAAAAAAGCAGGAGAGAGTAAGGAAGAGGCTACGGAGAGGGAGATGTTGGGAAGGGGCTTCTGTGGATGCTTTTTTTTTCATTAATGTTTTTACAGAATTTATATCATAATAAACAAAAAAATAAATGAGAAAACTATTTAAGAAGCAATGCATGGAATTAAGTAAACAGTCATAGACTAGGCAGAACATAAATGTCATCTCTTACGTCGTTTATGACTGGACATGGAATCACGTTTTTAAGTGGGAGATTAAAACGGTTGACCTCTGTCCATCTAGAACTACGAGTTTTGCCTGACTCTTTCAACTTCTCATGTAACCAGCTTAGCAACACTAAATCTATTACCAAGCCTTAAGTTGGCAACAGCTTCACAGGGAGGGAAGCAGGCATCAGAGAATGCAGTGGAGGCATGCAAACAGGCGTGACTGGTTATATGTTGCCAGGTAACCTTTTTGGTTGTCCGTGCCAATCCTCGCCACAAATTGGGCAAAGAATGGCAACAGAAGGAAATGATTAGGAAAAAAATACAGAGAGAACTTAATTTGTTTACATTGCTTGTAAGTGTGTCCAATAACTGCAAGAGGACCATACATATTTCCTGGATAAAAAAACTTTAATTTCAAGACTGACAGTTTCAGTCAGACTGTAGTGACAGTTTATTCCTGTCAGACCACTTAAAGAAGGCGGAGCACTCTAATCGAGTTATGAATCGTTTATGGACAAACAAGTAGGCCAAGCGTCCCTTCTGTTGCGCGACAACGGTTGCCGACTCTTTCGTGTAGAAACAACTGAAAGTGGTGTTATGTTACTAAAGACATGTTTAAGATTAAATTCCAGTTCCCACCTGCCTGCCCCCTAAACCGCCTCCTGCTCTGCAGTGTCAAGTGCTACCTGCTCTTTAGCTTCCTCCGTATTTTAAAAGCAGCTGGTGCTGATAATGGAAGGACTCTATTAGAACTTAAAGTCCTGCAGTCTTGCTTAGTTGATGACAAGTTGCCAAAGATCAGTCAACACAAATGTCACGTGATAAACAATAGACAAATGTGGTTGTCAAAATGACAAAAACACTTGAGCAAGGTATTGTTTTCTGTGCTTCTCATCGGGTCAACGAGGCTGTTGGGGGATATTTAGAGATGGTCTGAATATATATTCATAATCAAAGCAGCAATCAGATGCAGACTCACAATATGGGATACCAACTGTGGCAAAGGTGCCTCTGCACGAGTTCAAAAAGTTTCTACAAATAAAGTATGTATAGATTGTGAGGGTCAAAAAAAAAAAGAACATTGGGAGTAAAATCATCCCACCCTTAAAGGTCCCTGCTTTATGTCTTAAGTGTGTATGTTGCATCTGATCCACCGGGACAAAGTCTTTTTCTGGCTGTTGCCAAATTAAGCTCACAAAAACAGGGTGAGAGGGTCTGGGGAAGAGACTGAGGCCACATTTTATCTGGCAGGGTCATCTATTGGGTCACGCAGCCTCTGGGAGGTGTTGTTTTGGGGGGGCCAGTAAATGGACATGCCAGATGCCCCAAACAGGAAACAGGAAGTTGCTATTGAATGACGTAAAATATAAAAGGCTCTTCCAGGTGAGGCAAAAGTTGTTGCTGACCTGATGAGGCACATTTGAAACCAATAACAAAGACGATTATAGAGTAATTACTTTAACACATAATATTTGATGAGCTTGCACTTCCTTCTTGCAAGACAACTTTGTGAATTACTGTAATAAAAAGCACTTACATTATTTAATATAAGCTACGCATTATGAGTCCCACATCAAAACACCATTACTAATGAATACTCTGATCTTATAAAGAAGTTCCAATCAGTCAACTACGCTCCATTAAGCAAAGCAGCTCAGCAGTAAAATATGGACTAGGGGTTATTCAATTCTGTCTTCAGTGGTCCTGAACACCAAATTCCTCCTCGTCCGTATCTGTGTACTGGCCTTGACCAGCAAATTTTGACTTCCTGACATGTGAAGGAGTAATGAAAGTAAAAGGAAGGGTTATTAATAACCTCCCCTTGCACTGACCGGGCCAAGTGACCCAGCACAACCTGACAGAGCTCTGATCAGCATCTGTGGTCTGAGCCAAGTGCACAAGGCTCAACGAGGGGTTATGGAGGCTTTCTGTCCGTCTGGGTGGATTTTATGAAAGGTGAAAAACTAAGAGTGGAAGCACACACTTGAGATGTTGTGTGCATTGATTTAAATGCTGTGCTTAAATCAGTACATGGATTCCCTAAAACCATTTTCTCTAAAAACACATGTATTTTCAGAGAAGAACTTCTGCTACAATGAACACAAAGAGAAAATAATGTGTACAAATAGCATGCTCTCAAGCTATGCTTATCCCTCTGATCTCTGTCTGCTGCTGTAAAGACCTGCTGGATGCCAAAAGACAAACCCACCTTTAGTGAACTTCATGTAATGGACCCTCTTTCTGGAGGTCTTGGACTTCTCTTCCAAGCTGAATCCCTTTGGCTCCTCTGGTGGTGGGGTTTCTATTGACAAAAAAAAAAAAAAAAAAATACAAGAATAATGTACTCAAGGAGTAGTTGCACATTTAAGATGTTCAGCACAAAAGCTCATCTTAGCCATCTAAGATAAAACAGTAATGCACTTTCCCACATATTCAAGAACAGTGATATTGAAGATGTTCATTTTGACAGTAACTGCATTCAAACGTATTTCTCCCTTAAATGTTGCAGTGCAGCACCCTCTACTGTCCAAATGATGGAATAAACTAACCCAAATAGCTGCAGTGAAGTTGGCCATCCCCAATAAGTGCTCAACCTGTTTGTAGAAAGTGCATTATAAACCCATTTTGATGGTGTTCGTACATACCAGCCGGGCTTTTTTGACCATGGCAATTGTTCAGTTGAGCAAGGAGGTCATTGAAATCATCTTGGTGGGCGATCCAGTTATCCTGCAAACAAACCAGATGTCAACACAATAGAACTTCTGTTTGATAGAATATCTTTTTAGTGTTTTAAGACGATTTAAATTCTATAAATATGGACTTACTGCCAGTTTATTAGGTACACCTAGCTAAAAACGAATGCAGTCTAAAACAACAGTACTGGCATGAATCAATTCTTAATGAAGATTATTAGATTGTAAACAACTTTTTAGAGAAGCTCTGTATAATGCAAAGTAATACTATGGTGCTTAATCAGGTATTAAGAGGAAAGTAGTAGTATTGGTGTGTTGGATGTGTTAAAATCAATTAAAAATGGTGAAAACTGAACAGACCAACAAAAACATGTATTAAATCACAAAAGGTTAAATGTGCTCACCTCATGGCTGGCATTGGTTCCAAGACCAAGGTGGTCATTTTTAACTTTAACTTTGATATTGTCAGTAGAGCCTTGCTCGCTTCTGCCCAGGCCCTTAATATAAGAAGAGAAGACATAACATATGACACAGATGTTCACCAACTCATCCACTCACTGCCTTGAGAGTATCTTGAGAAATAAACTGCCGTTGACCCGACCAGGAAGTTCCAGCTCACCTTGCCCTTGGACCAGCCCATTCGCTCCATCATCTTCTGGCCGAATTTGGAGTCATCTTTACTCCAGTTGCTGTTCCTTGGGTCAACAGACCACTTCTGTTTTCTCCGGGCTGGATAGAGAGCAGCAACGTCATTACATAACATCCAACAAGACCTTACATCGGCCACACACACACACACACACACACACACACACACACACACACACAGTGTAGAATCAAGTTATATAATCGTTTTATAGACAGTGGTACACATCAGATGCAACAGCTGTGATGTCCTGTACCGTTTATCATTTAAATAAACAGTACACATTTTGGAACATGATCGATCGTAGTCAATAAACCATGTTTTGGCCGAGACAAGGAGGTGTCACGTGCATGTAAACACACTGGTCACCTACTGTCAGAATCAACGTCCAACCATGCTTTTAAAGAACATACCAACACGTTTATTGGACAGAGAACAGACCAAAACACACAGATGTTTGCCCATAAAGGACTCTACGGTTAGCTAAGCTAAGCTAAGCTACTGACAAGTTGCTGCAGATGCAGTTACAAGTTAAAACACGTGTTTACACTGAATGCTGTAGTAATGCTAATGCTAACGTGAGCTACCCGAAGAGTTTAACAAGTACGAAATACCGAAAACTTTCGGGGGAAAAACCTCGCGACAGCTGTCGGCGGTGTTTTTTATCGAATACAAAACACAAAAAACATGTCGTTACATTGAAAGTTAAAGTGAAAAAGCCGTCAAAACTGTAGAAGAATTGTACATACGCTCAGCTAGCATGGACATCCTGGGGTCCTTAAACAGTTTGACGTCACTCACGTAGGTGTCCCAGAACATGCCTGAAGACAATATATGACCAAGCTGTTTTTTGTGTAAACATATCCTTAAAAAAAAGTAATTCCTGTGTGTCGTATTTCATACGAATTAAATATATCCTATCATTCATTCTATTGTATCAACAATTGATATTATTGTTTTTTCATTAGTATCACTGCTAATGGTTATGTTCGCCAACAGAGAGCGCCACATGCACAGCAATAAAAAATGCCACGTGTGCTGGGTCACCCAGGTTCAAGGAACCAGAACCACAGCCCAATAATATTATATATAGGCTGTATCACATTGAAAAATAGAACCATAGTATTCACCATGAAAGTCATTACAATTGTATGTGAAAAACAAGCAGACCAATCACAACATATAGGCTACAAAACGTTGCTGGAAAAAAAATGCAGACTCAAAATATGTATTGACTGCATATCTTCCAATAATATCAACAAAGCATTGCTGAATGTTGTGTTGCAGACAATGTCATAATGTTTCTACTGATGTATGTGAATGTATTTCAGCAGTTTTTTTGGCATATGGCTGCTTCTTCTAGGCCTACTGACCGAAATAACAACTACAAGTTATAATGAATATCTCAGATTGAAGAACCTGCTAAAAATGATGGGAACAAAGAAATAGATGATAGATGAAATAGTCCTCACTTACAGCTGTTGATGATGTTGGTGCCTTGGGTTTTTTCAGCTTCCGTTTATTAACTGATAAAATCTTAAACACTGTAAAAGTGAGTGTCCTTGAGCTACGTGGGGGTTATGAAAGCTTCCTGAACATTAATAAGCCCTATCAATACAGAAAACTTCAGTTGCCAATGTTAAAATGTCTCCTGTGCCTAAGCAAACTCTGCATGGAAATAATATTTATCTATGCTAAAAGCAAGATATTTGCTTTTTACCAAAGTTACCTTCAAAATGTGGTTTCTAAAGAAGGAGCCAATGTTTAAAAGGCTTATGCCACTTAGAAAAATTATTTTTTTTCCCCGTGGGCATTCTCAAAGAGAAAATACAGTGTCAAAAGAAGGTTAAAAAATGATTAAAGAGTGCAAAACAGTTTGCGTCACAATATCAGCAGGGACACATTGACAAATCAAAAACTGAACAAACATTACGGTACAGCAAATCATGTCCCAACCTGCAACACTCTGAATCAGCATGTTAACTGGATATATCAACTTTACTTTTTATCTCCGGCAGGAGGATTATGCTCACGTGTGTGCGTGTGTCCATGTGTGAGTGTGCAACCCTGTGTCTGTCCACGGCTAATCTTGCATTCTGCTAAAGCAAACCACATAATATTTTGTGTGGTCAATTACGGCTGCATTCTAAAGGATCTTTTATGGTTGTTGTTACTCAAAACACCTTTATATGCTTGTTTTAAACTGCCACTGCGTGAGTCCTCACTCTGTTAACCGGCCCCTTTTTTGTTTTTTTCAAGATTGTACAAAATATCTTACATAACGACTGCTAGCCTGCATACATCGCTACACTGTCTTGAGATGTGATATGTAGCCTGTATTCATTTAATTGTATAATACACCCGTGGCTGTTGCAGACACACCTCCTAGTTATTTCTTTAATCAACAAATTTAGAAATAAAACAATCACTTAAATTATATTGAATATGTGAAATCCCTTATTCTTTTTTTTTTTTTTTTTGCCTATGTTCTACCTAACATTTAGTTTTTTGGTTTGGAGTTTCAGCACTTAAATTGAGATGCTGTGCTTCCAAACACATCTTGAAAATGTATCTCCTTTGAAATTAAACTGTTAAATGATAATGACTAGCATACAGTTAAACCATGCACTCTAAAAAGGTCAGATACAGATCTTGCATGCCACAGAACATTCTCCTGATTGCACGTCTTGACTGTTAAAAGATCACCCTGTTGGTTTGTTTCTATAATGGTCATGGCTGAGTATTTTGAAGCTCTATAATCTGACCCCAAATCTGTGGTTAAAATTACCGCGTCAAGCACGGGATTAAGGTGAGGTTGTGTAACTGTGCTGGAAGCCTGATCGGTGACAGAAGATACTGTCAATCTGACTGTGTGCTACAAAGAAGCCAACATCTCATCATACATGACAGTATCACTGCAGCCGATCTTGCTTTCTTGCTTCTATTCTTCTTCTTCCTCCTCTTCCGACCAACCTTGAAAGAGTTATCTATATGTTACAGCCATTATACCCTGACGCATTGTAAAGGTCAGATAAGGTCAGAAACATCATTCAGCGTTTCTAGTTCACTCATGGATCACTGGTTTTGTGCTCGTAAATGTGGCCGTTATCCAAGTAAAAATGGATTTTCTGACCATCATAGTATCGGCCCTGCTCCAGTTATCTGGAGAGAAAAGGCCATTAAAATGGTTTGCAGATCCAAATTAACATTAAAGCAATCTGTAATAAGTGCTAAAAGGGAAATATGGGAAACGTTATCACACTAAGACTGTACTGTTTTGACTGGGATGAATAAAAGTCTTTAACTCTAAAGGAGTGAGATACTGTAGGTCTTTATGTTCCTCTTGAGGCTCGAGGGTGAGAGGAAGGTGGTGGCGGGGTCTTGGGCTCCATTACCATGGCAACAGGTCTTCGTGTGGAATAACAGCTGTGGCACAGAGTGTTATGGCGTTTCTGGCCCACTGCCCAGCCTTTTCCCTCCCCCGGCCGTCTTTATGTCTCGTCCTTCACGTTCTGCCCCACGGCCAAACGTAAGCTGCTGCACACTCTCTGAATCTTATTACAGCATGACGAACAAAACACGGGGGGCCCAGGCGACCGAGGAAGCCTCCTGATTGGCCGGTGGAAGGCGGGCCTGCAAGTGTGTGTACACACCCAGGCAGACTGTGTTACATAACAGGCAAGGTTTCCCTCTTACTCGCTACAGAACAAGAAGGAGAAAGTGAAGGTCCCCCCCCCTCCTTGTCACATGGCTCTTTGTTTCAAAACACCCCCCCCACCCCCTCCATTGGAAAGCTTCATCCACAAGGCCGGCATGTTCACATTCACAACCGGGCATGCAAAACAAAATTTGCACGTAGGAATGTGTAGCTCATGTCTTGTGCATGTTTAAATACTTCCAGTGGAGTCAATATATGTTGATTTTCCAGTCCTGCATGAATCCACTGTAGACTAGTCTCACTTATTTAAGGCGGTCTCACCCGCAGCCTAAAGAAAAAGAGACATTTTCCCCTAAATAAGACGTTGGAACCACTGCAAAACAGCAAATATTGATTTTTTTCACTTGCAATTCCACATTGCTGCCAAGCGCCTGAAGGTGGAGAAACTACATTCTTTCATATGAGGGAGTCTTATATAAAAAAGGGACATTAACAATTCAAATGGTTAAATTACCATCGTAAGCACACTGCTCGGTTCCCTGTTCATTGTCTCATCTTTCTTTGTGTTATGAATGCTACGATTAACAAAAGACTACACACAGAAAAAAACCCCAACAAAACATGCTGCCATTGCTTTCAAGGACCAATTTTGTAGTCATGCCAGTAAGTATTAAGGTAATTTGGAGTCCATTTCCATGAGGTGATACCATTATGTTGTCTTCTCCACAAGCTGCAAACTCTAAATGTATTTGGATAACTTGGGGATGGATTTTTTTGAGGTGTGTCAAAAAATCTGTGATGAGAAAACGGAGCACACCTGCTGTTTTATTGTATTGAGATTAGAGTTTGGTTGAAATGAAATGCTGTGTCCTCTTCAGTCTAAGGGTTTCACCATCAAGACTGACTGAAAAATGCGCCACACCTTACATTCGAATTCAGCTGGCAGCCCGTCCCCCTCTGGGCTCTTTTGTCTCTGCAACACAACTGCAAAACCAAACCAAACAAGGTCACCCGGAGCCGTTCCAATTACTGACACGGAGAAATTGAAGAAAGGCTATCAAGCGTATAGTGAAGGACATTGCTGTCCTCAGGGTAACAGTTTATGATCCCATTCGAGGAAGAAAATACAGCAGCTTCAGCTCGCTGAATGTATTGATGTGCTGAGGTGGACACTTTTCTCCTCTGGGTTCGTTTTTTTTGTTGTGCTTTCTGACTATACAATGGCTTAAATATCAATATGCTTGCAATATTAACAATAAGGCCTCCTACTAAATCATTTTCATTGTATCAGTACACATTATATAATTTGAAATCTGCAATGACATTCAATCAGAATGAAGAGGAATAATCACCATGACAGAATTATGGGTGCAGCCGCTCAATGATTACAGGCCAACTGTGGAAAAAACTGCGAGGAACCTGGGTGTAATCCTCGATGACCAACTATCCTGCACCCCCAACATCACTGCTGTGGCCCGATCCTGCAGATTCGCCCTCTACAATATCCGCAGGATTCGGACCCTCCTCACAAAGGATGCAACGCAGCTCTTGGTCCAAGCACTGGTCATCTCCCGCCTTGACTACTGCAACTCTCTCCTGGCCGGACTCCCGGCCTCTGCGATTAAACCATTACAGCGTATCCAGAATGCCGCAGCACGCCTTATCTTCAATCTACCCAAATTCTCCCACGTGACCCCCCTCCTCCGTGACCTCCACTGGCTCCCTGTTGCAGCACGCATCCAATTCAAGACGATGACACTGGCCTTCAGGGCCATCAATGGAACGGCACCCTTCTACCTTCAAACACTGGTCAAACCTCATGCCCCGAAGCGAGCACTTCGCTCTTCTACTTCAGCTGGCCGGCTGGTACCACCATCGCTGAAATCAAGCAAATGTCGCTCAGCAAAGTCCAGACTCTTCTCTGTTCTGGCGCCTCAGTGGTGGAACGAACTCCCGACCAATGTCAGGACAGCAGAGTCATTTGCCATCTTCCGAAAAAGGCTCAAGACTCACCTGTTCAGACTTCACCTTGACTCTACATAGCATGACCCACTAGCACCCTCCCTCGACACCCCCCCCCCCAAAAAAAAAAAAAAAAAAAAAAAAAACTTACCTATAGCACTCTGATCTTAGCACTGTTGCTCTTGAAGTACTACTTTACTCAGATGAGGACCTAACACTTGTTCTATTTTTAGCTCTTACTTTATCGGCAATGATACGTCGTGGTTTCTTTGTTTCCTTCTTTTGACAAATGTACTTATTGTAAGTCGCTTTGGACAAAAGCGTCTGCTAAATGACCTAAATGTAAATGTAAATGTAAATGGAAAAAATAGAAATGCACCAAGAAAGAGGAGTAAAGCGGGTTCACGTTGGGTAAAAACGCTCCTGGGAGCAGAATGTTCTCTTACATACCTTCATATGTACATCCCGACTCTTGGATTTGTCTTCAAAGTCATACATGCAATGAATCACTTTTGGTTTTGGAGAGTTATTCTCAGATTATAATTACAGGTTATGACAGCTTGCATAACACCCAAATAAGACCGCGTGACTTTTGCACACTATTTTAATATGAAATGAGTTCAAATCAAGAAATTTAAAACCCTTTCCGTCTTGCCTGCGAGGACATTTTGTACTAAAAAGTTTTCCACCAGCCGCAGTAAGAACAGCTGGCGGCAAAATGATGTGCTTAAGAGTCATAATGAACTTATGAAAATGACTGACACAGGCATGGTCTGTGGGAAAAAAAAGGTTTTATTGTGCTTGTGCAATTGAAAGAATAGACAAGACGTGGAACTCAATCATCAGCATTTCTTTAAACAAAATATTGAAACACAGAAACCACCAAATGTGGCCGAACCTAAATGTGGCAAACAGCCTCATGCTTCCCCCGTTTGTGTCAAACCAATCCCACAGAGTTAAAAATAAAACAGAAAAGTGGACAGGAACACTTAGAAACAAGAATGTTTTCACTCAAAGCTCCCGCGTGTTTTAACGTCAACGGACAGAATAAATAATGTGTGGAATAAACAGAAGGACAATGCCTGAAATACAGATGCACCGTTTTTGGAAATCGCCACCACAGGTGATAAGATTCCCTTACTTTATCAGTAATTTTAAGATACAAATCCGTCTAAAGTGCATCAAAGGACGCAACTTGTGTATTTGTACCCCTCTCAATACAAAGTTCCCTTGATTTCAGCCCCAGGAGCTTTAAGGCCCAAAATACCTGAATTTGAAACACTTTAAAAAGAAAACAAAACCCAAACGATTTGGAATTCCAAAGAGAGAGAAAAAAAAAAACAAGTGGAAAAGCTTGCAAATACATCAATGCAACATTCTCAGTTGGTTAAATCGATTTTTTTTGCAAGTTCAACATGTAAGTCATCTTTTTCGATCCAAACACGTCATTTTTTTTTAAACAGGCCACGTTGTTATCCCTTTCCACTGACAAACCACTTCTTGCCGCAAATCTCCAAGCAGAAGCATGAGGGAAAAGAGCCCAGCAGGGGGAGATAGACGGGAGGATTGTCTCGCCCGCACCGACTGTTACATTCTGCCGACGTGGTAGCCACAGGCAAGCAGAGCCCTTTCTGATTTTACAGAGAGAAGTGAGAGAACGACTATGTACAGGCCAAGTTTCTCTATTCTCCGTGTTAAGTCTTTACATTATGTACAAAGAATACTCGACGCCCCCCTCAGTTGGCGTGAGCCATGCGCCTCTCCGCACCGAAGGAGTTCAGCATCGTCTGGACGAGCTCCGGGAGGTCGTAGTCGTGCTTCCAGCCCCAGTCCTTCCGTGCGTTGGAGTCGTCGAAGTTCATTGGCCAACTGTCAGCTGGAGAGAAAACAGAAGAGCGTGATTAAATTTAACTTCTGGTTTGGATTTACGGCGCGCATCGGTTTCTGATTTAACTTCACATTTGTTTGCTATTAGCCTCCATACCTAAAAAGACTATTGAAAGAAGAAAAGTAGCTTATGGTGGCTAACGTTAGCTTCAAATTGCCATTACCGAATCTGTCCGTTCTCTACACCTTAACGCCTTTGAAAGCGGCCGTGCATCAAAAAGGTGACTTACCGATGGCCTGCCGTACGTGGTCGACGTCGTACGTGACCTCCAGCTCCGGCATCTGCTTCTGCAGCTCCTGGGCCAGCTCCTCCGGGGTGAAGCTCATGGCGTTGATGTTGTAGGTCCTCATGGACAGCGTGTCGGCCGGCGCCTCCATCACGTCCAGCGTGGCCCGCAGGCAGTCGTCGATGTACATCATGGGCAGCCGCGTGTCGGGTCGCAGGTTGCACTCAAACTTGCCGCTCTTGATCGCGTCGTGGAAAATCTGGACGGCGTAGTCTGATCGGAGACAAACAAACGTTACTCACATTATGAAATAAACTATAGGACAAAAAACAAAGGGAACAGTGCCGAAGTATTTGCTGTGGTTGTTCAGACAAGGGAAGTCATGAAGATTAAGATGCTGCCCCTGAAACTACAAGTCGTGACAACTCCCTGGAAAAAGTCAGTTGCAGTTGAATGTCTCTCACCTGTCGTGCCGCCCCCGGGCATGGAGTCGGCAGAGATGATTCCTGGGTAGCGGAGACAGCGGAAGTCCAGTCCGTAGCGGTGGTGGTAGTACTGTAGCAGAACAGGAAAGGAATCAATCACTGATAACATGGAGAATATGCAATGGGTTCTTCCAGCAGACCCCTTATATGCTACATTATATGTAACACTATATTATATATAAGAAATCTTACCTCTCCCATCAGCTCGGCGTGGACTTTGGAGACCCCGTAGATGGTGCGAGGTCTCTGCACACAGAGATCTGGCGTGGGGTTGCGGGGCGAAGTGGGGCCGAAGGCACCGATGGTGCTCGGGACAAACAGACGCAAGCCGTGCTCCGCTGCGATGTCCAGGATGTTGTGAAGCCCTGAGGGAAACAGACAGAGAGGCGGACGATCAGGCCACCGCGCCTTCCAGTCGGGGAGCAAGTAGTTTAATTTAATTAAATCTTTTAGAGGATGAAGTTGGCGAGTGCATTACCGGTGATGTTCACGGAGCGTGCCAGGGCCACGTTGGCCTCTCCGACGGCGCTGAGGAGGGCGCTGTAGTGAACAAGCCAAGTGATGCGGTTGTTCACCACTATTTCCCGCAGGTTCTTGTAGTCCAGGATGTCGGAGTAGATGAAGGGGCCTGAAGGTGATAGAGGGGATTTAATAAAGCTGCTGTTATCACCACTAAGATAAGATAAGCTGTATGTGTACAGGGTTATAGCAGCGTAGTGCAAATAACAAAGCAGTGCAAAATACAATAAAAAATACAAAAATAATGCACTAATTAAGCAGAAATATTTGCTTCCTGCATTGGTTGGCCTTCCTCTTCCTTAGAAGCAATTCACAATCTCTTAATCTGTTTCCTGCTACATGCACTTCAGTTGAATTGAGTTTACTACTTGAAGCCATTATGTTTTGGGACAGCCCATTGGGCTGAGTCACCATGCGTCACCTATCGATTTGGAGGAATTTATCAACATTTTTTTTCCTCCAGAAAAACACTTCCTCTTGCGCACGTACGAAAGAAAATCAATAGGGTTTATTTGCCGACGCTGTTGTTCCATCATTTGGCAATAAAGCTATGGCACATTTGTAACAAATTAACAACCTTCATTGCCAAATGAACAGATTTTTAAAAAGGAGTGTGGCAACATTCATCGATGCAACTTTGTCCACTTTGATGCAATGACATAAAATGACATGTTGAGACATCAAGGTCTTTTTTTATCTTGAGGTTGGATGCACTTAAATGAAATGTGGCCTGGCTGGGAATTAAAACCGCAACTGTAGATCCTAGCCCAGTATGAGAAGACTCACCGCTGTGGAACACATTGCTCGGGGGCTTCCTGATGTCAGACAGAATGACGCTGTTCTTTCCAAACCTCTTTCTGCGAAGCAGGAAGTCGACGTTATACAACTTTTAAAAAAATGCATCGGCATACTGTTGCAATGTATTTGGCAATTCATTGTTTGCCAGCTGTAAGCAGATTATGTGCAATTTTGCGCAAACAACTGAGAAATCCTCACCTCAACAACTTGGCGAGACCGACCCCGAGCTGTCCCAGGCCGCCTGGATGGAGAGAGAGACAGAAACACTGGAGGTCATCCCGTTGCACACATCAACAATCCAGCAGCAGCTAATTATCATCACTGCTGGTTTCCATGGAGACTGAAGTAACTTAGAAAGACAGTAGGCCATAAGGGAAAAAAAAGGTCAGAACACTTGACGCCTACACTTTGTTTTTCATAACTTATTAAGAATCCTGCAGGTCCTGAATCTCCGAACAGCACAAAAAAAAAAAAAAAAAACCCTGTTGTGCTCCACGGACCATAAAAAAACAGATGCTGCATACCTGTAATGAGCACCTTGGGGTGGTCCGTCTCCGAGAAGGACACAGAGTGGAAGCTGGCATCAGAGGTCACCTGCCGAGGGGAGAAGCTGATGTTGCGCACGGCCACGGTTAGGGGCTGGCAGCCGCACCCCGGGGTGCTGAGCAGGGCCTGCTTGGCCACCTTGCTGAGGGTTCTGATGACAGGCATGCTGGTACCTGGTAGGGGTAAAAAAAAGGATGTTCACGCTTGAGGGTGAAATCTGTTAAATTCCACAGGCATGAGTTTAAATCCTGTCTGAATTGTTGTCTTTACTTCCCTACAGATTTACACAGACATACATATACATTTTTAAAACCAGAAGGGATGACGTTTCTGAGTCAGGAGATGTGGGCTCGTCTCCAGACCTCAGGCGCCAACGGACAGACAGTCCTGAGGACTGGTCGACCAAAGTGGCGCAGAGGGAGGAGGTTTACTTTCATTTACTTTGGTGCTCTATTTTAAACGCAAAAGGGCGACAAAAATGTACAGAAAAAAAAGAAAAAAAAAAGACGCGAGATGCGAGAAAACGTGCCAGCAGAGAAGACACGTAGGCTGCACTTAGACGCAGATGATAGGCTGTCGCTTCCAACGCGCGCACACACGCACACGCACACACACAGCCCAATAACTTTTTTTTTGGGTTTTTAAAAAAACGCGTGCACCATCACGATTTAACTCTTTTTCAATGAACACGTGACTACAGAAAAGATGGGACACCGAGTCAGCGCATTGAAAGCGGCGCACAGCTATCATTTAAAGCATTTAAAGTCTAACAAAGAAGGTTTAATCCGAGGTTAAGATGCCTCATCACTGAAACGCCTCGACTTTAGTCATTTTGTAATTCATCCTTTCAGACGTGTGCGCTTACCGTGAGAGTCGCGAGCGTCCAACACAAAAAAAAGGAAAGAAGAGGGTAACTTGAGAGTATTTATACAACCCTGCCTTCACCGAGAACCAATCAGGGACAGAGGGCGTACAGTGGCGGACGACAACAGTGCCAAGAACTGGCTCGGAAATCGCTGCTGGGGCAGGAATTTGGAGTTTTGGGGGAACTTCAAGGACACCTTGTATCGGATTTGGAGATCATACTGTAAATGCAAGACTCTTCTTATTATACACTTATATGAAGAGTTGCATAACATGATCTGATTTTACAGAGAGAGTATTACAAAATGTCATTAAATGCTTTTTTGCGCAAAAAAAAAGGGAAAGAAATAACATCCTGCGCCCTTTTTCCATCTCGTACGTGGCTGTGACACGTTGCCCCATCGCAGCTGGTGTCAACACACGTCATTTTGGGGGGGGGGGGGGGGGTTCTGGTTCTTGAATCAGTCTCAGAAGGGGGTGTAGACAGTTCCTCAAAAGAGAGGGTTGCCGATCTCCATTTAGTGTGGCTTTTCTTCCGCGTCAAGGTGCCGATGAGCAACGTGCTGGAGGCGCAGTCAGACACCCAGACGACTGGACCAGACCAGTGCGCTTGGAGACTCTGGCGCGCTGCCAGAGCTCAATGTGCTACTGTTAGACTGTTAGACTCGCAACCTGCTGCCTATGATATAATAAAGAAGGGGTCTTCGCTTTGCCCCCCAAAAAACACATTAGAATGATATCAAAGAAGCTCATTAATAGAGGCAGCACGTGGTCGCGGCAGACAAAGCGAGACCGGATTACACACATTAAATCAGGTTTAAACTGTTTAAATATGGTCTCTAAATGTGAGCGGGTTAATACAGGAAGCGCGTTACTCACCGGTCGATGTTCAGGACTGAGACGCACAAGCTGTCTGGTTCGGGTTCTGGGTGGATGAGATGTAGTTTTCCGCCTTTTGGGGCTACAGCGTTCTCTGACGTGATGCCTGTGTTATCTCCGGACAGTGTTGCATCAGCTTCGCCTTCAAAGTATATATCTGCGACCATCTGGTTCCACGGGAAGCCGGCTCTGCCTCGGATTGGCGGAGCCTCGGAGGTGCGGTCCTCCCTCACATCACAGACCACGCCCCCAAGTGAGTCAACGTCACGCAGTCTTCAGCCCGGCTTGTTGCCGGTCAAATCTGCAGCCACGAGTCGGCTGCGCTTTTACGCGTCGTCTCCAAAACCCCGGTTCACTTGGTGGAGGCTAATCAGTGATGGAACCTAATGGATGTAAACATGTCGGAGTGGATGCTTACTCTATACTTTTATGTTATATTATATTTGGATTCAGCTTCCAATTCGTTTTTTTTTAATAAAAAAAATAAATATATTGCTTTTTCAGACCTAAACTAGGTTTAGTTTACAACTAAATGGTAACTTTGGTCAACTAAGAGGTCAATTAGTCAATTAGTAATCCTGTCACACTGAAGGCCCAATTCCCAAGCGACTTGGGAACACATCTCTGGCAAACACAAGATTTAAAGTGGTGCTTTTGTTAATCGATTAGTCGACAAAATCACTGTTAGTCAACTAAGAATGTGTTTGTTTGAGGAAACCAGCAAATATTCACATCAAGCTGAATGAATAGAAAAGTTACTACGACTATTAAACCTAATGCAGATTGATTTACTGTGGATTGAACCAATGGATCGACAAATATTATATAGTTTGATGTCTATATTTGCTTAAAACGTGAGTAAAACTACGTTTACCAATAAGGTGTGTTGATAAAAACGATAGATGAAAGCCCCAATAATAGGAATTAGATTTTTCCAAGCTCAAGAGCAAGCAAGCAGACACGTTTAAAGTACAGGATCGGAGTACTTCTTTCACCACTCACAGCAGGAAAGTAACAACGATGCAAAATAATACTTCAAACGCACATGAAGCAAGAACTAAGGATACATCTGATGTATCCTTGTTGATGTAAATGATCAGATTATATTGTTTAAGGCACGCCGAATCAATGTGGCCGGGAAAGGGAGGGCCTCCTTGATTTGATCAGAATCCCTTCATGTTTATCAAGTGAAAGGTGTGTTGTGTCCGCACACTCTTGTTTGACTTTGAGGTTTGTTTGCAGTAGATAGAGGAGGCTCAAGAGGCTGACGATGTCAGTGGGTGGGCTTAAAGTCGGTGCTGGCCTGCGAGTGGTGGATGGGTACACACCCCCGCGCTCGTCATTCCATGGAGCAAAACAAAACGAGTTAAACTGAAAAATAACTTCAAGGAAAAGTTTAGATTTGGATCCACTTCGTAAAATCTGACATTAAGTCAACCACTCTTCACTCCCATGAGAGGAAAATAACACCTGCTGACTGGGATGTGACAGTGTTTCTAAGTGTTGGGTGTCACGGTGGAGCAAGGTCTAACCAGAGGGCAGCAAAGACTAAAAAACAATTACCACGTGACACTTACGTGAGCGCAGACACGGTCTCTACACTGTTATCAAGAGGATGTCGAGGCGTTCAGCCATGAAATCAGAGTACTGACTGATCCAAGGCCACAATCGGGAGAAGACTGACGGCTGATCACACTGACCGCCGTCACACGCCCCCCCCCGTGAAGCACCTGATCCCGGCTATTTATTCCCCCTCATCAGATGATCACTTCGTCACAGCGATGGCTTCGTGAGGTGGCTGGGTTTCTGCTTACTCATACTCCTCCATGTCATAACGGAATGCTGTGTAACCTGCTATAAGTGGAAACTGGAATAGCAGTTGACAACAGTAATAATGTAAGAGGTGCTGCATTATTTACACAATATTATCATGTATTACCGACATGATATCAGTATTTCTTTGAACAACATATTTATCACCTTATAGAGTTTGAATGTTAATTCGGCATATCCGGCTAAGTAGCTGCCAAACTCCTCCTCTATGTTCATCCATTACTTCAAACTGGGGTTGATGAGAATTAAAACAAGTTTAGTACTGTAACACTAATGCATTAGCAAAGTTCATCAAATAATGAATATATAGGCGATTAAATTAACTCGAAATTACGCAAATCTTGCTGTGAGAATAAAAAAATAACTTAAATCCAACATCTTTGGTGCTATATAGTTTTTAATGACTTGAAAACTTTGAAAAAACAATAAACTTTTGAATAAGATCATTTTTACAGAAACAGTGATAAAAGGACTGGAATATTTATGATTTTGCAGTAAGGCATTGAACAAACAGTAGAGTTATGTTGACATTGACAAAGCAACGGTCATTTTAAGGATAACATTATGCATAATGCAAGCATAGGAAATTGTAAATAACAGCATTACCTTGATTTAATGCATTGTTCCATTCATGCACGCTAGGTACGGTTGCTTGATTTTGGCAAAAGTAAAACATCTATATAGTGCAGCTATAAAGAACCTTTTCACTCTATAAAGCAGTTGAATGTAGTGGCTGGAATCAGTTCAGTTTAGTGTGATCATAATAATATTCTCAAAGCAAAACAGATTAAATGCATGAAGGTGACTTGGAAACAAGCAAAAAAAAAAAAAAAAAAAAAGACAATTTCTTACTGGCAAAACACACACTTGGCCAAAGATTACCACTCTGGATTTGAATGAACCACATTTGTTATGTAGTTTGTAGTTAAAGTGCAGCATAAAGCTTTCTTAAAAGTATGATGATAATGGCGGCTCCCTTCCCACATGCAGCACTGAGAGATGATGTCACTCTGCCAACTTTTAAACACGTTTAGCTGCTTCCTTAAATGAGTCAAAGATGTTGCTGAGAAAAGAATCCCTTTGGATGCAAGTCATCGACCCGACGTGAATGTCACATTTAATATTAAGTCCTGTTGTCTTATAGCTGGTAAGTACTGGCAACAACATATATATATAGATATATATGATACACAAATTATAATGATATCTTTCTGATACTGTATACGCCTTTCACACAAAGTGCATTAGTTCTGGATCTGAAAGTACAAAACAGCAGATGTGCATTTTGTTGAATAATATACTGGAGCATTATATAGCTGTAATCACAAAAAAATATGAAATGTCTCACGTTAATGTAATATTTTCAAGCAACCAAGCCTCCATGTGATCAACTCTTCAATCATGTGACCAACATGGCCAATATTACTGTGGCAACAAGACCCTTTTTTTTCTGGATCATACACGCAAACATATTTGACTACGTTAGTATTATGCTATATAAGTTGTGAAAAAAAAAACAACCAGGCTAGCAAACATTTTATACGTTTGTGTTAAATATGTGTTCCTTACTGGAATGTCAAGTAATGATCGGATAAACATATATGATATTTTGCTCAAATCCCTATTAAAAAGCCTCCCGTATCATTGCAGAGTACAGGTGATGACCCTACCTACGCTTATTATGGCATCTGATTGTGCAGCAAAGTCACACGCTGCCTTACGTCACCTTATATGTTGCCATAGTTACTCTGCAGTGCGTATGCATTCAGCAGGATGTTGGGTGAGAACGTGTACTCTGTAGTAGATTCCCTCCCGAACAAGATCAATGCCCTAAAACACGCTCACATTAAAAGGCCGATGGGAGTCGCTCACTGAATGTTTGGATCTATGTCAGCGAGTGTGAGACGTTGGATGCCATGAACAATTATTTTCATTATCATTTAATCTGACAATTATTTTTAATCGTTCTGATTACTCATTCAAATGTCTAATTGTTTTGTCCGACCAACAGTCTCAAAACATAAAGATATTTAACTTACAGTGATGCATGACTAAAAAAAAAAAAAAGCAGCAAATTCTTACATTTTATAAAATGACTCCAGCCAATGTTTGGCATAATTGCTTGAAAAGACAATTGGAATTATTAAATAATTATCCAAACATCTGACAATTATTTTTTTGGACAAATTAATTGTCCAATTGTTTCAGCTCTATATTAAGGGACATTTTTTACTCTTTCCCTTTCACTCCTGCTTACTTCAAATGACACAACACTGTAAATTTATCTAAAAAAAATTGTAAGTTTTTATGAATGTAAGGTGTCACTCCATTAGCCTGCATGAATGCAAAATCAAAGATGGTTGATTTTGAAGTGAATCTGGGTTTTCATTTCATAATTAATCTGTGAGCAAAGCCTAAAACCGGGACATTGATCTATTTTTCATTTATTTACACATTTCTTTTTACCTCTTTCCATGGCTTCCTCTGTCTCTCTCTCTCTCTCTCTCTCTCTCTCTCTCTCTCTCTCTCTGTCTGTCTCTCTGTCTCTGGCTCTCTCTCTCTATGGCGTCTGCAGCAGAGGATCTTCGGTTTCCAGCTGGGCCAGCTGCCTGCGCAGGCTGTTGACTTTGTTCTGAAGCTCCTTGTTGTATTCAATTATATGTACCATTTCATCGTAGGCCTCGTCCAAACACTTGGAGGAACGGTTCCAACGAAGGAACACTCCTGCAACAGAAGTGACGGGAGATCCATGTGAGCACTCCATTAAGAACAACACGTATTATAAGGAAGTGGTATCTCATTCCTTTTACGCTAACAAGTCCAGTCTAGTCACTCTGCTTTGATCCAAATGCTAAAATAATCCCAATCCCAACATGTTATACCATCTATCGTGTTCACTGTCATAGTTTATCATGTTGGCACTGAAAGTAATACACACACATAAAACCGCTTGATGCAAATAATGTTGAGAGGCTGAACACCGACTGTGTGAACTGACTTCCTCTCTTCCACTCATCTGTTGTGTGTGGGTGGGGAACTTTGGTAGATAACGTTGTGGGACTGATAGACTGGAAACACAAGTAGGACCTCAGAGAGTTTGGCAATGACCTGAGCCTTTTCAAATCCAGTCATACGTTCCCCCCCTTGCCTTCTCACTCCCTGTTTGTAAAGCACTTTGAGCTGCATTTTATATGATGAAAGGTGCTATATAAATAAGGAGTATTATTATTTTTAAAAGCATGTACATAACAGGGATTCATTTGCATCCATATGGCTAACATTTCTGTTAAGAGGCTCATTATTGAGGTACATTTTCTGTCATGATTTTACTCATTTATATTAAGGTAGATTGCTATTTGTTGCACTTGAAACTATAAACAAACAGGAAAGTTCCTTTAAATTCATGTCAGAATGAATAAACCCATAAATAACTTTTGTGCCTCTTAATTTGAAATGGTGGATTGCAGTGTTCATTTATTTTTTGATTCCTGGTTAGCAGGAGAAGAATACACACATTATAAAATATTGGCTGGGGACAGGGGGATAAAGTGTGAGTCTACGAATCAGACATTACTGACATGATTTCAGCATCTTCGTTCCTGAATTACAAGATATATATTTTAGGTAATATACAGGAGCAGTGTGGAGCGAGCCCAACGTGGAAAAAACTGCTCTGGAAAACGTTTCTCTCAAACTTCTGTCCAAATTTAAACTTCCCACACAAAAACGTACATTGTGCTTATGTGCCCTCAGAAATAGTATGTAATTGGTGTTCTATAAAGCCAGGATCCAAACCATCAGCTCCTGCTGGACCTTCCATGGTGTCTTTGAAGTTTGCCCAGGAGTTAGCGTCATTCTCTATGAAAGGCTTGCGTAAGCAGGATGTCTGTAGCATTTCACGTGCTTCAGTAGTTTTCATAGTTCGTACAGAATGAGGGCGTGACTCTGAGGCTTATGGCAGGAAGTGGGCCCCTGAAACAGGTTTGCTCGAACCTAATAACCCCTCATCTGTCTATACCCCCTCCCCCGACTTTTCTTTATGAACGGCGTTTGCTTTGAACTGATTCGAGATTCAGCAATTTCACGCATTGATGCCGCGGGGACTCTTTTTTGGGAGTTAACGTCACTGAACCCACAATTATGGAAATCAACTCAATCCTTCTCTTTTAAACATTTTCCAAGCAAAAAAATGAAATAAAAAAAATAATATATAGGCCTATATATATATATATATATATATATATATATATATATATATATATATATATTCCTTAATTAAGTTTTTGATGGAAAAATAAAGTTTTGTGTATTTAATGAATGTCATTTAAACATTTAAAAATGCGATTTCATATCCTAGAATGCATGAAATGTTGGCAAATGTATCTCATTGGTTCCATTTAACCCTCGAGTTACTATAAATCTCTCATCATCATCTGCCATGAAAAGACTGCAGCCTGATACAATCTCTCACTGTTAGAAGGAGGTGAAGTATCATCAAGGGCACTGAGAGAGAAAAGAGCAGAATGCCTTCACTTTGCACGCAGATTTTCTTAAGCACTTTCTGAAGCACAGCTCTGCACATTCATTTTGTTTACCACCGTTGAGTGGTAAACAAAGTTAAACTGGTGGCAGAAGTGTTATAATAATCCAGACATCAAATTAAGTTTAAATAAAAGGGCTTCTGATTCTATTTAATGAATTGATTCATGCACTACCTGTAACATGAGTCATCAATTATTGTAATTGATATTTTGTGGGGCAAAATAAGCCCACAAATGAGCCATATGAGATACAGACAAGTAGAAAAACATGCCGCGGGACTAAGATTAGCATGCATATGACTAGTAGTAAACCGTCTCTGCCCCCGCGTCACTGGGCTCAGGTGTCAGTGAGGACACCTTGTGTGCGACCTAAAATTAGACAAATAAGCAAGCCAGACACATCATCGAGATGCCTGCGATTCAATTTAACCAATGACAAAAATGTAAATGTGCGCTGGAGGCCATATTAGGGGGTAACAGTCATAGGAGCTAAATGGTCACATTGAGACGTTGACCTCATGGAACAGGGTTCATAAGGCAGGGTGAACGTTCAATGCCGAGGTCAGGAAATGCTAAAACTCTACAGAGTATTTAAACTAAACACCAAATCATATCATTCCTATCCTCAACATTTTGTTATAGCTTTGTACGGTGAATTAAATTGCTTTATTGTAGATAAATGTTTGTTATTTAGTGAATGTTTATGTTCCCCGTTGGAGGTATCTTCTGTGGTTACACGGTCATGTTATGTCAAAAGGTCATGTAATTGGATCCCTCATAAGGATGACCTGCTGTGTTGATCATCGTTTGCGGTTGCTTGTGACCAATTTCCCTTGAACATAAAATGTATGTACACCTGCATTAATGTTTGTTATTTTGTACAAAGGGACAAAAGCAAATAGGAACCATATAATATATGTTGCAGTATTAAAGGTGCAATATATTTAGCTGTGCAAATGGTGAAATCAATGGCGCCCCCTTGTGGTGGAATTACAGACCAAAAATGTAATAAGGCACAATTTATTTTTCCCAATGTGGTTGTTTAACACAATTATATTGAATGTTGAGACAGATCGTTGTTTATTGTGGGGTATTAAAAATGTAATGAACTGACATTACCGTCTACACAGAACTGTTTAGGTCGTCTATTATATACAATCTCCCTCACTCTTGTGTTGGTTTCTTACCTTCCCACAGCAGCAGACTCTGAGGGGCCACAGAGGGCCAGATCACAAGGCTGTTGGCCTCGTAGAGGGGGTTGGTCAGGCGCTCCAGTTCTTGGGGCCGGTTCACCCATGACCAAAGGGACACGGTCTTCTCAGACAGAGACAGTTTGACTCTATGAAAAAGCAGAGTGGGTGTTAACCAATCCCAAACAAAACCAATGAGCATATGGCTGACATAAGCTGCAGATCAACCTCATGAATCTCACCTCTCTGCCGTAGTGTTGCCCAGGAAGGTGCCAAACTGAGAAGCATAGGCGTGTTCAAAGACCAGCACCAAGAAGCTCTCGCTGAATTCAAAGGAGCATGGAAACTGGCGAAGGATCTGCCACACACAGTCCAAGAAGAGAAGGAAGACGGGCGCCTCTTGACGAGGCTTACTGTTGGAGTAGGCTGACTGGGCGCAGCGCTGCTGGAACGGGTGACCCGCCTGAGACAGAAGATCACAGAGGTGAAAGGGGTCATCGCAATATTAAAATGCTGTACTAAAAAAAACAAACGCATGCCATTTTAAACATTTCTAAAATGAGATATGCTTTAGAATGATCAGTATTTCATCTTTTCACAAAAGGTGAAACAGATTAAGGCAAGGCAAGGCAAGGCAACTTTATTTGTATAGCACATTTCATACACAAGGCAGACTCAAAGTGCTTCACATCATAAAACAAAGTGAGAAGAAAAAAGAAAAGAAAAATAGAAGAATTAAAAGAAAATAATAAAAATTTTAAAAATGCATTACAGAAAGAAAATAGAATAAAAACATATTTGCAATAATTAAAAACAGTGCAGACATTAAAAGATTTAGCAGAAAGCTATGGTGAACATAAAAGTTTTCAGTCTAGTTTTAAAAGTGGTCAGAGTTGGGGCAAGTCTTACATCTTCAGGAAGTTTATTCCAGCCATTTGTTGCATAGTGACTAAATGATGCTCTCCCGTGATTGTTGTTTACTCTGGGAATCACTAACAGATTGGTCTCAGAAGATCTTAGTGGTCTAGAGGGCTTATGTAGTGGGAGCATATCAGTGATATACTTCGGTCCTAGACCATGTAGTGATTTATATGTGAGCAGGAGGATTTTGAAATCAATCCTCTGACATACAGGGAGCCAATGTAAGGATTTAAGAATTGGTGTAATGTGCTCACATTTTTTGGTCTTTGTAAGAACTCTAGCAGCAGCGTTCTGAACAAGCTGTAGCTGCCTGACAGTTTTTTTCGGAAGACCTGCAAGGAGACCATTACAGTAGTCTAGCCTACTAGTAATAAAGGCATGTACAAGTTTTTCTAAGTCTTGAGCTGACATGAGCCCTCTAAGTCTTGCTACATTTTTTAGGTGATAGTAGGCTGATTTTGTTACTGATTTAACGTGACTGTCGAAATGTAAATCAGAATCCATAATAACCCCAAGATTTCTGGCTTTGGTTGAGGTTTTCAGGGACAGAGAGTGAAGGTGTTGAATTACTTTAAACCTTTCTTTTTTAGCACCAAAAACAATTGTCTCAGTTTTGTCCTCATTTAGTTGTAGGAAATTTTGGCACATCCAGTCTTTGACTTGCTCAATGCACTGGCACAGAAGATCTATGGGGCGATAGTCGTTTGGTGATAGTGCTACATAGATTTGTGTGTCATCGGCATAGCAATGGTGGTCAATGTTATTATTTTGCATGATTTGTCCTAGTGGGAGCATGTAGATGTTGAATAAAGTCGGCCCCAAGATTGAACCTTGGGGGACTCCACACGTTACATTGGTTAAGGCTGCGCGCCAAAGGTCAGATAAGCTTACCTGGAGCCATTCTCGCTCCACCAGGCCTTGGAACCCCCTGATGGTCCTGCAGGCCGGATCAAGGATGATCTGGGCCAAGGAGGTCACCTGCAGGGTGGAGTCTGCCCCCTCTGTGCCATGAACCAGCACTGATGCTCCCTCCCTGAGACAAACACATGATGGCACTTTGTCATCGTCACCTGCTACTCTACTGTACACAAAAAAAAGCAACTCTGATTCAATACAGCAAATCAAACATTGTTCCCTGACCTGTCGATACACTGGGCAGCCAAGCAGGCAGTGGTGAGGATCTCCTTAACATGACTCTGCCAGTTGGAAGCCTCCAGCTTGCTTAACCAGCGGTCCATACTGTTTGACTGGTCGTTACACGCCTCTACCAGCTTTATCATGCTCTCTTGGAGGATGTTAGACCTGCAAATTACAGAGTTGTTTAAGGAAACGTCTGATTATTTCATATACACTATATACAGAGTTTAAATGTCAGTCATAGGGATGTATCACAAGAGACCTCAACACAAAGAGTAGTTATTGCTTCAGGGTTACTGAGGACTCACCTTTCTATTGCCTTGTGAATCCTCCTCCATTGGGGGTAGTTAGCCTCAGACTCAAATCCTCCTCCTCGAGCTTTGGCCTGCTGGGCGACATTGATGGTGCGCGTGTCGATGATGTAGCCCCGTTTGCCTGGCCGCAGGGTGGCATTGATGAGCTTCTCGTCTTCCTTGCATCGTCGCCCGTTAGTGCCCGTCAGAGGCTGCCCTGATCGCATCATCACCTGAAAGTGGAAGTGACAGACACTTAAATCCACAAATAATCTTTTGCAGCAGAATCCCGCGAACTCCATTTCCGCGGTGCTCACCATGCCATTCTTCTTGTGGTAGTAGCTGAGTACTGGAAACCGGCCACTGTGACGGAAGGTAGCTACTTTCCTCAGTGTGTCGTCATCAACATCTTTGGGCACTGCCACTAGAGGGGGGTATGATGGACACACACTGAAGTCCTTGTTGACCTCACTCAGTCTCCACTCATCTGTCTGATAAAAGGAATGATAACAGGTTCAAAGAACGGTGTAAAGCATGAACAACAGAGGGCGAGAACATTTTTTTTAAATCACTAATCTTGTCCTTACCATGGACTCCAAATCTTTAAAGGCATCTTCTGGAAGAAATGAATTCCAGCCATCCTCTATGACTTCAAACATGGGCCGGTAGAAGAAAGGGTACATCAGGGAGAGAGAATCGAGTGTGGAAAGAGCCTAGAGAGGAAAGAAGAATATGTATCAGTTGAATTTTATTTGGCATTAAAAGTAGGACAATCTTTTCAGTAAAAGTAAACATTTTGCAGTTTTTTACCTCAATAGAGCTGGCAATGTTGAGACACTCCTCCATGCCAGGGATGTCGAGCTGGATCACCCTCAGGTCTTTGCATTTGACTATGATGCTTCCCAGAGAGCCCACAAATCTGAAAGGGAAGTCAGAGATTTTACTTAAAATAAGTGAACTTTAAAAAATGAAAAGAAAAATGACAGGATGACCTTTGGCACTGACTGTGTCTCTTTCTGTGTGGAAATAGCATGTTATCCTCATGTTGTGTTTGCTCCTTTCATTCTGAATTTCCCCATACCAAAAGTCATGTTAGCTCCTGCCTGCATTTGCCCAAGGCAGAAATCTCTGAGCTTGGTAGCTGGTAGCTGCTCCCAATCGTGACAGATTCAGAATCAGCTTCATTTGGCCAAGTAAGCATGCACATACAAGGAATCTAACTCTGTTTTCTTGCATCTCACTTTGTACTACACAAAATAAATCCTGAATCAGCAAGAAAGTCTGCAGTGACAGCCCGCAGTCAGACTCACACTTCCCGTCACAACGGTTTCACATCCTCTCTGTATAAGACGGCATTACAGAAGTAGGTGGTGAAATGCTGAGATCTGGTACAAGAAATTATATAAGATGCATTGAAGCCAGTTGTAAGCACAGTTACACCCAACTGTACTTTCACTGTTTCCTTCCTTGTTACTCAAAATTATTTCAGCAACGTTGTGGCCTTCTTTACACCCTTTATTTTATTAATGGGTTTGTATAAAGACGTCACACAATCCCCCCAAAAACATTCCAAAACGTGTCCTTTTATCATGGCTAATTAAACTTCAATGTGATAGTGACATTGCCTGGAAAATATAATTGAGGAGAGAAGTTGTAAAATCCACACAGCAGTTATTAATTAGCTCGTCACCTTTTCTCTATGGAGTCGATGTTTGAGTGAAGCAGCCACAGCTCCTCGGTGTTGTCCTGTCTGGAGGAGAGAATCAGGTGATGGCCGGTCAAACACAGGGTCCCCTCCACAGTGGGCAAGAAAGGCCGATGGAGGACAACCCCATCCACCCTCGGTGTCTTTATCAACTCTGCAAACTCCATCTGACCTGAATGAAATACAGCCCAGAGATACACGGGAGGGAAGAAAGGATACGGGTTGTTTGTTTTAAACCATATGGACCATTAACGTTAGCTATGGATAAGCTAACGTAAACAGCCGCTAAAACAGACTAACTCACGTCAGACTGTGCCGCTTTTAAATTATGACATTCTGCAAGTCGAAGCTAATTAACAGCAAAGTAATGAACGCTGCGACAATGTGTCAGCTAACACTAGCATAAGTTAGCTTGATTCGGGAACGAAGTGGCTAACGTTAGCTAGCTACCTAACCGTGACAGGATATGAATACATCGTCCGTCGTTTTTATATTTACGTCAAAATGTTAACACCTCGCTCTTAAGTTTACGAAACAAAAACAGGCGTTTTTCATTCACGTCAAATTGATATGTCGTAAATTACCTGACTATCTTTTCGTTCTATTTGTTGTTGGGCGAGTCTGGTACGTTCACATAAACAAGCCGACTGGAAACAAGTGACGTGGGAGATTTAGCCCAGGTCACTTTGCGTAAAGCACATTCCCAAAAAAAGGGAAACCATTGACTCCATGCTTTCAGATCATTGACGTTACATTTAAAGTGAGTTTATGACGTCAACTCTGGGCTCGATGAGACAACACATTTAAAATGAAATATGGATGTATGTAATGTATGGTTTATCTCATTAATCCAGGTAATATCTAAATCAAGTCAAACGATATTATCCACTGGTTACGTGAATGACACGTGACCGTTTTGTAATTTTTGTACAAAATATAGGTTATCAAATGAAATTATAAACTAGACAAAATATGTCCTCCATGGCACTGTCACAGTTGCACATTCGCGTTGTGCAGGCTTTAAGGCTGCTTTTATTTTCTTTTTAGGTTAGTCCACGTATCACACATTCATCACCTGCTGCATGAAATAGGCTTCTCACCATTATCAAAAACTAACACTAGGTGGTGACATTGAAGTACTTTTTGAGAGACTGTGTGGCCCCATGCAGTTACACTTTGATTTAATGAAGACGCCTGAAAATCTGCTTGATCATGAGGAATACATTGTTATTAAGGAAAGAGTGTGTTTTGATAAGAAACCAGAGAATGTAAGGGGAGTAAAGCATTGGAAAGGAGACTTCAGAAAGAGACCCATCTCTTCTTAGATAGATGGGGAAAAGGCAATTACAGTAAAATTAAAAAAAGTGAATCTAATATTAAGATCTCCAATAAAATAAGTTGAATCAAACATTTCCAATGCAGAATTTCCCCATTGTTCCAAGCAGACAGGGCCAGGTTGGTGCAGTAAGCTAGGGGTTGAGGGGGTTAATGTCAGTAATCCTTCTGAGGATGTGTACTATGATAGAGCCGGCACTTTGGTCAAGCAGAGGGAAAGGTTACTTGAAAGATGGAGCCCCAGTTCCTCCAAACGGCCCCAGAGAAAAGAGCAGCACAGAATCCAAGATCTGAGGTCCAACACAGTGAGCAGTGACTCACCAGACGGACCACAGTTCAGTATCCTGACACACTATGACCAGGGAAGAGGGGACCTGCAGGTTAAGAATGACTATATTATTTATTCAACAGGGATGGTGTATTTTCTCCAAGTTAGCTAATTTACATCTGCAGTCCCTTGGCAGGTAAATGAGAACATTCAAAGTATTATAACAACATGTGTGACAGGTACATGATCAGGCTCATTTTAGCCATGATTTCATCTTGAATGCAGAACTTTCTTGTCTGAGCTCCAAAAAGTTTGTTGCTCTCATGGAGACGACTGATCCACCAAACTCAGCTGTTTTGCACAGTCACCTCTGTCGAGTTCAGTGATGGGAGGAGGCAGATCAGGGCTATAGTGAATCATGTAGGATCCTAACAGCTGAACGATGTCCTTCATCACTATTGCCCAGCTCAAAACAAGCACTTTCCTGCATTATAGAAACTAATTTCTGGATTAATCAAAGCTATTCACACTGATAGAAGAGAGGTAATAAAAAATAATACCAGTCTAGATTTGAAGATCATAAGAGCAGCTGGGAGTTTATGCGTTAAAGGAAAAAGCTGTTGCCTGAGGATCTTGAATGTTTAAAGGGATAACACTCGACGTAGCGCTCTCTGCACACTGTGCCCCGGAGGAATAGGAATATAAATAAACACGTCAAACACAAGACTACATGTTCCATTGAAAGTATGTTGGATGCAACTGTCAAACTGTGATCTGGTTGTTATCATTTAGTCTCAAAATGCTTGAGACATTTTCTCCACGAGCTCTGAGCTTCTTGGAACATCATCCGGCAGCTTTTAGGGATAGACAGCTTGTGCCCACACACCCTTCGCACAAGCTCATCATTCAATTTCTTGTAAAAACAATGTCTCATCCACCCGTCTGTTCTGAATGGCTTGGTGTTTGTTCTGCTACGTGGTGTTATTTTGGGCACGTCCAGTGAATCAGAGCAGTCTGTCACGGGCCGGATAATGATGACTTACACGTGCGTGCACAGTCTAATACCAGCGTTAGTCGTGTTACCTCTGCCTGAAAGTTGGGAAATTCTTATCAAATGAATAAGACAAAGAAATGTATTAATCACAGTTTATTTCATTTAATTGTCATGCTTTTCTTTTGGGTTCATATACAGACAATACAGAATGAGGCTGTATTGTGGTACTGGTTATACTTGTATTTATACGTTTATGTCACGTGAAAGAGTTTTACATTGAGACATTTACAGCTACAGTAATTATCGAAAAATATTCATCGCCAATTACTTTTTTTGCATTATTTAGTGTGTGTACATGCCACAAATGTGCCGCTGTAAATATTTCATGTTTTGAGGGCTTGTTTTCTTTCCTTTTTTTCTGAGAACTCTGTTTTATATGCAGAAGAAATCTGAGATCATTTAATGGAACAGAAAAAAGCGTGATTGGTTGCCTTTGATTTGCACAAATACAGATTTGTGCATTCAAATTAAGAAACAAATTGAAAATCTATAACTGGCCTCAAAACCTTGCTAAATATCAGTGGTAATGTGGTAATTTTTATTGGATGGTTATCGTTAGAATGCCTTGAACTGTATTGAAAAGGGCATTATGGGGGCAAATGATGACTTTGTCATCATTCGGATAAAATCATATTTTCTCAGTTTCATGCCTCTACAGTTTTGGTATGCTGAAAATCTCCCCCTTTTCAAACCTCAAGTGAGTTTCTCTTTTGCCTTGCTGTAAAATCCCTCGACATGGACGTCAGCATATACGGATAAATGACACTGATTGCTTTACACGTTACATTATTTTGTGTTGTGGTTAGTATTTGTGTGACATAGTGATCTAAACACTTCAGCAACAGGAACACACACAAACTGAGGGGAAAAAAGACTTCTCATTACAACTTGTATCGATTCCACAGTCATCCCTCTGAAGCACGAAACATAAAATAGGTTTGCCCACAATGCATCATTGATTTGTGCCACCTGAACACTTTGCTCACAGGATGCAGGATTTACATTAAGCACAGCTGACGGAGAGAGTATTAGTACTCCCTCTGCAGGTTCCTTGTCCGTGAGTGGAAATCACACATGCCGTCTGATGTATTCATCCTTATCTCTTCCTCAAGAGGCCTCTGAGTTCTTCTCTCTACTCCTGCATTGTATTATATTACCTTTCTTTTCTATTCACCCACCTCTCTCTGTCTCACACACTCATATTAGGCCCGTGGTTTTGTTGTCGTTTAAAATGACTAATGCCCGTTTGTTGCCCTGTGAGGCGGTTTGTGACAAATAGGTTAGCTTGAATTATAATGTGAATTGATGTCATCTGATTTGATTATTTTGTTTTTATTGCTGCGAGGCCTTTGCTGCAATAAACTGCCGACTGTCTCCTGTGGATATTAGAGCTGAGTGTGCATCTGGTGTGCTGCTCGAAAGGCACCGCGGAGGCCAACAGATGTGAGGAAGAAGAGAAGATGAAGGCTACTCCAATGAAACAGGATACCATACTCTCTTGCGTGCATTTGATCATATTTAAAGATTTTTTTTTCTGGCCCAGAGGGAACGACTTTATACCCTCATTTCTTTTCCTGCACTTTTGAAACAAAGAACAGACTTTCCCACTGCTTACTGTCCCCGAAAGATAAAGAAGTCACAATTCACAAAGGCAAATCTTGATTTGAAGCTTACAAGATGTAGTTGTACCAGACCTGCGGGGACGTAACACATTTTTTGCAGATTATGGTCATTTCTATGATAGCTTCTACAATAACTGTTATGATATAAAGTACACACAGAGAGTGTTGTGGTGTTTACGTCAGGGGTTCTCATCCTTTTATAACTTAAATCCACCCTCCAAATAAACTGAGAAAAAAACAACAAAAAACATAACTAACCTTAATGGTGATATTCAAATATAACAGTGAAATTATGTTCTGTTTGAATTACTATTATATTTATGTGAATTATTGAGTGCATTCAGATAAAAAAATGCTTTGTAAATGATTAGATTAAAATAAAATGTATCTGACTTTTTGGCAGTACCTCTGCAGACCACTAGATGAGGCCCATCAGTTAGCCCCGGCCCATAGCTGTTGTAAGGTATATTATAATGGGAGAAAACATATGGGTGTTTTGGTGTGAAACCAGAGAGGACCTGGTTCAACGAACCCAATCGGACATAATTAAGTGAGTTAATGTAGCTCTGGGCTCCATCTCACTGCTCCAACGGTATTTCTTACCCTGGCCGTCCGAGAGAGAGAGAGAAAAGCCTGCAAACTAGTCAAGCTTCTCCTAATGTGTCGACATTTTGCTCCTATGTGATTTGTCATGACAACACCAGCAGAGGAGAACATGATGATAATAATAACAACATGTATTTTGTTTGTTGTCACTTGGATATCTGAGCTTCTCTGTACAGAATGATGTGCAGAATTTGACACCATTTCCCCATCCACCTGCCGACTTTTGATACACTTCTGTTTACAGATTTTCCAACGAGAGAGAAGGAGAAGATGTGATTTTAGGTAGAAATATGAAATATAAGACACAAATATTCAAAGCCGTTTTTTTATTTGTTTAACTGAATTTAGGTGTACATCTTAAAGGTGACACAAGTGTTGACATTTGACCCTGTTCTTATTTCCCCCAAAAAAACGCTTCAGCACCATTTCAGCACTGGACAGCTCCCGTTCAGATCCAGTGAAAGAGAAGGACATGCATGAGCCAATCAATCTCACACTGGATATGACCCTGCGTGGCAGCTCCGTGGGCTCAGTCTAATCACAGTGCTGTTGAGCCTGCAGGGAGCTTCACTGACGCATGCTGCCGGAGGAGAAAAAGTGACTCTTCGGTAAAAGCTCAACGCCTCGACTTCTGCTGGGAGAAAAAAAAAGCCACAGAAAGAAGAAATAATCCAACATGTCTCTTAGCAACCATTGTAGACAATATAGATCTCACCTATAGATTAATTAGACGTCTTTTTGAAGCTGCCTATACAGTATATTGCTCTTTTGTCGTGCCATTAGTATTATTCATGGAGGTTGGGAGAAATGTCTAGTTTCTTTAGAAAAAATAACATATATCATATGTATTCTAACAAAAATATAGTTCCAGGAGATGTCTTTTTTTTTAAACATGGTCACTTTAAACTCTATAAACAATAAACCGGTCGTGTGATGCTCTTTTCGTCGGTAGGAGAGCTTTTGTTTTTGTTCCATCTACAAAAAGTGACCCCACACATGTGTCACTGTGTCTGACTCAAATGTACAAACAACAGGAAAGACTTCCTTTGGTGGTGGTGAGCCATGTTGCATTACATCATGCAGCCCTCTCCCGCATATTTTGGGGGCTTCAAACGAGACACTAGATGGCAACCACGCTGAGAGGGAGATCCGGTGTGTGTGTGTGCGTGTGTGTCAGAGAGAGAGAGAGACAGGGAGAGAGAGAGAGAGAGGGAGAGGTGGAGGGGATGAATAACGTCGGGGTGGGACAGTGGAGGGACGGTCTGCATGGCACTCAGCTTGCAGCTGGAGGAGAGCTGGAGGAGAGCTGCAGAGAGGTGGAAACAACTGCGCAGCGGAGTGAGAGACTGATGCACAGGTACGGAGTGGTCGACCACAGTTGGATGCGTGAGTTCCGAATTCAATTGTGTGCGTTTGCAGATTAGATTCGCGTCGGCGTCGCAGTTAGTCAGAGGGAACGCGAGACGAGATGCGCTGCGTCCGTGGCGCCACTGGCGCGCTATCCGGGGACCGAGTGAGCGACGGCGACGCGCTGACACCCCGCTTTTAGATGGCTCCAACATTTGGGGTGCAAAACAGGTGTCAGGGAAGTGTCGTCACGAACCCCGGAAGCCGGAGGAGGTGGGAACATCAGAGGGAAAGATGGCAGCGAAATCCGATGGTCGCGGGGTCGTCACCGGTTTCGCCCAGCTGCACAACCTGGACGAGGTGGTCGGGACGGGAGAGGACGACACACGGAACAGCAGCTCATTCCACATCTGCCACTGCTGCAACACCTCGTCGTGCTACTGGGGCTGCCGGAGCGCCTGCCTGCATTACCTCCGGGGGAAGGGGAAGGGGAAGGGGAGAGATGCGGCGCGGCCACCGCAGGAGGAGCGCCTCTGGCTGGACTGCCTGTGGATCATCCTGGCACTGCTGGTCTTTTTTTGGGACGTGGGGACCGATCTGTGGCTGGCCATCGACTATTACCACAAGCAGGACTTCCTGTGGTCAGGCCTGACCCTGTTCTTCGTGCTGGTGCCCTCGGTTCTGGTCCAGATCCTGAGCTTCAGGTGGTTTGTGCAGGATTACACTGGGGGCGGACTGGGCTCCGTCGAGGGGCTGAGTAGCCGTAGAGCCACGGCCAGTCTGCAGAGAGACAGGTGCTGTCGCCTCTCTGTCTGGGTCTGGCAGACCGTCATACACATCTTTCAGTTGGGACAAGTGTGGAGGTAAGACAAACTTTCAGTTTATCTTTTTCTTTCAAAAGAATCAATCCAAAACCCCCCAAAAGCACGGCGTTTCCAGCTGCTCTCACTCTCCATCCATTCACTCAGACCCTCTCACCTCCTCTTGACTGTCACCTGGTATAACCCGTCGTTGTGTACATGACTGGGGTGAAAAGTAGCACCGTGGTGATGCCATTACGCTCGCCTCGCACTCTCTCCACTATGTGGTGTCACACATGCCCCCTGTTCGCGTTTTACCAACATACGTTCGGAGGCATTTTGCACACAGTTCCTCGCGCCCTCGGCCAAAAAATGTGTCCGGATCAAACTGCTATGCAGCTGCACAGACACCGCACAGTCCGCGATTGTTTCATCACAGTGCGCCATTGCGCTTGTGTGGGGAGGGAAGAGGGCTATTTGTTCAAAGAGGTAGCAGGTAGCAGCCGAGAAACGTGTGTGTGTGTGTGTGTGCGCGCGTGCGCGTGAGTGTGCGCGTGTCTGAGTGTGAGTCAGGCACCGTCGCCTCGATTCACCCGCTCTCCCTCCCCGCATCAAACTCTGCAACTAGAGGCCAGACGGACATCTGTTTTCAAGGCCCACAAAACTACATCTTCGCCTCCACAGACATGATGTCATCGAATCCTCTGCGACGCTCGACATCTCTGGTCCTCAAATCCGCTTTTTTTTTTTTTTTTTTTTTTTTTGTGGTCATATAAACGGATGCTTTGGGGGGGGGGGGGGTGCACTGGGGGGCTTACGCGTCTGCGCGCAATCTGTGACATGTAGCAGCTACAGCAAGTAGTAAAATGTGCCAGTGGTGCGCGCAGCGTATGTACTCCGTTCGGGCTGTTCTGTCGGAGCTCGTTGTTTTGGTGCAGCCAGACGCAGTGGCTGGCATTTAATGGGGGGAAAGTAACGCATGGCGGCTGCTCTGCTCTGCTCTCTTTTTCTCGACGTCTGTAATGTTTTTATGCATCACACACTGAGACCCCTGATTCTGTAATTCGTGCTTGACAGCTGCCTCACCAGACGACCCATGACATGCTTGTAGTCTAATGCATGAGAACATTTGTGCTACAGGCTAAATAAACCCAAACCTTCTCATCTAGTTTGACCTATCCCACGCTCCCATTGTACTGGCCTCCAAAAGAGCATCCCACACTCATGTGCAGGTTCAATTTCGTAGCTGCACACCGGTGCATCCCCTGTCGGCGGAGGGTTTTCCCCAGAATGACCCAATCCACTCTGCATTCCTCGTCCGACTCATTTTGAGCGACACCTGAAGGCTGTTATATTGATTGGCTGCAGTCCTATTGGCTCCAGTGTATTTACTCTACCGTGGCTCAATTGATTACTTTGCTCACATCTGCATGTGGGAAATATGGAGAGTGCTGGGAACTGTTGCTCGCACACGTCGTTTGTGGTTGATACACTGAGAGCATCTCAGGATGCCTAGAGCTCTGTTGTACAAGAGACAGCTTCCTGTGGCGTCAGTGGACAGGATGAAGCAGTGTGTGTGTGCGTGTGTGTGTGTGTGTTATGTCATGTCTCACTTGTAGGATGTACTTTATGTTCCTCATGAAGCTACAGCCAGGAGCAGGTTAGCTTAGCTCCATTATAACGACTGGAAACACCAGGAAACAGCCTTACTCCATCCAAAGGTAACAAATTCCATCCAATAACTCACAAAATAACACGCTATATCTAGTCTGTATGATCAGTAACATGTGATATGTATTAACAAAACAAGATACAAGAAAGCAAAGTTCCAGAGGAGCCATAGAAAGCACCCTGACTGGAAACATTAGAAATTGGCACAAACGGGATGGCTAAATCAAACTAAATTAAAGTAAAAGAGTGCGTGGAAACTTGCTTAAAAGGAACTCAAGTAAGCATAGTGTGTCGCTGCGTATGTTGTGACGGCACAAAGCCCGGGGCGAGGGATCATTGTCAGGTCACTGTCTCCCTTCGGACATGATCCGCCTGGTTGCTGGTTCCGGGGGTTGAGGGGTCAAAAGCTGCTCTTGTCAGCTTAGTGAGAGTTCACAACCTCAAATCCGCCGGGCTAACACTTGATATGGAGATCATTAGCCGCTGTGAGAGGCCACACTGCCAACGGGTAGCATAATATTACCATGTTCCATCTTCTTATGGGGTGCAATATATATTAAAACACTGCGGCGCTTTGCTCGTTTTAGGGGTTTACTTCCGTCATGGTGCAATACGTTGTCTGACTGTGCCGTCTCTAGTATTCTGCCACGATGCGGGGACTAAATGATCATTTTCCATGACAGGTTTTCAAAGCAACTGCCATTCTTCAGCGTCGGTAACAAGACGCTATACAGTATCAGCTTGTGAAATGTTTCGCCCTTCGTTAATATAAGAAAACAAGCTGAAGTGCTGACAGGAGTCAAAACACCGCCTCATCATGTCTCATTATTCGCTCCTATTTTCATTCTCTACATTCAATTTGCCGCCTTCCCCTCCATGCACCTGAGGACCGAGCCGGTGACAAAATCACCGGGCTTGTTTTGCACTCATCTCCTTGTTAATTGTTGACAGAACGGGGAGGATCCCTCTCCCATCTGTAATCCCCCCCGCTGACGGTGTCCCCTCAAGCCTTAGAGATTCCGCTCACGTGCGCTCAGGCACACGGTGGATCACACATACACAGAGGTCTCCTGTCGGTAATCAGTGTAAAACCCAAATTAGCATCTGACTGAAAAAGGGACGGCACCCGTCTTTGAAATCCACGAGCAAAGTTTTTGGTAGAGCTTTGTTGTTGGGAAACCTCAGGAGAATTCGACGGGGTGTCGTCGTCTTCTTCTTCTTCTCTGTTACAGTTGGAGGTGACGATATTGTAAAATAGGAAGTTTTCAGTAGCTTCTCAAATACTGATCAACATCTCAGCACTCCGGTGGCAGATACTAACCACTGAGCTGTCTGCAGCTCAACATCACATTTGGTCTGTAGCGCATTTATTTCTCAGAATAACAGGAAGAAATAAACCACTGACTACAGATTTCAACATGCTAAAACAAAATGACTAAACTAAACTAAACGATAGACAGATAGATAGATAGATAGATAGATAGATAGATAGATAGATAGATAGATAGATAGATTAAATTAGATTAGATTAGATGCATTGAGCGAGACCTGGGAGCTGTCCAGTGCTGAAATTCTGACTTTTAAAGCTGTTCATGTATTTTATTGGTATTTTTAACGTCACACAGCTTTGTACCAAATGAAACATGAGAGTCTGTATTGATTTATGTTCATACGATCTCCCAGACAAATGCAACACGAACCACAATGACGATTTTATCTAGAAGATATGGGTCATGTTTGGATATTCTGAAATGAGATGTCAGCATTAAGTGCACGTTTGGACTCTTGTTGTGTTCATGGAAGGGTAAACCTAGACTTCATTCTTTTATAACAGCACTGTGATGGTCTTGCTAGTTTACATTTTTGTGCCATTTGAGTGGATATATGCTAATTACTGTTTCTTACATGATGTTACATTGTGTCTATGATAACGTATGTTGTGTTACTGCTTGTTTGACAGCATATACAAACATAATACATTCCAGTTAAATGCCAAAATGCAATTAACAATGCTACATTTCTACTTGCACATTTGTACGGACTGTATATTCATCTCAGCCATCAAGGGATTCTCCGGTTCTGCAGCAGGCATGGAAGTGGGGACTCCCTCGCTTGCAAATGTACAAGATGTTTTCACACCACACTTCTGATGCTCGGATTACACTGTAAGCCAGAACAACAGCAAGCTCAACACCGAACAGCCCGCGAAAAACCGCCTCATGGTTGACATCTGCCTCGGTTTCCTGGTTAATATTAATACAGACTGGGAAGGAGTCGTCAAAAGCCTCTCTTGGCTGGCTGGGCTGCCAGTAGTTGCCAAAAAAAGATTTGTACACGCAGTGAGGCAAGACGTTGAGATGATACAAAGCAACCAGCCGCCCTGTCAAGGAAAAAAACAGCTGACAAGGTGAAAGAGGGAAAATGAAGGCTTGGATGAATTGGTGACAATCCATATAATTATGTATTGAGAGTTTAAAATGGCGAAAGATGGGAACATTTCGTCCCCGCTACAGTCTTTTTGGAGAGAAGGATGTAACTGATTGACTGGCTGGCTCTGGGCTGCTTATTCAGTTTGCTGGCAGAGTAAATAATTCTGGGGGAGATGAAATCCAATTGTTTCCTATTGTTGCAAAGACATATGAAAAACAAATTGGAGTGTTTTGATGTTTGCACACTTCATTTTTTACAAGAAACACATAAAAATACTTGGAACTCCAGTTCCTCAAATGCATTGAACAAAAGATGAAAACACATCTTTATTAAGATACACATCCGACTGTGTTGTGCATTATTTGCAGACGCCACATTAAACCTCCAGTGCAGCTCTGGAACATATCAGTGTTATACTACTCATTTTCTCATTAGCCCTGATAACAGGGGACAAATCTTTATCCCAGTGCTCCAAGAAAACCCCCAATTATGTGACGGGGGGAGCCTATCAGAACGCAAGAAAAGCCGGCGTTTCTGTGGAACGCGTCGCAGCGAGGGGTAAAAAGACAGAAAGCCTCAAAGGACACGGAAATATGTGCTTCATTTTTTTCAAATAGCAGAAGAAAATAAAATCTGAGGGGACTCAATTGCTGTTTTTGGTTCAGTCATCAGGATTGGAGTTCAAGCTGAGTTATTGAATTAGAGACGATTGCTGGAAAATGTTTCATTCAGCAGGCTGTTTGCTTGGATTCAAAATGTTCCACATCCTAATGAACAGACAGATGCACTATTGACACTATTAATCCATCATACATCATAACAGAGTGTTGTTGGCGAGCTCGTGTACAGTATGTAAGGGTAAAACCCTAAATAGATGAGTAGTTAACATACTAGCTGATTGCAGTCCCATTTCAGCAAGCGTGGACGCCGGCTGTTACTGCCGAGAGCTCTTAAGTCCAGAGCAGGGAGAATGAATGGGGATAAAGAGCCTATGATGATGCTTGATTTAACCGCCTCGGGTCTGCCTCCTGAGCAAAACAATATTTTGTAGCAGAAGCCCGAAGGCCCCCGATGTTACATCCCTGCTGCCTCTCAACGCCGGTCAACAGACAGAGGCAGGCTGGCACTCGTGGAGGAATACTAAGCACACGGGCAGATGGCTTACCAGACAGCGATTTGCATGCAGGTCACATACATATGTGTACGCGCACATACACAAACCACACCTCAGGGGGAGTTGAGAGTAGCTGTTTTTTTATATACACACCCCGGTCTCACATCACGGCCTCTCTCTTGCTCACGGACACGCACACAAACACACGGTCCTTGGCAGAATTAGATATTTCCATGTCCTGTTTCTTTAGGCGATCGGATCAGAGAGGACTCCTCTCACCTTCCTCTGGCTCTCTCATTTCATGAAAAGTCATCTCCTGCACACTTTCCCTCAGAGTACACAGATTAAAAACCATTAAAAACACATCAGTGAGTTACACCATATTTGTGACATTTTTTTCCAGATGATAAACAAGCGGGCACTGCAGTTTATTTTTGACTCAATTCCACAAACAGCATTTTGCCTGCCAGAAATATTCACAAGAGCATTTCATGTGTATTAATCCACAGATGAAAGTAGTCCCGAAAAAGCGATTTTGAGCGATGTTTGCTAAAAAACTGCACAGCTGTGGATGAAATTACGACTATTTAATAAAAAATAATAAAAATCTTTTCAATTTCAGTCGTCAGTAGCAACCGATGTGCTGGAGTGCACAGACGTTGCAGGGAGGTCAGAAAGTATCGAGAGACAGACTATGACATTGTTGGTTTTGTCATTCCAATCCTTTTTAATCTGGCTCTTACTTTTTAGATTCAAATTGTATTTTTTTAGTTGAAGGTTTATTGACTTTGAAGTCTGTTTTCTGTTCACGGCGGCTTCTAGTTCTGTTCTCAATCCTCCCTACAGTCTATTATTTCCATTCTCCAAACAAAAAATCTAAATCTGCCGTACTGCAACTCTTCCTTCCCCCAGAAGCGCTCACAGCAAACGCTTTCTGCATCTTGTGTGATGCACATTTTTCTTCACTTTAGTCCATTGCGCATCCCGCTCAGAGAAAATCATTACCTGGACCCAGAGGAGATCCAGTGTGAGCTGAAATGCTGGCACGCAAAGGTTGTTTTTCATGGGGAAACCCGCAGCCGAATAGTTGTACTCCTAATATGTATTTATCTTTCTCCTGAAGTAGGTGAGGCCCACACTCCCAGACGTACTATTTGAGATCATCGTGGGTTCTCCCCGCACACTCTCTCAATCCATTAGTGCTCTCCGTAAGCTCAAACCACCACATTATCATCTCTCCTCCTGGCGAAGTTAACATATGTTTTTATTTTTATCCCTCCCTATCACTTACACCTATTAACGTTCTTAGGCCCCTCATAAAGCCTTTTATCCTCCACCATCCATCCTGGAAGGAGACACCACACTTCCTCTGCGCCATCTCATCCTCTGCTTGTTTGCTGCCGTTAGAAGAATCGGGCTTTCGGCTCAAATGCTCTGTCCCTTACCACTACTTAGAGCCATCATGCCACCTCCCTCTCCTCCATCTTTCTTTTTATGTCTATGCCGCACTCCCTGTTCTTGCCTTCGCATAAAGCTGCACTTGACCTCCATTTCCGTCAAGGAAACTGGAGCATCTGGCTCCTGCCCCATAACAAGTCCAACACCTCCCCCTCCCCCCCTCTTCATCCCGCCGTACCACCCATCTTTTACTCCCCACAGAGCCCATTTTCAGATCGCCCACATTCCGTTGTCCTCCTGCTCCCTCCGTCTGACAAAACGTCTAATTTCTGCAGGAAACTGTTACACCTCGGTTCACGAGTCAACCTGTGGCTTAATAGCTCTCCTCTCACACTGCATGGCATTCGTTTGGATTTGCAGCTTTTCGCCGACACTTATTTATGGTCTGTTGAACAGAGTACACACACAATAGTCAAAATCAATACAAGCTGCTACAAAGAGGAGATGTTTTAACCAGCATTTGAAGGGTCTTTAAAGGCGCATTGAATAAGATGTTGATATGACCACTGAATCAAATGACTCCTTTATTATGAAAGGGTTGAGAGTATTGCAGATCCCAATCAGCCCCGACGGTGCAACGCCGTGCCGGCTGTCAGCCACTTTTCAGCTCACGTCAAAACAACATTGGTTTATTGCGGGAAGCTGCACTCAGCTGCCCAGGAGATCACATACGCTGGTCGTACACAAACTACCCAGCGTGAGGTGGGAGAAAACAAGTGGTAGGTGGAGACATTTAGGAATTAAAAAAGAGACAGATATATTTCCAAATGATCTGGAAGCACAAACTAAGAATAAATAGAGTAAGAACTCGACTTAATATTAAACATCTTATAAAAAAAACCCCAATAAATTAAAGGCGAATGCAATTCTGCACAGAAACATGCAATGAGATTATGGAAGGTCTCTAGTGTGATGGCCACGATGCTCCGTTTCCACTCGAGTAGGCAATTGCTTGCTCAGCAGACAGCCATAAGAACGTAGCCTGATATAGTGTGATGGCTCTTTGCTGGGAGTTTGTGTGACAGCGGTGGACAAAAGTTACTTCAATGCTGCTGTAAAGTCGGGCTGAAATGGAAAAATGCCTATTTAAGCTTTTTAGATTTTACCGGAACACAAAATATGACGCATGCTTACACCAGTTAGTAGCCAATAATTATTTAACCAATAATATCAGGGAATCCATCCATCAATCAATCTGCAACTCTGAAAAGAGCTGGAGGAGAATGTGAGCTTCGATCAAATCAAATAACTAGAAGCTAGAAAACTGCCAGTCTAATGCACATTTCATTAGAATTTAGAGAAGAATATACATACTGGCCAGCTGATTTATCTAAGACTTAGATAAAACAATGATTACATCATTTATAGCACTCTATGATGTAGTTTTGAGCTATAACTCTTTCCCAAAAGGCAAGTAAACAAAAATACAATCAAATTGTTACCCAACACCTAATTAAAAATAAGATGTTTACACTTTTCTGAAACTACACACAGACACACTTCACAGCTCTTCTCGACGCCGTTTTGGGCTTTTTATTCATATCTGAGCTCCGTCTTGGAAGCTGCATCAGCAGCGCTCCGAGAAGACCACCATTGTTTGAGTGTAATCACGGCCGACGCTCCAGGCGTCAGTTTGATAAACAGACAATCTCTGCTTATAAATAATTGAACAGCCCCCGTTAGTTCCCCTGCGCTCGCAGTGTCACACTCGCAGGGTTTTTTTCCGCGGTAGTCTCTTCTCAGTCTCGTCTTCGCATGGTGATACGCTGCTTAGTGAGCTGTTACACTGGCTGAGAAATGAGCAACGCGAAGACGTGCCGCCTGCGAAAAAGCCAAAAGGAGCACTTTCACAAAGAAATGGTGCCGTTGTGCTGAGTGTGCAGGTTGTCTCGGCTCACTGAAGCGGCTGTCACCATGCTAATGTGAATGAGAAGAAATGACAAAAGCATGCAAACACTGTGACAGACTGAGAACTGAGTCAAATACACCTCTACAGGTTGTTTTTTTCCCTCCTCAGACATCCATTAACAAGCAAACGTGAAGGAGTAAATTAGAAGAACTTCTATCATCAGTAATTGTGTCAACAGATCATCAGCTAACGGATATTAGCGAGCGGATGAGTACATGTGATCATGTGAGTATTAGCGGTGGTTAGATTGGAGAGGTGTGAGTCGATGCAATAGAATGGCATTAGGAGTTCAATTAGGAGTGTTTAATATCACATGCGGACACAGAGAGATGTACTTTCCATCACGTCTGTCCTCTCTCCATGCGGTGGTTTGTGGGTAACGGTGTTTATGCAGTTATTCAGTCCATTACGAGCTGTGCTTGTGAGTGTTTGAATGAAACAATGATGTGTGGGTCTATATAGATGGTAATTGATTATCAATAACTTTAAAATAAAAAATAAAGACATCACATGAATTTCCTAAAGGCATGGTTTAACATTTGCAACTGCATTTGGTTTTGTTTATTTACGTTTAGACAGAATCAGACTAGCCGTTTCCCCCTAATATCTAGCATTTATGCTAGGCTAAGCTAAGCTAACCATCTCTTGGCGCCGATTTGGTATCTATCTTCTTCTCTAATTCTGGACAACAAATGAAATCAGCATATATCCCGAAAGTTGAAATATTCGTAATAGTATGTGCAAACCGATTTGCATTCTTGCAATTCACGTTGGTTTTATTTTCGGTCATAAAAAAATGGGATCTCACCAGGGCCCTCATCTTTTCCTTTGTTTCCACTGCATCCTCGCTCCCTGTTTGCCCTCAGAGTGGATTACATATAACAGCCTGCATGCCTTAGGCCTCGCAGGGTATTTGTGTACTCAGGCAAAAGCAACAAGAGCTAACTGATGTCACTCTGCCGCCGCTACACCGTGCAAACACACCAGAAAAAAAGTGTCACTTCAACCACCTGCCTCTGCGCTCCTCCTGCGTACGTATACATGCGTCTAAACGTGTATGTATGCAAATGAATGCGAGTGCGAACGCATGTACAGGAGGTGTGAATGTTCTTTGGCCGTATGCTACGACGAGCGAGTCGAGAAGCGCGTGACTCATCTCGTATGGTATCGTGTGAAACGCGTTGACATTCGCGAAGGTTCGGCTCTTCATAAAGACGCGGTGTCACATTTTTAATCAGATTATTACAGGTTCAAAGCCTCATTAGCGCATGTCATTTTGAAAAACAGCAAGCTGGAAAACTTCCTTTATGTTGCATTCTCAAAGTGTTCTGTCCATCTGTCATAACTGTATATATATACATATTACATATACAACCACATGGATTTCTAGAATGCAAGGCGTATTTAGTATTTGCCACATAAGATGTGGATGCACATTGTTCTGCTTTCTGCTTTATCTGCAGTGGTTTCCGGATGAAATGGAGTCAGTGAGATATTTTCAGCCACCGTGTCTGAGTGGATTAGTCCAGTATTCTTTTAAGGGACATGACCGTTTAAAAAAGCTGCTGCCGCGACTCCATTGCCTCCATACGGAGTACAAGTTTGTAAGAAACAACAAAAAATACACCATAAATATCGCTATTGCATCTAGAGCTAATTGTAATTAATACATTTAGCCTAATAAATTAAATGACATTGCTGTAGCAGCAAATAACTCTTTGCCATGTGAAGATAAAGTGTAACGTCTACCTGAGCGGAGAGTTTGAGTCACTCTCCCTCTGTGTGTGTTGTTATCTGAGCTTCTCCTGTGTTGACTCTGTCTCGTATGTTGCACCTTTAAAAGGGACACAAACAGAGCCGGTTTGCTACATCTGCAGTGTTTCCCAGACCGCTCATGCCTGGACGACGACACGTTTTAACCTCAATGCGTTCTGACAGGCAAACACGTCTCCCCATGCTTCCTTTAAAACAAGGGCAATTTTCAACCTGAACATTTGAAGACGGCCCCTCTTTCTATGTTTGCCTCCCCTCACGTTTGAGTGGATTTAAAATAAATGGATTTATGCTCTGTGGAGTTTTATGTAGAACGCGCCAAGATTAGCGGGACGTTTAATATGGAGCCTTTTGAAATAAGCTTAACATTTGGGTTCGGCAGGGGAAGAAAAAAAAAACAATACAGGATTTTTCTTCTTCTGCACTGCAGAGAGAGGTCCTTGGGAATTCAAAATCAAGAAGTCAGATGTTTGTCTGTTTACTCATTTATTTGGGACTTGTATTGATATTTGGTTTTCTGTGCAGGACTTTGAGGTTTTTTCCAAACCATTTATGTCCGAGAGAGAAACTGTTGTTCTCTGGGAATACTACCACTGCCACAAGAGATTCCAGACTGCTCTTTGTCTTTTTTGGCATGGTCGAGCTTTACTCTCTCTCTCACCTTCCCACTGGGCACAAATCTCTGCTCTTTGAAGACAAGTGAATGTAACAAAACATGGAGCAACATGCAGCACTGTCATGCACCACAGGCTCACAGCAGATGTCAAATCTGCACAGTGATGGTTTTACGCTCCAGTGTTCAGTGTGCACCTGGAGTAATCGAGCCCCAAATGAGACCTCGAGGCAGATTCTCATCAAGACTTGAGTTCAGAGGATCATCGAGCACAGCTATATTCTCAACCACTGGGCCGCTAAAGGGTGAGATTCATTTCAAATGTAATTTTTATGCTAATTTACATGTTTATTTCTGAATGTGCTCAAGAATTTGCATACACACAAAAACAATGTTTTTTCTCAGTTTTTGTCATTTGGGAATCAAAATGAATCAGAAATCACAAAAGGTTATCTCACCTCAGGGTTTAGTGTACTTTTCTTACATTTTCATCCAGGACTCATCTTTTTAGGCCTTGGAACATTGGCATTGATACAGTTTGAACTGGATATTTTAAGTTTACGTTGTTTATGTCAAAATACTTGGCTCATGTGTGCGAGCAGATTTTTTAAAAGCAATTCAACAAAATGATCTGACAAACTGGCATGAAATGGCAAATAACCGTATTTCCAACAAAAATCAACAGGTTGCTTTAACTCCAAATCCAGAGGGCATGACCTCTGCTGCACCCGGCGTGTAACCATAAACTATTTAGCTGAAGTTTGCTTCTGATTCAAAGACGTACAGTTGGTAGACAGCTTTGAAGTCCCTCCTTATTAAGACGAATCTCGACATTAATCATTAATGACAGGGATTCATTTACATTATGCTGTGTTTCTTGTAGAATATAAATCTTTGTAAATCGTTAACCACAATGAATGAGTCTTTCCTTTCATCTGGAATGAGGACGGCAATTTTTCAATTCTGATTTGTGTAGAAGAAGCTTTTGTGCCGACAGAGAACCGACTACTTGGCCGTGCATTTCTTCTGCGTTTGCAGTTTTATGTCACAATCTCTGGGAGGAGGTTCAGACCCAAACACACAAAAAAAAATTGAAGAGCAGGTTGAGTGATTAAGGTAATTTACAAGTGGGAGTCCAACAGCGGGCAGGTTATAGGAGTTTATCCCAAAAAAAACTTGTGTGCTAAACACAAGAAAAAAGGAACATTTATACCAAACAACCTGACGCCAGATCAAGGAAACACACTGCCTGAATACACAAGAGGCTGATCAACTCATCAACACAGGCAGGAAGTAAAAGCCAGACATGACACATGAGGAGAGTAACCTTTCAAAATAGAACAGGAAACTAAGCTATGCTTTTAAAACCCTTGGACCGTGGCAATTGACTTATTAAAGCACACATCAAATAAATGGTGCTGTTGAACAGCTGAAATGGGCATTTTGAACAGTGAGGAAGGCTCACTAAAGAAGGCTATAGTCACATTTTAACTGCCGTCTTTATATGATTCCATAATATATAACATTAGATTGCATATCATGACATGACTCCTAATAACCCCCCTGAATAATAATGAGTCTTATGAGTTCTGCCCACCCATCTAGTTGCACGTACCTGTTACATTACTGTAATACACCAAGCCGAATGCTATTAATGCTGTGCAGTCGTTTTTTACACTTTGGCTGACTGTGTACCCTGTCTGGCTCGTGTGTTTGTACGCTCCCCCCCCCCCCCTCGGATTTGGACTGTTGATGATGATTTGATGTGTCAGGTTTCATTTACACCTGTCCTTGCCAGAGACACTGTGAAATTAATTGAGCCAAAACATTAATTTGCTTAAGGTTCTCTCAAAGTGTCTAACCAGTCATTAACATGCCTCACATCAAAGCTTGTGGCTCTGTGTGTGTGTGTGTGTGTGTGTGTGTGTGAGAGAGAGAGACTGAAGGAGGAAAGAAAAAGATGGAGAGAGCACAAAGAGATCATAGGAAAGGGCTGCAGAGGAAGTCGATTATGAGGTTGCGAAAATGGTCTGTGCTTTTGTTTTGCAAGAGACTCATTTGTTCTACAGTGAGAAGTATTATAATAGATCATCTGACACTACAGTAATAATGCAATTAATTATTCGCCGCTGAACTCCATGAATAGTTTTAATTAGCTCTTTGCACAGCATCTGCCCATCAGAATTACAACAAAAACATCTAACACTTCATTTTCATAGTGTTGGAACTGTCGGGGAAAACAGCAGTGATGGCGGAGAGCGCATGATCTGTAAATAAAGCTGTTCTGCTATGGATTTTTAAATACTTTCGGGGATTTAATGGGAAAATATGGTGACTTTCTGGATTTTTTTGGTGTTTTGTAAAATGTATACTCTCTAAATCAGAGGTGTTCAATGTTTTCAGGCCAAGGACGGTGGAGGGACCCCTATTACATATCATATACAATTAAATAATATGTAGTGCAGCCTATAGGGCCATGTATAACAGTACTTTGTAATGATGTATGTATACGTATCTAATATGTAATGCTAATTGCCATTAAAATAATAATTGTTGACAGATTCATATTTTAATTCTACATCACAATTTCATAACATAATTTTAAACAAACAGGAAGATTTCTATTTGCTTATTATAGGTTGATTCATGATAAGGTGTATTTTATTATTATTTAAATTTTTGGAAGAAAAAACAGGATTAAATCATTTTGGGGGAACTCTGAATCTGCTCTAAATCAGTTTTTTATGCAGAAATCTTATGATTCATTTTTTTAAAAGCATCCTCCAAAGCGATACATCGTTGCCACAACTTATAATTAAAATCAGGAAAAGGTGCGACTTAAGTGAGAAAGGTAGTCTTCACACTTAATGTTGAATATCCTCCAGTTCCCATGAATTACAGTGGAAGTGTTACCTTTATTTCCACTTATCTGCAGCTATGTGCCAAATTACACATATTAAAAATTCCAGTTTTCTTCTTCTCCCCGTATTTGCACACATTCTGCACTTACTGTCTACGGGCTGTAATCACAGAGCCTCGAGTATCGAGAACTATTCATGAGGTAATGCCCCGCTGCAGACTGTGACCTAGATGAACGAGGCCGGCGCTGACCAGTCAGACCAACGCTGCTGTCCTGCTTTCATCCCAAACACACTCGGCTCCGGCCACGCGTTGATAAAACACGGCCCCTCTCTGTGGTTGTGTTTTTCATCAAAAGATATTCCAACAGAGAGTAAAGAGCGGAAGTGTATAATAGTATTTATTGAGGTTAATCTTATGATTAGACGCGGTGAGAGGCATCCTCATTTAAAGTAGGCCATGTGGAAGATAGGACAGAATCCCACGAAATAGAGCTGCTTCAAGTGTATCAACAGTGAACTCGAAAAGAAAGATATCCCAGTTCAGAAGCTGTCTCATAGGCCTTTTTATTTTACACTGCACTTTGGTAGGCGCACCCATGGGCACCTTGTTTTGTCCACTGAGGTAGAAAACATTGTCTGACCTGCTGACCGTGATGCTACAGTGTGCAGCCTTGTCGCAGGGTGACCTCGGTGACTCTAGAGTGTGAGCAGTCTGCCTTCTGCAACCCACTCTGCTCCTGCTCACCCACTGACATACGTTTTTTCTCTCACTGAGCTCGTCTGCCATCCTTCTGTTTGCAATCTTATGCTTCACATTTTTACTGCTTTCTCGACTCCAGGGCCCCCATTTTTTTTTTTCCTCTGATATTTCTTCTCATACAGTCGTTTCTTTGTCTCTCTCTCTCGCTCTCTCTCTCGCCTGTTCCTGTGCTTCTTTCCCCAGACCTACCCCACAGAGTCTTGGCGGGCAGCAGGCGCTGACAGTTGCATTAACAGTCGATTGCGAGGTCACTTTCGCTCAGCCCCACTGAGACTTAACAGCACTGAGCCACAGAAACAAAGAGAGAGGAAGATGAGTGGGGAGTAAATGGCAAATATTGAAAAAGATTGGAGACAGGAATATATTCACACACACACACACACTCACACATATATAATATATATACATAAAGATAGATAGATAGAGAGAGATGAATGTTTTATTTCCTTCGGTGTAAATATAAAAACAGATTTAAAAATGTTATCCTTTCAACGTCAGGCACAGATGATTTCCATGACACGATCAGTGAACTCCGCCTACACATGTTTACGTTTATTCTCCATAGTCCTTTCAGCCTGAATAAGGGAAGTGTGAGACGGAGTGTCGGCGCATGTGGGTGTATAAAAATCTAATGTAGAGAGCCCCGCCATCTCTTGATTGACATTTAATCGCCATGGCAACGAGTGGGCCGAGAGTGACTGTTCCCCTGAGAGCTTTTAGTCGCCAGATTGCAAGAAAGAAGGAGACTGAGGACTTTCTAAGTGAGCTTCGCCACTGCCGTTCCCCCCCTTTTTTTCTAAAGAGTCTCCTCTGCACCAAAAAAAACCCCATTACACCCTCTAAGCCCACCCCTATGCAGATGTTCACCCCCCCACCCCCACCCCACCAGATGTTACAAGCCATTCAAATGCGGCAGAGATTCATGATTAAGTGTAAGGCGACCCTGGCTGTGGCAGCGTTTCGGGTGCTAAGCTCCCTTCTCTCCTCTCTCAGCTTCCGGCAGGATTGTGTTGAACACAAGGTCCTGTGGTACAAATCTCAGGTGTGGGAGCAACACGGCGAAGCGGACGCTCTCTGCTCTCCAGATGGTGTTTATCTCAGTGTTGAGATCTGACTCTGTGAAGAGTGTTTACTAATCCCAACGTCGCCTGAACCTTTCTGCCCGCCACCTCGCCGCTGTCCCTCCATTTCTCCCATCACTCGTCTCCTGGCTTTGAATAAAGCGTGGACTGATTGCGCAAAAAAGGCGATGTGAGCGGTTGCTTTGACATTTTTGGATGGAATCCTGAGAGGAGAGGCGGGCGGGCGGGATATTCCCTCAGAATCTGGAAGACAGTGTTTGTTTGTATCTCTGCTGTGTGCAGACGAGCATCCCTCACACACACACGATCCGACTCCAGTTCCATTTCATCTGCAAGTATCACTGGATGCGGGGTGTTTCGAAAGCTCACACAGTTAGAGTTACCATAGCATCTAGCACTCGTAGAAGCCAACCCCCCCCTAAAGGTCCAAGTGTGGGTGCGCTTCAAGACCTCTGCAGATGGTGTCATGCCAACTCGCCACCTAGCAGGGATCCACTCAACTTGGTGGAGAGTCAGGGTGGGCGGATTCTTCAGTCTGGTATAGAGATGGCAATAGCCTTCTTATTCTGTTATTCTGCAGGGTGATGAGAGGCAAAAGCCTCCCACAGAGCTGCTCTGGTGCTCTGCTTGAGGCGGCAGATCTGCTCTGGACAATAACGTCATGTGGTTTTCTTTATGGACTCTACCTCATTCGTTCCACACTCGTTAGTCCAAACTCCTCAGTTTTCCTTTTTCATACCGCTTCAGGCTTCTGAACATTATTCAAATGAAACAATCGGAAAATTCACTTTGAGTGAAACTAGTAGCACTAACAAGGCTCAAATCTTGTTTTTGTATTCTACAGCTTCTGTAAGAAAGACTTACTCAAATGATCACATCCTAAAGTCTATGTAAACTCTTGGAACTATACGTTTGCTCCTTTTGCTCCACTGAATTGTGGAAAGAAAGTGAGAAAGAGGGCAAGCAGAGGCAAATTTTATGTCATAACGCAAGCCGGGTTTGGTGTCATTTCTGACATTTTAAGTGGAGACGATGGCCTCTTAATGATTCGCCTCCTCCGGATCAATGCACAGAGGATGACGGGCCGAATTAATGACCTACATAACACGTCCCAGCAGCTCAGGCTTATTTTTAGTTTTATTTCCTAGAGTACAACCAGCGCTCATGTGAGTATCTTGTGATGGGGCTCCACCCACCATTACATTCTCTCTCTTTTTTCCCCCCTCTCTTCGCCTGTCAGGTATCGTTGCGGTTACAGGCAGCTCCTCTGAGGTTTAGGTAAAGGAGCTGTGTGTAAGGCCCGAGGCTGCGCCGTCACTGAGCCAGTTCCCCCTGCTTCTCCCTGGAAATCACAGCTTCTCTCACAGTCACTAACTCACACGCAAGCCCAGTGGAGACGGAGGGAATTGGGATGGAGGGATCTGAGGTTAAAGGGATGGTGGTGGACTTAAATCAACATGTATGAAGAAATGTCACACCAACAAATAGCACACATTTTTTGAAAAAAAACCCCTTTTGATTTAATCGGTGAAGCTGAGAAACACATGAGAGGAGACCCTGAAATGTTGTTTATTAATACTCGTCACATTGCAAGAGGCTCTGCTTTGCTGCTGACCTCCAATCTCCACCGCGGTAATTACTGTTTTGTGCACCGTTACTTCAGTGCTACACTTCCGCAGCGTTTGAACGTTTTGATGAATTTGTTATTTTGAAGTGTTTGACTTAAATCAAGCAGGAGCTTATTGGCTAGGGTACACTTTGGTGTGTGTGTGTGTGTGTGGGGAGGGGGGGGGGTACACCTACAAACACATTGGCTGTGTTTTTTATGTGGCTGCCAAAGTGAGCAGGGATTTAAGCCAATGCATCCTATTATTGGAAGAAAAAAAGGCTTCAGATGTGTACCATTGTTGGTACATGAATTCACTAAAGGCAGATTGTGCATTTACCAGACTTATGTTTGAAGTGCTAATTAAAACTAACTCCACTTTGAGAGAGAATCTTATCGTCGACATGAACCGTGTATGAAAGCTACACATTCTGACAATGAGGCCATTATATAACACAGGAATTGTACATCGTTATACAAGATGAATAAAGGTATGATTATTCACCTCTTCCTGATTTTCTTTCACCTATAGAATACTCTTTTACATTAATTTTTATGTTCACCTTAGCTTTCTGCTAAATCTTTGTTTTTATTGTCCATTGTATTGCAAATATGTTTGTATTCTCCTTGTCTTTCTGTAATGTTTGCCTTTATTTTCTTTTAATTCTTCTAATTTTTCACTTTATTGTATGACATGTTATGATGTGAAGCACTTTAAGTCTGCCTTGTGTATGAAAGGTGCTAAATAAAGTTGCCTTGCCTTAATGTTTCTACTTGTTGATACATAATGAAGTGAGATTTTAAGTTGAATCGTTTATACAAGAAAAAAAAAAATCTTTTTCACGTTCCCAAAATGAAGTAAAGCGAAGCCACAAAGCAGTTTGTCATCGCACCGGCAGGTTTTTTTGTGCCTTTCATGCGATGAGCCTTGACAAAGTTGGATAAAAGAGTGGAAAGCAAAGAAATACGGAATTGACGGGAACAACACTGCCGGGTTCAGAGCGGGTCACCACGAGAGGAGCCATGAAAGAGACTTTCTTAAGCGTCTCGGCCTATGCAGTGTGCATAGAGGTTTTGATCTCGGTCTCCAGGCCTCATGAATGATCTGGCTGGGAGTTTTTCGCTTTCAGATCTCGCCATCACATCTTTTTTACAACGTCTACACAGCGTGACTTGACCCGGTTAAAGCTATTCCTGTCTTGGTTGTAGTACGAGGTATGTATTTATTACATTCCTGGCCTTCGATTGCACTTGTTAGATAATGAGGACTTCACAGGGGCAAATATTGTATTGCAAGGCCACAGAAGACAATCTAACCATGCGGGGTTAAGGATGTGTCAATGCTTTACACACGGATGCTTGTGAAGGTAAGATGTTGATCTTTACAGCTATTTTAATAGCTTGACCTACTCAAGGGGAAAGTGCCTGTACACTTGTATCTTGACACCACTCTCATGTCTGTATGAAGGCACCAATAATGTTGTTTACCCCAAAATGAATTGATCTCAGCTTTAAAAAATAACAACCAAACACAGAAGACAATCAAGATACCAGTCCGTCAACTTGTCCTCCAACATTTCTCATTGCCGCCTGTCCTTTGGATCTGTAAGGAACGGTATGCCGGTGGTCTCTGGTCTGACTCTGGGTCAGCGCACAGCCTCACAAGGTGAGCAACCGCCATTAAAGCCTCCACTAATGACTTATTGACCGGGCGGCCACTGAGCATGCTCCACCCACGCCGGCGTTTCAAAAGGTAGAGCTGGCGGGGCTGTGATGTGTTGTTCGATGGGACGAGACTGTTTGAAGTCGACTCTGCCTGGTCTTGCACTCAGACACGAGGAGAATGGAAGGGAAAAGCCAAGAAAGTGCACGCCTCTGAAGTCTTTGAGCTGCATACGGCTGATGTACAGGGAGAACTCTCCTTTGAAAAGGCTCTGTAGTTTGAGCTGCATATATATTTAGCCGTAGACTCTACTGTATGTGTTGCACAGTCCTTTTGTGTGTCTGTTTACTGACTCCATTTACATTAATGCACCTGTCTGTCTGTGTGTGTGTGTGCTTCATAAAGCTGCTTATAACCCCGGCCTGCTTTAGGAGCACAACCCCGGCCGTGACATATTGAGCCTTTCTGAAGACATTTCTCTCTCTTGTGCGCTGCCTTTGATGGAAGTGTGTCACCGACTCGAGATGCAGCCGTTTGATGTGGTCCGATGTGAATTGGCGAGGTGACCCGGGCGCAGCACTAGCTCATTATCCGACCCCCCCCTGATGTTTGGTTTCGAGATGCTGCCGCGGCGCGGTGGGACTCCGACAGAAGCCTCATTCCTTCCAATAAGGAAATAAGGTTACGAGAATTCACTTACAGAGAATTAACCCCATTCCTTCCCCCGTCTGCTTTGTGAATAGTCTAAAACACTTGCTGGCCTCATATTTGCCGTGTTTTAATTTGATTTAAATCAATATGGGGATATGCAACATATCCTGGGGAGCTGAGGTGCGACACATATGGCTCTCTGTCGTCATTGGTGGACGATTATGGGCCATTCCCAGTATATCAAGACCATTTGCAGTTCTAATGGCCCGGCTGTTTACATATGAATGACTGGACATTAGTAGTCAAATGGTAGCCAGCTGATTAATAAGCCAGTCATTGTGAAACATGAATGAATCAGCTGGTGACTGAACCAACGCAACGGTGTGACGAAGCCTTCACTGTCCTTCGCCAGAAAAGTCCCATCATCGGTTGTTTGGTCTCACAAAGACATCAGCTGTTGTGAAGGGAAGTGTAGAAGTCTCTGCTCTGCTTTAAAAACTGTATTTTCAGATGCAGAATGCAATATATTCTATAACTTATTAATCTTCTTGTGATAATTTTTGCAAAAACAAAAACCCTATGAATTAATTAGAGCACATAATTCCTTCTCCATCGGCCACACATAGGAACGGTTGCCTGGGATGTAACAGATGGCTGTGTTGCGATAGCAAATGATGACACACACACACAGTTGTATGTAGATCACACTTGGTACACATCAAACAACGCAGCGTGTGGATGTTGATTCGCTGTCGTATCTCGTGGCTGCACACACGCAGTGTATTTCCCTCTTGGTAGGAAGACAATCTTGCTTTTTTTTGGGGGGGGGGGGGGGTTTGTAGGATTCTCCTCCTGGGCAGCAGGTACCAACACACTGTAGCGCCTTCAGCTTCCCACTTCCCACTTCCCACTATATCCCACAGATATAGATCGAAATTCCCTTGTCAGAGACGAGCACCTTAGCCCACAGCCAGGGAGACAAAGATGTCAGCGTGTCCTCTATCTCTTTCTCCATCTCTTTAACTGTCCGTTTCGAGTTGCGTGCGCTTCCAGGGCACAGATGTTGACAGCTTGTTTTTCCCCCCGCGAAGTGCTGAGTTTTCCGAGAGACTGTCGCTTCCCATTTGCTATTTAATATTTCAGTGCAAGGTGTTTCTAGGTGTTGTCGCTACAGGGTGTGTTACAGGGTTTCGGGGGCTTTGGTGACTTGCATGAAAAAGACAATTTGCAAGTGCTGCACAGTGGCTGACGTAAGATCGTTTCATGAAAAATGCGTTTTTGACGATAAGTGGGACGCGATTTCTTTTTTAATTTAAGAATTCCATCTTCAAACTGTCAAACTAACATTAGCTCCATGGTGATTGGAAATATGGCCTCTGTCTGACTGTTTAATCTTAAAAATTGGCTCATTTTCCAATGAAAACCCTGCAAAGGCGACTTTCATATGAATCCGATGGCTGCATATATAGATATGGTGCTTAAACTGAGGCTGCATGTCCCAGACTTAAATATATATGTGCAAGAGACAGTGCTGTTCTACTGCAGTGTAGAACTAATTTGCTCTGACATTACAAGGACAAAATAATATGACTTTGGGATTATGTTGTAGCCTACATAAACTTGGCTTTTAACTTGCTAAAATGAGGCTTTTAGGGTGAGATAAAAATCCGTCGGCAACCTGGGAGCAGATACGGGCAATTTATTCCTACAGTTTTATTCTTGTGTTTTTGGTTATGGAAAAGGGGGGAAAGGAAACTCATTGCATGCAGAGTATTTCTCTTACTCCAGGCGTGCAGCTTTGGCATATTGAGAAATCCGATGCTTGACAGACCTGCCGCGGAGGCTTCGGCTGCAATCAATCGCCGCTACGTGGATGAATAAAGACACTGTCCAAAAGGGTGAAGTTCATAGACGGATCCTCATCAATCCCTAATTGATCCGTTTCATCTGCAGATCAATTTTACCAAATAATGTACAGCCTCTTATAGCAAGACAAGAGAGAACATTGCTTTTTACATTGCTTCCAACAGGAGCTTGTGAGATTTAGATTCCCCTAAAAGCATGAGTAGGGTTTTGCCTCCCCACCCGGAGAGAGTGAGGGAGAGAGTGCTGGAGTAATAGCAGCTGCTCGGTCCTGATTAGAGCCGTCGTCCTTCCAGAGCCAGGCCCACACATCTCTGTCCTACTTTCTCTTCCTCTCCTCCTCCTCCTGATCTTCCTCTCTCCCCGGCTCCCCACCCGCTCCTAAAGTCACGCTCCAAGCTGCTGCTTAAGAATCACAAAATCACACTGCATATGATTTTTTGTCTTCTTCTTTTTTCCTTGTTGATCCTCGTGCCTTATTTCAAAAACCCCTGTTGGTTGTCCACCCGCCCACTGTCTCAACTTCTTATCCTAGGGGAGGATCTGCAGATTTTTTAGCTGAACATGTGCATCCACGTACACAAGCCCACCGAAGGTTAATCCGAGGAAAGAAATCCGTCTAGGTTTTGTTTTCCCCCCAAAACACCCACATACACACCCACGGATGCGCACACACAACAGTTATGAGTCACAGAATCCTGGCGAGGCATCTCTGCGCCGGAGGATCCCCATCCTGCGATAAACAAGCATTATATAGAGGTCCACCGGGCTGGGGCTCCCTTAATCTGAAAGACCAATTTGATAGAGTTTGCACTTATGTGCTTTGATTGCGTGACCTTCAACATGTCACTGGGGGCGTTGCAAGCTGTATTCTCTGTGTGTGTGTGAGGTGTATTTATGAGTTAAAGGTCTTCTGTATATCATCCAAAGTGATGCAAGTTAATAGTTTCAGATCTTTTACAGGCACATTTCTATTTCCAGACAGACTGCAAATTACTACAGGGGTCAGGGTTAGTTGAGCTGCTACATTAGGGATGGGATGCTTCATATGAAAAATTGATTTTTTTCTATTTTTAAGAGTCTGCTGTATCATTAATGATGTGCAATATTGGCACCCAGACCTTGGAAATTTTATTCAGTTAATTACAGCAGCGTAAACAGCTGATGGTCAGTCTTTAGGTACAATTAACATTTGATTTCATTTGATTTAAAAATGAAAGAAAAGCTGCACCGTGCTTCATGCCAAGTGACCCACATTTCCGCACTCGGAAAAGATTTGAATAAACACCGTGTGGGAGTCCCAGAACAACATTGCTTTGGCTGGTCGGTCTTGGCACATCGACAGTGATGCTTCATGAATAAATAAAAAAGGTAACATTTGAGCAGAAAATAAATAAGGCAGGGGAAAGCCCAATGAAGATGGTAAAAATCAGAACAAAGGAGAAAGAGAAGAGGATGGAAGCGAGCGAGGAGAAGGAGGAAGGAGGGTGACTTCCTGTCCCTTTCCCCTGGGCTGAGTCGGAGCAGATTGGTTGGACACGCTCGGAGGTTTTGTGAATGAAATGGACGCCTTGGCACCGTGCCCGTACATTACGAAGCTAGGTTTTTTTCTCCCGTCTTGCTTCCCGTCCCCTCTCCGCTGCCCTCTCTCCACCCTATTCATCAGGATACTTCCCAGACTGCAACATGTTGGAGTCCAGTTACCATCACTTAGCAACTCCCAGGAGGCAGCGGCCCTCTCCAAAGATGCTCTCTCGCTCTCTCACTGTCTCAATTAAACTCAAATAAGCTTTACGTTTTTGGAAAATAGTGTTATTGAAGCAGTATAGGAAAAGATCGAAGGCAACGGCGTTTGTCACCTTATGGAGTTCATCCAAAAGTTCTACAATAATTATATAATTTAGGAATTTGTGTCTTAGTAGTTAGAGAGTTAATCACAATACAATGTGAGGTAATGTGGATTATACATGCAGAGTTCCTTTTTTTTTTTAAATCTTAAAATGAATGAACCGCTCCGTCCTCCCACTGAACTTAAAGTGTCTTTCAGCTGTAATGGCCAACCTGTGTTTCACCATTTCACATTACATGCGAAACCAGCCTTAATGGAGCGAAACACGGCTCCATTTACACTCGCGAGTGTCGCGGTTCTTTAAGGCGGGAAGGAACGCGCGAGTGGATGGAGCGGAACTACAGCGTTACCGTAACATATCAGCTGAACAAACTCCGTTTAAAGCTTTCCACTTTACTGGACTGGAGTTAGGAAACGAGGTGAATCGTGGAGCGGTGTGTCTAGGAAGTGACAAGGGGACCCTGAAATCTTTGTCAGGACTAGACCGTGAACCAGGTCCAAGGCCACAGGTGGAAGGGGACCAGACAGGGAAGAACATACAAGACACACAAGTGGTTTTGACATTGAAGCTGATCAACTCAGCCACAGCTCATAGTCCACAAGTCTAGCAGCACTGTTTAATACAATCACCGTACAAAGCTTGTAGTTGTCAGATGTTTTGACATGCTGTTTAGATTGCACCACCATCTTAAACTATACTGGAAGCGGACACATCCCTTTTCAATACAACACGCATGCTTACGCATTTCAGCCCTATTCACCCCGAGGTTCAGACGAGGAGATCATGCACACTTCTTTTTACCGACACGAGTTGCTGCATGAGTGATGTCTACTTAGGTTGCCATTCATTCACCACTTGAACCCAGAATGGTTAATCGACCTGCATTTATATCACGCTTTTCTAGTCTTTTCGACAACTCAAGTTGCTTCACAATACATTCAGCCTTCACCTGTTCACACACACATTCATACACTGATGGCAGAGGAGCCGCCCGCACACCAGGAGCTAATGTAATCCAACTCATTCACACGACGATGGCTCAGCTTTCGGGGGTGATTTGGGGTTCAGTATCTTGCCCAAGGACACTCCGGCATGCGGACTGGAGGAGGCAGGGATGAAGTTCTCCTCAGAGGGGGCAGAGGCCTAGATCTGGTGTCTGGAGGGGGGGCTTTGCCCCGTCAGCATCCGCTCTTCCCTGCATAGATTCATGGAAGAAAGGAAGGATTCCCAGGATACCGCTATCGATCTCGCCCCCTCCTCTTTCTTCCTTCTATCCTCCATCTCACCATCCCCCAGCCAAGAAAGGTATGACCCAGGAGTGTGTACATGTGTGTGTTGTGTCTGCTGCTCTGCCTGTGCTTGTATGTTTGTGTCTGTGTGCGCGTTTTTTAAAGAGCTGGAAAAGCTGACACAATGAATCCAGGCTGCTGTCTCAGAGGATTTATATCATATTGTGTTAGCCGGTGTTCGGGTGATGGGAGGAAGCTGTTTGTGGGGCTGAAAATGCTGGAATGAGCAGGAGAGAGAGTATGTGTGTGTTTTTTTCTCAAGGAAACTATGATGACTCTTAATTTCCCCCTCCTCATTGTCAGTAACTATATCTCTCTCAGTCTGCTGAGCAGCCTTGCTGCACCAGCGCGTGTCTGTGACCTAAAAGTACCCCGCATGGTTGTTATGTTGGCCACTTAATGTGCTTTCTCCCTCCCTGTCTGTCTCTAGCTCCCCATTCTTGCGCCTGCCAGGCTGACATTTTGATATGTCACAACAGGTTTTGCTCAGCGGGCCTGTCAGCGACTAGCAGTCGGGGGGATCACACATATGCTTTCTGTCATTGGATCCCCTCAGGTTAGCACGGGACTCGGGGCTTTCCCGTAGTGATACTGTCTGATGGTGTGATGCCTGGTTTAAAATCATGATCGTGTGTGCACGTGTGTGAAAATGTGTGTGGATGTTTCATGTGCGATGCATCAGACATGAGAGACAGAGTGAGAATGTGCACACTGATACGATTGTGTCCCTACATGCTTCACTAAATGTGTGTGTGTGTCCTTCTAAGCCTTAATAGTGACGGCGGTGTCAGTAATGATGGATGAGGTGACATATACAGCACGTCAATAACGAGCTCTTTCCTCTCACGCACTCACACCTTCCTCTTCGAGAAGAGCCGTCTTTCGAAATAGCACACTTTGTTACGAATCAGTGAAAATAGAGCTTTCCGCATTTTCCCGGGGGCATCCCCCTAAAAAGGAAGATTAATCTATCAATGGTTGAGTTGATCATAGTCAAAGACTTGTACTGGTTGTGTGTGTGTGTGTGTGTGGGTGCGTTTTAAGGGCGAGAGCATGTGCTCGGTTCTAGGGAGCCGCCTCCTTTATTTGCATGTCTGGAGCGAACATCTATCATCATCATCATCAAGGCGCTGCAAAACAGCGAGGCAGGCAAGCGCCGCCGCCGCCACCGCCGCTCTCGGGAGAGAGAGACTGAACACACTTTCAAACCTTTACTGCAGCGTTATCAAATATTTCCTAAATGCCGTCGCCTTAGGGGGAAAGGCACACTATGCACACCATGCACAGATGAAAACTGACGGATTCCGTTTGGTATCATTTTTGACTGTATTTCCCCATCATTCACTTTGTCACAGACGTCATAAAGGTTTAATATGAGAACTAAATAATGAATATAATTTGAAAGACACGGACACTCCTCATTAAAATGCTCTTTTACTCCATCTACAGCATTTTTATTTTTTTTATTATTTTTGAATGATAATGGCTCAATCCATTCGTGGGAGCCAGAGGGGATTACTGGGCAGTATTAGATTTGGGGGGGGGGTGAGCTGAAATGGTACGGCCTGATAGATAGAGGAGCGAGAGACAGTGTGTGAGCGGAATAGTAAAAAGAGCCCCGGAGACGAGGAGGAGGGGGGGTGCATGGTGGGAGGAAGGGAGCGGGAGTGAAGGAGGGAGGAGTGTGGTGGAGTGGAGGCACAGAGCCAGAAAATTGCATTGCGTGCTCGGTGATTAGTTTACCTCCTGGGTCTCATTCTCTCTCACTCCCTTCCTCTCACTCTCCTCTCACTCCCCAGGTCCTTCTCTACCTCTAGTGGCGTTTCCTCGCGTCTTTGTCTGGACACTTTCGCCGCCTCTCGCCTCCTTCCCACTTCCTCTGTCACTACATCACACTGTCACTCTCCATTCTCTCCTCCTCTCGCCTGCTCTCCTCCACCGGCTATCTCCACTGCCTCTCCTCTCTCTATCTCCGTCCCACCACCACCACCACCACCACCAGCCTCTTCTCCTCCACGTACTTGGCTCTCGCCTCCGTTCTTTTGTTATCTCCGGCTTTGAAAAATGCATAATGTCACCTAACCTGCAAGCAAGCCGATCAAACCTTGAAAAGAAAATTATGTGTTTTTGGTTGTGTGCTAATGGTGGAAGAAAAACTTGCAGGCACAGAGGAGAACTCCACTTTCAATCAGCTGGTAAGTCAGGGAAGCATTTTAACACCATAAGCCAGCCCTGCTAATTATAGTCTTAAGAGCAATAAACATGAGCTTCAAGTGTCTTGCACGGGACAACAAGAAGTGCCGACACTGAATGGAAGCCAGCCTCCACACGGCTCTTTTGGGTTTGTTGCTCTTTGAAAAGCAAGTGGGTCAAGCCTTTTCTTCTTAATCCGTACACAATCTGGCCCTCCTTCTAGTTGAGGAGCATGCCACAGAAACAGTACAGGAGGGGTGGGGCGAGGGAGGGTGATACACAAGACAGCGAGGAAAGGGGGGGAGAGAGAGAGAGGGGATTTCACTTCAGGCGATCAGGGTGTTTCATTCCTAAGAAAGCATTTTAAGGAAGCAGAGTAACAAATTGCTGTTGCTGTAATATGTTAACCACCATTCCTAATATTCATCCAGTTCATTTTTTCCCACAATGGCAGGGGAAGTCATATATCAGCATGTTATGTGTACCCCAGGTTAAGAACTCTACAGTACATTTGACACGCGGAGCTGCAAAATCAGCTGTAACGTGCCGTGTGTTTGAGAAGGTAATTCGGAAATATCGGCGCGTTGACACGTTAACCTTTAAAAAACAAACACCAAATCAAAAAGCTATTTCCAGCAATGTCCTGGAAAAACTCAGAGGAAAAGGAATGAATATGAGAGAGGAGTTATCCCAGCATGCAGTGGGGGAGAAGCTGTGTAAATTGTTCATATTACGTGAAGTAACATTACCATTTCATTTTCCTAACCTGTGTTTTAGCGCTGAAACAATCTGAGTCATTTGTCAAGCAAATTTTCCCTAATTCCAATTTCTAAATACTGACGATTTGCAGCTTACGTTGTCTTATTTGCTATTTAACTGACTATCTCTAGATTTTGCATTGATTGTCAGACAAACCAAGACATTTGAAGGCACTTTCGGAAACTGTTTTCAGCTTTTTTGACATTTATTAGACCTAAAGAATCAACTAATCAACGCAATATTCACCATAAATGTTTCAGTTTTAGCGTTTGAAGTATGTTTTATCGATTTAAACGTGTAAAACTATGTGACATCTGGTCAATAACACTATCTACATTAATACATTGCCCTAGTAACCACAGAGCACAAAAACAAACAAATACTGCTGCGGATTTGAATTACGAATTTAAAAAAAAACAAAAAACAATGCTTTGTTCGGGGAGAAGATGTTTTGAGTGCCTCCAGGTTTGGTGTTTGGTGTAGACCCTCAGTCACCTCATGTAGTTTTAATTTTAACAGTTGAATCCAATCAATAATTTCATTAAGCCTGCCCTTCATTAGATTACCGATCTGGATGTGGGCTGGTGCGGCCCCGTCGCTGTCGATAGCTGCTAATGCCCAGCAGAAGTCAGCAGTAGCATTCTGCCTCTGGAAGGCAAGGCTTCTCTTTAGCACTGATACAGACTCTGCACCTCCTTATCCGCATCATGCTTTAGTCCATTATTGGAGAATAACCCCAAATTATCTTCGATCAGCCGTAATCTCTGGCTGTCGGCCATCTGAAGGCCGAGATGCCTTGATCATGTGATCCTTTCCCTTATCCTTTGTCTGCTCCTCCTCGCTCATCCACTTTTGACGTAGTTACCACTACATGCAAAGATCTGTAGCATAAATAGTGCATAAAGACTGCTATAGTTTTATTTATTTTTTTTACCTTTCTACAGTCATGCTAGTTATCTTATCTTTCAGCTAATGCTAAGCTAAGCTATCATATTTAACAGCCAGATAGGCTAAGCGTCTTCCCAAAATGTATGATGTTAGCTGCAGGGCTAAATGTCAGTGGAAGTGCTTCCACCAAGGTGTGTTATTGTGTTACAGAAGCAGACTAATTACAATAAAGCTAGCTACGAATGCTAGGTTGCTATTACATTAACACTTAATTAGATACTCCAGTGGGTCACAACTGAAAACCTATTCTAATTAACTGAACTGAGATCAGTTGCTGTTGTTGGCCTCAACCACAGCAGACATTTTGATATCTGATGGCTGTTTTATTTAGTGCCAGTAAGCCACGAGGTCTGGTCTTAAAAGAAACCCCCATAGGCCTATGTAAAAATGGACAAACGTTACACTTGATTGTGTGGCATGTCATTCAATTGTAGTATTCTGTATTCTATCATGTAATATTTTTCATAAAAACTCAAAAGTATTTAAAAAAGTAAGCCAGTGTGACAGTGAATAGAACCCTGAAACTAAAGCAGCTAAATGGAATTCAGCCGTCATTAATCTTACAGTTTACACACTTTTAGTGACATGCCGAAATGTTTTCTCAGGAAAAAGACCCAATTATTCCTCGATGATTTCCAACGAAGTAATAAAAGCAAACACTTCTTCTCACGGACCACATGAAATGATGTATAGGCGTGACGTGTTATAATTACAGTGATGATATTTATTCAAGACGTCAGGAGTGGTTAACCAGTACACACTCTGAGAACTGACGGGGTGGAGCAGACTTGACGCGGCGTCTCTCATCTCGGCTTGCCGCTCCCCAATCGCTTTCAGCTCGCATCATGTCAACGTGGTCTCCGTTCAACACTCAGCGGCTCTCGGTGCAGCAATCGCCCCTAAAGGCACCGGTCGCAGATCGTAACGTGTTTCTATCTGACTCGCCTGCGGGACTCACAACTCGGCCGGACTTTCATCCGGGGGGCTCCTCGCCGCCACGAGGAGGATAAAGACATATCTTATGGAGGATCAGTGGTACACTGTTAAAGGGGAAGCCCATTGAGCCACAAAGTGTTTTTCCTATTCCTCAACCATAGGAGGTGAGATGCTTTTATTTGGCTCAAAATTTGCGAATGATGAATAAAACCCGACTCTGACATCCCAGTTACTGACTTTCTTCTTCAAAAGTCAGCGTGACTTTAAGTAGAAATTCTCCAGAAGACAGGTCCACTTCCATCCTTTCATATTAAGCCACAGCAATGTTTCACACATGTGATGTTTAGTTTAGACCAAAAGAAGGAGACCATGAATGTGGAGCAGGTGAAGGACGAGGAAGAGAAGTTATTTTTCCCACCTCAGCACACCTGCTTCGTTTGAAGCACACTGACTCCTTCAGGCAGGCAGAGGTCAGTACAGAGCCAGGGAGGAGAATTACATCAATTATATTATTCATGTCTCTTTTCTACACTTTACAATCAGCTACACACTGGAATGCTATCAAGTTATACGGGCAGATTATAAAATAAAAGCAGTGGACATGGAGAAACCACTAGATTAGAAGTGATTAAATGTTATATAATGAAGGTAACTCAGGTAAGAAAGAAAGACAAAGCTCTGAGAAATCCTGAGCTTCCAGATCAATATGCAGCAGGGCTGACAGTTTTAATTGTTGATTAATCCGTCAATAATCCTCTCAATGTATCGTTTTGTCTATAATACATCAGATACAGTTACAAATATCATATTTCCTACAGCCCAAGATGATAATTAATCACTTCAACAGTCCAAACCTGCCAAAATATTAAATTTACTGTCATGCATACACAGCTGAAAAGCAGACAAAAATAGCTAAAATTAAAAAAAACTAAACGTTAAATTAATTTTAGGTCTACCAACTTGCAGGTATGTTGAGTTTCTTGTAATATTTAAGCACTTTGCCAAAATATGTCTTTTCAAGGTTTTAAATCTGACAGTAATTGTTACTCCTGTGCGGCGTCTATCGTTTCAAGTCAGCATCTAGCAAAGGGCAAAATCTATTTCAAATGGTGGTTTGAATAATGATTAAGTATAAGACAAATTATCTTAGACAAGCTTAAGAAAAAATATGCCGTTTTGTAAAGTCGCCTTTGTGATGGACAGAACCGCTGATTTGATCTAACTGGGCAATGAGATGAAAAAGCACCAAAAGGATGGAGACAGAGCCAAACACCACAGGTGCCACACACACACACACTCACACACACACACAGCATTTCTTACATAAAATCTTGGAGTGTTGGAGTTATAGAAAAAACAAAACGACACAGAGGCAACAATACTGAGCAAAAGAGGAAGACAAATTTAAATCTCATTGAGAGTCGATGTGCGGCCCCTCGGTGAGACTCAGGGTGTGACTCATTGCAGCTGGCATCGCCTCCACCTTAATCACACACACACACACAACACACACACACACACACACACGCACACACACACTTTTTCATAAACCCTCAGGCCTTGCGTATGGTATGTGTCCCCCATGCTTAGCGTTCTTCCACCTGTTAACAGGCGATGCATAAGCTCTGCTTCATGCTGCTGTAATGTTACTTGTGATCTTCTTATGAATCAGCTTATGCCAAGATATGAATGCGGTCTGAGCTGCTGAGCCTTCCCACGAGCATGACTTAGGAGACAGATGCTGTTAAACTTGGCTGGGTCTGTGCGTGCGTGTGCGAGTGTGTGTGTGTGTGTGTGTGTGTGTGTGTGATACTTCTAACCACCCACTCAAGGGATTAGTGTAATGGTGGTTGGATGACTCATCGGTCAATGACTATGGAGGAGAGGGGGCACAGCAGGGCCAAGTCATCTACGCAGTGTGTGTGTGTGTGTGTGTGTGTGTGTTTCCACCTGTCCTTGCGGCTAATTCACAGATCTTGAAATCTGCACTCATGCGCACCTACAGTTTACAGTTTTGTATTTGTGTCTTTCAGATGCAGAAGATGGTGTGGTTTTTAATCGGGCATCTGTGTGTGTGTGTGTGTGTGTGTGTGTGTGGAGGGGGGGGTTTAACGGTTGCCTGTGTCTCACCACCAACGGCAGACGGCTGATCTTGGAACAGGACCCCGGCACAGCGTCGAGCTGTTAGACCATGCATACGCTGCTTAACGAGCCATGAGCGATCGCCATGATCTCGCCACAAATAATTCACGAGGAGCCCTGTAGAGGAGCTATGGAGCTAAAAGGGAATGGGGGTGGGGGTGGGGTTTGTCGGCCTAAGTGATGCGAGGGTGGGAGGAGGCGAGGGGGGGGGTAGACAGAGAGGGAATGTGTATGGAATAAAAAAGGAAATTGCCTATTACCTATAGCGCAGACAAGCATGTTTGTGTGTTTGTGTGTATTTATTTTTAGAAAGCCGTTTGTGTTATTCCATGTGAAAACGGCGCAGTGGGAGTGTTAACAGTGTGCATCACAATAGAGGGCCGTGTTTGAGTCTCTAGCGAAGGCACGCGCTATGTGTGTGCTGCAGACGTGATGGAGTGAGCTCGGATTTTTCTGACAGCCGTGAAACCCAAAGTGTTCAACTGTACAGGTTTTTTTTTTTTTTTTGCTACAACCAAGGGAATATGAACTAATCAAGTACACCGTCAGAGAGGAAAAGGTTGTGGATGTGAAATGGCGTACAGTGAGAACTTTTTCGCTCGAATATTAGAGCTGAAGTGTGAATTATTGAACATACAGCAGGCTGTCAGTTTAAAACGAATGATGGGCTGCAGTAGTGACAGCAAACCTTATCATAGACCAGCGAATATCAAACCAGATATCCACACCTGGTTGTACTATCGTTTGTTTGCGCCACATTAATGCGTTAAGGCTCTTAGAAGAGAATCGTCTGTTAGTGAAATGTCTACTACTGTTGGATTGCTATGAAATTTGATCCCAGAGGATGGACTTTGGTATTTCCCTGACTATTCATCTTGCGCCACCAGCAGGTCAAAGCAAATTTCTACAGCAATTCGTGGTTCCCAGATGATGTATCCTAATGACTTTGGACTAACACGTTCAACTTCTCATCCAGTCAAAATCTTCCAACTGACCAAATACTTGCAAGACTAATGCAACTCCCATCAGCTTCTATCGTACTTCACCTCTGCTTAACATCTGCATTTTAGCGTGCTTCCATTAGCATTAAGCTCAACGCGTGCGGTGCCTCAGCCTCAGGCAGATGCTAATGTGGCTGTAGAGTCTATTTCAAAGTGAGACAGCTGTGCAGACCGTGAACATTACTGTTTCTGATGGAGGCACTACAGACCGGCGAGACGCATCGGTGGAACACACAAACTAATGGGAATTGGGGGATGGAGACATCTGGCCTGTGTAGGTCTGTGTGTGTCGGTGGCATGTCATTAGAGGGGGGAGAGGGGTTGACTTGTTCCATCTGACATTTACAAGTCCAACTGAAAATGTCACGGAATGCCAGCCTTCACGTTTGGATATAATGGTGCCCCCCCACAAAAAAAGAAAATACTTTTGTCCATTCTGCCCCCTCTCTTGTTCCCTCTGTCCACTGTCCCGAGAAAAAGACCACCATCCCTGTGCTCCTGAATTCCCTTACCCCAGCCAGATTACTGCGTTAGCAGACTTGGCTCGAGACGATGCCAGAACACTGCTGGGTCTATTTTGTTATCGTGACGTGTGGTTAATAACGCACAATATGTGTCGGCATATCAAAATGCATGAATGTTGGTTATAATGATTCATATTTGTTAGCCACACATTTGAATAGGTCAACAAATGCCCACACTAATGCTGTGGCTATTTCTGTGCGGAAGCTTTTCCACATTGGACAATTACATTTAGATGCTCAGAGGTGTCCTACATCCTTTAAATATTGTATTTATACATATTTGTGTGTGTGTGTGTGTGTGTGTGTGTGTGTGTGTGTGTGTGGTCTCACAGCAGAGGATGCTGATTTTTCTTGGCCATAAAATATTAATTAAGTGATCACAAGAGAAGTCCTCTATACAATTCTGAAAAACTCGTTCAATTATCTCGAGATCAGTGCAATAATGCCTTAAATCAAAACAATGTCTGAACATTTTCTTCATGGTTTGATCCCAGGAAAACAAACAATTTCCCTGTCAGGCTTTCCGTGCACCAGATGTATTTCATATTCCCCGTCATCACATTTCACTGAAGCTCCAGTGAGGAGAACGGGGAAGTGGTTCAATCATCGCCAAAACAATAACCAAAAGCAATCAGACCCTGCTAGGCGATGCATTATTTACAGCGTACTGCTCTCCGCCTAATTTCAAATTAAACCGTAATCTCTTTACCAATAGCTAATGCAGAAGCTAATTACGTTGAAAACAAGCATTTTTCTGCTTTTGTTTTGTTATGCCGCAGTGGATTTGTGTCTCACTTTTAGGAACGGAATTAAGATCCATGGCCTCTCAATTTGTTTTGGGGAGTGCTTCTGTCTGGTCTATTTCTGTCCTCGCTACACTATTGTCCTCGGTTGACTGCCTTCACATCAAGTGCTGGATTTATTTGGCCACTCTGCCAGCTCAGGCAGATAGGCCCTGCAGCTATACCACCCAATATGCAATGGCTGACTCCACCGTTAAGATAACTACAAACCACTATAACTGTCACACTGATTTCAGAGATTTTCCTCTCTGGGTTAAGATGTTTGAAGAGCTGAAGTTGTTTACAGAACTGAGAGGATAAAACACCACCAGACCGCAGTTTCGCTTCCTGCGGTTGCCTTGACTGTCTTTTGTTGGATACATTTATGTTTTTTTGTTACTGCGCATCATTAAGTTGTGATGTTCCCATTCAAAGCTTCGATCCGCTAAATGCTTTCCTCATCATCGCTCGTTGTTTTCCTTCTCTGCGCACGTTAATTGGGCAGCTCCAGTCGCATTGTTACATTCAAAAATCCATATCCAAATAAGATTATGATCTTAATTAGCTATATCACAGCCCTGGGCATATTACATTATTTTTGCTCAGCAGTACATAATGCCATCAAAGCAGTGGTATGGTTTTGATGGCAACAGGAGTTTGATTCAATTAGCTGCCAGTTCTCAGCTGAATTATGGACCTACAGTCTCCCTGACTCCACCAGAGTCACTTCACCATTATTAAACCCGATAAGTCATAAAAATTGCTTGCCCAGCTGATAATATGGGTCATGTGGTGCACTAAAGAGAATCATCATCGCCATGCTTACTATATGCACCCTATAACCAGTTCAATAACTATCTACAGAGGCCAAACTATTTAATGTATAGTATAGTAATTGTGGCCCTGTGATAGACTGGCGTCCTGTCCAGGGTGTACCCTGCCTTCGCCCAATGACAGCTGGGATCGGCTCCAGCCCCCCCATGACCCTAAAATACAGGATAAGCGGTAGAAAATGGATGGATGGATGGATAGTATAGTAATTGTAATGAGTGAAGCTGCTGAGATGTGCAAGTAGTTACTTGTTGCAGCGAAGCTGCTTCTCGGCACTTACATCTGTGTTATTTTCTTTATTCGTACTGTTTTTTAATTACTGCATCTTCCTGCAAGTGTATTTGGCAATCAAAATCAGTCCATTTTATCCATCTGTAAACATCTAAACTCCTAATGAATGCAGAGTGCTATATTTCATGGTGTATTAAAAAGTACAGCTAAGTATGCCCTCTAGTGTTGTAGAAACTCCAAGGGCTGTTTGTATGGATGCATATTTATTATTGGATGGTCTAACTGTTTGTCCCTCCCTCTCTGTGCAGGTACATACGCACCATGTACCTCGGTATACAAAGTCACCGGCAGAAGGAGAACCAGCGGCGCTTTTACTGGGCCATGATGTACGAGTATGCCGATGTCAACATGCTGCGACTGCTAGAGACCTTCTTAGAAAGTGCCCCTCAGCTGGTGCTGCAGCTCTGCATCATGATCCAGAGCAACAAGGCTGAGTGGCTGCAGTGTAAGGGCTCCTCTATATGAGCAACGCAAAACTCTCATTGCATTATATTATACTGTGGTTGTTGCACGATGCCTCCCTATGTTGCACCTTTTCGGCGAACTTCCAATATCACGATTTTCTCTGCTGTTGCATCCAGCTTCCAACATTCATCACTCTTGAAACCTCATTTACGATTCTAGTTTTCCTCGTGCAACGCAGCTCCCCAAGGATGGCAATTCAATCATAACAAGTGATACCCTTCCCTGTCTGGGTGTCCATAGAAATGCCATCAATACATTCGCTGAGAGGCACCATGCTGCTGCTCTGCAGATAATCCTCTATCATTTTTCATGCAGCAGGTTACTGCTCTGACATATCTGCTGTCTCTGCTATTATACGAGTCTTAAGGAAACTGAATTGGTGCCCTGAATGAAGGCTGTGTTGACTGAATGACCTATGATGATCTTGGTAATAATGTGGCTTTCTAAAAATCACTTTGGCTGAAATCAGACATTCTGTGTATACAGTAAGTGGAATGGCAGCCAGGTCAAGATGTCTATTTGGGTTATGCTTTATACTTGAAATGTTGGATGTTCACTATTTTAGATGTTTTTAGAACCACTTCACAGCATGTCAGTATCTCTCATTCTTGCCTTTCTTGCAGTTTTTCCTCTTCTTTTACTCTGTCTCTCTTGTCTATATTCCCAGGTCTTTCTGCCATGTCCTCCCTCCTGTCCCTGGCCTGGGTGCTAGCCTCTTACCACAAACTCCTGCGTGATTCACGTGACGACAAGAAGAGCATGAGTTACCGAGGCGCCCTGGTGCATCTGTTCTGGCGCCTTTTTACCATCTCGTCACGGGTGCTCTCCCTCGCTCTCTTCGCCTCAGTTTTCCACATCTACTTTGGCATTTTTGTGGTGCTCCACTGGTGCGCCATGGCTTTCTGGGTCATCCATGGCGGCACCGACTTCTGCATGTCCAAGTGGGAGGAGGTACTGTTCAACATGGTGGTGGCCGTGGTCTATGTCTTCTGTTGGTTCAACGTACGTGCTGGCCGGACGCGGTACCGAATGGTGGCCTACTACATAGTGGTACTGTTAGAGAACACCATCCTCAGCCTCCTTTGGTATGCGTACCGTGACCCAGTCACCACTGACGCCTACGCCTCTTTTGCCCTCTGTGGTGTCTTCCTGTGCTTTGCCTCAGGTGTGGCCTGTATGGTTCTCTATTACGGGGTCCTACACCCCATGGGCCCCCGGCTGAGGGTGCTGGCCAGCTCCTGCTGTGCCGAGCTTCTGTGGGGCCTTCCCTTACCCCCCGAGGCCGAGCCCATGGCTCCCACACCAGGCCCCCGTGGCTCTCAGGCCACACCCACAAGGGGTCTGGCGGGGGAACACGAGGAGTCAGATGAAACAGCCACAGACACCTGCCTTCCGGTTTTCCAGGTGAGGTCCACAGAGCCTGTGGATGCAGCGGGCAGGCCCATCCAGCCTGAGGGTCCTCTCATCAAGATAGACATGCCCAGAAAACGATACCCAGCCTGGGATGCACACTTTGTGGATCGGCGCCTGCGCAGGACCATAAATGTGCTGCAGTACATTAGCCCTAATGCGGTGGGCATCAGGTATAGGGACGGTCCGCTTCTTTATGAACTCCTGCAGTACGAATCCTCCCTCTGAAGGCATTTTCTCCCACAGCTCCGTCACCTCCTCTCACACACTATGATGCACATCCGTTTCCTTTCTTACACTCCACTCTTCTTCCTCTCCAGATATTATCTCTTTCCATTTGACACTCCCTCCCCCCTCCCCCCATCATTTCACTTTCCCTGCAGGAGATGTGTGTTGGTCAACCGATGATCTCGAGATGGTCTAAACATACATTCGTGATTTATTTTTGAAAAAAAAAAAAAAAATACATACAGTACAGAGAGAAAAATTATGAACACTACAGTATCTGATGTGATCATACAGAAGTATCATTATAAATCCCTCTACATTGATAGAGGAGGATTCTGTATGAGTGTGTAGATAACATATGAATGTTTCATTATGAAATGTGTTTAATGCATTATACTGTATTGGTGATTCAACCTGTGAATACTTGTGAAGGGCATAATGTATGTCCCTGTGACATGGGACCGGCGCAAAGCCTGATGGGAATGATGGAGGACAGTCTCAGAGGGGGCAAGTCTTTGCACATCCCAACATTTACTGCCATTCTTTATGTAAATCACTGAAATGTATGATAATGTTTACCAAGTCCTAAGCCCGTGAATCAGAAAGGCACTGACATTTCTATCATGATCCTGAAAAATTACAGAGAGGACACGATCAAAGATGTGTCGAAGAGAAGCACTTCAAAAATGGATCTACCCCGTGTGAGCTCAAGTGTGTCCTGGCTGCACTATTTTTATTTCAAATCCTAAATCGTAATCGCATCATGTATGGAAGAGGGGAGAGAAAAAGCACACTGACCTTCAATCAGTTCCACCCACACATTCAGTTTTTACAGTGCAGACTGCCCTCCAGTGGAGGCGAGCTGTAACAGCAAGCCTTACTTGATCATTTTTGTCCGTAGTTGTGACAGCACAATATATTAATAAAAAAAGAAAAACACAATGAAAGGAATGTAGAATGTAGTTGAAATGAGCACAACGTTTTTTTAAATTGGTGGGTAGAAAAATCACAATAAAAAAAAACATTCCAAAGACTTTTTTAAAAGATTGTAAGCGTCTAGTAAAGGGAAGAAGGGTACAAATGTGTGTTAACGCACATTTCAGTTTGAAGTGCAAAGACGGCCTTCAAGGAATCCTCCACCATTCCCTTCTGAATCCTAGAAAGTACTCCCTTATACAACCTCCCTGTTTTGTTTTCTTATCAACAAATGTTTTAGGTTGATAAATATATGCTTATTGGGTGCAAAGACTTGTAATAAGTTCTTGGTTAAAAAAAAAAGAAGAAAAGAAAATACGACGAACCTTGGAAAGATATTTCTATGCTATTATACTTCAGTGCGTACTCGTGTCCACATTTATAGTCATTGACATAACTATATTTTGCCAGAACACACCATTTTTTTACATGACGACAAATGTTGTTGCAGTGCAGCGTTAAACGGCGTACTCCTCAACATCAGTGTGCCCTCAAAGAGGTTACACTCTTATATGGGTGCACAGAGCACCTGTACCTGCTAGCACAGTTGAAACAGAAGCCAAATCGCATCTTACAGTACTGTCTTTCCAATTTATCTGCCCCTCCCCCCAACCCTAAACCGTAGAATGAGCTCTTGCAAAACGCGTGCCATCCACAGGCCTGCTGTGCAGCAATTATACGCTGGTGTACATCTCTCAGCTGAACCTGCGGGAGCTCTCCACTATAGACACACAGGATGACCGCTGGATTCACTCATGACAAACATGACACAAAAGAAAAAAACATGCCTTCAAAGTCAAAGGAGCTTGACGACAAATTTTCAGAGGGCTACTGAACAATTCATGAGAAAAAAATGAATGCATTTCATACTCCAATTTTATCTATTTACTCAATGATTCATCCGTAAATATATATTATATATATAGATATATATATAAGTGTGTGTTTTTTTACATTGCAGTGTTTGGCATGTCTTTAGTATGAGGCACTAGTACAAATACACCCAACAAGGGATGCCCAAGAGCCCTACACAAACCAGAGATTCCTTTCTCCTGGCTCACTGGCTTCCTGCTTTGCTGTGGCCACACGTGCCTGCTAACATCGTACTGTAAAAGGCGGTCGCCAAGTAAGTCCAGGCCAAAGGTGAGAGGGGGTTTTTTGCCAGGGTTGGAAAAGAACATGAGGACAGATCGTGATAAAGGGCCTGACTGGAGTATGGTGTATGATTCCTTGTATGCTGGTGTGACGAAGACGGGTGTTTTACCTCTGTACAAACCTACAGTGTGTATATGGGGGTTCTGAGTGTGCTTGCATGTCGGTGTGTACGCATGCCCGTCCTGTGCGTTTCCTCAGCCCTTTCCCACAGTTCTGTTCTCTTGCCGATTGTTCGACTCCATCCTCGGTTGCTGCTCCGCCCTCTTCCCACGTCTCTTAGGTGCTGGGCCTTGGTGCACTCCCGCAAAAACACTCTCACACTCTCTGGTAACTGAACAACGGGGGTTGAGGCAGAACAACTGGAGATCCTGACATGAGAACATGCAATGAGGTACACTGCCATAATCAAGAGCTTCAACATCCAGGGTCTGCCGCCCTTCGGCTTAAAAGCGATGTTCAGCCCTGAGTAATTGAGAACTGTTGGGTCAGCTCGGGTGCAGCAAACGTCCTACACACCATATGTATGGATATATACATGAGTATGCAAAACAACCGACTCGTTCAGTGTTTACCATAGTAGCCAGAGTAGTTCCTCTCTGTTGTAGTGAATGAACAGCCATGTTAACAGGTAGTCAATAAATGAATGATGATTATTGTTAAACAAACAAAACAAAACCAACAAAAAAATGAAGCAAAACAGCCAATACAGGGGTTCCTCAGGACCAACTAACTAGACCACTGAACCAGCTGACTCAGGGGTGTCTCAATGCAGTTCTCATCCCCAGGCATGTCCTCAAGGGTCTCCATTTTTTCCTTAACATATTGCATCCTGGACCACTGCTAGGCTGGGATTGTGCCACTAAATTATGGTTTGCACATTTTTGTGTTCTTGGAATGATTGACCAACGATTGCTCATTCTTATTATTGGGGGGGGGAGGTGCCGTTTTTTGTGGTAGTTGGCTGCCTGGCATATGGTGCATCCTTTATAAACACTGGTGACCTTTTCCAGACATGGACACATGTCCAAATCAGGTGCAAATACACTGTGATTCATTCATGTGTGTGTGTGTGTGTGTGTGTGTGTTTGCGTGTGTGTGTGTGTGTGTGTTTCGACTGTATTCTACAGCATCATAAACAAGATTATGTACAGCTGGGCTGCATTTCATAGTGGTGCTTAATGTCGTAAAACGCAGAGTATTGACGCTTGCTTAACTGTGCCATTAGAATAGCAGTAATGACAGTTAATTATTCCAATTGATTTTAATTAAGACTGCAAAGAATAGTACAAGTCATTTGTATTAAACAGACAGTACATTTGACGTATCTATCATAGTTTTGCCAGATTCGGTATCTAGTGAAAAGAACGAGCTAGAAGATGGTTAATAAGCAGATTTTAGATGAGTATCTTTCTTATTTTCTTTAAATTATTCATGGGTTTCAAGAGCTACACAAGAGTGCGAGTGGAAGCCATTACTATACAGTGTAGTATTGAGGCGACCACAATTTATACCATAAACAAGGTCTCAAAGAAAATCCCCTACAGAGCATTATTTCTGTGAGGTTATCTCCAGAGCCACAACGCACAGCGAGGGGCGTCCGAACAGCGAGCTCGTTCTCCTCGCTCCTCATTGTGCCTCGTTACTTTGGGCGCTTCAATCCAGCCATGGCAGCCAGGTCCGCAAACAACAATGCCAATATCTTTCGTTACTTGTTTCACCATGCCAGCACACTCACCGAGACGATGACAACACCGAAACACGTCCTCCCCGTCCGTGTCCCCCGAAAACCAGATCAAGCCAAGTTCACACCGAGCTCGCACCTCAGTCCATGACGCCATTAAACCTCACCGTTCCATCCGAGTTGTCACCCACAGGACTGCACTGTTTTTCCTAGTTACGGTGTTACGACCAAAACTTCACAGTGTGACAGAAGCAAGTGGTTATAGTTTGAATCCCAGTTATTGGATCTGTCAAAGACAAAGTATTGCAATATTGAACATGCTCTGTTCTAACATAGCGTTCCACATTTCTATCATGTTAGTGCACGCTGAATCACTACAGACCCCTGGTTGATTCAGCGAGCCGCAATCCAACAGTTGAACTCAAAAGCGTTTTGTTTGATGGATAGTCTTAACCGATGCCAGCCACGAAAAACCGAGCGATTTGGTCAATGATTGTTTTGTATTTTTTGTCTATGCCTTTAGATCTTCTTCTGTCTTGCAATGATGAATGATTTGTAGTGCCAAGACGTAAACTTTCTGTGTAGTTTGTCTCGTGTGAAGAATACATCCCTTAGCCAAAACAATAAAGCCTGCAGTTGGAACAAAACACGGAAGAAGTCGACGATGACAAAATGCACAAAAAAAAACCAAAACACTAATGTTGCATTTTCTTACAACGGAAACGTCAATACAGGCCTGATCACCGATTCACTTCTGAATAACCTAATTTCCTGGTTTTCCCACCACCTCCCAGCATGCCTTTAAAAGTCATTGTGAGGTGACCCTCAACATTTAGCATGCGTGCTCTCGACTGCACACCAAACCCTCTGATTTCTGCATTAATGTGTAGCAGCAGGTCATCGTAGTGTGTGTGACTTGGTTCAAGTCTGTACCTTCGTGTCACGGCCATCTGTTTGACTACTGGAGCAGTATGCTCAGATGGTAAAACGGTGCATTTTTCTTCCTTTAGTTTTGGTTCCTTCTTTGATTTCTGTTAATAACCTGGTGCTGAATAAACACATTTATAAGGTGCTACTGATGTGGACTGCAGTCCACCTTTGAGCTTTCTGACAGCATTGCCTTCCGGTAGATTGAGAGGGGCATGCGCCCCACGCACTTGCAGTCTCAAAATGCTCGAGAGCTAGCACCTCAAATCCACAGTTTACAGCAGAACTCAACTCTCTATGGTGCCATTTTGATTTTCCAACCAACACAAAAAAACAACAACAACAGATACTATTTAATATATTAGTTTCAGCATACGGTATGTTTTCGTTTCATTATGATTCGATCTGCACTAGGATTTTTTTCCCCCTTTCTTTTCTCTGAGAGAATGAAACTGGCAGATGATCAAATGCATCTTTTTGGCAAATGCACAGGAGCACAAATGTACTTCTACTACTGGAATTTGGGGAAAAAAATATATAGAACGTGATTGCTGTGTTGTAAATTCCTGTCATCTATATGTATCTGTGTGTATCTATTTTTGTTGTTATTGTAGAATTGGCTGTAATATTTTTGTTTAAAAATGGATTTGATATTCCAATGATGCGACTATGGTTGTCATATTAATTGCTGCTGATTTTTGAAAATGTTATCAAAGTCGTTGGGAAATATTGCTTTGTTTATATTCAATCAATTTCTAGATTGTGTTAGCTTGTTGGTGTATTTCACAAATCTATCAGGATACTCCCTAGACTATATGATTTACTCGGGGTATTCCAGAAGTTGGCACAATGTCAGTAAACCAATTTGCTACAACCTGTAGCATCTTTATGAAAGTGTACTCATACAACCTATGTTGGGACTGAGAACGTATAAGGAATGATTTCTTTGTTGTTGTTAAATATAAAAAAATGTAGGTAAATTGTTTCATGGAATCCCTGTTCTTTAAAAAAAAAAAAGCAAAACTGATGTCCTATTTTTGGGAACAATATGAATATTATTAATAACATATGGTGCTACAGTTCTTTTTGTATATTTTGGTTTTTAGATGAAAAGAGAAATATTATGCTGACAATGTAATGTTAAGCCTTACTGTAGATTCATATATCAGACTGTTCATCCCAGAAGAGAAAAAATAAATATAGTATTTGAAAGTGCAATGTAGTAGTACTGTATTCACATGCATGTTTCACATTTCAAACTGATGGAGGCAGCTGCAGCATATGGATCTGCAAAAGGTGTAAGATGTCATACTCACACAGGCGTTTTCATTCACTTTGATTGCTGGGAATTACTGCACCAAGCTGCTGCACAAATATGGCCGATAAAGAAATATTGACGAATGTGTCTATCGACCTGAGAAAATGCTAATCAGACAAAATAAGTGAACACACCTGTGTGGTTTGAATAAGGGTTTTTTTAACAGGGCTGCGCTAGATCTAAATCATCTAGCTAACGATGTCACTAACTCAAAAATTCTAAAGGAATTTATTTTGCACATTGGAACAATTGTAAAAAGACTTGGGGAGCACTTATATTTAATTTGCAGGCCAGTTTTAGCTTCAGTGGATATGGAGGATGAGTGCTTTTGATGTGCACATTTTGCAAGAAGAATAACTTCAAAATATACAGTTTATAGAGGGATTCCATAATAACTACAAAATTACTATTATATATAATTTGCTATTTGAATTAGAAATACTTCAAATATAACGTTCACCTGCTTCACATAGTTGAGGAAAATAACAGACAGACGCATAATTAAAAAGTAAGCGCCACTGACGTTCACTGTACTTATGTTGGCACTCAAGCAGCCAACGTTGTGAGTCTCTTATCCACTTTCATATCCTCTTACCTTTGTCGTTCTCCACTTGTCTCATCTGCCTCTGTCTCTCCTGTCCGAGCTGTCTGTCTCCATCCTTGTCCTGGGAAAACAGGGATAAAGAGCATCTGTAAGCTGCATGTCAAGAAGAGCTATACATATGTCTTAATGGGACACTGGAAGGAGTGTTTATGTGTCTTTTGTGATATTAAAAATACCTACAGGACACTTATTAATCAAAAAAAGTGGGATTTGGTGCTTTCCTAATGAGAACTTGGTGGGAAATGTGTCCAATAAAGCACTTTTAATACGTTACAATAGTCACCTATTCAAAGGTTGCTTGTCCGCATTTATAGTTATACTTCTTTGGAGTTAAGTTTTTGTCATTCAACACTTTTTAAAAGTATGACTGTATTTATTATATTACCTGAATGAGCTGCCCCCGTGAAGTGACACTAAAAGTAGCTACCGCTTCTCCAAACCGCCTCCGGGGTTGTTATCTCTGAAATAAACAGTAGCAGCTGTTTTGGTTTGTGCAAAGCAAAGCATGCTGGACCACAGTTCAACGCCCAAAATGGCGGCACTATTGAAAAGTTTTGCCTGTTTTATCCGAGTTTGTCTCTTATACAGGCTGTATCTTTAGTTGTGTTAGCTGCACTGAAGCATACCGTTTTCACATTGGTGGCAAGTCGGTGTTTTTTCCCCTTAATGGTTGTCGAGTAAGGCAAAAAATCAGGATGGCGTTTTGCTATCCGCTCAAATTCCGGCATCACTTTACCAATGCTAGGCTAGGCTAGGCTGAGCTAGCAAGCTAACTACTTTCAGATGAGTGCTGGTCAAAAGCTTCGGTAGCTAGTAAGTTATGTCTCGTCTCACCTGGATCTCCACGCTGAACTGAATATGAAGAAGAGGACATATCCGTAGAAATGGAGGATGATGTGAAAAAAGTGAAAAAGGTAAGTCGTTACTTTTTTTTAACTGCAAGTTGACAAGCTAGCGTGCTAACTTAGTGGCTAGTAGTAGTAGTCAGACCCGGCTAGCTTAGCTGTTGGCTAAGTTTAGACAGTATCAAGAAAATATCAGCGACCAGGGGGGCAAAAGCAGTCACTCCGACACGCTGGCACGTTTACTGAGTTTTCAATTAACCGGGTTTACTTTATATGCGAGATAGTTGTCACTTACCGAATGGATATGAAATTATGGCAACGCTAATTTAAGAAAAACCTACTGAGCCCTAAACGCGAGTGAAGTATTTCAAGTTATATTTTAATCGACTGAGGATAACTAAGAGCTCCAGGGTGGCTGGTGTTATTGGTCATAGCTAATTATCAACATCACTCGTCTCCTTGTTCGTTTTGTAATCCAGATGTGTTCTCATTTAGCGTGTGATCGCGGTGATTAAAAGTGAGATGTCACGTTCACTGGCTGTTGTTTTTATTAATCAGGCTGATGGTTTATCTGTTGTGGGATTGTAAACAGTGAGGGTGATGCTAGTTTTTACCACAGGGACGGTCTTCGCAACAAGGTAATGAGAGCACAGCCGGGTTTCCCCGAGTAATAACCCTGGTTGTTATGTGTAGGCGTGGGCCGTGGAGGGTCTGTGTTCAACGTCAGCTGTCAGATGCAGCGGTTATCAGTGTCAGTCAACGCTAAAGGGAATCAGCACGCCAGCCTGCTCTCTCACACATCCACTACACACACACACACACACACACACACACGCACGCTGCCCTAATGATCCCGTTTTGATATGGAGACTGTTCGGTATGTCCAGACACATAGCTGACATTTCTTTTATCTTTATGCCTTAGAAAAGACACAAGGGACATTTTCCTTTAGTTCTTCTGGTTGAGGAGGGAAATGACAGGCAGGAGGACCCTCCTCCTCCTCCTCCTCCTCCTCCTCCCTTGTCTAGCCAGGACATGACATTGATAAGCTCTCACAGCCCGACCAGTGTAACAAGAAGTCCAGTGTGTTAGGTTCACATCTTTGCTCTTGATTGTGCTGGTCATTCCATCATTTTTTTCCCCCTCCCATGACAAAAGCACTCATGTTACTTCCCATCTAATTCCACCTCCTCTTTATGTGAAGGGGAATTTAGAAGGAAATGAAGTGATATCCGAGTGTGAAGAGGTTTTGTTGTGGTAAGGAAATGTTTTTTTTTTTGTCAGCATTAAGTAACCCAGACATTCTCATCTAGGCAAAGGAGGATATGAACATTTCATGTCACGTTTATCCTGGCCAATATCATTGCAACTCCCAATACTGTTATGATAATCATCGAAATATGCTTAAATGTGTTATAATGGCACTAAAACACAATGGCATCACATAACCATTAGGAGCACATACTGGTCAGGGTGGAATGAGCTCTGTGTCACTACTGCATACAGTTCTTGTATGTGCCACTTGGGGGTGATAATGTACAGCATTTGGCACAGATGTAACTTTGACATTATATGATACAGAGTATAATTTTCTTATCATCACAGGTTCAAGTGAAAGCGTGCCCTTGCTATGGTGACGCGATGGTGTTACTTTCCCTTTGCCGACTGATATATATGAACACATTTTAAAGTGTGGAAACTGTCAAAGTTATCTGGAGAAGTTCAAGAATCTGACAGTTGCATTGTTTTAGCTTAAGCCCAGTGGGAATGACTTACAAACACTAACAAATCAGGAATGAAGGACATTCTTATGTAACGGAAGTGCTGCAGCACGGAATGATCCATTTCACCATGTCGCTGTAGAAAACTTGTCATGGTTTTTAAGTTTGGAAGTCCACCTGTCATCGGGGCACAAAGGCATACGTTCTTATTCATCTTGAGGGAATTTGCTGAGGTCAGCCATGGTAGCTTTTGTCTCACATTTCACAGGGATGAGCCATAAAATGTTAATGCACTTGTCTTCACAAGCTACGTACTGTTAAATAATGCACTGGCCGTAGGTTGTGCTCTATGGAGTCTAAAGTATGTGATCGAATGTCAGCGGTCCGCACATCAGGCAGAAACCAGAATGAGTCAAATACACCTTTCTGACCCCTTTCTGCATTCATCATTGTTGAGGGTGCCATTACAGGTGATTAAACTTGGCTTGAACTCAATCAGATTATCTGCACCTCTCGTCTCACTGAATCTGCACAGCAAACGACAATGCACATGACATATGTGGTTAGCATAATAATAGAATGTGCAAAGTCTTGCTGTGGTTTAGCAGCGACGTGTGCGACCTTTGGTTGCAATCATCACGTCGCAATAAAATGTGAATCTGGTGCACAAGTGATGATCACTCACCACACATACCGTTTTGTCTGTGTTCTGTTCCACATCGGTGAAGCAGTTTTGACAACAACACGTGATGTCCCACTCTTTTTGTAAGCATGAAATCGTGTCTTCACAGGAAGTTGTGGCTAGTCCCCTTCCTGTTCTTCTGCCCGAGTACAGAGACAGAGAACCTTCCCTTCCTGTGTGAGGGAGGTCACACCCCTTCACTGTGCTTGATCCTGTATGTCTGTCACCAGTTGGCAGCTGTCACTGTGTGTGAGTGGAGGCAACAGGTGACTAGTTCAGACAGTGTGAGCGTAGCAGCATCCCAGGCTATATCACTCTGCTAGCGAGAGGGTACATGGAGAACGAGGTAGGCTTTTTGAAATGCTCCGAGCTAGAAACATGCTATGAGTGTTTTGTATTATGTTCTAATGTGAACACAAAGAAGTTTTTAGGGAAACGGGGAAAACATTTTTGTCTTGTGATGCATGTGGTATAGCTATCGTTGATGTCATGATTATGATGTAATGATCCATCATGTTTTGATCCGACTTTCACTGAAAACCCCATCCAGTATTATGAAATGCTGTTTCTTTGTGCACATGCAATTGTTGATATTTGAGTTGGAAACCTGCAGTTGCATTTCTGATTGCTTCACTGCGTTGCCATCCCTCTTTAAGCGCATCATATGTATGTAGTGGATTTTCATTTTCCTGGAGACATTTATAACATAATTTCAGATGGCAGACATTACAATAATTTATAATTTAGGGTGTGAAATGTTACATATTATCTACACACATTGAGTCTAATTTCTTGCTGCATTTTGGAAGGCGGTTTCACCATCTTCTAATGATCTCAAGCCCGCTGTCTTTGTCTTCATCCACCAGCCTGGTATCGTGTCTCCGTTCAAGCGAGTCTTCCTGAAAGGAGAGAAGGGGAGAGACAAGAAGGCCCAGGAGAAGGCCACTGAGCGCAGGGCGCTCCACACCTTCTCACTCTCTCAGCCCGACCACCGCATTGACCCAGACATCCTACTTAATGACTATATTGAGAAGGAAGTCAAAGTGAGTGTGACGAGCCGAGAGTCCCTACACATGTATTTAAAATGCAGCCCTATTCACTTAGGAGGAAATTAGTTAGTTTTGTTTACTAGTATATTTTTTCCAACTCTAAAATGAAACGTTTGTCTGTGTGTGTCTTGTCCAGTACTTGGGGCAGCTGACATCAGTCCCAGGATACTTGAACCCATCGAGTCGCACCGAAGTGCTGCAGCTCATTGACAATGCAAGGGTAAGTATCTGATTCAGCATGATCCACCAGTTGGTTGCTTTCTCTTTCTCTTTTGCACCTTTTCAACGTGTTGGAATAGTTTCTCACATAAAGGATTGATAAAAGCTTTAATGCTCATGCTTTTTAGATATGGTATTCATAATTTCTATCCTAACAGGGATAATAACCCACACTGTACGTCTCTATGATTCTCAGAAGTCCCATCAGTTGGCAGGCCAGCTGACATCAGAGCAGGATGCAGTGGTGAGCTTGTCGGCGTACAACATAAAGTTTGTATGGCGTGATGGAGAAGACATCATCCTGAGAGTGCCCATCCATGATATTGCTGCTGTCTCCTACATCAGGGACGACTCTTTGCACCTTGTGGTGATCAAAACAGGTAAAAAAGCATTTACAAGTTCCAGTTAGTGTTGAGATATTAACATGAAGTTGTAAACTGTGTCCTATTGTACGATTCCAGAGGAGGAGCAGGAGCTTCATACAGTGATCATGTTGACAGGCGACACCTGGATAATCTGATCACATTAAATCCAATTTAAAACAAGCGCTTAACTATCTTTCTAGGACAGGACTTTCTAGCACTAATGTGAAATGATATATGAAGAAAAGTTTAGATTTATGCAATTCAAAATGTGTCCAACGAAAATGGGTTAAGTTAAACATTTGAATGATCAAATCTGTCTGTGTGTTTTTCAGCCCAGGAGTCGGGAGGATCTCCTTGTCCCAGTTCATGTCCTGATCTCAACAAGTCCCAGACCCTGAGCTCCTTATCAGAGAGTGGAGCTGTGCTTGTGGAGGTTTGCTGTCTGCTTGTGCTGGCTGTTGATAATAAGGTATTATTTTGCATCTCCGAATGGAAATCTGCAGTTTATTAAGTTACACAGGTGGATGATGGATTTAAGGTGCCAACCACATTTATTTACTGAGGATGTTTTGTTTTTATCCACATGCAGTGGTGCTTGTTAAAGGATGCAATGCACCAAACAAGTCAGACAGGAAGAACTTCACTCTAGTAACACTGAATGCAAAATGCCCAATGCCTTTTGTTTGTTGTCTTTTAGGCCGCTGCAGAGGAGCTGTGTCTTTTGCTCAGCCAGGTCTTTCAGATCGTTTACACGGAATCAACCATCGACTTCTTGGACAGAGCCATTTTTGATGGTGCAACAACACCTACGAGACACCTTTCCCTATACAGCGGTAAGGGAAACAACAGACTAGCTCTCTAGAAGAAAAACAAACTTAACGGAAACGATTTTTAAAAATGAAACTTGATTAGAGGTGTTATGTAGGTTAATATTGTTTTACGCTGTGGATGTCTGAAGTTTGACCTTTTTCTCAAGCTAAGATTCAGAACTTAAGATGGATATGAATGTTTGAAATGTCCTTTTTTGTGTGTTTTGCAGATGATTCTTCAAACAAAGTGGATGTAAAGGAGGCCTTTGAAGCAGAAGTCGGCACATTGTAAGTACAGTGTTGGATAAAGATTTGACACATCTCTGAAAGTGTTTTACTTTGTGTTCGTGACTTAAAAGAGATGCATTCTACTTTTAGTCCTTTCCAGATCTCTATGGAGGCGGAAGGAAACTCTCCATCAGCATCGAACCCAGCATCCCCTCAGACGAAGACCGCGAGTGAAGGAGAGCTCAGCACCACTGCTGCTGAGCTGCTGCAGGACTACATGACCACAGTATGCCACATTCCACCCTCTTTCTTTGTCCCTTTCCTTAATTTTTGTTTCGACTTATCTAGATCTTTTTCTTCTACTTCTAGCTGCGGACAAAATTATCATCGCAGGAGATCCAGCAGTTTGCCACCCTGCTCCACCAATACCGCAATGGTTCCTCCATCCACGAGTTCTGCATTAACCTGCGACAACTCTATGGGGACAGCAGGAAGTTCCTTCTACTTGGTACGTAATTCTAGTTCCTCATAATCTTTATTTGTTTGTTAATATGTGGTAAAAGACAGATGTCGTGGCACATATTCCTGACCATATGCATTATAATGTCGCCCTGCAGGCCTGCGTCCCTTCATACCAGAGAAGGACAGCCAGCACTTTGAGAATTTCCTCGAGACCATCGGTGTGAAGGACGGCCGAGGCATTATTACAGACAGCTTTGGTCGTTACCGGCGCACAGCCAGCTCCGCCTCCGATTCCACCACCAATGGCAACGGAGCAGCAGGAGGAAGCGCCGCCTCAGACGAGGGCCAGGAGGCGTCCGAGGGAGACGAGTGGGACCGTATGATTACCGACATCAGTAATGACATTGAAGCTCTCGGCTGCAGTATGGACCAGGAGGGAGTGACACCATGACAACAGGGCTGAGGACATGTAATGGCAGCCACTCCTCAAAAACAGTAGGCATGAGCTGAGCGGATCAGATGAAGGCTGCCCTTAGCACTGACCTAAGATTTTGCTTGATTGTATTTTCCTCTAATTATCAAGAGGTCACTCCACAGTCCCTCAAGTAAAAAAAAAAACCTCAACCGATTACCACAAAAACATGAAGTCAACAAATGCACTTATGCAGACCCTAGATGACATGCAGTCAGTTGGCTATTTTATTTTTATTTTTTTTTGCATTTCAGTAGGGATTCATAGCCTCTGATATATATATTTTTTGAAGTTCCTTTGAATTTGTACTCATTTATTGGCAGTATCTGCCACGGCTGTCAGCGATGTAGCGAGTCTTTGAGTCTATTTCAGTCTCTTTTGAACACCCTCAAAGACTGGATGATCCACCAGAGGACTGTGTACATGTTTTAGAAGGTTAAGACTGAGGCTGTACTTGTTTGTGCTTTTGTATTACTCTAGGTCAATCAGCTTCCTCCACCAGGAGAACCTTTTGGTTTTCTTCATTTATTTCTCACATTTTGTGTGTCGCTGTGAAAGTGTAACATTTTTGCTATATTTTGTTTCTCAATAAGTTCGTGTACCACTTTGTTTTACACTATCCTTTTGTTATCGATGTTTACTCATTTATATATTTTTTTGCCTTACTCAGACTGACCAAGGAAATGCTGTAAAAACAAATATTCTCATTCGGTTAAGGCGATTGAGTGAGGACTGTATTTGACAAAGCCAGTCGCCAGGTTATGGCTGATGTAAAGTTATGATTTTTTTGTTCCTCTGCAGGTCATCTTGTTATGTCTCGTGACATTACATTTATCTGTCATTGTGCCTTTACACTGCAGTACTGCTGCCAGCTGTCTGTCACACACAGACAGGGAATTATGAACTGTAACTACAGTTGTTGAAATCATGGTTATTAAATAACAGCTACTTAAATTGGCCGTTTATTTTGTATTTTTTCAAATCCTGTCGTCTTGTTGAAATACCTGTCTGCTGCATGATAAGCTGTTTTAAATGAGACTAACCTCATCGAATGTAACTTTCACACACCAAAACTGACACGAGAGGTGAAGGTTCAATCTGATTATGATCCTCTCTGACCGATCATATGCATGGACGCTCTTAAGCTGCTGTGGAACTTCAGTTTCATCAAAGCAATCGTGCCAGTCGTTTCCCTCAAAGTAAGGGATTAGTTTTGTGAGTCTGGGGGACGAGAAATTGGCAGGGCAGTTTGAGTTGAGCACATTCCACTCTGTAATGCTCCCACCAGGCTTTTAAGGCATTTTTTCTCTCACAGATCTACTTTTATTTGACTTTCCCCAGTAGACCTGGAATGGCTGGTCCCAGAGCTTCTGTACAGGAGCGGTTGCACATGACTGGAACACTACACCTGGGTTCAAATAGCCACACTGTCTGCTTTCGAACAAAAGGGTGAGGTAATCAAAAAGCAGATGATCTCACCGAGCTAATACAGATTCTTTGTCATGACACAAGCAAGGGTGTTTTTAACGTCTCAGTGTAATTGAACCGTGCTTAGCGGACTCCTAGTTGACCTCCTGTAAATTCTCCTCTTAATCCAGTTTCTAGAACACTGCGAGTCATTGTGTCTCCTCGTTCGCAGCAAGTAATTAGGAAGCAGATCAGTTGGTCTAATTAAGTCATTAAAAGATCGCATGCTGCTTTATAAAGAGTTTGCCGATTATGTTCACAACAACGACTGGATCCCCTGTAGTGCTTCCCGTCACCTGGCAGGATCACGCTACAGATCACTGTAGTCACGAACGGAAAATTTTAGATTGGAGCCATAATGGCAAATGGATTAAATGTAGAAGTATTTGACTACACTGGATGGACAACTACAAATTAATGTTTTAGACATGATTGAAGGAAACTAATAAAAGCCTAAAACATTCTGCTATAGCATAGAAAGCTATGGTTTAACCGCTTCTTTGTAACTCCCGGACATGTTTAATGCGTCCAAGTGCTAATCTGACCCCATAAATCTGTTTTCCAGCAACCAGAAGACTCTGTCTCGACACTCCAGGGGTTTAATCGTGTGGTCAAGTCTAAGCCTCTGCAACGTGCCTTGTTTCTCCAACAGAAACAGCTTGATTCAGCTCTTATTTCCACTCCGATTAAAAACAGAGTGTGCCCTTTGTGGTGAAGTGTTTTCCAGTAATTTCTAGCTTTGCAAAGTGACACAAATAAAGAAAAAAATACATCATGTCATCACATAATCCAGGTCAGCATCCCACCAATTAAAAATAGTTGCTTTGTCCATTGCTGTTCATCTCTGGGCTGTTTGGTCGTCAAACGTCTCATCCTTTCAGTAAATCTTTGCCGAGATGGGATGCAGCCCACCGAGGCACTCCCACACAAAGGCTCGGCGTGAAGATGCAGTCTGGGATTCTCGCCAGTCTCGCCCTGCGGTTCACCTTTCTGAGGTTTCCGTCAGTCATTCATGCTGGTGTCTGCAGCTCAGTCGTGGTGTTACATCTGTTAAATTCCTGGAACAGGATGGCAGCTACATCCCCAGTGTGAACATGAGAAAAAAGCTCTTAGACAAAAGGTGAATAAAGCAATAGAGTGCATACTAATTGAAGATGTATGGGAATCTAACTGGAGGATATAACATTATTTGAAGAAACAGAATGCAGATCATATTGTTGTCCAAACCATCCTAAATCAAGTTTACGAGTTTCTGCTGTTCATGCTTCGGCAGCAGAGTGCCTTGATTTTACGCCCTTCAAGTCATTTTGTCAGGCAAATGAGATGCTTTAGGCATGAAATTAATAAAATGGCAAACCCCAGCGACAGCTGTTGGACTGAACGAGCACAAAGAACGTCTTGTTTTTTTGTTTCCTCTGGTTGTTTCTTGGAATTAAAAAATCTCCCACAGTATTTATTTCATTATAATACACTAGCTTTACAATAGTCTTCTTATAGAATAGAAAAAAAAGGTCTTTATCACCAACAGGTTGATCCAGAAAGCTTAAGAGTAACTATGGTTACTGGTTTAGTTGGACTAATCTTCAGTATTGTACATGCCTCATCGTCCAGATTTGTCCATGGTTCAGGGAGAACTTTAATACACAGTGTACAAGAAGCCACCGGAAAAGAGGAAAAGGATCATTTATTTCCAGTACATTTATTTAATCATACTCATCATGGCCCATTGAGGTGTCATATTTTACCAAACCAGTTTTAAGGTATGTTCCAGTCCTTTATAGGCTCAGTAACACAAGATCAAGTTGATCTAGATGTTTCCTTGTCACGTAGCATCGTGGCTCAATCACCAGCCAAGAGCTGAATACACTCTTTACTTCGGCAAATGACCTGAACACCCTGCTGAGTTCACCTACAGTCATTATAAAGAATAAATCATTTTCATCATTAACGTTCTACAAAAAAATGATGCTAAACTACTCGCTACCTCAAATACTGAAACTCAAATAAATGTACTGTAGTATGTGTATTAAGGCATCTTTTTAAAACAAATTTTAAATTTAGATAACGATGCAGGACATAAGGGAAAAATATTCTTGACATGAATAACATCATACAGAATATCTTTAAACAGTGAATCTGTGCTTGGGTAGATCTTGGCTTGTAGATAGACTCCACAATGGTAAAAGTAAAACTGATAAGGCTTAAAAAAGTGGACAGAAATAAGCTTGAGGTTACTTTACCGTAGTGTAAAAACGGCCAGTACTCTGTTTCAAGTCGTGGTGGCCTAAAGGTCTCAAATCTGCTGCGGTTTTAAGACAGAGAGGTTTCTGTATATAGCTGCCATGTATAGTTTAGTGGCAAACACTCTATATATGTACCTACACTCTTTCTAAATAATATACATTACCTAAACCTCCCCCTTTGATTACAGGGACTGTCAGACAGGGATTACATCTAGGTTCATCCTCATCACAGTCCGTTTCACCGGAGCACAGATAGTATGCGACAGGCTGTTTTTTTCGTTTTTCAGGATTTTCGGCCCCGAAAGGCATCAACTCCACTAGCACAGCGAGAAACGTCGAGAGTTGATGTTCATCTTAGTGACGCCGATGAGTCTCAGCGGGGCCGAGAGGCCGAGCCCCGGGGTGACCGGGCATTCGCACAGCAGGTCGGACAGCTCGTCCCGCTCCTCGAGGCCAAAGGTGGCGTCGTTGAGCATCCGGCGATGCAGGTGGCACGTCTGCTCTATCTTCAGCTTGTTGATGTCGCTGCGGAGCCGCATGAGCTGCCTCGCCAGCTGCTGGTCCTGCAAGCGCATGTCGGTCTGATGGAGGGAGAGGGAGGGGTGTACATTTGTGAGTTTTAGAGATGTCCAGTCTTTATGCTAAGCTTAGCGTTTTCCAAATGTAGCTTAATCTTTATGTGCAGGCATGAGAGTGGGATCGACCTTCTCATCTAATCCCCCGCAGCAAAGTTAATAAGCTTACTTCCCAAAATGTCCCAAAACTATTCCGTTAAGTTTGAGCGTTTTACCGCTAACTATGTCTCCAACAACAATGTGCACCCCCTTGACATGATGTAGACTCGCTGGAAGTTTATGCATTCAGTCCTTTCTAAAAAAGAAAACTCACAGTGGGACGTCCACAACCGAGTCTCTCATGATAAGCTCTCTCTTTTTTTTTCTGAGTCCACTGTCTGTGTGCAAGAGATCAGGAATCATCTCCCTCGTCCACAGTGTTTGTGCAAAACGTTTGTGGCCACATGCTGTGTGCAAGTATGATTCTGCCTCCCACCGTGCCTCTTTGCGTGCTCACTTCAAGCTTATGAACTGCGGGTGAATGTGCAGAGTAATTGAGCAGAGTAAAAGTGATTACACTGGCAGAAACCAGTCAGTCTCACTCACGAACGTGAATGGGATTCTTCTGGACACTAATTGGACATTGTGCTCAAATTGTAATTAGCTAGAAAGCAGTCAGTTATTTTTTCTATTATGCCTTTAACTGCAAAACTATGCGGCTGTTCAGAGTAAAAATGTGAATGAAAGTGTGTATTTTAATGTCAAGTATTAACAAGAAATAGGGTCATCCACTGGCTGCAAATACTACATGTAATAAAATATTTTAGAGATGCCGTACAGCAAATTGCCCTATATTCCACAGTTAGGTGATGATTTTTTACTTTGTAAATCATTCAAGCAATGTCTCACCAGTTCTCGCCTCAGCCAACTGAGAGCTTCATCGATGTTCGCGAATCCCTTCAGTGCACCCGATGGCGACTGGCGCTCTGTGGGGGCGACGACTTTCCCTTCAGGCTCCACTTGGATCGGGCATTTCCCACCTTTTGACTCTCCGAAGTTTTCCGTCTCGAGCCGAGCTTTCCACTCCTGGTAGGAAGGCCTCCTGGTCTCCAGTCTCAGTTTCTCAGTCAAGGCCTTCAAGTTCATGAGATGGTCATCTGTAGGCAAATCCGCATCTACCCCACATTCGGCTTCCTCCAGGGCCTTGCCAGCAAAAATCTCAGGAGTCGATTGGGCCGCCATCATTAATCTGCTCGCCCTTCCGGCATCCACTGCCTTTAGCAGGAAAGTTAATCGTTAAAAGTTCCTTGAAATCTCCATTGGTGTCCTGGAGGCTGAGTTTAGATCTGCAGAAGAGAGAAGAAGCAAGCTCAGAAAAAAAAGCGTTTGCTGACTACGCCTCTAGCAACCACATCCAACTGACAAGTGACAAAAAACGAATGTGACATCTGAGGAGCAAGGCGACACCTCAGCTGCGGCATGACGGGCTCCGTTATATGACCGATTCCATTAAATCTCAGAAAGCTTGAATGATGAGCAGAATTAATGTTTGTGAACTTTCTCTCCGTGTTCTGTAAACGGATTTAGATGGAGCACTCGCCTCCTCACGCACCAAATAGTATGGATGAGGGAACACACCTCCAGGATTTTTTTTTACTTAACAGGAACAAACTGTTTCCATAGCAACGACACAGGCCCTGTAAATGAATCAGCAATTCTCCACCTCCTGTCCTCAGGGCTTACTGCCTTAACCAACGTGTGACAGACAACTTGCAGTGTGGCACATTGCTCTTTTACCAGCAATCTAGCAAATACTTGCAGCTAATAATGTACGTTACAAATGTATGAGCACTAATTTATTTTTATATTCAAATGCTTGCTCAAGGTGTCCCATGGGGCAACGAGGAACTCACTACTTCATTTGATACTTGGCACCAAAGGTACATTTTTGTTTAATTGTTGCTGACTTTTAGAGCTAAAGCTTTATATAATTCTTTGCCACAGGCTGTGGATGTAATAATACCTCCTCAGATCTGTACCGGCACACCATATGGTCAAGTCCCCGTCATCCAGGAATCCAAACCATCAAATGATACATTATAAATGTGTTCACAGGTCTTACACCTCGGAGATTACATGGCACATGGCAGCTTTTTGTCCGATCATAAGGTTTGGCAGTGTCCGGAGTTTAATAGCTTTCGGGGAAATGTCTCAAGTGTCACATCTAATATCTGTTTGAGACGCATCCCTCACTCACAGTGTCTGCTGTAACTAATGACACCTCATCTTTGGAGCTAACTACAAATGACAGGCGCCTCTTGTTAACTGGCGTCGCAGCTGCTAAAGGAATGATAGCATGCCACTGGAAACTTTTCTCCTGGTGAAAGCTACTAGAGAAAATGGTCTTTTTTTAGTTGTTTTCAGTAATTTGCTTGCTTGCTTACTCGTTCCAAGAGAGAAAAGGGAACTGTGGTATTACACTCTGCCCTTTGTCACTTTTATGACTGTAGTGATGCTTACCATCCCTAAAAACAAACGCTAAATAAATAACTGATCAAACAAAAAAAGCAAAAAATAAATCCTGAACAATTAAGAAGCCTAATCATAATAGAAAATTCAGGAGATTGCTAAAGATAGAGTTCAACCTTTGGTGACCATGAATGCAATATTTCATGACGAACCATCTAATAGTTGGCAATCTATTAGACCAGACAATCTAGCATGGTTTAAAAGTTCTATCACATATTTAAAGAAACTTAACTAACTAACTAAAACTCCATACATAATTCAATTTACTGGCCTCCAAGTATCTCGGTGTTGTTTTTAAATCTGCCTAGATCCACAGGAAGGACTAATTCAGGAAACAGAGTCTCAAACTAAATCATTCATGCGGCCTCTTAAAGGATATAGCAAACACACGCTCATAACAGCAGACAGTCTGCCCAGTGTCTTCTTACGAAGTCTTCAAGTACTCAATAAGTGGTTAGTGCCGAGGTATTCCATAATGGGCACAGCAGACCCGCAGTGAAGTCATTGCCCTTGTATCTAATGATAGGCTTATGTTCTGCAAGGTAAAATAGACCTCTGACTGTGAAGAGTAGCTGCTTTGCGGTATAAAGGGAATGGCTCTCTTCCTTATTCTCTGAAGGAATCAGTCTGTCTCTGGAGACCGCATTGTTACAGGAGACCAATAAAGGAGGGGGGAAATAAATCCATCCGCATGCATTTTTAAAGCGTGTGTTAAGTAGTCAAGGAATTGATTTAAAAAGGAGGAACTGCAGAGTCAACATGATTGTTGGCTGCATAATCATGTTCTTCATGCTTTTGAATAGACTTGCAGGACATTTTTGTATTTTAACGAAGCCAAAATATCCTGAATGACAAAAGTAGACCGGGGGAAAATACAAATGCAGGAAATGAGGAAAAATAAGAGACCATTTATCGTCATTATCCAAAATGTCTCAAATGGCAATCAACTCACCCAGCATTACCCATGTATTCCTCTCTGGCAGCAGAATTTGATGGTTCGGCAAAACCCAGTAGCAGCGTTACCACACCAATAAAATGGATTTTGTGGTGTTATGAGACGCCAAAAACCTGGTCTGGCTGGAGAATGTAGTCTATCTCATGCATGCAGTCAGGTCTACATAACAAACACGACCGCGGAGTAACTCATCGCTTTAGTGTCTCCATTTCAAACAGACACACATGAGAACACGAGCATTATCCACGTCATCAACAGGTGACCCAAAGGAATAAGAAAAGCCGAACATAAAAGCCATTCATAAAGGTAAACACCCAATTACTGTGACATTTTGGATTCCTCCGTTATGGCAACAGAAACTTAATAAAGCAAAGTACACCACATTAACAGCCTATACAGTAACCACAAATTAAGAGGAAATCCCATTTGGATATCAGTATCAACATGTGTTCTTTTCTGCTTGTATATACATTTAAATAATTAAAAAAAAAGATTTTAAAAAAAGATACTTTCTAAAAAACAAAAAAATACATACAACACACATTTGCATAGATATTGTGTTACATTATCTGTGTAAATGTCTTTACAAGCATCAAACATTAACTATTTAACCTTAATCAAATCACAATAACCTAAAGTTTAACAGGCTTTAAGGAATGGGTTTTTGTCATGCAAATTCACACACACACACACACACACACAGTTCTCTGCTCAATAATGTGTTATGGGCAACAACAACAAAAAAAAAAGCTAAACATTCACATGGCATGTAAAACAGCTTAACCTCCTTCTCTGGAGTTAAAAACAAATAATTAAACTTTAATTTGGGCTTTATGTACAGTTTTTCCGCATTTTGTTCGAGCAAGTTCGTTTTCCTCAACATTAGTCAACATGTAGCTAGTTCTCGTCGTTTCTCTCCGGGGTATGATAGCCTAGCATAATTTGTGTAAACAGAGAGTAGCGCGCTAAAGCTAATTAATTCAACACGGAGTGATGTTGCGGCTGCATCTTCCTCACGCGCGCAGACGTTAAGGTTTCAGCTGTCTCGCGCTGCGGGCGGAGAAACCGCCGGCAGCCTCGGGACGACTCAGACTGTAACTCAGACTGTAACTCAGACTGTAAGTCGTTTACCTTGTGAGAATCCCGCAGCTGCAGTCCAACTTGAAGTTCACACATTAGTGAAGTGGGCTCCTCTCTCATATCATCCTCTAACCGCTCCACGTCCACGGTCCACTTGTTTTTGAGCGGAGAGCTGCCGGAGGAGGGGCGGGACGGTTGCGTCAGGTTCTGGTTGCTTGGAGACGTCCTCAGGAATCCCTACCAGACTTCCCGCCGCATGGATACTGCAAGTGCGCCACAGTCCGATAACTAGGCAACATCGTTTTTTTTTAAATTTATTTTAAATTTGACAATGCAATTGGACAAAATACAAAATGTGAAAAAATTAGTCATAACACAAAGTGACCACATCCTTTACGGAAGTTCGCATAATAAATGCTGACAGAATAAATAAAATGTGTCAAAAAGCGAGCTTTTTTTTTGTTTGTTTAAGTATCAATTACTGAAATTGAAATGTAAGCTTTAAGAACGTTTAAAGAATAAATACAGATAAAAATAAAACATGTTGTCTATTCAGGTCCATATAGTTTGTAGCTTCTACTAAAGACACTGTAGTTAGTGCTGATTGTCTGCAGGTGTAGTGCTGCCATCACATTGGACACATCAGTGCAGGGGACAAGGGCCCTGGAAAATATTTATATTTACATTTTTTTGTTCTTAAAAACACAACATTCAATACATTCATTTACTTTCACTACACAAACGTCCAATCACCTTACATTAATTATTTACTATCGTTTGATAATAGGAAATCAGCATCTTTCTATCGGGCCAATGACATTTTCCTTATATTGGGACAATATTGGTAGTTATAAAACCTCCAGGACATTATGGCTTTCATGAAGTTGGATAAATAACCAGTTTGATATAGTTCAGTTAGCAGTCTTAACATCATTATTATTATTGCTTAGTGGTACTGGTAGGACTTAAAAATGACTGTGCAGAAACACTCAAATTTAAAGCTACACATAAAAAGTGTATCATCTCAAACAAACAATAACAGCAACCCCAAACTATAATTACTACAAAATATGGTTAAGCGCTAATATGTGAAACGCAAAGAAACGTGCTTTGCGGCCAACGTCTGTTTCGTTGTGACTGTATTGCTTGCGTTGAGTTTGTGTTTGTTTATTGACTAGCTGTGTTGTGGCTTTGCATTCTTTTGGTCAGATAAACTATCAGTCATATTCTAACAGAAAAAACGCAAAGTGAGAAATCTCTTCAAACTTAATCAGTGACACCAGTAAAAGCCACCTTAGAAATCAAAGGATCAAACATCCAGTATTACAAATTTCAGCAACACTAAAACCTTATACTGATTGTATTCTATCCTATTTAGCTTTTTATCTAGTTTTTAGCTATTTATTTTATTTTATTTACATTATTTTATCTCTTTTACCGTCGACTGACGGGAACCAGAGTCCCTCATGGTGTGGATGGCCTTTCACTCACCGATGTCTCAGTGCCGAGCCATGTCTCTACAGTTTTAGCCAATGCAGTGCGTGGGTGTGTGTGTGTGTGTGTGTGTGCGTGGTGTCCATACCTGAGTTGCGTGCATGTTAGTGTGAGTGTGCGAGTGTGTTCCGGGTGGGGGGGTCGGGTCTTTCTTTCTGTTGTTGTTGTTTTTATTGTTGTTGTTGTTGTTTTGTTTTTATTTTCTAAATTGGTATTTTATGTACGGCACTTTGTGTTGCATTTACCTGCATGAAAGGTGCCATATAAATAAATAAAATTGAATTGAATTGAAATTAAAACCGTTTTTGTCATCCATGTGTCCATACACATACTTAACTGCTCAAAGATCACTTTAAATTACACATTTTCTACACAAAACATTAAAAATTGTAAAACAAGTTAAATTAGTTTGCGTTTATATAGTATTTTAAACCTTTTTTCACTTATATGTTTGGTTCTGTTGAAAATATAGATTTTTTTTATTGGGAAATAAATAGCGTTCGCACTTGAATTCGTAGATTGTTTTCATTATATTGTCTTTACGGACATCAGTGATGGCCTGCTGACTCCCTCAAACCCTCAGATCTCATCTCATGAAGTAAGTTGCTCTAAATTAATGTTTACAAAGTGAGTTCCTCTATGTCATCGTCAAAGGAGGCGATGGCACGGATGGCAGGCCTGCTATCTGTGACGTGTAGGGTGTTGATGGAGGAGGCTGGAGGAGTGGAAGAACCAGAGTTGAAGCTGAACAGTCCTTCCCTTCTTGAACGCACTCCATTGGTGGTTGTAGGACTGTTGAGGACCTCCATTTTATTGGAGGTGCTTAAACCGTCACCTGCATGTGGCGCCAGGGCGCCAAACAGCTGCTGCATGAGGCTAGACTTCTTCTCCTTTCCCGCTCCTCTTTCCGACTCCTTTTCTTTCTCCGTCTCAGGACCTCTGAGGCTAAAAACACCTATTGCTTCTAATGCGGATTCCCGGTCTTCTTTGGGCGGAGGCGGGGGGAAGCCGGAAGAACCTCGGGAAGCTGAGTGTCCGAAAGAAGGGGCGTAGCTTCCAAATGCCAGGTCGTCCTCAGAGATCTGGGTCCGTGGCACTCTCCTCCCCATTCCCGTCGCAGCAGCTCCACCCTCCACACCTGATCTTCTCCGTCCAGCTTCCCTGCTTCCAGCATCAGCACGCAAACTGTCCGACTCGGACTCTGTGAGGTTAAAAATCGAGGCGTTATGGTTCCTCTGCTCGGGAAGACGAGGAGAAGAATGGTTACTGTTAGCCTTATTGGACTCGGAAGGACTGGATTTAGCAAACATGGGGTCCTGGGCTCCGTTGATCTGACGGTCTATTTCACGCATCTTAGCCAGCAGCTGTTCTTTTTTGCGACGTGCTTCTTCTGCTGCTTCCTGATTGGCCAGAGAGCCCTGGTTCCACCTCTCCACCTCTTCCTGGACATGGCCAGGCTTCCTGTTGTACTCTTCCTCCTGGTTTAATGGGAAGCTTTTCTTCTTTCTCTCGTCTTCCTCTTTTTTGGTCTCCCAGCCTGTGGACATAAGACAATTATACAATTATAATATACATTATATATATGCACTTATACACATGCACATGATTTGCTCATCTTACCATCTCCGTGTGTCTTTGCCTTCTCCTCAAGCACATTTAGCTCCCGGTTGAGTTGCCGCTTCTCCTCTTTCTCCTTCACCAACTCCTTCTCCTTGTCTCCTTCTGCTTCTCTGTCTCTCATTTTCTGCTGTTGCCATTTTTGAAGTCTGTATTCTGACTCTGCCTGTCGGTCCCCTCGGTCAGGCTCCTGCTGACGTTAATGGATTGAGAGAATGAGTCATAAGAGGTGGATGACAGTGAAATAGCCGTGACAGAGGAAGACGTGGGGGCGTTGGTGTGAAGAGAAGTGGAGTGAATTTACCTTGAGTGATAGGTATTCGTCAGGTGCCTGTTCGCTGTCCACGTTGGCATCACTGATGGCAGGGGGAGGTGTGGGGAAATCCAGACTCGACGCCCTGTCTTTGGTCTGCACTGCCTTGGTGCTGCTTCTGCTGGGGACTATGTGTGAAACAAAAGCAGATTATATATTAAGAGTCTACTCATTCCAAACCATGATACGTTCAAACAGAGCTGTAGTTTCATGACTTATATTCAAAATCATCCGTTTTCAACAAGTTTTCAAAAGCCTTACCTTTCCGCTTTGCGCCACTGTCAACATCTTTTCTCAGTGCGGGTTTCATCATGCGGTTGGCATAAATATTCTTGGCATCTAGTTCTCTCTCCTTCTCCTGTAAGAAAATAATGTAACAAAGCTTTTTTTTTAATAACCAATCATAATATCATAATCTTAAGGATATTTTTCTGTATATGGACCTTGAGTTTATTGGTCAGTCGTCCCAGCTCCTCCTGAAGAATCCTGATCTCTTCCTGCGCACTGATTGTCTTCTTCCTCTCTGCAGCTAGCTGCCTCTGGTAACTGCTGTTGCTCAGCTCCATGCTACGCTCAAGCTCCTTCAAAAACACACACACACAAACAGGTACTTTCCATCCACATGGAAAAAATCTCAAGTCTGGTGATGAACACCGGATATATTTAGGCAACTCCTGAGATACAATTCAGAGGGTCACCAATGTCTGTAAATAAATAAATGTACCTTAATCTTGCGTTCTGTCTCTTGTGCTCGTGTCTTCTCTTCCTCCAGCCTGCGACTTAGCTCGTCTCTGGCTCCTAGCTCTCGCTGGTCGACCAGCTTCTTCAGCCTTGCGATGGTGGACTGGCTCCGTTGTAGCTGCTCCTCGCTGTCCTTCATCCGGCGTTCAGCTGCCCGTTCCCGCTCCTGCGTACGCCTGAGTCGCTCACGCAGCACGTGGGTCTCGTTGTTGTGGCGCGACAGTAGCTGTGAAATCTCGCTTTCTGTGTCATCATAGCGATGCAGGGCTTTCTCCTGACGAACCTGAAGCTGCAGCATTGAAGAGAAATTCAAGTTGATACAAACATTTTTTAAAGATAAGAGATTATGTGATTGATATTCTTGCAAAGATGAGTGTGTGTATGTGGTATATGGTGTCATATATTTAACCCATACATAGCTAAAGGCATAGCTTTACCTGTCTGAGAACCCGGTTTTCCTTCTGCAGCTCATCAGTGCGCTGTTGCAGCTCAGCAAGTGAGTTATGCAGTTCATTGATCTTCAGCAAGCGGGCTGACAGCATCCTTTTTGTCACCAGGTCCAGGGCTTTAGGGGGTGTGGACTCCTTGCTTTGTGAACGCACTCCCCTGCGATGCTGCTGGGTCAAGGGCTGGCCACCGGGGCGCTGCGGACGGGACACACCCCAGCTCCCCACACCACCTGCAAGGTAGAGAAGGTAATGACAGTAAACACCTTAACAGGCCACTACTGAAACAAATGGACAACTGCACACCCTAAGTTTGAGGCTGAAGACTAATCAAAATCATAAGAGTGTGTGTTGTTAAGAACTTTTACAAACTTCTACAATATTCTAATGCAACTTCATTAAGAGCAATTGATTGTCAGTCAATGTTCAGGGGGAAAAAAACTGCTCATACATATCTTCATGTCTCAATAGAAATCACCATTGGTGAAATCAGCCTTACACTGCCATCACCTGGACACTAAATCAAATTTAACCAGTAGGAGTACGTTTCATTCATGCATCCATCTATCCTTCTAACTGCCTTGCTTTATATACCTGTCTTGTAGAGGGGGCTGTTAGAAATCCTCTTCGCCCGCACGCCTCTTTGAGGTGTAGGTGATGGGGTCCGGGACTGGGAGTATGGTGAGATTGAGCGTTCTGAAGGAGATTCATTCTCATAGTCCTCAGAGTAATACGACTCACTACTTCTCCGTCCCTCTCCATCTGAGACTCGGTCCCGATCTGGATCTGAACGCCTGATTTGGGTTTTAGATCTATTCTCGACACCGCCGTCTTTTTCACCCTCATCCTGGACTATGTCCCGGAAGTTCTTTCTGCGCTTTTGGAAGGATGACGTTTGGGAATCAATCTTTGTACTGCGGAGTGACTGGCGGCTTTGATCATCATCCCGGTTGTCTTCATACGGATCAGTTATCTTTTCAGATTCCATGATGTCACTTGTCGCTGCGTTAAATGTAAACACAAAAAGTTGGAAAGAAACTTTGAATTACATTTTTTTTTTTTTTTTTTAGTTACAATGTAACAATAACATAGGCTTACTTGTATAGGACGGATTTAACAGCAACTTTAACAAACTTACATTAAAAGTCCCCTGGTTAACTGACCACAGAATTTGTACTGCACAATTCAGGGAAAAATCCTCACATTTCATCCAAAATGGTAATAAGAAGCTAGGCCAACTGGTTTCTCTCAGGATTTCCGTATTGTGTGTATCGGTCACTAAGCGACAACACTCATGAGGTGGAATTTTCCATGAGGCTTAATGATGTATGATATCACTACTCCACACCACTGCTGCTACATACAAAACGCAAGCCTGCCCCCATCTGCCCTGGTGACATATTAAACAGACGTTTTTTTCCTGACTGCCAAAACATTTACTAGTCTCTTATGTTGCCAGCCTACCAAAGGGTAGGTATTTATACCTTTTACACAAATCCAATGTCAAACATTTCCACATTTGCTCTATTTGAAACATCAACAAAAATAAGTAGTCTGAATAATAAACACAGAATCAAGGACTCGTAGTTAGTAGACTCTTAAATATTTGTAATAATGTAATAATATTTGTAATAATGTCATATAAAGGTTATGCAGTCATTTCGCCCTTTCATCAGCCCTGGCAATAATAGATTGACTTGATGGGCATGTATCTATGGCATGTATCTATGGCAACAACAGTACACACAGCAGCATCAGCATCATTTGCGGGAGCATAAATGTCATTGAAGCAGGTCAGAAAAGTCCCATGTCTAAACACAAACCTATTTTTGAAAACGGTTGTTTTGATTTATTGAATGAAAATAACTGTTTTAACATTAAACGTGTCTCTCTTGTGCGCTGTGCTTTAATTATATGAAGTAGCATTATCATCGACTATGCCTGGATGGAGAGTAGTATCAACACTCACCACGTCATCGCCATCATTTCTGTTGACATCATCATTCACGTCTTCTGCTTCATCGTGCTTATGGCTGGCTGTCTCTCTGATAACGACACTAGTTAAGGAAACAATCTCTCAAGTAAAAACACACATATACAAACAGAAGCGTGTTATCAAGGGCTTACTGTTGTGGTATTACTAGCTTCCCCCCTTCAGTGACACGGACAGATTGGATTAAAGTATGCCGTCTGCTGTTGACAGGTGGATTGTTGTGAGAGGAAACGCTCACGTTAAAAGCTTCAAAGGGTCTAGTGAATTACCCGAAGCCAAACACACATTTCAGTGGGCTCTTAACATATGCAACATTATCAAATATACGTTATTAAGACATTAGCTGAGCGATGGCCCCATAAGGGGTTGTGGAGAGCTAGCTAACGGTGACTGCCTTGTTGTTGATAGCTTATTATGCTATCATAGCAAACTCAACAAAAAACGGACACCAACAGGTGGTTACTGCTAGCACCAACCTGTCCGTTTTTCGCCTTTACTCTTTCAAAGCTTCCCGGCTTCGCCTGGTTTACGTTTAACTCTGTAATTAACGTCTTCCTGGTTCGACTCGATCGGCTAATGTTAGCTACGTAGCGATTCAACTACTAGCATGAACTTAAGCTAACTTAGCTAACTTTACCGTTAAACATACGAAGGCATATACGTTCGTCCTTTTTAGAAACAGTCATCGCTACCGTTTTTTTTAACAACCACCGACCTGTGATAGTCTACAGCAAAACAGCAGGAAGAAGTAATCCCGATAATCAGAAGCTTCCAGATACATTTCTTTGGTCCACTGCACGCCTTGAGGTTTGCTCCTGCCCTACCGCTGATGCCGTACCATGGCAACCACAGCACCCCGTGCAGTACCGCATTAACACCAGAGTGGCGCTGTGGTTCATGTTGTGATTGTAGTAACTGTATGTTCATTTTATCTGGCACCACATAGTGCTTATGCCATAAAGCACTGATATCCGGCCGCCATATATGATATTTGCATATACAAAGTGTGTCACTTCATTTGCTTGGCTTTTGAGATTTATGTCATGACCCCCCATGAACTGCTACCTGACCTTCACAGCTGGCTGCTGTTATTATGTTTTTTATTTATGTTTTCATGCTGCATGTGCAATACATGTTGAAATATATCTGTGCATAAACATACAAAGTCTGTCAGTTATTTTATTGGCACCATTTGAGAAAAAAAATATGGAGAAACTAAATTAGGTATATCACTTTAACGCACTTTAAACAATGTGAATTTGACCCCTTATTTTTGTCAATTCATAATGATTTAATATTCTCAAAGTATGTGTGGATTTTACAATATTGCGCACTAAAATTGTTGTTCTATGCTATTGCTGTATGTTTTATTTTGAAAACTATGACCGGAAGTCCAGTGTTTCGCATGATGTCTGTGTGTATCTGTGCTGTGAGACTGGATGAGCGTCACGGCCAGCAGCAGCAGCACACAGTGTTTTATTATCATGACTCAGTTTAAAGACTGGAGACGCGTGTCTTCGCTCTCCTGAAACACCGCCGGCGGCTGAACTTCATATTTGCGGCAATAAACGCTCCTGCTCGTTCCCTCCGAACAGGTTGTTTATCGACTGTCTGACAGTAATTTGGGATTAATATGGTCGTCAAGGTTTACATCGCCTCCTCAAGCGGCTCGGTCGCGGTGAGTGTTTTTGCAAATGTGATTTCAAGCTTGTTTGTGTAGTTGTGTAACGTATGCAGGCATGTCACACACACACACACACACACACACACACACACACACACGTGGGAATCTCGTTTATTGCCACTGTGTGTACCTGAACCAGACTGTGAGCACGACTTCACACTGTTTACAAGCAGTAAAAGCAATCAGCATCGTTCAAACAGCAAGGCGGGTTATTCTCTAACACGCACATCTTTCACATCTTTAAATGTCAGGGTGGATGTGTCAATACAGCCTGTTGCATTCTTCTCGGATGTGTGATTTTTAATCATCGTATATTCAATTGGAATAACACCTTTTTTTCTCACTTTTGAATTCATTTACGTAGCAATGCATGATGAAAAACACTAGATATAATGAAAACAATCATGATAGTATAGCATCCCTCATGCTGGATTGTTTCCTGGGGAAAAAAAACAGACACATGTTGAGAAGGCCCAGCTGTCTGATATGGAGTACCAGTAGAAAATCATCAAACAACACTCCTCTGTGGGTGCTTCAAGTCTTAGGTCATGGGGGAAATGAGTAATATATTTATTTTATCATGCTTCATCTCTAGAATGGGAGAGCAAAATGTGTGTGTTTACACAAAAAGTTATTTTTAACTCTATGACACATACATTCAAAACAACAGACTATCTCTATCTCTCTCTGACACACACACACACACACACACACACACACACACACACACACACACGGAGCAAAGTCGTGCACGCGTGAAGAGGTCCACCATTTGGGTCAGTCAGTGTTGAGCTCATGTGAATGTAATTTACTGTGAATGCTTGTGAATTGAGTTACATGTGATTGAATAAAGAGAGAAGGTGAGACTGGATCCCGTGGCCGATTTAAAGTGACATTGATATGTGTAGAGAGAGGGGGAGAGAGAGTGAGATGGTGGTGTGGAGTGAGATGATGAAATGTGAAAAACAGATATGTGTGCAACACAAGAATGGGCTCGATGTGAAAGTAATGATCAAAACATACAGTGTCCTCATAAAATGAGCAGTTCGCAGTGTAACAACAGGGGATTAGTGAGGCGGAAATCATCACCACAGAATGAAAGTGCAAAATTAGGTTAACCCCCCCCCCCCCCCCCACACACACACACACACACACACACACACACACACCCTCAGTGAAAAAAAAATAGATTTTAGTGGGAGGAGACATTTCGTGTCAAGTTGATCCTGCTAAAATAAATAACTGCGATTCACAAAATTATCATGATAATCATCAAAATATGCACAAACTCTTAAAATGGCATACAAACATACTCACATATAATTTTATTATAGCGTCTCAGATAAAACTTTATTTTACTAAACATCCTTTTTCGTGAAAAACAATCAAATAATCTGAAATCATAAAGTCTCCCTATAAATTAAGGATACATACATTTCCCCATAAACATCTAAATTGGTCTCTATTGTTCACCTGATAATGGAAATTCACTGCTTTCAAGTTATCGTGAGTGTTTTTGAATCACGATATGCAAGAAAATCAGATATCATCCCGAGAGGAAACAGTCCTGATTTTTTTCTTTGCTGCTTGTGATTTGTTTTTTTATGTATTACTATTATTATTTATCTCTTTCGCTGTGTCCCTATCTGTCCATGACTACAGGATAAGTCTGAACCTCCATTTAATCCATCTCAGAACGTGCTCCCAAACAATGCATGCTCACAAACTGTGCTGTGGATGTCCGTTTAAGGGTGCGATCTGTACCAAAAATCTGAACTCGTCCGCCCCCTGACACACACTCTCACTCACCCTCACTGGGGGAGCCTCTTTCATTATTTAGACTCCCGCTGCCTGCTTTTCAGCTCAGAGGAAGGTCGTATCATTTGTTCCATATCAGAGACCAGCTATGTGGTGCAAAGACCCAGACCAGTCGTTCTATATGGAATTTTAACCTTTGACCAGAGCAAACAGACATGCTTCTCTCTCTTTAAAGACAGTCCGTAAACTTGCAATTCATTTACTGTCTTTGAGAGTCCAGATAAAGCTGTTTTATGACCACGCACAGACAATCAGAAGACACGTCAGAACAATCCCTTATTGTCTTTGAGGTAAAACAATGGCTCCATTGTGGCCCTCGGCTTCACTACATCAGTGGACTGATACACACACACACAGACACACACACACCCATCCATCCATCTACCGCTTACATACATATATAGTAGTTTTATAGTTTGATTTTGGCTATCGGACTTAATTTTTCCCTTTGCGTTTAAGCCAATTTAGCATCATTCTAATCATAAAACTCCAAAACATAAAGACTGCGCCCCTGTGTTTACGACTTTCCCTTCCATGGGAGTTTTCTGTCTTCTAAAATTATCCAGAACAGAACATCTCAGAGAATGCACGGGGGATAATACCATTGGGAGCTGTTGTATCCATCCCCATAGACATCAGTGGGAAAGTTCATTGCATAGACTTCAACAGGGGCCGACTACCCAGAAATAAAGTGTGCAGGACATCATCATGTATGGGCTTTAAATAATAAATGTTTATTTGAGGAGTCCAAGGGGCCTCAGTGTGTGTGTGTGGTGGTGTGGTTGGTTAAGCTCTGCTCCCTGACCCGGAGGCCAAGGTTCAAGATCCAGGCAACGTGCTTCTGTAGGGTCCAAGGGGCAGAGGAAAAGTGTGCCCTGGCTGCTGCCCGAGATGTGGATAAGATACACGTTATGAATATATAAAAATATTTTAAGAAAAAAAAATACATAAATAAAATACCCTCCTCCACTACTCTGTTTTTGTTTTTTCTTTTATTGTTTTTTCTCGACCCCTTCCAGGTAAAAAAGCATCAGCAGGCAGTGGTGGGTTTCCTAGAGGCCAATCGGATCAGCTTCCAGGAAGTGGATATCACCATGGTGGAGGAGCAGAGGCTCTGGATGTATCGCAACATCCCCAGAGACAAGCAGCCGGAGAAAGGCAACCCGCTGCCTCCACAGATCTTCAACGAGGATCAATACTGTGGGGTACGATGGGGTGTTGGTTTCTCTCAGCTTTTACCATGAGCAATCCACCACTCGGACTGCATTCTGTCTCTCAATGCATTGCATGTGTCCAGTCCAATGTTGAGCTACCTATGCAAGCGGATGAGTTCAATCAGTTAGTGCTTGCCAGTTCACGTCCCCCACTGAGCTTGCACACCACTATGTAATCCGGTCCTAATCCAGTTTCATGGATGGGGCAGATTATCTGCTCTGCTCTGCCATCACTCTCACTGGCCAAGGTAATCCAACAGCTAGGCCATGTCATGGACATTGAATTACAATAAAAGCAGAAGTGGAGGAACTATCTGGCAGGCCGTCTTTCAATAGAGATTATGTAACGTCCTCATTTGTCCTCTTCTCCCTCAGGACTATGAAGACTTCTTCCAGTCAAAGGAGGACAACACTGTGTTTGCATTCCTCGGGCTCAGTGCCCAACCCTCAGTGAAAGTAAGGGAAAATATACATAGGCATTTTGAAGACACACACACACACACACACACACACACACACACAAACGACAAACAGGAAGTGAAATTAAATTAAAATTTTGACCTTAATATATTGCAGTTGTTATGTCTTGGTCTTGTGTGCCTGGTTGTAACTATATGCCATAAAACTGAATCTCTTTAAGATTTCTAATGAAATGATGAAATATTAATCATTCATCTTGAAAATAAAATAATCATATTGTAGATAATTATTTTAATTTTGATGATGATTAAATAAAATAATTATCTGCACACTTATGAAATTATCCTCATGATTAAAAGCCTAATTTCTTCACTTGGAGCTATAATAAAATTAATTCTAGACAGTCATTACCTTGAATAACAAACAGTGCAGGTGTATTGGTAGAAAGATACAATATAAAATAAGATATATTATTTTATTATAAAGACAACATAAACCTCTTCCACCATATCATATAGTTCCATCCTGGAATGGCAGGTCATAAGAACACGTCACATCTTCTTTTTTACACTGCTTCCATCTAGATTGCCTTGTCTCCTCGTGTTTAACAAATATTAATATTTACTTACTGCGTCTCCCAAAGATCCTCTTAGAATTGAGATAATCATAGTTCCCACATCAACCATTGGGCAGAGATAATCTCAGTGATTAGTTGGTCTGGAAACAATACACAGCAGAGTGTCTCTCATATTCCACAAACATCACATCATTCATCACTTAGGCATGTTTATTTGATTTACCTCCCAGTCACATCCCTTTTGTATGTCTCTCTTCTAAAGGTTGATTGGATAATTAAGTCAGAGGAGATCTGATTAGTTATGAACCAGCAGGATACATGCTTCATGTTTAGATGTCTGGCTTTGTAGCGTGTGTTCTCGTAAATTAACGACAAATGTAAATTATAGTTGTTTAATCTCTCTATTATTATTGTCTCCCCAATAGGATTCTGAGTCATAGCCTGGAGCAAACAGCTGGTATGTGACATCTGGGGGAATCTTAACATATGAAGACGAAAACGGCCTCACCTTATCTCCCTTGTCCGCCCTCACCCCCCCTGCTACGATGCCAGCATGTTGCCAAACATCAGACCCCATGGATTTCACCCCGTACGACCTCCGCTGACCTTTAAACACTCTTTCAACACCCATACTTGCGTTTCTGATTGTCTGATTCTGGTGAAAGACTTGTTCACAGACGAAGAGGATTAACTTCATGATGGTCGTATTCGTTTTTTTTTCCTTTAACACTATGATGGCGAAACACTGTCGGTAGCATACGTTCTGTGCAAACTATAGATGTAGCAGTAGATTTACAATGCAGCAAAAGTCACCTGTATGTGTGTGTGTGTGTGTGTGTTAGAGAGTGAGTGTGTGTGTGTGTGTGTGTGTTGTTCTTATAACATTCCACTGCCAAACTAATTGATTTAAAGATCAAAAACCAACAATGTCTTCGTCCGTCTCTCAGTACTTTCTTGGCTTTTTCCCAGTCTCTGGCCCATTCTTGCTACTGAAGACCTAAATCATTCAAATATATAGTTACATTTTTTTTTAAGGCCAAGTTTCATACACGTGGTGTTCTGATGAGTATTCACCGCAGGACGCTGTTTGTGGGAGCGACTCAGAATAAACAGTTTCATTATGACGAAGGATCAATTCATTTTGGTTTTGGTCTTTTCATGGGATTTGTTGACGGCATAAAAAAACAGTGCCAGCTGTATCCTCTAATCCAGGCCGTTATCGACGAAGCGTGGTTACAGTGAAGGATCGACACGAGCAATAGGAGTGCACTTCACAGATTATTCCTCCCACGTCTTATCAGGCAGAAGGACGGGAGATAAGATATTATTATTGCTCAGAGATAATCAAGTCTCAAAGCTCCCCTTCTCTGTCTGTCTCTCTGTGTTTCCATATGGCTGAGTCAACGTGCCATCCTTGAATACATACGTTGAAAACATCGTGGCCAGCTAGTGCCGTCTCTACAATCTGCGGTCTATGTCCCAAACACTAAGCATTTTCTCTTCTCGTCCTTGTTAAATTATCACGGGCGGGTGGTTGACCAATTCCTTTATGTTTACACGTGAAGCACAAACAGATGCACCCTCACAAATCCGTCTTCCCTAAATGCCGTGCCACCACGTGAAAGGACCTCTAAACCACGTACATCGATGTATTTCCATGTATCTCTGCCACCGTCGACACTAACGGCTTTCAGGCCTTGTTGAGTTGTATCCTCACGTGTTGTGAAATGACGTGATGACTGTTGGACCAACTGATGTACGTACTGTTGCGTAATGTAAAACGCCTCTCGGTGACTCTGTGCTTCATTGTAGCATTTTAATGAATTACACTCAGTGACACTTTACTGTATAAAATGCAATTTTCTGAAGTTCATTTGCCTTCTGTGTCTTTCTGTCCAACTACAGGGCATAAATAAGCTTCAGGCTGCGGTACACACTGTTGATTACACCTTTTTTAGAGGATTCATCTGAAGCCTCTTTGTGTAAGTGGTGGGGAGTTTGTTTTTTTGTGCAGAAAAAGCAAATTGGCAACTGAACAAGGAATGTGAACACATTTTTGTGTTGCTGATGTCATGGAGTCAGAATAAACTCCGTGGATCAACGTCACCACCTCTTGGACCGGTGCAGTGATTGCAACCGGAGAAGAAAAATGAACTCAAATACAGAATCCAGACATCGGTGAGGTGTTGGGTGGGAGATTGAGGAGCTGGATTCTAATCACATAATAGTAATTGGATCGAATATATCATCCCAGTGACTAATGATCAATTATTAGAAACACTATACACCTTCAACAGCACTAAAGCTTTTTCACCAACTTCTAAAATGCTGCTTCTTCTTCTGTATTCGAACCAAAAGAAAACTGTTCATAATAGAGTCACGTTTGATCTGTTCTCCTTTCAACTTTGCGGGTCGATTATCCTGCTTGTTACATGACGATCCTGTCGGGACGCTCGTCGTGCCCCCTTGTCCCGGATGGGTTGTGATGTAATTTCCCATCAGAAAATGATGCAAATCTCCATTTCTGGAATGATTTACCCAGACGATCGATATCTGCTTTGTTGGAAGAGGGATCTGGATGTTGTATGAAAGCTGTGTGTCGGAAAAACTATCTCAGAGGAGGGGGTTAAACCTGCAGAGGAAGGGTCAAAGGTCAGATTTCCCATAAAACCTCAATATTTGGAACATAGAAATGTAGCGATTACATTTTTACCATCACAGATGCAATTTATGATGGCCTATGGCGCATCTGAAAACAATTCTGAAAAAAAAAAAAAACTTAAAGGAGAAGGCCTTCACATGTTTTGTACCTTCTAACTGCTTGAACTGGTTAGGTAGTTAATTCAAGTATGAGCAGTCAGGAACATACACCTTTACCTAGTATTTACTTTTGTGATAAGGTAACACGTTTGTAAAAAAATGTCTTTACATTTTTGTTAGTATTTTACCCATTTCTTTTAGGGATTCACCAATAGTTTCTTATTTAAGTGCATAGAACACACCCACCGATGTTACATATTTAGAGCATATCCTCACGGGTTTCAGGGTTTGGCTTACTTTAACTCAACTCTAAAATGCCTGTTGCTACACAGAATCACAACATGACAAATAATACGGCTTACTACTAGTAGTACATACAGTATGAGGAAAAAAGGGAGATGTATCAATTATATATGAAATACTGTGACAAAACTGCAGCATCAAGAGGAAGTTTGAGGTGTGTGCAACCGGAGGCAAATTAAGGAAATTCATTATGTGTGCAAACAGATGGCCCAACGAAGCAGCCTAAAATGCTGAATAGTCAGTTATGCAATATCTTGTACCGCCTTTATGTATCGGACAGTGAGGAACTTTAACTGCGGTTAAAACCACAACTTTTTTTTTTTTATTATTTGTTTAAATCAACATTCATCAAAAAACAAAGAAAAAACAGGAAGGGATAACCATGGCACTCAGATGACAACAGATTGAATCTACTTGCTGTATATGTGATTTATTTGATTGTATTAGTTTAATAGGGACAGTGCTTACTCATCAATAGAAAAAAAATCATAAATGAGCCAGTGTTAGCCCAAAGGTTCTCCCTAGACAGATGTTAAAATAAGTATTTGTCTTACAATATTCATTTACATAATAAATATGCAAAAAATATCATCCACCAACTATATGAACACATTCCATTACTAACATTTTACTAATTGCATCGTTATCCACGTTGTCTTTCTGGCCACTTTTCGGTTGGAGGTTCTCTCATTACTTTCTGGCTCCAAAGGTGCAGTGGTGATATTATTCTGTCTCTCCCATGACACCTTTAAAAGGAAGACTGCAGTATTTGATGGTCCATAACAGGAAATGGAACAAATACAAAATGACTGATGTTCAGACTTTCACAAGGGGAAGTGTTTGCCATTCCCAGTTCCTATGAGTCATGTTGATGATAAGATGCAGTATAAGAACCGATTCTGTCAAAGAACGAGTCTTTAGTGGATTATAGTTCTGTTGGCTCATAGACCATAATTATTCTGGTATTCCAATGAGAAGGTAAGAAAATTATATGTAAAAAATTAGATATTTTAAAGCTCAGCATTGTATTGCACCTAAGATAGGAGGATTCTTATTATTAGACTGACAATAAAGATTGTTTTTCACCACAATCTTCAAAAACATATATTGGATATCATTATGAGGAAAAAAAAAAAGGATGGCAAAAATCAGGACAGGACCAAATGCATGATATACAGCAACATTTAAAAATACAATTTTTTAATGCCAGGATTGCAAGTGAAAAAATAAGAATACCACTGCAAAATAACGCTCAAAAAAACGGAACTGGATGTGGAATTAATTTAGCATTCATATTTTCAAATTGAAGGTGCATTCTTTTTATACAAAATGATGTAAAAGTTGCTGCAGCATTATAGGAGTGTTATTTATTCAACCTACAGTATTTCACCAAGTCATATTTTCTATGGAGAGTTTTTTAGAAATTTTACGATCTCACACTTCTTCATGGAAGGAACACCTATCCTTCTGGTCTACATTTCCCTTTTATTTTTCTGCTGCAGATCATTTATTGTGTCCTATCACAACTTCTCTCCAGCATTATTTTACACACAGGGTGTTTTTTTCTGTTGAAAGTCTTTTTCAAATAGTAATGTAGATGTTGTGTAAAACACAACAAAATCTCGTCCTCAAATCTCATCCCCGGTCTTTAATGATTGATCAAAATGTCAACATGCTTCCAGTTTGTAGTCCAAGTCCAGGCAGCCCCTTTTATTTGTAGCAATTACTGGATCTGTACATGGAGCTTCTATCCTTTGGGTGTTTCACATGTGATCGGCTTTCGATTTTAGATTTGAGTTCATTTTAATAGCTGCGTTTGGATTTAATAGGTAAGTTGGCTCTCGTAGATTTTGATGTATAAAAAAAACAAACTTTCAAAAAATGAGCAAACTTCTCTTGCTCTGCCTAAAACAGATGACACAGTAAAGTAACATTTAACATTTTTTTTACTGTACCTTGACAGAATTTGATCTGCTTTGAAGTCGCAACATGATCTTCCTTTCTGCTGAAAAACTACATTTGGTTTATTATTTCTCAATAGGTGAGTTCCATTTTATATCCTTCAAATTGACTTCTTCCTTTTGATTTTTTTTTTGTCTTGGCAGTTAACAGCTTGAGTGCGTGCATTCAAAACCATGAGAAATGTATTCAGTAAAAGGAAGTGAAAGAATAAACTGTAATTTGTCACATCATGGTACATCTCGTTTGTCCTGGTAATGAATTTGATAAATGACAGTATTAAAGGCTTTTGGATGACATGGTTTTAATTATCTATGAAACTTTTGACATTCTTGTTTAGGTCTACTGAGTCTACCACTGCTGACAGGTTAGTAAATTCAAATTATATTTCAGACATGAAACCACATGCCTATTAATTCAATATTTCAATTTCTGCACCCCGCATTTATGAAAAAATGTTTGTTACTCAGTTCATGGCGACACAACCTGCTATTGTGCTTTGTTTTGTCTATAGAATGTGATGAAATCCGGCTGGTGGGGCCGTCACGTTGCTCCGGTAGAGTGGAGGTCTACCACTCAAACAGTTGGGGAACGGTGTGTGATGATCACTGGACCCTTTCCAACGCTGACGTGGTGTGTCAGGAGGTAAAATGTGGGATGGCTCTTGAGGCCAAAAAAGCCGCTTTCTTTGGAGCGGGACAGAACGCGATCTGGTTGGATGACGTGCAGTGTACTGGGAGTGAGACCTCCATCTTAAAGTGCCCACACAGAACACTGGGGGAAAATAACTGCGCCCACAGCGAAGACGCCGGGGTTATCTGTTCAGGTACGACGGGGTTCATTCACCTAGTGATGTGTGCTTCACTTGACCCGCTTGTGTCACACTCAATTACACTTCATCAAATAGCTCACATTTAACATTTCTGAAAGCAATAGTTGGACATGTGTGCTATCTTGCAAATAGTTCAGAAGATTGATACCATTACAAGCTACTGGGCATAAAAACTAGAAGCAGAGGAAACATAAAAATGTGTTATTACACACACAAACAAGACAACGTGTTCATTTTTGAGCTATAGAAGTGCTGGCGCAATTTCAGCCAGGTTAGCTGCATCCTCTGCTTCCAATGTGTTATGCTTAGCCAAGCTTAAGGCCCCGTACTCAAAATGTGAAGAGCAGAAATGTGGAAGTGAAATTGGGAAATTTAGCTGTTGAGAAAATAAGCCATCGCAGCATTTATTTTAGCAGCTCATGATCCTGATATTGCATCAAACATCTAGCGATTGTATTGTCAGTTGATCATTTTGTTGTCTGCTCTGAGATGATTGCTACAACGTTGTTTCAGCAGAAGCACATCAAGGTCGGTGCATGCCCAGCTGCTGCAAATGTCAAGAGCAAAGGGCAGGCGGTAGAGATGGGAGATAAACCAAAACTTCAAAGTCAACAACTGACCTAATTCTTTTTTTCTTTTTCTTTTTTGGATTGTGTCTGGATGTTTGGTGAAAAGTCATCATGCAGTCATACTTCCAATGAATACATCTTTACTCTACATCTTGTTTCAGAACAAAACAACATGAGTGCTTATGCTTTGCTATGGTAGCACTGAGATGTACTTTGAAATTAAGGGGGTCCAGCAATTTAGTACTGCACTTCAATAAGACTGGAACAGTTGATATCCTGGCTTTTCTGCTGATTGCTAATGATCGCACCCAATAAATACTACAGCAGACACCCTATAAAATTGTGAATGAATGTTATATATGACAATATGTTGATAGTGAGTTTAGAGGAGCTTGTTGTTTGGACAGTTGGACATGTATTGATTTTTTTAAACATTTCTATCAACATCATATCCAGAACACGTGAGGTTGATCAACGGAACCAACCGTTGTAATGGCAGAGTGGAAGCCTACCACGATGGGACCTGGAAACAAGTGTGCAGCAGTGACTGGGACACGGAAGATGCCAGCGTAGTGTGCCGGGAGATTTCTTGCGGCACGCCTGTCGCTCAGCTTGAGCCTATAAATCTCGGAGAGGGACGCGAAACGAATGGCATCAAATCCAACTGTTTGGGAAACGAGACCTCCATCTCCCAGTGCCCGTTTCAAGACAGCAAGGAAAGCTGCTTGGATGCTACAGTCGTCTGTACACGTAAGGCAGCCGTGTGTTCAAAATCATTTACGTGGGTATGGATGGCTTCTGAATAGACGTGCCCTTGATTTTTATTTTTCTCACCTGACAGACAGTAAACTAACTCGGTTGGTGAACGGGACGCATCGTTGCTCTGGCCGAGTGGAAGTCTATCATGAGGGACAGTGGGGAGCAGTTTGCGATGACCGATGGGGTATGGAGGAAGTGGCTGTGGTGTGTCGAGAGATGAACTGTGGGAGCCCCATCTCGGCTAAGCAAAGGGCGGCCTTTGGCATAGGTCCGCACCAGGTTTGGTTGGACGACATGGAATGTACCGGTCATGAGAAGCTTCTCACCGACTGCCCGCACAGAGGATTCGGAGAAAACGACTGTAACCATAACGAAAATGCTGGCGTTGTTTGCTCAGGTGACAACACACACGCTACACTCCTTGTCTTTCAATGTGATGTAAATCTGTTTTTTTTTCACGTTCATGACTAGTGCAGTCAAACAACCAACCAAACGACACAATTTTATGAAATCCTCTTGAACATTTTAAATCCAATAACTCTTCTTAAAGGCAGAGTAGGTCACGCATTGGCTAACTGAAAAAGTCCCGCCCCCTTCAATCAGACCTCTGTTCGAAGCCTCTCCCCCCAGAACGCCCAATGAGTGCTCGAGACATTATTTTCTCCAGCTCGACTTGATTGGACGGGTTTTTTACAGTCCTGCCACGTTCACAGATGACATTTTAAAAACATTTTTTATGTCAGAGCAATTCATGTGTTCATTGCTATCGGTATGTTACGAAGATTTCAAGTTTTATAACATAAAGTGTTTCTGAAGAGATTCACCTACTCAACCTTTAACCGTTTTGCAGCAACGGTCAGGCTAATGAACGGGACGAACCGCTGCTCCGGCAGGGTGGAGGTCTTCCACGAAGGCCGATGGGGCAAAATGTGTAACAACTGGGGCAGTGAGGAGGCTGAGGTGGTGTGTCAGGAACTCAGCTGTGGATCTCCGAAAAAATCTGAAGAAAGCGTGAATTTTGGTGACAGCGGACTGGGAGGGATTACAAGTAGGTGCACTGGCAATGTGAGCTCCATCTCCCAGTGTGCACTTCGAGAGTTCACGGGGTCGTGCGTAGGCGCTTCTCTCACATGTGCAGGTAAGACACAAAAGATAGTGATATACTGCACTGTGGCACCATTCAACTAGAATAGCAATGACAATATTTCAGCCTGATAGTGGCAGCTAAGTAAGTACCTTAATAGCTGCTCAACTGAGTCCATTTGACAGTCTGGATTAGGCCTTATACTTCGTGATAACTTCAGCTGGTGAGGACTTTTACATGAGTAGACCTATCCTCAGGTAATCCACCGTTAAGGCTTGTGAACGGCACCGACCGATGCTCCGGTAGAGTGGAGCTTCTGCACGGCGGCCACTGGGGAACAGTGTGCGATGACGACTGGGACATCAAAGATGCCGAGGTGGTGTGCAGATCCATGGACTGTGGAACAGCTCAGATGGCCAAATCCGGTGCCTTCTTCGGTCAGGGCCATGGAGACATCTGGCTGGATGACATGGGCTGCTTGGGGAATGAGACATCTCTTTTGCACTGCCGCCACCCCAGCATCGGGGAAAACAACTGTGGCCACGGCGAAGACGCCGGTGTGGTGTGCTCAGGTACATTCTCTCGGTTATCGCTCTGTTGTCGGCATGCCATTTGCTTTATTTCACACAGTGTTTTCATGCTTACATTTATCTGAAACAGGTTTTCCTTTCAAACACCAACTAAATGGCTAATTCTCTTCTTCAGCTGACATCAGACTGATCAACGGGAGTAACCAGTGCTCCGGCAGGGTGGAGTTCTACCATCTCGGACAATGGTCACCAGCGTTCAGTGTCAACTGGGGAATGAATGAGGCTACGGTGGCGTGCAGAGAGATGAACTGTGGAGATCCCCTCAAGTTCACCGGATCCTACGGTCAAGGCGGACATCTGCGAGGATACGAGGTCCACTGTAACGGCCGAGAGACCTCTCTCTCCAGATGCACGCTGAGAGAATATACCAGGGCCAGCCGTGATCGCATCGAAGAGGTGTCTGTTGAATGTTCAGGTAAGTTGAACTTAAATTGAATAGAAATTCCCCGTCACTTACTGTGTAAGGAGTTATAAACTACAATGATACAAACTTTATTTTAGTAGTGTCACCAATCAAATAAAAGTCATCCAGTTACGTTAGGGTAACAACAATCATGACCCCAAAAAGTACACAAATTAATGACAAAACACCAAATTTGGAACTTTCCTTTCAAGGCAACGTGAAGTTGACCGATGGGCACGACCGCTGTGTCGGAAGGGTGGAGTTCTTCGACAAAGGCCAGTGGGGGAATGTGTGCGGTGAATCCTGGGATGTGAATGATGCAAGCGTGGTGTGCAAACAGCTGGACTGCGGGAGGACCTTTAAGACTACCACCATGACCGAGTACGGCCACGGCAGCGGACGGACTTGGATCGATCAGATTGAATGCGGCGGAACGGAGCTGACGCTGGGTCAGTGCACGCAAAGACCCTTTAGAGACAGAACCTGCAACACCACCTCAGTTGCTGGTGTGATCTGCACAGGTAAGAAAAGATGAAAAAAGACATGATAATACAGTGTTGTTTGTTCATTTGTGACTCTCCTATTTCTTTGTATTGTTTCATGTATGGCCCTTTTTTTCCCTTCCCTACCAAACTTGCTTCTACAAACTGTATTGCCACTTTTTGTTTTTGACCACATTTTCTGGTCTTCCTCCCCAGATAATGTAGGTTGTCATAGGGATGGGTTGGTTGCTATCATGTGACCTAAATATGGCATTTTGGTCATGTGCTTAAAATGTATAGGCTAGTTTTATATTCAAGCTGACCACACTTCATGAACCCTAAGAAAAGAAAGAAAACAATAGATGATTTCACTTACACTTTACTAAAGTAAAGCTTGAATGAATCAACAGAACTGATTGACTTACATTTTACAGGAAGTTTGGCGGTCCAGTTGACTAACGGCAAGGACGAGTGCTCTGGCAGGGTCGAGGTCCGCCACGGCGACACATGGCAAACGGTGTGCGGCACCGACTGGAACCTGAGCAAAGCTCAGCTGATCTGTAGCGAGCTGGAATGCGGGAAAGCAATGAGCGCTCCCGGCAATGCCCTATTTGGCCAAGGCACTGGATCGGTGGTGGAGGCGGGAAATTCGTGCTTTGACAACACAACATCCCTTCAGCAATGCTCGAAGAAAGGTTTCAGAGCAGCGACGTGTGGCCACGAACACGATGCCGGCGCTGTTTGTGCAGGTAAGGCCTTCGGAACGATTCGGTTGGGACAAATTAGATCCCATCATCAGCATTTGTTTCACAATTTTGTTAGCATGAAGTGGTATATTGATTACTTCTTCAATCAAGCGCAATCATTTCATAAAATTTGACATTTTAGGAAATACACTAGTCTGTTTTATTGTCAAGAGTAATATAAGTAATATAAAATGAATACACAATTGGCAGCTGTTTGGCTTAACTTTGCATACAGTCTGGAAGAATTGTAAAGCAGCTACCCTCTGTGAATTATGAATCACATATAACCTGCTAATAAGTTAGCTTGATTAGCAGGTTTTCTTACCCAAACTAAGCTAACAGACTACTAGCTCTAGTGGCTCAGCACAACAGGGTATCCTAAAATATGACACCATTCACATGGCAAAAGTGACATATAATACATCAGGCAGTATTCCACATCATTATGTCTTTATATATTATATTATATTTGTCCTTTTTGGCTGTTGTAATTGGTTATGATTGTGTGAAAAAATGATGCTTTCAACGTATTCAAAAACACACACGGGCAACTTAAATACACTTTTTCAGAATTGTAGGGAAATGCATTTCTCGAGGGCGCTTTTTATGTGTTTATTTTTTATTTGGACTCACTTCATTTCTGTTTTCACATGCAGCTCAGATGCGGTTGGTCAACGGTGTGGGGCAGTGCTCCGGTAGAGTGGAGATTTTCTATAAAGGCGAGTGGGGGACTGTGTGTGACGACGAATGGGGGATGCCCAATGCCGATGTGGTTTGCAGACAGCTCGGCTGCGGACATGCAGTTTCCGCCCCTTCGAGCGCCCACTTCGGTAGAGGCACTGGTCCCATATGGCTGGATAACGTGGAGTGTAACGGCCAAGAGGCTGTTCTCACACATTGCAGGCATCCCAAATTTGGAGAAAATAACTGCGGCCACGGTGAGGACGCTGGGGTCATCTGTTTAGGTAAGAGCACCGCCTCACTTCTAGAGTATGTGAATGAAAGTCTGGTATGAGGTGAAGCTGCGTTGGTTCTGACAAAACCTATCCTACAACTTCTCTGTTAAAGGTTCTCTGCAGAAACCCCATATCACCTTGAGTCCCTCTCCAAATGTAAACTGGGGCGAGAGAGTTGAGATCACCTGCACTGTAGTGACAGAACACTTTGGCGGGACATTCATGCTGAAAAGGATGGCAGACTCATTTAAAATGGAAAAGTTCTCTGAAAACGAAGCTGTGACCTTTGTCTTTGCGAAAATGGACTTCGACCAACAGGGGTCGTACTTCTGTGAATATCAAAAGAAATTGCCCGAACAAGTCATCAACTTTCCTCAAGGAAGTACTGCTGAACTGACCATCACAGGTAAACAACGGTCCACTTTATTTGTTGAACGCGGACGTTGTACCGTGCGAGAAAGGGTTCCATGATCTCCTACACAAGTTTGTAAAAATCGCTCTTCTATCCTGCAGTGAAACTGGAGAAGCCCAGCATCTCCCTGACGTCTCCCCACTCGATGGTGATCTACAGCCCCGACAAAATAGCAGTCACCCAAGGAAGCAGCTTCTCCGTCACCTGCTCCATTCATTCGAGATATCCCGGAGGTTCCTTCTCTCTGACAGAGAAGAAAACCAACACCAGTAAAATATTGCCATCGTTTGGTCACACCATCTTCTACCTGGCATACTTTGAATTCTCTGACATTGATTCCAAAACCCAAGGGGAGTATAGCTGCACCTACAGCGTGAACATCTCCTCGAGGTTTTTCCATTCTGAAAGCTCCAAGACGCTCCAAGTGTCTGTGGCCGGTAAGATCCAAAGAACCCCACCAGAGTTTATTCATTTTATTATGGCTATTTTTCTGTGTCGCTAACGCCACTGCATGACCTTTTAACCCCTACAGCATCAGCATCCTCAGTCACAGGAGCGGTTGTGGGTTCACTAGTGGTGGTGGTGCTGGTCCTGGTTGTAGGTTACCTGGTCTGGAGAAAGAGGAGGTGGGGGGAAGGTAAGTGGCGGACATATGCACATTATTCAAATGATAAAATTACCCCGATGCCCCCTTTGTCTTACTGTCATAACATTTCTAAATTGTTTAAAGCTGAACGAGCAACATATTAATATAAACTTTGGAAAAAATAATAATGCGACAGTTGCATTTTCACTTCTCCCCAGCTTTGACCTTTTTTTTTTTTTTTTTGCATCTTTCTCCACATTGATTTAGGTTTATTGATAATGCATCAGTGTTGAGTTTACATGAAAAAATAAATGAAGACAGTGTGAAACCAACAGATAATTATCATCTAATTCTGCAGCTTCCATCAGCTGGAAGGAGTGTAGCATCTCTCGGCTGGTTGTTTTGGTTTTTTTACGACTAGCAGGTTTACTGCTGTTACGGCTTTGGTTCAGTGTTTTCGGCTGCTTTCCATCCAAAACGCTGTAGTAAAGCCACTTATCATGACCTGCCCATCACCAAACAGCTGGAATGGAATGGAATATGTCGTTGTGACATCACAGAAAAATACAGTTAATCCTGGTTTTAAAAACCTATGATGGTTTTTGATGGACCTAGTTGCTCTTGTGGATTGTTTTTTTTATTTTTGTTTGTACTTTTCAGGTACCCTGGTTCAGTTTAGTAGCAGATTTGGAGGAGCAATAAAGCAAGATTTTGAAGAGAGGAACAATGGAGTTTTTGATGGAAGGTACGTAAAAAAAACAACAACCCTGTTATTGACCAAGATTGTTATTTTTTTAGATCAAACCCCTTAAAAGACACCCTTATGATTGAGATTGTCCCCCTCCTTTTCCCCCTTAGGGACCGCAACACCCAAGTGAATGAACGCGCAGTAAGCAGCATCCCGGAAGACGCCAACGCTGATAAAACCGTTGAAACTGTGCCTGAAGACCTGGCTGGGAGAGTGTGTTACGAGCTCGAACCCCTCGTCCTCTCTTGAAAATGTGCGGAGGAAAAAATTATGTGATTTCCCGAAAATTGAAATTACATCACACCAGATAGTTGAAGGCTGGCTTTTATGACTCTCTCCCTCTGGTTGGAAGTTTTAAGTCTGTTGCACCTGCAGCCACACCCAACAGTGATGCCACAGGTGTTCCCTCCTACATCATGGCAGCAATGAGAGAAGTTAAAACTGCTGCATGTCTGCAACAAAAGAAAACAAAAAAACACGATTTCAGCTGGTGTTCAGTTGCCCTTTAAGGTACACCAAAGGGAACTGTTTTAATGGTGTTTTTACACAAATAATTTAGAAATTTACTCTTTGCATATCCTCAAATAGATGCTGTGTTATTTGCTTGAAAAGAATTGAAAATGTGATTTTAAATAGCATACAAGTTTCCATTCATTTTCATACTTCCTTGTTGTGATTTTTATTTTTCTGCGAGATTCTGCCAATCACAATCCACTGACCCGAAGGAAGATAATGCTTACATTGTCCTTGATTTGCATGACAATTTGCTGTTGGTGTTATGTGATCTGATCAATAAATGTGTATTTCATACAACACGTGCACCGTTTCATTAGACAGAATGTTTGATGGGTAAAAATGTTCACACCATCATATAGCTATTCATTCTGAATTTGTTTAAATCTTCTAAATAATCATTTTAAACTTTAATCTGCACAATAATGAAAACCAGCCATCATAAATTGTTCGCAAATGTCTCTTTTAAACGGAAAAACCAAAGTATAAAGTGGCTGGAAATCCTAAAAGTTGCATACAAGTACAAGTAAATATGCACAATACTTGAGTAAATGTACATAGTTCACCACTGGTGGAACTGTGTGTGTGTGTGTGTGTGTGTGTGTGTGTGTGTGTGTGTGTGTGCTTGCACAATCAACACCAGCAGGCCATACAACTGGAATGGCAGTAACACAAGTGGGTGTGTCCTGCCGTGTCCAAACCTGCTCACCTTGTCTGCTGTTTCATCAAACCAGCTCCACATACCTGTATAGTAGAACGCCCTCTCTCCCTCTGCATTTCACTCAGTTTGACTCTTGTTTAAAGTTTCATAGTTAAAATAGCTGCTATGCCGATCAAAGTGTTTTATTCCAGCGTGACCGCTTCCCGAGAGGTAAAGTATGCAGTCTCACTTTCTTTTTTTTAACTTGTACTTTACAGTACTTCATTGACTATTTAGTGTTTGTCGACAAACTGCTTGTTGTGGACGGCAGAGACCATTTTTATGCAAATTATAACTTGACTTCAAAGGGCTACACATGATTTTTAATATTCTTGCAAATATTTCTGATGAAATGCTGTCCTTTCCAGATCAGGACCAACCAGCAAAAAATCGAAAATGTCCTGAGCAGCAGGAAAATCGACTACGAAATTGTCGACATTTGTCAGGATCCCAAAGTAAAGGAGTTGATGAGGGAGTTGGCAGGGGATCCGGGAGCGCTGCCCCCTCAAATATGCAATGGGAACGTCTACTGCGGGGTAAGTCTCACACAATAACCTGCACCTAATAATAAGTCGTACTGACAATAACACTTGCTCAAAAGTAATATAATTAAGTGCGAATCATTTACACACTTCCTGCATTTGGAAAGAGGGAGAAAAAAGATTGCTTGTGCAGGGCGTAGACACAGCAATTAAATAAATATTAACACCAACCACTGGTTTGCACACACACACACACACACACACACACACACACACATGCTATCAACACACAGGTATGTTGGAAAACAAAGATCACTCCCCCAACACACACACTCCAGGTTGCTCCCGGAGGGTTTGGAGTCATCATTTCATCATTTCATCATTCAGATTTTGTTGTTATTGCTTATAGGAGTGCACCTTTGATCCTTCCAAAATGATTTGTTTTTTTAAAAATAAATCTGTATGACAACTGCTTTTCACCCTCACCCCCAAATCTATAACCTCTGACATGTTTTCTTTCGTTTTTTCTTTCGTGCAGGACTACACAGCATTCGAAAATGCAATTGAGGAAGAAAATTTAGAGAAGTTTCTCAAACTCTAAAAGGAATGGAGACCAATGAGACAATAAACACAAAAATCACTATAGTAACGTTTCTGTTTCCCTTCATTGTATTGTGACAGAAGTCGTATTGATGCTCAAAGCTCAGGGAAATGCATTTGTCTGTGTGGTGGGTGCTTGCCTTCTTTTCAGGGTACGGCTTATGAGAATGTTTGGTGTTGCACATCTGAACAGTTTGAATGATTAAAATAAGAATGATTAAATCATTTAGGCTGTTGCACATGAGTTTTGTTGTGTCTTATTTTTTTTTGCAAAAGGCGAATACAAAGTTGTATATGTCTGTGGATTTTGTTACTGTAGCCTTTAATTTGGGTTTATAACACAATAATGTAAACACAATGGCAAAGAAACAATGAAGATTGGGCTTTTAAATCTGAAAGTGGCACCACAACTACAGTGTAACAGTCTAATCAAAGTTACCCCTACTGACTGCAAATAACCACAAAGTACTGGTGGACAGTGTGGACACTATTGAACGAAATAGTGTGAAATGACCTCGATAAACCAATTACCCTCGTGCTTAGAAGGGGGTTTTCACTATCACAGGGCGCCAGAATATTAAGAAAATACTAAATATAAATATTTTAAAAATTACACAATGGATAGACCCTGAATAAAGGATAAGCAGTAGACAATGGATGGATGGATGGACAATGGATAGACATTTGGTTTTAAATGTACATTGATTGATTTAAATAGTTACATGTATGTCTATTTAGAGTAGAGATTACAGCATTGTAAACTGCTTTATTCTCAAATATGTTTTAATTAAATAATATTTTTACGCTTTTGTAGTTATATTGAATACCTTTCATGTTTTTATTCATAATTATATCATAATCTTTTATATTTATTTGAAACTACAACAGGCACCACATTGGACGCCTGTACGGACACAGGATGGGTCCTGGCGGATTTATAGCAAATGTCGCATGTTTATGACGTCCTCTTTTACCGCTACCCAAGAGGAGGACAGGGTACGCTTCATGCACTACCGGCACAATCTAAAGGATTAATCAAACATCTTAATATATAAACTCCTAACAGCGAACTGTTTGCTTTGGATATTGACTCTTCTTTCATTTATGTTGTTTATTGCAGATCTTTAAGTCCACCATCCATCGATAATCAACAATGGCCGAGGAAGGGTGAGCATGACGCTATTATTTGTCGCTAACGTTAGCTCACAATTTTCTTACTAAGAAAAACGGTTATGACTTAATGGAAAATGGGGTGGTGGTTCTTTCATATAAACTTAGTCTGGTTACCCCAAAACGACTGTTGCTAATTAACGCTAGGTGTAATATGGCATTTTGCTATGCGCTAACTGGCTAGCTTGCATGCTAACGAGGTTTGGGGCCACTTCATAGCTTTCACAGCGATCAGGTGTAAAGCTGGTTGAAACGTGTAGCAAGGTCGGCTTAAATGTCCTTGCTCTGCCCTTATGATAAATAAAAAAACAAGTTTAATTTATATTTCGCTGCAGTAACGCTACTTTGTTATATAAATGTAGCTTACATTAAGCAGTAACGTGAACTTAAAAGACCCCTAGTTTAACCAACCCAAAGCACTGCAGTGTAATGGCATATTCATATTTTTATTAAATTGTAACACACATAAATGATCCCCATTAGATGTGGGAAATAGATCTTGTAATATGATTAGAAGCACTACAAGGTAATGTGTGTAATCTATCAGCATCCCTTTTATGGAGAGGGTCAGATTACAAGCTATCATCACCCAAACCGCCTGTTTACATGCAATTTCCTCTCTCGGTGAGCTTTCTGGTGCTTGAATGATGACTCTCTTTCTTTTGTCGGATACCCCTTCACTCTACAATGAGTGAGATCCCATCTCTGACATAGCTGGAAGCTCTCCTGGAACCCACCATTTTCACGTGCCCATGTTGGTAAATGTCATTTTAAATCTGTTTTTCTCCCTTGTCCGCCTGTGTGTGTCATAGCGTCGCCGCTGGAGGTGTGATGGATGTAAACACAGCTCTCCCTGAAGTGCTCAAGACAGCGCTTATCCACGATGGCCTTGCCCGTGGTATCCGTGAGGCTGCCAAGGCTCTGGACAAGTGCGTTTTTAATTTCATTACTTCCATCAATATGCACTTTTGGCTTCGGCAGGTGTAAACGCTGATGCTGTCTTGGCTCCCGCTAATGAACTCTTGTTTGGAAGTCTGCTGTTTTTACCTGATTGCTGTCTGAGATGTGCCATCACAACTTGAAATGGTTTACATGCCTTTTAATGCAAGTTTATTCCATGTTCTGCAGGCGTCAAGCCCATCTCTGCGCCCTTGCAGGCAACTGCGACGAGCCCACATACGTCAAGCTGGTGGAGGCCCTCTGTGCTGAGCATCAGATCAACCTGATAAAGGTAGCAAAACTGTTTCACACCCCTGGCCTTATTGTCACATTTGCATGTCAATAAATAAATTTAGAGTCCTTCAGCTATACAGGCATGTCCTCTTGTTTTGAGGTTTCTTGTGCACTGACAGTGGAGTTAAAGTTAGCATAATGTGTTGTGCTGATGAGGATTTTGTCTCCCTCTGCTGATTACTGAGAGGTGATTCAGCACTGTTATTCAATATCTGTCTGAGAATGCTGCTGTGGTTCCATCTTGCTGCCCAAGTATTGTTTAAAAATGGAGGACTTTTGGCCCTTCACTTCACTGCAGTTACCCTGTTGGGACACAAGTTAAGATACGGTTTAATTTATTTTCCAGGTTGACGACAACAAGAAGCTCGGCGAATGGGTCGGCCTGTGCAAGATCGACCGTGAGGGCAAACCCCGTAAGGTTGTGGGCTGCAGCTGTGTCGTGGTCAAGGTAAATCATGCTCTGTTGCAGGGCTTTTAAACTTCCTCCAGATCTGCCAGTCAAGTGCAGGTGCTCTGCTTCGTGCTTAGCAGCTGTTGTTGATGATAACGCTTGGCTAAATGAAGGCCAGGGTACGAGCCCCGTCATTTACCTGTGGTGACTGGGGTCCCTAAGAATGGCTACAAATATAAAGAATTGTCAATATGCTGCATGTTAGCCAGGTCACTGTAATTAATCTAAACTATGTGGTATATTCAAATCGACACACCTCCATTTTTAATTTATAGTTTCCAGAGAGATTAGGCTCTGAGTTTTGGAGAAATGTGTAAGATGATTCAAAATACGGGGTGCTTGGATGGCTCTCCGAGTAGTTGGCGCTCCATGTACAAAGACTTGAGTCCATACTGCAGCGGCTCTTCATGGTCTGTTTTCTGCTGAGGAAAAAATGAGCAACACACTAGGTCTCTAGATGAGTTGCTGTCGTAAGCTGAGCTTCTCTGCTCGTGGTCCTTGTCTTTTTGTACGGTACTGCTCCAACGGCAAATGCACTGTTTTTCAAGTAATTTGGGTTGAGCTGTAATACCACCTGTGCACTATGCATGTTTTGGTGGGTAACTTCAGACTCGGACTCCACAGGACCCTTTTTTTTTTTGTTTTTAAAATAGTTTCTAAATATCCCTCAAAGAAATCTGTGGCATGTTGTCGTTACTTTTGGTTTACACAGACGTGACGGCTTAATTGGCTAGTAATATTGCTGAGGCTGTAATTTAGAAGTTAGTTTACCTTCATCTCAAACTGTTTTTCTGTCTGCAGGACTATGGCAAGGAGTCCCAAGCCAAGGATGTGATTGAGGAATACTTCAAAAGCAAGAAATAAAGTGTCAACAATTTGATATTGAAGCAGTTGTCTGAAGTGATCTATTTATTTTTTTTCCTCCCCCTTTACGATTATATTTAACTGACCAAAAGCAAGTCTGCTGGGAACCAACTGGCAGTGAGTAAAGTTAGGGTCTGTTCAGATATGCATTTCAGTTTGGTAGCTAAACTTAGTCGAGCAGAGTCGGCATTTTAAGACTAGCTTCCGTACCGTGAATATATGATACTGCAGAATGAGACAGGCGGGTTCTTAACATTGGCAGGAATATGATTTGATCGTTCAACCATCTCGAGTTCTATGCACTGCTAAAGTTGCAGATTGATGGATGGGTCTGATTCTGATTTATTAAAATGTATACTTTAATATTAGGTGATGGGCAACTGACATTTTCAATTATATACAGAACTACGTTGATGTTTCCTTTTTAATCTGTAGTTTGATCACTTATTTCATAAGAAAAGGCAAGATGCAGGTGTCATTTGGATAATTCTCCTTTATATCTACATACATAGACATTTCTGAATAAAGAAAAGACATTCAAACACATTAAGGCACAACACATCATGACGCACATCCTGAATTTCCCCCCTTCCCGAACAATTACAAAAATCCAGAGGAAGAAAAAAAGACCCCAAAAATTGAATTTCCTTTCCATGACAAAAAAAAAAAAAAAACACCCACCACTGCCCCTTAAGTTTATGGTAAATAATTTACACAAGTTTCTGATGCAGACTGCGTTGTGTTGTGATTATGTCACCAGGAAGAAAACACTTTAAAAAAGAAAAAAAGCAGCTGTTATCCCCGCACACAATGCCTGTACAGAAAAGCCCTCATTGTTTGCAGATGGTTAATCCAAGGTGACCCACAGCAGGCCTGATGCTCGTTTGCGCGCCCCAGAACAAACCAAACGCCAAGGAGTCGCCCACGTATGATCCTCCCAGGCCCAGGGAAGTCTTTACAGGCTTTCAGTCTCCTACAGCTGCAAGGACAGTAGACGGGGAGTTTTCACAGCGGTCTGTCCCAGCATCAGGCTGAGCCGGATAGTTGGGTCATCTTTTAAACCCCAGTTCTTTTCCTTTTCCCACCTTTCACCTCTCCTTTTTTGCTTCTTAAGACCGTTCAGTTCGTAAATCCAGACGTTCAAAAAGACATGACAAAAAAATCACAAAAACAGTTGCAGTGTATTGTTTGTTCTTAAATAGTTATACAAAAGAAGGGGGCCTTGACCATGTCCGCGGTAACATTGCATGAGTCCATATTGCTATGATTGTTACAGGTACTCAAACTCCAGTGCTTGGTGTAGTGCCAGCAGGTCAGAGTGACTGGATATCCTCCAGAAAGGCATGTTGTGCTGAGGAGTGAAGCGACACGTCGTTAGAAACCGCAGTGCTGTTTTTTTCGTAGCTGCACACCGCCACCTTCAGTCATGCCAGCTACACTACAGTAGCTTGTAGCAGCTTGCTTTTGCAAAAGAAAAGCACTGCAAACCAAAAACCCATGCAGCCCTAAAAGGTTTAAAGGAAGGGTTCAGCATTTTGTGGGAAATGCACCTATCTGCTTTCACCCAGAGAGGATCGATATCACCGTTGAATAAGGCTGCAGCCAATAGTTGAGCTTAGCATAAAGACTAGAAATAGGGAAAAAAATTACATAAAAATACATCAAAAAACGCACCTTTAAAGCTCACATTTTACCTCTTAAATTAAGCTTCTCACCATGAGGTTGCCAGGCAACCAGAGTAAATCTAATGGCATGGAGCTCCCCGTAAAAAAATTGTCAATTGGTGAACTATAAAGACGCAGGCAAGCTGATTTTGTTGCCTTTTAATAGGCTTAATGCCTTCATGCTGCGCTAAGCTAACTGGCTGTAGCATTACGTTCAAGGAACACCCTCAATCTTCTCATCCAACCCTCGGCTAGGAAGCAAATATGCATGTTTCCCGTGATGTCAAACCATTCCTTAAACAATCCCAGCACCCAGCATTATGAATGAAACCCAAAGCTGGAGAACAGATGGGATTTATATTCACACTTAAAAGGTCAGTACATCAAAACTTTATTCACATCATAACTTTACTGTCACATAAGCTACAATATCGATATCCCTCCTCACACCAAAAAAAAAACAGCGTTAATTGAATGAGATTGCGCAAAAGCTTAATCACTGTGTACATTCTGAAAGACAATGTTTTTTTAGTTTCCAGATTTTAGCCGCAGGTGGCGCAAAAAAATTTGGTACTTTTGACTTTCAGGTGCAAAATGTACAACGTTAGCCGAGCTGCAATCTCAAGTTTTTCATCCCGACAGTTGCACTCAAAATCTCCCGTCACTCCATAACACAAAGTTGGGGGGAAGAAAAGCAACAGCAAGTAGAACGGGGGGAAAAAAAGTAAAACGACCAACACAAATCTATACAGCAAAGAAAGGCAGGCGTCGTCCAATCAGAGCTCACACTGTGTGGAGTAGGCGGAGGGAAGGGGGAGGGGTCGCGGTGAGGTTGAGGGGTCCATTACCTTTTTGGCCGCCTGCTCCTCTTCCACACCGTCCCCAATTACAACATACACTACTTTCCTGCCAAACCTTTGCATTATGCGCTCAAAGCAACTCTCTTTTCCTGCGAAAAAAAACAAATAAACAAAGGGGGGAGGAAGGAAGGGGGGGTCACAAGGTCAGAGGGGTCGAGGTTCAGAAGTTGTTTGTTTACCTGGCTGGCTGCATGCTCTTCGTCCTTCCCATCGCCAACCACAACATATGTAATGTTAGTGCCAAAGCGGGAGACTATACGCTCAAAACAGCTCTCTTTGCCTGGAGACAAACAAACGGCTTTCACAGGTTTTTCCTTTTGTTGTTTTCGAATGGAAATAAAACACATGAAGAGGCGGAGCTGAGTGAAGGAGGGGAGGCCCCACCCCCTTGGACATTCGTCACGGTTACCATATTGCTGCGTCCGATTCAATCAAACACTCACAAACACACACTCTGCTTCTAGGTTTGTTTCCTGGATGTTTTGGCTCTCTAAATCCCCCTAACCCAAGTTGTTTTTCCTTCCCTTTACTCAGAGTGATGCAGGGTTGACTACGATTTAGCGCTCAGGCTAACGGAGTCCAAACCGGCAGATCCGGATGAGTGTCAGAGTCGTTCAGAGCCAGACCGGGACCTCGTGTGAGGTGAGGATGCGTATGATGTCATTAAGGTCAGTGTGGACCGGAGAGTGAGCTCACATTCAAACATGGCACTGCTCGCCCACACAGGTGCTTTCAATTATTCTGGCTGATTGCACTTCCGCTCAGGTAGAAGCGGTGCAGAGAGCCGTGCCGGAAAAATATGAGGTCACCAAACTTCATGAACCAATTAGGATGTTGAATGTTTAGCTCCTCCCACCCTGACACCTGCAACGCGACCAATGGGACGGTTCGGAAGGAGATGTCGATCAAGTTGGATTAGGCTAAATATGTGAGAATTTAGGGAATGGTGGTGTGTGTTCTGTCTATGTTGTTGTACTCTCTCTTACACACACACACACACACACACGGGGTATAAAAATAAAACATACTGTAATAACTCAAACGTTCCCAAGCAGCTGTTCACTGAACTTGAGTCCAGCTAAAGCAATATGTTTAATATCATAACAAGAAACGGGATATCAGTCACACATGGAGCAGATGAAGAAACATCATAATAAATCATAAAAATCAGACAACCAACACAATACAGGTGACCTCTCCACTGTTACGAGTCAAATACAAGGTTAGTCACTGTTTAATCATGAAATGAGAGTTAATAGTAAGAGTTTATGGGTGCGTCTGTGCCTTACCTATTTTCGTCGCGCTGTAAATGTTCTCGATGGGGAAAACGGATCCCAGACTATATAAGAGAACTTTAGCCAGCGCTGGTATGAGCTGCGTTGTGGTCACCAGAACGTTTACACAGTTACTCCTGTGGGACACGAGACGGAGAGACCAAAGGATCACGGGTGTCCTTTGATGCATGAAAATATGGTTCCCACGCGTTGTCAAACGTATAACAGACCTGGAGCTGATGATGGACAGGGACTTGAGAGCGTGGGTGAGCCAGGAGTCGGTCAGAGCCTCCACCTCGGCTCTGAGCTGCAGCCAGGCGTCTCTTTTAGCCGGACCGAGCAGACCTGAAACACAGCAGGACTTCAGTAAACCCTCACAGCGTCAGACACACACATACACACACATACACACACATAGGGCTAAAAGGCAGGAAAGGTAAAGACACAATAAGCAGCGTCCTCTCGGGTTGGACCCATATGAAGTCGTCATTATGTGGACATTTATTGTTAAAATGCATATTGGCTTTATAAACAGTAATGAAGGTTTGGTTTATTTATATTTTTACAAATCTGCATTTTCAGGGGTCTTTATGTGCTATAATCTATAAATTGTTATTGAATAGTTTCCATCAATAAAGAGGAAGAGGGAACATATTTTTCCTTTTGACCTGAAAGTAGATTCAAACTAAGTATTTATTGAAATTATATATGGGAATTAGATCAAAATGACTGACCAACACTAGATGTATTAATGTTGCCAGATCTAATATACAGCTTTCATTCGAGTCACAACTTAAAACCGCTTGACAGCCCAAATCATAACCTTGCCAGGAATCCGTGTAAAACCGTAAAAACCATTACATTCGCGATAGAAAACATATCATAAGCAGACAAAGCTTCATATCTGTATTTTTTTTCAATGATTGCATTCAGAATATGGCTTCCAATTCCAGGTTTTATCTGTTTTTCCCCATCTTATAATAATATTTTCATTAATGCCCATAGAAACACTCTGTTTTCAGCCGTATTAAACACTCAACATTATCACCTTATTATTACTAGTGTACACTATAGCATCCGTCCAGAATTGAAGTAAAACGTCCTGAAACAAGCTCATTCTTTTGGTATGTGAATCTTTTCAGGCACAACTTTAATCTGCAGTCCTGGTAGACATCTTCCACGTTCAACTAATCCACGTTCTATCCCCCCCTGGTGTCCAGCAAGCTCCCGTCAGATTGGCTTACCCCCCACATTGTTTTTGTACGAGCTATACATCTCTTTGACTCGTCGGTAGCGGAAGGCCAGTTTCCTCATCCAGTCGACGCCGCCGCGGACACCCGTAGCCAGGCACAGGTTGGCGCTGGTTGCAGCTGCATGGAAGCCATCAGTTGCAAAACTGTAAGTACTGTCAATAATAATGATATGTTTTATTTGAAAAATCTGCTCTGGTAGAACGAAAAGATCAAATGGTTATTCAGTACTATAAACACGACTGCCGGTATATATTTGTAGGGATGCATTACTATCATTAAAATGCATTAATATATATATATATATATATATTTACATTTTAGTGTTACTTTTTGAAAAGGGTCAAACAGAAAATATTGTATTTTGTGAATTATTTAAAAAAAAAAAAAACATAATGGAATCACATCAACAGTATTTTAGATCGTAATATTATATTTTTTAAAAAGTTAATTGTTAAATCCTCACCTTAGGTCCTGGCCATTGTCATCCGATGACACATCATCAATATGTACCTGATCACACTCCTGCGCACACACACACACACACACACACACAAAACACACAGATTAATTATTAATTGATTCCACACACGGACATTTCAAACGTCGAGGTAGCAGAAGTACAAGAACGGAAGCATAAACGGGTCAATTCAAAATATAGTTAGCTATATACATTATGAGTATGTAATAAACAGAAACTGGGCATGAAAAATATATTAGACTTTGTATAGAAACATGTTTCGGACATATTTTATTAAGTATAATATGAATCCATATACCATGAACAATTATAACTAAAGAGCATGCACTACAATTAGAATAGAAACATGGTGCAGCTCTGACAGTCAGTGGTGTGTTACACCACTTTACACCACTAGAGGGTAGTACAGTCACAGTATTTAACTGAATGGCAGCCTCCAGATACTTTTAAGTGCTTAATGTTGTGCTTTGTGCAAAATGAAATATCATGCGAGGAAAGCCTTTTCATCTCGCCCTTGAAAATCTTCAAACGTGTGTTTGGTACGCGCCAGCGTGATGCTCGTCTCACCTCCAGGTCGTTAAAGAACAAGTGCGTGTCGGCCAAGTTGAAGATCATCTCTTCCATCCTCAGACCCAGCGTCACCGCCATCGGAGGGTCCTAACGGAAGAGAAAGGTGACATCATCATGACATCATCATTGTGACAAAATTACTTCCTCTTGCCCCCCCCCCCCCTCCCAACAAAAAAAGTTTTTCCACACCTTCCCAATTCACACCCCTTGCCCAACACCCCCCCTCCCCACACTTTTACAGTTGGTACGCTCCACTCATCATAGCAGATGCTGACAGACAGGTTGCACTTGTTCTGTCCCATCAACATTCCTCATGCTTGGTGGTGGTGAGGGGTGGGGGGGGGTGTCTTCATGTGTGCACTGCAGAGAGTAGGCACCCTCAAAGGGAGACGCTTGGACTGTACATGGTATGTGAATGGTGTGTGTGTGTGTGTGTGTGTGTGTTGTGCGTGCGCGCGTCTGTGTATGTGTGTGTGTGTGTGTGAGCCCGGGGCTCAGCTGCAAAAACCATCATCTGTGATAGGTCAGCAAGGGACGACAGCTTGACGCGCGATTCGCTGACGCTGTCAGACGACCAGAATAGAAAGAAACTAACAGGAAGGAGAGTGAAAGTGTGTGAGTGAGGCACACAGTGTGTGTGTGTGTGTGTGTGTGTGTGTGTGTGTGTGTGTGTGTGTGGGGCGCCCTCCAAAACGTTTGAGGGCTGCTAATAGTGATGGCCCGCAATTTTGACTGTATTTCTTTCCCGTCAATCGCGGGGAGACAAGAGGCACTTATGTCTCTCAGGTAATGATGACGTTGGCCGCCAGCCAACGGAGAGCCACTGACATCAGCGTGTGTCGAAACACTCGCAGCTGAAATGTGTTTATTCCCTCTGAGCCGTTTGAATTTGGCCGTTGGCTCCGCGGCTCCAGAAAGGCGGAGGCGGCTTATATTTTGCCAGACAAGACAGAGAATTTGCAAATAGACGCTTTGGCCCGGCGAAGGTAGCCTGTGGAAGAATCCCCACCTCCGCTCATCATCATCACGCATCATTTGAGGTTGAATTAACACCATATGGCGGCGTGAACATTATCGCCGGGTATAATAACTGTGTAGATTCCTTAAAAGAAAAAGTGAAACATCATTCAGAGCACATGTATACCCTCAGAGCCCCTTATGAGAAGGCTACTTAGGCCTTGTGGTTGCTATGTCAACAGTGTAAACACTATTTTGGGCGAGGTGTGAACAGACACAGCTGCCACTACATTTCTTGAGGGCAGCAGCGGCAGCAAATGAGGTGAACAAATGCTCCAACAATTATTTTCAATACAAAACGTTATCAGAGGCACGACGTTGTCATTCAGTGTTTTTTTTTTCTTCGGGAGAAAATATTAAAACGCATACATTCCCTAACCCCAGATCTAACCTAAATTCGGAACCTTAAATCCAAGTCTGAATCCTCAAAGGGGAAGATTGGCCAAAATGTCTCCGGATTGTAAAAATGGCCCCATTCTGAAGGTCTAAAACTCACACACACACACACACACACACACATAGAGAAATTTACAACCCGCCAAGGCCTTCCTTATACCCATTAAAATCCAAGTTGTCAAACATAAAATTCCACGACTGAAGAGCAACTAGGAAGTAAACCGGTGCCCACAATCCCTATCTGTAAAATGCCTGGGTTCCTATGGTTCTATGGGAGTCTGGCTCCAAACCGTGTGTGTGTGTGTGTGTGTGTGCTGTGCCAGCTTTTGTTCGGCTGCCAAACGAGAATATCAGAATGGACTCGGCACGCTGCAGAGCGGGACTCAGAGCCCATACGGGGCAGGCCGGTGGCTACGCCGGTGCCCACAGGAAACGACATCACCCAATAAAACCTCTGTAGCCATGGCCACATAGGATGATCCCAGATCAGGGCCAAGAGCTATTAAAATAAAGGGAACTATAAACAGCGAGACCACCGAATGAGTTCAATATGAACATCATTTAGAGCTCAGCAAACTCAATTAAGAGCTAAAGCAATGCATTACTTTTAATGTATCCTTAATATATAGCGCATTTAAAGATATTTTTATGCTTTTGGTCGTAATCCCTAAATTGACCATAACATTCCCGATGTTGCTGATGTAATATTAATAAAACTGGAGGAAATGAAGCTGAGTGCTCATTGTGAGTTGCATAATAAAAGACTGCATTAAAGCCAAATTTAGAGGTAAAACAAGTCCACAAGTCCTCTGAAAAAAAGGGTGCAGCTTTAGTTTTCAAGATATATGCATTCGTTCTGAGAACAGAATAATACTTGAATCAATATAGACTGATTTTTTCAGTCCTTCCTGGGAACCTCCACCACACAGAGAACATGGTATAGCCTGTAGGAGCCTGCGTTTTATTGCTGTGAGCTCATGGTAATAACTGAAGGTGAGGCAGATGAGGGCAATATTATCAACTCCAACCTCATCTCCGTTTTGGGAGTCCTCTCTTTAAAGGGCCAGTTTAACTGAAACTGTACTAAGGAGACACGTTCCCCCTTATTACCAGGGAGAATTATGCCCTTGTCTTTTCAGTGCTTTGCTTGGGTCAGTCCTTAACAGTTTTCTGGCCTTTTCTTCAAGCTTTTGAGTTATAAATCCACCATTTGGCCAATTGTGGTATTTAAAAAAAAAAAAAAAGCTGGAGCAACGTGTGAAGATTCATCAGCCGTCATTTTTAATCAAAACCAGACCAGTATTGTCCCGGCTGGTTTCCCCGGGGAAAGAATGGGGAATGGATGGAGTGACGTAGTGCAGGACGGCTATAGAAATGTAAACACAATAATAACTGACTCTGGATCTTACCTTGCCATATTTCTGCGCGTAGGAGCCCGTGAGCAGGGAGTGGAAGACGATGATGGTCTCGTCCAGATCCCACACAAACACCCTCTGGGGACCAAGACAATGACACAGGGAGAGATGGTTACATCCATCCTGTTATATATGCATTCATGCTCTATCAGCCTCTCCTCTGTTGTCCTGAGAAGACGATTTCCAATAGAATATTCAGTCAGTACTCTGAGTTTTTCTCAGCCCCCTTACCTCCAGGTCGCTATCAGGGGGAGGGGAGGGGTTGCTCTTGCGGCCCCTGCCCCGCGACTTGGACCCCCCACTCCGGCAGGCTCGGTCGTCCAGCTCTTTGATGGGCGTGGAGGGGCTCTGCACCGTATCAAAGTCCCCTGAGAGCGTATGCAAACACAGGGCTAAGCAGTCGAAAAACATTTTCAAATTCACAGAAACGATCGAATGTCCGAGCCTCAAACTTTGCGCGAGCAAAATGGCAAACTTTATTGGCCGCATTAGAGCGACGGTTAATGATGCGGTTTGATCCCACAGGTGCTTCGGAGTATCCACTTCAGGGGGGAAGCGATAACTCAAGACTTTGTACAGTAATAAGCCATCTTGTCAGGTTTAATAATTCAAGGTAATTGGCACAACAGATCAACTTAAAGACTAGCAACAAAAGCACCGTGGCGCTCCGGCTGATTCACGGTATATATGTAAGGAGAGGCCGTGCAATAAATTAGAAAAGTGAGGTAATCTGATGCTTCTCGCAAAGATACAAAATTCTGCGGGAGCATACATGAGTGCACACACATTCTTATGCCCCCCCCCCCTCCTTAATGCCATATGCTCCCACTGCTGTGTGGTAACTAGAACCAGACTCTGAGCTTCGGCTCACATATTGTTATGTCTCAATCAGGGGGAGAAGGAGGGAGGGAGGGAGAGAGAGAAGGAGATGGGGTTGATATAGACACAAAAAGACACAAAGAGCATGTGAGCGACAAAAAAAAACAATACAAAGGCGGATACCAACTGTAACTCCCAGATGAGAGAGAGAGAATAAGAGAAATAGTGAGAAAAGCAGCGAGAGGGAAAGTGCCAGTGACAGGAAGAATGATAAGCTCCTTTAATCAGGCTTCCTGAATTACAGCCAAGATAAACCAAAGGAAAAATGTGCAAAAAAAAGAGAGAGAAAGCAACAAAAATAGAATATCGAGCCATATTTCTGTACATATGGGTTTACTTGGGCTCTTTCTTATTTCGCCTTCCCTCCTCTCTCCGACTCGTCGACAAAAGCGTAATATTTAACATAACCTCCCCTCTGATCAAAAGTCTCTAATGTAAACATGCGCCGATCCTCCAATTAGTGAGCCCGATGCCAGGTAACCATGGCTACAGTCTGAAGTTACTTCCTGTGCTTCATCATGGGTGAAAGAGAGTTTTGAACTCAGTTACCCAAACTGTGGTATTTGTTATTTTTTTTTAAACTGGAAACTAGATTATGGAGCCAGTATGAAGGAACGGTGAGAAAGCTGACATTTGTTTGCATATTTATGAAGTGAGAACTGTGGTGGAGTGTTGATGTGCTCTTTTTTTTTTTTTTGAAATACAGACCTGGGTGAAGTTCAGCAGCCTGTCCAGTCATGGCAGGGGCAGGATCCTGCAGCTGGTAGGCTGCCGTGGAGCCGGTGCCGTCCACGCTGTTGGAGGTCATGTAAGTCCCGTAAGTGGAGGCGGAATAATACTGGGCATACTGGTTTTGGCCAAACGTTGTATATGACGGATAATCCTGCAGAGGATGACATGAGTTATGAGCGCACGAGAGTGCAAAGACAAAGAGGAAATTGAAAATTGAGACTTGTCTGGAGAGGTTCAAACTGACTTTTGAAGAGAGATTTTTTTTTTTTTATTATATTTTTTTACAAGTGTTCCTTCTCATTTCTCTAATCTTTTATTCCCCTCGATTCTGTAGTTTATACCCCCGAAAGAATTCAAGCCTTGTGTTGCTGCTTTTTTATTGACCCAGTGGAGATGGGTGCTTTTATGAGTCGGCTCTCTAAACCTGTCACTACGTCCATCTCTAGGAGTCCTTTATAAAGTGGAGAGCACCACATGAATGCACACACACACACACGCACACACACACACACCCACACACACAGCTGGCGCGTTGTCTACAAAGTGTCAGCAAGGACACACTGTCTATCAGTCCCTCTCTTGCTTGCTTTCTCTTTTTCTGGTTCCCTCTCTCACTCACTCACTCACTCACTCACTCACTCACACACACACACACACACACACACACACACACACACACACACACACCCACACACACAGCTGGCGCGTTGTCTACAAAGTGTCAGCAAGGACACACTGTCTATCAGTCCCTCTCTTGCTTGCTTTCTCTTTTTCTGTTTCCCTCTCTCACTCACTCACTCACTCACTCACACACACACACACACACACACACACACACACACACACACACACACACACAGATGCAGTATATTTCCCCTAAGCCGCCCACACAGGCCAAACCTTGACTTTTCTCCCCCTAAACAGCCACATATATCATAGTGGAACATTAAAATCCCCCTTTAAGCATTTTTCTACCACAATGCAATTCATCACATGGACACAGAGAAATATTCAGAACAAAACACTTCTTTCACAAAAGCCTAATTTTTTTTTCTGTTTCTCCTATAAGTTCGCCTCCATCGCAAGGGTCGCACTGTAATTAGATTTCGCGTCTCGGAATGGGGGGAAAGTTGTGCGGGAGCGTGACTGCGAAACCACTTCTGGTCTCAAATACTATCGCAACCGCGCCATGCGAAATCCTCCCCGCCTTTAGCTCGCCAGCGCAACGAGGAAAATTCACTCAGAGCAAACATGTCGCACGGTCGATCGGCTCTGGAAAGGAGCTCCGTTGGAAAATGGGCTTTCTTATTTGGTGCCTGGGAAAATGTATGTTGCTTAAGCTAACTTTCAGCTGGCCTGCAGGTTTAAACTAAAGGGCAAAGCCTACACACACACACACACACACACACACACACAGGATATGGACTCTACCTGCTGTGTGGCAGTGTAGTTGGCGGGGTTGGACACTGAGTTGTTGGTGGCGTAGAGGCCTGAGGAAGGAGTGAAACTGGAACCTTGGGACAAAAAGACGGAGAGAACGCTGAGAAAAAAAAAACGGAGACGGAGGAAACTGTGCAAAAAATCATAGCCTTGAAAGGTAAGATCACTTTCAGCAATAAAATCAAATACTGTGGATATTTCCTTCATTCTGCAACAGGAAAGAAATGCACAATTGCGTTTATTAAATTGAGGTGGGAGTGACAAGTTGAGCATTTAATGCTCAAGTGATTGATAGTAGACTTTTCCAGCTGACCTGGCATCTGATAGGGTGAGTATGCGGTCTGTCCGGGCTGAGGCGTGGTGAAGCCGGGGCTGTAGCTGAGGCCCGTCTGCAGAGGAGACTGACTCTGGGCCAGGCCGCTTTCTGTCTTGATGCCCGGCAGCATCACCCCGAGGTCTGTGACAAGAAATAGAAAATTATACGTAAGTTTTACGTAGGTGACGGGTTTTTCTTGGCGATGTTTAAATAGTGTTGTCATTCAGGTCCATTTATGCCACAGTTTGCTTTGATTTGAAAGATCTCAGTATGTTCTGCTTATGAGGGCAGAAACATTGAATTTCTTCCTGAGTATAATAGAGGTATTAATATATATATATTTAGGGTTGCCCATGAAGTTGGAATAATTTGCAAATGTCTGTTTTTCAAAAGAAAAGTAATCTAATTTGAATTTGTGTACTTCAGTTGGACATTTTTTTTTCAACAGTGTATTCCAAGATAAATGTGCAATCACTGTACGTCGCTAACTGTCGTCGTAAAGCGTGTGTTATACCATAGGAGGACAGTCCGTACGCCTGTCCTGTCTGGGAGTACGCGGTGTAGACGGTCGACTGCTGCATGCTGCTGAACTGGGGCTGACCGGCGTACGTCGGCATGGGAGGGGCTGCCGGTGTGGAGAGAATGTGCGGGTAGGGCCTGGGAAGAGGAGAGCAACGGCAGGTGATGTAGATGCCAGACGGTATGCTGATAGGGGTTCTTAGAAAGCAAGTAATAAAAAAAAAAAGTCCCACTTACTTTGACGGGTAGAGCGGAGGGGAGTACTGGTGGGCTGAACGTGGGCTGTATCCGCTGCTGGTGATTACTAAAAACAGCACGGTAATCAGAAACAACGAGGCAAACACAAGGCTACGCATGGTGTCAACTCAAATCTTCTGTTTCTTTTCACATGTGAACAAAACCACTCCCGAACAGCACAAGTCAAGGCCTCGGGGCTCGTTTGAGTCGGAAACGCTGTTCCAGTAAACATAATTTGAAGTGCAGAGGAGCCCCTCCCCCTTTTTAGAGAGCACCGTAGTCCACCAAACCCTTACAGCGGGCCTCATAGTACAACACAATGTCTGTTTGTGGTCATTGAGATGTCAGAGCTCCACACTGACAAACACCCTGCTGCTTGTAATCCCTCACTGTGCTTTGCTTAATGGTTTTGTGTCTCAGTGTGTGTGTGTGTGTGTGTTGTTGTTGTGATGGAGCATGTGTGTCAAGTCAAAAAAAAAAGAAAAGGAAAAGACAGTGTAAAAAAAAAAGTCTCTCTCTCATCCCTCTGCCAGTTTTTGATGACGCAATCCAAGGACAGGCAATGCTTCATGGAGCTTTCAGCAGGCCTACCGCTGAGCTGCTGGTGTGTGTGTGTGTGTGTCTGAGAAAACACATTATTTATATGATGCAGAGCTGACTACAACAGAGACATGTGTATTAGTTTTTTTCCCCTCTCTTGATGAGGAAACAGTACCGTGAGTGGGCGTATGTGTGTTACCTGAGCCTGCGTATGTGTCCAGTGCTGTGTCGCCTGTCGTAGTGACTGTATCGCTGTTGTTCATAGGCTCTGTTTTCACTTAAGGAAGACGGAAAAGATCGACGTTAGGAGGGGGACAGAAATCAAGTGCCAACACGACGACACACACACACACACACACACACACACACACACACACACAGAAAACTACCATGCAGTTTCAGTATGGGAGCAAATGCTGTGTGCAGGGTTCCCATTATGATTGATATGGAATTACACAGAGCACAAAGTCACCACTGTGACCTAAATTCCTATTTTATTTTTACGTAATGGTATATATATACACAGTATATACATACATATATATACATACATATGCAAGGTGATCCTTTAGCAAACCCCCTGATATTAATTAACTTCCCCAACAAAATCATCAAATTCCCGGCTGCCTGGTTGGAACCCTGCAACTATATAAAAACTCCACACACACACACACACACACACACACATAAATCCAATGGGATCCAAAGAGCAGGAAACACTGCACAGTTAAAGAAAAATCACTGCAATTCTGGCACGCACACACACAAAGAAAACATCAGATCTAGGACCAGCCTAAACTATAGAAAACCCATTCCTTTTGCATTTCAAGTAACACTTTATGACCTTTGGCCTTGGATTCACACACATGCACCTCTGTACCATAGTCCTTGGAGCCCGGGCCGGGGGGCGGGCTGCTGCAGCCCAACAGCCAATCAGCCGTGTTTAGAACTGTCATGTTTTCACCTAAAGGGGTGCAAGGTGGGAACGTGGTGAGAATACGATGCACTGAGAACCGGATTTCTCAGCTACTGCATATGGGACATTGGTGTTGATTACCGTAAAATAAGACATTTGTAAATCGTATTGAAACGGTTCGACAATTTGGGAAACATGCTTTCTTGCGTTAATATGAGAATGCCAATAGCACTCTCATGTCTGTACGCTTAATACGATGCTAGAGCCAGGAAATTGCTAGCTTCACTTCACATAAAAATGAAGGCGTCGGGAAACAGTCTGGCTCTACCCAAATGTAAAATATCTGCCTACTAGCACCTCATCACCGTGAGGTTTACAGGCAACCAGCAGAGACTACAAGAAGTCATTATGTCTGCGCCATAAAAAAAACGTTTTTACAATTTGTTAATATTTACATTAAACAAACAAGATATGAGCATGTCGGTCAGTGAGCTTTGAGATCTCGTCGTCTTCAGACGGAGCCATGCTAGCTGTTTCTAATCGTTATGCTAAGCTAAGCTAACCATCGCTTGCAATAACTGTTGATTTGAACACTTGGGGGCAGCATAAACAAGCTGAACATTGACAACTTATAGAGTTAAAATTCCTGAAGGTAAGCAACATTAGCATTTGTTCAGAGTTGTGTTTCTGGCCACCTGACAAAAACCAAACTCCCATCTCTCTCTTTAATTGTTCAGCTCTGTTCCCCGTCACCTCTGAACGACATATTTGGCCCGTGAGATGTTAAATTCTCCGCTGTGTTCCCCAACTAGTCACTTAAGTTTGCCTGCCTGCCGTCCGATGCTGCGCTGGTCGCGTCCGCTGGGTTTTTAGAGCTATTACGCTGAAAACAGCTGCCTGCTGTGGTCGGAAACAAAGCCGATGAGAGCAAAAGAGTCGTGGGCCGTAAAACCGACAAAAAGGTGGGGAAATGCATCGGATGATAATTATTTGTGGGTTAGTCACTACAAGCGACACTCTCAGCAGTAAAGCATATTTCCCCGAATGATTCTTAAAAAAGAAGCACACCTGTTAACCACCTCAACATCCTCCATGCTGTTTTATGAAGTTACTTTTCCCTTTTTCTCCCCGAACATGATTTAAAATCATCACCAGTGGCCATCTGAGAACTCCATCTAATTCAACTTCATTAATCCCCTCGGGGGAACAATACAAGCCATCGGACAAGCCCTAATGAAGACAAACGAGTTGCTATGGAAATGGCCCGCAAGGCCCGAGCTCTGGCTGATGTCAGGTGAGGGGAATGTTGGGTATGTAGTTTGTTTTGGCTGCGAGCTTGTAGTCCCCGGCTCTGTCTGCTTAAACCATTAACTGTGAGCTCATCAAAAATGATTTAACCTGCTCTAATATGGTCTGAATGCACTGTTAGGCTCACTCTGGGCTATTTCTGTGGCTCTCTGTGTGTGTTGACACATCAAGTTGACTAAAATGAAGTATCTCACTTTTTCCATTGCATTCGTTTCCATTGCCTGTTGAATCAGCGACAGATCAAAGCACCCCCCCTCCCCAACAAAAGCACTACATCCAATGCATAAACGTCAAACTGCCTTGTCTAAAAAGGACACTGACAGAGGGGGAGATCCGACGGTGACAGCAGACAACGATGAGACGAGAGAAACACGGACGAACAGAGGAAAAGAAAGGGAAGCGAGAAAAAAAAGAAAGAGGGAATACGGAGAGCGTTCAGTGGTGTTGACATGTAAGAGAGCTGTGATGCTTTAATGCTCTTGTAGAGTGAATAGTTTCCAAGGGGGGAGTTTGGGCTTGAACACACACACACACTCACACACTTTGCACGGGCTACACACACTTTGCTAAGCGGTTAGCGGAGGAAGGCAGAAGTGCTTCACCGTGTTTACACACATTCTCCAGTGGTTTACTCAAGCCTTCGTGCCAGCGCACGCCACACGTGTGTGCGTACGTTTGCTTCCGTCTCCGTTTATTCCCTTCAAAAAAAAGTCTCTGCATGTTGAAAATCTTTCTGATTTCATGATGATTTTTTTTTTGCAATGTATTGAATTGAAGTGAATTTGATTTATGGTGCTGCTGGAGCTAGATCTAATTTAAAAAAACAGACTCTACTGTACAGTAGAGGTGCTTAGACTTATATACAGTATATTATTGCCAGCACGACATATGGAGGTGTATGAAACAGACACGTCACTCTTTTACTGGTCTTCATTTAAAACATAGATTGACGTATCGTTGAAGGAATCGTAAAATTAGCTTATTTGCTCTCTTGTCCAGAGTCAGATAAGAAGATCGCTACCACTCTCAGGTCTGTGGGGTGAATATGAAGCTAGCAGCTAGCAGCTGGTTCACTTGGTTGGAAACCTAGACTTTATAAAGTACTCATAGTACTTGACACGTTATCTGTAGAAAAGAGTAAACACTGTTTGTATGACCTTCAGACGGACCTCAGCTGGCTGTTTCCCCACTATTTCCAGTCTTCGTGCTAAGCTAACGCTAAACGGCTACTCGGTGAAGCGTCGTATTTATTATACGGACATAAAAGTGGATTCAATCTCCTCATCTAACTCTTGGCAATACGTGTCTTTCAATATCAAGTGATATTAAGTATGTGAACAGCGAAGAGTGTCTTTCTAATGTTTAGGAATCCCATTAATGACAAATTAAAAATAGGAGAGTGGTGCGGGGATGACGTGTTTTTGTTGGACCATGGCGTCGCACTGGTTCCCTTGATAAAAAGCCAACGGGATTCTTCCAAAGGATTTTGGATTATAAGCTCCGGGGCAAACGCTCCGTCGTCTCTTTCTTTTAAAGAATAAAAAGCTTTAAAATTAACGAGAGGGGGAATCTACTGTATTTCATATTGTAGAACAAAACATTAAAGTATCTTAAGCTTGTAATGTCACATTACATTTAAAAATCAAGCTGTGAGCTAACACATTTCTGTGTTTTAGGGCTCATCCTGCATCTAATGGCTTGAAAAAGAAAGAAAAAAACACCATGATATATTATATATTTAAATACCACCCTTACTTCCACAGACACAACCGCCCATCCATTACCAAACATATTCTGCCTGCTCACCTCCTGTTCCATTGGTGGTGATGGAGGGGCTGCCAAGGTTGTTCTTATCCAGCTTGGAGCCCGTCGAATCTCCACCTCCCACACGGTTATGAGGACTGGCTAGGTCCTGCATTTCCATAGACCTAAAGGGGAAGAGAGGGAGGAGGGGGAGGAGGAGGAGGAGGAGGGGAAGGGGGGAGGAAGAGGAGGAGGAGGTGCGGTGGAATAAAGATGAACTGCGATTTTTGAATGAATAACAGATCAACAGCAATACGCTCTCACAGCTGGGAATCTCCCACCTCTATATATTACGTTGAGATCTCACTGAACACATTCAATGACATACTGCATATCCACACACACACACACAGTCATAAACTCTATGCGTCTCCGTACCAGTTAGCTTACATGAGCATGTGTTCGGAGGCGCTAGACATTGTCTGCGGGCCTGCTGGCTCTTTTATGGAGTGTGTATGTGTGTGTGTGTGTGTGCACTTCTGGGCTCCAATACAAACCCACAGCCTGCCAGCATGCTTCAGTTTTACAATGTGTTCCACATGCATGACTGGAACCAGCACACAAGGTGGTAATGGTAAAGTGAGAGAGTGTGTGTGGAGTCAGTGGAAGTAAACAGTGACATGAAGATGCACATTTAACGGTCGAGGAGAAGTCCCGATCCTTTCATATATCAGTTTTTACAGTTTATTTGGATCCCGATTAGCTGTTACCACGGCAATAACCACTCACCGCGGGGTTCATAACCTCCAGTGAGAGGTGTAAGTGATTTTTAATAAACTTTCATGCATGGACACAGTAAAAAAAAAAAACACAAAAAAAAAAGCAACATTAAACACTCGCTCATGACTCTTCATCACTGTTGCCGCAAACCCACATTCTGACATGTCCTCTGGTGGCGGACATAGTTTGGTGTTGACTCAGTGTGTGTGTGTGTGTGTGTGTGGACAGGACCTCGTATGAACGTGCGTGAGCCCTGACTCACGCCGCCCGCAGGTCGGTCACACTAGTGCTCTTGTGTGAAACATCAAAGCGGGAAATGACAGAGATGGAGGGAGAATGAAAAGAAATGCGGGCTGCCGTTCCACCACTCTGTGTACGTTAGTGTGTGTGTGTGTGTGTGTGTTAAATGCATCTATGTCGTGGTTCTGGATGCTGGCCATTGCAATGCTATGGAGAGATAACATCGCCACGCATGACTGCAACCCACAGTCAGACTGACAGGTATAAACATCGAACTTTCAGCGGACGAGGAAGACGCAGCGAAAGGGCAAAAAGAGAAACCGAACGAAAGATAAACACTCTAAATCAACTTTCTGTCAACTCTTTATTTTTTTTAATTATTTTCCGCTCCCCTATTTATGGTTAAACATTCACTTTTTTTTTGCTCCCTGCACATTTTGAACTGAAAACACTGATGACTGTTTTAATATAAACAAGTCTTTATTGTGGATGAGATATCGAGCCAAGCCCCGATTTCAAACAAAAAGGCCGAAACCTCTGCTGTACGAGCACCGCAACGCTTAAGAACTTTCACAGATTATGGTGCTTTTTTCACTCTTCTCTCTCTCGTGTGCTTCGACACTCTTCATCCATCCTTTTTTCTTTTGTCTCTCAACAGCAGGAAATGATTCTCTCTCCCCTCCTTGTCCTTTTTTTCCCCCCTTCCCTCTCTGTTTCGCTCCTCTCGGGAGGCGATGGCAGGAGTTGGTGTTTCATAAACTCTTTTCTGGTTTTCGCATTATGTCTGGTCATTGAAAAAATATGCTGCGTCTTAGTGCAACGTGCAGTGTACGGTGTTTTGTGTGAAATACATTTGCTTTTGGGCCAACTATTATTGATTTATCTGCTATTATTCTTTGCACACATTTACTCCATGAAATGTAATTGAAAAGCGCACATGGTGACAACTTTAAATATCTTGTCTTCTCTGACCAAAAGCCCCAAAACCCAAAGATATTCAAGGATATATGACAAAGAAAAGGAGCAATTCTTCTTATTTGAGAAGCTGGAGCCAGAGAATAATCTTTTCTTTTTTTCTTTTTCTTGAAAAATTACTGAAAGGATGAATGGATTATCAAAGTAGCTGCTGATTGGATCAGTACATATTTCCCTGTGTGTGTGTGTGTGTGTGTGTGTGTGTGTGTGTGTGTGTGTGTGTGTGTGTGTGGCAGACATTGAGGGTTTGGCAAAGTGTTGATGACCTCATCAGAACTTGCAACTGCAGTGAAATCTCACCTTTCTGCACCATGACCAAAGGACTAGCACACACACAGACACACACACACACACACACACACACACATACACACACACACACACACACACACGCACGCCTACACATAAAACCATAAATGTTGTTTTATGAAAACAGACACACATGAGCGTACCTGGTGTCCGAAGGGTCTGGAACATGAGATTCACTGTGTGATTTCTTAACCTGCAGAGAAACCAGAGCAGAGGACACACACACACACACACACACACACACACACACACACACACACATTACATTAGTGTTTAGTGTGTCATAAAGAGCCTCATAAACCAGTGTTTATGAATCAAACTAATTATATTAGTATCACAAACTGTTGTGAATGACAACAAAATGCATCAGCGCTTCTAACAAACGGATTCATTCATATCAAAAGTAATAAAAAAGGATTGCAACAAAATGAAATTGGCTTAAAAACTCAAATAAACAATGTTATTGAAATGCTGAATTCACAATAAATGGAAACCCGGCGTCTGCAATCGTAGCCACCGCCGTGACAGAAGTGCTTACTGACGTCTAAGTGACGGATATTAACTTTCCCTTGTTCACCCGTGACCCCGCTCCATCCGGAGCTCAAGCCCCTTCCTCAACCCTCAAACAGTTGAAAGGTCACGCCGGGGTCATGTTAGGTCACTGGGCTCACTCTTCGCCCTTAAACGTGTCACCGCAGACACTAAATCGAGCCTGGGCTTTTTGGGGGGTAACGAAGACATTTGTTCGCGTCAATCACTGCGCTGGGACTTTTTTTCTTCATCATTGAAGAAGAAGGAGAAGAAAAAAAAGATTAACAAAACATACTTCAGCCTCGACGCCTTTCCGCCGCGGCGTACACCCTCGCCGCACGGGGCGGTTTGGTGCTCGCCGCTGTGTGTGAGGGTATGCGGCGCTCGATGGCCGACCAGCGGTTCTCTATTAAAATTCCTCTCTCTTATTTGGAACAGGAACTAATTAGAACAGTAAATGCAGGGCTGAGCGAGGGCCAATGTGTACCAGCTGCCCTATAATTACTGTGTCAACACACTGTCGAGGTGTAGGGCACGTGCAAGGTGCCAAACGCACACACACCGGCACATGGAAATGCACATACAAGCACACACACACACGGGGAAATTCACCCAGGCAGCATATATTCCAGTCATTTGCACATTATCGCAATCACAGGTAAGTATACAGAGAAAGTGCTTGGCCAAGCAGATACCAAACTCCAGGTATTTGGAAACTGGGACGCTCTGTGTGTGTGTGTGTGTGTGTGTGTGCATTGTGGTGTGATGGTTCTGATTAGAGGATCCTGCTGAGAGCGAATAAGAAGCAGCACTTAGCTGTTTAAGACAGGGTTCAAAGGTTAGCCGGTGCCCTCGTATGGATCACTTTACATGCACACACACACACACACACACACACACGAACGAACACACACACCAGCCGCTTTCATGTCACGTTTCATGCTTTACTGAAATTTAACAAGGCTGTCAGTCACGACATCAACAGCATGGCCGTGAGAAACTGCAATCCACATGTAACGCAGACGTATGGGCTACATACAAACCAGGGCGTGCACACGGCCCGCATACACGCACACACACACACACACACACACACACACACACACACACACACACGCACACACACACAACCCTGGCTGTTTCTGTCTCAACACGATCTGTGAAAACATAAGCACACAAGGGCTTTGATCCTGAAAAGCTTTTATCATTGTGCTTTATCCGTTGGACACTTTCGCTCAGTGCCGCCCTCTCCGAGTCCGTCACATCTCTCCATCTAACCACTTTTTAACTGCGTCTGCGAGAAATGCTCCGTAACAAAAAATAAAATAACGTATGAAAATGATGTGAAACTTTTTTTCCTTTTTCTACTCCTTTTTCTACTCCAACTTTTGTCGGTTGTTTCAAACGTCATCATATCTAGTAGACAAAAAAAGTTTATCATCCAAACGGGAGCCATTAAAACGGCCCTATAGATGAAAAACCTGTCATGCCATAATAAAGCCACAACCCCCTCCGTGCTCACAAACTCACATATCCTGCGTCATTCTCGCCCTTTCCGCATCTATCAATAAAACACATCCAATGTAATCTCTCATAACAAAACCAACGGTCTCTAAGCAAACTCTTAGGTGGCCACGATGCCTGAAGGACCCATTTGTGTCACCTGAGCCATTTAAATAGGTGACCTTTGACCTGGTTGGCCGGGTGACCGGGCTGGAACACAACCTGCCCGGCCCGGGGACTCCCTGAGGGATAAATACAGGTACCCCAGGTAATTAGCACTAATAACAATCATTTATTTAAGGGAATTACACACTGCTGTGCTTGCATAGCTGCATACTCATGAAATGTATCAAGTAATGACCGTAATGACAACATAAGGCCTAATTTGACCCTGATAACAAGAAACAATGTTTCCTTGTTTTGCTGTTTTTTTTGTCCCCCCCCGACCCCACAAATGTATTTTTGCTTTAACAAGCTCCCACGTCTCTAAAATGTGACATAAAAGGTGCAACAACACGGTTTTGTTGTTGTTTCTGGCAAACTGCGAAAACTCGACCGCGAAGAAGAGAAAAGGGGGCAGAGAGGGACGGGGAACGAAGAATAGCGCTATGTGTTTCTGGTAATAACCCAACCCATCCGCAACGGGTCATCTGATACCATGCATAGAGTTTCACAGAGACACAAACGGTACACGAAGGCTTCAAGAAAATCTGTTTTTGCAAAAAAAAAGAATGCATTGAGGAAGCATTTAGATTAATAATCAAACGTAGAAAACTAAAAAAAAAAAGGTTGTTGCTCATTAAATTATTTATTTTTTATTTGAGAACAGGTTGGTAATTCTAAATTAAACCTCAAATATAAGCAAATAAGCAAAAAACATATCTAGACTATATAATAATGATGTTTCATAAATAATATCTAAAACCAAAAATGTCCATTTAGATGTAATAAAAACAGAAACAGATTAAATTCCCTTCATTGTACATTAAGTTTTTGTTCTTTTTGTAAATAAACGTTATATATATTTATAGAGTAAAGTAATTTAATTTAAAGTAATTTAACTTGGAATGGTACCCTGGAAAAAATGACAGTGCTGTCATCACAACCTTATTTTTTTCAGATGCTCTGAATATTGCACCCATTCAGCCAAATGAAGTATTTAGTTAAATAACATTAAATAGCGACTTTCATATTTACTTCACATGCAGAAGCATACATTTAGTGTGAGTCGCCAAATAGATATTAAAGGGTGAAAAAACCAAACCTGTAACAGCTTGAATTGAATTAAGAGTGTGAAAGACACTCGCACGGAGCTGCATATGCATTCTTACCTCAGGGTGTAATCAGGTCAGTTAGCAGTCGTTTACTTCCACAAAGCATTACAGGGCTGTACGATCCACTGGCTTCCCCTCGGACGCTGCTCTCACACAGAAAACACTCCTCCGAACGCGCTTCACCTCGTCCCTATCTACCTGCCCTCTCACTTCGTACTCCAGGTGTCACCTTTTTTTCTTGTTCCCGCTCGCTCGCCCCTCTTCCACTCTCAACAAACACGCAGCGGCTGGAGAGAGAGAGAGGACGCAAACTGCATAGAAACTACTTCTTTTTTCCCCCCCTCCTGAGGTCAATCCACGCACAGCTTCTGTCTTCCTCCACTCCAATAATGGGGAACATTTCACTCGTCCTGTTTCTCTCCTCCTCCTGCCTCCTCCCCCTCTTTCCCCCTCCTCCTCCTCCCCCTCCCTCTCTCTCTCTTTTTTGCTGTCACTCACCACAGACTCACTCAAGTTTGCATTTAATGCCAAACAAGTTTTTTTTTTTTTTTTTTAATCTAACAGATGTAGCCCTTTTTTCAAACACAAATAAACTGAATTCCCGTGTATGACAATATAACGTAGCTCTAATAAATCCGAGCCCCTTCAAATTGAAAACATCCGTGTGTGTGTGACTCAAATCCTGCTGATGGAAGCTCTGGCGTGATCATGTCGGCAAAGCTAGGGCGGTAAAAGGAGACGCGGTGTGGATGTAATGGCGATGTCTTGCTGTGCAGTATAAAGTACAGGCCAGACCATAAACTTCACACCATGCAATAGACTCCCCCCCACCCCCCAAACTACTTACACACACACACACATGCCCTCCCCCATTTCACCCCACGCCACACAGACTCACACGTACACCTGAGCAGCACACGAACACACACTTTCAATCTGTGCTAATTGGAACCACACGGGCTGCACGTGTGCGTCATGTGTGAAGTGTAGCTTGAAGGGATTGGTGTGTGTGTGTGTGTGGTTGGGGGGCACAGTATGAACTAGGTGGATTCCCAGCTGCCTCGGTCTGAAGATGGCACTCTTTCACTACGGTTGCCAAAAGGGGGGGGTAGGCATGCGTCCGTGGCAGACCCGTCTCATCCAAAAAATAATTTAAATTCAAAGTATCTAGTATCTTGTCCAGGTTTTGAAACGCTGCCTCCATCTTGTCTTTACAGATTTCACTGGAACTATTTTCCGCCTATGGAAACTGACTCCACGACAGTCAGGGGCCACACTTTGATGAGTACATGTCGTGGAAATCAGACACTGCTCACTTTGGTTCATCGTAGAGGTTTTGATCTGTGTGGGGCAACGACGCCCAGTTAAATGTACTTATAGGAAAACAGCAACGTGAAGATCCAAATGTATTTCCTCTCCGTGTTCTAAATACTGTGAACTGACCCTTTAACCAGCTGTAACGTTACTGTACATCTACGAGGCAAAAAGAAAACAGCTGCATGTACACAGGCCTGGAGACCAATTTGGAACAGGGCCACTGTCTCCAACTGTGCGCCAGCCACCTTTAGCTTGGTCACCATGGTGACCCCCCTCCCGATACACACCCTGATTGATAGACTGCCTGTGGACCTATGCGAATACATCCAAGTGCAAAGGTCCGTTGAAAGTGTTTGCTGTGCGTGCGTGCCGACGTGCGCTTGTGTGCGGCGTCGCTGGAGAGCGCATGTGGAGGGACTCGCTGTCAGAACAGATTAGGGTGTTGCCGAGGCCCGCTTGACAACTCAAGCACTTTATTATTAGCCAAGCAGGACCCCCATCGGGACGGGGGGGTGGTCGTCCAAAAACATCCCCGATGAAATATTTTCACGGCAAGTGGAGAAGGGACAAGGGGAGGTGTCCGTGAGCACGCCTGATGAAATCCAAAAACAAAAAGAGGAAAAATAAGGAGGAGGGGGTAAAAAAACACAACGGCAGCGTGGCATGGGCACATCAGAGCAGTGAAGTGCAGCAAAGGGAAGCGGGCAGTATGTTAGACGGCTAAATGACAGGACCCGGCTATGGTTTTTGTTGACTTTAGGAGGGTGATAAAAAAAAGTGTCAGATGGAGGTGCCTCGCTCCCTTTTAAGAGGCCCTCGAGAACAACTTTGTTCTTCAAGTGGAACAACAGCAGTTCATCTTCCAGTCGGCAGACGGTCAGACGGACGGAGACGTCTCCTCATCTCCTTTGTCTTGTTCTTTTCCTTTATTCTCAAAGTGGGATTTCTTCTCAATGAGCTTCTACAGAAATGTGATTATTATCTTATGCATTGTATTAAATTAACCTGAATCAATGATTTATCCAACATAGATGTGAAGTTTGATAATGGATGAGCCTCATTAAATCTGAGTTTAAAGGAATAGTTCAACTTGTATGATATATGGGACGCTAATGCTTAGCTTAGCTGAACTTTGTTAAACAGAGAGGAATGCTAAATGACTAAATCCACCAATCAGCACCTCTCTAATTAATACAATATATCTTGTTTGTCTAATCTGTGCACAAAATAAAGGATAGTGGTCTAACTGACTGTAGATCTATGTCTATTGCACATAGACATGAGACTGATATTGATTTCTCATTTCAAATTTGAATCAGCAAAATTCGAAAATGTTGAAATATTCCTTTAATCGTATCAACTAACAAAAAAACTAAAATAGGAACAGAGAGATAAGAAAGGTGTTATTGTGTAGACTTCCTAACATGCGGACAGGGTTCATAGACGCACACACACACACACACACACACACACACACACACACACACACCTGTGCAACAAGATCATCCAGCCATCCCTGTCTCTGACATCGGCTGGTGTGTGTCGACCGCAAAACACATTCACGATGGGTTTGTTACTTACCACACAAACACAACCTCCATCTCTATCCTCCCACTCTCTCTCTCTCTCTCTCTCTCTCTCACACACACACACACACACACGTTTACCTGTCCCCTGCTCAGAGCACTCTGCTCTCCCCATTTGTATGAGTGGTTATCGGTGTGGTAACCCTATCCCCTTCCTTTCATGTAAAATACATTGTGCCGAGCCTCCTCCCTCCCTGCCCCACCTCCTCCTCCTACACCCCCCAGTTCCCCCGGCCTGGGGAGGTGTAAAACTATCCCTCTCTTTATGCGTCCAAAATGCCCCTTTTTCAGGTGTAGTAGGAAGCTACACAAGAGAAAAAAAGAAGTGAGGGAGTGAAAGGGAAGAACAGGGTGAGTCTGTGGAGCAGGGAAGAGGTGCATGAGGAGGAGGAGGAGGAGGTGTTTGGGTGAAAAGGTACTCTCCATAAATATCTCTCTCTCCCTCTCTCTCTCTCTCTCTCTCTCTTGTTTTACCTGCCTCACATGAATTTGCCAAGAGCGGCCTAGTGTTACTCACAATTTGAAGGGCACAGAAATGAAAGTATGTTCACACACAGTAAAGTATCGCGTGTCTTTGAACCTTTGTCTTCCAATCGCCCCGGGGAGAAAAAAAAAAAATAAGAGCTAAAACTAGACGCTGACCTCTACATCGAACCCCCGAGACAATACGAACAATCTGAGAAACCAGAGAACAACACGCAACGTGGACACTCGGAGCTACGTAGCGCAGAGAAATAAACACGTATATGTGATAAAGTAATAGAACAGGAAATAAGGTTCATATTGTAGCATGAAATAGGAATTTAGAAACCTCCGATGATGTTTCTTTTAGGATTTCATGTTTGTGAACCGATCCAACCATCGCGGACACTCAATATGTGTTTTAAAACCTTTCGTGATACATATAAATTTTTTCTATTATCTGATATTTAATAACCTGAAATGATTTAAGAAAATGGTCCAACATCTGATTGAAAATCTGATTTTTCTTGCTGAAACTTGGATGAGAAGATTGACACCCAGGGACGATTAGCTTAGCTTAGCATAAAGTTAAGAGCCTACTTTGGGCTTTGCTGAACAGAAAACACAATCTATAACAATTCATTGTTGGTTATGTTTATGGGCTTTGTAGATTAAACATGGTAAGAATAACATCCACAAAACATTTAACAAATTAAAAGTCAAGATTTGGAAAAAGAACTAAGGATCTTTGTTAGTTTACTTTATTTAATTAAAAAATAACAACAACAATGCAATCAATCGAATGGTCTTAAAAATAATCTGCGTCTCGGCTCCGCTTTCCTGTGACCCGTCAGATTCTGAGATCGGATTATAAAATCAGCTATGAATCCGGGTTGTCGGCAGACATGGACACGCCCCCATCACTGTGGTCACACTTCACTTGTAACCGCTCAGATAAAAAAAATGTGATGTTATCAGACGCTTCAACAACAAACTGCTTTGGAGAAGAAAAAAAAAAAAAAGAAAATAAAGGCCTAAGCCTCTGGTCCATGATATCATTTCTACTTTCTTAAATCCTCATTAGATCCTCCAGTTTGGTACCATGATTCCAGAAAGGTATCATGTGTTTCTGATTTTTAATCAAACAGCATTTGCTCTGATAACAAAGCAATGGATTCAATTAAGCTCAGTGATTCTGACTGGGGTGGGTTTGATAATGTAGTGTTTTCATCACAGCCGATTAGACATCTTATCGTCGTCTTATTAAGTCGATTTATCATTTAGTCATAGTCAACATTTTTATTAATGTGTATTCATGCTGAATGACTTATCCCCAAGACATTTATGAGCACATCTCTGGTACACAAACACACGCCATATAAAGTGGTGTTTTTGTGCAGAAAATAACAGATTTGCCGATTAAATCAACTGTCGACAAAACCTTATGAGTGTAGGTCGATTAAGAATTTCTAGATTTAATTTATTTGTATGACTGTATGATTTGACAGATACTGGATAGAGAACTTTACTAATTTTAGAGTCCCAAATATAATGTGTATTTAAGAGAGGAAGCATGTTTGGAGAGGAGGAGCAGTGGAGGAGAACAGGAGGCCTCCTCGCCATCCTGGTGGTCTTCATATCTGCCATTTCAATTGGCTCCTCATTGTCTCAGAGAGTGAGGGGATCACAGACATGATTTAATGCAGCTTTACTCAATGGAGACAAATGAAAAGTCACTGATGGATGTGTGTGTGTGTGTGTGTGTGTGTGTGGGTCGGTTCTGGGCTGTTAATTGTGAAGCGTTTGGCCTCGACTGCCCCTGCTCAGCTAATCTGATGAGAGTGATTAAAAAAACAACTGGGAGAAACCTAAACCAGACCATGGCTGACCAGGCACACATACACACACACACACACACACACACACACACACACACAGAAGCACTATGGCCATCACTCTAATCAGTGACACAATCAAGAAGACAGAATACTAAGAAATGTATAAAGGTACAATATGCACATCGGTAGGAGGACTCTGGGGCAGAATGAACAATGGAGTGGAAACAATTAGTTGATGACCTCATTTATTTATCTATGACATTTTATTGTTATATCTCATGGCAAAGGACAACCAACAAACTCAACCCACACTTTATTAGTGCAGGTTTGCCAACAAACCGACTAAATTAATATAAAGCAACATATGAGACATTTCCATTAGATAAAACGATGAAATGGTGCGGTCGTAAAAAAATGAAGAGCTGTGACAAAACTATACACGCTGTCAGAAAGTGTGAAATGAGATGATTGGAACAGCCTTAAAGCTACTTAGGGGGAAATATAGAAAGAAAAAAAAAAGGTGAGAAAAGGATGTTAGAAAAGGATTTATACCGACTCCATGTTTTCTGGCAGAACTCAGCTTGATGAAAAGGGAGAATAGAGCGAGTGGACTAGAAGAGAAAGAGCTCCTCTCTGCTGCTGTGTGAGACCTGAAGAAACACAACACCATCCTCCTGCGAACCGCTCCCCCCCCTCGCCACCCGCCAGCCCTCCTCATCCCCCAAACCCGACCGCAGCTACCGCACCCCCCGCTCAGTCCTCATACCGCAACCCCCCCCCATCCACTAACCCACCCCCCAGAGCGCCTCCACATCCCACCGAAATCAATGTGTGTGTGTGTCAGGAAAAAAAAGATCAGGTGAGAGAGGGAAGAATTGAAAAGCAAAAAGAGTTTGTGTTTTAAGACCTAGTCTAATGGGAGTTTGTGTGTGTGTGTGTGTGTGTGGCAGCAGCAGCATCAATAATTAAAGCTAATCTCATTAGGCCTCAGATCCCTTTCAGACGCTTTTAATTAAATGATGAATGGCCTCCCAGCTGCCTGTTAAATAATGCTGCTCATGACATCACAGCGCGTGTGCATGTGAGAGGTACGGCATAAGGTAGATATCCTTCCTCCCCCCCCCCCAAAAAAAAAGACAAAAAAAAGGACACACGGAGAGACGTTGGACAGACAGATAGGTATGCCCTCACATGCCATCTGCTCTCAGATTCAATATTGCTTTGGAAGTTGTGCCGAGGAGAGCGATCGGGCGTCGAGTGTCTCGAAAAGCTGTTCCATCGCACCAGGCCTTGAAACACTTCATATCATCTTCCTAATAAAATCACTCACAATACCATATGTCCGCGGAGAAGGAAAGCAGCTTGAGGGAGAGGAGGATGTATACGTAAGTGTGAAAGAGAAAAAAAAAGAGGGAAACGGGCAAAAAAAAAAAAAGGCACGGCGAAAGAGCTCAGGGGCGTCAGAAAGATAAAGATAGAGGAAGACAAAGAGGCGCGGAGACCGAAGGCCAAATCAGAGGGAAATGAGAGCAACAGGTAAAGCAGAGGACAGGTAAGGGTGCCAAAGCGCCCTGGGCTCCAGACAGCATGGACCTGGCTACGAGAACATCTCATCCCTCCCCCCCCCTCCCCGCTCTCGGGCTGGCTCTGTATCGGATTGCTGACTTCACAATAGGCCCTGAATCATCACTCTAGCCGGAGAGACACAGGGGGAGACGAAGAGGCGGGGAGAAAGAGAAGGTGGGACAGACAGACAGACAGACAGACAGACAGACAGGAAGGATCAAGGACATGGAGAATCTGTCTCGCTGGAAAGATCCATTTCAAGCACGGTCAGATGGACAAATGTGCTCCCTGAGTAAATCTGAAATACATCGATGGATAAATTGAGTGCACATTAATGTGAAATGGTCCCCCATGACACCTGTGCTGCCCCTTTAAGGAAGTTGCCAGAGTTTGGAGGTGCTGCGCTGTTTGTCCACTCAGACTTGCCGTAGTCGTTGTGCTGTTTAAGTTATTGTGGTTTTCTCTTCACTATTATTTTTTCTCAGCTGTTCCCTGGAGAATACGTGTCTGTAAGTAATCACAGATATATAAATTCATATATGTAGCCTTTTCTGCTGATGAAACTGTTGTTAGTTCATGTAGAATAATGTATAATATTACGATGCTAATCGCGCTAGCACGTCTATGGCGTTTCCAATGTAAAGTTAGCATTCATGCTAATCGTTATTTCTCTGCAACTAGAAATGAAAGAGAATCGTAGCACATGCTATTAATACAGTGTCGTTGTTGTATCAGGAAGAAGAAAGACATTATAATTTGTACATTGGTGTCTTTATTTTTGTATTTTTGTTTTAACAACGACCGGTATACATTGTTTAGCTACCTGTATCTGCCAAGCTAGTTATCTCAATATACCTCCAGATTCCATATCGACAGATTTGACTCTTGTCTTTTCAGACATTATGGCCATTTTTCAAAGGAATAGAATGAAATGATATATTTTTTAAATCTTACGATTAAAATTGATAAATTGAATCAACAGAAAATGAGTCATTGACAATCTTGATAACCCATTAATCATTAATTGTTCATTGATGCTTGTGTTTCTATGTTTTGCATCTTTGAACAACGAATATCTTTGGGGTTTTATCTGATTTTGAGTACATTACCGTAAATTTAGGTTCAACTTAAGTTATGTTTTTAGTCAGGCACACTGGTGACAATGAACAGCAATAAATACTGCACAAATATTTGCATCATTCTGCACAAAATTGCACATATTAACTTATTACGGTGCATGCGTGTCTCTTTTTATTTTTTTTTGGAAATTGTCTTATTGTTATATTTACGTCAGACATATTTTGACTTATGCTCTTGACTGCAGAACTTGCTTTATTGTTTACTGTTTATTGTAAATATTGTGCGCACTGAAGACCAAGACAAAAACGTATTTGGCAATAAACCAAAGAAAAAGTAGAGATATATGTACTCTTAAGAAATAATGGAGATTAAAAGAATCAATTAATTGATAATGAAAGTAATTATTAGCTTCTAGCCTATACTCTAGACAACAGTGTGGCGCAGGTCACAGCCCATCTGGCCTCGGCGACCCCTCTGATTCTCCGCAGATAGAAACACAATCTCCCCGCAGAGCAGCGGAGGAAGTTCTCAGGGCAGGCAGGGCAAGCAGGTTCCTCCGTAACCAAAGCACAATTGTTGCAATTTCATTTCCTTCCCAGTAAAATGAGGAAATACGCTCCTTTTTTTTTTTTTTCTGTAACCAATGGCAGATGAGAGTTTGGCCAGAAGACCAGTCCGAACAAAAGGTGTGCTGTCAAAGGGGTCTATTTTTGGAAATCGCCGGGAACAGCAAAAAAATAAAGCAAAAAATAGATGTTTTACTACTTCGGGACTTCTGTTCATGTAATGGTTTTCAGTCATTCGTTACCGGTAAGGATCGACTTCTTGTGTTAAAATATTCAGCAGTGAGTGAAGTGTAACATCTGGCAGTGGAGCGATTTTTCCCTCAAAAACTCTTTGAGTAATCAATAAAGTGAGGAATCTTGGCTCGAAATACCGCGCCCTGATTGACTTCCATTAAACAAGCAGGGTCCCAATATGAGACCGTCTCTCCACTCAGATGACCTCAGCCGTCCCACACCGCCGAGAGTATATGCGTATAACAGAGAAAGAAACACCTACACACACTCGCACACACACAGAGCAGACACTAAAGCACACATATCATGTGGTTTCCTGTCTGGTGCGTTCCTCTAGAAAGCCCACGCCGGGTTGCTCTGGGTTCTCTAGATGGATTCTCCAGTCTGTTTGGGGGGGTTTGACTCCGTCAGACTGCGATTGGCTCGCATGCTGTCTGTGACCTGCTCACCTCACACCTAGCTGGCTTTCCCTGGCCCGGACCAGACTCTCTCCCTCCAATCTCTCAATGTATGAGTTATAGATTATCCGGACCAAGGCAAGAACCCAATAGGTTGTTGGTGAGAGACAGATGTTTTGGTTGTTTCAAGCACCTTAAATAAAAGTCAAAACAAAAAGAGAGTATGAGGGTTTTTTTCCCCCGGATGATTCTAATACTATGCCAGAAAAACTAGAAAACATTACATTGGAAATATTCAAAATATTGAAGTCGTATTTCAACATATTGTGAAATATACTTGCTCTCTTCCTGAAAGTTGGATGAGGAGATTGATAGCGCTTTCATGTCCGTCTGTCAAATACAGCCGGCTAGCTTAACTTAGCATAAAAGCTGGAAGCGGGGTGGGGGGATGTAGCTTCAGTCCAGAGGTAACAAATCTGTCTAACGACAGCCATAAAGCTCCCTTTCTCTACATGTCATATTTTGGTTGTTTAATCCCTGTAAAAAAAACAGTGTAAAATCAAGAAGTGGTTTTATATGGCTGGGGTATTAAGCTGTAGAGGGGGCAGTTGGCTGATTTTGCTACCTTTGCACGGAGCCAAGACAAGCTAACCAGCTGCCGGCTGAAGCTTTATATATCTGAGATGTCATCTTATATATCTAATCCGCATCAAACGGGAGAGGTGAGCCGTGTGAAACCTCCATTGAAGCATTTGGATCCGTCAATCCTCGGCGGCCCTCGGACCCTTCTTCATCTCGAAACGTACCGAGCAAAAACAGTTTGATCTCGGCTCCACGGGAAGAAATCACGATCGTTTTCATCGACCGATTCATCGATTATAGCAAGCTTTTTTTCCCATGCATCCGTTCTTGTGACTTCATGTCCTGCTTTGCCATAGTTACATTCCTTAATGCAAACAAGATGGCTTTAATTTAATGACGAATATCACCCTAAATATTATCTTCCCCTCCGTACGGCTCAGACTGAATGGCAGCCATTCACTTAGCTGTCAGCTAAACATAAATCTTACAAGAATCACTGTACGCCCCGTTGAAATTGAAGTGCACCTCGGTGCCACAAACCAGGATGCCAGCCTACTAGAGGGATGCCAGGGGGGGTAGCTGTTACACTCCGCACTCCTGTGATCCGTCCACACGCCTTGTCGCCGGGCAGATTTTGCAGGAACGACTGTCCATGACGCCAATGCGATCTTGGCAATCGGGGTTGGGCCGTGCTCGCATTTAGCTACTGCTGCTGCATGTAAGTTTGTGTGAATGTGTCTGTATGGGGTTGTAGGGGTGAAAGAGGGGTGCAACCTGACCCCTTTCCTCCTCTAACTTGGTCTCTCTCGCTCCGTCTTTCTGTCTCACACACACACACACACACACACACACACACATACATAGACTGGGACAGCTGCCATACTCCGGGCCTCTCCCAGCGCACCAGAGGAAAAGGCTACGGCTAAAAGAACCTTTTTTCCCCTCTTTTTTCATCTCTTTTTTTCCTCCTCCTTCATCTCGCTCACTTTTTTCTTCTGGTGGCCATACATTTAAATCCTGCAAGGCTCCCCGGGGTCAACAAACACCGACGCTCCCCCCCCCCCCCCCCCCCCCCCAACAACCCTCCAGTCTCCCACTGCTTCCTCCACTAGCCAACGGACTGGAGACTCCAATCAGGGCTCAGTCGGATCTGTGTGTGCACTTCAGGGCTCATGCTAGTCCGTTAAGTAAATATCTCCTTATACAAATTCATACTTAGGGATTTAACTGAATTCACAATAAAACACCGCATCATCTCTTCATCATCATCATCATCATCATCATCTCGCAGAGCGTCACGCGAGCGCAACAACAAAACAAAAAAGAAAATCAGTTATCACCTTTGCTCCAAAGCTAAACAAGTAAGTGACAACAGGTGGATTGAGACACTTAAACAAGCTAAAAGTAGCATTACGTGGCTAACCACTGTTGGCCCATGCCTCGGGCTCCTTCTAGCGCTCCCCAAGGACCCCAGACGGCAGGCTGGCCCTCGGCAGGCAGGCGGCCAGAGAGGACGCCTGACCATAACCCAGATGACGTGCGATGGATGTGGTGGGAAAAGGGCGGGGTGGAGGAAGTAAGGGGGGGGGGGGACTTTAAAAGGGTAGAGAGGAGGGATGGGGGTATCAGCTTTCAAAAGACAACTCCCCGAAACTTTGTGTGTGAGGTCTGCGCTGTTTTCTCAGTCACTCAGACACACCTATTTCATTGAAGCTATGGGGAGGAAGGAATTAGCCACTTTGAGTTTTAAATATTAAACAAGAGGGATAACAATGACAGTCGGACAAAAGAATTCAGCTAAAACGTAACACGTGCGGCGTGCAATAGTGATATTGTTATATCATATAATTTACGCTGCGTAACAATCGAGCTGAAAAGATTCATTGATTAGTGACAGAAAATTGATTTAATTGGCACGCGTTAAGCAGAAATCCCAAATGTTCATTGGTATCAACTTCTCTGTGGTGATTGCATTTATCGTCTATGATATTAAACTAAATATCTAAACTAAAACTTTGAATATGTCTACTTGTGCTGAACATTATAACCCAATAAAAACATGACTTATTGAGGTTGTTTAAGACTGCATTCATTTGAGCTTCTTCTAGCTGAACGTAGCCTACATCATACACTGTATACCTAATTCAGAAATACACGCACGACAACAAAACCACTTTATTCCTCTTTGTAAATGAAATATGTTATAGAAAAAAAAGGTAAAAAGCAAACAAATCTCAGTTGCGAGCCTACAGCTCTATGATTAAAATCTCCGTCCTTGCTAGAGGTCTCATTTCCAACCTGAACAATTAATCAATGCCTTCGAGCCGCAGCTCAAATTCACATTATAAATGATATCGGTGCCCCTATTTAAAGCAGGTGAAGTAATTGTGGAATATGGGCATCAATATTTGATATTCGGATGGCAGCGGGGGCAAGATGGATGCTCCTTTCTCCCTCTTCCCTTCTTTCTTTGTCCGTTTCGGTGTGTTTTTGTTTGTGTGCATGTACTGTACTGTGTGCGTGAGTGACAGTCCTCCGCTTGGGTCGGCCCCGTAATCTAACCCAGGGCGAGTCTGACAGCGCAACACAAAAAGTGGGGGGAAAACAACATACTTCATGCGCTCTGTCCCACTTTGCGCTATTATTACTGTCGAGGCTGGCAGGTCAGTGGGAGAGTGAGGGAGAGAGAACCAAGCTTGATGGAGGAGGAGGAGGAGGAGGAGGAGATGAAATTACACCTGTTCTGGTGGCTGACTAACGACTTTGAAATGCGAGCGGACCTCGCTCGCCGCCAAAATCATTTTCCCAACAATACGGCCTGATCTTTAAACAAGCAGAACTGGGACGCTGCGCTGACGTGACGCAGAGACGACCTGCTGTGCCGAGACACCAACAAACCTTCAGGCTCGGCGTGTGTGTGTGTGTGTGTGTGTGTGATGTGAGGAAAAGATAATGTATGGTAGAGATAACAAAAGACCTACTTTCTCAATTAAGTTAAAAAGTAATTTGAGTGAGGATTCACACACACACACACACACACACGGAGATCCTAAATTGATGTCTCCGTCTAGCATTGTCTCATTCACTCTGACTGCTGCCATATGGTTACTGTACACTCACTGAACCACATCTGCTGTCTGCTACCACACACACACACACACACTCTCCAATACATACCTCAGACTTGTGTGGCCGATACAAGGTATACACACACACCCATACACACACACACACACACACACACATGCATACAGTAGCGTTTAACTCACCATCTGTTCGTTGAGGTCCTGTGAGGCCTCCATGGCTTCTCGGGTCGTGATCCGCAGCGCACTTTAGGGGCAAAAGAAATAAGAATATAAAATGTAGGTCAATGGCTATTAAATGCAAACATTCATCTTTTTCTATTTACCCATTGGACACCTTGAAGCATCCCCCCGCCCCCTCGTGCTTGAATACTAGGGCTTTGATGGTCAAATTGAATCACCGACACTCACATTGCGGATGAAACCACACACCGTACTGTACTAATTTTCTGTCTTTTTTTTTTTTTCTGAATGCCGACGTGCATCTGTCGGGTAGCCCGTCTGCCAGTGCGTTTATGTGTGAGCAACAGGAGACCGAGAGGAGGGGAAGCGGCAGCGGTAACTTCGGCATATCATCTTCAGCCGAGGGTGAAGCGGAGAGATAATTGCAGAAGTAAATATCAACAATGAAAATGGAGAAGTGTAAAGGATACGGCTGCTTGGCTGCCTCCGGACCACAGTCACAGTGGCTGGCGAGCATTGCAAAGACAGCGAGTGACCCTATTAATACTAGACAGGAGACAGGTTGGCGCTGGAGGCCAGAGCAACGCCGAGGTGATTGTCTGCGACTTGGGCGAGATTAGATGTTGCCGTCGGGAAAAGAGACGGAGATCGAAAATTACATTGTGCTTGGCTTTTCTCTTCTTTTTTTAGGCCTTCTGTCAGAAGGTGACGCAGCAAACAAAAGGCCAGCAGAAAGAATGGTAAACAATGCCATCACCCCCGACAGAACGGCACAAAATGCCTGCTCTGCTATAATGTGCAAGAAGTTTGACAGTCGGACAAAAGAGTGGGCTGTGAAGAAACACAAAAGTCCTTCCCTGTCATAAGATCTGTGGTTCCCAGCAAGTGTGGTAGGGAGTGTCACTGAATCCTTTCCTGCTCATTTTCCCCATTTTTAAAAATTATTTGTCATGCATTTGCACTATTTAACTTCAGCCTAAATTAATATTTTGCTATCTGCAGTTTGAGCCAGTGAGCAAGCTGCAAATGTCCTTTCTTCACAGCGCAATAGTGTGTTCAGCTAACATTATATCAGAGTTTATGTGTGTATGGAGACAAAACAACATTAAGTCTTCTACAAAAGCTGATTAGTAGTTTAAATGCCAATTTAATACAAAATAATTGTCTCAAAATAGCATGTAAAAACTTTAAATCAGACATTTGTAGTGTGTGTGTGTGTGTGTGTGTGTGTGTGTGTGCATGTGTGTGTGTGCACTGTGGACTTTTCTGGCTCACTCCTTTAACTGGCATCCTTTTAATTTTTCATAGCGTTCAGCTCCTCCTCGCCTGAAACCGAAGACAATAATGCATCTCTCAGGTGAATTGATTTGTGCCCAAGCCTCCCTCCCTCCCTCCCTCCCTCCCTCACCCTCCCTTACCCTCCCTCTCACCTTTGTGGAGGACAGAATCCGCCTTCTATCTGTTTGCTTTTCACTCTCCCCTTCATGATTTATCCTTCTTTAGCGAGTGGACAGCAAACAATCATAAAGTCAGGAATATCAATTCATAAATGAGTGACCTTTGGGGCAATAAAGTGATACTTTAACACTCTTAGTGAATATAAAAGTGCTACGGGAGATTAGAATACGTCTTTAAAAAATGCATATGCATGAATTGATGCTTTAAAATAGTCTTAAATGTCATAAACTTGCTTGTGACCAACTGGTCCAGCTCTCAGGCTGCGTGTCATGTACACTACACATGTCTGCCTCACACGGCCCCTAAAAACCCAGTCACCTGACACTGCAGGGAATCAATAACGCCTGCCATTTCCTTCGGCGTCCCAGAAGAGAGAATTAGATTTCTCACCGTGACTATTGACAGCGACGCAGGAAACACATATGGGACGGCGGAGGGATTAGAAGGCGGACTGCGCGGCCGCGCTGCGGTAATTTCACGCTATAAAAGCCGAAGAGAGGAGAATGTTGAACAAACCGCAGACTGCTGCTGCTGCTGGATGGAAAGGTCACATATTCACTTCGACTCGAGCTTCATTTACCGAGCAATCGGTTTTTACGCACGGATCGATTTTTTGGAGCGAAAAAATAAATAAATTCAGTGAACATTTTCAGACAGAAGATGCAGAAACGCTTCTTCTTACTAATTAAGTGCACTCACTATTACACCAGGACACCCACATCATTTAATAGTGTGAGTAATTGTGCATGTAGTTGTTAAAAGTGGGCCATCTTTTTAAACCAACACTAATAGTCATTTATTACTGTTTTTTTTTTTTTTTTTTCAGGACAAGTGGAATGAAAATTAAGAAAGATGATCTTGTAAGGCAGGGACTATTTTACCTTAGTAACACAATCACACATTTAAATTAAAATTTAATTTGATCACTTTTGCATCCCTCGAAGCTTCAGGATCAAATTCCGCGGAATTTAGGTCAGAATTTATTCAGACGGTTTCAAAAGCGACACACAATTGAAGAATGACAAAAAATAAACACATGCATTATGAAATAATTTACTGGGCTAAAAAAAAAATTATTAATATTTATTTACATTTTATTTGTAGAAAAACATAAATAAAAATAAAAATGTGAGATGCATTTAAAAATATTTGATGAAAAGCCTCATCATAAAGCAAAACCGCCTATTTCAAAATAAAGTGTAGTTTCCGGTGGGTTTTTTTAATTTTTTAATTTTAATAATCTGATATTAATTTGTTTTTTTAAGGCCCATAATTAGATTTCAGTCTCTATGTGTGTAGGACTTTATCATTTCCCCAGATTCTCCACAAAGCAACAGTCCATCCATCTGTTTTGCGCATTAATGCGCATTGGTTAAGTATGAGTCCTTAATGTGAAATCTAATCTGTATGGATTACTGCGCAGCAGACCTATCGGATTTTGAGTCGGCGCGTAACTTGTCATGTTGTTAGGGGCAGGCCAATAGCCAGCGGCCATTCAAGCCCCGAGAACCCGGCCGTGGTATAAGATTCCCGTTTCCTACATATCAAATATAAACACAAACTCCACGTGGGATGAGAGCAGCGATGGGGAGAAAAAAGTGGACGCACGGAGGGATGCTGGCAGAGCAGGGAGTGGAGGGGGAGCATGAAATCCCTCCATGTGTGATGGAGTCTGGATTCAAAAGCTGTGGAAACATCATTGACCTGCAGTCAAAAACAATTACGTGCGGAACATTTTTTTAGATAAAGAAAAGTCTGTTTACATGGAACATTAAATGTAGGTTACTCTGTCGAATTAAAGTAAATATTTAACTGACAAAAAATAATTAAATTTGTGGCGATGAGTCGTGGGGAAAGGAGACACCAAATTAAATACTACTGTGAACAACTTATTAATAGGTGCGTAAATGCCTTATAATATGCTAATTATTAACGCGAATAAAAATACTAAATTGTCAATTGTGCAACCAAACGGTTCGTAATTCGTTGTTGGAGGATGGATCATTTTAGAAAACGCATAATTCGAATTGGACTTAATGTTTCGTCTATTATTTTAGACTTCAGTAAATTAATAAGTCGACAGCAACAGTTCTCGTCCTCGGACTGCAGCCACCTAAACCCGCCGCCACCGCTCTCCTATCAGACAGTGAAGCCACAGAGCTGTGCGTGAATAATGAAGCTTCCTCTACGTACCTGACTTTGAATCCCTTTCGTCCCCCAGCAAGAAATCAGCTCCCAGATTCCTTCACTCCTCAGAAAACGCTCATAATCAAAAAAAAGGCGGTGTGGTCGCCGCACAGCTCTCCCTGCTGTTTGCAGGCTGTCACTGACTGGATCAAAACACTTCAGCCACTGCTGGCCATTACCTCCAAGGGTCCCCCCCCCTCCTCCAAAACAAATAAATAACAATAAAACAAGCCAGAGGACTTAATCACACTCGATTCAAGTAATCTACAAACTCAGACCGGAGTCCCGGGTCCCGGTCTCGGGAAACACCATTATTTTTTCAGTCCGCGTCCAAGTTTGAGCAGCAGGCTGTTCACAGGCATTAGGCTCAACTTCATTATTGAAACCCGTGGCGCTGCGCATGCGCTCAGCTGCCATGTGGACACTGATGGGCAAGTATCCAAAGGACTAATGGGGAGGGGGTGGGGGGGGTCCAAAATGACATTCTTATTAATAGTTCTGCCCAAATGACGTGCTCACAGTTTTATTTATCCCATCAGAGCAAAAACAACATGCACCCGCTGACCAGCCTCTATCTATCTATCTATCTATCTATCTATCTATCTATCTATCTATCTATCTATCTATCTATCTATCTATCTATCTATCTATCTATCTATCTATCTATCTATCTATCTGAAAAGAAAATTAATTAATTAGAAATAGCTGTCAATCGTTTTCACAAGTATTTTCTTGCTATAGTAGTTCCAATAAAAATTGGTTCATAACTGCAGCCCCAGAGCCAAAGATAAGATACTGTGTCGCTCCACATCCAACACATTCATTCAGTCTTTCCACCCACATTTTCTGTTTTTATTCAACTGTTCAAACGTCAATTATGTTTCCCCAATGAAAACCCTCAAAATGTCAGGGAAAGTCTATAATTCTAAGCATTTACTTTCTGTTAATCCAGTACATTTTTTGTTTGACCTGGAACCGTTGCATGCATTTGTTTATTCAGCGTTGATCTTTATAATATACATGGGACGACATTTATCACTGCTTAAATGGAAACACAGGAATAAAAGATGAAGCAAAATAATGATGTGTTGAACTCAATTATATTCCACTTGCAATGTGAAGCCTTTTGGATGAGAAATGTTGTTGAAAAAAAGTTTATATTTGAAATAATTTGGATTTATGCTACTCTAAGGGATACTGGAAAGAACAACAAACAACTGGATACTCCCATGAAGTCCAATATTTAAGAATTTTTGTTATTTGGGAACGAGAGCTCCCTTTACTTTGTGCTGCGCTGGATGCAGACTTCTGCAGCTTCTGAGTTCCAAGTGATGACTGTGATATAACAGTCATATCAGAGCAAAAGTACACAATCAAACAGACATGCAGAGGCAAAAAAAACAACTCCTGCTTAATCTGTTTACAGCTGGAGATCAAAAAAATGCAGAACGGTTGTGCCAGTAAAAGCCAGAAAACATGTACCAAACAAAATAACAAACAGGGCTGAAATAAATCGAGTGAGAGTAAAAAAGTCAGGCAGCGCTGCTCCTCAGTGGCCCCCGGAAAGATGACAGATTTGGCCCCGGAGTGTAGTTTATTTGAAAAATTAAATGTTTGTTATGGCTTATGGATCCTGTTGGAACCCGCTGGCCTCGGATCAGCGCTCTTTTACCATGCTGTCATTTATTTGGGATGATGATGATGTCAGCGGCGTCTCTGACAGATGCATGATTGTTGGTTTGCGAGATCCTGCTGACACACACACATGCAATTTGTTTATGTTATGTAGAATGTACAGAGCCAACGTTTCCGTGGCATCACACACACACACACACACACAATCACGAAAAAAAAAACGAGTTTGTGGCATTGGCTGACACTGCAGAGCAAAAATGAAAAAAAAAAAAGGGATCAGAGAGTAAATGAGGCCGTGAAACAAACGTTCTTACTTTCTTTCCCCAGTTTTTTTCTGTTTAATTGGTAGCTAGAGACGTGGATGCAGTATTCGTGATGTCACACACACACATTAGTGGCTGGACTGAACGTTGGGTTTGTCTCTAGCCACTATCTCATCGGTTATTAGCAGCAAAACAAATCAGGGAGCTGAGGCTGGGTTCTCCAAATGACATGCCAGTATGCATCATCTGTTCTGCGCCCCCTTGGTTCCACACAGAAGAGTTCTCTGACCCGGTGCCGCTATCGGCCCGGGCAGCATCATACCTTCCAAAACCTTTTTTTTTTACAAATCACAGTTGAAAAATAAATCAGTTTTACGATGTGACAGCAATGTGGTTACGTTCTGGTTTAAGAAAAGATCATGGTTTTCGGGATAAAATAAGTACTTTTTAAAGGTTGGGAAACATTGCGGTTTGGATGACAATAACTTCATTACTTCATTAAGGTTAGCTGAGCTTTGTCGTCGTGGTTACAATAATAAACATACGGTTAAGGTTCGGGATCGATTGAGGTCATGGTTAAAAAAAAAAGAAGCAAAGACTGTCGGGTGGAAATGGGAAACGAATAGTGGCGTTAAAGTGTTTCCTGGCAGAGGACGACTTAGTGCTGCGATAAGGGCACGATCCCTCTCTGGCTTCCCATCGCATTGGGAGTATGTTTTATTTCTTGCATTTGTGTGTGATAGGACATAAAATAAAAGTTGATTGAGGTTAGAATCCAAGTAAAAATCTATTTAAGATGTACAACTTAAAGTTGATTAAGATGTATAACAAGATTAAAGTTGACCCTGAGTGGAGGGAAATTTGGGAGGGATGCAAACACAGAAAAACAACCGATGTTTCGTCATCCTGTGAGATGAATCTGCTTCACAACTCAGCCGTTTGGTCATTTATTCCACAAGCACTGCAAAGTTATATGATGCCATGCATAGTAGGCACGACACCACATGATGCCCGATGAGTGTGTATACTTTGGCACCGCGGTGGGAGGGTCAAATTCAAGCCCTTGGCATGGCCTGTGGACCGGCACCGCCATGGCACACCGTGGCCTCGGATGCTGAGAGAGTGTAATAATTAATGAATTCATTGTCATTGAAACGGTCAGCACCAGCTTTGATTAACTCTATGTCCAAAAACCAAGACAGGGAACACACTTTTAACACATCACTAAAAAAAAAAACATATTTGATAATCGATTATTTGATAAATGTAAAGTGATTCTTTTGCATGGCCTTAAAGGGCCTTAACTGTTAACTTTGTGGAGCTGCAGATATCTTCCACTCCTCCCCGGGCCTCATGCAAGAACGTTGCACGTAATACTGTGCCTGAACGCACCCCGGGTAGCAAAAGGCGGTTTGGACTGGAGCTGCTGCTCTGGTAACATGCTGCTTTAAAGCCACCTTTCATGCAAATGCAACCAAACCAACCCATAGCGGTAACTAGTGCAGCCAAAAAAGCACACTGGCTTCCCTCACTGGCTTCCCACTCCGAAGGTTGGTGTTAATTTTAAGCAGATTTTGCTTTGTTTTGAGTCCTGTTTGACTCGTACCCGTCGTGTCTTTTTTCGCTCTCCCACCCAGGCTTGAACCCCCCGCTGCTCAGTGATTGACACATTCTGGCAGAATAAATTAAAACCTCAAGCTGTGACAGATCCCGAAATAGCCGGAAGCTGTCGTTGACCTGCAGCCTCTAGTGCCACATGTCAGCAAGCTTAAAGAACTTGGCAGGACATTCTGCACAAAGGAAGCATATAGAGGTGTTTGTGCGTTTCTGATGTGCGTATGCATGAGTCGACGAGCACTAATCTATTTCGATGCACGTTCAATGTGAGGAATAAATCCTTTAGGTGGTCTTAAACTCAATCAAGTTGCTATCAATGTTGCAGTTCTTTTTTTTTCCCTCACAAAATTTGACTTGAATCGATTTAAACTTGTTTAATTAAACTGAAACCACACTGGAATGTGAAGGCAGTGGCAGATGGATCTATTTTTTTAGCCAGCTGTTCTCCGGAGGGTGACGCTGGTGGGGGTCTAAGCTCCAAGATGTTTAGTGGCCTAGGACTGCGGGTCCCTTTGCCAAGTCACAGAGCTCCTGGTTCTTGCCAAGCAGGGGGGGGTGGGTGAGAGAAAATGCCATTTAGCTGGCTGGTATTTATAGATATGTGAGGAACTTATGCTTAGGCCGGGCCGAGGTGCTGACGACGTAAAACGAGAGGACGCTTCCAGAAGTCGAGTGTCAGGGCACACAGATAAAAATACCCGGTGAAAGATGGGCCTGGTCATTAGTGGCGCAGTCTGGCATGTGACATGGCAGCATTTCAGAGGTGATTTATGATTATTACTACAGCTAACCTATACCTCTCCCTTTCCTGCCCCCACCCTCCATCCCAAATTGGTTTGCCAAATGGAATGGTGCATGGGGTTTATTTCAGGGGCCGGAGCGCACAGGATTTTTTTGGCAAAGTGCCACAGTTAGGTTTCATATTTTTATCACAATATTAAAAGAAACACAAACGCAAATGTTTAATTCATCTCTTCTCGAAGTTAAGATGGCGGCGCACGACTCAAATGCGACAGGACTGTTCTCGTTTCCGTCAAAGGTTATTTTTTTTTTTTTGGGGGGGGGGGGACATGCTAAAGTGGTGCTGATTCACGACAGTTCAATCAATCAAATGCATTAAAATTAGACCAGAGATAGAGAGGGAGGGATAATGAGCTCATTGCAGGCCGCGGCCTTCCATAATCGCCGGAGCGAGCTGCCACAGAGAGGAACAAAGGAAACAATTAACACATCGTAAATTCCTGTAATGTCTTGCCAGGAGCTGCCACTCTGGTTACACTTACTGCTTTTTTTTTTTTCACTGACTGTCCACTGACAGACAAATTAATATCATGCTTTAACCTTCTTTTTTGTATGTTTATGTGTGGCCTCCTGTAATTACTGCAATATATTTATCACTTTATTCTTCAAAAACACATGAAATAGTCATACAGAGGATTTAGTCTCCGGTGTCTTTAACCTTCATGTGGCAGGAAAATACTTTAAAATTTCAAATGAACACATTTTAACATTTAAATGTTTGACTCGAGCTTTTACAGAATGACTTTTGACATTAACTTGCAAATCCTTTCAGACACAATCAGAGCTATTTATCACGTAAAGAACCCGACTGATGTGTTTCTTCTCCTCATTGGAAATATAACGTTGAATATCAAGTTCAGACTTTAGCCTTGTATAGTGTTTCTGCTGTTTCGCGGACAGGAAAGCTACGCAGCTGAATGCTGTTAGCAAATTCAGCAGAGAAGTGCTACAACGTCTCGCTGAATTCCTTCCCAGTCTTTCGTCCCTCAAGGCAAATGATGGAGCATATGCTTTACTCGCTGAGATGGTGATCAAGTGTGTGAGAGCAGTCGAGGGAAGAGATGGAAACGGGGAGAGAGAAAGTGTGATTCTGTCCCGCATTTAGCGTCCTACGAGACTCTTCACTTGAGTGAAAGCATGATGCAGTGCAGTGTGTGTGTGTGTGTGTGTGTGTGTGTGTGTGTGTGGACGAGCTGTGTACACTGTGTGTGGGTTTTCTTCGGGGGATTTCGGTGGTATCAGGCCAACAAAATTAGTTTACCATCAGCTGTGCTCTGGCTCTGGTTCGATCCCAGCCTCTGTCCAGTATTTTCTTCCAGCTCCCTCCACCTAATGGCGGCTCAGGGCGGTTTTTACTGCGTCACCCTGGGGAGGCTACTGTGGCCAGATCCAGAACACTTGGCTTTATGTGGATTTAATGTTTTATGGTTATGGACATAATATTTAAGTATAGGAACAGTCTCACATGAATCCACCCCCGCACCACTATCCCCAGCCGCAATAATTACACCAGCATAGGAAAGGTAAGTGGGAAAAGTCTGTAGACTGTAGGAGAGCGTGGAGTTATGTAACGTACTGTAACCAAGTAGATTCACTAGAGTACTGAACAATTTGAAGTACTACTGCTGTATTCCAGTTGTTTTACTTCACTGTAATTCGGCAGCTTTAGCTCCTTTACAAATTAAGATTTTTGCACACAATATATATTAAAAAATGCAAGAACAACTGACTCTGCAACTATTTTCGTAATTACTTTTCATGCAAAAAAAAAAAAAAAAAAAAGTCATAATTTTGGCATTTGTATTTTGCGTTCTCAGCTGACGTTGACAGAAGGCAGGATGCACCCTGGACACGTCTCCATGGCGATCACGGGACCGACACATAATACATCAACGCTCGCGTTCGCCTTCGAGTCCACAAATGATTTTTCAATTGTTTTTCTCCGTTTTGGTGAGCAGTGTGGTGCACATTCGTTAAGTCTTCTCCTCCAGAGTCTGTGTGAGAAAAGGAGAGAGAGAGAGGGAGAGATAGAGAGTAGCTAAGGAGTATACCACATCAGCTGGCCACATGGCGGTGCGTGCTGTCATGTTAAACCACTTAGTCTTTGATAGCTATTGCTGCAGCGGTCAAGGGGCAAATCATGTGTGACTTTCACTGCTGTGAGTTGGACGTCTGTCGCTTGTGTGAATGTGTGTGTGTGTGAGAGAGAGAGAGAGAGAGAGAGAGAGACAGAGAGAGAAGAATACATTAAGTTTAAATAAAATGTGTTTTAAAATCTTGGCCATTCATAAGTCCTTTATAAGTGATGTTTAAACATCTGATATTATGGAAAATAGCCTTGAACTCGATGCTGTGTCATCAAGATCGTGAAATGAACTTGTGAATGGTTCAACCTGTTGTTGTATGTTGTCCATTCATCCATCCATCCATCCATCCATCCATTTTCTTCCGCTTTATCCGGGACCGGGTCGTGGGGGCAGCTGCCTGAGCAGGGACGCCCAGACTTCCCCCAGCTCCTCCGGGAGGACCCCAAGGCGTTCCCAGGCCAGCCGGGTGACATAGTCACTCCAGCGTGTCCTGGGTCTTCCTCGGGGTCTCCTCCCGGTGGGGCATGCCTGGAACATCTCCCGAGGGAGGCGTCCAGGGGGCATCCGATACAAATGCCCGAGCCACCTCAACTGGCTCCTCTCGATGTGGAGGAGCAGCAGCTCTACTCCGAGCTCCTCCCGTGTGACGGAGCTCCTCACCCTATCTCTAAGGGAGCGCCCCGCCACCCTGCAGAGGAAGCTCATTTCGGCCGCTTGTATCCGGGATCTTATTCTTTCGGTCATGACCCAAAGTTCATGACCATAGGTGAGGGTAGGAACATAGATTGACCGGTAAATTGAAAGCTTCGCCTTTCGGCTCAGCTCTCTCTTCACCACGACGGACCGATACAACGACCGCATTACTGCCGCCGCTGCACCGATCCACCTGTCAATCTCATGTTCCATCCTTCCCTCACTCAAAAAGACCCCAAGATACTTAAACTCCTCCACTTGAGGCAGGAACTCCCCCCCGACCTGGAGGGAGCAAGCCACCTTTTTCCGGTCGAGAACCATGGCCTCAGATTTGGGGGTGCTAATCCTCATCCCGGCTGCTTCACACTCGGCTGCAAACCGCCCCAGGACATGCTGGAGGTCCTGGCTCGAAGGAGCCAACAAGACCACATCGTCTGCAAAAAGCAGGGATGAAATCCAGTGGCTCCCGAACCAGATCCCCTCCGGCCCACGGCTGCGCCTAGAAATCCTGTCCATAAAAATAATGAACAGGACCGGTGACAAAGGGCAGCCCTGCCGGAGTCCAACATGCACCTGGAACAGGTCTGACTTACTGCCGGCAATGCGAACCAAGCTCCTGCTCCGGTCATACAGGGACCGAACAGCCCTTAGCAGAGGGCCCCCGACCCCGTACTCCCGAAGTACCTCCCACAGAATGCCACGAGGAACACGGTCGAATGCCTTCTCCAAGTCCACAAAACACATGTGGACTGGTTGGGCAAACTCCCATGAACCCTCGAGCACCCTGCAGAGGGTATAGAGCTGGTCCAGTGTTCCACGGCCAGGACGAAAACCGCATTGTTTCTCCTGCATCCGAGGTTCGACTATCGGCTGAATTTTCCTCTCCAGTACCCTGGAATAGACTTTCCCGGGGAGGCTGAGAAGTGTGATCCCCCGATAGTTGGAACACACCCTCCGGTCCCCCTTTTTGAATAGAGGGACCACCACCCCGGTCTGCCAGTCCAGAGGCACTGTCCCCGACTGCCACGCGATGTTGCAGAGACGTGTCAGCCACGACAGCCCCACAGCATCCAGAGACTTGAGGTACTCAGGGCGGATCTCATCCACCCCCGGTGCCTTGCCACCGGGGAGCTTCTTAACTACCTCGGTGACTTCAGCCCGTGTAATGGGTGGATGAACCTCTGAGTCTCCAGCCTCTGCTTCCTCAATGGAAGACGTGTCAGTGGGGTTGAGGAGATCCTACAAGTATTCCTTCCACCGCCCGACGATATCCCCAGTCGAAGTCAGCAGCTCCCCACCTCCACCGTAAACAGTGTTGGTGGAGGGCTGCTTCCCCTTCCTGAGGCGCCGGATGGTTTGCCAGAATTTCCTCGAGGCCGACCGATAGTCCTCCTCCATGGCCTCCCCGAACTCTTCCCAGACCCGAACCTTTGCTTCAGCGACCACCCGCGCTGCAGCACGCTTGGCCTGCCGGTACCCGTCAGCTTCCTCGGGAGTCCCCCGAGCCAACCAGGTTCGGTAGGACTCCTTCTTCAGCTTGACAGCATCCCTTACTTCCGGTGTCCACCACCGGGTTCGGGGATTGCCACCACGACAGGCACCGGAGACCTTACGGCCACAGCTTCGAACAGCCGCGTCCACAATGGAAGCAGAGAACAAGGTCCATTCGGACTCAATGTCCCCAGCAACCCTCGGGATCTGGTCAAAGCTCTCCCGGAGGTGGGAGTTGAAGACCTCCCTGACAGGGGGTTCCACCAGACGTTCCCAGCAGACCCTCACAACACGTTTAGGTCTGCCAAGTCTGTCCAGCTTCCTCCCCTGCCAGCGGATCCAACTCACCACCAGGTGGTGATCAGTTGACAGCTCAGCCCCTCTCTTCACCCGAGTGTCCAAGACATACGGCCGGAGGTCAGATGACACAACCATAAAGTCGATCATTTACCTCCTGCCTAGGGTGTCCTGGTGCCACGTGCACTGATGGACACCCTTATGCTTGAACATGGTGTTCGTTATGGACAAACTGTGACTAGCACAGAAGTCCAATAACAGAACCCCACTCGGGTTCTGATCGGGGAGGCCGTTCCTCCCAATCACGCCCCTTCAGGTAACACTGTCATGTATGTTGTATACTGAGTATTAATGAGATGCCTTACACGGGTTGAACACCAGGAAGTGCAGATCTTACAATATTTTACAGGAGTTTTCTCCAAAATGTGGTGCCGTTTTGGCAAAAATATCAGCTGAATCCTGGGTTTTCAGCACACTTTGTATCTATCTACTGATACAAAGACACCCTCTCTCGACCACATTTAAGAAAGTGAAAGTAGTGCTGCTTTTCATATAAACAGACACAATCCTGGGAAACCTGATGTATTTCATAAGCTTCAACCCTCGATCATACATGTGTATATACTCTCTTAATAATCATATCGACTTCACTGTTGAACTGCAGGTATTATTAGTGATAGTGCTCACTTTCACTTTCACTTCTTAGTAAAGTGGGAGTTAATTTGACTTGTCGCCACCTCTTTTGTTGTAGTTTTCATTGAAGACTGTATTAATCGTGAGGCAATGGTGCCTGAACGAAGAACATTGAAAAAACTGTGACTCTGATTTCTGTTTGCATCTACCTTGGCTTTGCCATTGCGTGACACAGATAAATAAGAATTAATTTCCTCATTCTTGGGCTAAACCACATGATGCGGTAATGAAAAAAAGCTCCTCCTACCATAGAAGTCAGGAAGAACCTGACAGGAAGAGGCTCCAGTAAATAGGATGTTTTTTTATGTAACAGTTCAGTTGTTTGTTCAACGCGCTTGGAGCTAAACTGAACCAGGGCATAAAAACAAACTGAAACCGGTGTGAGAGTGAAAGTAAGCGAGCAGGAGCAACAAAATGGCGTCGGCGCCAGAGACGGATTGCTCATGCCCCGTTTGCTGTGACATCTACGTGGATCCCGTCCTGCTGCTTTGCGGCCACAGCTTCTGCACACGCTGTCTCCAGGAGTGGTGGCGCCAGAGTGGACTCCACACGTGCCCGCTGTGTAAGGAGCTGTCAACCATGGCTAAGCCTCCACGTAACCTGGCACTGAGAGACCTCTCCGACGCCCTGAGACGAGAGAAGGACCAGAGAGCCGTTTCGGGGCCTCCTGCTGACGTCATGTGCAGTCTGCATGGCGAGAAACTCAAGCTCTTCTGTCAGGACGACCAGCAGCTCATCTGCGTCATCTGTAGGGATGCGCAGAAACACAAGAAACACAACTGCGTCCCCCTCGATGAAGCAGCTGGACCATGCAGGGTAAGCGAGTCCAAGCACTGGTTTATTAAAAACAACTGTGAAACTTCATATTGCACACAACAGATGAATGTCTTGTGCGATTAAGCCACTGTTTTACTATGTATGCAAATGTAAATTGTAGGCCCAACTCAAGCTGAAAATTATGCATTTGAAGACCAAACTGGGCTCGTTTGAAGCACAAAAGCTCCAGTGTAATGAAATGGCCGAGCACATCAAGGTGAGTCTGACACATGATGAGGCAGAAACCGACAAACATGTTCCTTTAATTAAAAAAAACACATGTTTCTCTTCCCTCAGCTTCAGGCTCAGCAGACAGAGAAGTCGATCAAAGAGGAGATTCAGAAGCTTCACCAGTTCCTGCGTGCAGAGGAAGCCACTCGGATAAAAGCGCTGAAGTACGAGGCCGGGGTAAAGAGTGAAGCAATGAACATCAGGATTGTTAATTTGACTGCAGAGATCAAATCCCTGAAGGACAAAATCCAAACCGCAGAGAGGGAGGCGGCAGCTGAGGATGTCTCATTCGTGCTGGTACTGATGATCTGTATTCATTCATATACCTTTCTCAATATTGAATAGCGGTAGTAATTCGTTAATCTGTTTTTTCTTTATTTGACAGAATGTCAAATCCATTATGGAGCGGTAAGTAGTTTCCTTATACAATCTATCAAAACTGAATCATAATCAGGGCTGATGGTACAGCAGTTTGGCTCCGGATTGAAAAGTTTAGAGGAGAATAAAGCCGACTTCTCTCCTCGAAGGTGGGAAAGTTATCGTACATTTCCAAAAGTGACACTTACTTTGAATGTTTTGACATTGTGTGGGGATAGTGGACAAACCAAATCATTATATAGAAAGGTAACTAGTAAGTGTCGATACTTTATATGGCAATAGAAGAATAAATAGAATGACAAATGTTGGCATTGTCTGTTTCTGCAACCAAAAATGTGTTTTATTCACACATTATTTTAGCTTAATATCACACATGCTGAAACCTGCGATAAACCCACATGGTTTACTTAAAAGGAGTAAAACTTTGGTGAAGGTCCTGTGATTCTTTGGCATTTGCTGCTTTGCATCAAACAAAAATGCAACCAATCTGTAAAAAAAAAATGCGACTGCTAATCTGTGGCTGCCTGATGTTCCTTCAGAGCCCAATGCAACCTGCCAGAACCAGAGGCTCCATTGGGAGCCCTGGTCGATGAGGCCAAACACCTGGGGAACCTGCTGTTCACAGTTTGGATGAAGATGAAGACCATCATCCAATACAGTGAGCAAAGTGTTCCTGCCTTGTCACATTTGTTATGTTTTATTTTGCAGTATCATGTACGGAACTAGGCTGCCCTTCTGTAAATACACTGTAACGCTTTGGTTCAACTAAACTTTCCCTTTTGTTTTCTGTTATTTTCTCTGAAGCTCCTGTGACTCTGGACCCCAACACTGGCGCCTCTTCATTGACTATATCAGAACACATGACCCGGTCAACAATCAGGCACAAGAGTCATCCACTTCCTTCAAACCCAGAAAGGAGGTACAACTCTGGTGTTCTCGGCTCGGAAGGCTTTAGCTCTGGAAAGCACAGTTGGGACGTGGAGGTGGGGGGTTATTGGATCGTCGGTGTGGCTGTTAAATCCAAGCGCCCATCTTCTGAAAAGATCTGGGGCATGTCCATTTGCCCTTGCAGGGGCTTTCTGCTTGAATATACTCTAGAGGGCTATGGGGAAGTTTTACTTAAAGATTCATTACCCAAAAAGATCAGAGTGCAGGCAGATTACGACCAAGGAATACTATCATTTTCGGACCTCGATAGGAAAACACATGTACACACCCTCAAATACACTTTCACAGAAACGTTTTTTCCATATTTTAGATGGAACGCAAAAATCGTACCAGCTGAATTGGCAGCGGGAATAAAAAAAGCCAAATAAACAATCACGATTACAGCAAAAGTCTAAACAACAACGTGAGGCCTTATTTTTCGATCTTATTAACTACAATGGTTTTCCCTGTTTTTCTTATTTAGTCCACCTTTAAAAAGAAAAAGGGCACTGCACTGATTTTACCCCGCAGCAACCTGCGGGACTGAAAAGTGAAGTAAATGCAGAACTTGCATTATTTGTAATAGACAGCAGGGGGCGACTCAATAAAACACGTTTACAGTCTCAATTGCTAGTTTCAAGTCTTCTTCAGTAACTTAAGGTCCCTTTTAGAGTAAAATAGATGGTAAAGCAGGGTATGCTTCAGGGTCTGTATATTCAACTTTTACAGGATGTTTTCAATTCATGAAAACTAATCTTAACTCTTTTAGGTCGTCTCACTACTGCAAGTAGTCTCACGTCACAGGGACTATGTCCACTTCTTATATACAGTCTATGACTTTTACACATGAGGTCCAGTTTCCTCTTCATGATATGGACGCTTGTTATGTAACATGGGATTTATGAGTGTTTGTTATGGACTCATCATATGTATAGATGACACATGCATAATGTTGTCTTTGCCTCTGGATACGCTTTGAAAGTGGGGTTTGAAAGATACGGGCATCATCTAATGAAAGATGCTGTTGAGTTGCATTTTGGGAAATGGAGGTTGTCTCATAGGGAATAATCATATTTAAATCTAGCTGAATGATAAATCGAGGGTATATCTGTTCATCGTAATCCATTTTATAGTTTTGGGATTGTGATGTCCTGCAAATGTGAGGTGAATGAGAGAGATGTTTAGAGTCAAATCTGCATGTTATCAGATTAAGATTGAGGCTATTTTGCTTGTTTCATAATGTTGTCATAATGTCATTTTTTTGGAGAGGCAAATTTTTGATTTGGGGCTATGGAAACTTGTTCGTGCTTCAATATCAATTAAAAAACTGTATCCAGTCAATTTTATTTTACGTCATTTCTTTCATGCAAGCTGTTGTGCAATGAAGGAAACGGTCAAATGATCCCATGTTAGCATCCAGTGAGGGTGTCAAATGGGTGTGACATCTACCTTGGCTTTGCCATTGCGTGACACAGATAAATAAGAATTCATTTCCTCATTCATGGGCTAAACCACATGATGCAGGTAATGAAAAAAAAAGCTCCTCCTACTTTACATAGAAGTCAGGAAGAACCTGACAGGAAGAGGCTCCAGTAAATAGGATGTTTTTTTATATAACACTTCAGTTGTTTGTTTAACGTGCTTGGAGCTAAACTGAACCACAGTGAAAACAAACTGAAACCGGTGTGAAGAGTGAAAGTAAGCGAGCAGGAGCAACACAATGGCGTCGGCGCCAGAGACGGATTGGTCATGCCCCGTGTGCTGTGACATCTACAAGGATCCCGTCCTGCTGCTTTGCGGCCACAGCTTCTGCGCGCGCTGTCTCCAGGAGTGGTGGCGCCAGAGTGGACTCCGCACGTGCCCGGTGTGTAAGGAGCTGTTTCCCATGGCTCAGCCTCCACGTAACCTGGCGCTGAGAGACCTCTCCGACGCCCTGAGACGAGAGAAGGACCAGAGAGCCGGTTCGGGGCCTCCTGCTGACGTCATGTGCAGTCTGCATGGCGAGAAACTCAAGCTCTTCTGTCAGGACGACCAGCAGCTCATCTGCGTCATCTGTAGGGATGCGCAGAAACACAAGAAACACAACTGCGCCCCCCTCGATGAAGCAGCTGGACCATGCAGGGTAAGCGAGTCCAAGCACTGGTTTATTAAAAACAACTGTGAAACTTCATATTGCACACAACATGCGAATATCTTGAATGACTAAGCCACTGTTTTACTATGTATGCAAATGTAAATTGTAGGCCGAACTCAAGCTGAAAATTATGCATTTGAAGACCAAACTGGGCTCGTTTGAAGCACAAAAGCTCCAGTGTAATGAAATGGCCGAGCACATCAAGGTGAGTCTGACACATGATGAGGCAGAAACTGACATACATGTTTATTTTAATTTAAAAAAACAATATGTTTCTCTTCCCTCAGCTTCAGGCTCAGCAGACAGAGAAGTCGATCAAAGAGGAGATTCAGAAGCTTCACCAGTTCCTGCGTGCAGAGGAAGCCACTCGGATAAAAGCGCTGAAGTACGAGGCCGGGGTTAAGAGTCAAGCAATGAACATCAGGCTTGTTAATTTGACTGCAGAGATCACATCCCTCAAAGACAAAATCCAAACCGCAGAGAGGGAGGCGGCAGCTGAGGATGTCTCATTCATGCTGGTACTGATGATCTGTATTCATTCATATACCTTTCTTAATATTGAATAGCCGTAGTAATTCGTTAATCTGTTTTTTCTTTATTTGACAGAATGTCAAATCCATTATGGAGCGGTAAGTAGTTTCCTTACACAATCTATCAAAACTGAATTATAATCAGGGGTGATGGTACAGCAGTTTGGCTCCGGGTTGAAAAGTTTAGAGGAGAATGAAGCCGATTTCTCTCCTCAAAGGTGGGAAAGTTATCGTACATTTCCAAAAGTGACACCTACTTTGAATGTTTTGACATTGTGTGGGGATAGTGGACAAACCAAATCATTATATAGAAAGGTAACTAGTAAGTGTCGATACTTTATATGGCAATAGAAGAATAAATAGAATGACAAATGTTGGCATTGTCTGTTTCTGCAACCAAAAATGTGTTTTATTCACACATTATTTTAGCCTAATATCACATGCTGAAACCTGCAATAAACCCACATGGTTTACTTAAAAGGAGTAAAACTTTGGTGAAGGTCCTGTGATTCTTTGGCATTTGCTGCTTTGCATCAAACAAAAATGCAACCAATCTGTAAAAATATATGCGACTGCTAATCTGTGGCTGCCTGATGTTCCTTCAGAGCCCAATGCAACCTGCCAGAACCAGAGGCTCCATTGGGAGCCCTGGTCGATGAGGCCAAACACCTGGGGAACCTGCTGTTCACAGTTTGGATGAAGATGAAGACCATCATCCAATACAGTGAGCAAAGTGTTCTTGCCTTGTCACATTTGTTATGTTTTATTTTGCAGTATCATGTACGGAACTAGGCTGCCCTTCTGTAAATACACTGTAACGCTTTGGTTCAACTAAACTTTCCCTTTTGTTTTCTGTTATTTTCTCTGAAGCTCCTGTGACTCTGGACCCCAACACTGGCGCCTCTTCATTGACTATATCAGAACACATGACCCGGTCAACGACCGAGGGCAAGAGTCATCCACTTCCTTCAAACCCAGAAAGACGGTACAACTCTGGTGTTCTCGGCTCGGAAGGCTTTAGCTCTGGAAAGCACAGTTGGGACGTGGAGGTGGGGGGTTATTGGATCGTCGGTGTGGCTGTTAAATCCAAGCGCCCATCTTCTGAAAAGATCTGGGGCATGTCCATTTGCCCTTGCAGGGACTTTCTGGTTGAATATACTCTAGAGGGCTATGGGGAAGTTTTACTTAAAGATTCATTACCCAAAAAGATCAGAGTGCAGCTAGATTACAACCAAGGAATACTATCATTTTCGGACCTCGATAGGAAAACACATGTACACACCCTCAAATACACTTTCACAGAAACGGTTTTCCCGTATTTTAGATGGAGCGCAAAAATCGTACCAGCTGAATTGGCAGCGGGAATAAAAAAAGCCAAATAAACAATCACGATTACAGCAAAAGTCTAAACAACAACGTGAGGCCTTATTTTTCGATCTTATTAACAACAATGGTTTTCCCTGTTTTTCTTATTTAGTCCACCTTTAAAAAGAAAAAGGGCACTGCACTGATTTTACCCCGCAGCAACCTGCGGGACTGAAAAGTGAAGTAAATGCAGAACTTGCATTATTTGTAATAGACAGCAGGGGGCGACTCAAGAAAAAACGTTTACAGTCTCGATTGCTAGTTTCAAGTCTTCTTCAGTAACTTAAGGTCCCTTTTAGAGTAAAATAGATGGTAAAGCAGGGTATGCTTCAGGGTCTGTATATTCAACTTTTACAGGATGTTTTCAATTCATGAAAACTAATCTTAACTCTCTTTGATCGTCTCACTACTGCAAGTAGTCTCACGTCACAGGGACTATGTCCACTTCTTATATACAGTCTATGACTTTTACACATGAGGTCCAGTTTCCTCTTCATTGTTATGTACTCATCATATGTATAGATGACACATGCATAATGTTGTCTTTGCCTCTGGATACGCTTTGAAAGTGGGGTTTGAAAGATACGGGTATCATCTAATGAAAGATGCTGTTGAGTTGCATTTTGGGAAATGGAGGTTGTCTCATAGGGAATAATCATATTTAAATCTAGCTGAATGATAAATCGAGGGTTTATCTGTTCATCGTAATCCATTTTATGGTTTTGGGATTGTGATGTCCTGCAAATGTGAGGTGAATGAGAGAGATGTTTAGAGTCAAATCTGCATGTTATCAGATTAAGATTGAGGCTATTTTGCTTGTTTCATAATGTTGTCATAATGTCATTTTTTTGGAGAGGCAAATTTTTGATTTGGGGCTATGGAAACTTGTTCGTGCTTCAATATCAATTAAAAAAATGTATCAAATCAATTTCATTTTATGTCATTTATTTCATTTCTTTTATGCCAGCTGTTGTGCAATGAAGGAAACGGTCAAATGATCCCATGTTAGCATCCAGTGAGGGTGTCAAATGGGTGTGACATGGCTCTTCTGACGACTACAAAAAACATGCTACGCTACAGCTAAAAGCGAAACAAATAAAGAAAAATGCAGCTTCAGCCAGTCTGATGATCTTCATTGGGAATCTTTGGTGCATAGCACAGAGGTGAATCATCGTGAAGCAATGCCTAATGTGTACTCTCTCTCTCTCTCTCTCTCTCTCTCACTCACACATGAGTCCGAATCCTCACACTGATACTGAATCTCGGCGGTATTACAGCTGGAATGCCTGCTATGTTTTTTCAACTAATGAAAGAATGAAAAAAAAAACAAACAGAGGGGCCAAATTAAAAGAGGGAGAGAAAAAAAAGGGCAGAGAGAAGAAAACAGCGAGCGAGAAGAGGGAATAGAGGCAGAAGGGAGCTTACGAGTGTCTCTCATTCAATTTGCGTGCCTCTGCATGTTTTACATGATGAGCGTTTCTGAGACCCCCCCCCCCCCAGCACCTCCGATTACCCACGATACATTTCAAACTTTATAAGTCTTTCATTAGAGAAAGCTAGAAGAGAAAGAGTGTCAGCTCGAGTGATGACTCATCCGTGAATTTAATCAGGCAAAGTGTACATTTCAGGTTTGACATTCAGGATCGGACACTTGGATGCGTTCATACGTTCAAATTTAATTTGAGAATGTGAGGGAATTTGGCTGCTTGGCATAAATGTGTCATTTTGCAAGCAGGCATCGCTACATGTTTCGCAGTTATGAATTGAAAGCGAGCCCCAAGTGTTAAGTTAACTGCAACTGATTGCCTGGCAAATTTCACATTTTGGAAAATATATCCCTTCTTTACGTTTCCATTTTTTTAATTGTTTTTTTTTTAAACCTCTCTCTCTACAAATCATCATTCTTCCTGTACAAACCATGACATCAGCTCAAAGGAATGACGGCAAACCAGCGTATCCAACCTTTCTTTCTCGAAATCCCCCCTTTGAACGATCAATCACTCGATGTTGACCAGAGTAGAATACGTCAGATGTTATTCTACCGAAGGTCCCGTTTTTCAACTAATCAGATTAAATAAACACATTAATCTGAGCACTTTCAAAGCGCTTGGTATTATTGTTGTAACCATGTGGAAATGACTTTTATTCCGAATCAGTACAAAGAGAGAGAATCTATCACGTTTAACACCAATGATGTTATCCAAACTAAAAGGCGAAACAATGACGTGTGTGTGTGTGTGTGTGTTGTACATGGGTGCATGTTAATTTGTGTGCAGGTATTCATGCGAGCGTGCTAGCATGAGAGACAAAGGCGCTGAATGAATGATACGGGATGGAGAGATCAAAGGCGGGCCGTCGCCTGGTGATGGGAGTGACAACATGGCTCTGAACCAGAGCCAAAACGGTAGGCAGATATCAGGTTGAGAGACAAACAGAAAGAATACAGAGAGACAAACAGGAGGATGTGCCAAAGGCCTGAAGGGTTCGAGACAGAAGACAGACAGTAACTCTGTCTCCTCTGGAACGGCACCTATGTTTGAAGACGGCGGGGGAAAAAAACAGCCTAAAATGTAACCCACAAGTGAGCACGACATGTTGTGCGAACGCCACAATCAACGCGGCGTGCCTAATGTAATGTAAAGATACAAGAAGGCAACGCATGGAAACTCACATGTGCACTTTTATGTGGTTGTTTTTCCATCTGCTCCTTGTTTTCAGGTCCCTTTTGGTCACTTTTTGCTCGTGTTTTTGTGGTCTGGATATCTTCAAGAAACAGACTCCAAGTATATGATGTTGTCATCTCTCTCTCTCTCTCTCTCTCTCTCTCTCTCTCTCGAAGGGTTTATTGTTTTGTTTGGCATTTATGTTTCATTTGGAGGCAATCATTGAAGAATTTGAGCAGCACGTGTCCTCAGCAATCATAATCATGAAATCCCTACTGGTCACACACACACACACACACACACACACACACACACACACACACACACACACACTAGGCCTGATTACCACTCGGTCTGGTCTGTATAATGTTATAGATATAGATTGAATGTGTCAGTCAGGACCTCACAGGAGGATATTGGTAAAGATGGTCAAGGAAGGAAGGAAGCAAGGAAGGAAGGAAGGAAGGAAGGAAAGGATGTTTTTTTTTTTTTACTAATGAATTAAATAAAATGTCAGTAAAATGAGGCCGGATTTCAGGGTTGACAGTTAATATCATATTCTTGTGTTCTACAAAATATCTCAATGTAACAAAGTGATTTGTTAGAGCTTCATCTTCCTCTCTTTTACACACACACACACACACACACACACACACTTGCACTGGCCAGCCTAGATGGTCAAGTGCTGTGATAAAGTGCTGTCTAGTGTTCTCTCACTCTCTAAGCCCCCTGAGAGAAGATCAATACTCACTCAGCATCAAGTTACCGCTAATGTCTTCATGTTTTTAACCAGGCAGTCTGTGTGTGTGTGTGTGTGTGTGTGTGTGTGTGTGTGTGTGTGTGTGTGTGTGTGTCCCTCGTGTGACCTAAGTTATAATTATCATTAAATGTCAATGAAGGCGATAAGAAGAGCGAGACTGCAGCCCCAAAGCCCTGACTCACAGCGCCTCCTAAGGACATTTCTGAGAAACTGCAGCCTCTGTAAAGGATGCGTTTTCTCCTGTGAGAGATAAGAAGATGTGGCACAGATGACCCAATGTGTGAGTCACTTAACCTTTTTCCTTGCAGCGTTAATGAGAAGAACGCCTTTACCTCATAGATCCACCTATTCCATTATCAGCCTCCATTCAGCTACTATTTCACATCTGCAATTATGTTGCTGAGTCATACAGGATAGTTAACACATTAATAATACATGTCCGTCTTGCAGAATCAACAGGTATACATTAACTTGAATAGATACTGCAGATTGGGATCGGTGTGCGGTTAGCGGTTTGAAAGGATTTAAAAGAAATGTGCGTCACGACCCTGCCAGTGCTGACGAAAAGGAACATTCCGTTTCATTACGACCGTTGCTCTTGTTTTCATAGTTTTGGCCGTCATTTTTTATCCGTTTTGACAACATTGTGCTCACCAAAGTAATTGTGGAGATCTGGGAACACGGCAATGAAGGTTGAAGAAACACGAGCAGTCTGTCAGGTTTTATACAAACCAATAGTTTAACTATGATCCGAACCAGTTTTTGGTGGCAAAACCAAAAATGAGTACAGTGAAAATGTCAGTAATAATCCTTCCATTGCACTGGAACGCTACAGTACTCATTGGTAAGTCAACGTTAAAAAAAACACAACTCTGTCTCCTAAATATTACATTTATGAGCTAATGTGATTGCTGCCTGGATTATGTTTGCTGGCAACAGTTTTTCCAGTCCAGAGTGTTGCACCTTGGGTGGAAGGTGGCCATACAGAGTGCAGGACTTTGTCACCGGAGACCTGAGGTTGCGGGGGCCGTGGGGTGAGGGAGGGAGCATGAGGCGTCACAGGTGGATTTTCAGAAATCTACTCAAAGACAAAACTAATTCAACGCACTAATTCTTTGGCATTATCCCCAACAAACTGTGGAGAACATTCTGGCAAAACAAAGGAGTAACACAAGCTAAACTAGTGCTGCAGCATATTTACAATTTAGCCAAAACAAAATAAAACCAATAGTCTAAAGAAAATCCCCTAACCAAAAATCCCTATCCCATGCTACAGTGAGCACTTGGTACATTCCAATTGGCCACTTCCTGTATTTAAGTGCTCCGTTTTGAACAGAACATCATTTGCTCTTCTGTGCCAGGATCTCCATCCAGCAGCAGCAAACAGTAGCAGCACCATCAGCACTGGTAACTCAAAGAAACTGGAAATGAGCTTAAAGAAAAGTGAATCTGACTGAATATATGACTGAAGAACTAAAGTTGGGCAGCATGAGTTGGTCCACTGCTCATTATAAGAAGGCCAGCGCAAGAAAACATAGTCTTTGTTTATCAAACGGACAGTGATTTTGCTAGCTAGCTAGCGTTAGCAACATGGCTAATGCTAGCAACCGGAAGCAAATATAGATGTTTGGGTTGTTTTTTTGTTGTTGCTGGTCCAGACTTTCTTGTAGTTCCTGGTTTGTTTTCTGGCTGCTAGTGTTAGCATAAGCCACATGGCTATCACTAGCAACCTGGCTACTGTCCAAGGCAAGTAAACAAGGCCTCAAGCCTTTATTTACACGGGACATCCCAGAAATGACAGAATTGCATAAATGAAGCCTTATAGGGAGCCAATTTAAATGGTTGATTGGACTCAGATTGCATGAAACAACATAAAATGTGAATTGTGAAATGCATATATATATATATATATATATATATATATATATAAAGAAAAGCAAGTGTTGCACCCCGTTCCACCCTCTCTTTCTCTCACCTCCACCTCTATCCATTCCCTCATCCCTCCATCCCAATCAATCTCTCCCTCCCGCCCCCTCACTAATGCACTCTTTCATGTGCTCTCCTATTTCTCCCTCTCTCTGCCACCCTCTCTCCCTCACCCCGATGTCTCATGGCCTTTTTGTAGGCCTTTACATTTTTGGAGGTAATGCGATCCCCCCCCCATTTCTCCCCAGGGTGGTCCGCTCCTCTCATTCAAACAACAAGCCGGGGCTGAATGGAGCTGGCGGTGAGAGGGGAGATGGAGAGGGAGCCAGGCTGTGGGAGAGGAAGATGGAGAGCGAGCCAGATAATGGGTATGTAAAACAGTCATTAAATCGCATCCTTGTTCATTCATACCTTACGCCGACAGGTGGGAGCGCATCCGTAATGCATCGCATCGGTCGAGTAGATCCTGCACGTTTGTGTGGGTGCGTTGGTACCTGTGCCATCTGTTTGGTCACATCCAGCAGCTGCTCCTGTGTTCAGCCTTAGGCTATACTCAATATTGCCCCAAAGAAGCATTTAGATTCCAATCTATTTTACTTTTATTTAAAAATATGATCAATTAATGCTCTTCAGTGTTCTCTCAGTATTCAAATATTCATTATCATTGTGTGTTAGCATTGGCTGATTTATTACACATCCAGAAAAACACAGCAACATTTGTACTTTTTTCTTTTAAGTCAGATATTCTCTTCTTCTTTCTCTCACTTTTGGCTCTATTTTGGTCTCCTGGTGAGGCCGGTTGACCAGCATTTAACCTAAACTGAATGCTTTTGGTGAGTTAAATGCAGAGGTCGAATTACTTATATATATGTCTAATAAAATATTAAAATTATTTTTAAAAAATTAAAAGAAAAATATAAAAACTTCTCCCTTCAAGTATGTAGGAGAACCACCAGAATGTGAATGGCCCCATCTAGAGCCAGTGTTTAGTTTGTCCATTCTGGGCTTCCGTAAAACATGGCAGCCGGCTCTGTATGTAGATATAAGCGGCTCATTCTAAGGTAACCGAACACACAATGATTCTTATTTTTAGATGATTTTACACTAAAGAAAACATTTATTAACGTTATGTTCCATTTATGCATTTCTTTCTATGTCATAAAATTTTCAGATATAAATATTGATACAAATAAATAGGCCTACATTTGTACAATAAAGCATGTCGTCATATGATGTCTCTAGGGCTCATAAGCAGCTATTCAATCAAAAATTGTATCACCTTTCTAGCCAGAAGTCATGGAATCAGAAAAAAAAAATACACATTCTGCACTCAACTTAATGACAACCATTCATAGAAAAAAGAAATATAGTAATAAAAAGTTTTTTTTAAACTACTTTTCCTATCTTGAATTCACGTTTATCTGTTATTCTAAAGTGTTGGTGATGTAGTCGGACTTAGTTCCTCGGGTCTCAGGTTCATTTTTAAACATTTTTCTCATCTGTTCCTGTTTTATAGTCGACACACCAGGCTTCTGTTCTTTCGCTCTCGCTGTTCTTTCGTTCTTCCCATCATCTCCTCTCTTTCATGCCACCAATTTCATTTCACCTCTTTTTCTGCCTCGGGCTGTCATCCTCCCTTCCTGTCATCCCTCAGCCATCCTTGCCAAGCGACGTACACACACACACACACACACACACACACACCCCTATACATACCACTGTGTTGCCCCAGACAGCCCTCCACAATGCAGATGCCCCAAGGCAGCTTGGGTAACTTAGACCTCTCCTATCTGCCAACTGCTGTGTCACAAAGAGGCTCCCGTTACACACATGCACACATGCTCGTTCACATAATTAAACACGCGCTCTTAATACACCAGCACATACTCAATATTTAGGCATGCAAATGCAGTTGCTTATATGACACACACACACACACACGTTCAGCAGAAGCCAAGTCTCTTTCATTGCCGGCTCCAAATTGAAGCTTATAACGAGGGAGAGAGGATTAAGAGAAGGGGAGGGAAAAAGTGAAACCGAGCTAATGTCCTTACATACTGACAGGAAAGCTTTAAGGCCTCACACACACGTTCACTGCTACACACACACACTCACATGACCCGAAACACACTGTTATCTCAAGGACGGTCATCTTGTCACCCTTGATTAAATTACTTTTTCATCAACTATTAAAAAAAAAAAAAAAAAAAGGGAAAATCATTTTATCCTCACTTGTCACCTCTCTGAGTGCAAATGTGTTTAACCAAGTCTGTGTTTGTGTGTATGTGGGTACGTGCTTGAGTTGGGAGTTGTTGTTATTGGCCGCGGGACTGAAGTTCAGCTCCAGTTTGGCTACGAGCTCCAAACCTCAGACCTTCACACACACTCACACACGCGGTGGTTTGTTAAAGGGTATGGAGGGAATGCTGTGGTCACACCTGGGAATGCTCTCTCAGCCAACCTGCCTAACGTTTTTCGCTTTCTCCATCACTTCCCCCCCTCTCTCTAGAGGTGGAAAGTAACAAATTACATTTACTTAACTTGTGTTTACTTTTCCCTTTTAAGCAGGCTTTAGGTGTAGGAATAAGCATACGTAGCGCTGCAGCTTTTGGGATTAAACATCATTGATTCCAAAAGACTGTCCATAAAAGTCTTCATGAAATACAGAATATATTGATTTTTTTATTTTGTATTTTTTTCATCCTTCTGTTTAGTGAAATCTCACTCAACATACAAACATTGATGTGTAAAGTCAACTCTATAGAGTTTGACATTTTGGGAAATACCCTTATTGGCATGCTCAATACCACTCATGTTTATACAGTAGCCTAATTGTGAAGCTATAGCTGCCAGCAGCTGGGAGCTTAGCTTAGCATAAAGACTGGAAACAGAGGGGAATGCTAGCCTGGCTCAAACCAAAGGCAACCAAATCTGCCAACCAGAATCCCCAAAACTCATATAATGACAATTTGAGATCATCGGTGGATTAGCTGGGTGAGTTGTGTTCAGGTTCCACGCTAAGCTAACAGGCTCCAGCGTCCATATTGACATGATATGAACTATTTCTTTAATTTTAATGTGTTGCCATATAGTTGTATGATTCGTTGTTAGTTAACTCATCTCTCTCCCCCTCCTCCCTACTTCTCAAACTAAAGGTAATATGCCTTTATTGGTAGTTTTCAGTAATAAATCTCCTTCCACAATGAACGGCTCATAGTCCAGAGGCAAAGCCAGCAGGAGAGATTAAAATCTAAAAGTTACCACCCACCCACACACGCACACACACACACGTGGCTGGACGGTTTAACGCACAGCAAGATGCAGTCACATTGTGCCACAGTGTGAATTTTAATTCTGATTTGATTGGAATTAAAGTGGTCTTAAGCCCGAGTTAATAGGTTTAGGCTGGCTCTAATCCTGGTTTAATTAAGGCCTGGGCTTCTTGCCTCTATCATCATGCTGGACTTTAGCCCATCATAATCCAAGTGCTGAATTAATCAACCACTTTATGGCAAGCGTGGGATACGCATATGCATGTGTGCACAGCGCGCTTTGTAAAATACATGAGAAATAAATGTGTGGTCGAGTATGGCTGCCTATATCATTTTTTTTTTGTTTGTTTTAAAGATCTGGTCTCAAGCACTTAGAGGATAGCTGGGTCATTCTTGACTTTCTTTCTTGGCCGTGTCCATTTTGAGTGTGTGTGTGTGTGTGTGTGTGTGTGTGCCTTCTTTACTGTGCGCCCTCGGGTGCACGCTCGCTCCCTCACTCCCCATCCCTATGTAACTGGAGCCAGCCCTCCCCTGTCAAAAATAAAAATCATTTGTCCGCTGCACGAGTGTGTCCATTAAAAATGCATAGTGGAGGGAGCTGGGGGCCGCTGGGGGAAGAAAGCTGATACTCGGCTCTCCGGAAGGGCATCAGAGTACCAAGGTGGACAAATGGCATCCAGAGAGAAAGAAGGGGATGGAGAGTGAGGGTGAAGGGAATGGGTAGGTGGGTGTTTTTCTTAATGGTACACTCTGAACACACCGATGAAACTCAACTTGTGGGGTCTAGTGAAAGTGCCTCTTCCTCTCTCACGAATTCTCAAATACACCCAGATATATTCAAAAATCATATAGATCTATCGCAGAGTGAATTTAATGCAACACAATGGACAATGGATAAGACGCCACAGCTTTTCTACATTGGATATGGATATAATTGAGTTGAGAGTGACACAGCAAAATTCATCAATCTGGTGCTCGGTGACGTAGACAATTATTGATAATCAGCCACCAGGGGTAGATAAATATGTCTTTTGAATAATAGCATCTGAGCTATTTAATTCAGATTATTCAAAAGACATATTTGTACCATTGACTCCTGCCTAATGTCTGCAAACTAGTCCTCCTTTGTGGAGCCAGGACAGATAAAGTTAAATTAAGCACAATTTACTGCGTTCCACAAATAATTTCATGTGCAATTCAAATGTATATTTATGTTAAAAATTCACATTACCGATCTCGAGTGAATCACTCCCCAGTTCCATTGAAACTAATGATTATTTTGCAAAAAACTGCTGCTTGCATGCTGGCTCTAGATGGGGCATTCAGGGCTAAACAAAAAAAAGTTGAACTTTTGAATTAAAAACCGAGCCTACAGCTGATATTCGGTTGTAATCCGCACTGCACCAACTGTAAAGAGGGGGAGGAGGGTGGGGAGATGGTCGACAGCTATAAATATCAAAATCTAGCTGACAGGAAATTGTGTGAGAAATATAGATGTAATCTGAATGAAGGCACAGCAGTGCGGGTCTTTCCTACAGAAAGCCTTTTAGTGTTTGACCTTTCAGCTGAGTTTTATTGAATCTGTTTTAACTGTTGGAACTGCGTCTGGTTGGGCAAGAAAAATAGACTGTAGCTGGAAAAGTAATGAGTTTTGAGCACAATAAAAACCTTGATAATAGTGAGGAAAAACAAGACCGTTCCTTACGATCTCTTCAGTGTTTGAGTTGTGCTTTTTTTTTACCACCAAGATCAATTATCAGGTAAAGATCACTTAATTTGCACATAAAATGAGGCATTTTTGTTCATCTAAATGTTGTTTTTTCCCCCATATTCTGTATTTTTACCTCTAAAGTTGGGATGTCATTTCACAGGTGCACTGTTAGATGTCTTTATTGCCTCCTTTTTTTCCCTTTTTTAAGGAAAAATAAAGATGTGGAAAATTTGAATGTCTTTCCTACTCTCCGTATCTGCCAGTCTTTCGCTTTTCTTCCTTCACTCGCTAAGTGTACAGTAGTATTACAGTTTTCCTCTCACAGTGGCCTCTCAGAGCTGTCATTGGAAGAAAAGTGCTGTTGTGAGTTGCGTCACTCCACTCACCAGATAAATCTGTCAAAATACAGGTGTGTGTGTGTGTGTGTCTGAGTGTGTGGAGATTAGTGGTTTTTCACGGTGTCAAACCTGTGGCCTTGCATGCTAAACTCATTAAGAAAGTGGGTGATCCGAAAATGTACATCTTGCGTTCACACAGTTTTAATCAATGAGACTTAAGAACATTTTGTCTTTTTTATTTTCCTCATATTCACAGTTCTTTCTGTCTTCTCTCTTATGGGACTCACTGTTTTCTTTCCTTGGTCTTGTCCATCTGCTTCTTATAACACTGGGGCAGTCTGATCTGGTTTGCAGAAACCCCCTCTGAAAAATCTGACATTAATTCACGCACAACCAAAATAGTCCCCCCTCTTTTTTTTTTTTTTCAACAAAATAACCCCACTAAAAAAAAAAAATGTCCCGGCCCCTGTTTCAATAGGGTGGTCGAATCTGGACCCAATTAAAACGGGGACCCCCTAAATTTCCTTCACACCCAGCTTGAGGAAGACCCCAGATTAGAGGAATATTTTCCTTATTGCCGACTTTACTTTTTGCGGAATTTCTTGGGATAATAATTGAGCCCATGTGTGCTTGGTATTCCGAGGTGTTCCCTTTTTTTTGTGAGCGTGGATAAAAATGGCACGTTCAGCCATCAGGGCGGGCGCAGTTTTGACAAATCCCTTTTTTTTTTCCCTTCCTCCTCTTCTTCTTGGTTTTCACCACAATACTGGAACGTTGTCTGGAATTAATGGAAGGGGTTTTTCTTTTTAATGTCTCGGTCAGATGTCCATGTGGCAAGGGGCGGAGGCTTAATTGAGAGCAAATAAACAAAGTCACCTGTGAGTGATTTCAGCTCATAATGAGACATATGTCGGCTCGTTTGACTGTGCACACGTTAAGGCCGCAAGCATCCATGCACGCCGCCTCAATTTGATAAGCACTAAAGCAGGTGTTTGTAGCGTTCCCCTCAGTGATATCCTGTGCATTTGGCTCCACATAAACATAATGGCATTGGATTTTTGTAGACTCACCAAGGATTAGCCTCCGCTTCTCATAACGTCCGTGACTCAACAGTGAGAGCTTGTGTTCTGCTCCCCTATGCAGTGACCCATCATCCTCCCGCTCCCTCTGGCTTTGTGAGTGCTCTGCTCTAACCGCGAATGAATAGCCACTTGTTCAATAAACCCGGGACGCTGCTTAGGTATCATAGTTGTCTGCGCAGTATTATTCTAAGTGCTTATATTAAGGGAAAGCGTCAGGACGCCGTCCGACTCTCCGCTGCTCAGCTGACCGTTCTCTGCCTGTGAACGGTCTGTGGAGAGCTGTGGGAGTCTGACTTTGATTTGTGTCTTCCTAATTGTAATAGACCTGAATCTGCTAAAATCACACGTGGATAATTCTTATGCACACACACACACACACACACAGGCTTGTGTGCATGCACCCACAGAAACACATACACACACACTCCACACACAGGTAATTGTGCCCACCTGGGAAAACATAATTTAGTCAGGCGCCCCTTCCTTTTACTAACACTGCTCTTACAGCGTGGGTGTGTGTGTGTGTGTGTGTATATATCTGTGTGTGTGTGACCTCCTTTACCCTTTGAATGCTATTTGATCCCAAATTGCATTTGACTATCAACACTCTCTAAGCCCTAAACCATCCAATTACAATACTGTATTATATAAGCTTAGGAGTTCAAGGCTTTGAGGGAAATGACTGAGCTTCTCTGTTGTACTAAAGTCCACCGTCCATCCTCACGTCTTCAAAATAAATAGGCTGCATCATTTAGACTGAGAAGGAGATGCAAATAAATATAACCTTTGTTGTTTCGGGTCGCTTCTTGTCTCCTGCCTTTCATAAATCAGTCGCCTCTCGATGCAGATTAGTCCAACATATATTAGAGATTTTCATTATTGTAACATTATCACCAAAGCCCGGGCTGACGGCCACCGTGTTTAGGTCAAATTCCTTCACAGTCTGCTGAATGTGAAGTACTTTAGGCTCCATAAATCTGGGTGTGCAAGCAAGTACTTCAAGGCTGAAGACACAAACATTTCACAGTGAAATTTATTGTTTTTACTTATGTGCTGTATAATGGCTCAGGAAGAGAATGGATGAAAGCACCCAGTGATGGATATTCATCTCTTCTGCTTGTCTACCAACAGCTGTGTGTGTGTGCGTGCATGCTTATGTGTGCATGCAGCACTAGTGTCTTAAAAAACAAAAAAATCAAATTAATTTCTACAAAATCAGCAAAATAAAATACAAATCTTTTCGAAATCAGCAAATGCATGTGGCGGGTGAACATAATCAAAGGAGCAGGTTTGCTCCGAGATGAGATGATTGATGCCAATCTCATGTCTGTGGGTTCAAAATGAATCTGGAGCCAGGCTAGCTTAGCTTAGCACAAAGTCTATAAAAGGGGAAACAGCTGTTCTGGCTCTGTCCAACGGTAACAGAATCTGCCAACCTGCGCCTCTTAAGCTCATCAAACTGTTAATGTTATTTAATAATAATGTTTGATATTCAATAACGTTTCCTATTATTGTCAGGGGCTTGTGCTGAACGCCAAATTGTATAAACCTCTATAATTCCGGACCTTTTAGTAATGTTCGACCCTTTCTTCTTCCTTGCAGACTTGTTGTCACTGAGGTTGCCAGGTCAGTTTTTTTTTTTACTAACAGTCACAAAAGGAAGTCATTTATTCCCCAAATGTCCAAATATTCCTTTAAACATGCACCAGTCTGATACTTCATGCCTTGTCGTCCCTTAAAGTCAAGCTGAAAATAGCTTTTGAACCCTTTTAAATTACATCACCGTATATATTGTGCACCTATTTAACAATATATGCTGAAAAGAAATATACAGGCAAATATCTATGTAGACATAACATTTGATTTTCATATAATAATACAAAGAAATAGATTTTTTGGGGTATTTTTTATGTAAATACAAATTTTGGACGATCAAATCAAACGATCAGTTTCACTCTTTATGGTATGGAAGCTTGTATTAATTGTTTCTGCAATAATAAAAGACATGAAAATGTGAAGTATTCCCAGTGGATATTTTGCATGGAAAGCATTCACACTGACAGCGAGGCTGTCGACAGTCACATTTTCAGCAGTTGCAACGCTTTACTGCCTAGATACACAGTGTGCTGCATTTGTCATACCGCATATAGAATATAAACTGGCAGAAAGCCAGACCAAACTGACAGGCAGCTGATCGCTTCTAGTATCTGCAGTAAACAGAAAACACATTTCTACAATATTTTTAGATTAAGTTTTAAAGGACAAGCATGATGTATTGCTGTGTGGATCCTTTTCTTTCACACCTAGTCTTATGAGTTGTCGGGTCGGGGGGGTCAACGAAAAGAATGAAAGACATAAAGACGGATAGTTTACTGCGTAGATGACTCCAGCAATGACGTAAAGGCCACAAGTCTCATGGCACCTGCTGCGCTCCTTTAATAACCACAAACCGATGCCAGCACACACGCGCACACACACTAACACACACACACACACACACACACACACAGGGTGTAAGCATGCCAATAAGCATGGGTGCTGCTGTGCCAGGCTGCCCAGCCTGCCATACCATCTGATACAAATTGACACCACGACCATCTGTTCCTTAACCTCCGTCATGTTAGTATGTTTTTTTTTAAATGCACGATGAGCTGGCGGCTTTGTATACTTTAAAGCGACACACACTCACATCCAACTCATCCAACAGTATCGACTGTTGACAAAGCACAAGAGGCACTGAGGTCACATCAGTCCCCACTATTTGATCCAAACACACAATTTGAGTGAGGCTTCCTCAGTCCTCATGACCCCTGACCCCGACCTCGTCTCTAGTGTGTCATCTGGCTGTGTTCCATTTAGATCTTTAAATATCCCAGGAAACTCAAAGATCCATGCGGTGCCTCTTTGTTTCTTTCGTCCCATTCCTCTCTATTTCTTGACCTTATGGCTTTTGTTGACGTTCACAGCTTTTGCTTTTACGGGATCCTCTGCCGCCACCTACTGGTATACATAGATACTGTTAGCATCTTTGTTCAAAGTATATTTAAACTCTTATTTTATCATAAGTGATGGGCATCAGTGTGCCATCTGAAATTATTATTTTAACACAATATTCCATCTGAAATTATTATTTTAACACAATAAATAACTATTGAGCGTTTAAATAATTGCCAATAATAATACGAGGGACTGAGGTTGAGGAGCAGATGACTCAACATTGAGTTAATGAGCCATATAGAAGCCAAGCAGACTTTCTTTTCATATATGCGCATACAATTAAGTGTTATGTAACTCTATATGATGCTGCTACTACTTATTTATTCATGGGGATTAAAAGTGATATATTAACAGAGAATTGTAGCCCCATCACAACACTTATACCCTCGTCAGTGAAGGACCATTTGGCATTTCTCACATGCCCATTATTGCTTGCACATGTCTCAATTTATCTTTGAGCTCTACTTTTTAATCCAAGAGTTTGCCAACGGTTCATCAAAAACACTTCCTGCAGCTTTCATGAAGTCAGGTTTTGCTTTTAAAGGAGGTAAAGAAGCCCCCATATCTCCATCTTCCTGACAAGGCATCAATAGACAGCAAAAATGACAGCTATATGAATTATAGATGAACATGGATGGCTTTATCTTTGCTGCAAAAAGCAAATTCTGGACCCTGATGCCACAGCTGTTAAGTCCAATGACCAAACACCATTTATCTTGTGTCTTTCATTATATTTTCCACAATCCATGTTCAAACTGCAGGGACTGTAAAGTGTAAGAGATTACATGCTGGTGTAACACTATCACTCATGGGTTTTATAGATGCCAGAAGTGTTTGGCAGGTCCAAAGATTTTCCTCAAAACACCTTATATTTTGTCCAGAAGATGGCAGTCTTGCGATGCTACTATCAGAGATGATGAACGCGTTAGGGTGGGGCCTCAGGGACAGTTTTGGGATGGGATGACAAGTACTGTATGAAGTGAAGCAACATAATGGAAAGAGGGATGTGTTGAGGAGATCTTTAGAATGAATAAAGTACAATGAATGAAAAATCACATTATAAACTGTATATATGTCTCTCCACTGGCTCATATATCTGTCTAATATTTATATATATATAGGCAGACGGAGAGAGATGTTGGAATGCACAGTATAAACTGTTGATTATAGCCTTAACGCTGCTCCAGTGCATTAGCCATATCACCCCTTGAAAACCAGCCATGCCAATATGAAGTAAGTGATCGGAGGGTAGATGGTAAACATGATGACATCAGATAGAATGCAATGTGATTTCCCCCCCCCCCTCCTCTCAGTCCGTGGACATTTTTTTTTTCACATGACAGTTTGGGCAGACGTCCAACAAAACAATTAGCAAGTATGGGAATCCCAGCCCTGCTCTCATGCAGACCCCTCCCCCCCATCTCTATCTCTCTTCCTCTCTCGCTCTCTGCAGCTGGCCCCATGAGAGAGGCGGCCAAGTTTATTTTCTCCCCGGTGGTCCCTTTGAGGTGGCGGCGAGGCCCCTGCCACGCCGCCGCTGATGTATTAGGTGAGGGTCCTTGAAGAGATGTCGGTGGGACTCTTTTATTACCACGGCACTCAATCTTATTCCTGTTAAAGCATACTTGGTACTGTCCTTTTTATACATATGCAAAGACAACGAGGTAATGAAAATCAGCCACATCCCTCCTGCTAGTCACCAAAAATGAATGATGAATAAACCCAAATTAGCAGCCTCAGTGATGATGTAAATATCTCCATGACAACCGTGGAAACTCTTTCTCAAAGACCGTGGGATGCTGTTGAAAGCTGAAGGAAAAAATTGTTATTTTGTAAAAAGCTGTATATTCCAAAGTCAAGAATGACATTTCACACTCGGCTTGAATGTAAATTAAATATTAAACATTAATGATTTGCAAATACAGAATCATTTGTTCAGTTTATGCTTATCATTGATTCATATTTGGGCTGTTTTACTTACGCAATATTTATAATATTTCCATACAAGTATTGATTTTTAGCAAAAGGTCAAATGATCAAAACTCATAAGAAGTCGAACGGGTCAAATCTGGGTTAAATGATTGGATTATTATTACTGAGACATTACTGTGTTAGCAGCATTTTAACGCTGGAGACGCTGATCTCACGCTCATCTCTTCTCTTCAGTAGATCTGAAGGTTTTACTGTTGTGATGTAGAGGGAGTTCACTGTATGATTATAATAACACACTGGGGTTATTTTAGGCTGATTCTTATATGGAATACAGATATTTAAAGTGGACCTCTATTATGTAAAAAAAAACAAACAAACACTTAATAATCTTGGCAGGGCCCTGTGACCTTGTAACATTCAGACAACTCTATAATTAGATGGACATGGTCTCTTCTGTTCCATATTAATTTATAACAATTTATTATGTGTTACTAACTCATCAAATAGTATAGCATATCTGTAACCAGTAGCTTTATTTTGTATTTGAAATGGGCTACAATATTTTCCCCCAAAATAAAAATAATAAAGTAATTAATTAATGAATTAAAAAAGAGTAAATATGTGTGTTTTACTAGAGTGTGGCCTTTTAATTGAGTGCAGTTATGCATCTTTATTAAGCAGTGATTGGACCGTTTTGTTAGAGAGAGAGAGCTGTGCCTATAAGGGGGAGAAAGGAGAGGGATTCCGTCTAAAAAAAGAGGGGGAGCCTCGTGTCAGACTGCATAAATAACTGTCATCACGATGTAAACATAGCGGTCACAACCCGAACGAATTAAAACAGCGGGGCTGGGCGGGATTAAAGCTCAACTCTTAGGATTTCCTACAATAATAAAACATGTTTAAAATCTCCTCTGAACTCCAACAATTTTGCGCCGCACTTCTGATTGGCTGAATCCTAAATAGTCCATCCAATCAGAGCACATCTAACAGTTAATTAGCTTTAAATGAGGCTCCCCTTTTGTTTTTCTTCCATCCATCAATGAACAGTCAGGCAGATAAACCTCCATCTGACTTGTTTAAACTACACGAGCACTAACTGCTTTTAGGCCTTTCAAAATCAGCTTTGAGAGCTAAAGTTTGTTTACCCGACGACAACCGCGTCACACCGTTATCTTCTAGAAACAAGGGGGGGCTTATCTGCGCGCGCGCTCGGCCTGCGCTCACGTTCCGCTATTCCGAAGGAGTGCAGTGATAAGAGGGGTTACCGGGTCAACGCATCGGGCCCACACACAGGATAAATAAACATTCAGTACACAGGCTGCAAAACGTGGTACAAATATATTTTATATACAAGTAATCTGTACAATTTCAGACACTTCTCGCGTGCGCATCCATTATAATGGAGCCGCCAACAGGCCTGCACGAGGGGGAAATGCATCTGCAGAGTATATTAAAAAAAAAAAAAAAAAGCACGCAGTTTATCTTTGAACCAGCAAAGAAGAGACATGATGCATTTAAATAAAATAGTCTTTACGGGAACGAAGGAGATTCTCTCTCTCCGTTATTCCCACTCGAAGTCTGCGAGGATGAGACGTGCAGGGTCAGCCAAAATCCTTATTTTTTTGTTTTTGTCTTTAAAAAAAAAAAAAAAAAAAAGAAGACGTTTCCTTTAAAAACGCACAGAGGTCAGGACGCCGTTGTTCCACATAACCTCGTTGTGTTCAGCATCTCCTTCAACTCGTTCTCCGGCTTACCTGCGACCATGAAGGGCCACGTCTGCGGAGGGAAACACAATCAATTAGGACCAACAGCTTCCAATAGAACACAATGAATTCCTGCCACTATGTTTATGCATTAAAATCGTATAGAGCCCGTTTAAACGGGTCTGATCGACATAACGACTAGTTTCAGGTTGTTTTGCATCTTAAATGATCCGCTATGATGTTTGGGGGTAAATCACAATTATTGAAGCCATTTTCATGAAGTGATTATTTCGAAAAACACACAATAAATCCATAATTTGTGGACCTGTGAATTATGTATGCCTCATATATGGTGATACTTTCTCTGATTTGTGTATAAACAGTCAGCATGCATAGAAGTGGATGATTGATCTCGTGCACCTGCTACCAGCTGACTAGTTTTCCAGGTTAAAATACTAATACATAATGAGGAATAATGTTTGCAAACAAACCAGCAAAAATACAGTTATTTTAAGTGTATCTCACTCAGATTTGAGTCTCTATGAATAAACTTCCAGGTGGTCCCCCCCCCTCCACTCTACCCCGGGGTCTCACCAGGTTGACGGGGTGGATATATCCGTTTTCATATTTGTCGTTGGCCAGAATCTGCCGGAGGTGCGCGATGTAGCTGGAGGCCAGGCGCAGCGTGTCCAGCTTGGACAGCTTGGTGTCCGCGGGCACCCAAGGCAAGGTGGTCTTCAGGCGGGAGAACGCCTTGGACAGGACGCGCATCCTGGCTCTCTCCCGGGCGTTGGCCGCGTTCCTCTGCACCGGCTTGCCCTCCTGCTGTGCCACACCCTTGGGTGCCGTTTTCCGGGAAGTCTTCCGCTTCTTGCCCGGCGCGTCGTTCGCGCACGTGCCCTCGCCGTTGGAGCTCTCCTCCGTGCTCTCGTTGGAGTCTTTGCCGGAGGAGCCGAACTTCAGGATGCCGTCCAGGAGCTCGTCGTCGACGTCGCTGAGAGACCCGGTGGACATGGTGAACTGGGAGCGCGCTCAAAGCATGGGAGCGGGAAGCCGAGGCTGGACAGGCAGGAACAGGGCGAAGGAACCAAAACGCGCCTTGGAGATGCGTGCTCATCAACCGCTCACGGTGCGTGGAGAGAGCGCAGAGGAACGGACTTTATATCTGCATATGGGCCGGAGAGGGCGTTGCCTCATGCTGGGAGGAGACACTGCTGCTGACCATGCTGGTCCCCAGAGGCTTCCAGGACCCCAAGACACACTGGATGGTCCCCAGTAGAATGCAGAGGCTACGTCGTTTAATTCAACAATGTGTTCCTTTTAGAGGACAGAGTTGTCTTTTTAATACAAGGAATCCCCTTTAACCCATACAATAACTTCAAGTGAGGCCTGAACTTTACTTTACTAATGACCCACCTGTAAACATGTTTGGTGCCTATACAATAAAATGCACAGGCTCAGTAATAGATTTACTATTTTTTTAATATTTTACTAGATTTTAAGTTTTTAACTATTGTCCATCCTGATTGAAAACCAAAATGACGAGAAAAATGAATTTGGGAGTGACATTTTAATATTTTTTTTTGTAGCAGTGGCAAGGTACTTTTCAAACCCAAACCTGCAGATCATTTTATATTCAAAATTGATTTTTACAGATCATCTTGTGGATATAATTACAATGTTGGTTACCATAACCTTGCATTTGGATGAAAAAAATGTCTATAAAAAGAAAAAAAGTATCTTAAAGAGGTTACGTTGCTCCTTAAATCCAAGTTTTTAAAATTATAATACTGTCTAAATGTTATTGCTGACTCAACCCCATTAAAAAGTATTTGGTATTGGCCTGTTCCTCTCTCAAGGCCTCTTTTCAGCACATCTTGCCCGTTAACAGGATAAAGTGCAAGGACAAGGGGGTGTCACGTCTCAAATGGCAAACTGGCGCCTTGGTCCCCTCTGATGTAATGGATACCCGGCACCCACAATCCCCTGTTTGGCCTTCCACATCATTCCACACCGATGCTCCATGCACCGGTCCGCTCAGGGTCCGCACAACAAAGTCTCCGGAGCGGCTTTAAGTGGCTAAACTTTGGATTGCACCAGAAGAATACATGCATCTCGTTTACTTTCTTTTTTTAATTAACTGTTGTGTTCCTAAACTACATTTGCATGAAGCTGCAGATCTCTCTTGCTGGGGTGCAGGATTGTGCGTGTGCATGTGTGTGTGAGGGTTAATGTGTCTGGCCTGCACAGCTGAAGCGTGTGCACGGATGAGAGGTGTGTCTCTTGAGAGCTGACCTCTGACCCCTTTGCTTCCGGTGTCACAGTGCATCCAAACAGTCATCAGCGTGCGTATAAGCCGCTAGATTTGACACAACACAGAAACGCGTGGAGGTGCATTTTGGAAATGAGAAGCATCTTTAAAAAAATAAATAAATAAAATAGATATCACAAATCCAAAAAGTAAAGAAGACATGGAGAAGAGAGGGAGTGCACGACACGGAGCAGACGGAAAGAGAGGGAGAAAGAATAGATGGGTGAGAGGACAGAGGGAGAGGAAGGAGGGGGCTTAATCTCTTGGGTGGGCTGGAAATCAAAGCACTTTGTGGAAAAGTAATAATAGAGTCTGCTAGATTGATGATCACCTCCTGAGATACATGGATCCACCAGAGAGCACCACACAGATCCAGGGAGAGGACGATGAACTAAAATAGCTCACAAAAACACAGAACGGCCCCTCTTTTCTCCCACGTGTGCACCAATAAAACACGGAACCTGATGCACCGCCATCATAACCAATATACTTACAAAGGCTCTTTATGCGAATGGAAGAATGTGTTAAGGAAACCTTCGGAGTGACGCCCCCCCCCCCCCCCTCCTCGCTGACACATCCAGTGACTTGAAGCAACAGGTGGACGGAGGAGGGGGGGGGTTAGTTAGAAAGATGGAGAGAGAGAAAAGAGGGCACCCTGGCAGTTATGGAGGGACGTGCTGCTAATTAGCCGGTTTGCGGTCAAAGGTTAGGCCGGTTGTGTGATGTCACCACGGAGGGAAGGGTTCCAGATGTTGCTCCCAGGGCCACCGAGGGGGACACCTGATGCCTCTGGTCGTTATCATTTCTCTCTCTGTCACACACACACACACACACACACACACACACACACACCTTTGTTAAATGTTGGACTGTCCGTAGAACAGTTGGTTTGTGATGGTTAAGGTGTTCTTGCTCCAAAATCATACAAAGTCGGTACAGTTTAATGCTGTAAGTACAAACATCTATAATAGGTGAGGACGAAAGATGTCATTTCTGAGGTCACATGGTACCTGTTGCTGTATTTTAACAGGCTGGTTGTTTGTCGTCAACACAACTGGACTTAACAAGTAGATATAAAGTAAACCAAACTTAAGACTAAGCTATATTTACTTACTTTTTTTTAAGTGCAACCAGTTTCCTATTCTTTTTAGTAAGGTCAACTTTTAGGTCACACTTATTTGCTTAATGAGCTAAACCTATTGTTTCCACAAATACGTTAAAAAAATATCTGTTTATTCACCATTATTTCCTTATACATAAACAGGATATTTCAAATTTCCATTTGACTTTAAAAAGTAAAAAATAGTCTCTACATTAGATTACAAAGATAGTACTGATTTAAATTGGAGAAAATATAAAAATAGGAAGCTGAGAACAACGAAAAGCTGTAAATCTGATGCTGAAATCTGTTTCTTCACTGACATTAGGTTACAAGTGTTCTTTTTTCCCAATATTTAACCTGGTTATGAAGATGAAGATTCCCTTTGACCTCTATCAAATATTTTATAAGTGCATATTCTCACAAGCCAGACTTTCATATATAAAAAATCACTTCTCTCATCTTCTTTCCTGTGTCTGAGTACAAATCATGAGGACAACGCAATTCAGAGAGGAAGAGTTGAATCATGCGGGAGAAAGGAAGCAAAATATTGTTTTGTTTATTGACAAAACATTCCTCTTGTATTTTTCTGTGATATACGAAAACAAGAGAAGAAAAATGAAGAAAGAAAGCAAGTAGTTGCTCGGAGGCTGCAAAGAGCAGAGTGATAAACTGTAATCTCGGAGTGAGGCTCGGGGTGAGAAAAACATCATCCATCTATGTCGAGGCACTCCAGTTCCCTGTCCCTTATCGCGGCCGCACTCCCCCGACAAAAGACACACTCACACACACGTATGCACAAATTGGTTTCCGCCTCGGTTCAAGTACCTCTAAAAAAAGACGAAAAAAATCAAAGTATAACAACCGAAAGAAAGAGGTTGCAGAAAGTACAGCGGGGAGTGAAGTAAAGAGGGTGGGGGGGGGGGGGGGGGGAAGGATGTGACAGACAAACTAGGCAATAAGAGAGAATTATGAAGATGTTTATGGGAGTGGAAATATCATATTATATTTCAAAAAGACTACAATCCTTTGATATTCAGTGACAGGAACATCCGGGGGGAGGCAAACTGTGATCCTCCGGAATAAGACTGATATTCTGTCACAGCGTCGGTTAATGACCCGCGAGTCTTGTCCTGATGTGTGTGAGGGAGTTGGAGTGTGTTGGTCTCTGGAATGTGTGTGTGTGTGCACATTATCTGCAAAAGCGTGTGCATCCGTGGTGAATGTATTGGGCTTTCACAATATGTGTGACGGATGGATTTGGATGTTGTGGAACGTACGTGAGGAAAACGTCTGATACGTTGGAGAATGTTAAAAATCTGTAAAGTGCAGGACTGCTTTCTCTCTTCTCACCTCAACGACCAATCAGACAACGGGAACATAAAGCAATATGGATAATCAAGACGCCATCTCTGATTATTTTACTGGTTCGACCAGAAGAAGAAGGGCTTTCAGTTTGCAACCTGACACGTACTCACTGTACGGCTGTTTCCAAGGTTGATCAATGGTGCTTCCCATTATAATATAGCCTTTGCGGTTGTTACTAACTCATTGTGTAGAAATACAGGCGGTGGGGTTTCAGACCAACAATCAAGGTCGGTTTCAGAATCATCCAGTCTTAGAAGTGGCTCCAGTTTTTTGCTTTCAAATACCCACGTGGATGGAAGGCCAAGGCCGACAAAAAAAAGATGCTCCCTGCAGAGTGTGCTCACTTCCTGCGTACAGAGTGAATAAGAAGACCTAAAAAATGACGTGGCAGCGATTTCAAAATGATTCAACAGTAAAAAAAAGTATGTGTATCCTCTGCCTTTATGAATAGAGTTTATGAAACGAGAGGAAAACAGTTCTGAGATCAGCCGGAAGCCGAGCCGAACACAAACACAGGTAACCGTGCAGTCGCTCGCTGTTTTACAGGCGCCATTCTAGCTGCTTGGGGGGCAAATCAACACAAACAGTCTGTCCCTCCATTTAAAGTACCTTTTAAAGCCATTTGTGATAGAAAAAGACAGTCGGATGGAGGTCAGTAACAAATCAACCGTGGGAAAGAAGAAGAAGGAGACAAGTAACACGATGCAGACTGCAGAGAAAACCAACAAAGAGATTAACAGTGCTTTGGACTGACTTTGTGGTTGAAATGTCCAACAGGCACTGCTGCATTGATGGCTGGGCTCAGGACACACACACACACACACACACACACACACACACCGTTACTTAAGTCGTATTGGCTTGAACTTGAATTGGCAGAGTGCCCGAAGTGGCCTGTCGGAAGTAAGTGAGACGCGATGCAGCTGCGGGTTGAGTGTGTTTGTGTGCGAGGCCGAGCATGTGCTCTGCTACAAGTGTCGCACTTTTTTAACCTCTGTTGCAACCTCTGGTCTAACTTGTGACCTGGTGATCAGATGCACAGATAACTGTGTGTGTGTGTGTGTGTGTGTGTGTGTGTGTGTGTGTGTGTGTGTGTGTGTGTGTGTGTGTGTGTGTGTGTGTGTGTGGCTTCACTTGTCAGTGTAGGACAGTGGGTTTGAGAGTCAAAGGTCTGGTCTCTGTCACTGTGATTGAGGCTTCACTTTATAAACATACATAGAGGGGGACACTGCTCCGTTTTCTATCTTACACAGTTGGACAGTGTGTGTGTGTGTGTGTGTGTGTGTGTGTGGTTTGATCCATTTACAGACCAGAACTCCCTACTAAATCCTTCACAGCAGCCGTTTGCCCCCCTTTCCTCCTCCTCCTCCTCCTCCTCCTCCTCCTCCTTCTCCTCCACTGTCCCCACTACTGACTCCATTCTCTGTTACTGGATGTCTGGTCACCTCCATCTAGCCAAAACAAATAGAGTCAAAACATTTGAGGGAAAAAAAACAAGCTTTTCAGCCAAGATGCAGCCAACTCATTCAACCCCGTTTAAACACTAATACCTGTGTTGTAAAGTGAAATACAGGCCGGGTTAAACTGTGGGGGGTTGCTTGTCATGCACACGCATGAATATGGTTTTATTAATGCATTCATTTTCACCTTCAAAGGTTCCATGTACAGTATTCATCACGTGGCGTGAAGTACACATCTGTTACAGAATGAGAAAGTTGTTTGGGATATTTTCACTATCATTTCATCTCATCTCAAGTAACGCAGCTGGAAAAACATGTTCATACTGTGACTTACACTAATTCAGATTCAAGCGTTTTATGTAAAAAAAATATCCAAAGTACAGTTTATGCAATAGAATTTCATATCTCTTTATCTTTGTAAATGAAGGGGGATATGAGGTCGGGGTTATCATTGCACACACCTAATTAGCGATGTATTGCTGGGCCGTCACTGATATTATTCACACCTGATTACTCAGGCTGTTGTTAACGGCGATGATGGAGAGGGATGATAAACAGTGCCGCGCACTTATTGGCTGGATGAGGTTCTGTGCTTTGATCCTCTTCCTCCTCATTACTCAGGGGGGGATTCTCTGAGCGGCAGGTGTGTGTATGTGTGTGTTTATATGTGGACATTTTTTCTAACGCATAAAATAAGGTGTGCAAATTCCTGAGCCGTTGCCAGGGAGGAAAAATAAATGTTTGTGTATTCAATATCTTATTTATTATTAACAACTTTACTCCTCGCCAATGTTTTGAAGTGCAGCGCTTTCATTTTATTTTGAAAAAAAAAAAAAAAAAAGAACTTAATTTTCCTTCCCCCTGTGCAGATGAAATGATCTCACCACATCATATCTCTGCTGTCTCAGTGGTCCGGTTAGCTCATAGATGCACACTAAACAGACCACTGATACACACACACACACACACACGCTGATTATAACGTTCTATGACATTCAGTAATTACTGTAGCTCACTGTGCAGAAGGAGACAGCGTATTATCAGACCCCAGGAAGAGAGATAGCAGCGGTCCCTGAAGGCACCGCTGTGGGTAGCGTCTGTGTTTTGCATGTATGTATTCCTTTATATGTGTATCTGTGGAGGGAGGGTGCCTTCTCTTGTCTGCAGGAACAAACTCCAGGCTCGAGTCAGAAACACCCACGTAACCTGCCAATAGCTCCGGATAAACCATACGGAACCGCTGATAGCCGCTGCTGATAGAGATGTGTTGACTGCCCCGAATGCCGGACAACCTCTGCCTTCCTGGGTGTAGACATTACGCACGTCCCTCCACCGGCTGCTTCCCCTCCAGCCTAAAAATCTCCCTCCAGGTCCCACAGGGAACCGCTGCCCCAACCAGGCCCAGCAGCGAGGCTCCTCCTGGGCTACTCCGCTGATACTCCCCTCCTCTAGGACTGGGCCTGTTGTACAGGGAGGGAACTTGTACAAACATTCAGCTGAATGTGTACAATCTCTTACACACACACACACACCCTTACACACTGTACACCCGCAGCCAGGCACAGTATATACAACAACAAATCTCCTACACTTGTGTAATATAAACATGAAATAGTCATCGGTTGTATTTATGAGAGAAACGTGGAGGGAAGAAGAACTGAAATAAAGACAAAGAAAGGAATGTGGAATTATGAAATGGAGCGGACATGTTTGGCTGTTTAGGACTCGGCACATCACTCAACTGTGTGTGTGTGTGTGTGTGTGTGTGTGTGTGTGTGTGTGTGTGTGTGTGTGGTGTGTGTGTGTGTGTGTGTGTGAAGATTAAGGTAGCTGACCTTAACAGAACCATCTCGCATCTAATTTCAACCTAATCTGAGTTTGCGTTTGAGTGTGTGTGTGTGTCGGTTCTCCCGTGAGACGCAGACATAATTGCTACCGGAGGCTAGCAGGAGATGACTAAGAGGTGAGATGTGAGTTGTGATTAAAACACACACACACACACACACACACACACCAGTGTGTCCAACATCAAATCTCAAGAGACCACTAAGATCCTCTGAACCCAAGTCCCAAGACAGGAAGCAGACAAGTGTGTGTCTGTGCATTTGAGCTCATTAGTGTGTGCACGTGTTTGTTTGTGTGAGTGCGACCCAAGCTCCGGTGCAGCTAACAGACAGCTCCACTTAGTAGCAGAGGACAGACACAACAGCACCTCACCTTTACGGCCTAATCACAAACAGATGTCTGCAAAACCTTAGCTGTAGCATTTCATTGTTTAGCATGCTAAATACCGACTGCTAGCGCGTGATCTGGCATATTTTCTCTGATGACGCCTCACTGTGTGCAGTTTTAAGAAAGCTCAGCAAAAAAAAAAAAAAAGTACTATACTGTTGCCAGATTGACCGACATTTTGAACTCTAAGCTAGCTGGCTAACATTAGCATTTGAAGAGCAAAAAGCTCGTAAAAAGTGTTGGACACATCACTTGGAGAGATACCACATTCCTAAATGCTTTTATTATAATGTTTGTTCCTCCATAATATATGTTTGGTTCCTCTGTTAAAAGTAGAAAAAATGAGAAATCACAACATCTGATTCAGAAAATCACACTAGAAGTTAACTTAAAGCTAACAAGCTAACGCTATCAAAATGTATCTGACGCAATGCCTTGAAAACTAGATACAACAAACGAGAATGTGATGGCCGTCTTCTCATTTTCATTTTTAAGATAAAACTTTCAACGAATGCCGCTCTCTGTCGCCATCTGGCGGTTAAAAATAACCCTCCCCACCACTGTCCCCGTAGAAGAAACTGAAATCAAAAGGAAGACAGTCACAGGATGACCCTTCACCTCCAGGTCAAACTAAACAGGTGATGCTTTGCTCTCGGTGTGAGTTTGCACTTAAGGGTGTTCTGGCTGAAGGAATTATGAACATGATAATCTCTAATCCCCATGACTAAAAACGCTGTCCTCCCTCTCTCCGCCCCAATTCTAAACCCACGCCTGAGCAGCACATTCTCATTTCCACGGAGTGAAACACCCATTTTCCGTCACGCCCCTCTGCGTCTCAAACCGACGGATTTTAGCGTCGGTATCGGACTCGCCGGGCTTTTAGGTGACTACAGTGTAAACACGTTTCAAACGCTCAGAGGAAATGCCCCGGGAGTGTGATGACGCAGTATAAAGACTAAAAAAAAAACACATAGAGGGCAGGGGGAGGGGAGGTGCACGGGGTCAAACAAACACACGGGTTGGGATGAGAGTGTGTCGGCCTGTGCACTCTTCAAAGGTTGACTTGCAGACTTCAATTAGTTTTGTCGTCACTTTACTTCCATATATTTCTCTGCAGCAGCATTCTGTGTGTGCAGTGTGTTTGTATACATGGCTCTCTTTCCAACCTGCTGCGTTCATTCTTGCTTTTTGAGACGTTTGCGGTTCCAAAGAAGTGTGAAAGAAGCTATGACATCAACTAATGTCTTATTCCAAAGAAGTATGGTGAGACATGCACAAGCAAAACAATCTGGTGCATCAGCTGTTGTCCAGCTGTTTGATTCCTATTTACTTTTTAGGCTTATTAATGTGACAGCAGCAGTCTGCTTCTTATTAATAATTTGTCTGAATGTGGTAATGAGTTTGGTTCAACTTCATCTCTAATATTCTTTTTACAATTAAATATGTAAATATCATTGTTCATTGTTAAATATTTTGACTGCACGTCTACAGTAAATACATAGTGTATACTGTGGCTTCACAATCAGATAAGCCATGAGATTGCTGTGATTTCCTGTAGAATTAGAAGCCAGTAATTCATTGGAAACTGGCATTCAAAGTTATACTTTAAAATAGTGCAAATTCTATCCATGCATCAGAAACCTAGAAAATAATTCAGCTAAATAAAAGATTGAAAACCTCTCTCGGATTAGCAGGAAAATCCATCCAGACCTTTACTTGTAATGGATGATATTTATAGTATAATACATTTACTTACATAAATGATTTAAGAACTTCTTCCAGCACTGAGTTTCGCTATCAAACCAAAAATAAAGGTATATCAAGAGGCATCTGGATGTTTCCAGGACTGATGATGACTCACTCTGTTTTTCACTGCTCTTTTTTTTACTTCACTCTTTCTTCTTGGTTTTAGAAAAAAAAACACGGAGCAAATCTATCAGCAAAATGGTGGTCCTTATCTATCTCTTTCCCCTGGATGCTAATTAAAGATAATAAACTTTGCGGATCATTTCTCTGCAGCTCCAAACTCACCGTCACCTCTGCTCCGCTAGCACCCACACTCGTATGGCCAGATGGGTTGAGGGTGCGCACACACACACACACACACACACACACACACACACACACACTTCTAAACTTTGTTGGCTTACCCTGAGGCAGCAGGTGTGTGTAAACAAAAATTCTGCATATTGATGCATAGGCAACACTGAAATGTTTAAATAAGCATTGAATGATGAAAAACATCATTTTAGGGCTTTTAAATACACATAACGTTACATTCTTTAAACACATGCGTGACTACACGCACAAACACACACACACACACACACACACACACAGATGAATTTCGCTGTATGCCTAAGTTAAAACCCCTCGTTTATCTTCCCTCCACGCCTTAAACACAGGTGTTTGGAGAGCTTACAGAAGACTCCGATGCCAGACATCCTGATATCATGTAACTCTGTTCAACTCCTCTCTTTCTCTCTCGCACAATTGTTTCCCACACAAAATTCCCCCCTACTTCACTTATCACAAACACACAGACTCCTCTCAAACATTTCTTTTTCTTTTTTCTCCTTCCCCCCCTACACTCACCAGCTCAGTCAGTCCAGAGTTGTTTAGCTCAGAGACAGAGAGTCTCACGAGCAGACTGGCTCTGAAACTTTTATTGAGCAAGAAGATAGAACGGCAAGTTCTGCTCTGTGTCCATTAGGGCTAAAATGGCCAGAAGATCGTCTGATGAAATGGAATAAACTGTTGTGGTTATCTTCCTTGGCTGCTGCAGTGGAAGAGAGCCAGTACATACGTACACTTACTGAACTACACAGACACAAGAAAACATTCACGCACACACACACACACACACATCCCATCCTCCTTGGTATTGCCCAGGTCTGTATTTATCCCTAACCATAACACAGCAGGCAGATAATGGCTGATGGGACTGTCGTAAAAATAACCTGGCACACGTCTGTTTGGATTAACCTCGTCTCCTCGCCCCTTTCTCCTTCTCCATCCCTCCATTATGTTTTACTGCTCTTTTCTTTGCTTTCTATCTATCTATCTATCTATCTATCTATCTATCTATCTATCTATCTATCTATCTATCTATCTATCTATCTATCTATCTATCTATCTATCTATCTATCTATCTATCTATCTAGCTACAAAACGTCCATGAAAATTGCATCCACTCCTTGCTCTATTACTAATATGTTGCATATTTATTTTGGATGAGTCTTATCAGTGGAAAAAGCAACAAGGGCTGACTATTTTCCCTCCAAACTAGCTTCTTTGTTTGTGTAAGATATAAAATACATGTCCAAATATGTTAAAAAAAACATATCTGAGGGTGAAAGAACAAGACGGAGAACAAAGACACAGCATGCATCATCACAAGAGCTTCCCTTGTGGGAGGTTTGCACACACACACACACACACACACACACACACACACACACTCACTCACTGAGCATAATATGTTGAAAAAGTGATATATGGTTGGTGGTGAAGAGGTAACGAGGGAACCAAAGTAATGCAGCAAAACAGAAGAGCTGAAGACCTGAAAACCAGAACTATGAACTGAAAGACAAATGTCATTAATATCACATATATGTGCATATATTTTCCCAAACATGGGTTCAAAGTTTCTGATTAATCATCTAACAGGGTGATATATTGATAGCAATGGAACATTACATTACTAAGTAAGAATTGTTGTGTTTCCATTACTGTAGAACGAGCTGTTTGTATACGGAGGAGGGCTCCATCATGGAGCCGGCTGCCATGTTTGTACGGTAGCCCAGAATGGACAAACACTGACTCACAATAGGGCGTTTTCACTTCGGCCACCATCTTTCTCCTAAAAGCTGAGACCGGGATTTTCAGTTGGTTGCAAACACACAACACCGGATGTTGACAAATACTTCTCACGGCATAACTTTATAAGCTATGACATATGTACCAATCAGATGGTCTCCATGCTCATGTAACCCCTAGTGGCTAAAATCCAATAATAATATCAGGAGAAATCCCACATCGGGATTATTCCCAAAACAAATACATTATAATAGCCCCAAATCTTCAAGTCCCAACGCTGAAGTTACTGACTTGTTAAAATGAACATTCCCACATTTAAATCCCCTGTTACAGGATGTCCCTTTTTTTTCTTCTCCTATGTTGAATAAAACCGGAAACAATTATGTTGAAAAACCAACAAGACAGTTGATAACTCAGTAAACTCTCTGAACTCCAAAGAAGGACATCGTAAGCCTGTAAAATGCTGATCCCTGCGTCTGATGAGAATGGGAGGCCAATATTTTATATCCCTGTGGAGGATGGGGATACAATATATCTGACACAGCTTTATTGGCTTACGCTTTAATGACTTCCTGTGCCGGGTGAGGCTGACGGAGACCGAGGGAGTCTAACTTGCTAAGAATCTTCTTCTTTTTTTTAACTCTTTCTTTTTGGACTATTTATGTTCTTTACCTCAATACGTGTGTCTTTACTCCTCACGCCGATGGCTGATTCCTCGTTCGCTTCGCTCTATTGGCTAACGCTCCTCATCATTTGGAGAGACTGTAAAGTAAATGCCTCTTCAACATGATAAGTATATGACCTTGTCCATGTATTCCTTAGTGTACCTCTCTGTCTCTCTCCTTCCCTCGCTCTCTCTCTGGATGGCTAAGATGGGGTTACTAATGAGCACATGTTCTGATGATGAAGCCTTTTTCCAAAAATCTTTTCTCCCAAACGCCCGTGGCCTTTGGATGACTCCCCAAGGAGACCATTAATTTAGATATCAGTGTGTGTGTGTGTGTGTATATCTCTGTGCGTGTGTGTGTGTTCGTAGGCATGCGTTTGTGTGCGCATGTTGCTCACATATGAGTGGGAGATGTTTTTTGTTGCTTTGTTTTATCACACACAGACACAAGTATGAGCAAAAGCAGATCAATTAGAAAGTGTGTGCACGTCCGCAAAACATGGACCGAGATCGCACACAAGACTCCCAAACTCCCAAACGCCTCTTAGCCGCTAGAAAACCCAACACCCCCCCCTTATCACGCATCCCTCCTTCCTATCATCATTCTGCACCTTCACCCCGATTCGCTCCCCAAACGCCACCCCAAAACATCCTTCTGTGTCAACACCTCCACCCCCCCCCCCCCCCGTTCTACCCCAAAATGTAGACCTTTACGGGCACAAAGTTGAGGAGGGTCTTCACACACACGGTGACAATGATGCATTTCATCCCTGATTGCAAAGACACACACTTTATCTCCAAAGGTAACCAGGTGTGTAATTGATGGGATCCCCCCCCCCCCCCCTAAAAGAAGCGAACACGTGTGTGGTTCCCCTTTGTGATTGTTTAGTGGCGTTCAGACGGGCTCTCTTCACTCTTACAGCAGTTTGTTTTCGCATTGCTCTGTTTTCTAGTGAGAGGAAGAGTCCACTCCACAAGGCTTACAGCGACTCCCTCTCTATCCAAACACTGTCTGTCTGTCTGCCCCGTTCTGCAGCACTAACGTATTGTTTGTTCATATGTCGGTGAGAAGCCACGAAAGAGGTTTTACCATCAGGATTTTCCCCCACATGATTCAAAAATCATTGCGTTTAATGCAGCTTCTCATAGCTGTGCAAATATATTTTTAACGAAAATAGCTCCTGTTAGGAAAGATGGTTTTCTCATCACGTGCAGCATGTCTGTCTACCCAGGATGAAGCATCCCTCTTCTGTTGTTGTTTTGTTTTTAAATAAAAAAATGTATCTAAAACAAATACACACTTTCCCTATGGATATAAAGAAACCCTGCTGTTCCCTTCTCTTTGTTTACATCTTAAATTAGAAGAAACGTTGATGTCATCCCTAACTTCCTCAGCATCATTCCTCTTCACTTTTTCTGGAGGGGAAAAAAAAGAGAAAAAGAAGTTGCTTTCTCTGCAGACTGGAGTCGCACCAGATAATGCTCATGGCAGTGTCATCATTTCTGAAACTAGTCTAAACATGGCTTAGCGGGGAACTCCATAACATTTATGCAGGTGCTGTTAATGTTAGTCCAGTAAATCTGGCGTGATGAGCGCTGGAGTGATTGTCTCCCTGTCTCTGAGCTCAGCCGCACCTCTGGAGCTGTGATGGGAGGGCGGAGAGGATCTCGCTTCTTTGGAGAAACCTACTTTTCTTTTTGTGTTGTTTGGTTGAACGTCAATCTTTATCGGGGCCCTGGTTGCATGTGCTGGAGTATGGAGTCTGCTGACACATCTTTTATATGGTGTGACTTCACCATATAAAAAATATATATATCCATTAAACATTTAACACCATTGGAAGCAGCTTATGTTAAACATAAATGTACTATACCACCTTAAACAGATGGGTGACCTGAGCTTCGAGTGTGCATGCTCATGGGTCCGGTGTGTTGGCTGTGCCCCTGATGACTGGCTGACTGGTCCCAGTAAGAATGGGAGCTGATATAAACAGGCATGGTCGTTCCCACGTCTCTGTTTACACTGGGAGACCCCGGAGCAGCACTACCAGAGCACTGGATTCCCTCCACACGGCAAACTCACACACCATCCATCTCTGTCTCGTACAGAAACACTGACTAATGAAGTGCACACATGCGGGCACGCAGATATACAGTACGTGTGCATCTATCCGGGATGCATATTTAAGTCTAACTTTTCTCCCTTCCACCTGCTGTCCTCGTGTCTCCACCCTTTTCAACTCCCGCCGAAGACACTCAACCTGGTAAAAGATTTGGTGATTGTGACACAGAGTTCCCACAAAGCCATCACCCCGGTATTGAGCTCAGTTTTACAACACTACCGCAAATGCTCTCAAAGGCTTTAGCCTCGCTCTGCAAGTCCTTTTGAAATGGGCCTGTGATGTACGCCCAACATAAACAGAGCGCCGGGGTCCTGACAAACACACCCAGTTTACAGGCAACAGTGAGGTCACCCCAGCAGAACATCTCTGCGAAGACGCATCTGCCGACATGGATGAGTCAAGTCTTTTTTTTTTCTTCTTCTTTTTATAAATGGCATTGTGTTTTTGGAAAGCTAAAGAAACCAAACGACTTTGTTTTAGTGTGTTTCTGTGGGAGTTTGGAGAAAATTGGGTGACCTTTTTGACCTTTTGTCATAAGAATACCAAACTATCCAGATCATCCAGACGCTCGGAAGATACCACACCTCTTGGGGCCTGGAGATATATGGACTGACCCAAAAGCAAACATTTGACTTTAATAATTTTTCCTGTGTCATGTCTGTATAAATGTAAGGGACAAAAACTCAAGGTTCACAACTATTCAGATCAAAACTGTTGTTACACACATATATTTCCCAGAAGCATGGAAAAATTATTTATCTCTCACTTTCCCTCAGTCACTCTCTCTTTGACACGCACGCAGAGTAGTTACAGTGATGGACCGTCTATTTATACTTAGACATATCTGCATCTATTAAGCCGTAAGTGCTCACATCTGTGTGTTTACACGCTTGCATCTTATGACCTAATGAGAATAAGAGCATTGTTCCCCTGGGAAGAGACTGCCCCAATGATGTGCAGCGCAACAAACTGTAAACATACTCCTGCGCCCTGCGTCAGCCGCCTCACAACACACACAAACACACGCACGCCAGTGATGCTAGTGGTCTGACTTTCCTAACCTGCTCTAAATCTAAACCTTTATAGTAAACATCTTGGGACATCTGAACAAGGCTCTTGTGTGGACTGGATGTGAATTACAAGGCTATATTTCATTAGGAGAAGCCCAGGAGGATTAAACGAGAGGGGGGGGAAATGAAACAATTTGGTAACCAGGGAGGAAGAACAATAATAACAAGGCTGAATCATAAAGAAGTTATTTTTCTGTTATGTTTGGGCGCAGGCCAGAAGGGAGAAGTGTTTGCAGTGGCCGGAGCAGGGGGAGCCAGGTTACAGAGCACAATGCACAAACGTGCATAAGCAAGCAATAAGTCAATAACAAACCAAAACAAATGCATATGAATGCACAGATACACTTGAGACGCGTACACTTTTAAATCTGTGTTTAGTTTAAGCAAGGTTATTTCATAAAGATTATAAGTCATTTCTTATCAGTTTGACATTCATGCAGTGTTTTTTTTTTTTGTTTTTTTGCAAAGTAACATAAAGTACAATAAGTCAAATGAGCTCAAGAAAGAGTTTGATCAGCACAAAACCTCTTTAAGTCACGGTCAGTCTGCCTAAAGGTCACGATCACTGTGGGATGTGACAGTGCGCAGACACCTCAGCACAGCATCCATTCAGTAAATTCATTCATGAGCCACGGGAGCGGCTGTGATCTCTCTCATTGATAACACAAACATTCCCAACTGCCTCCAAACTTCACTCCTTCTCCTCTTTTGTAGCCTGCCCAGAGTTCCTAGAGGAGTATTTACTGGCCAGATGTGCTCATTTTCCTCAAAGATGTTCTAATCCGCATAGCTCAAATGTGAATACACCATAAACACTGAAAAAAAAGTTACACATTGTTATCTGGAAATGGTGTTAACACAAGCCTGTTAAGTGTAATATTGGCAGACGTAGATGGTCACAAGGGCAAATTTGTAGACACAGAATTTGGCTACAGTAAATTAGCTATTTAACCCTTATTTTGACGCACATATAACTTTTGATGACTGAAAATGAATTCATAACAAGTTTACCAATAACATTGACTTATATGCGTATATTTCTGTAGGACATGGTGTAGAAAAATGATGTAAAAAATGATGTAGTTTTTCTTTCCCTCAAAGACAACCGTCCTTGTCCACATGGTGGCGCAAGATACCAGCTTTAAAGCAACATACTGGCAGTGGGTACTCTTCAAGTCCATTCATTGTGTAGACAGTCAGATAAACTAGTAATCAGTTCAATGAAATGTCTTCTGGCGAAAATGATTCTTACCCTATTGAAATGAATTCAATTCACACAAAGCACGTATTTCTGCATCACTTTTCAAAAGAGGAGGAAAGTCATACATTGATCATAGGCGCTGCAGGAAGGCATGGCTTTTGCATACGGTAACAATGAAATCTCCTATGGACCTTGAATGTCACATAAGATCTCCCGTTGCGATTAAAGCGGTTATGAATCTATGCAGCTATATTCATGTCTTGTAAAACAAAAATATATTCGCTTTTTAACAAATAAAACTGTCGTAAAAATGTTTTATTGTTGTATTTTTGAAAGTTGTTACCGGAAGTTTTCTGAAAGTTCACTCGTTCACCAGACTTTATTTTGAAAGTCAAAAACAGGAAAGTGGTTTGCGGGGGAAGGGGTTTGATCAAGAATTTGAACCACTTGACTAGGCTGTTTATTCCTCGGGGTTACAACATTGAGGTAGCTTAAGAATTAAAACAAACAATTCAGATACGTACATTTGCCATCAACACGCAAATCCACCTGGACACACGGAAATACTTCGCTAACCGTGTAACGTCAGACAGCTAGCCTGCTAGCTAGCTTAGCGACCAACTTTTCATTCATTAACCGTAACTGCCTGTGCACTGCCTTTGTTGCTAGCTAACGGGTAGCTCTATTCACAACAGTACCCAGGCAGACGTGAGGTTACTTACTCTTTGTTTATAGTCGTTCAATTCAGTGGATTAAAGCCAGAACAAACCGTTAGTTAATGCAGTCGCTCCGAATGAGTTTGCTATTAATAGTTGACAGTCGGTTTGTTAGGCTAGCGAGATTAGCTAGCTTAGCATCAATTTTCTAAACAAGATTATCAGTTGCGTTGCTATGCAAATAACACTGGGACGAGCGGTGCATCAGCTGTAACGCCAACAAAGCTCACATTTTAGACGAAACTACGGCGACACAAGCCTAACGTCCGCACACATGTATGTGTTTTAAACGCGTTTAGCAGTTTAGCTTTTAGTTTATGCATTTCCTTTATCAGTTTGCTAGCGACAGAGAAGCTAACTTGGCTAACGTGTCAGGCTGCATCACTAGCGGGTAAGCTAACTTTAATACATGACCACAATAAGTCCCTTAAATCTAATTTCCCGAGATGTTTTAATCCTGTAATGTGTTTCAGGTGCGTGAATGATTCGTGTTTTGGGAACCACCTAGTTGCAGAATCAGATGCATTAGTGCTGCAAATAAGGTGAATAAGTTAAACCCCCTTAATTACATTTTTTTTTCAATATATGTAGAAACAGCATATGCATAAAGGTACTGTATGTGCAAACTATAAACCTTGACTAATGTGGGAAATTGCATTATAGTATGTGAACCAATTAAAATTGAATACAAATATTAATAAAGTAACATTTATCATTTCTAACTCACTAAATAGTAAATAATTCCTGGATCTTTACCCCCTCCCTTCCAGCGCTACCCAAATTGTTTCCCTGTCCGTCCATGAAATGGTGATGATGGTTGCATCGATGATAAATGCGTGAGGAGAAAACCCCTGTGGTCCTCTTGCTGTCCCACACACGTCCTCATGGATTCCAGCAATGACGAGGCTCTTGATATCATTATCACCAATGTGGTGGCAACCTTCAGGACCAGGTGCCACCTCAACCTGCGCACTATTGCCTTAGAGGGAACCAATGTCATCTATAAGCCAGAAGTAGGGGTACGTAAGTCAAAGTCTGTATTTTCAATGTACTTTGCTGCCTTTATGATATGGGTCATGTTGGAAGATTACAATTTTTTTTTACCATTTTTATTTTTTTTTAGAAAGTCCTGATGAAGCTTCGTAAACCCAAGATAACAGCCTCAATCTGGTCCTCAGGAAAAATCATCATCACTGGAGCCACAAGGTAGACACACTGCACATGAGACATTTACTCAACCTGACTAGAAATCAGTGAATAAAGTTGCGTTTCTCCTTTGAGAGAAATGTTGGCTGCAGGTGTCTTCCCTCCTTATTGTTGATACAGTAATTTTTGGCTCAACTGAATTTTTCTGCAATATCCTCCTCATCAACTGCTAATAATGTACTGTAGCGGCATCGCCATTTGTCTCACCTCTCACAGATAAGGTGCTTAAATATCAGAGTGATTTTCCTTTTTGGCAATTCGGCCACCACAAACTAGCCTAGCGATGCCTTTCATGGTTGTTTCATTGGTGCAAATATAGAATGTATACCCCTGTTCTTCTGGCTCTGACTCTTTGCTGTCCTCTTTTCATTCAGTGAGGATGATGCAAAGCTGGGTGCTCGCAGGTTGGCACGCCTTCTGCAGAAACTGGGCTTTAAGGTGAGAATAGCTGTTGGTTAACAGCATCGTAACAGATGCCACTTATTAGTTTTTGGAAAACATGCACTAACATGAACATCAATGCAGATATAGTGTGTTATAATATCTGTTAAATGTTTACATTTCAGAGCATCTTGTTAAGGTTCAACTCTTGCATTTAAAAAGGAAATGGAACTGTTATTTACAAAAGCCCTGAACAACTATATGTTTATTATATGTTTATATATGAACAATATAATGACAAATATGGAATTGTACACAATTTGAGTTGTAAAGCACAGCAGTCAATGAGCCACACAAGTTCTCCTTCAGTGTAAAAGTACGCAGGTATTGCATTCATGTCTGTGCATGTGTGTGTGTCGCCCCTCAGGTGAGGTTTTCAGCCTTCAAAGTTGTGAACGTCCTGGCAGTCTGCTCCATGCCGTTCTCAATCGGCCTTATAGACTTTACTAAGAACAACCGACCAATTGCCAGGTAATGCATTACTATACACCACAGTAATTAAAATCACCATTATTAGTAGCATCCGGATCTGTCTGAGCATTATTTAAAAATCATTTAACTGATTTTTCCTCCTGTAGCAGACTGTACCCCTCATATGTCCTAGAACCTTTTGTTTGTTTGTTTGTTGTCTTATTTTGGTTCATTAGCTTTGAGTTAGAAATGTTGATCTCACAAGGAAAAATACAAACCACTGTCATTATAACTTATTATTGTCATTTATTATGATTCAGTTTAGCCTTAGACACCTCAATACATGTATTATGAAGTAACTGCCATGTTTAAAATGTTGCACTTTGTACTTTTAGTGATTCAGTATTTGCAATGACAGGATGACCTCTAGTGGTGGGACCGCTGGTCTGCACTTTAGTATGCATTTTGCACCAGCAGCAGACAGATGTGGCGTTGTCAACATCTGATTCGCTTGTTTGTGTGACAATATATGGAGTAGCCACATACAGCATCATCAAAACTCTCAAAGATGTGTATTTAAATGTTTTTTGAAAGATGCGTGCTGAAAGCCTTTAGTGCTCCGTGCTTCACCGTGTGTTTGTTTGTGTTTGTCAGTTATGAACCGGAGCTCCATCCTGCTGCCACGTACCGGATCAAACACATAAAGGCTACTGTACAGGTGTTCTCCACTGGCAGCATCACAGTTACAGGTACACCACACACACACACACACACACACACACACACACAAATTAACTTTTCTCACCCTTGTTTACATACAGCTAGAGGGCACACCGGCTTAAGGGATTGAGGTCACGTTGTCATAACGCACTTTTATAGACTGCTACAACCAGAAAAGCGGTTTGCACATAACCCAATTCCTCAAGGCATTTTTACTCAAAACAAAATAGTTTATGCCCTCTTTGTATGTTGCACATTAGGCTGAACCTGACCCAGACAATGTTGTGATGGTAGCTACTAGGACTGGGTGATATGGCAAAAGTTTTCTATCCCGATATAGGTAATTTCATATCTCGTTAACGACACGTAATTCAAAAAGAAATGAAATAACCACGTTAAAGCCAATTTTTGTCTAGTCCTGTGTGAATTAAATACACGGCAATGAAAAGTACGAAGTCATTTGGTGCAAAATGAGCATAACAGTTTAAAGTGAACTTATAGAGAGATTCAGGTGGCAGACTTGAAGGCCTATAATAATGTAATCTATATTTACAAAATATTTGTTTTACTGCCATATCGCCCTGCCCTAATATGTGCAATTCTTGATTTGTCTGTATGTGGGGTTTATTGCTTTTACTGTCTTCAATTGTACTAAAAGCTTATTCTTATGCTCTCATCCCACGCCCACTCCTGCCTCTCCCACTGCTCAGGACCAAATGTGAGTAATGTGGCCACTGCTGTTGAGTACATCTACCCACTACTGTTCGACTGTCGGAAACCCCTCTGCAAAAAGTAGAAGATGGAGGGTATGAAGGAAGGAAACAGAGGTTATGATTGATTTTTTTTTTTTTGTCGCAAGTGAGGAAGCACCTTATCGTTGGATTTATTTGCTTGATTTCATCGCTGCACGGCAACAGCCACAAACATCTTAACACGATAACCAGACTGGATGTCACCTGGATTTTTAAAAACAACCCTCCACATCCCTAGTTGGAGTCTTAAAACGTCCCTCTCACAAAGATGTATTGTTGTTGTGGATTGTGTGGCTCTTGTGATTTTTAAAAGCCTAAACTTGTAAGTATTTCTTTCAAACGTCATCCTTCAGCAGAGACTGCTTCTCTAAACCCGGCTGACACTGAAGAGCGAGGCGGTTATCTACTCTTCCTCTTAATATGCTCTGGCTGTTTTTTTGCATGTTCACAGAAAGACCCGTTTCAACGGTCTAACCATTTCAGTGCTTAGCAGTTGTGACCATTGCGCGGAGTCAGTATGTTAATACTAAGAAGCCTCATCTGTAACCCTATATACAAGAAGTCGTCCCGTTTGCCACTTTCTCGAGAAGAATCTCCGTCCATGGCTCGTTTGTAGACGTGTTGATGCAAATACGAGGCATCTACTGTATTACCCGGATTTTTTACCCAAAGAGGAAAAACAGCCGCCCAACCATGGACTGAGTCTGGACTGTTGTACACTTGTAAACACAGTAAGAGCAGGTGCTTATGCATATGCTCACATCTTGATTTTAATTGTTGGTTTTTCACATTTGCTTAATTAGTTTTGGTCGTCGGTTCACTATCAATGGGTTCTCGTTTCTCAGCTGTGGCATTGGAACACAATGCACACACATTATCTTATTTTTTTTTTTAATCTCTTGTCATATGCTAATACAAGTTTTAAACACAAGGATGAAGTAATAGCATTAAAAATGTTTTTCTTAATGGGCACTGGAATGAAGTTATGAAACACTGTCCAAAATTGGTCTTGGAAATTGCTGCAAAGGCACAGGACAAATTAATGTTAAGGTCTCGTAATTATAAATGCAGCTGGTTATCTAAGTCGCTCAAGGTTGTAGGGAACTTGGCACTGTCAAGAGGTTTGGAAGTTCATACATCTGAGTTTTTTGGAGCGACACATGGTCATGCACAGCATTGATGGAGGCCATGCTTATAGTATTAGCCATTGCCTGAATTGTCTGAAAAACAAACACTTAATAGAATATCGTTCTCCTAAACAAAATATAACGTAACACGCGTAACGTGTTTTTAAGTGGGAAAATGGCGGCTGATGTAGTATATAGTAAAGGCATCTGATGGAAAAGATGTTGATTTAAAAAAAAAAAAAAAAGAGAGAGAGACATGTTGTTTCAAGTAAATGGGATGGAGTTACTGAACCAGTGTCAAATTTGTGACATTTGTTCAGTTTTTTTTGTATTTTCTATAAAAATAAAGGTTCGTGATAAAACACCACAGTTAACTTTGTCATGATGCCTTCAACTTTTGTCTCGTCTTGATCGCGGATGGAGCGGAGCACTTTCAATGGTTGTCTAAGATTGTCATTCCTGACGGAACACAAATGGATTTCTACATTTAAAAAAAAAATGAAAAAATGAAAAAAAGACGTAGGGAGGTATCAACACATACAGATTTTTAAATGGACAATTTTAATTGTACACATGTCAATAGAAGTAATTTTTTGCAGTAAAACATCCCATTTGTTATTCACCCAAGTATAATTTTAGCATCACGGACAGAAGTTTAAAAAATAAAAAAAAAAGAGGAACTTCACTTTTTTCCTCTTCCTTTTACACTACAGTACTGCTTATACAATATACCCAATGTTACAACTAGACCTGATGAGTTTAATGGTTCTTTGATTTACAGCATGTTTATGACGATGTAGCAGATACAGTGTTGAATTATGATCTTGACTCCTAAGTCCCATACATTTTAAAGGAGGAGACAACGGGATCCTCCCACAAAAAGACTACTGTGACCTTTACCCATATTTAGGTTACCGTTTCTATTACAGTGCGTGCTGCAGCATGAGTGGTTTGACTGGTTTGAGCCCTGTTAATGTTAATGCAGACGACAGGTAGCAGCATAAAGATAGTGTTACGTAAAGGACTTCATTTGCAATGTAATTGATGTTCAAAATGATGAGCATCCTACTTTGTTTTGTACATCTTTGTGGAAATCCAAAAGAGCCTGGCCTGATTTGGCATTGCGGCCCATCGCAAGATGGTCCAGTTTGTAAACGTAAATGGTGTCTGACATCACAATATCAGGCCAAAATGGAAAACAGGCACTAGCAGTATAGATTGAGCCCATTGGTTCTGCTGATTGGTGGGGCTTTCATTGTGAACCCTGAGATATCCTCATTTGAGCAAATTCACCAATACTCCTTCATTCATTGTTTCCTGCATAGGCATGTTGATTTCTTCATATACATGCATGCCGTGTGAAGCAAGGAGGAAATATATGACCCAGACTTTTTTAGAGGAATCGGCTGCAACTGCAGGGATCTACATATCTGGGTTGGATGTACGAGTTTTAGCTCAAAGTCTTTAAATCGTCCTCCTTGATCCTTACACTTGACTGCCCTTCGGGTGAGGTGTAAAGTTGTGGTCCGTTTTTAAAAAAAGTCGCCCGTTTGCTGGAATCTCTGGATGCGCTGCTGCCGATCAGGCTCTCCTGAAGCAATCCATTTCACAAACTAGTTTACGAGATTGACTGACGAGGTCATGTCTTACACTGCCATTTTCTTCTTGGCCAGTTCTTTCGATATCTCCTCCAGCGTGCGACCTTTGGTCTCAGGGATACAGAAGATGACGAACACCAGGAGAACCAAGCTCATGGCAGCATAGAGGAACATCACGTTGGCAACACCGATCCTTTCTGGGAAAACAGCAAAGACATGTCATCAAATGACCACAAGCAGCATACTTGGATGTTTTGCATGTTATGACCTAGCCTCCTCATTAGTAGGCATTAATTCAGCCACAGTGTTGTCACTAGACTTGTCCTACAGGCTTCAAAACTGGATTCTTGTGACAACATTAAGATGAACTTCACACATAAGATTGGTGAATCAAGTCAAGACATGGGCAGAGCTGCTATGCCTCGACTTGCAGCTTAACCCTGAGAACAGCACATACTCTATCAAAGACTACAGATTTGAATAATGACAAACAGTTATGGCCGTTTTCCTGCTTTGCTAATCCTTCATTCCTATGGCTCCATAAGCGTTGGGCAACAGTTGAGAAACAGATCTACTTGTGAATATTGTTACATGGACGGTTCGAGTAAAATTCTAGCTTTGACAATGAATTTGAAGCAATTTTTTTTTAGTGCGCCCACCTGTAATAGTGAGGAAGGTCATGGAGATGAGCAAGTTAGTGGCCCAGTTCACAGCCGACACCACACATACAGCTCTGCCTCTGACTCCCATTGGAAAGATCTCACTGATGACCACATACACCACTGCGGAAAACAAGAAAACGAAGATTCGTAAGGCAAGAATACAAATATCATCTCCAGGATAGCTTTGAACAATTTTTGTTGGTTGAGGTTTTTTTTTACACTTTTAAGTCAGAGTCCACTCTTTATCTGGCGAACTAGATGTTACATATGTGGTTAGTGTATGATAACCATGGCTGTACTTTGTACTTAATATACAGCGTGTTATTAGCTGCAACCATTGACTTCAAATGAAACCAGACACTTCTCTTAACCGTGAAATAAGGCGTGAATGTCAGTGTGTCTGTGAATGTTGTCTATGAATGCAGGTCAATTCACCATCTTCTTTAATATACATTGGGCTCCTGGCGGGCACTCCCCTATTGTAACAACTAGCAATACAAGTTTAAGAAGAGTCAACACAGGTTGTGCGTGTCCAGCAGGGAGTGGGTGAATACAGCTTTAAGAATGAGTGCTTACTTGGTCCGAGGCTAATGGAGAAGGCCGCCACATACACCAGCAAGCTTATCAAAGAAACCCACTTCAGAATGGAAGTCCTTCCTCCTGGCTCCCCAGTCCCATCATCCTCTCTGTTGGTCTGCTGTGCCTCCTCGCTGTGCCACTGGCTGGGGAGGTCAGCAGAGAAATAGTCACTGTCGTCCGAGACTATAGAGGTCCCGTTTGAATCCCACATCGAGTGTGTGTCGTTGAGGTTAGTCTGGCTTTTACACAGGCTGGTGAGGTTAGTGTGGCTTTGCATTGTCGACGTACCGAGTGCAACTAGCGATAGCGTCATTGCGACGGCACCCCCGCACAAAAAGCTTCTGGGTCCCAAGCGGTCGACCAGCAACACAGCTGGGATGGTGCAGACCACTTTGACCACCCCGAACCCCGTGGAGGCCAAGGTTGCGGCGGCGTCACTGTTGAAGCCCACGCTGCGGAGAAGTGGCGAGGCGTAGGAGAGGATGTTGGGCTGACCGGTAGCCTGCTGAAGGAAGACTAAGGCCACGCCTGTTAGCAGCCGGGAACGCAAGTTGGCTTTGTTACTGAACAAATCCCAGAAGCTGTGCTCCGATTCCTCCTTGAGTCCCGTTCTGATGTCTCTGAGCTCATTTTCCACATGCTCCTGAATCCCACCCCTCATTCTGATCAGCACTGTCCTGGCCTCCTCCACTTTACCCTGGGTAACCAGGAAGCGTGGGCTGGGTGGGAGGAACACAAGCATGGTCATCTGCAGCAGTGCAGGGGGGATAACAAGTCCAAACGTGTACGCCCAGCCATGTGGCACGGTAGCAAAGGCGTAACTGCAGCTGAATCCCAGCATCACCCCCACGACCAACATCAGCTCATACAGCGTCACCAGCAGACCCCTCCTCTCCCTCGGCGAGATCTCTGCGATGTACAGGCATGCTCCCGTCCCCGACAACGCCGTTCCCATGCCGATGATCACCCGGCCCAGTGTCATTGCGACGAGCGAGTTGACCGCAATCAGCACGACGCTCCCGCCGATCACCAGGGCGGCGCTCAGGAGCAAGGAGCAGCGGCGGCCGTAGCGATCCAGGATAGGGCCCCCGGCCAGGCACATGAGGAGAGCGCCGAACAGGTGGGAGCTGACCAGCAGTTCTTGTTCCCGGCAGGATAGGGAGAGGAGGCCCCGCAGCTGCAGCAGGACTCCGGAGGTCAGGCCCAGTTCGTAGCCCAGCATCATGCCACTCAGAGAGGCCGCGACTGAGGCGACCACCACCAGCCAGTTGCTGCCTGGAAGGAGGGACAGAAATACAGAGTCAGAGAGATTTAGTTTATTTCCTTCCTATTTGGAAGTAGTTCCTAATTATTAGCGAGACACTGAACCTCTCAGATCCAGTTATTACTCAGCTGATCCTTCACTATGACCTCCCTGGAGTGGAGCCAACAAGACAACCCCTTGTTCCTTCTGGGGATCAAACAAGTAGTGTTCTTGTCTACAGCTAGTAAACAAGTGGTCTCATGTGCATCACAATCTCAGCAAAACCAGGATTGTTTGATAGCAGAATGCAACATATAATATAATAAGTTATAGAAACCCAACTAACAAGGAAATTAGATACAGTAAAAAAAATATAATGTAAACCACCCATCACAAGATGCACAGTATTGTGTGCACAGAGACATTGTAATATACTAAAGGCACCATATAGTCATAACTCTGGCAGGGTGACAGCTTTTACTCCCTCAACCAGTAAGTCAACATAAAAGTACATGAAGTTCATAAGAAGAATGCCGAAGCAATCTTGTAAGTCATCCTGTGTGTGTGTGTGTGTTGTGTGTGTGTGTGTGTTATAAACCTACATGCTTTGTCTTTCATGCATCAATCAGTGTGAACAGTAAACAGAAATGCCTTATCATTAGAGAGACAGGAATGAAGGAAATCTGAATGAATCAGAAACTGATGAGGTTAGCAGATAGATACCGCTACTGATACAAGTCTCTGATACTGTGCTCGTGTACTCCTACTCGTAAAACTGCTGATAAAAAAAAAAACTTTACGATAAAAACACACTCGAAGGAAAGAAATCCTGCAAAGAAAGGCCCGCAATAAATCCTTCATTTTCTCAAACAGTAACAAAAGGCGGGAAAGAGGCGTCTGCTGTCACACTGACATCAGATAGAGCAGTGTGGTACAGACAGACAGACAGACAGACAGACAGACAGACAGACAGACAGACAGACAGACAGACAGACAGACAGACAGACAGACAGACAGACAGACAGACAGACAGACAGACAGACAGACAGACAGGCAGAGCAGAAATGAAAATATCAGTATCATGTTGTTTTTTTAATTTGTCAGAAAGTGATGATTATCCGATGAAAATAAAACATGTTTTCAAATTCATAAAACATTAATGGCATTATTGAGTACTAGTCATACTTATACATATATTGGTGCATCCTTTCACGTCATAAATGTCTGTCATATTGACACTTCTTGTTTTGCTATATTGCTAAAGTTTTGCTGTGCTTTTTTGAGGCTGCACTTGCTACAGTTATTGTTTAAACCTGCTATGTTCATTTTTATAATAACCTGTATTAACCTAATAGCGCTCCTAATGAGACTTTTTTCCTTTGGTTCTAATGTAAATCTCATTGCGTAACACGCAAGAAAAACACGGACGCAGCTGCAAACTGCAGGGTCCTATAAAGTCATTTTGCTTGGACTGTTGCACTGCACGCCCCTCTCAGATGTAGATATTTTCCATGACTGACATTATGTAATAACGAGATTACAATTTGAATACTTGAGTGTACTTGAGTGTACTTTTGTTCCGACTCGTTCAGCTACTGTCAAAAGCTCGTAGTTACATTTCTATCTCCAGGTTTCTTCCTGAAACGTTTAAAACTAGAGACCATCTTCCTTTAAAAGGTTTGTAGTATTGCAGACGATACAATTTTCCATTCCGGTAGGCAACTGGACTTGCTTTAGGCTTTGGTGGACGTCTGTCTCTGATCCAAGAGGCTTCTCCAGTTCAGTCCAGTTCAGTTCTCAGAACTGAAGAAGCCTCTTGGATAAGAACCTTAAAATAGCTAGGCCATGCCTACATGTTCACGCATGAAAAAATAACGATACTCGGAAATCAGCTCATTTTATTGCATGGAAATTGTTAGTATCGTCTAATGTACCAAGCTAGGACATTATTACACAAAACATAAAGCAGTTTTGTGTATTGTTTCACTCCATTAGTTGTGCATTTCCAATCATGTGCCACCTTAAAACACACGGACAGGTTTTGCTGTTTGTTGTTTGGTTTGGCAGGTTAGAGCCGTGCCGATTTACATACCAAAAGTTGAACTCAGAGGAAATGCCACATTATGAAGCTGTGCCTTTTAACAGGTAGTTTGCAATGAGTGTGTGTGACATTTTGGTATAACGCCACCAAGGTTAGGGTGACCTGGGACACAGGCATAACAAGGTAATAAACAATTTGAGGCTCCGTTGTTAATCAGTGTTGAAGATGAGTGATGTTAAGGAAATTCATATTTCTGGTTAACTGAAACCTGATTTGCCGAGTGGTTACGCCTGAAGCTATCTGGCGTTACCTATCTAGTTGTCAACTGAATTTAATGGTCCCCAGGTTAGCAATTAACAATTGATTGTGACTATAATCAAGTTTTATCTCAAGTGTTTGCGGAGGCTCAGTGGTGGAAGCGTGGGAATGTCCAGAATGATCAGGAATCAAATACACCCTGACCTAACATACAAATGAAGTAACATGACAGCTCTAAACAAACCCCCAACATTCCTGCAGTTAATAAAAATGTTATTTCATCTGCTATTTAAAAAAAAAATGCGTTTACTGTTGTTCAAATGTACCTTGGTCTCTGTGTGGGGCCAGTCTCTGGGTCTCGGAGGGGTGAGAGGTCATCGTCTTGGTCTCACTGTTGGAGTCCATCGTCAATGACCTCTTACAGTGGGCCTAGATTTTTTTAAAAAGATACAAAACCAACACATTCAAACAAAGAAATGAATGATGCACAAAAATACACACACACATTGTCTTAACACCAGCATCTATTAAATGATTTTGCCTTAACAATTCTGCAACAATTGCTTTAAATAATAAGCATAGATGCAGCAGGAGACGTTTTCAATGCATCCTTCACACCAATTGATGCCTTTTTTTATTGACCCTGGACTCGTTTCTAAATGAAAGCCCTGTCATAAATACCACAAATACCACACCGGACATTCATGCCGACCTAGATGTTGAGGGAACGTGGAGAGACTCGTTTTTTACAGATACGTGTCCAGGGAGTCGGACAACCACTACGCACTAGTTGCTTTAATGTATATATGTATACGTAATGACAGACTACTGAATGAACCTCTATGTGGAGGTTTTATTTCTGTCTTCTGGAAGTTGGAGGTAATTCTGTGGAGGCCATAAAACAAACACTTAGGAAAACACGACGTCTTTCCAGAAGTTGGCGGCTCTCTTTGATACATTGACTTCACGTATTGTTCACAATTAACCTGCAAACTTTTACCGGGCTTCGCTTCACGATAACTACGTAGTCTTACGTCACACATGAACAACTGTATGCGGCTCCCTACCTGACGTCTTCTGTTGTCGGCGTGTGTCGGTGTGTTTGTCGGTCATTCGTCCTCTCTTTCTGACAACAATCCGCTCCCAACTCTTCTGTCCGTCTTGTCGTTGCACGCACGCAACTTGTTTTGCTCTTGTTAAAGCCCGCCCACATCTGCCCCGCACCGGCCAATGAGAAACGTGGAAGGACGGCCAACGTAAAATCCTATTGGTCCAAACGTGGAAGAGCCTAGCACTGCTTAATGTAGCCTATTTATAATCGAACAATGTGTGCTAGTGGGCTAATATTTCTCTGTAAGGGGGTACATATGAATAAAGCTTCCAGCTGCCATTAGAAGTTAGTATAAAGTTGTTTTTTTATTATCACTATTAAGTAACCAGCAATAAAAATAAAAAATACACCTGGATAAATAATGGTCTTTTTCCTCATACTGCATGGTATAACAGCCGGGGTGGACACCTGCTATTTTGTTCGGTTCCCATGTCTTCTTCAACATGTGCTCTAGGACTGAGCTGTCACACCTGCCCCGTTGCTTCACAGATGACTGAATGTAGCCCTATGCCCCCGTAGTGGTCACTTTCTGCATGGCCTACTTTTTCTGGAGGTGTATTTAGATGTTCATACATAGCCTACATCCAAAGTTTGACCTTTTTTGACCTGTCATTTCATCCCAAGTGAAGTTTCCCAAAGGCATGTGTGTATGTGTTATATAATTACTCAATAACCAAGATAACTATTAGTGGCCTACGGAGGCTGCACTTTTACTATGTCAGCAAATAGTCTCTTGATTAAAAAAAAAAAAAAAAAAGCACTTCTATGTTTTTGCCTGTAGCACTTTGATCATAGCACTGTTGTTCTTAAGGTATCCTTGCTGAACAGCTATACTTTACTCAGACAAGGACCTAACACTTATTTCTATTTTTAATGATTATTAAGTTATAATTATTTGGTAAGTTAGCTTGTAAAATGATCCTTTGATAATTCACATATTCTAGGTTTAGCCCTTTAGGTTCAGACATGCATATTGATGGACTAAAGGTCAAACTTGCATGTTGCTGTACCATAAAAACAAATGAATCAATAGGTTTGTTTTGATTTGAAGTAGACAGTGTTAGAAGACATTCTGATCCTTTAAGTAGTTATAATAATAGCACCAATTAAAAATATTGCATTATAAATGAGAGTCCTTTTCAAAGTCATACTTAAGTACAATCACTAAATTGTATTCAAAGTAATTAATGCTAGCTACCTATTATATATTTAATTGTACAAACTGATCTGATGTGTTTTTTATACAAATCCTAATCTGCAATGTAGAGATATCTGTTACTGTCAAAGTTCAAAGTACGATATATCTGAAATGTTTTGGCGTGAAGTGTATAAAATGTAAATGCTCATGTAAAGTTTAGTACTCATAAGATTTTACTTACAAGTACAATCCTTGATCTTCACGCAGCTGTGGTGAGATGGGGTTTAACCCCAAAATAATCTAGACACACATACTTCCTGCCTGCATGCTTGAGGCCATTCAAAGATACACACCCTATTTTACCATACAAAATTTCCACACTGAACTTCAAGTAAAATTAGTTGGGAAATCATTGTTTCATATCTGACGAAAGGTGTAGGAGGTTTAAGTTCATGTAGATCCTTAGGACTCAGTCGTCAGATTATAGAGTTAAGCCTGAAGGTGTTTTTGCCAATTTATATCCTGATGTAAACCATTGTAACTGAACAATAGAACATGGGAAGGGAGCTGTACTGTATTCAATAATGGCTAAATCACAAGTTACGTTGCCAAACTAAATTATATGTCTGCTGAGGATGAAAGTGGCGCGTTATGAGCCTGGAGCTCTGCTTGGTGTGTATGTATGTTTGCTTATTTTTTTGTTAAGTCTCAGTATCCCTGGGCAGAGTGAAGGGCAAAGTTTTCTGAGGACATGTAGTGCACCTGCATCACCTCGCTCACCTTAAATAGCTGCAGATCAGTTTCCGTCTTGCCACACCCAATGGATGCTCAAACTCCCACATACTTCCAACTGATTAAATAATGTGTCATGTATTCTGACTCCTACAGTATCACTGCAAGTTTAGTTTAGTTTAGTTTATTAGTATCCCCATTAGCTGTAGCAAATGCTGCCGCTACTCTTGCTGGGGTCCGACATATACATACAATTATCATAATGCATCATTATAACAAAAATAAAATAAAAATGAAAACATAAAAACAAAGCAAAAAAACAAACAAAATAACATCACTGTAAATCAAAACACACTGCACAGACAGTACAGTTCTTGTCGCCATGTAAATTATATAAATTATATAAATGGATTGTGTAATATCACAATCTGCAAGTGTAATTACAATGAAGACTGCAACACACCTGAAGGTTTACACTTTCCGTAATTAATGCCAAGTTTGAAACACAAACAGGGGTTTAATGAGGGTTGAACATCTGTTTCTAATTATCTCAAACAAGGTGACCTGTTGAGTCTGCAAATACCATACAGAATCAGCCCTAAGGATAAAGGGAATGTAAACAATGCCATCTGGTGGAACTAATGTTACCCTTTATAGAGTGGTGTGGTAGTATTTTGCCCACAGACTGGAGACACCACAAAAATAAATACAATTTTAGAAAGTATTTACTCTCTTACTTGGACATGTGTAGCTGTTATAAACTGTGGCACTTCATATTCTGTTTAAATAAAACCATGGTTTTGGGGAGCTCTATTTTTAAGGGGTTTGATGTGGTTCAGTTGAAAAAAATGCAATAAAAATAGAATTTGGTGGTAAAAGTACCCCCAAATTAGTGTGTCATAAAAACATTGTAGAGTAGGTTATACAAAATAATGAAGTCATAGAAAAATAATTGCATTGTATGCCATTAAGATATAATTTGTTATATGCATGCTGTAAAAATTTAATATTTTGGCAAAAAGTCATGAAACAATCTCTAGTATAGTATGTTGAAAAAAGTCAGAGAATAATATGACAGAAAAAGTTATGAAAAAAAGTCACAAAATAGCATGTGAAATAATTATATAGAAGAAAGTTATGAAAGAATTTATACAATAGTATGTTCAAAAAAGTCATAGTATAGGATGTCGAAAGAAATACTAGAAAACAGTCATAGAATATGTTGAAAAAAGTCACAAAATAGAATGCTGCAAAAACTCATCGTATAGTATTTTTTTTAAAAAGTCATCAAATAAGTAATTGTATATTATTTTGACAAAAGCCATAAAATAAATCATTATATTATTTTTTTAAGAAAAGTCATGTAACTAGTCATGGTATGTCGAAAAAGGTGTTGAAAAAAGTAATGAAAAAAGTATGTTGAAAAAAGTAATGAAAAAAATCGAAAAATGATGTTGGAAAAAAGTAATGAAAAAAGTATGTTGAAAAAAGTATTGGAAAAATCTCAAAAGTGATGAAAAAAAGTCTAAAATGTATGTTGAAAAAAGTAAGTGGAAAAATGTAAAAAAAAAAAAGTAAGTTCAAAAAGTATGTGGAAAAAAGTATGTTGGAAAAAAAGTAAGGAAAAAAGTTGAAAAAAGTAGGTTGAAAAATAATATCAAAAAAAAGTCGAAAAAAGTAAGTTGAAAAAAGTTTTTAAAAAAGTAAGTTGAAAAAAGTTTTTAAAAAAGTACGTTGAAAAAAGTAATGAAAAAAGTCGAAAAAGTACTTTGAAAAAAGTTTTTAAAAAAGTAAGTTGAAAAAAGTTTTTAAAAAAGTACGTTGAAAAAAGTAATGAAAAAAGTCGAAAAAGTACTTCGAAAAAAGTCGAAAAAGTATTGAAAAAAGTCGGAAAAGTATGTTAAAAAAAAGTATTGAAAAAAGTCGGAAAAGTATGTTGAAAAAAAGTAATGAAAAAAAGTAAGTTGAAAAAAGTTGAAAAAAAAAGTACGTTGAAAAAAGTAATGAAAAAAGTCGAAAAACTAAGGTGAAAAAAGTAAGTTGAAAAAAGTCGGAAAAAATAATGAAAAAAGTCGAAAAAGTATGTTGGAAAAAATAATGAAAAAAGTCAAAAAAGTATGTGAAAAAAAGTAATGAAAAAAGTCAAAAAAGTAAGTTGAAAAAAGTTTTACAAATGTAAGTTGAAAAAGTAATGAAAAAAGTCAAAAAAGTATGTTTAAAAAAGTCGGAAAAAAGTATTGAAAAAAGTCGAAAAAGTATGTTTAAAAAAAATAATGAAAAAGTAATGAAAAAAGTCGAAAAAGTATGTTGCAAAAAGTTATTGAAAAAAGTTTTAAAAAGTAAGTTGAAAAAAAGTAATGAAAAAAGTCGAAAAAGTATTGAAAAAAGTCAAAAAAGTACATTGAAAAATAGTATCGAAAAAAGTAAGTTGAAAAAAAGTTAATTGAAAAAAGTTTTTGAAAAAAGTTAATTGAAAAAAGTTTTTAAAAAAAAGTAAGTTGAAAAAAGTAATGAAAAAAGTCGAAAAAGTAAGATGAAAAAAGTAAGTTGAAAAAAGTTGAAAAAAATAATGAAAAAAGTCAAAAAAAGTACGTGAAAAAAAGTAATGATAAAAAGTCAAAAAAGTATGTTGAAAAAAGTCAAAAAAGTCAAAAAGTATGTTGAAAAAAGTAAAAAAAAGTATGTTGAAAAAAGGTATTGAAAAATGTTTTAAAAAGTAAGTTGAAAAAAAGTAATGAAAAGTAATGAAAAAAGTTGAAAAAGTATCGAAAAAAGTCGAAAAAGTAAGTTGAAAAAAGTTTTTAAAAAAAGTAAGTTGAAAAAAGTAATGAAAAAAGTCGAAAAAGTAAGGTGAAAAAAGTAAGTTGAAAAAAGTTGAAAAAAGTATTGAAAAAAGTCGAAAAAGTATGTTGAAAAAAAGTAATGAAAAAAGTCAAAAAAGTATGTCGAAAAAAGTAATGAAAAAAGTTGAAAAAAGTTATGAAAAAAGTCGAAAAAAGTAGATTGAAAAAAAAGTCGAAAAAGTATGTTGAAAAAAGTAATGAAAAAAATCAGAAAAAGTACGTCGAAAGGAGTAATGAAAAGAGTATGATGAAAAAAGTAATGAAAATCATAGTATATTATGTGAAAATAAGTCATAGTACATTGAAAAAAGTAATGAAAAAAAATCAGAAAAAGTATGTCGAAAGAAGTAATGAAAAGAGTATGATGAAAAAAGTAATGAAAATCATAGTATATTATGTGAAAAAAAGTCATAGTATGTTGGAAAAAAGTCATAGTTTAGTGTCGAAAGAAAGTCATGAAAATAGTTCTAGTTTAGTTTGTCCAAAATGTCTATTCACACACACATTCGTGATTCACTGATGGCAAAGGAGCCGTGTCCATCCAAATTGCATGGACAAAAGCATGGAGTCTGTAATATCATGTGTGTTGTGAAAGGATGTCAACTGGTTTACTTTATCATTTCAAGACTTGGCCAGCAGAGGGCAGTGCATTACTATTGCTGCTGAGCAAATCTGGAAATATCATAACACATCTCTTTCCCAGTACAATTTTGCATGACAGAGACTATAGAGGTGTGCTAATAATGATGACACATTATAAATAATACATTTGGGTTTCTATGGGTATTCATTCGCAATAAGTAACTAAGACTAGTGGACAATATTGAGGATGGTGATGATGGTAAACGCTACTTTAATATAGTGTTCGCCCGTGACATAATCCAAGCTTTGTGGAGATCATCATTTTAAGCAGAAAACTAGCATGCCATCGATATTTTCTACATGTTTGGAACATGGACATTCTGAAGTGCCTTTAAAAAAAAATATATATATAATTATATTGTGTGGAAACTTTTAACTGGATTCGCTGAATTCAAGCAACCTCGCAGAGAAGCGTTTGATGTAAATATTTGTGGCGACATTCTTATGTCACTTTCCCCTCTTCCCATGGAGTAAGAGGTCAGAGGTCACCTGCACAATGACACCCCAGCAGACTCAATTAACAATAATTAACATGAACTCCAGAAGGACATCAACACACCACCCCATCTCTAATCTGACTAAAGGGACGGTATATTATTTACATTACATAAAGTGCAGTTTAAAGATTACTTCAAAAATCAATTATCTTCATCGTAACACTGCTCTGGTTTCCTAATCTTAACCTGGAACTGCGTCATCAGCGGCCAACCAATCATTTACCTACAGACAGGTCATTAAACACACTTGGACGTCCAGTTATGTAAGGCTGCTGACGTATTAAGGGGTGTAAAGTCCACTCTACACCAATGTGGGACGTTTGGCAGGGGTCAGTAGCTCAAGTTGCTTCCAACCAGGACAAGTAAATGTTAACCAGATCTTCCTTATTATTATAATTTTTCTTAGTTTACTTGATATCTTTAAATGCAATGTCCAGATGAGCTTTTGCAACAAGGAAATGAATTCATCAACAATCACATACCAGGTTGTTAGGGTGTAATAAAGTTAAACTTTTATTGCAAACCAGACATGGTCACATAAATCTTCAAACAATTTTACAATTTACAGTACATTGAACATGAATTGTTACGTATACATATTTGAGCATACCTTTTGTCATTTTTTGTTCAATAATATACATTAAAACTAGTACACATGACTCCAAATATACAAACAAACTTAAATACCGTCAAACTGCATTACAGCAATATTAAAATGGAATGTTCAGTTTTGATGTGGTCAGCCCATTAAATTACCGTCAGGTGAATGGAAGACTATATGTGGGTGGGGGGGGACTCTTTCTCACTTTCACCTAGCAGCTGTGCTCTCTCTCTCTCTCTCTCTCTCTCTCTCTCTCACCAGTATTGTTTTATGTGCAAACGAAGATACGAAACACTCTTCAAGATCTGTACGTCTCGCGAACAGGCGCGTTAATTCGGGAACGAAATAAAAGACGCGAGCTCTGATGGAGAGGGGGAGGAAAAATCGCAAATAAAAGGCACGTTTGAGAGAATAAATAAAGCATCCCCCGTTGTAACATTCAGCTTCAACGACTCCCTTTTCAACCACACAGAAGGTAAATGAGAAGAAACTAAAGCACTGCATAAATGTCGTCCCCAAGCGTGTTATTCAAGCTCAACGAGTAGCCCCCCCTGGGTGGTCGGACAGTAATTCAAAAGGGGGGGGGATGTTTCGCTACATAGATGAAGATGGAAATCCTTGTCGAGGCTGGTCCAGTAGAGTCCGGCCTTCTTCTTTTCAGAGGAGGTGGACGTTAGTGTGTGTGCTTGTCAGTTGGGGGTTGAGGGTTCAAAGGGGGCTTTTAAGCTGCCTGAGCTGTGTGCAAAGGACCTCCACTTTCGGGGAAATTGAACGCTGCTCTTTTGTGTCTGTCGTGGAAAGTACGAAGAATTTGTGCATCGGCAAATCAGGGTACGATGAAGGATTTACAACCCAGATGAGTCAACGAATCACGGCAGGCTTCTTCTCGTAGCAAGTCTTCTTTTCAAGAGTTGGAGAGACTATGGCAAGTACACATGTTGAGATTCGCTGCAGATACAGACGTGTTGCAGGGTTTTGGTTCGGGGGAATATCCATCACACCCCGTGGAAAAAAATGTAAGGTGGGGGGTCAAGATGCAGAGTCCACGGACACGCCACAGTTCATGTCCTGTAAGTCTGAATGGATGCCCCATTCTGTGCCTGTGTTTAAATCCTATAGGTAGGAGTCCATGGACGGGGCGTAGGAGAAGCCCACGAAGGCCTCCGCCGCCTCTTTGATGCTGGCTGTGACGAGCGCGCTGTCAGGGGAGCAGCCGATGGAGCTGGGAACCGGCTCGTCTGTGAACTCCGGATCAAAGTGCCGCAGGTCGTTGGGTCCCGTCTGGCAGGGAGGAAGGAGGGGAGGATTAGTGAGACCGCCAAATACCATTCATTGGAAATGTCTTGATCTCGTCATGAAAATGTCAATACGGAGGACTAAGACATGAGCACGCCTCGCTACTATTATAGAAAATCATAAATCTGTATTAAAAAGGAACGTACCACATTGGGGTTGAAAGGAGGGGTGATCTTTTTGGCATTGAGCTCATCCCAGTTGATGGGGGAGAAGAAAATGTGGTTCTTGATTTCAATCTGTGAAGAGACACGAATTCAAAATAATTAAACAACGTCCTTTAACGCACATATCGGGGTGGAAAAACATGCATACGTACAGATTCACACATGACAATGAAACAACCGCACTTACAAAGTCATCGGTGCATCCCAGCCTCTTGGTCCGGTCCTTCTGCAGCAGGCCCTCCAGCAGGTGTCTGGCGGCGTTGGAAATGTTGGGCTTCAGCTGCAGCGGCTTGTTCAGGATGTTGTCGTACATCTCCGCCGTGTTGCGACTGTAGAACGGAGGCTGGGGAGGAAACGAACCGATCAGCACCATGGCAACAAGAAAGCAAGGATACCCACACGCTTTAGCATGAAATCAAGGTGAATGTGAATGTTACTCACCAGGCCATAGAGCATCTCGTAGAGGACAGCTCCTAAACACCACCAGTCTACCGTCCTGTCATACGGCTGCTTGTGTAGCACCTCGGGAGCTAAATACTGGAGGTAGAAGGAGACACGGGAGAAGCGGTGAGCTACGCTGCTTAACATCACATAAATATACTTTAAGTACCGTATCTATTTTTCTCCTTACCTCTGGCGTACCGCAGAAGGTTGACGTGGTCCCGTTGGGTTCAATGTTCTCCTTGCAGAGGCCGAAGTCTGTGAGGATGATGTGTCCCTGCGAGTCCAGCAGGATGTTCTCCGGCTTCAGGTCTCTGTAGACGATGTTGAGGGAGTGGAGGTAGCCAAGCGCGCTGGCGATCTCCGCCGCGTAGAACCTGGCCCTGGGCTCCAGGAAGCAGCGCTCTCTCTGCAGGTGGTAGAACAACTGGAAGACAATACAAAAAAGAAGTTGTTTTTAGTAACAAAATCCAGTTTTGATTATCTGATAGACTATCTGCGCTGCAGGGATAGGAAGTTAGAAGAGCGAAACGATAAAAAAAAAAAAAAAGACAGACAGAGAGGAAACCGGATGGGAGGAAATAAAGAGGCAGGAAGGCTTAAAAAGTTTGACAAGGCGAAGACAGATGAAACCAGAGGCAAAGGTGGAGTTGAGAGCGGGGGTGGGGGGGAGAAAAGAGAAAGAGGATAAGTAGAGCAAGTGGGTCCCGCTTCCCGATGAGCCCCATATTTAATCAGCGCTGTCTCTGCTAGTCCAACAATCGCAGGAAATTAGCTCGATTAGACACGCAGTGAGTCTGAATGGCGCTGCTAATTTTGGCTCTCCTGCTATTACAACCCCCCCCCCCCCCCCCCCTTATACAATTTCCTGAGAAGTGTTTCCTTAACAGAAAGAAAAGAGGTGCAGCTTCTACTCTACTTCTCATGACAGGATATCCACTCTGTCTGTCTGTGATTCGGCTTCATATTTATCTCCGATTCTGGCACTTTATTATTATTCCTTTTTCCGGCAGCAGCTCAGCGGACGACTCACCTCTCCACCGTTGATGTAGTCCAAGATGAAGTAGAGTTTGTCCGCCGTTTGGAAGGAGTAGTGCAGGCCGACCAGGAACGGGTGCTTGACATTCTTCAGCAGCACATTCCTCTCCGACATAATGTGTTTCTCCTGAGGAACACAAAGAGCGTCGAAGGTTAGAACGGCTGACGAGGAGACACCTTTCGCTGTACGTGGGGGTCGGCGTGCACGTTTACCTCCTTCTTCTTCAGGATGGCTTTCTTCTGTAAGACTTTGACTGCGTAAAATTGGTCATCGGTGCGGTGGCGGGCGAGCAGGACCTTCCCGAAGCTCCCCTTGCCGATCACCTTGAGGAAGTGGAAGTCGCTGGGTTTGGCCGAGGGGTTCGAGGACGGGCCGAGGTTGATCTGCTGGGACGGACTAGGCTGCGAGAGGAGGAGAAGACGGAGGAAGTTAGAGCCAGATGTAAACAGAGGAAGAAGCGCACAATCGGCCTGTTTAATGCAAATATACTCACAGGAGGCGACGGGTTCGCGTTCATGAGCTCAGCATCCTGGGGAGGACTCAAGTTCAGAATAGACTGAACTTCGGGACTGAAGAAAAACAACGAGTTCAGAGTTCAGAAATCAGCTGATTTTGGAGTCACATTTAGTCACAAAGCGTCTCCAGAGGACAGATCATTGGCACTGTGTTTCCCAATGGCTTGTCCTCCCGTGAACGCGGAACAATAACATGAGTCAGATGGTACTCACTGCTTGCAGGCGTAGGAGTTTGTGGCGAGCCTCTGAATGAAGTCGTTCAGTCCCATCCTCCTCTGTTTCATAAAAGCTGCAACACAAGAGACAGAAGGGGGGAAATTATGTTTAGGGTTAAATAAAAAAAAAAGCTTAAAGATGTCCATTAATGTGGCGAAGAATCAGCTGTAAATCCATATGATTCCATACCGGTGATTAACGAAACTAGTCCTCTGGATTTTGAGTAAGTCAGGAGCGACTTTTCCGATTCTTTTTTGATCGTCATGATGCGTTCAGGTGTATGGCAGCTGTGCCTCTGCCTCAAAGCTAAAATACAACTATTAGGCCCTCTGGCTCCTGCTTTATAAGAGGCAGCGAAGGAGGGAGGAGCTGCCCCACACACAACCACAACCCCCCTGGTGGGCGGGATCCTCCGCAAACATGTATTTAAGCCTAATGGTTGAGCCAATCAGAGGCCGTTGCGCTCCTAGCGCGTCATAGCCGCACCTCAAGATGTGCTTGCGTCAAAATAAATAGGGGGGGGGGGGAGTCCTTTACCACAGCCGCCTGAAAGGCTTCTACTATTTGCACATATGTTTATGCAACGCCATGGTAACTTTGTTTAACATCCCCATGTGTCACACAAGTTTACACCAAAACACCGATGTTTCAAAGTCTGCAAACATGCAGAAGTAAAACCTGTAGGTTAATGACATCCAGATGTGTCGCACATGGTTCCCCCCCCCCCTCCTCGAGTCTGACCCTTCCCCCGACATCGCGACCTTGTCCTGTACAAATAAACGGATTGCCCAGCCTCTTAACTTGGCCTATCGGCTTCACCGTTTGGCTGCTTCTCCGTTTAAACGGCCGGGAGTGACGCAGGTTCCCCATTGGTGTACAAAAGCCGAGAGGGAGAGCCTGAGCCGAGGGGGGGGCCCGATGCCAAGAAGAGAGAGAGAGAGAGAGAGAGAGAGAGAGAGAGAGAGAGAAAAAAAACTCGCTGCTAGTGGAAAAGTACAGACTGAAAAACTTCTCTCAAATGACCAGATCAGTGTGTTTCAACCTGCCTCTCACCGAGCAGCCAAATAATAAAAAAATAAAAAAACTCTTCATTGTGGTGATCAGAAGGAAATGTGGTGGAAAGTTGCCACTTGTGTTTGCGCTGGCACACGGGAGAGCAGACGGGCTCTGCTCGGCATGGTTATGTAATGTACCCGGGTCAGGTTTTTATCAGCAAGCCCGAGTACAATGGAAGTATGTAAGAAGGTTTCACATATGGAGGCCTAACCCATTTTACAAGGATACTGATATATTACATAAAAAAAAAATCTTAATCCTTCGCTGCACAGTTTACGTAACAATGTATAGAGGAGGAGGGGATACTAAGTAACTTTACCTCACAATACAACCATTTATAAAGTACTGCGTAAAAACAGTGTAATTACACACTTACTGGCTTTCTTAATTACCTGGAAGAAGAAAAAAAAAACACCCACCAGCTTCAGTTACCATTGAACACAAACACACCTTTCAGATCCGAATGGGTTTTCATTTCACAACTTCGACAACAAGTTGCGCAAAACAAACAAACAAGAGTTGCCAAGGTTTATCTGACACTTTTAATGGATCCCCCTCCTCCTCAAATCAGTTAAAGGCTTTCCATAGATAACCAGAAAAACCAGGTCATTGAATTACGGGGTGGATGGAGCCCCCCCTTCTCCTCAGCCACAGAAAGTAGGTTAGGGAGCTTTATCTTTACACTTGAAGGAATCTATAAATATCGCAATAAGTAGAAATACACACTCTATTGCCCCACAGTGTCTACAGGAGAATGGCTATTATGGGAATATCATGCAGATTCTTTTTTTCCCCCATCGCTGTTTTTTTAATAAATAAATATCCAGCCTACTTACACGTCAAAGCGGTCGTTCTGTCTTTCATAGGGACGCTTTAATTCCCGAATCAATCGACGAGAGGGGCTTTAGGTTCCTCGGCAGGCAGGTAATCGAACTACACCACATTCCTCCTCTTTGAGATTATTCATCGTGAAGGTTTCCCTCCCTCCCCCCTTTCCTCTCAGGGCGGAGACGTCCCGCCTCTTTTTCCTTCCCCTCTCTACACTTTGGCGTTTCATGCATGGCTCAATGAGTTTTCCTGAGGGCGGGGCGGGCGGGGGGGCGTGCTGCCTTCAAATGCTCCTCAGAAGCTCCACACTTTGGAGTTCCAACGTTGGGAATACAGAATTCACTTTAATTATGAATGCAAAATGAACAAAACAGCATTTTTTTGATACGTTAATGACTATCTTTACCTGCAGAGGAGCGGATAGAAGTGAAATCACGCCAACACAAGGAAGCAGGTTGCTGTAAATATGACCAATCTGCATATTTATGACATAACAAACATTAGGAGTGTGATTGTGATGATTGTAAACCACATCATCAGCTAGTCTGCATTCCATAAGAAACGACTCATTTCAAACCTTTCGACATCACATCAAGGCGACGTCATGACTCATCGTAAAAAAATAAATGAAATTCAAACATTTGCTTTGCATTCATTTCCCGTAGAAGGCAGGGTTTTTTTTCTCCGCCGCTTCTTCCTGCTAGCTGATCGTAAAAAAGTTACTGAGATTTGTGTTTACTTCAAGTCAAAGTTCAGAAGCTGCCAACAAGTCGAGGCGATATTGATGCAAAGCTCTCCCAAACTATTTTGTGCATGTGTGTACACGCAGGGTGTTTTCTCAGGATAATGTATAGCATCTGTTTGTGACTGAGAGTGTAGAGGAATAGAGAGACTGATGTGGGTCATAGAGATGTAAGGACATCGGTGACGATATGGACAGGAGGACGCAGTGAAGAAAACATCCAAATGTGGATAAATCAGAGAGACACAGAAAGACAGAGAGAGAGAGAGAGAGAGAGAGAGAGAGAGAGAGAGAGAGAGAGAAAGTGTGTGTTCTTTTGCCCCTGAGCCCCCCAATGTGCAAGTGTGACTCAGCAGTTTTACAAAATAGCATCAACTTTCTACTGCTGTCTCTGTTTCTCCTTTAACTCGGGTCAAATCTATTATTAATCTGTCCCCCAAAGCCACCTGATGCACACACACACACACACACACACACACACACACACACACACACACAGAACAGATAGAGCAAGTAAGAGAGAGAGAGAAAGGTCACATCAGGTGGTTCCTAAATTCCCTCAAGGTGTCCAACCTGCCTCTCCCTCCCTGCACCAACAAGAACATGGCTCTGTTTGTTTCCGAAAAAAGACTTTCCTGCTTGAGACGGCACAGCTCGCCTCCCTCCAGCAGCCATTTCATCTGCAGCATCTCACGGCCGAACGCTGCAGTCGGACACGAACCGACCGATCTCGCATCAGCACCCCGGAAGCACCGCGTGCCGGCACATCGCACATTGGTTTTTCTCATGCAACGAGAAAGGGCGTTGACCTTGAAAGGACCCTGGGTTTAAACTCTGAATGACGAGCAGTAACTTTTCACCAACGCGATGAGAAGTAAAGATTAAAAGATGATCACCATGAAGAAGATGTTACCTCTGCCGGGATGTGAGCTCTGCTGTCGTGTCTGCATCCGTGGTCATAGTCCAGAGTTTAATGAAATGAGAGAGAGGGGGGGAGAGAGAGAGAGAGAGAGAGAGAGAGAGAGAGAGAGCAATACTAACAATAGTCCACTCAGTGTTTTTCCTATCTGGCCTTCTCTCCGTCCTAGATTTGTAGGCTGCTTGGGCCCTGAACAAGAGGAGGCTCCATAATATTCAAGCTGTGTGCTCTTTTCTCTGTGTGTGTGTCTGTGTGTGTGTGTGTGTGTCTGTGTGTGTGTGTGTGTGTGTCTGTGTGTGTGTGTGTGTGTGTGTGTGCGTGTGTGTGTGTGTGTGCGAGACACTAGTGCGTTATGTAACCCACTAGTGCCAAAGCCGCTGGTGCCAACGCCAGAACAGACTCTCAAACACACACACACACACACACACACACACACACACACACTTAAGGGGCCATTTCATGAAAGGACAGGAAGAGGTTGGCCGCGGTGCCGGAGGGGTTGAGGTGATATTACAAGCTGCAGTACAAACACGCTCCCTCGGCCCACCCAGCTACAGTTTACCCACACATACGCAACGAGCTGCACATGCCCATATCCACGATTGTCTCCCGGCGGATGACGTCCAGCGATTAAATCCTTTCATCTTTCTTTCATCCTCCCATCCCTCCGTCTGGTAACGGCCGCTGTGTCGGGGAATGACGAGGCGGTTTGTGGCTACAGTCGTTCTGGCGTTGAATGAAAATGAGTCTCAGTGGTGAGGAACCAAATGACACCATTACATAAAGTCCTCAGCTATTCAGAGAGGACAGCTAGGCCTTTATGTTGTGTTTGGCTAGGCTGTGTGTGTGTGTGTGTGTGTGTGTGTGTGTGTGTGTGTGTGTGTGCGTGTGCGCGCGCGTGTGGTAACACTTTACTTTTTTAGAACCCAGAATTTTATAATAATTTCTTATAAATCAATTCATGTAACTGTCAATTGTTTGGAGCGTTTCTGGAAATAATCATGTAATTTGATACTCATAAGGAGACAGTATTGAATGGGTACACTACCAATTATGAAATACCAATGAATTACCAGTATAACCTATATAGAGTAATTTATTGAAAATAATTGATCAAGGAATGTTATAAGGAAGGATATATTTTAAGGAAACCCAAAAGCTTCTTTTTCTTCTTTCAAGGTCAATGTTGCATAATTTATCTGGAAATCCTGATACTTCCTGTACAGTTCCTTGAAGGAACTCTTGGGCTTTAAATGCTAAAAGTGCAAAAGTTGGAAAGTTTTTTGGGGGGAATTTTATGTCTCTATAATAGCGACAGCAGAAAGATGACAGGAAATTAGGGCGTAAGCGCTGGTGAATGACGTGCAACAAACGTTCAGCAGGATGTAAAGTGGAAATCTTGCAAAAAGCAAAGAAACATTTCTGCAAAGAGCGGGTATTTTGGTTGATCCACATATTTTTGTTGTGGCCCATATGGGTGAGGATTTTGGCTTTTGGATTAAGGCTAGAATTAGGTTGAGGTTGCGACGGTCAAAGGGAGCAGGGATTATGTCATTGGCTGCCTTGGCTCTCAATACAGTACCAACACCCAACTACTGCAAATCCTCTGGGTGTAATGGCAACAAACTTGTTCGGACAAACTTCTCCAAACTGTCTCTGGTTTTGGGAGGGATCACAAACAGCATTATTTAGCGGGTTTGTGTTTCCGAATGGGTGTGAGTCTCTGCACGGAGGGCAGGTTGACACAGGTGAGCGATACGTCATGGACGTTGGAAGAAAAGAGTAAACAACAAGCTTCAGTGTTATTATATGATTGCGTTCACTGAGAACGTTGCGTTTGAGGACTCAGGCTTTGTAATCACCACTTACATCCACTAAATGTGTCGGCATCTCAGGAAGAAGAGCACTATACAGTGAGTCAGCGCGTAAACGCTGATTAACTGCTCTTTGGCGAGTTGATGAACATGCAAACGTGTTTTAATGAGGTTTTCCTCAGCATATGCTCCTCGACATTAAAAAACATTAGTGAGAGAACAGTTTGCCGTTTGTTCCTCAGAATCGACTCCCTGTAATTATTATTATTGGCACCATCCCTGGCACTCCATCATTGCTTTCTACTGCTTCCTCTTCACACACATCACTGTAAATGACTCACATGTGACTTTTCTTTTTTTTTTTTGTGCTCCAAAAGCCACTAATTGCTGAGCTCGGAACGACAGGGTGTAGCAGCATCACGGCCGAGGCCACAGGAACAGCTTGTCACCGGCTCGGCTAATTGCTCGGATGTCTTTCCATGCGCCAAATTAAAAAAACCTCCCATAATTAACAGCAGACCACTCCCAAGGGAGAACATGTTCATCAGAATATGGGTGTCATGGGTGTTGGTGTTTAGAGTCACGTTTCTTTCTCGGAGAATGTTCAAGCAGGCGTCCAACGTTGTTATTGCTGGAGCACAGAGTGACAAGCAGTGACTTCACTTAAGCACTTGAAGTACATAAGTACTTGTACTTTGAGCATTTGCATTCCACACTCCTGGACACGTTATTCATCTTTAATTACCAGTTATCACTTTAGAAGACATAAAGCTATCATGACCTTATAAAATATGATGCACTATTAAATATTAAACTAGCCAATAGAAAATGAGCTACTACTTGAGCAACTGCAATAATAAAATGCTACTTTCACATTAGTCAGAATTAATAATCCAATTATATCGTTTGTAATCATAATACACCCTATATTCTGAATTATGAGTACATACTTTTGCTAGTTTAAATATCTTTGGAAGTATTTCTGTTCCTCACAGCTCTAAACATGAGGACGGCTGAGCCGGCTGCTTGCAGGTAACAATGCTAACAGTGAAAACAATGGCAGCAGTGCTGACAGAGCTCAGTGAAGGTTCTTCTTTACATAGAAAACTGTGGTTTGATGCTATATTTATGCTCTGACTATCAAATCTAACACATTTAAGTGACATTTTCGATGCAGCTTGAATGTTATATTGCAGTTTATTACTTTTAAATAGAGAACTTTTCACGTTTCAGTGACAGCGATGCCCATGCTATCCAAGAGTGGAAATGAATGGTCTATGTATCCATGGTTTAAAGATGCACAGCGTTTTTTAATCCAAAGTGAAAGGAAAGTTTAAAGCTCCAAAAAACATGGGACACAACAAATGTCATGGTGAGCTCCAATAAAGTGCACTCACTCACGAGAAGAGCTCATGCAAAGGCAAAGGTCGCGATGAAACGGATAGGCTGACACACGTGCACTTTGGTTCGGACTATGATTTGTGCCTCGGTGGAAAATTAAAGACCACGCTCCCCGTGGCTATAAACTGATGCCGAACTCTCACCCGGTGACCAACACATATTCCTGCCAAAGTTGAAGGGCTAACGATGCGGTAAAGGTAACCGTGTCATGATGACCAGCGCTCAGTATTGTGTCTGTAACCACTGTTTTGCTCCGAAAGCCCGTTTGCACAAAACAACAAGACAGTAATCTTGGTTTATGGACAACAGTTATTATGGTGGGGAGCTTAGAGGCTGGATGAGAGAGCCAAGTGGTGAGGTAAGGTGGTGAGTGTGTGTGTGTGTGTGTGTGTGTGTGTGTAGGCTGAATCAGTTTTGCTCCCACAGCCATCAGGGCTTGACAGAAGGGTAACAATAAACAAGAACAGAAATGAAGATTATATTTAGGAATGATGGTGAAAATAAACAAAACTGCAGATAATAAAAAGACACTTATGGCGGAGGGGGAGAGAGAGAGAGAGACAGAGAGAGAGAGATATTGGAGGAGACCGATGGGGAAAGAAGGAAAGACGGAAGGAAGTGGTAGAATATAAAACAACAGGTTTAGTCGCATGGCCTTACCGTTGTCGCCAGGGCAACAGTAGCTGTCTGGGTCTGACTCATTGTGGTAGTAGAGGTCCATCGCCTGGGGAGAAATATGGCATTACTTCAAAAATACTTTTATGACAAAAACATGCATATAAACGAAGTAAAAGATGTTCTCATACTACAATTCTAGATTCTCAAAGTCTATAAGTAATGCTCGTTGATTAATAACTAGCCTGACATATTAGCCAATGCACTACTGCTGTTGTTGTGTACAACCCTGCAAATCCGGTTTTGGAAATATTGTTGTTTGAATTCAGTTGGATGGATAAAAGGTGTTCGAACACCTCGTGGCAACTGTAAAGCCCTGAGGCTTGTTATGTCCTCATTGAAATAGTTTTGTTTTTGTTTATGTAAAAAAAATAAATAGGTCAGTGGTTCTCAACCTTGGGATTGAGATCCAAAAAAGACGTTTAACAATTAAGATAACAGCACAAAAAAAACATCTCTTTGCTCCTCTAAATTTCGTAGAATTTCATTTTTATTCTTATCGTCTTGTTTCTGACCCAGACTTGCTCGTGCCCCACTTTCAGTTGGTTCCCCCACGCAACACGTTTTAATGAGGCTGGGTTTCCAGGGTGACATTAAATCACCCGAGTCCTGTGTCGGAGAAACGCTCGCTCTAACAACATGACGACACAGCCATTGTGCTTTCACGGGACTGAGCGTCGGGATGAAAACAAGATGAACTGCTTTCTCATCCCGCATCACACGCTAGGCTAAGTTCACCATGCAACATAGCTATAGAGTCCCAAATGCATCCCTTTATCTCTGGCCCTCTATCAAAGACAACACGAGGGGGACGCGTCTCCCTGTTGGAGCTGAAAACAACTCGTAGATAAAGGGCCTCCGACCAGACGCTGTGTTTTGCAAGATGCCACGAGTCATAAAGACTCCACTCTGCTTTAATCTTAAACTTTTCACATCTTTTCAAATATTAAATCTTCTGAAAAGTAACCAGTAACTAACATTTGTATATTGTTGCTGTCCACGACTGCATATCGACAGGTGTTGACCTTTGACCTGCTCCATTTGATAATACAATCCGTCACACATTTTTTTTCCTTTTCGCATGCATTAACCATATGAATGGCGTTTACAGGATTCGTGATGTCGCAGTCACTCATCGACCAAATACGCTCCTAACCCAGTTTGCTCTTCCACGTTGCACTCTGCAAACTTATCGCAGCTCTCAGTATTCTCCCATGGGTGCTTTTCCAGACAAGCTGAGGCATGTTTGTGTGCGTGTGCATGACTTGTTTCATCCTCAACACTTTTGTTTGTTCATTCGGAGGTGAAGCTGTCAACAGTCTGCCTGTCGCTGATCATTTCATCTCCATATAAGTCTCAATATAGCTGACAGCAGCCTCGTCTATCCATCTTTTCCCCTCTTTCACACACATCATGCTGCTGGCTGTCCATATTCCCCTCACACCGCCGATACATCTCTGTTAGCCTGTCGAAATCTCTCTGCGGTCGACAGTCACTTTACCATGCATGCTCCTCTCTCCTTGAGTTTGACTCTTTCCCTCTTTTTTCTTCGGGTTGATTATTGACTCGGTATAGAGATCTGATGGTATCTGAAGTGATGGTGAATCTAGGCTTCATTATGGATTTATGTATCCAAGAGTAGACAAAGTTTAAGAGAAGGGGAGGAATCATTTTGTCCGTGTGAGGGCTTAACGATCTTGTATGATTGGATTGTAATCCATAAAATATGTATATAAAGGAAATAAATAGTTTATTTTTTTCCTGGTTGCACAGTTAGCACTGTTAGCTGCAAGCCGCCGGCTCAGCCATCGCCATGTTGGGATAGATTGGCTCTGAATTAGTTACTTCCAACTGAATTCTTGTTATTCTCCAAGCCGTTTTCATAATTTTGTTAACTCCCAGTCGTTGTTATAATAAAGTATAATCAACCATCTGAGAAAATGTTAACAATTTTTTTTCATTGCCAGTATCTAAGACTGGGAATTTCCTTAAATCCCCCATCAATGATGAGAAACTCCCCGTGCTTTATGATCCACTGATGAATATAATAAAATGTGTGTTTGCTCAGTGTGATTTAATTAGCTGCCGGCTAGCTGACCTGTGTGCGTTGCCGTGGCTGCCAGGTGTCCTCCAGGGTGTAGCTGATGTAGGGCCCGCTGCAGACGGAGCACTCCAGCATGACGGGGCTCGCCAGGCGGGGCGAGGCGTGGATCCCCCAGGACTGACAGCCGCCCAGGTGGACTTCCGACTCCGCTTCCTTCTGCTTGCCTGTACCATCGGCGTGATGCCGCGCCAGCATCTTCCACTTCCTGACCTGCGAGGGAAGATAAGGGAAGGTGTGTTTGCTGTTCAAAACCAACTCCATTGTTTGAAAATCAGCTACTAAACGACCACATCAGCACCTTCACTTCACGAGTAAAAATATCTGAGGGTGACATTTGCATTTCACAAGTTAGTCTCGGCTTTGGGAGTAATCTCCTCCCGTGGCAGCTGCACGCTAACACACTTTCCATCACAAACACCTCTTGTCAGTCATTTGAAATGCAACTCCGACTGCATACATATCATGTGCATAAACCCCCCCCCCCCCAAAAAAAAAATACTCTTACACAGGAGAGAGAAGGTTGGAGAGCTTAAGATACACGAGTCCGTGGCAGCAGAAGGTCAAGGTACACATAGTTCTTGAGGAAACCGAATTGCAAACTGTAGGTGGATGTGTTATTGACCCAGAACGGCTGTTATATAAGGAGTGTGTCCTTGGCACACAGATTGAATAGGCTCAGTGACTGCAGCCATTTCAAATGAGTCTTATCGAGGCCATTATCAGCGGCTGCTGCTGCTCTGCTGGCCTCTACGTTACCACAAACCCGGCATGGGGAAATGTGCGTGAGAGAGGTTTAGTGAGCGTGTGTGTATCAGAGTCCAAAATTTGCAACTCGACAAAAAAAACTTTTCCCAGCGTTGCTCCCTCGACTATAATTGCAGCTCAGTGCTGGAAGGACAGAACGGACCTCAACAATTACTGAGGGTGTCGAACACAATATGATACCATTCTGTCATAAAGCTGTGTGTGTGTGTGTGTGTATAAGGACTATCTCTATCTGTGTCTATGTAAAATCCAAATGTTACATATTGAGACGGTACCATTTTAGTGAAGGGAATTTTATTCAAACAATACATCTTGCTATTATCATTTGTATTAAAGGAATAATAACACTGGGAGTTACAAGAAAATATTGATTCCACTTTTAAAAGTGAACTTTTAAAGATAGAGCTGCAGTTATTTTAGCTTAGCTTAGCACAAAGACTGGAAAGGTGCAGGAAGAAGCTAGCCCGGTTCTGTGTGAGCCGGTCCCGCCAGCACCTCTAAAACTCAGAGATTAATATTTTTACATCGTGTTTATTTAATCCGTACAAAACATGTCAAATGACACTACTTCTTGGCTCTGAGCAGTTGCCAGGCAACCAGTGGAGACTCATGAAAGTTAATACACCCAGTCAAGAAATACACAAAACAGAAAATTTGTCATTTCGCAACTATAAAATGTATTTTTTTAATTGCGTTTCTCGCTAAACATTTAATGACTTATTCTTTCACATCTTGCATACTAATTCATATATTCCTTTAGCTCAAATACATGTGTACGTGTGTGTGTGAAGTACATATGCATATATTTACATATTTATTGCCAAGGACAGTCATAAAGCTTCTCTACGGCGACATATCATACATGTATGGACCCATAAACTGCTCTTTATGAGGGTGAACTGTAGATGTTTATCATGCAAATTATCCTTTATTGTATGGCCTCTTGCTGAACCTCGTTGAAGAGAAAGTGGCATGCATTTCTTAAGTGTGTAAGGAAATATGTGCACAGGAAGTATAACACACACACACAAATTTTATGCATGTCATCTCCAGACTCCTCTTCCTCCTAACCCCCTGCCCTTTGACCTGGTTTTGCGCTGTGAATGCATCAGTGGCCCCACGGTTAAGGAGGTTTCATCGGGCCTGTATATTAAGATCTCTCCTCTCACCTCATAAACGCAGGATTTAAATATAGTCCAGGGGAATTCTCCTACTAGAGCCAGGATGTACACATCAGACACAAAGTCCCATAAATCAAGAAATGAAAAAACATTACACAACACTTCACCGGACACCAGAGCCCTCCTCCTCCTCGTCTCCCTCCTCCTCCTCGCTAACCTCTTTAACTGCCCTTTGTCTGTGTTCTGTACACATCATCTTTGAGAAACAACAGCGCCTCAGTCATTGACATTTTCAAAGTTATGTAAAGACCTTAAGATTTACCCTTTACACTCTTACAGCAGATCTAACCATAAACAGTACTGTATGATAAAGCTGTACCGTTATCGTGACCCTTCTTGCTCAAGAGTATACCGTGAATGCACATAACGATAAACATATGCATTATGCATCAGGAAGGGTTCTGCATAAAATCCCAAAACAACAGAATCACTCCAGAGTGAGATACAGTAGCCCTTCAGTCAGCATTGCTTTAGTTAAGCTTATGTCCTTTGTGTTTTTAGCAGAAACTTGGTATTATTAACTGAGTGTTGGGTTTGGAAGAATCTAAAGGCGGGCCCACACCGGACCGAAAATCAGCGTCTTTGAGAGAGTCGGCGTCCGTGACATGAGTCTGCTTGGTGTGGTCGCTCGAATCGGCCCACGTCGGGGTTCATTTCAGCCGATTCAAATGTGTAATCCGCCATGCGAGTCGGTCATTCTTTTACCATTCTGATTGGTGGAGGCTAGCAGCTTGACTAGCGAATCAGTGAAGCCCGGAAGTGACGATGGTAAACATACCAGATAACCAGTGGAATCGAAGAAGGTGGTCTAGAGAGGACCGCCTACTTCCGGTTTTCGTGTTTTTTGGCCCACAATACAGATTAGCGCCGCCTGTTGTTTTGGAGACATTACATCTCGCGCAAGCGCGGAACGTATGGCGTCGGCTGTAGTTCCGTAGGTGTGAACCGCCCATGTCGTTGTTCGAGTCGGCCATGTTAAGTAGCCCGACTTCATTTGCCGACGCGGGTCGGGCAGTTCTTCCGGTGTGGACTCGCCTTAAGAAGCTAGTCTGGACATCTAAGAGGCAGTGAGGGTCTCAACCAATAGGGACAGATAGTCTGGACAGGCCTTCGCTGATTTAGATTTTTTTTTCCAACATGACTTTTGTGAGATCCCCACCCTTTTACAAGGTCACTAGAGTAGCCCTTTTATATGCTATTTTACAGTCAGTCAGACAATTAACAGAAAAAAAGATGACTGAAAGACATTTATGAGGATATTTGCAGAACCAACCAATCTGACATTAATTACAAAGCCTAATACCTGCCTCTAAATAGGTATTTACCGCTGCTGTATTGTATTCTCAGGCACTTTTAGTATACTTACCCTACCCTGCTTATCCTTGCAGCTCCCCTCGCTGCGTTACTCCACCTCTAACAAGCTGTGTGACATCCCCCATATGTCTGAGCATCAAAGGGTAATGAAACGAGGGGAAGGCGAGGGGGCGCCGGTGGGGGGGGGGAGTATCGTAAAGTAGGAGAAGGGGATGAGGTGCGAGCGGGGATATGGCAACAAAGAGAAATATGTTTGAGAGAAAAAAGATAAACAGGGAGGCTGAGACATCCTCACATAAGCCCTGTCAGAGATAAAAACTTGCTCATTAACACCAAGGTCGCTGCTTTCTTTCTTCTCACATTCTCTTCCCGGCTTTTCTGGTTACTATCGCAAAAAAAAAAAGCAAAAAAGATTTGAAATACTCTTCAGAGAAAGGAGACGGAGAAAAACCAGGGTGAGTATCTGAGAAAATGAGACAGGAGGACGGAGAGAACTGTAATGTCGTTGCCAAGGGTTAAGTGTGGTATTTCAAGATCGGAGATATTGACCCTAAGCTGCTCAGCGGCCATTTTCTTCTTATGGGGTCATATTCTGTCTCCTTTCATAAATCCTGAGGAGTGCTGAGGTCAGCGCTGCCTGCCTGGTAAACACTTATAGGCCGATTCATGGGAATTCACTGTTTCTCTGCAGTTTTTTCATGTCAATTAAAAAAAGCTGCCATCTCTCTGGACTTCCTTAATCTCCCTTATTTCTCTCTCTCTCTCTCTTTCATTTCTATAAACCGTAAGAGAGGAATTATCTACGCGGCACTGAGCCTATTTGCTCGCCGCTATAATGAGATTTGTTTAGTCCTCCGCTGCTTTCACGTTAAGGCTCACCTGCTGTCTCACTGAGATTGTCAAACATTTATCCAACATGGATAACAAAAAAATATGGGATTTTGTAGCATGCAAAAAAACACTTGTTTTGCATCTTTTTCATACGATTTTGTTTGCGAGTCTTAAGGATTTAGCACAACAAATCCAGAATGAGGCCTGAGACCAACAGGTCTGAGCCTACAGCACAACAAACTGCAATATGTCGTAACAAGCTACAATAGCTTGTTGTGCACCGGCTTTACCATGAGAAGGCATATTGTCCATGTGGAAGCAGATCAGGTCACCTCTCGGCTTAGTCATCGATAGAGAGCCATACAAAACAAAACCCCTCAATGCACTAAGCAGTTTCAATAGAGCTGAGTGTGTGAACGCGAGAGGAAAAAACAAAAACAGTTGCACTGCATAGTCAGGGTGCTGCTGAGCCTCCGTGGCGCAGCAGTTTCTTGGCATTAGCGTGTGGAACATCGAGATGGAAGATGGGATTACCCGGGTTCTCAGGGTAGATTAGAACAACAGTTCCCCCACAATGAGATGTCATGGGAGGGAAAGGGGCCAAGGTGGGGGAGGAGAAGGGGGAGCAGCATTGATGCCAGCGGATATGGGGGAATTAAACCACAGGTGGTGGTTTTTATACGCTCTTTTGAGTCTCGTCTACGTCATAGTTCAGTTCAGTGGGTTAGCATACCTCGCTATCGGCTGCCCTACTGATTAAGTACTGGAACCCTGAAAATATTATCAAAAATAAAGCTGTGTCTCACACAGTCATGCCAATGTATAAATCTCTCTCTACGTAGGCAGGATGAGGTTGTTATCTGTATCAAACCAGACACAGATAGGTCAGGATGGCTATTCCTTTTCCAGTCCCAGCTTGTTAGAGCTAATTCACAGATCCCCGTGTGTCACGACGGATCCAGGAAACCGCAGCAAAGCAACCAAGTGGCGTTCTATATTTCTTTGTCTCTTTTTCTGTGTGCGTTGGCAGATCATCCCCCTGTCCTATGCTGCAGTAGCGACAGGAATAAACGCATTGTGCCATTTGAGGTGTATCCACTGTAAGCGAAGAAGAGAGATCATGCAAGAAATCCGAGTTTATTACCACCGACCACATTCTTCCGCTGCCAGAGTGCTTGGCTCCGGAACAAAAGAACAGCAAAGGATTAGCCGTTTCCCCCGTCGCTAAGTGTATGCTAGACAGGGCAGCTTAGAGCTGCTTTCCAGAGCCTCGGAGAATGTCCTCACTTAAATGCTGCATGCCTTAAATATGTTCAAACCAGTGGAGAGAAAAACACGAGTCATGACAACGCGGAGGCCGATGGATGATGGCAGGAAGAGAATGATGGTTGTTAAGGATAGAGGGTAAGTCGACAACCGGCTCACTCCATCAGGTAATGCCAGGAGGAGAAGAAGGAGCTGGAAGGGTGCCAAACTGATACAGACTGGCTTTAAGCCAAACTGGCACCTCACCAGATTCATTACTAAGCACAGAGTGGTAAAAAGACTCGGGGATGGGGGGTGGGGGTTCTGACTTGTGGCTTTAACGAGGAGAAAAGGAAGTTTTGAGTCAATTAGCAGAACTATTTAAAAGAGCACAAACAGAAGTTTGGAATGGGAGGCATTTCTCTCTGGTATTGGTATACACAGAACAAGCCAAACCACTTGGAAAGGGTTGTTTTTTTGTTGCTCCCAGTACTCTCTGTGTACCTCTGTGGATCAAATATAATTGGACCTTGTGGGTTGTTCCTCTTAATTCCTTTTTAAACCCAAAACAAGCTAAAAAACGGTTAGACGGTTATGCAATCCATCGTTAATGCGGCTAAAGCTGGAGTTCCTCTGAGGTGTTAGGTCACCTATTTGGCATCTGAGGAATTGAGGGACGCAAAGGTCACCAAGTTGTCCAACACAACAGCCCTGCAACAACAGGTTTGCTGAGACGGCAGTATTTTTGGTTTCACAATACTGGAAGTTTCTAATAGTTGACCTACATTTTTTTTTTTTTTTTTCAACTCAGCCACCAATCAAGATTTTCCACTCAGAGCTTACAGTTTCTATTTTAACAGCTGCTGCAGATGGCTGGGATCCAGAGTTCACGTCCTCGCCGCCAGGAAAAAGGTCGCCGGTTAAGTGGTGCGAACTTGGAATAGGACACACAAGTCATTAACCATTAGCTCCGTTGAGACGTCATCTACCGCTCCTCAAAATGCAGAAAGCAAACCACTTCACTGACAAGACTACGTCAAGAGCCAAAGTCTGGGGTTCAAAGTCCGACGAAAACGTGCTCTCACATCAGAAAACCTCGTGGATCAAAAACGATATGCAGGACAAAGGTGTGAGCTTCTAAAATCGACTGACTCTGAATGAAATCAGTCCTCCATCAATTGCCTCCTCCTGGTCTCAGGGTTTCTCTCTCTCTCTCTCTCTCTCTCTCTCTCTCTCTCTCTGACAGGATGCATTAGCATTCGCCGTGCAGAGCTTAGCCTACAGGGCCTTGTCACCGCGAGGGAGAAGAAGAGAGGTGGATTTGTCACGAGGTCGTCTCCTTCTGTTTTGTCACAGCGAGGATCGAACTTCCGCATGAGAAACACGCGCTCCAAATGTCTCCGCTCGTCTGAGCCGAGTGGCTTCTTATGTAACCGCGAGGACAAAGGCAAATGGAGCTTTTTAGAGCCGGCCGACCAACAAAACATTCACAAGATGAGCTTATCTCACCAACAGACGGGGGATCTAGAAGTACATGTGCCGTTTTTTCCACCACCGCATTCAGCAGCGATCTAATCTAGTTGACAACATCTCACAGGCTGCATGGGAGGAGATCAAAATCTCACTTCTTCTAGGTCGTTTCTCTCATCTCCTTCTTCCTTCCTTCCTTTCTTCCTCCGTCAGGTCTTTTTTGGATAAAAGTTGCTGTTTAAACCATGACAAGCACACTGACTGATTAACAACACGATCACATGGTTCATAGCAATAAGGGAATGGAAATAATGCCGTAAGCAACTTCGGTAATAACTTTGAACTCATGTAACACATGGGAGAAAAGCTAGATTTTGCTGTCATATTTTCCATATATTGTTTTGTGTGATTTTAAGTGTTACTTTAGCTCCTGTATAGGACTACTGACACCGTGAGATAACATGTCAGGACAACCAGCCGTCAGCAGAAGTTCATGTTCTTTTCCATTTTTGATTAAGTCTTCATCAAGAACAGTCCAGGTTTGATGAAAGAGATTAGAGAAAAGGCTGCGTTTGCATTCGCTGTGTGCATGTGTGTGTGTGTGTGTGTGTGTGTGTGTGTGTGTGTGTGTGTGCACACATACATGGGACAGTACAGGACGTCCTTATCAGGAGGATTTATATGCTTTTGATTCCTGCTCATGCTCACGCAGCGGGGCAGATGCTCTGACCTCATCCTCTATCTTCCAATAAAACTGTCCTCTCAGCTCCTCTCATCTCTCTCTATATATATATCACGGCCGTTTCCTGTGTTTATGTGTCTCCCCTCAGCTCCAACAACCCCCCGGACCGTAATCATCACTGTTCACCTTTATTTTATTTTTAATGTTAGCCATCTTTCCTCCTTCTCACAGAAAACCTCCGTTCCTCCCGTGTTCTATGCAGTAATAAACCATCGGTTAATAAACGCAGGCACCATAAATTCAGTCAGCTGATTTGATAATAAGATCAAAGCCATAAAGTTGCTCTATATTTAGCTTTTTGATAAAACAGCAGGGCGGTCAAGGCTATGCAGAGCGCTGGGGTCAAGGCTGAGCCACATGCATTTTTAAATGGTGCTGATGCTTCGGGATTAGAAAAGCTGCTGTGATGGATTTTCAAGGAGGAGGAGGAGGAGGAGGAGGGCAATCCATCAGGGAAGCCTTTTTGGAGAGAGAACAACGCAGGTGGAGGTCTTTATAATAATCGAAATATTTGTGATTTATTTACTCTCCTTTCTTTTTTTTGCCTCTAAAGGGATAGTAAAACTTAAATTTCAGTTAAGGTGCTGCTCATCCGCTAACAAATAACAGCATTCTGTGGCTTGCAGTGTAATGCACAAAAGCTCAGTATTCAATAACACAGGGAACATAAGTTCCTAAATTTACAAGAGCATGAAAAGCAAAGAATGATGATTATCCTCAGAGCTTCCCCCTCTATCGTCTCTGCACACTGGAGGAGTACGGGCCTCGACGACACTGTCTGTCAGCTTCTTATTCATCTCCTCCTCCTCCTCCTCTAAAAGGTGACAGCAGCCTCTCAGCGCCATCACCCCACTTTGTGGAGACTCAGTCTGTGACACGCGTTCGACAGCGGCTGATACGGTTCACTTTGATGTAAATTTGCAGAGATTTTGCGATTGAGTCGAGGACGTGGGTGGCCTCCTGCTTTTTTTTTTAGGAAGTGTCACTCGAGGGCCGGACATGTGAAGTGTTTGGACTTAGTGTGCCGAGATATGGTGCATTTAGAGAACGGTACAGAACATGACGTCTGTGTGAGTTTTTTCCTCAGTATTTGTCAATGACAGGAAGGGGAGAGTTAGGTCCATATTTAGGTGGTGTACTTCACTTCAACTGCATGCTGTAAGTTTCCAGTTTACATGCGGTTAATCATTAATTGAGTCTTGGATCGCCCAACCAAAATCTGAGAAGCTGCTATAGGTCAGTCCTGTTAAATGGTTTAACACACACTGAGAACTATGACTCACCACGGAGCCCCCCCTCCTCTTTAACCCCCCTTCCCCCCAGCCTGCTCCCACTTCACCGCAACACCCATTAATTCTCCGCCGCAGCAGGTTATCTCCGGTGAGAAATAAGTGACAGATCTATCGGCTGTGAGGGCGAGAGGTGGAATTGATGGAGAGGTGGCGTGAGATGGATGTGACTGGATCAGGGGGGGGGGGGGGCAAAACAAAGCGAGACGTGGAGAGAGGATGGAGTGATGGGGGAACAACACGGTCCTGTGTGGTATTCTTACATGACTCAACGTTGGTTCTCGGCGCACACGAGTACACAGTGTGGCTTTGTCACGCTGGGACAGTGATGACTCATTCTCTCCTGTTGCCCATGGGACTGGAGAAACACACACACACACACACACACACACACACACACACACACAAGCCGGGAACCAATAGATGGGTACGATGATTGATAGGAAGGAGGATGGCTATTATGATTGCATTTGCAAGGACAACCTGGACACCTGAACTAACTAATTAGAATGAATGTTTTTTTTATTGAATCTTTAGTTCCTGCAGACGATCCTGCTCTAATACCAGAACCACCAGCCTCTGCAACAGAAAGGGTTTTTGTTTTTGCAAAAAAACGCCCCAGTCTTCTTCCGTGTTTGTGTTACATAACTCACGGTGGAGCTTAACGTGAGAATAAAGACAAACAGAACGATATCTAGAGTCCTGCTCGTAGCTCATTTGCTTCTTTGACTACTTTTAATACACGCTAAAGGGCAAACAGAGGGGGAGCTCTGTAAAAATAGTGTTTTGGTGTTACTTGCACCTGCAGGCCAGACGTGGAGATCCGTGGTGGGAGGGGGGTTGGACTTTGTGTCTGTATGGCAAGCCTTATGTTATAGCTTGCATTGCCCCTGTTCACCCTTCATTCACCCGTTAGGTTTCCCTAAGACTTTCTTTCAATGGAGAAAAACATCGGACAACTTCTTATTCCAACACTAAGTATAGAAAGCTTGAGTGCATCTCTGTGGAATGAAATAATCTGGTTTTCTTTGGTTTATATGGCTCATACCCTGGGGAAGATACATCTGACAGAGTAGATGAACTGGATAGAAAAGAACACAACAGACTGCCTGTAATATCATCTTTTCATGTTTACACTTGTAGATTATTGAATGAGCAGACCTTGCTTTGTTTTAGGGATCACTTGTTTTTTGACCTGTTGAACCTTGAGTGACGTCTTTGAATGTGTGTGTGTGTGTGTGTGTGTGTGTGTGTGTGTGTGTGTGTGTGTGTGTGTGTGTGTGTGGAGGAGTTAAATACTGCAGTTGATTGTGTGTCACAGGATACATTGACTTAATGACTAACTACTGATGCTAATGCATTTACATGCATCTCTCTCTGTCTCTGTCTCTCTGTCTCTGTCTCTGTCTCTCTCTCTCTCTCTCTCTCTCTCTCTCTGTCTCTCTCTCTCTCTCTCTCTCTCTCTCTGTCTCTGTCTCTCTGTCTCTCTCTCTCTCTCTCTCTCTCTCTGTTAGTGGTCTTACCTTGCAGCCCTTGCTCTTGTCATGGCCGCTGGTTTGCCCCCTGGCAGGGCACGGCGAGCAGGGCTCCTGGTAGTACTGTCCGCCCTGCAGGCCGCCGTAGTGGCAGCAGCCGTACGGCGAGGGGAAGTGCGAGTACCACAGCTCGTCAGCCAGCGGACACTTCGGACACGGGTAATGGAGGCTTTTCCCTTGAGCTTTCTCCACGCTCACCTTGGGGTTCCTCATCCATCTCCGTACCTGCACAGGAAGGAAGCGTTCAGGTCAAAAGCAGTTCGAGAAATTCCAACTGTAACATTAAGGGAGTGCAGAAATGATTTAGAAATGCACAACTGCAGCTAAATATAGAAAAAAATATATATATTTATATATTATAATTATTTTTTAACCATCGTTGTGGCGCCCATACCCACTTTTTGTGCCATTGCGTGCCACTAACATGTTTGCATAAGCAGCCTTATGCTAAAAACAACCAGTGTTCATGAGCATGTTGGTGCATGCAAAGCCCATCGCTAACACACACACATCTCTTCTGCAGTGACTAAGACTTCCCAGAAAAGCACTGGCACGAACTGCAAATGCAGTGTGTGTGTGTGTGTGTGTGTGTGTGTGTGTGTTTAGGGGAGAGAAACATTGGGGGAGACGTGATGAAAGTGGAGAGAGAAAAAAGGGGGCACATGCTAGACAGAAGGAGAGCAACAGGGAAGCAACAGCTAAATTTTCATGAGAAGCCTTATGAATTTTCATCCTGCTGCGTGGATCGAACATTTAGCAAACACACACCACAGGGGCAGTGACCAACGGAGTCCAGACACACACACACACACACACACACACACACATGCCTGAGTGGAAGGATAGCCAGACAGCACGTCAGGGCATGTCGAGGCTTAAGGAACTTGGAAAAACACTCAAGCAGGTCAACACGAAAAACAAGCCAGCTGCTGGAGGACTAGCGCGCCGAGCTGATGACACACTCCTCAAATAACACGACTAGTGTCTTCACACAACGTGAACATGGGATTGATGTTACATCCAATTAGAGGACGCTTTCTTTTTGTTATTTGCCGTGACAGTCGAACTGAGAAAACGCTTTTGGCATCACCCCGCGGTTCACTGTCATCCCTCCAGTTTAACGTGTCACTCCAGGCTGAGAATGACGGGAGGTGGGACCTGAAGCTTAAACACAGTAATCCCAGCAGTCGGAGTAGGTTCGTGGCCCACTTTAAAAATCAGTGACGAGCTATGCATCGTCTTCTCGGTGAGTTGGTTTGACGCGGTATCTCGTAAAGCTGCCGACTCAGCTGCTGATGATATTTTGATGCAACTTCGGGGAAATGTTGCATTTAAATGTTTTCCTATATTGCACAAATGGAATGTCTAATCAACACTTCATATATAGTCACTGTTTTTCTGTATCTCCTTCCATGGTTTCCCTTACTCATGTGTGTGAAAGTGCTCGCCCTGGAATGTTCTTCCCGTGTTGTAATCAGGCTCGTATAGACAGAACGGCGGCACACATTCATTCTGATGTGGAGCTGTGTGATGATGCATGGTGTTTTTGGTCGGGAGGATTGCGAAAGGAAAAGCAGTTTTATGGAGAAAAATGCAAAAGAAAGTCAAGAACAGATAAAGATTTGTAATAGAAAGATGGATCCCCAGGCTCTTAATTACGGATTCATATTTTTTTTTAAATATATCGTTTTAAATCCCATGGGAGACTCATCGCAGCAGAATGTGCCTGTGGGAGTGTGTTTGTGTTTGTGAGTGGGTGTTAACACAACACAATCTGCTCATATTAACCGGCCGAGCCATCAGGGATCCACAACCATAGTGTACGCCATCTGAGAAGAACACACGCTTTGGAAAACCCTAGAACACAATCAGACGAGTATCTAAATATATCAAAGCAACCGAAAACTAACCTGTTAAATACATCATTGTTAATCAATGCCAAATACCCTGGATTATTCTCTCCCTAAGGCTGAACATTTGGTAAATTCAATATAATAACCTGCAATAACTTTGTCATCTGGTTTATCCTATTAAACTATTTGTGTAATAGAAAAAAAAAACATATTCCCAAAGCAATACAGTAGTTATTGAATAAATGTGTCAACCCACATCCCCTCCACAAGCTGGAAGTAATGTTAGCCAGTTCCTTCCCATCATGCCCTGCAGTCATATTGCTCAATGTTTTCTTTAGATCGGATGGAAATCCGGGCGTCGGTGATTCAGATCGGAGGGAGCAGAAGTGGACCCGTTTGTCAAGCTTGGCGTGTTTTGAGGGAATGAAACGAACGTTAATCACGTCAACCAGTTTGGCAGGAAATCAAAAGAGCTATGACATCATTTCCAGCATCAATTCATTGGGAATCCATATGTCGGCCTATCGCCTCTCTTTTGGAACTTGAGTTTCATGACTCTGATTTATTAGATTTTTTATTTATATATATTTACAGCATTAGCATGGAGTGCAATGATGACGTTACTACCATTAATAATGATAATTTTATGATAATTAATCTCCCCATTATTTGATTAGATTTTTCAATTCCAATTTGAAAAGTCAGAAACAGTGACTTTCTTTTTTTTTTTTGCACTTTTACGAAAATGTCCAAATAATGAATCAATAGTCAATCTAGTTGCTGATTACTTTTCTGTTTATCTATTCATTTTTCTTAGCTCTACATCAATTATTTTTTTTTTTTTATCTCCATGCCATCCAAGCACAGGGATAACTATTATTATCTGATACTGCATACTTTAAAAAGGGTGAGCAAAGAGTAAATAATGACTATAATCTTTATGCAGCAATAAGAATACCTTAAAGGGCCTGATTGGTTCTTGATATCTCATTTATAAGCAAACAACCCTTGACCCTTTATTAATAACTTACCTAACATTTATAACTGCAGCCATGGTGGCTCGTTAGAACGTGAGTCAGTCATTAATAAGGGTTTAGTTGAGATTCTCACTTTAAAAAAAGCCATCTGGCCTGCAAAACGATGGACAACTGCAGTAAAATTGTGTCTAAATAGTGTAGCAAAAGTGGAAGTCAACACACACACAATCAAACACAACCACACCAACCCAGAAAACCAATGAACGAATGCAAACCGTTACACATGGAGTGAGCCGTGTGAGGCACTGCAGCACGATGCAGGATATGCTGATAGATCCGGAACTGGAGGACCTCTCCAGATCAGTGATGTCATGTTTTCTACACAACAGACACTTGTGGGTTCTGTAATGCAACAGTACTTTGGAGCCACACACACACACACACACACACACACACACACACACACAAAATACAAACACACACACACACACACACACAGTAGGCACAAGTACGCAAGGAGTCCAATCTAGCGTTTGATTAGCATGGCTTCGCTTTTCCCAATGACATCATCTCTGACACACATATACACACACACACACACACACACACACACACACACACAAATAGAGAGAGGAAACACTCTTGCTGTGACATCTCCTCTGTCAGCCAACATACCTCTCACTCTGGTTGTGTAGTTTCATGTGCATACACACACATGCTTATATGCATCCATCCCAAAACGTGTGTGTGTGTGTGTGTGTGTGTGTGTGTGTCACCCTAACTCACCTTTCTCTTGACAAACTGGAAAGCGGAGCACTTCTTAAAGGAAAACGCAGTCTTCTCTCCTCCTCCTCCTCCTCCTCCTCCTCCTCCTCCTCCACCTCCTCCTCCTACTCCCCCGCCTCCTCCTCCTCCTCCTCTTCCTCCTCCCCCGTTCACCAGCTTCATGGCCGACACCGGCACGCCGCTTGCCTCCGTGGAGCCCAGCGTGACGGACAGACTGGCGGAGATTGAAACAGGCAGAGGGAGAGTTGTTTTAGGCACGAGGAGGCATAAAATGATAGGGATGCTTCTGTGTGAGAGAGAAAGGGAGGGAGACAGAGAGAGAGAGAGAGAGAGAGAGAGGTGGAAAGAAGAGGGTGAAAGGAGAGTGAGGGGAGGTGGAGGAAACAGATGGACCAAAATGTGCGGGACAGCAGCAGGATGCTGCACTGAGAGAGAGATTATTGTGATGGAGATAAAGATGGGGAGGAAGAGAGAGAGAGAGTGCACTCAAAAAGATGGAGAGGAAGAGGAGGAGGAGGAGGAGGAGGAGGAGGGTACCAGCTCCTGTTGCTGTTTACAGACAGAAGTCAGAAAGCATCTCAGTGTACTGTCTGAAATGCATGACTGTGTGTGTGTGTGTGTGTGTGTGTGTGTGTGAAGTTGATCCGTGCACATGTAAGTGTATTCCCATGCTGTGTGTCTTTACATATCTGTACATAAATGCATGCATGCCTTGCATACCTGTTTGCTGGTGCGTTGGCTGGTTCCTCCTGCAGCTTCTCTTGTTGTTTTTGTCCTCAGAATCCTCCGAAAACTGTTCCCAGATCAGATGCACCAACTCCTCGCTCCTAAGATACAGGTGTCCCTTCCCCCGTTGTCATGCCCCCATACCCAGGAGAGGAGGGGGAGTCTGCAAGGATGTCCGTTTCAATGAGAGCGTGCCTGTGTGTGATCTGTGTGTGCATGTGTGTGTGTGTGTGTGTGTTTGTGTGTGTGTCCTCAGTGGTGATGTCTGTTCTGCACTGTGAGTGGATGCATGGCTGTCGCCGTGGTGTCCGCCTGTAAACAAACACCCAGGAAGTGGATGATGTGATGTGTCCAGCTGCAGTCCTCTGGCTCACACCAGCGCTACTTTATCAATGAAGAGGCTCCGCAGTGAGCCAACACCGCCTCCCATTCCCTCTCTCTGTCTCTCTGTCTCTCTCTCCCCCAGCTCACCCTCATCACCACTCTGCCCTCCCCCTGTTCCTCCGCTCGCTCATTTCTCTGCTGCAGTAGATGGTGGTACCTCCCTCTTCTCTCTCTCTCTCTCCCTCCTTCAAACTTATCCCCCCCCTTCTACGTTTCCTCTTTTCTTGTCTGACTGAAGAGGACAGGGACACCCAAAATGTCTCCGCCACAGTAAGTGTGTGAGGAGTTAATGTAGTGTGCTATCTTCCCTGACAGCTTTGGTCCATCTGGATTTGATGCGCGCACACACACACACACACACACACACACACACACACACACACACACATTATCATATTTATGTGTATGCCCTTGCCTTCCTATAACACAGGGTTTAATTTCCTGATGCAACTCCCAAGAACGATAAAAGTCAGTCGTGCTCCTTGCACTTCACATGCACGGCAAAACCTGGCAGCAACAATTAAAATCCTGTTTTTGATTGTGATCTGGCTGTATTGCATTACAAATGAATAATAATCTTAATGAATTAAGTACTATGCCAAAGGAAAGAGCAGTTTCAATTTGTATAACATTTTAAATACAGATTTTTTTATTTCCGTTTGGCATTTTTTTTCTTGTATTATGACGGCTTGTCTTTTTTAATTATCAATTAAAAGATGTTTACTGACTTCGCCCATGCAGCCTGCTCTCATTCACTGTTCACACAATGAATCAATATTTGCATATAACCCAGGAAGTTGTGAGCCGGATCGTGCAGGGCTGCCAACATGAACCTATTTGTTACATAACGAGCATATAACGTAAGAAACATGACAAATATTCTCATTTTGACCCCAAAAAAACATCTTTTCAGATACATATCCAGTGGCTTTGTGGCTAAAGGTGCATCTTTCAACTCGTGCTGCTGGACACTCGTATGGAAACTCATTTCTGGTATGATATCACACAAATGTCATATCTACTTGACAAATGATGAGGGATATTCGTTTGAACTTGACCTTTGCTGGCTGTAACTCAAAACTCAAATGGCCTGAGGCATTTCCAGCAGCTAATGTCAAAGTGTGACTTGAATCATAATTGGGGCGATATCCAAGGCCATATTTGTGTAGCTTCTTTTTTTTTTTCTTCTTTTACCAGAACATAGCACTTCGTTATTGTCACAAAAACTACTTTCATGGTCGGTTGGAGGGAAAACCAGGACCCTCATATGGAATATTTGTACTAGTGACTTTTTTTAAATGCACAATTTGATTTTCATAAAGGATATTGAAAGAAATCATTTTCCTGGAGTGTGTTATTTACAAAAGTAGAATTACATTGGATGTTATGGTCTTGAACATGTTGAGGAACTGCTTATTCAATGGGGGAAAAAAGCAACACCGCCCGTCGCTGTGTAAACAAGGTGATTCTTAATAACACGCGGCCGTACGTGGAACTTAAACTGCGATTATGCAACAAGCGCGACGGTTTGCCCCAGCGTCACATTGAGAGGGATGTGGTTCTCCTTGCACTGTAATCAGGAGTCAGTCTACAGTGACTCATCGTTAATGACATGGAACCACGATTGGTGGAATCAGCTTTGCACCCAACTGCACAAAAGCAGGGGGTGGCCTCTAATTTACTGAGGCAAACATATTTTCTCCTGTGGAAAACTCATCAGGATTTGTCTCTTTCTTTTGTTTCTCCGGCATCTGTTTGCATCTAATTTCGCTATAAAAGCATACAAAAAAAAAGTTTTATTATTCTTTACATGCACTGAGTTTTATCAACATCCTTAGATTGGATGGTGTTAATTGAAATGGTTATAGCACAGACGGATATAAAAGATTGTTTGAGCTATTAAGTGCATTTTTAATAACTTCACTGCATCTAGACAATGGAACAAAAGAAAAAAGGTGCTCTTTAAATGTGAGCAGCAGAGGTTTGCTTTGTTGAATCCATTCATAATCCTAAAAGAAGGCCCGGTTTGACAAAATATCTCGTAGATCTGTAGATCTCTATTATGTAGTCCGACAGCAGCAACGCTCTTACATAACCGCAACAGTTTCTCACTTAAATACATTGCTCTATAGCACATAAATTATTCTGTGATCTCCCGAAAGACCCACAGATTCTCTGCTGCTCTTGAGAATTTAAATGCATGCCGATGAATAATTAACAAGCTTTCTTAAATGGTTCAGAGAATTGCCAAAAGTATCGCAAAGTTGATAAATAATGGATTTTCCTAAAAGTGAGCTGGATGCAAGTAAAGTACGATATGTAACCGCTACCCCCTCAAAAACAGCATCCGACGGCGACAGCTGATAAGTGGCGGTGTGTGTTTACATGCAGTTTCATGCTTATTGTTTACAGGGAATAATCACATCGTACACATCGGAACTTTTAATAGAAAGCCAAGCGAGGCTGTTTAAGCTCTTGTGATGGTCAGAGGTGGAATATACACTTTCTAGCTCAGTCTGCTAATAAGCTCCTCTGGGTATGTTTTGATCATATAACGAAGAAGAATCTCTGCTTATCCTCATCAGCCCTTTTATAGAGAGAGAAAGAAAAACACCCCAACCCGTCTCTGATGAAACCGTTGCAGTTGTTCCATTCAGTTACAGTATTTAGCCTTCATTGAAATGATAATATTATCATGATTTTTTCAAACTTAAGCTTAAATTATGTTTTTGGCTAGAAAACAGGAGTTTTCTGGAGTTTTCTGGATTTTTGGATTTCTGGCTCAAAACGGAGCTGAGAGAGGGGGGCAATATTCCCAGAAACAACGTCGCAAATGTACCACTTTATAAATATATATAGCCAATATAAATGAAGTATTGGTTCCACAATGTTTGCCGTTGCTAGGACAACAAGTGAAAGCTACCGCTAGCATCTCAGCCCATCCACCCGATCAATAAAAACCCATAAGATGACAATTTTAACCATATAAATAAAACCAACAATAACCATCAACATCTATCCCCCTAATTAATGAGGCGTTGTCACATGTTCTGTGTATTAATTAGAAAAATAAATGCGTACATTCATGGGAAGATAGCTAGCTTAGAGGCCGGTTGTTAGCATCATAAATATGACTTTATAAACTTGCAAATGTGACTTTTTTTCTGTTGTCGCCCCCTCTCTCTGCTGGTTTTTTTTTACTACAGTAGCCCTAATACATCGTCATAAAAAATCAACAAATGGTATCAGCTGCGAAAAAAAAAAAAAACTTGACCATGACCGAGTTATGTAGACTTACAGTGGCGATATATATAATTGAGATAATAATGATTTAATTATTGTTTACAGCGGTCACATTTTTCGTGTTCCATCACTCACATCCACCGTCTTTGGTAAAGCTGCTCTCGACTCGGAGTCGCTTCCATAAATTAAGCATATAGCTGCTCTGCTTCCACGGGCTGCAGCAAAGAGCATCTCTAAAAAGCGCTTCTCTCGCACACCGCTGCAAGTTCTCTCCCACGCTGATTATAGGAAACCCGCTCCCACATTGTCACAAATCCTGTGATTCCTTCAAATCAGATTCAACAGGTGAAAGTGAAAATATCTGCATCTGTAGATGTAATAGGGAACGTGAGATTGTTGGCATATTGGCAGACTGACAATGTTTGTTTTGTGTGAATAATCTCAGGAAGCAAAGGTGTTGGAATGACACAGGAATATGAAACAAGGTGTAACTATAGTGTGTGTGTGTTGATATCAAGATAACTGACTGGTAAATACCGACGTTTGACAGGTGCAGTAACCCACATTAATTCCCTATGACAGCCGCATTCCACTAATGAACAGAGTGATGAACTCCATTTTTGGGAGTGTGGGGGTGTTTCATGCCTGTGTGTGTATTTCAGTCGTGTACTTTACCTCAAGGCTCTCCAGGGCCTAAAGTCAAGCTTTCTGTATCTATCATTGCCTAATGAGCAGCCACGTGCCGACTGTGTGTGTGTGTGTGTGTGTGTGAGATGCGTAGGAGTAGCGATGGGGCTCGTAAAAAGGAGGGATGGGATGCGAGGTGGGATGCACACGCAGCCTCGTGACGGCGGTGTATATGTGTGAGGTTGTGTGTGTGTTTGTGTGTCGGGGTGCAGCGCGGCATTGGTGTGCATGGGAGGGGAACGCAGCCACGAAACAAGTCCCGGTGGGACCGACGGTACCGCAGCGCTGAGCTCAAGAGGACAGAAGGGGGGGGAAAGAACCGGAGAGGAGACAACCAATCACAATGGCTCGCTGGCCGGATGTGATCACGGTGCTCAGTCAGCGGAAACGGCAGCAGCGACTGCAACACGTAGCGAGTCAGACTCCCTCTTCAGGGTTAACTTAACGTACTTATCATGTTTCATTCCACACCTTCCAGTCGAGTGCCTCTGGCATCCATACGGGTTACTGCTTACATCCACGTCTGTCTAAAAAAATGATTATTATATCATTATGTTGTCATATTATTGGTGTGAGATTCTCATAATTAACATATAGATTAATGGGTTTTGACCATTTTGGTAGGCCACAGTGACCTTTGACCACCAAAAAAACACTTCAGACTTAAATCTGAGTGGATGTTTGCAAAATCTTTTAGTGTCAGTGCTTGATACATGTTGGAGTCCAGTCACATGACTTGGACTCGAGGCAGACTCCAGTCACAAATTTCCTGTCTTGCCTTCAGACCCATGATATTTGATATGACTTGTGTTGTGAAAAAAAAACTTATTAAAAAGACAAAAACCAACAAAGAATTGATCTAGCTACTAAAAAGAATTGCCTGCGGAAATAAAGGCTAATATAACGTATTTGTCTGCATCATATACTTAAATTGTTTACTCAGTTGCACTGAGTAATATGTCAATACTGCATCCTGCTATCATAAAAACTGAATTCTACCTGGAATGTTTATTAATCCGCTGCTGAAAGTAGTCCCAAAAAAATTCAGAAATGATTCCTTTCAGAATGAGGTTTGTTTAAAAAAACAAAAACAAACAAACAACAGTAGATGGCTTTAAAAACGTTTTTACAAAGTCAGGAATGGATGGGCCTGGATGCCACAGACAGGTTTGAGAAATCAAAAGCGTTGAGAAATAGATTAACTTATAATTAGTTTTTAATTGGATTTGTTGCCGATAGAAATGGCAGTCTTATCGTTTATAGAGTCAAATGTCGTTTCACTTTATACAGAGTTGAGACTTGATATCCTCCTCAAATCCAAAAGATTAAGAAACTTTCAAATGAATATCACTTGTTTGACTGATTTAATGGTACAGTTAACTATTATTATGTTATGCAACAATTCTGAGGGATATGAAAATAGTGAGGCAAGTATTTAGAACTGAAAACCCAAAGAATAACATTTGGGATTTTGACTCGAGTTGAAAATATCAAGACTTATTCCGGTCTTTGTAACCTTATTATATCATTTAACTCAATTACTTCATTCTGGGGATGAAAGAAAACAGTGCAACACATGACACACCATTTTTCTTGGTTGGCTGGAGGATCTCATGTCCCAGACATCTGGTTACGAGTTAGACCAAATAATGTCAAATATTATAATATAAAGCAATGCCTTAGAGCAACACACCTGACCCAGGCCTCAGAAATGATTATAGGACTGAATCAACACTGTAAGTAAGTACAGTGTGTTTGTTATTATGTTGGCTTGACGTCAAGAATTCCTGTCATTCTGTCCAACCCTGTTCCAATTCAAAGCCCCATTTGTAGAGTACATTTCAAACACAACGCTAATTCCAAACACGCCATCCTTATACGATCATGCACAGAGCACATAATGGTGTTTGAAGACTTTGGCTCATTAGGGTCAAGACATCTGCAGCAGACACAGTAACAAGACTAGAACATTCAAAAGAATATATACTATAATTACTATAATAAAGAACATAATCATGATAATAAATCAGTGTGTATGCTTTCTAGTCGATCTGGAATATACGTTGACTTCTTTTTGAGTGCTTTATCCCTCAGTTGCTGTGATTTAAGTCATGCACTTTTGATAAAAGTTGTTTTCATTCATAAGGATACCTTGAGTGTCATACGGCTCAAACACGTGCATGTGTACTATATTAATGGCTCACACAAACACTCATTCATTTGTTCCTTTTTCTCTCTCTGATTCTACTCACATGACACAGTTATATCCAGGAATCACTGCCAAAAAAATGATGTGTGTGTGTGTGTGTGCGCATGTGAGTGTCTTGTTCCAGACATATTGTAGCACAAAATGTACCTGTGCAAGGAGCGCCAAATGATAGCAAAGCATTGTTAGCGGTTGGTGTCACAGGGTTTTCAAAGCGGTGACAGCCGAGGAATGTGAAGAATTTGGCGGAGAAGCTGAACACCATCTCAGCATTTTCACTTTCAGTTATTTTCAGCCAATTGCCTGAAGGTCGGGGGGACAGGAAGAACAGGCGCTGTGAGAACCCGCCTCTCGTGGGACGGGGAGGGGAGAACAACATGATATAATATGATATGATATAGAGTGAATATTAGCTGGCCTACACTGCTGCTTTCAGATATTGCACATATTCACCCTAGGCCTATAAGCTTATCATGGATGAGAGGAAGTAAATGAACAATTTTGCACTATGATGTAATCCATATGGATCATTTTCAGACTCCCTAACCATAAAAAAAAAATTTATTTTAAGAAATGCATGGTGGTCACAGCACAGGTGAGGAGCAAACAGGACTTTCTATTCACATAAAGTTTGAGTTGAATATTTTAGTTGGACACATAACTGAAAGGCCTACATATGAAGAACGCCGTTCATGTGACCTGGAAGGTATAGAATGTGCAGTATGTGCTGTATGTGCCTCCAGCTGTGATTGTCTTGTTACATACTGAGACAGGGGTTGACCTGGTCTACGGTCTGAGCAGGGCCGGTTGTGTAGGAACATTCTGTTCTACTTCATGCTGGTTAAATCGATAATGTGGAGCAGAAACTTGTGTCTGAATATTGGAAAGAAGGATGATTTAGGATTGAAGACACTGATGAAATTAGGTGAGATATTTCTTCTTTTTTTTTGGCCTCATCCATTTCCTCGCCTGTCCATTTTGACCTGATAACTATTTAAAATATTCTACTCCGCCTGTCTGTCTGCCTTGTGACCTTTTCAATAATACAGTCTTCAATGGATGATTGACAGGAATAAACTGGGGGGACTCGGGGACAAATTACCTCCTCGTGAGCGCCCGCACCTGAGTCATGTGTCTCTAAGGACACCGAGCGAAAAGGCATTTAATCACATCTTTTCATCTTTGACTTGATGCTGATCTCATTCTCCCCAGAAAACACAAAGGCATGAATAAACACACACACACTTGTTGCATGCGTGCTGCAGCTCCCGTTTTGGTGATTTGCATGTTTTCCTTTGCATTTGATGTCGTTTTCAGAATGCTAACCCAACATACCAAACACTTATTATTGGGATGTCAAATACTGGAGAAAAATTGCCATAAACTCAACCTCGGCTGCACAAATGAGCTTATTAGGAAGTGATCAAGGTGACGTTGTGCCTGTTCATTCTGCTCCTGCACAAAATATAAAAAGAGACTGTATCCGACCCCGATTTTTCAACCGAGCTGAACCGCTGAAAAAGAGACTGGAAAGTTTCACGCTAGGCATAAAAAGGGTCTTTATTCATATGGGATTTGTTTCTTATGCTTTTGAAAACTTATATATATATATATATATAGGTGTTGTTTCCTCCAAAGCAAAATTCTGAATTTCAAGGGAAAAGCGTCAGGGTGAGATATTCAGCCTGTGTCTCTCCTTTACAAATACAGTGAACCATAAATCTGCTTTTTCTTTCTGTTGTCGACTGGTCCAAACAATATTTACATCAAAATCCTGAGATCAATAGTCGTATTGGCATTTTAAGTCGTTTTAAACTACATTGTATGTTTAAATGAAACAGTTTCGCTCAAAAATAATGTTTTTTTTTAATGCCATTGTACTTGTGTTTCATGCGTTTGTATTGTTTTTGACACACAGCTGGTTCAGAGGCAACCCCACATCTTATTGTGGTGGAAGCGTCCCCCCATTGTCTGCTCTGCTTCCATGTATGGGCCCATGGCAAACCTTTGCTTTGCCCCTTTCTGTCACTCCCATTGAACCAGCTGTGACATTCCAGCCTTTCCAGGAACAATGGGAAGCGTCGACTTCAGAGAGCGATGCCTGTCAGATAAGGAAGTCTGCAGGAGCCACAGAGAGCATGCAGACGTACAGCAGCCCTATTTACAGACACGCTTTGTTTCTGCCTTTGGTCTCTCGGGAGGCTCGTGGCATGCCAATCTTTTCCCTTCGCCCTGATCTGTGCTTTGCCTATGAAATACACATCTTATATTTACTCTTTTCCTTGTAAGGTAATCGTTGGTGCTTAAACAACTATGATGTCAGGATCATCATCGGACCAATCACCAGCAGCAGATATCAGATAAACCGCTTCTAACTGATTTAAATGCATATTTATTATTTATGTTTGTTTGTTGTTGCATATTAGGCATTAATGGTTAATTCATTCAACCCTACCTTTTTAACTTATTTTGAATAATTTATGAATATAGCTTACATTAGTTTTGTGTGTATGTGTGTGTGTGTATATATATATATATATATATATATACACATTTTTTTCCATAAAGTTGGAATAATTAGTTTTTAGACACAATCCTCTGTTAATTAATGCATCAGCAATCACTTTTGACCAGGTGCAAATGATTTATATATATATATTATATATATATATATATATATATATATATATATATATATATATATATATATACCTTTACTTGCCTGAGGTTCAGTGTTCAGTGTGTCCTTCATTGTCCACTTCCTGCACAGCGGTCAGCTGCTTCCTATCTGGCGCCACACCAGTGAGTGACGGCCGGCCCCCCATCGCCACGGTAACACTATGAGGGGGTCTAGGAGCAGAGGGAGGAAAGATGAGAAACATTGATAAGGAGAAAAGGGACATTCCCAAAGTTGAGGTAAAAAAACAAAACAAGTTAAAGAGTGATTTTGCAATGCAGCAGGATTTATTCAGCCATAAAAAAAAAGTTGTTGGATGGTTTAAGAGACTGATGTTGGGTATCTGCTCGTAAAACTCCAGAAACACAGCATCATTGAATGATTGATGAGTCATACTTGATGCCATCCTGTATGAAAGCACTCTGGTTATTAACTGATTTCCTAATGATTCGAAAATTCTAATCATTCCAAGTCTATCCGTTACTGGAAATAAATCGTGAGTCAAGACGTCTGCTTCAGCTGTAAGGTAAGGATTTCAATTTCATCTTGAATGCAGAGGACATGTACGGGGAGAGAGAGAGAGAGAGAGAGAGAGAGAGAGAGAGAGAGAGAGAGAGAGAGAGAGAGAGAGAAACTAGTTCAAAGTGAAATCCTGATAGATTCTGAGAAAAGATACGGAGAGATGAATGAAATATAGGGGAGTGTGCTGGAGGGGTGAGTAGATGTGAGCGAGAGAAGAAAAAGATGAATATAAAGAGGGGAGGGAGATGAAGGCGCTGGGAGAAGAGAGATCTGACAGGGGGGACAGCTCTCTTTCATAAAGAGCATTGGATATGAGCCTCAGTCTGTCTCCCCGGGGGATGTGGCCTGGTTTCTGTTTTCCCAACACACACACACACACACACACACACACACACACACACACACACACACACACACACACACACACACACATCCTCACATATACAGTGAGCTGTCAGAAGAAGCTAACACTATATTAACCAAGAGCACACAAACAAAATATTTGCTCACACTGAGCGTTCAGATACACAGAATCGAAATGAGGTGAAATATGCAATTAATTCTAACATTTAGGTCCAGAATCAAATGGATTCCTCTTGGATGCAGAAAGATTTTGATGAAAAACACTAAGCATCAACAGTAAATGTCGGTGCAGCAATGCAACATGCAAAAAAAAAAAAAATCTTATTATGACTATGTATTATTTATAAACTATGTCAGATAGCTAGCATCACTCATGCTGTGCCATCAGAGACCTAACTGTGCTGACTGGGCATGCATGGAAACGTGAAATTAAATTAAATTTAACAGATGTTTATCAGCTGTGCTCTTTGTTGTCTGGAGAGATGACCCCTAAGAGTTTTACTAAGCTTTTTCTTTGAGCTATTTCCTGTCCTTTAAATTCCTTACATGCCAAAAGTCATAGCTGAGGACAATAAGAACTGCTGCTGCCCCAGAGGTTGACTGGATGGATTCATCATCCCTGTTAAAGTGAGATTCTTTCTTTTGTTTCCATTATATTAACATTTAAAAACGAGACATATTATATAGAATAAATACACAGCCACTCCTGCAGAAATATGTGAAATCATCTAAAAGGGATAAATATAAACTTCTTGTACAGGGGAAGACAGAGCGGGCTGATGTGTAGCCCCCAGTGAGCAACACTTCTTCATCTTTTATTCTCTTCCATCTTTAAGGCTTGTTGTTTTACTCCCTCTGTTTTACATGCATTTCTCATCCAGGCAGTGTGGTTGTTATCTTTGTTCTCTCACATTACAGCGACTCCCGAGACCCCCATCTACACATTGCTTATTTTACTTCAGATCACACACATGCACATTCCTGCCTTTATTTGGTAAACACCTTCATCATTCATTCATGTGGAGTTTTTTAAGGATTCCGGCTGAGGGAAAGGAAAGAAAATACCGGAGTATTAATAACAAAGTGTATTTTGTTGCATCAAATGTAAAGCAATCACTTTTTTTCAGTTTTGAATGCATTTAATTAGATGTAACTTGGAGTAATACATCACGAGTCAACCTGGTCTTCAGAAACTGCATTTACAGCGATTTATTTGTTTTGAATTATTGAGTTTTGAATGAGATTGATTTGCTTGTTGTTGACGGAACCACCAAAACATTAATCCAAGTGTAACCAAACTGCATACTGACAAATATTGGCTATAAAGTCCTAAATGAGGAGTTTATAAGATTTAGTGGTGTAAACAGAATACCTCTCCACTGACCCCTCCCTTTCCAAGCGTGTCAGAAAACTAGGGTGGCCTTCAGGTTACATAAAAATGCAAAGGGGTCAGAGCCAATGTTTACTTTGTCCATGAAGTGGAACCACTCCCTATGTAGACATTAACAGCTCACAAAAACACAAAAACTCTAATTATACACAAATGAAAACACAATTTTCCACTTAATTCTACACACAGTACTTTTAAGAGCCTCATTCAAACAGGCAAAGGTATGCTTATATCTTATTTTAGAATATTCTTTTAGCAAATTAAATCATCCTTTGTGCTGAAATAACTGTATAAGGACCTGAGGGTAGGAAGAAATAAAAAACACGTCCACAATAATGTAAAATATATGTCATTTGTTGTAAATATGAATCAATCAAATGTTTTATTATAGACCGGCACACAGACTGAGGATTGTTGGGGACTTCTTCTCTCTCTGTCCCTGATTCAGCTCACTTAGTTTCTCTCTGGGTGGAAAAAGAAAGTGCCGAGTCATTTGTGTGCCTTTGAAGAATGTTTATAAGATAAGAGTCTTGCTTTTGGGGAAGAGGCAAACAGAGATGTCACTGAACATTTGAGCAGAACATTTCAGACAGCTGTCCTCGTCACGGAGCTCTGCCGCCTGCAAAAACGGGCACTGATGTACACACACACACACATGCACGACCACACACACACACACACACACACACACACTTACACGATTTAGAGACTCCGGCGATGCTTTGAAATGGAGATGTTTCGGCCACGTTCCAGGGAATACTGAGCCGGGAAAGAAATACATACTCTCCTGACAAAAACAGTGAAAAACAAAAATAGAAGGAAAATCTGACCGCCTGCAAAAACAAATGACTCCCTAAAGACACAACGTGACTTTGTAAGATTTTCAAGATTTGTTTGTTGAAGTGGGCAAAGATTTCGCTTCATCAGATATTTTGTGACATCAAGTGTATCGTTAACTTACAACCACTATATGAAAATACCTGATATTCCTAACAAAAGTAACAAAGTGGAATCTGGTATCTATATATATGTATATTGACCAGAATGGGCAAAAATGCAAGAAAAAAAGGGAACATTTTGGTTACCTGGTGCAAGTCCAGCTGTGTTTTTAATTTCTTGCATAATGTCAAATGCACGAATGCATGGTTCATCCCCAGTGACTCCTGCTTGAGCCGAATCCCAATATGAAGAAGCCGCCCAAGTGCGGCGTACAAAGCACCACCGGTTGCAGACTGTGGTGCTTTGACTTGTGCGGTTTGAATCCCGAGGGCTTTCTTTCTGCTCCTTTAACCATTAGCTGGCACAAGAAAAGAGGGAAAGAGTAGGAGGCAGGGAGTCAGGCAGAATGATAAATAGATGCTGCGTGTGTGCGTGTGTGTGTGTGTGTGTGTGTGTGTGTGTGTGGATCACGTCGCTTCTAGTGTGTCATTATGCAGTATGTTCTCTATTTCTATAGCCTGAGGAAAATGCTGACAAAAACATTGTATGTTGCAGGCTTGCTTATTAATGTTATTATTTTTTGACCATATATGCTGCTTTCTCTCTCTCCCGCTCTCTCTTTGTACACACACACACACACACACACCTAAATTGATTGCACACGCACAAAGCGTCGCCATAAAATCTCGCTGCCGGCTCATTGGCTGAGGTGGCTCATCCCTCGGACCAATGAGAGCGCGGTACAGGTCTGTGGACCGGTGGCCTGCTGAAACTACTCGGTGACTGAATTGTCTTGGTATGCCAATTCATGAGCATGCACACACACACACACACACACACACACACACACACACACACACAGAGGGCAGCTGAGGTTAGGTGGATCACGTCTTGTATACAGAGCAGACAGATCCGTCTCGATGACACAGACATGATGGATAAAAGGACGCGGCGAGGAGAATGTGACATCACTATTATTTCTACTGATCGCCTGCCCGTGTGTGTCGTTTGTGTGTGCGCTCTGTCTCCTCCTATCCTCCTTCTCCTCTCAACACTCCTTCCTAATTGACTCCTCTATGTCAGCAAGCATACCTCTCCTCCCTTCTCTCCCCTGTTCCAAAGCAAATTGTTTACTATCACGACCCAAATCTCCTTCCTCTGTTCTTAGTTTTTACCTCCTTTTACGCTTTTATTTCTTCTAATTATCTTTCCATCCTTATCTCCCCTCCTCCTCCTCCTCTTCCCCTCAGCATCCTCTTCCTCCCTGGTCTGGCATATTGCTCCCAACTGACAGAGTAATTAGTTTCTCTGGGCTGGCGATCAGCCTGTACTCCCAGCAAGGATAGCACATTCATAAATCAGCAGCGTGCTCACTTAACTCGTACTTTGATTGCGAAACGCAGCACAACGTGTCTGCGTGTAAGCTTAGATGTGTGAAGGATACAAAGATAGCTTTATGAAAGATGAAGAGAGTGTAGAAGAAGAGATTAAGCGGAATAAAGCTGGATAAAAGAGAATGGTAGAGAGGAGAACGAGGTCAAAAGGGAAAAATGTGTTTCTCTTTGATAAGTGATGAACTTCTCCTCCATTCCTCGCCACATTTTTTTTTATCCACCTGTGTTTGTTTGTAGAAAGGGTTCTGATTGGACAGCCAGATTTGAATGATATGATTGGAGGAGGCTGTCCCCAACCACACACAAGGTTACATAACTATTCAGTTCAATCATTTGGTGAGTTTGCTCTGTCTCTGTCTGTCAGGGAATATTAATGTCTCCGTTTGACGTTCTTCTCTGTTGGGGGAAGGAAAAAAAAAAACACTCGCGCCAAAGGCTATTGCTGTAGTTATTCTGATATTACATCACTGATTTCACAGTTGCATCATGGGAGCGGGATGAATGGATTGGATTTGGCGTGAAGGGATGAGGGTCAGTCATGTCAGAGGGCTGCGGTCAGTGGATTATTAATTTAGACCATTTTTAAAATAAGGCACCCTTTAAAGAATCCAACTTAGAAAATGGAACCTTTTTTTATGAAATAAAGCTGCTAATTTTTGTATTTAATTGTAATATATATTTAACACCACACAGCCATGTGTTCCTGGCTGCAAGTGTGTGTGTGTCTGTGTTTGAGGAGGCCAGTTTTGAAGATTACTGCCAAAATGGGGCAGATGCTATTTACGGATTGTTTTACAGGGTTTCATTTATCCTCCCCGTGCACCAGATGGGTACGGTTCGCCTCGCGGGACAATACAATGAGTCATAAAGTTTTCCACAATCACAGGAAAAGTATTTGAGGGGCGATTTATTGCACCTTTCTTAGCCCTGGCACTCAGAAAAGATAAAACAGGGAAGTATTTTAAGTACAGCTCGGTCCAGGTTTGAGTGGTTGGTTTCCAAATCAGAATGATGCCTCCGCGCTCAAAGCCTATTCTCTTTTATCTAATCTCTGAGTAGGCAGCAACTTTCCTGCAGAAAAACTCACTTTTATAACTCATGCCGCATATTTTTGCTGTGACACCTACTGCTTCTTACACACACACACACACACACACACACACTAATAGTGTAGGTGTTCTTTGCAATCCTGCCACTCTTCATCGCTCTCTTAGTTCTGCTTTATACATATTAGCTGTTGCGTAAGCATGCTGATGCCTCGCTGTGCAGGGTGCAGTACCTCGCTGAAATGTCAGGTGATGTCGGAAGAAACCGTTTCATCAGATACTGCAGAGCAGCAGGTGACTGTCACCTGGTCAGATGTGTATCAGAGCCAGGTCATGCAAGTGTCAGCGTGTATATAATGTTTGATCCTGTGTGGTGCAGACCGGAGGGCGTTTGCTCCATTGGGACAAACAGTGTAATGTAAGTTGTCAGTTGCAGAAAACTCTTTTAAGTTAGTGTAAAACACAGCAACATCTTCTGTTGTCAACAAAAAAAAAAAAAAACCTTGGTATGCCACGGGGCTGTGAGAGAGAACAGAGAGTCCCAGAACCAGATTCTTAAGAGATAGAAGACAGAAAAGTCAGATGGACATCAGCACTTCTTCGTCTCTCACTGTCAATGTTGGGCAATGAAGATATTAAGGAAAGCATTACAGGCAAACCAACGGCCTGGTGTCCGAGGAAGTATTATATTACAACTGCTGCACGTCACAGATACAAGAGTCGGTCTCAAAACTGGCTCGTCTGCTTTCAGAATCCATAAACCAACTGTCTGCATGATCCAAACTGTGTCCTATTACAATGTTTCTTGAGCTATAAAGTTATACATCTATTCTTTGTAAATATATTAAAAGATTTGATTAAACCAGCTATTCATTTTGGGTCAGTCTATGTTATTTAAGGTTCTTTTTTTTTTGTTTTTGCTAAGGCTAGGGCTTTAGTGCCCATGGAGTTATTATGTAAATGAACAAAGTTTACATTCATTGTTTCTCATTAAAACACATTCTGTACATTCTTGGGGCTGAATAAATATGTTGAATGTGTTGCCTTTCTTAAAAAAACATTTGTGGAAGTGATTTTGAAGAGTTTGAAAACCATTCATAGCACTACAAGTGGTCAAAAACTCAAAATGTGTACCTTTAAGTAATTCAGCATTCATTTTATTTCACAAATGACATTATAGGAATGTGAATTTGGCCCCGATTTGACCAAAGAATTGCTGTGACCTTGTTCCTTGCAGGAAATTACCTGCTTTTTCAAAAGTTACAAAACTGCCTTAAGAATTGTGTGCATGTGCATTGTTATGTTTGCATCAGTCACCCAAAAAGCATGAAAGGTACGTAGAAGAGGTCATGAGAATTCCTGTCATGCCTCGGATGAGGAGTCAGAAGCCAAAAAAATATACTGTTGTGTCTGTGCTGTATTGCTCTCCTGTAATAACACAATTACACAGACTACCTTTTTTTGTTCAATAACTGGAAAGCGTTGTCATTTAAAATGCATAAAATAAAATACAAAAGGTTGAGGTTCAATTCGGCACGCTCATCTGCAAAATGTATTTCACGGAAAGCACCCTGCTATTGTCCTATTGAGGCTTTACAATAGCCGCCGTCAAAGAATGGCCTGCAGTGAAAGAGTTTCCCCCCCGGTGCCTGTGTGTCTCCTGTCCCGTCCAGTGTGGCCAACAGGGATGGAGTAGTCTATAGAACAGACACTGGGACACTTCAAACAATGGCTCTGGCCTGCCACTGCTATTTTCAGAGGCTCCCTCCACCTCCAGCCTCGCCCCAAACATCACCCACCCACCTCTGCCGAGTTCCCCGCCATCTTTTTGGTCTCGTGCTGATAGGAGTCTAATCTAGATGAAAGGGTGAGTCATACAGCGTGCAGGATTAAAACAGCTTCCTGGATGCTGGTTCTTTTCTCCCTGACCTGCTGCCGTCCAAACAATGGGACGAGGCACGGCCAGCGGGATTCTTTGGGTCAGGAGTAAATTAGCTTTTAAACAACTACGTTAGTCCCTCTGAGAATGTACTTGTACACTGATGCAATATTTGTTTCCCTTTTACTGTATATGCATTCACGGACTTACCCTTCCGCCTGTCGCTGACAAGTATCCAAAAATGAGAAATATACAGTCCACGCATCGACTGTAACGGCGCCCTCAGCACAGGAAGCCCAGCCTTCTGATGACAGGAAGCAGCCCTCGCCATGGAGACAGCAGTCTGAGCTGATGTCCTGCAGGTCAAATACAGACACACGCAATCTGATGACATGTATGCAAGTGGTAGTGACTTAGATCCAGAAAAGAACTGATGCACAAAAAAACCCCCCTCTGTTTATACAGACCTTAACCTTTAGCCATTGATTATGAGTTCAACGCTGCTCTTCTCTTTAAATAGATAGGCAGCACAAAGCCTTCATCAGTCCGTGTGGAGGTGATGACCCAGTCTCTATCCTCTCCTGTCTGGCTGTCTTTTCAGCCTTCCTTTGTAAATCCCCACTTATAATCGTTTTGTTTGAAAGTGAGGCTACGGCAGCATGTGGAACATCTATATCTATATCCATCTGCATCATTTTAATACACCATATCATACAAAATGCTTACCGTTTCCAAAGCCTTTAGTGGGGCTTGAATATAATATGACTGAGATAGCAGCATTCATATCAGACAAAGGATTTGATCACATCAAATTAGATTTTTGACGGAAATAAGGAAATCTTACTACTACTAAAAAAAGAAGAGAAGCATTTGGGATATGATTATTTTAAAAACAAATGAATATTTTCTTTTGAATTTATGGTGATATAAACTGTACAATCATTTGATTCATCACTGCAAAATAAATAATCTAGGCTAGTCTGTCCAGAAAAAGTGCATGTGAAGGGTTGAGTTTCTATTTGCATTATTAAAAAAATAGGAAAAAAAGGCTTAGACCTGTTAAAATGACATACAGATTTACAGAACTTTGCTTTAGCTTCTATGAATTCTGAAGCATGTTGTTTTGCAGCTTCTCTAAATGATAGAATACAACATGACAAGATGGCCAATAACTAGAAAAACAAAAAAATCAAAGCGTTTTTTGCTGAAACTAATACTTTTGGAAGGAGGGTGCAAATGTATAGCGGGGGTAAACACTCAGTGATTTGTGGACCTCCATGTTCAGTGTGTGTACTGCAGTAACCGCAGGGTTCATTCATCCACATTACACACAGCGTTTCCTCCAGTGTGTTTACTGGCTCCATGCTGACCTGAACCGTACACACCTTTTCCTCCGACTCCAAAACAAAACATGCACCTCGTTCTCCTCCTCCTTCCCTCGCCCCCGAATCCTCCCACCTTCCAGCTTTTGCAATACTTGTACATAAACACGTGTACGTCAGCGTTGTTATTTGAGTGTTTATGCGAGGGTATCTGGAGAGACGAGCTAATAATCCACTGGGGGGTTGAGAAGGATAAGCTTTGCTGTGGATGCACGTGCATATACAGTACACATAAACACACAAGCACGTGCTTTCATAGCGGTTGAATCAATCCAATTAGACCTTCCCAGAAATCCCTTCATGGGGACGCCACAGTATTGCACATGCAAGGTTTAAAGGATGTGGACATTTTTGTTGTCGTGCAACCCAGTCAATCAGAATTGACCAATGATGGGCTGTTTCGGGTCAGCTTGAGGGAATCAGGTCAATTGATTAAAAAAAATCTTTGCGTGAAAAATATGTTAAATGCTGCGTCAGTGTGGAAAACACTGCAAAAGGTGAAGTGTTGTGACATTATATGGTTGCATCAGGCCACTCTTTGGAAGAAAAGGTCACGTGACTTCGCGGTCAATGCAACAAAAAAAAATCAACTTGGCGGTGAAAGCACTTTTTCCTGTGATAAGATGAGAAACCACACTATCATTTTAACCCAGTTACTGATATTCTACATGTCAATGCAGCAAAATAGGTCGATCCATTACGAAGACTTAAAGCTAAAACTTGAAAAAGTACGTATTTCTCTTCAATATTCAATATTCATAATGAAATTAGCAACAATCGGGATTTAAAGCGAGGAAAAGAAGATCCTTACTTATTATTCATCAAGACTTTAAATCTTTAAAAGTCTCTGTGTTGGTGTGGTTTGATCAGATTTGGCGGACAGTTGCCTGGCAACACAAGCAAAAACAGAACAAAATACTAATTCTGACTGGTGCTTTGAAATATGTGACATTACCTTTATCCAACTTCAAACTCATTGAAAAAAAATGTCTTGATTTTCGCAGAAAATGTGTTGACTCAACCGCTCAATCTGATTGAGAAACTATGTTTTGATTATACATAGCAAATATATTGACAATTTTGCTATTCTCAGTGCCTTGAGTGCGGCTTGAATGTGCTATTATGTAATTATACTGACAGGAAACTATGCATTTTGAAAGCAGTATTTCATCCCAGTCTGGCCGTCGCAGGTGGAGTGAATGTTTTTGGCAGCAGGCTGACCTCATCATCCAGCCACTCGCAGTGAAATGACATACAGCTTTCATTTTCTCTGCCGTTAAACCTATCGTATGAAACGTCAGTGTGACGTATGTTGCTATAGATAGAAAGTGCCAAATATCATATGAAAGCCTTCCCAGTCTAGAAGAGCTACAATAAAGAGGCCAATCCAATACAAGAAAATCCAATTCCTTTTAGTAATAGTGTTTAAACCACCAAGTTGAGCCTCATAGCCACCAACTAGATTGCTTTCAATGGTGCAACTATTGAAAATGTATTATCGTGACTCCATATCTCATCTTTTTTTCTTCTCTTTTCTCAGAAGGGATTTATTCTCCAGCTCACTCTTTGTCTCCATCTCTGACATTTCCTTCCTCCCTGCCTGCCTGCCTTCCTTCCTCTTCCTCTCCTCATCGCCCCAACTGGTCCCGTCGTATCCTGAGCACAGCATCCCACTGGGCCAGTTATGGCTGGCCTACGGGTGTTGTGAGGCCCCACTGTGCGTTTACACAGCCCTCTTTCTTTTTTGTGTCCCTCTTAGATCATCTCTCTCTCTCCTCTTCAGTTAAGCCCACAGTTGGTTGCAGCGGCACGACCGACAGCACGCCAGGACAAGTGCTCCGCTTCGTTTTCAAGCACTTCCCGAGTGGAGGGTTACGCAATACATGCAGGACCAGTACACATACACTTTAGCCAAATTGCCCAATTATCGGTGAAGTGGGAGAGGAGGGTGAAACGTATGAATAAGGCCTGCCAAATTCATGTGACTTTCCCTTATGAGACTACATTTGAGTTACATTTTAATACGTTTAGAGACACGAAGAGAAGAAAAAGTATATTATTTCTCCAGAAAAGTCAGAAAAAGATAGAAAAAGGATTTACACTTTAGGGCTTTTGTCCAAAGAGACTTACAATAAGTACATTTGTCAAAAGAAAGAAACCATAACATATCATTGCTGATAAAGTAAGAGCAAATAAATAGAAACAAGTTTTAAGTCCTCGTCTGAGTAAAGTATAGCTGTTCAGCGAGGATACCTTAAGTACAGCAGTGCTATAATCAAAGTGCTAAAGGTAAGAACAACGCTTTCTTACTCAGAACCCCGGGAATAATCTCGACTGTCCAGGGTTCACCAAACGTCCTGGGAGCGGAGAACTGCTCGGACACGTAAAAACGGGAAACAGCTTCAATCATATCAGAACTCACACGCCGGCCAACGAGCACAGGACACGAACAGGCTCATTGTCTGCTCGCAAGCGGCCGCATTTGTGACGGCATACGGCCAATTAGTGAAATTACGGTGAGTCATTTTATTTTCCCTCGGGAGTGTTTAGTGTTTAGTGTGCACGAATGTGTGTGTGTTTGCAATAATGGACACGGACAAGCCCGACACGGCAGAAGAATCCCCGGAAAGCGTCCCTTTCTCTCCGCACTGAGTCAGGAAATGCGCTGAGACAAGGGCCCCGTTTTTAACCAAAGGCCTGAACAAGACGGCACTGAGGGTTTGCGTCAGAGTGTGTGTGTGTGTGTGTGTGTGGAGTCAATGCAATAGTAGTATTGAACAGAATTGGCCTTGCACAGATTTGATAGGTAAATATTTGGTGTTAGGAAATGTTACAGCCTACATTTAGGTCATAGAATGTGTACACAGATGCACAGAGAGATGGATGAAAAGTGAGAATGAATAACAGATAAATGTACGATAATGTGCTATTTGGATGTTAGGAATCGTAGTTTCTTTATCATCTACATCTACGTCAACCGTGAGACAAGCGATCGATGTTGTCAGACGCAGGTCGGACTGTTGGTCATGGACAGGAAGCAAATGTAAACAGATGGAGAGGTCACTCGGCGCCTCGTCTGCCATGTGCCAGGAAGGGTCGGCCACTCTTTGTGTTTGTGAGGTGCGTTTGATCTTTGGTGGCCGCGTTGCCAGAGGCGGTGTGTCGCTGGCTAACCAATGAAATGGCAGGAAAGCGTGCAATCCCCCCCCAAAAAGAAGGAAAATACAAGTGTGGTGAAGAGATAGATGGATTGCACAAGCGGGGGAAGATTGGAAAAAAAAAATAAAGGCTGGTGGGGTAAAAACAGGTCGATCACACCAACTGTACCTGAGATAGGAATACACAGACAGCAGGTGGGATTGATGGAGAACTCTAGAAGTTGATATTTATCACTTTATCGCTTTGTAAGTTTAGTTAAGTTCCCCATAGTGACAATTCAAACAGGTTGCATCATACCCATATAACCTTACAGAATAAACACACACAGAGGCAAGAGAAGCTCACACTCCGGTGTCCTCGACTCATCACGAATCATAGATCACTCTAGTATCCAATACCATAATCAATACCCCGCCGTTTGGTTGGAAGGTCTGAGAAGAAGCTATAAGCTGAGAGAGAAAGTTTTCAGGCAGGAAGTGGAAACTAATGTGAAACATTTGGCTGGGAGGAAAGGATTTGTTTATTCCAGTGTGCATCGTTTTATGTACGTGCACGAGTAGACAAATGTTTACCTGGACAATGGCCTGAGCAATCAGAAGCCAAACCGGGCCATCTGGTCCTGCAGCCTGAAACGAACCAGTCAGCGTTTAGTAGGCAACTCTCCCCCTCTGTCTCGCTTTTCTCTCTTCCCCTTATGCACACACACACACATATATCCACCCACGCACTGACAGACAGACAGGCCTCGGCTCTGTGCTGGTCTCAGCGGAGCTCTGATGGCCTTTGTGAGGCAGCCGTGCTGGAGGCGACGGGCCTCGCACACTGTTCCACCCTGACACGTTGGCTTCGTTATTTCTCCATTCAGGGGAGGATTCGGTGTCATCCTTCCCTCTCTGCATGGAAAATGAAATCAAGCCTCGTGAGCCTTCTTTTCCAGTGTGATATTACTGCAATGAGGTCTATTTTTAAAGGGCCTATTGTAGGAAATTTGAATTCATATATTCAACAGCATGCAGCAGAGAAGCCCACATTGAGACCGTGTAAGGCTAAATGTCCTTCCTGGTCATGGAGTTTTCAAGAAACATAAAAAAAAAAGTTGGTTTGCGTCAGAATTATGTTATTTGGTTGCACCAGCAATTCATGAGTTTTCCCTTCAAACAGTGAGTTATTAGTAGCTATTAGTTAGCTTCATGCTTGGGATCTGCTGATTGGGTTTGCATCTCTAAAACCGAAAGAAACTTCATTTTCTTACGTGCAAATCAAAACATCTAGCACTTTCCATTCAAAAGCAGTCAGTTACACATAAGAAGTTACTGTAGCATTAGAAGCTTTTGCATTACTAATAATAATAATAAACTTACAGTTTACAAAAAGTTGAAAAGCAAACCTAATATTTAAGTCAAATAATTCCATGAGATATGATTCAAAACTGCAGCCAAATTTCTACACCAAATACTTGCTTTTCTAAGTAACATTCATGAATAAAAAAAGATTTAAACATCTCATTATTTTTATTTTTTTTTTTACTCCATCTCGCATCGAATAACCTTTGAAGATTAAGTGACTTCCACTGAAAAGACCCCTGAACCAAATATACTCACCTGAAAGGTCAGTTGTCTGCTTCCATTCAAAACCCTTTAATTAAGTCACAATAAATCCAGGTCAAGCAGTCACCCAGGGCTCCGGTCTGAAATGATCCACCAAGATCTGAAAGGCAAAGATAAGAGATAGTGAATATAGAGCGCATGAAAGGGAGGATAAATAATATTCCTTTATATTTGGCAGACAGTCATTTGAACTAACAAAGACAGTTCCCACAAACAGCGTAAGCTATTTTATCAGGCTTCAAACGGCATTGGTCCACTTCCTCCATCCTCTACCTCATTCACCATGCACATTATTCAAGCTTTCAAGCTTCGTCTATTGTTAACAGGGTTGCGCAACAAAATTTAGAGATGTAGTCCCATTTTGATATAAGAAAAAGATACAAAACTGTGTTATATGTGGAGATGGAGGATGAAGTAAGGAGTCACGCAGCCTGAGGAAAGAAGCTTCTCTGGAGTCGACTGGTACGGCGGCAGATACTTCTGTAACGCCTGCCAAATGGCAGCAAGGTGAAAAGGCTGTGGCTGGGTTGGGTATTGTTTTTTAATATCCTTTGAGCTCTTGGCAGGCACCTCTTTTCACCAATCACGCTAATGCTCAGTAGGTCAGTACCAATTCTGTTCTGGGTGGTATTAATCACCCGCCGTAGAGTCCTGTCCTTTTTTCTGAGTTTAGAATGTGGGTGTACAGCGTGAACAGGAGGGGGCTTAGCACGCAACCCTGGGGGGCTCCAGTGTTCCCAGGGGCCTGGTGTCTGTTTGTGAGGAAGTCCAATAACCAGTTGCAGAGTGTGATACTCAAGCCCAGAGTGCTAAATTTACCAATCTGTTTCATCAGGAGATGCTGAGCTGAAATCAACAACAGTCTGATAAAAAGTGTTGTTATTTTGAAGATGCATCAGTGCTGGCAGACCGTAGAGATGACATCATCTGTGGATCTGTCGGTTCTGGCGCTCCATCAGAGCGGGGCCAGAGAGCGGTAGTGATTAGGTACGGGGACGATGCCGGCTGCCGTGAAGCAGATGGGGACACTTTCCTGTGACAGTGACACATTGACAAATGTCAGCGGTGACATTGGTTAACTGGTTGGCACATGTTGTGAGTACACAATCGATGTAATCAGGCCAAAAAACCTTATCGCACCACAAACTGTAGAGTAGGTTATTCAAACAAGTATCGACATACAGCATGACAGTATGAAATGCACTCTATAAGGAGAGTGAGTCATGGGATAAAAGACATTCATCACATTAACGTCAAACATTGAATGTGTTTTCTGGGGCAGATTTAGACGTGAGCACGCACATACAATCATTCTGTTCCATTGAAGATGAATTATAACCTGCATGAACGCAGTGTCAACATGTTCAGTATTCTTCTTCCCCCGTGTCAGGTGAGTGCTGTTAGGTAACCAGCGGAGAGGGAGTGTCAGGAACGTTGGCCCACAAATCAGGTGACGCTTCTCACTCTGCTGCCTGCAGTACCTTGAATGCCACTGTACTTCAACTGCATCTTACATAAAAACAGGTTGGTTGCAAACACGTTGGTATGACAACCTGAACGATTCAAAAAGAACAGAAATCATTTCCTTAAACCTGAAATCAGCAGGGCAAAAAGGGAAAAAATGCTATTTTTTCGTAGCTCGGTTTCACAGGACAGGCACATCATTATTCTGCAATAACCTGCATGTTAAATATATTCAACCCCCACTGCAACAACAGTCTTTTTTAGTATAAGTCAGTTTCAAAATAGTCCTAGCATGGTCCTAGTAACCTATTTTCTTGACTCTTCTCGTATATCAGTCTTGAGATTTTGATAGGGAGGAAAAAAGAAAACCTCCCTTTGCAAACATCTAATATTTCCATGCTGACCTGGTTTCTGTGTTGTTTTTGCAAGCTTTTGTGTCGTCTCGTGTCTGCATTTGTAACATGATGCTATGCAAACTTCTCTTACGGATCGGTGACGTCTATTGCGTTAGAAATCAGCAGACGGTGTTGCAAAAGGACTTTGAGAAAGTCATCAATGTTCTGTACCTGCCCCTGCATTATGTTATTGGGAGAATGAGATACTAACTAGCTCTTCCTAAATGGGTGTGAAGAACTCCCAATGGCAAAATACTAGAAAGATAATGAGCGGGGAACCACTTTGAGATAGGGGAGCTATTTATTCAAGCGTGAATCATTGCTGCCATGGGAGGTGAATAGCAATGCCTAAAAGTGTGCTTGCGATCTATAGCCGCATTTAGACAACAAGCAGCACATTTTTACCCCCAAAACAGTCGACATCAGTAAAGTCATTTCTGTTGGAAACCACACAAAAACACTTTGTCTTGGAACATGCAGGACTGAGGAAAACCTACCGCAACAGGAAGACGACCGCCTCACCACTCTACTCTACGACTCAGATCGACTAACTGGCACCTTCAATGCATGTCAGCCAATCCCTCAATCAATACGTGAAGAAGAAATTAACAGTAAATTGGACTTACTGATGAAGATCTTGAAGAGTTACGAGGTGCAGTTAAAAGTTTAAATAGAGAAAATGCGCCTTCAGTTCACTGTGCTGAAAGAGGCCGTTTAGTTTTCAGCGTCACCTTGTTTGTTCATAGTTTAACAGCACATCCTAGTTCAGCCTCCGAACTGGGGAAAAGTGCACAATCATTGAGTTCTGCTGCAATCAAACGGCCTCATTTAGTGAACCTCTGCTGCGATTGACTTGACACTTGGTGTCTCAGGCCCGTTTCATGATTGCAGCCGTGTTGATTTTTCCCTTCATGCAGTCACATCAGCTACTGTTGTAACGTTCACATTAGAACAATATCAGCCCCTCTTTGTCCCACCATGGCATACTTGGCTGCCAGGCGCCACTTGCGTTTGGAAAAGTTCATGTTAAACACATGTATGCACAAAATTAGTTTGCTATTAGTTTAGCCCAACACATCAAGGTGACATGGAGAAAAGCCTAAAACTTCTACAACAGCACCCTCTGGTGGTGTTATGCACCACAGGCCACTAGTGCAAAGACAATGGGTAGAACCTGTGCTATCATAAGTTAACTTACCTAACATACTTCACTTAGTTATGTAACTTAAGTTATGATACAGACATACTTAGTTTTGCCATTTTTTTCTCTGGTTGTATCGTGATGGTTACCCCCAGATTTGCAAAAAAAAAACTTTTGCAAAAACAAAAACTTTAGCAAAAACAAAAACTTTTGCAAAAACAAAAACTTTTGCGTGATCGCTGCCCAACAACTTATCCTAACCTTAAGCATTCAAGGTCTGCCACGGTTCTCCGGGGTGAACATTTAGAAACATACACCATAGCCTGAAGGGGCAGATACAGCTGGGTTTTGGTTAGAAATTATTATTTTGATGTAATTTGAAAGGTGTCATTTTTGCAAATAAGCTTTAAATCCCACTTTACGATTCATTATCTGCTTATGCAGCAGACAAAGGTAGCTATAGTGTACATAGTGGAGCATTTAACAGCTGGTGGAGACCAAAAACAGAGCTAAAAGGAGGGCTAGTACCTCACATTACAATAAGAATAGTTTAAATGAACGCTTTAAATGGATGACATTTGTGAAATGACTTATTACTCTTCATCTCGTCACTTGTGACCTTGTCATGTTCTTTTGAAATCTTTCCTTGATAGGTTGTGCATGTGGCTCTAGCTTCAGACTGCTAAAATATAATGCACCTAACAGAGATTTACATGCAGCTGCAGACATTTTGCCTTCTGTGGCCAAATAAACCCTCTCGGTCCCCTCCACACACACACGTGAGGTTTCTCGGCTGAGTTTGCTTAACCTGCTTGATCCACAGCATTTTCTCAGGACCCCGCTTCATCTCGGGGCTTATCTACCACAAAGCCCCGGCCGCCCACTGTGGAAAATTCCCTTAACCTAGATGTGACAGACAGCCTTGAGAGGCTGGGAGCGTGGAGAGAAGGAGAGGCTTGTGGTGAGAGAAAGCAAGCCTACTGTGTGACACATGACAAAAAAAAGAGAAAAAAGGGGAAAAAAAGAATATACAGGATAGAAGCTGAAAAGCCCTGATTGCTGGTTTTGTTGCTACTGTTCCAGTTGGCCCTTATGCTTCTCATACGACTAAGAAAAGACCTTTTCTTTTCATTGACCAAGCCCAAAGCCTGATTTGAACTCCGATTTCAGATGTCACAATGGACGAGGTTGCGTTAGTTCAAGCGATACAAGTAAACATAAAGGTTCCTGTATGTCTCATATACACATTCACCCCTTTCCAAACAGGAACTCAAGTGTTTGTTATAATTAAAAGACATACAAAGATAACCTTTCAGGCGTATTGCACTGGGTTTTGACCAACAGAAGAGAAAAAGAGCGGCTGTTCTATATAGCAATGAGATGGCCCTCTGCAGGAGCCCTATCACATCCTTGCAGCCAGCATGAAAACAGATCGTTAATATGTTCTGGCGAGCGAGATATTGCAGTTTCCTCGCATACTTATAAAATGGAAGGATGTTCTAGTTTCATTTCTCCCACTGCCTGATAAAGTGAGGTGAAAGTTAAATGCTTGGCTTGTGCTGAAGCCACCGGCGGTGTCCTCAAAGTCACGTACGGGGGGCGAGAGTTATTTCAACGAGCCTTTTCCTTCTCAATGAAACGTCCACAAGGGGGGGGGGGGGGGGGACATAAAAGATAAATCAAGAAAAAAGGGCGGAAACGGAGGGAAAGGAAATAATTGCTGACTTACTTTGTTCCCATTCTTTTTGTAAGACGTTGACTTGGTGTGTGCTGGTGCAACGAAACGCGCCACTTCAGACCTCCTAACCTGACTTTTGGGTGGTATCCATTTCATCACACGCTATGTTCTAGGAAGCACAGTTATGTGTGTATGCAATCATGCAGCGTGACACGGCACATTACCCTTCCACTAGCCAAAACACAGAGGGTGGGACACACACACACACACACACACACACACACACACACACACACACACACACACACACACACACACAGGCTCTGTGGTAAATGTCACATACACCTCACTGGGGGACGTGATTTTACACACTCGCGTTACGGATAGGGTGGGTCCCTTGCGTGCCCCCTTTTCCTAAAGCAGTACGAGGGGAAGGGGTCACGTGGTCATATGCATGCATGATGTCATCTTCAATGTCATCTCACACGCCATTAAATCAGGATCAGATGTTCAGGTGGGATTTTGATCATCACTTAAAAGATGTTTTCAAGTAAGCAGTTTTAGCTGTCGGCCTCTTAAGTGACGTATTATTGGGAGTCCTTAATTTTAAGTTGATATTTCATTCATTTTTTTGATGATTGAATGATTTGATTGTCAAAAATAATAAATAAGGGTGCAACCATACCGATATCAGGCCGATACTAACTTAAATAGCTGGAATATCCCTAACAATGTGACTAATTGGCTGGAAATAGATTACATGGTGGAATTGCAATTCCTCAGTTCCAAAGTTTATTACTTATTTTATCATGTATTTATTTGAAAAAAAAAAAATGTTTTACAAACAGTAAGGAAGGTAATGTTTCCCTACAGGTAAAATAATGATCCCACTCATTTAAAACCTATTATTTAATTGGTATTGGATAGGTATCTGGTATCGGGCGATCGACTGACACAAAGCCCGGTTATTGCAGTCTTATTAGTCTTACTGGGTCCGAAAAGTCAGGTCGCTGCATCCATAAAACATACGCAGTCCAAATGTGACTTTGGTCCAGTGATTGCCATTCAATTTGGTAGAAATATTCATGTCATCAGGATGAAGTGTTATAGCTTTGGTGATCTAGCACCACCATCAGGCCAAAATTAGAATTTGTCTGATACTTTGTCCTATGACTGAATACCAGCAAAATGCATGACATTTCCATCAGCTGAAATATGTAGTGTTTTTTTGTTCTTTATTTGAGATAATTAGGTATTGTTTGCATGCTAGGTCATGTAGTTCCCTCACCTTGCTGACATTCCTATCCCTCTCTCCAGACATGTCGTCCAACCACCACACGGGACGGCTTGCCATTTATTCACTTTCCCTACGTCAGCCGGTCGGACATGAAAACAACTCCACGTAAAACAGTTACTTTTGAGTACATACGATCTGCACCACGTAAAACAATCCAAAACAGAGACTTTGACCAAGACAGCCATTAAGGTTAACCATGACGGCCGTAAAGAGTACAAAGTGTGCTGATAACAGGTGAACGCTAACCCGTCAGCATAGCCGTTCTCTTCTGACAGACCCAGGATCTGACATGTGATCAATGATTGGAGGAGATTGTGTCATAGACCGGGTTTGAAAGTAGCCATAAAAACTCAATGGACATGTGGGATTTATATGAAGGTGTTTTAATTTGGGATAACAGATGAAGAATTAGCAGTTCAGCCTTAAAATTGATTTGAAAATGATTTCCTCTTTGGTTTCCGTTAGCCTGAGGCACCAACTCTTTTCTTGAAATGGGCCATGAATACATTTCTGCCTTATCTGGTATGTTTTTTTGGGGTTTTTTTTCTTCAAAATGTGAAGCCCTAACACGCTCCATTCAATGCTTCAGTGGAAGATGGTGAGTCAAACATATTCAGCTGAACAACTAATGAAAAGTGTTTTTGCACTGTGAAGTATTTCCTCATCACTCAACATTTCTATTGGATCTCTGCTTGTTTATTCTCTTCCACTTCGGTATTCTATAAATGGGACTTTATTACAGGCTCCAGCAATCCAAGAGGAGGAGACATTCGTCGTCTGAATTCCTAAGAGCTGCCGACAACAAGATGTTGATGTCGACGAAACTTTTTCCGCAAGATTCCTGCATCATCACCCTTCTTTCCTCCCTCAGTGTTTGATCGTGATGGTCTTCACCTCGGTGAAGAAGTGGTAGGAGTCCTTCCCCCCCTCCCGCCCCACGCCGGAGTTCTTCATCCCCCCGAAGGGCAGGTTCAGATCTCTCACCAACCAGCAGTTGGTCCACACCATGCCCGCCTGTAGCCGCTTGGCCACCCGGTGAACCTTCCCCACGTCTCGGGACCACACGGTGGCCCCCAGGCCGTAACGCACGCCGTTGCCCTTGGAAACGGCCTCATCCTCCGTGTCGAAGGGGCTGACGCAGGTGACGGGGCCGAAGATCTCCTCCTGCATGACGCGGGAGCTCTCGGATACGCCTGAAATGACGGTGGCCGGCATGAAATAGCCATTGGCGTTGCGCTTGGGGAGGTCAAGCCGGTCGACCCCTTCGCCACAGTGGACGACGCCGCCTTCAGATTTGGCGAGTGCTACGAAGCTTCGAACCTGAGGATCCAGTCAAAGGGGGGACTTCAACTTAAACTCTATGAGTATTGAAAACAATGGAAACACTATTTATCCCATTACCTTCTCAAGGTGCTCTTTGCTGATGAGCGCTCCGTTGTTGTTGCCGGGGTCAGAGGGCACGCCCGTCTTCCACTTCTTGGCTGCAGCCACAAACCTTTCCAGGAAGTGGGAGTAAATCCTCCTCTCTACGTAAATCCTGCTGGTGCAGAGGCAGATTTCTCCCTGAGAGAAGGAAGGAAGGGGGAAGATAGAGGATTCAGACGGGTTAACATTCATCTGCCTCGGGACAACATATGGACTGTGATCGCCCCCTTGTGGACAAATGACCATTGGGTGACATCAATTCAGCAATAAAATAAGAATAAAATTGATTGTTTAATCATGCATCACTTTAAAAAGAGATTAACAAGGTCTTTAAAGATTAGAAAACAGAAACATGGTCCCAAATGTGCTGTGTGTAGACATTAATCTGGAAATATGAAGTAATAAAATAAAGTTCTTGACGCATAGATTGTGTTAAAGTAGGGCCTCAAGATGAGGAAATCAAAGAGGACCCACCTGTAGACCCTTAGAGAGAAATATGATTACTGAGAAGGTTTTCTCAAAATGTCAAAATATATCTTAATTATTTCAGTTGATGTGAATTTTAACAAAAATAAATCTTAACAGGCCACGACTTATGATGCTTCAATTGAGTAAACATCACAAAAAAAAAAAATCCAAATTAAATTTGCATAAAACAGTTGACCCACAATGGGCTTTGAGCTTTTGGGGGCTCTGCAGTTCTGAATTACCAGCCCTGATAATAACGCTCATATAAGAGCATGTCAAATATAAATATGTAATAATAATAATAATAATAATAATAATAATAATAATAATATAAAATTATAATATAATATATAATCATAATATAAAAACGTACCTGATTGGAGAAGCTGGAGCGAAGCGTTGTCTCGATGCACTGGTCCAAGTCGGCGTCGGCAAAAATAATAGCAGGGTTTTTACCTCCCAGCTCCAGTGAGAGCTTCTTACAGTAGGGGGCGCTCCGCTCTGTGATGCGCTGGGCGGTTGCCGTGGAACCAGTGAAGGAGACCAGTGGGACGTCGGGATGGCCGACGAGGGCGTCGCCTGCCCTCGGGCCGGTGCCGAACACAACGTTGACCACTCCTGGAGGGACTCCTGCAGAAACAGGCGCGTTCATACATTCCTTATTACTCATTTTAAACCCAGGAAAAGTGTTGCATTGTGGGTGCTGTAGTCCTACCAGCTTGCTGCATCAACTTGCACATCATCCAGGCGGTCACGGAGGTCATCTCGCTGGGTTTCGCCACCACCGTGTTGCCTGCTGCGATCGCAGGTGCAATCTTCCAGGTCAGCAGGTACAGGGGGAGATTCCAGGGGCTGATCAGACCAGCTATATACACACACACACACACACACACACACACACACACACACACACACACACACACTTATTTAAAAATACAAACAGGAGAGGTTTTAAAGCACACACACTGAGCTCTCCTCACCTACTCCCACAGGGGAACGGATGGTGTAGTTCATGCAGCCCATGTGGTCCATCATGCTGCAGTCGTTGGTCTGGTGGAGCACCGACGACGCAAAGAAGCGCAAGTTGTACACCGAGCGGGGAATGTCCACGGTCCGAGCGAAGGTCAGCGTTTTACCTGTAAGGTCACACCAAAGATGAGGGAACAGCAGAGAAAAACACTCATCCATTGCTTGAGCTTTCCTCTAGTGCCCACCTCAGGCCAATCGTCATTTAAGTGCACAATAAATCCCATTACCTAACACACAGAGTTCAGTACTCTCATGCGCTTTTGATTTTACACAATTCATGACCCCATCTCCCTCTGGCACTATTTTTTTTAATCCCTCTACTGGTACAAGCAAATAAAAATCATCAGTATGTTGTTCACTCCTTCCTGCTCTACTGCGTTATTATTATTATTATTAGTATTTTAAACACAGGAGCCTTCATAAGCAAGTATCTGCAGTATCATAAAAATAGAGTGAATGATAAATAAATGGTAATTTACAATAAATATTGCTTAAAATGCAGATCAAATAACTGAAACAACATGTTAATTAATTAATTAATGAGTCATCGTTTTTGTAAAACTGAATATCTTCGGGTTCAGGACTGAGTTGGTCAGATTTAACGTGACATTTTAATACATCACTTTGGGCCGTTTGATGGATGTTCGTCATGATGTTGTAGAACAAATCATTAGTTGGTCAGCTGGCAGATTAATTGATTATGAAAACATACATGTTCTCAGTCACCCAAACTGCATAACGTGATATTAAGTGTAAGGATTTGAGCATGCAGCCGTGTTTGTTGGGACCCAGTGCTACCGACTGATAGTCTGACACCTTGGTCTCTGGACTCGGCCTGGACGAACTCCTCCAGTCGGGCTTCCATGAGGTCGGCCAGCTTGTTGAGGACCTGTGCTCGCTGCTCTGGGCTGCGGGCAGACCAGCCAGGAAAGGCTCCTTTAGCCGCCGCCACCGCCGCCTCCACCTGCAGCCGGTAAAGCACGTATGGGGGTCAGGAGAGGTCACGAGTACAAGTCGTATACTGGGGCATGCATGTAGGCCTACTTTATGATAACGGCTGAAAACTTACTGAAAAACTACAAGAAAAATGAGCGTTGGGGCTTCAAACGTATGTCACTGCTAAGCACACAATATTAAGGTTTATTGACATGCTGCCATGTGATTAATCATTAGTTCACTGTTGACTTTGTAAAGAGCAAAGGTGTTCCCTTCTGAGTTTCACATGCAACAGTCTCTGCAAGACAATCCTGCAAAATAAAAAAAGGAGTCCGGCTGACATGCAGGAAGAGGGCTTGTAATCAGATGCATTGCAACTAGCTTTGTAAAAGTGTTTATTTGCTACTGAACAAAATATGTAAATTATCTCAAAATCAAGGACAGCTACATGAAGAGTTCTACTATTCAAGAAAATAATCTCAAATCTGAATGCACTGCCATATATACTGTTGCACGCACGTGCATTACATTGCAACAAGCATCGTGCAGTATGATAATAAAATCAACACATTAAAATGATATTGCATGCGTGTGAGGATAAGTGCACCCACCTCCTCCTCGCCGCTGTCCGGGACTCTGCAGTAGACCTCTCCGGTGGACGGATCGTAGGAGTCGATGTGACTCCCACACGGGACGAACTCGCCCCCGATGTAGTTCTCCAGAAGCAGGTCGGAGCTGCTCGCCATGGCTGAACGCTGAGAAGATCGAGCTAAAGCAAACAGGAACCTAACTGAGGAGGAGGAGGAGGAGGAGGAGGAGGAGGAGTGAACTGGGCTTTGGACTGATCCTCCCACTTTTACAGGGGCCTCACAACCCGAGGCTAATTATTCTCCCAGACATAAGGTTACATGTTTGTCAAATCATTGAATGGATTGAACTCATAAAAACTTGATAAGAAGATCTGATTGGAATTCTTGTTCCCCCATTTTTGAGTACTCTTCCCTCCAGGGCTTTTTGCAGACAGGCAGAATACACTTTGCCCTCTTTTTGTCTCTTGTTGTTGTATTATCAGACTGGAAAAACAGGAGTCCACAACAGGAATTTACTTTAAGTGGCATTTTTTGTTGTTGTTCTTCCGATCAACACACTGTTTGTTTTGTGGTGCTTTCCACTCCTGGGGAAAGAACCTCATCTGTGTCACTGTCGAACCCGATGGGAAATTATCATCTCTATGTTTTCGCTTTCTACTCACTTTTACGTACATAGTTTGACAGATAGAAAGTATTTTTCACGAGGATTAATATTTTTTAGTTAGGTATAAATAGGGCGCTCGAAACGGCAGAAATCAAAACTCAAACCACAGATAATTGATCTCATGTTCATTTTTGCATCGTCTTCCTTCACACCACCTTCACCAACAAACTGGAACACACATTCCTCTTAGATGAGTCTTTGATTTAAAAAAAAACAAAACACAGATGAATACTTCAAAAAGCATGTTGGTGCTTTACTGTAGAAGCATTTCAAGTATCTTTTGTTAACATGAATGAGAATTATGTCTGTTTACCCAGATGTGAAAACTTCCCTTTTTTTTGTTCACAAACTACTTTGGTTACAGTCGGCTGTGTCCCCTTGGCTATGTAGTTTGCAATGCACACATAATTAATAGAATTAATAGTTAATGTCGTCAACTCCAGCACAGAAAAAAAAAAAAAATCTCATTCTTTCATTTCTGTCTTAAAAAAATAAAAATAATGTGGATTCTTTTTCCGTCTTTTTCCAGGTGAATGATCATCTATGGCTCCTTCAAGGAACGTATAGTAACATAAACCACTGTGGCCATCTTGGCGTGCTGAGATCCTCTTCACGAGTCAGATTATACGATTGATTTTAACAGATTAATGGTCAGATGAGGAAATGTGAAGCGATGGGGGGGGAGGGTAGTTGCTTAATGTGCCTGTTTGACGGCGGAAGCTGCTCAGCATCTTGCCACATGGTGCAGTTAGTGTTGACGGAGCAGTCTGGCGAAGCAGCCGCTGTGGTGGATGGACAGGTGCACAGATGGAGGCGATGCTCAGAGTCCATCAGGGGACTTCTCCTGAGGAATTGCACTGCGGTCGGTCTCCAGAGGGAGAACTGGCTGGCTCCGTTGACGGAAACGCTCTTCATTCTTTGATCTGCGGTGAGGGAAAGGAAACGCTGTATCAGAGGGACACTAGAATACTTCCTGAAGGGCTTAATACTGAGAAAAACACATATTAGAAATTGCACAAAAGTAGTGGAAAGCCTTTGTTGCTTTGTCATTGTTCTAAAGGCAGTTGCACTTTACCTCCGTGACAACCCCTGCAGCAATGGTGGAGCCGACGTATCGGAGCATGAAGCGGCCCAGCTCCTTGTAGTCCTTGTACAGCTCTAAAGACACCGGCCTGTGGGTCTGGATCTCCACGATTGCATTCATACCTTTACTCAAACACCTTAACAGGAAAGAGAGGGACAGTTTTATCTACAGGTAATGTAGTAGAACGTCATTCGAAGCACTTCCTGAGGAAATTGTAGTCGTTGAATGCCACTTTATTCACACCGCACACAGTAAAATCTTTACTTTATGGCGTATTTATTCATATAAATTATAACACGATGCAGACTCACTTTGGTTTCTTCTTGAGGACCTCACCGCTGCTCTTGTGTAGAACGCTGACCAGCTTCCTGATGGTGGCCGGCTCGCTAACTGTCTGGTAATGCAGCAACACCTACACGCAAGACCAACGACCAAACATGTGCACTGAGTGAAACAGGGTTATAAACCATGACATAAACCAGAATTAGCAATAGTTATATGCCTAGTTATATGACGTTTTATCATTTAAAGAAATTATCTCAAGGTGTTCCTGAGATATTGCGTGTTTCCTTGCTCTTACTGGGAAGCCTTGGGTGATGGGGACCTCGATATTGAAGAGAAGGATGCGGGCTCTGAATCGAGTGCAGACTTTAATAGGCTCCTTGGGATCACAGAACACACAGCCCACACTGGAAAGAAGCAGTCGTCATTTTTTAAATATAGCCAAAAGTATGCAGCATAACTGCTTCTTATTATATAAGCAGTAGCAACATTTTTGTTTACTTGATTTTGATGATGTCCATGCCGGTGACGGTCAGGCTGACGTGGTCTCCTGCTGCAGCCCAGTCCAGAGCCTCGTCATGTAGAGTGATACCTGCCGAGCAAACGGACAGAGTGTAAGTTCCCCAGCTGCCACAAGATGGCAGCGTTTACCACCTCTCACTCAATCGTCCCCCACATTCAGAGATGCACAAAAAGGCGTACTCGTGTTCAGGTGTGTTTGAAGCCGACGTGTTATTTAGTCAAAGAAAAAGTACTAGTTATTAATATCAGCATGTCTTAGTTTAGAATCATTATAATGTAGAATCCTGTCTTCTTAGTTTGTTTAAAATGTTTAATGAACTGTAATTTATTGCATGTATGAGTGTGTTTTTTCGCTTGCTTCTTTTGCTATTTGCTGATAATTCTGGTGAATTATTTTAAGAGGTATCAGATGATTTTTGTGAGCTTGTTTAACATCACCATCTGTGAAGGAAATGCTCTGTTTGAACTGCACAAAATTAAATAAATAAAGTGTCAAAGTCAGCCACCATGCCAGCCTGGCCTGCAGCGTGTACCTTTGACAGTGCAGGTTTCGTTGGGAGGCATAGCCAGTATCCTCTCTCCAGTCTGAATGTAACCAGCCTCGATCTTCCCTGTGACACAGAAGCCTGAACCCTGGTCTGGGGGAGAGAAAATGCAACATCAGCTTTAATTTACAATCATAAAAAAGGCCTTGACGTATGCGCTGTAAGTGTATGTGAGTACCTTTGAACACATCGGCGACGCACAGTCTGAACGGTTTGTCTACAGATCTCTGAGGGGCTTTGAAGGCGTCTAAGGGAGAGAAAACAGAAAATAAAAGAGGAAGAGAAAAATGAGGGGGAGAAAATCTAGAAGAAAAAAAAAACTTGGTGACCAGCGTTAATCATTTTTTTCTGGTAATGCTTCTGCTGGCTTACTGGCCATTAGACCAAACAAACAGCACTTACAGTACATGATGACACGTCATACTGCTTTGTGATAGCTGTATGCAAAAGTTTGTTTCAATGGTTTCCAGTAGCGACAGGAATGCAGATACCCACAATGCAAACGTGTCACCACCGCAATCCACAGTAACTGAATGAAGACTTTCAAGTGTTTCACTGGTATAATTTAATTCCATTAGTTGATTATTATTTTTGCTTTAGTCTAGACTGCCACTGATGTGCATTTAATGCAGTGAAATCTACTTGAACGGAAATCTAAAAGCTGCAATTATTTAATTTGCAGAGTGATTCAAACAGTACAAAATGCTGCCTGTGCTAGTCTATTGTTGTTTTTTTTTTACTTCTCCCCAGAGAGATCTGGGTCTAAGTGTCAAAACGCTGCAAACGCTTTGGGCATCTTGCACCATGCCAGCGTGCATTACCAATCTGCTCCAGCAGGCTGGGACCAGAGTACCAAGCTGTAAGCTCTGACACTGAACTCCTGGTGGTGAGGTTCTCTCCAGACAGGCCGCTGCTGGGGATGTAGAACACATCAGACTCCTGGAAAAACGTACAAACACCGGATTACACAAAAGGTTTATCCGTAGCCAAATGAGTTAATATACCGATTCTTTAATATCCTTAAGATGTCGAGTAACTTGGTGCGAGCTCACCTTGAATCCTGCCTGCTTGAGAAAATGGCCAAGTTTGGAAGTGATGTCTTGGAAACGCTCTTGTTGCCAGTTCACCTGATTTGTGTATACACGTGGAGGAAAAAGTAGAAGGGACACAGTGAGAAAGTTTCCCCTTCAGCGTGGCTCTGCAATGGAAAGGTGTCAGCAACATGCCAGTGATTATAGGAAACTAAACACAAAAGTAAAAACACACGATTCCCTGAAGCCTTCTCCTCTCCTGACGGAAACATTTAGAGGTGTTCAGTTTTGAACTTTTACACTTATTGCAGACCAAACTGTGAACTATAAAGCTGCTGATATCAAAACGTGTTTGTGAGGCACGTTGCTTTCAGATTTTCACCGTAAATATCTAGATTTGTTTAATAGGAACGGATTGTATTACTGTGTGTTAGCAGTCTGACCTGGTCCATCTTGTTGACAGCTACGGCCATCTGGGTGACGCCAAGCGAACGCACCAACAGGGCATGCTCTCTGGTCTGACCACCCGCCTCGAAGCCCGCCTCGAACTCTCCGCGGCTGGCGTCCACCACAAGCACCGCCACGTCGGCCTGGAGAGAGGGCCGGGGCGGAAAGATAAGAACCACAGGGCCAGGCAGATGTGAGAACTCTGTGTTTTAACATATATAGTATATGGAGAACGGTGGAGTGTCACTTTAATGTGCAGAGGCTAATCCAGGAACACAAATATCTTAGAAAAGAAGATCTTAAGTTTAAGCTTAAATCCACTATGACACAAGATTTAAAATACACACAATTTTCCTTAAAAATTCTGAAGTCTATTGGCACAATTGTGCATTTAAATTTGGACAAAATATGCATTTTATCTATTTAATGCACTCAACAATCTAGATGGAGACTATTAGTTGCTCTTCTTGGTTGATGACTAATTTAACTTTTTAAAATAAGCGAAATACAAGCATATACATTATCCAACAGATTTGTAGAAATATTTTTTTTTTTTTCTTTTTAAATGACTGGAGATAATTACAAGCTGGGGCATACTATATGCATAAATCATATGTGACTGACAGGTCGCTTCCTTTGCTTGCAGCAGAAACCCCTTAGTCACAGAAGGATGGGAGGACAGTCATATGGCAAAAAGAGAAATTACATTTGTCGCTCAAAACAGACAGAAAAGCACACCCATGTCTGTAAAAACACCTTGTGACACCAACACCCAAAACCACGAAAGTAATTTCAATCCGCGCCGACGGGTGTGGCAAGCTGAGGGTAGACTGATGGAGGAAAAAAAGAAAAACGTTTGAGTCGAGCCGAGGTGACGCTTTAATCCAGCGTGAGGCTCAATTATGATCATCTTTAATGATTAAATTGATTTTCTATTGGAAGAATCCTAATAGTTTGTGTACTTATTCTAAGCATATGGGAGGGACAACAATCTCTTATTATAAATGGCATCATTTTTTTTTATTATTATAAAAAGTATTATTATTTTATATTATCAATGACATGCATTATACAATTTACAGAGTGTGAAAGGGGATTCTATCTATATCGTCCTCTCTTATACTATATTATATGTATTATTCAATGCATAGAGGCATGTAGCTTTATTTAAATTTGCCATCTGTGTCCTGTCCCTCTTCGGTCTGTTACTGTGCTTTTGTAACACTTGGGGATCAAAAATGCTAAATGCTAAATAATGAAGATAATTTACATTTTTTTTTTAATTATTAAATAATTTTGACGTAAATCCAATTTGAACAGAGCCAACGGCAAGTCTCTAGACTGCTCCTCTTACTGTATAAACCTATAACACTAACTTCAGGACGTACATACTCCAACACCATTCACTGTGATGGTTTTATGCATTGCTGCTTGAACACTTGGTTTACCTGTGCAGCTCCTGTGATCATGTTGGGGATGAAGTCTTTGTGTCCCGGTGCATCCATTAGTGTCACCACCTTCGAGGTAGTCTCAAACTTGGTCATGCCCACGTCCATCGTCACGCCTCTGGAGCAAACACAAAGAAAAGAGAGGATTTCTATATATATAGATATATATATATGTTATTACCCAGTTTTAAAATATGCATCTGTAATGTGTAGAAGGTAAATTAGGGGAGTTAAAATGCATTGGATGGATGTGGATGGTGTGCTGAGGAGCTGGGCTGCCTTATAAGGTCGGGCAGATTTAAAGCCACAGCCGATTTCAGTTTAACAACGACGTCTTCTCGAGGGCGAGGCTCCCAGTCAGAAGGTTTGAATATCACACACTCGCTTGAGACGTTAGTAATAAGTAAATACGGAATCCCACCCAAGTCACTTTCTGTTTCTGGCCTATTTCTCTTCCGTTTCGCTCCGGTCACATCAACAGAGACAGGAGGCGTACGATAGCGCAGAGAGGATATGCTTTTCACCAGTAAAACACATCCCGACTACTGCAGGAATGATTGGGTCCTTCTCATGAACGAGCTGTCTTCTTCTAGATCATATTCAGGACAGTCTTATGTTACAATCACGAGTACACCAGTAGGTGGACAACATGTTTCCCCCAGGATTTGCTTGTTATCAACCAAAGCACACAGCAGGAAGAGACTGCACTTTGGTAAGGATCAAGTGGCTCTGTCCAACTGTAACCAGATCCCGACCTCTGACCTCAAAGTGGAGGGGGGGACAACGGAGAATGTCCCTGTCTGTGCATCCTTTTTTACCTGTCCCTCTCCTCGCCAGTTTCATCCAGGACCCAAGCGTAGGCGAACGAGGCCTTTCCCGCCTTCTTCGACTCCTGCTCATACTTGTGCATGGTGCGCTTGTTGACGTTGCCCAGCAGATAAAGCAGGTGGCCCATCAGCGTGCTTTTACCTGCATCCACGTGACCTGCGGAGGAGACGGACGTAACAAAAGCGGAGGAGTTAAGGACGCAGAGGCAAAGAAACAGAAAGAGAAAATGAACTCGAGGAGGGTGGGGAGCGAGAGAAAACACCAGCGAGGGACGGAGGGAAATGGTGTGAGGACAGAGGAAGAATGGAACAAGAGTGATAAGGCAGGTATGGGACGAGAGAAGATAAGATGTTGCAAAGGGAAGCCACAGATGGGAGAAGGGAAGAAGCGGCGTTGCACAAGTGAAGGGGAGGTAGACAGAAATGGGAACATGGATGGAGGGTGGGGGGGGGGGGGAGGGAAAGGACCGTGGTAGAATGAAAGGTTTCACAGGCTGTGGGAAACTATAATCATCTGCACTTCTGAAACTACCATGTCACCTTTTTTGGTGTAACTGAGAATGAAAAAACATGATTGAGCAACTGCACTAGTCTGCAGTTCCACTCATTTACTATTAAAATTAAACAAAAAGGGGCAGACTGAAGATTAAAAGTGTTAAGAATCTGTATGAAGCAGGAAACACGCTGAAGAAACGTTCCTGAGACTTTGTGAAAATGAGTAACTTAATGAAGGATGTTGCAGTATTTCTAAATGTGTAAAATCCCCCCACTTTTTAATGCATAAAAATGTCAAAAAGATTACATTACCGCATATTGATAAGTACAAAATATTATAGGATGGAAGAGAGCATCATTTTTTTTAAATCTTGTTTGTTTAACTAATATTCTGGTAAGTGTTTTAAGATAAAGTGGTTTCTTCCTACCTATAACCACTAAATTTAACAGAGGCTTGCCCCCCTGCCTCTTCTCCAGTTCAGCTTTGATATTGATCGACTGCCGGGCCTTTCCAGAGGAGCGGCCCGGGGTGGGAACCGTGGAGGGCTCGTCTCCATTCGACCCTTTAGACGGCGTGTCGGGACGCTTGGACGGGGCCTCTGTGGCGGCGTTTACAGGGCTGCCACCACGACGCAGCGAAGCGGTGACCACGCCGTTCTCCCCCGTGCTGAAGAGAGAATGTGCTTGAGTTAAATGAACCACAAAACTCTCCTCTACGACGGATGCCTAAACCAGATAGTTTGTTCCCATTTCAAGAGAGCTGTGTGTGTTTGTGCACGGATGTGTGTTACCTGGGAACATCAAAGCCCATGGTCTGCTTCTTGCCAGACACCGTCATGCGGGCCACTTTGGGAACCACTTCGGAGTCCAGCTTGTTGTGAGACACATCTCTGCTTTTCGCTACAGGTAACAGAGGAACAAAACGGTACACCTCCTCACAAACAAAGGCAGTAACGATGGACAACATATAGACATGCCTATGACACACGTATATTTGGCACTTCACCACATGATACATGGTTTATTTGTATTGCTGAACACTCATTACCATAAAGCCAGGATAAGACTACATGGTTTCTCCCACAAGATTTCACAGATAACGTTACTCACCCTCAAACACGAGATTGGCACTTATGGTTTCTGCTTTTCTATCACTGGCACTAGATTAACCGATAAATGGTGATATCCCCCAAAACATCAGAACAATTTAAGTCTAATGGGGTTTTCCCCCAAAAACATTTAAACTCCTGCTTTTGCAAAACATTGCAAGTACAAGGTGACATTCTAAAACAGCAACTGCTGTACAGCTGCATGCCACTGTGGTGTTGATTATTTGCAATTAATGACTATGGCATAGAATATATATTTATATTCCTAAGTATGAACATGCGATGCAATGGGTTGTGCTCGATCTATGTGACAAGTAATTCATATTCTGCAGCTCTGCGACGTGCCGAAGTCATTGCTTTGTCATCCCTGTCCCAAATGGCCACCGGTCCCAGTCATATCGACCCGCTACTGATTCATTTAGACGGGGCTGCACAACCCAGCCTACTGCACCCCGTGTGCATCTGTGTGTATGTGTGTAGCAGTGACATCCTGGTTGAGAGAGGGTTAATTTCAGAAGTGGCCGTTGCCAGCCGTCTCCACGTAAATAGAACAGCGTGACAAAGCATTTCGCAGAATTAATCTTTCGAAAAAAGGTGTCACTTCAGCAGAGCGCAGGAGCTGGGGTTGAATGTGCATTATCGTGCATAAAACGGGTTTAAACATTTTAACTTATTTGCAATAAGGAATATCCACGACGTAGTCATACCCAAAACTCCCACACACTTGGTCCTTTATCAAGAAAGAAAGAAAAAGACTGCTCAGAAATGTGTTCCTTTTTAATGTTTGTCTTTTAAGCCTCAAGATTTACAAAAATGTGTAACAACAGATTGGATCCAAGCATGCGATTTATAAAGCATAGTTATCTCTTGTGTGCTCGTGAATGCTTAATGCAGTTTATTCACCATAAAAATACCCTGAGGGAAAATGAGAGGAAAGGAGGTGTGATTCAACTGAATTATTAATGGACTTTCTCTCACCAAGCGTTCTCTGAATGACTGGCTCTGCATTAGAGAAAAAGTCCCTCTCATCTTGAAACACTGATTCACAAGAGGCAGCTCAGTGCACCATGAAGAGGCTTTTTTTTAATAATATAATGGCATTTGCATGCCGTTTATTCCTGCACACTCATCCTTATCCATTCAAAAACTGGGAAAACGGGGACAACTAAAGATATAAAAAGATTAATGTGTATGAGAGCTGCCAGGTTACCGTTAAAAAAAGATGATGCATAGATGTATTTGACACACAAAGTTCTGAAAACGAACTGTACTTTTTATGAATGTAACACAGAAAAGGCACCTGTAACTGTCATCACTGAAATCTGCATCATCACAGAGTTATCTGTTAAGCTGCAATGTGTCTTTTGGTTCTTCCTGCATCTGGGGGCTTTCCATGTCCTTATGAGAGTGACATGGAGCTTTCTGCCATCTGTGTCAAACAGGATACCAGCCAGCTTTCACTTCGCCTATATGGAACATCAGCTGTGTACCAAATGATCTCATTCCATCGGTCTAATAGGGCCAACAGGATCAGATTTTTAAACTTCACCTCACCTGTCATTAAAGACCTTAAGGTAGGTAGGTCTACCTCACTTTTATTTTAACCTGGGGTGAAACCGACGGGCACACCCTATACAACTCCCCAAAGGTATTATGTAATAAACAGCCCCCTTTTTAACTACCGGACATGTTGCTCAAAACACTGTAATACCTATGCAAACAACTGACTTGGCAGATCATTTTTTGGGGGCTGGCCTGGGGGCAGCAATACAGCGCAATCAGGTTCTAAAGGCTTAGAACAGGATCTCTTTACACTGTTTGGACTGGCAGGTAAACAGTTGGTGGCCTCCCATCCAGGATTTCTCTGGCATAGGGGTCCCTTGCAGTGACTAAGTGTGAGTGAGTCATCTGTACACCTTGGCCTGAGGGCCCAACTGAGCACAGGATAAGAGCAGGAGTCCGCCCAGGATATGCAAATATCAACCCCCCTCCCACACACACACACACACACACACACACACACACACACACACACACACACACACACACACACACACACACACACACACACACACACACACACACACACCCGTCCAAACACACAAGTATTCAGGCAAAGGAAAAATAGCAAAAGTCAAATGACAAGGGTTAAATGAGCAGGTAATGGGGTGACCGAGAGGGTCTCCGAAGACGGCGGTTGATCAAAAGAGATCAGAGAGAGAGGCAGAGGCAGATCCACGTAGATGCTATACCTTCAAATGCACACTTTCCCAAAAATATTTCATATTCACAAGAAAATGTAGATACCATACCAGCCCCTACCACTGGAGGCTGCTAAAGACATCACATTTGATTTAACTCAAACCTTCATAGGCCTACTCTGGGGGAAAGTGAGTGTGTGTGTGTGTGTGTGTGTGTGGGTGGGGGGGGGTATTTGAGCATTGACTTGACTATTGTTTTTGAAACTGGGCCAATATGTCTGTGTAAAAGTTAGCCAATTGTTTAGTTCTGTCTGGCCCAGGCTGTTCCAAAGACTCTTCATGGGTAGGAAAAAAAGGGCTGTATGTATGAAGATTTAATTCATGCGAAGCCCCTACAAAAGGTGATTTAGTGTCACCTGGAATGGTAAATGTTTGGAATTAAAACCTACCTGCTCAAAATAAATGAATCTACCAATGACCGAAACTAGAGTCCAACTTCATTCACACTTGCTATGAATGAAAATGGCTGTGAAGGAAATAAGACCACTGACATTAGCACTCATGTGGAACCCTTTCGAGATCACTCACACACACCACCACCACTCAACACTTCATAGAAAAACACCTTCATGGATACCATTTCGCCCTCTTAACCTACATACTCAGAGCGTCTTTGAATCATTCCAACCACCCGAGAACTCGCACCTATTATTTAGAGACAAAATTCAAAAACTAACTGGTCGGATTTCACTCAGCATTATGTGCACATTCACTACTCATCATAATTAATTAATTTGGATTTATATTGTTTATCAAAATAACTGATCTATATAAGAACACACACAGAAGCGTAAAAGTGAGTGAGCAGCAAATTAAGTACTATGATACAAAACGCCTTCTAATGTGTTATGATTGTTATATAGCATTGTGAATATTTAGGAGGGCTTATAACTATAATTTAACAGTGCTATAAGCACATTATAATGCATTTCACAATGCTTTCTATGACACGGACGTCATAGAAAGTGCTACTAACTATAATAAGAGCTGACACCTTATGGTCAGCTGATATGCTCTTGTTCGGATAATCGCTGGTCTTGCGTTATTAACAAAAAAAGTGCTTCTTAAGACATTATTTTTGAGGGTGGGAGGGAAGAAAGGCGCCACAGCGGTGAGTGACTGTGTCCTTGTCTACAAGTTGGGGTTGGGATAGGTTGATTAATGCACATTTCTGCTGGTTAAAAACAGGCAATTCCTACATCTTAGATCGGCACCAAGCCGACCCAACGACATCTACAGTTGTGACACATATAATGGAATAAATCAATAAGATATTTCTGAACTTCCATTGATGCATTTACACATAAACACCACTGCTGTCATAGACACCTGCAAACTGTCACATCACTGCTTTATGCAGTCTTTTAGGATTGTGCATGCCTTCAACCTCTGAAGATGTCGATATTCTTCTTGTTTTAAGAATGCAACTTTTTCCATTTGAGGTAAGGATCCTATTTCTCTCTTAAACCATCTTCCTGTAAACAGATCACACAACCACAAAGCCATAGTGTTGCTGTCATGTCAGTCCAAATGCAACCGCTTTCCTTTGACCACTTATGAGTAAAATGGTATTTTCCAGTATTGGCACCACATCACAAAAATGCTATGTATGTGCAACTTGTACGCCTTGCAGAAGTGCAGAGCCTTGTAAAAACACAGAATGATTTGATCTGCCAAAGCCTGTGACAAAGCTGTGAAAGTTAAGAGACATGATCAGATTTTCCTACGTAGGTGGTGGCGGTGTGTGAGACACAAAGGAGGATGATCGGCTGCCGTGTCGAGTCGGTGTGTGCGCTTGGGGTGACATTTTCTCCAAGAGTGCAGCTTCCTGCTCAAACCCACACACCGGCTCGCCTTAAGAGAAAAACGGACATAACAGTTGCTGGACAAACCCACTTCTTAAGAATACTTAGAGTTTCACATCTAAAGACTCGACAGAATTATGTCTATTTACTCACAAAACACGTCCCTAATACAGCAAATTATTTCTTAACATCATAATGTTTCCAGGAATTTGCACAGACCGAGAAACCTGTTTGACTTCTAATGTTTGACTTGCCATTATTACTACTATGTGCTCCCTATTAAGCATCACTTCCCTCAGGCTCACCAGTCTGTTTGACACCCTGAGGGTTCACTTCACACAGCTCTCTGCACCTGTATAAAGTTTACACACATCTAGCCAAAACCCTACCCCTCCACTCAAATAGCACTCTCACATTTAAGACAACTTCATGTCCTCGTGTCTCAGAACGACGACACAGACCACAGAGTATCCGTCTGACAACAGTAGGGAGTTAAGTCATTAGCCGTTAATCAGTCCTCCTCCAATCTGAAGTGTTAAAAGGGCAATATTTTACACTCAAACCAATACCAATGACTCACACTTAATAAGCAGGATTGCCAATAAACTCAAACAAAAAATGCACCCGATACTAGATGCACTTTTCTTTCTAAAACATCTCATTTAAAGATCTATTCAACTCCTTAATAAAACGCCAATGGTTCATCCTTAACATAGATTTGCTAGATAGAGACTCTACTCATATTTAAGATCCAAAGTAGGGAATAGAACTTTTTACAGACTCAACACACCCAAACACACAACCAGAGACACGCCCAGACACAGGTGCATTCAGAGAACGAACAGGCAGTCTTTATTTCAAAATTGACAAATTAACCTCTGGCAGTGTCATAACACACCCAGTGTTAATCAAACTAATTCATACATCACACAATTAAAGCTTGTAAGAGCAAAGAAAGTCCCCCTTTACCTCAGGTCTGAAGGAATTTATTTTGACTCATTCAGTGCACTCTTTATTCACATGCTTGCATTCATAGTAAAGTCATTTCTTCAATATAAAACATAAGTGTTCAGAAATAAGTGTTAGAAAAGAGGTTGCAGACAAGAATATTGTGTGTGTGTGTGTGTGTGTGTGTGTGTGTGTGTGTGTGTGTGCACATGCACTTGAAGCATTTCTTGCTCCCTCATGGGAAAATCTCCAGGTGTCCTCTAAACCAAAATGTCTACCCCATGATCTCAAACGCAGGCAGCAGTAAACCAGAACAATGGTTAACTGATCCATATTCCAATAGCTGCAGAACACCTGCAACAACAAAATCTACCTCTTTTCCGCTTTTGAGGGTTCATGCAGATCAAAACTAGAAAAAAAAAGAGGCCACGCAGAAAGAGATATACCTTGTATTTTTCCCTGGCTAAGATTACACTATTTAACTTTGTACAAGAAAATGTCAATTAAAAGGCCTCTGGCCATTCAAGCTAGAAAAATAAGACTCAAATTTAAAATGTAGAAAAAATGTAAGAGTAAATGAGAAAACAATATTCTAAAAGTTCTTAAAAAACAAACAGACCCTTGAAACTTAGCTGCGATTATTTCCAAGCTGCCAGAGAGACTGAGTAGTTGATCGTGCTTGACTTTAACACATGTAGTAGCAATGAAAGGCTTGTTTGCTTGCCGCTATAAAAAATAAAAACATAAATGCTGTTATAATACAATTTTTTTTAAATTCTATCACGCTGTTGGTCCAAAAAGTATCTCCACATGAATGATTGTGGGACACAGTAAAAAAGACTTTGAGTGCTCCATCTCTTTCAGTAGAGTTCAGTTGATAAGGAAAGGTCACCGGAGAGATTTGAGGTTCTCATCAAGAGAGTCAATTTAGCACCAACCTGGATGCAGCTGAATTAATTGCCATTTGTCTCCTGTTGTCTACCTGGTGAAAGCTTTTCGCTGATTAGCACGGACAATGTCGTCAGGTGAAGGCGCATCAAAGCGGAATGGTACAATTGGCGGGAGTGGTGTGGGATGCTCTTCGGATTTGCCTTGTCGTTTACACAGGAAGGCCTGGTAACCACTTCCTGTCCTCTGATCTCGTAGTTTTCCCATCAATATATTCCTCATCCTCTTCCGTTGTCTGTGGCTCTGAATCGACAAAGTAATCGCAAATATTGATGGTTGGGCAAAAACTGAAGAATCCAGCCCCGCGGCAACTGGAGTTGGAAAGGATGGTGAGGGGAGGTCGTTGTCAAAGTGATGAGGGCCCGCTCCATCTGACTGGGCCATGAGTGCACTCAAATCAATAGTCTGCTTCAGCTTCGGTTGCCTGGCGTTTTGGTGGTATGGTTTGTGGTCAAGCTTACGCTTCGTCCCATCCTTTATAGTACTCTCTGCTAACACGCCAGCCGTCTCTGGTTTTGTCGGTGAAAGGAGTGAGGTGAGGGAATACTGTGACCCATTTGAGGTGGTTGAGGTTTCGCCTTTGTGTTCAGATGCTAAACGTGACAACGAGAGCATCTCAGACATGCCAGGTGGTGGTTTGAGTGCATGTGCTGGAGATTCAGCACTGACGGGTTGAGGCAAAGGAAAAGAACTGTTGGTTTTATGTTGCAGGGCCAGCTGAGACAAAGAGACAGTCCCACCTCGGCATGCAGCAGAACTGTTGGTTGGTTTAGAAAAAGTGTGTGGGTTTGCTGGTTGTTCAGTGCTGTGTGACTGTAATTGAATGTGCATATTCTTGTTCTGGTGCTGTGGATTGAGCTCAGGAAGCGAGAGTGTTTGTGCTGGTGTAGCCTTCCCTTGACAAGATGCAGAAGTTATGCTGCTATGCGGACTATGAATGGAGTTGCTCATGGTTGGGCTGCGATTTGAATGTTCCTGGATTAAATCAGCCAATGACGGGCTTCCCTTAGGATCAGCCATTGTGGGTTTGCCACCGGTCCCGACTCCCACCGAGTGCTGATTGCTCAAGAGGACAGAACTGAGACTCCCAAACCCAGGAGGAACAGCCAGAGGAGAGCTTGCAGTCGTTATCTTGGGGCTGTTTAGCGACAGACTACTGAGTGAAACTGAGAGGAGGGAGGGAGCTGCGGTGAGAGATGCTGAAGTCATGTTTAAAGATGCCAGTGTTCCCAATGAAAGACTATTCTGGTTAGGCATAATGGACGGAGGGGAGATAGCACCCGTGGTGAGAGAACTTAATGAGGGAACACCCAAACCTTGCCTTATGTCAATAACTCCCGTCACCTTACTCTTCTGCTCATGCATAGACATGAGCTGTGCCAGACTGGCACCACAGTTGACACTTGGACCACCATTTGGATGGCTTGAACTTAAATTTTCAAGGCTGCTAATCACAGAGTCAGCCTTATGTTGCGATAAGAGGTCACGCAAGTTTGGTGCACTTGGTTGCGTCTGTTTGCACCGACCGGTCTGGGGTTTATGTAAATTGGATGCAATGTCTGTTTGAGAAGCAGAGAAGCAGGCTCCTTACCTTACAAAAGCCAATTGCAGTTGTCGAAGGAGAGAGATGGGAGGAGCACAGAAGAGAAGTCGGATGAATCATACCATAAACAAGAGGGGAAAAACAGAAACAAGGCACTTTGTTAAACACTTGAATGACTGAACTGTGTCATCACACATAAAAGCGAAATACCCCGCGTCTTTCATTTACAAATAACTTATAAATATTACAAACAATTATCTGTTGATCAAGTACCTTCTGAAGAACCCAGTCATTCAGTCAAAAATATCATGGTGCATTATCCCTGTGCTATGTCTTATAATTATTCATCAGATCATCCTACAACTGTCTGCCTCTTATTTCTTAACCAGGACTAAACTCTCCACTCTGATTTATATTAATGCTTTCATTAAAGCAAAATGAAAAACCATTACCCCTGCATTGTTCAGAGTAATAATGGTGGCATTCTTTGTATTTGTTTATACTGATTCTCAGCTCTTGACTGGACCTTAAAAATAGAAATGTTCCAGTACCATTATTACTTTCAGATACTGATTCCAATACATGAACTTATGTATCGATACAGTAGCAGTACATTAAAAAACAGGGTGTTGTTGTTGCTCCTGTGCAGCGCAAACGTGATATTGGATGGGGGCACAAACTTGCGTTCTCGCTATTACCCAATCCAGCATTTCAGGCTGTATCACAGGGATTTACGGTGCTGGTATCAAAACAATTTTAAATGTCAACTATATTGATGGTTCCAATTATATCTACTTGAACAATTACACTAACGTGAGATTCGTAATGACAGCTCAACATGGTGACACCCAAGTTTGGCCGGCACAGCTATGTCAACAAAGCCAGGAGAAGCTCAGAAAACAACACACTTTGAGGGAGAGAGTCTTCATTACCTGCTCAGGTAGACATCACTCTCCCATATCTTTACATAGCAAATTGTTGTGTGCTGTTCTATTAATGCTCTGAACTTCCTGTATTGTTCCTTATTCAATTTAGATTTGAATTATTATTATTAATTACTATTAATTATAAACTAATCAACAGTGTTTAACATGTCAATCATCAACCTTTGCAGTTCCATGCGTTTTGTTATGCTTTTGTTTGCTCATATATGTTACTGCACAACCAATAAAATGATCAATATTTGATCTGTTCCAGGTGTACCTTTCTCAGCGACGGCCTCTTTTTTGATTCTTTGTGGAAGTGGCGCTTTCTCCTGGCTAACGGTTGCTACCGAAGCGGTCTCTTCAAGGGTAGTTCTGGTTACCGGTGCTGTCTTAGCATCTTCAGACAAGACTGCATCCAGTGCCTTCTGTGGGTCGAATCCACATCGTATGGCTGCCTGGGTCAGGACTGAGTCGGGCACTGCATCCCCCAGCACAGTCCGCATATGGTCCAGGCAGGAATACAGCTTGGCTATGAAGTACAACACATACATTCGACAAAGGAATGTAATTTATGATCCAGAAAAAAAACACAAATAAAACTACTTCAATTAATCTTTTTATTTTTCAAACACAAAGATTAAAAGATACCCCTTATTTGTCACAAGCATGGAGTGGAATTAATAACATTACCTTGGTCAACAGGGTCAAGGTTGTGGGTGGGGGACATGGGGACATCATCTTCATATTCTTCCTCTCCTAAAGGCTCCTCCTTTGGTGCGTGCCTCTCTTGACGTGAGTAGATGAACTGATTCGCTGTATAAAGCACAGACATCTTTACGTATCGGCCGATTAAAACCACAAGATGTGATGTCTGATTAATGCTGTATCATTTAAATCAATCCTTTATTATTATTATTCATATTACATTCTCTGATACCAACCTGTTGCTGGTGATATACAGTAGTCATCATCCACAGACTGTCCATAAACGTCATCATCGTCAAAGTCTGGAAATGATTTAAAGAAATCAGGTTCAACTGTTTTTTTGTTTACACAAACATACACATTCAATGCAACTGTGGTTTTAAAAAAAGCCCTTTGTTAGAGCTGTGAGTCACTTTGCATTGTCAGCAACTTTACAGAATGCATAACAACCAGTACATTGACAAGCAGATAAGCGTATGTAGTTACGTCACTGTGGGGTTTAGAAATGGTGAAGCTTGATACATTAATAAAGGGAGTGGATGTCTATATACCACATAAATCACTGTATTAGAAGCGTGTGACATCTTTCAAAACACTGAACAGTTAGCAAGCTATCTAAGAACCTGCCGCAACTTTAGTAAACACACACATTATTAACGTTCATTAGAGACTCCCCCGTCAACTTTTAACGTTTTAACGTTAGGTTTAAACCTTAAGATTCTACGTAGATAATAGTTGTATCGCTAAATATATCTTGTGCCAGGGAGCCAAGTGACACGACAGCAACGTTATCTTGCCAGCTAAACTAGCTAGCGTTAGCCGCTAGTGGCACGGTCAATAACAGTACATTTTAGCTTAGCGGCTAACGAGTTTAGCCGTTTGAGGCCTTGTTGTTTAAGCGTTACCAACGTCTAGTTAATGCTATCTACCTTCGTCGTAGTTGTAACCTCGGACATTTCTGTGCCGAGACATTTTGTTTTAAGTGTCTTCTCTCGGCTCCAGTGTAAATGTTTTTCGGCTCACAGACATGTGTCTCACTGCCCGACTGCCATTGCTGCTGCTGCCAGTGGTGCTGCTGTGAGGAATTACCAGTAGACAGGTCAGATGTGATTCTGCAGCGTCGGAGGTGGATCACTTAAATCAGAGTGTAATAAAAAAATAATAATTTTCGATATATGTGTGTAATTTGTTGGATGGCAAAAAGTATAGCTATTTTTAAAAAATTAAATAAAAAACAAACACGATCTCTTTTTTTTTTGGATGACGTAACTTCCTGTTGCTGTTCCTCCAATCCGGCCTGGGATCAGATCTCTCAAACAAGCTCCACAACTGGCAAGACAGAAACTGACTTCCAGTCAGTTGGTGTTTGCAGAGTTTATGATCAGCAATATCGGAATGACTAGGATGGAAATAATTGATAGATTTTATCTTTTTTCAGATTAGAGCCCTGCTGAATGAATAGTAGAAGAATGAATGTCTTGTCTTACAAAACACAGTGATCCTTATGAGCATGATGATGGTGATGATAATAAAGGTAGTTAATATGTTTGCATGGGACTAGCATATAGCCAAACACTTCTGTTTCATGAAGCCGACACTTACAACTCATATCAATAATGATGTGTTATCGATAAACAGATGAAAACAGAATGGTTAGAGACCAACACATCTGAGCTCACACTCCACAACGTACACACGCACCCAGTGAGTAACATCATTCTTTCCTAGTATCTTTGTATCACAAGAAACGTACAGCCTATCTACCGCAAAAGGGAAAGAAATGAGATGTTTGTGTTTGTGCACATTTATCTGTGACTTGGTTTTAGCGGATCTACATTTATTGTCACAGCATGTGTGTGCAAGTGTAGCCTATGCATGTGTGGTAACACATTGTTGCCCTGATCTCATCTGCAGTAGCCTAGAGAAGAAGATGTAAATGTCAGATACCAGTGATTCAGGTATGTATGCAATTGTATATCTGCACCCGGTGAAATGGAATATGAGGTTTGGCGTGTCTCCCCAATCTAAAAATAGAGCCGAATAAAGAAAGACGTCTGCTTAGGTAATTGTAAAGACCTTTTCACAATGAATGTCTCATGTTGCAACTGGCAGTTTGATGAAGAGCAAATTTAATAGACAGGAGGGGGAATCGTTCATTCCGGGAGGTGGAGGATAGCAGATAGCAGAGTTTATTTTTTATTTCTTCTGCACAAGCTTTCACCTTTGCTTAAAAGCGTGTGCATGTGCGCGTGTGCCTTTAAGTGGGTGGAGGTTTCCCCTCAAAAAATTCCACTTCCTGCGTTTTGATGTCTCGGTTGCACATATACACGTCAAAATAAACAACTACGCACGCACGCAAGACATGCGCAGGTAAACAGACACACTTGATGCTGACTTTACAGGGTCACACAGGTGACACAGAGGTAATTCTACTTTTGCATCACTTAAATGTTTCTGGGACAATCTAAAACCAAAAGGCAGCAGAGAGCACCTGATATGGTATGGAAATGGAAAAGATTGCATAAGTGAAAAGAAACGTATGAAACAGTAAGATTAGAACTGTGGTGCAACATTTCTCCTGCATTCCTGCATTCTCCTTGCTTCAGTTCCAAGACACAACAAACTCTTTAGCACAGTGTGATACTAAATACATATTTTTTTTCTTTTTTGCCTTGTTTATGTTAAAGATGTATGGAGATTAAGAGATGCGCGACAACAATGAACTGCAACAAGGCTGAGGTGTGATTTTCACACCTCTGCACAGGATCTGAACATTTATTTCCTTTGAAATGTCTTTAATGCACTCTCTGGTCAAATCTGTGCGGCCCCAGCGCTCACAGAAAAGCCTGATCAATGAATCAGTGGCGGGCGATGAGGATATCTGAGAGATTTAATGCTGGGCTGATAAGATGGATTAAACAGATGGATGGACAGATTGCTAGAAGAATGAGCGGATCAGTGGACGGGTGCTTTGTTGAAAATTATGTCGAAATTATATTATTGGGTGACGAATTAACTTCGTGGTTTGCAGGCATCGTATTTTCTCTGCGACTGAATTCTATTCAATTCTAGGTGAACGCAGAAAATGGTTGTTGGCAGAGCAGATTGTTATAGTATCTATATGGAATCAAGTGAAAGCAAAGGATTGCAAATCTGTCAACAACAGCATGCAAATCTGAAAACAGATTAAGCCCCGGTGTAATTGAAGAAGACAGCGCTAATGTGCAAGTGGGTGAGGGGTGAAGTCCATCCCAAAAGTTGGCAGCGGATATGAGGTAATGCTTTACATAATTTGCCAAGGGCATCATGGGAAGAGTCTTTCACAGGAACTTACCCCCGGGGAAAATGCAAAATCCACACCTTTAGCAGCCTTTGACAGGTGGTTCAAAAAACTAAAGACAATAAAGAAAGTGCTTAAAATAACACTTATAAGTAATAACTATGAGACTAATTTTATAGCAAAAAAATCTTTAACAAATATTCTTATAATGATTGCTGGATTTCAATGCATGCAATGTAGAAATCCTTGCATGTTAACCTACACCTATAATTAGTCAACATGTAGGTTTATTTAACCACGTAATCATACAGGATCACATTCACTGTTTAACTTGGGATGAACCAGACCTTTACATACACAGACAATTAACATGACATGTTTGTCCTTCTCAACACTGGAAGCCTGGTGGGGTGATGGCTCATGCCCAGGGGCCATCATTAAAAAACATTCAAATGAGCCAACCTGTGCACACAATGCTTTGCAAAGGGGGCGGCCATCACAATACCTTCCCTTAACCTGTCCAATCGTGCCCATGCAAATGTCCCTCAGCCAGGAGTCAATGGGTCTCAGGCTTCCTGCTCAACCTACTATAGGTGGATTTGCATACCCTGGCTCCCGTCCTTCAATTTGGTTTCAGATAACAAGATGAAGTTTTTAATATTACCCTCGAGGGAAAAGACACATATGAGGCTTGTGCACAAAAAGCTAAATCCACATACAGGTATAAGTCAGACAAGTAGAGATAAACCCATGTAAACTGCATATTAATTATGACTTGGTTGGGTTGTTACTGATGTTTTGAGTCATATTTTGTGCTGTATCTGTTTTACTGGCCCACTTTTCCACGCTTTCCAAATTTGCCTTCCATGGCCATGTGTGTCTGAGTGTGTAGCCCTTTTATCAGGCCACTATTATGATGACTGCCCTGGGACAATAGGTCGGTCCGGGGTGATGGTAATTACAAGTGACCAGGACAATACGGTCGCGTATGGAGGAACTAATACAATGAGAAGACACATTTATAAAAATAAAGCATTGCCCCCCCCCCCTCCCCACACACACACACACACACCCTCCCTGCAATGAACGGCTGAGTGAGAACAGTCCTGCATGGAGGATGGAGAACCCAACCAAAACAAGATCCCTGTAATACACGGTGTCGAACATTAACACAGAATGACCCAGAGGTTATACAATGAGCTAAGAAAGAGACACATGACATCACTCATCTGCCAATAAGCAGGCTCAACTGGTTTCCAAATTTATAGGTGGATTATGTTTGAATAGATGCAAAGACATCATCATCATCAAGCAAGCAGCCATTAAGGAACTCAAAGGGCAACTTGACAAACAACTCGGATAACAGAGGCGGTCATGTGTGCTTTAAAGGAAGTTGTCCTTTAGTGTGTGTACAATAAATCCAAGCAAAAAAGTGCCATCACATTACTTTAACTTTTTTTTTTTTTTTTTTTAACGTTCTTTGTCTGGGCACAAATGCTAATTTTTATGGCCGGATGACATGTTTGTTTGTTTTTTATCGCTGAGAAACATCTGTATTTGCAACACCAGCAAGACCTCAACAAACAGGCATTGCAACTTCACTTTCCACGGCGCGCCAAAAAAAAAAAAAAAAAAACAATTCCGCAATTGTTTACTTGGTCCAGATGTATTAGCTTCCTTCTCCTTTTCACCAGAAGAGAAGTAACTCACGAATATTGTTGACAAAAAGCATTTAGCGCGGACGGCCAGGCGAAACGCGCCTTTGACAAGTCTACTATGAAGTGCTCTGGTGCATTCAAGAACACTACGTTCATTTTTTTGCAGCAGCAAAGTAATCGTTGAGGTCCCATCGCAGCAACACTCATGACCTATTTTTCATTTACAGTTATAATCAGCCACACTTTATGTACAGCGTTTGTATTATGCAGTGTAATGCTGTAGATGTGGTTAATCAGTGTAAAGCGATTTTTAAATAAACACATTTAAACACATGTATAGTTTTTTTTTCTGGAAACACATTAAAGTTGTCTCTAATTGTATTTTCTTGGATAGCAACTTAAATATATAACTTTCCCCCATGTTCGATCAAAACCGCGATTGCAAAACGTCTGACGGCGTGTGAAGTACACCACGGACATGCGCAGTTCGGCGCGTTCAGGAGCGCCAAATTTACCGGGATGCGAAGGAGGGAGGGAGGAGGGGAGGAGCGGTAGTATAGCTGCTGCAGTTTAAATTAATGTCAACCTGCCTCCTCGCCGGGAGAAGAAACTCAGAGCGGATAGCGAAAGTACGCAACCTGCGAGCCGCTTTACACACGTTTTAAAACATGGCTCGGCGGCCGAGAAACAGGTAAGAACACACACTTTTACTCGCATTTGCATCATCTTTAACTGTCTGTTCCTCCACCTCTTATATGCGTGTTATACCTCACGTAGTTACTGATTTTCTTTGCGAAAAGGGCTTAATATGTTGGACACGGCGTGCGTTTAATGCAACGTCTTTTATTTAAAGCTAGTTTTGTGTTCGTGAACCGGCTTTTTTTCATGTTGTTGTTTGTTTCTTGGCCGTTAACGCGGAGCAATGGTGTGGGTGTCTCGCGCGCCCATGACAGGTGGTGGTCATCTGGCATGTGCGCTCCTCGCGCTGCTGTCAGTGGTGAGAGAGGGAAAGGGGTCTCTCTCTCTCTGTGTGTGTGTGTGTGTGTCCCCCTCACACACACACACACACACACACACACACACACACACACACACACACGGATTAATAACATTAGGCGGGTGGACAGACGCATGCCACCCCGCGCGCAATACGGTGCATGGACATTGGATTTAATAGACATTGTATAATAAATACAAAAAAAAATAAAATTCAACAAAAACGCATGTCTGTCTAACTGTCTGATAGGAAGTACAGAAAAGCGTCCTAAATTGAGTTTATGAAAGTATTTTATTGTAATTTGGACACATATGTTTTCAGTTTCACGTTGTTGTAACGTGCAGATTGGCTCCTGTGCATCGATATAGCTGACCCAAAGGTCATTTCCAACCTGCTTATGAAACCTTACGTTGCCGCAGCATCTCAGTTATTTTGGAAACTGCGCTTTCGCAGCACATCACCCCCACCCCCCACCCCCACCCCCCTTTACGTGTACTTTTTTTTTTGCATTTCGCACTTTTTTTCACGCTTTTTCTTGAGGTTGCGTGTTTTTCTTCTTCTTCTTCTTCTTCTTCTTCTTCTTCTCCAGTGCTCGTTGTTGGTTTTATTCTCATGCTTTTAGATAACATGTAGAACGTGCGAGTTTCACCTCACGCGAACCGATAAAGACGAGGTACAATGATAATAACCGTACTACCGTTTCATGGTGCAGTTTTCACGTGATTCATCATTCTCAGCATGAGTACACTGCTGTGTTCAGTGTGTTTTTCCTGTTCATGCACGCAAACCTCCTTGCAATATCGGTTTATTATTTAGTGTCTTATTTGTAGTGGTTTGATAAAAAAATAAGAAAAAACCTGCTATTTACAGATGCTGTTGGATTTACAGTAAAAGTATTTTTCAGTATGGCTATTGCTGCTCATCACGCATTTAGGTAACTCAACAAAAAAAAAAAAAAATAAGGAAGATATTCCACTTTAATATCCTCTTGTGTACACACACACCTGTCACTGGGGTTCCTGTTCACCTGTTGCTCTGTACACCAAAGTACCCTACCTGGCTTCCACGTTGCCCATGCTCTACATTCTGATTGGTTAACCACCAGGTTGTCGGTGCGTGTGTGTGTGCGTGCATGTGTGACTGTGCTTTACAATGCAACTGCAGGTCTGAACACGCCAGGGTCACGAAATTATGATCGCATGTGCCAATCCCAGTATCTGTGGAAACCAAAAACATTGGAACCTGTTCATCCATCTCCCCCACTGTCCCTCCCTCTTGTTCTCCTCTCTCTCTCTCTCTCTCTCTCTCTCTCTCTCTCCCCTTGTGGGTGTCTTGGCTAAAAGCCTGCACCCAAACCTTCAAGAATGACTGGTTCTTTCTGTGTTGACACCTGATGAGTTAAAGAGTGGGCTGAGTTCTTTATGCACTCTGTAAAGAGATGATTAGGGAGTAGTTTGGAAATAGACTTATTGTGTCATTATTTGCCTTTCCATTATCTTACACTATTCTTTTTCACATAGCCTCCACCTATTTTTTAAACGTGTGCCTCACTCTCTCTCCCTATGTGTGTGTGTGCAGTGTTTACAGCAGCGAGGAGGATGAGGAGGAGACCGAGATGTACGAACATGATTATGATGGATCACTGGTCAAGGCAGGGAAACGCCACCTCGGCAAAACACGCTGGACGCGAGAAGAGGTACAAACACCTGTCGAAAGCGATTCAAAAACCTACTGTTCAGTGCAACGTGTTTCCCCATGGCTGAGCTCACATGGTGGATAGCTTCAGGAGATATCACGTCCCTGGAAGCTCGGGAACCTTTCTTTTTATAGTTTGGTCTGGTCTAACCGCATTCACTGATGATTGTGTTAAACTGCTGGTGGCGATGTTCTTTGCAGTGACATATGTATAACAAACTATGTGTTTTTTTTTTCTTCTTTCTCCCAGGATGAGAAGTTGAAGAAACTTGTTGAGCTTCATGGATCGGAGGACTGGAAAGTCATTGCAAGCTTACTGACTGTAAGTAGGAATATGCATACACACACACACATGCATGCAGACAAGTACACAATAATCTCCCATAGTATATGGTTGCTTACTAATCTGTTCCTCTGATCTACCAGAATCGTACAGATGTGCAGTGTCAGCACAGGTGGCAGAAGGTTCTCAACCCAGAGCTCATCAAAGGGCCATGGACCAAGGAGGAGGACCAGAGGGTAAGACAGCCTTTTAGAGATCGTTAAAGGGCATATAGGTCACAAAATCAATGACGAAAAATGGAGTAACATGGTTGGATACCACTCGTAGGAAACAGGCAATCCAGCGTTAAAAAGAACACAATTCTGTAGCAACTCCTTGGCTTCTGTTGCACATTCATAGTTTCCTAAAAAAGTTGCTTGTTACTCAACGGGAACACGCTCGGCCTCTTGAAGCCTGTGAAGTATTTATTGAACTAGTCCAAAGGAGTTATATTTCCACCCAGATGCCACTGTAATGATTAGCAGAGTGGCTAACGTTCCACTGGAAACTCCCTCCCTGCTCCCCAGCAGGTGCTCTCAAGCCCCTCCACAAGTAGGAAGATAAAGAAAGAGGGAAGGAGGGAAGGAGAAGAATTCTCCAACGCAATGTACACGTTTTTTGATTTTTTTTTCTGTGTAACTAACAATTGTTTTTTATTGTCCTTTTCTCTCCTATCTATTCCACCCACCACACACCTGTCATCTCTTTTTACCTTGTTATTTTTTATTTCTCTGCACCCCTTTACTTCTCCCTCTCCTCCCTGTTATTGCTCCTTCCTTCCTCTTTCCTCATGCCCCTCCGCTACCATTTACTTCTCTTCCTTTTCAATGCTGTTCCTCCTCGGCTCTTGTCTTTCCTCTTTCTCGCCCCCCCCTCCTCCCCCTGCACACACAAACACACAACCCCAGGTGATTGAGCTGGTCCAGAAGTACGGAGCCAAGCGCTGGTCGGTGATCGCCAAGCACCTGAAGGGCCGTATCGGCAAGCAGTGCCGCGAGCGCTGGCACAACCACCTGAACCCGGAGGTGAAGAAGACCTCGTGGACCGAGGAGGAGGACCGGATCATCTACCAGGCCCACGAGAAGCTGGGCAACCGCTGGGCCGAAATCGCTAAGCTGCTGCCTGGCAGGTGAGGCAGAGACTGCAGAAGAGGGAACGGGGATAAAAAGAGAAGCTAGATGAATCACTGAACACTTTTGGTTGACTGTGCAATGTTGCGGTTGAGAGGTTGAAATGGACGGGGAGGTCACCGAAGGATTAAATGTTAAGAGAAGAAAACAAATGAGAAAAAAAAGGGATGAAATGAGGACATGGAAGATGGAGGGGTGGATAAAGAAAGACTTTTTTGTTGTTTTGAGAGATAGGAATAAAGATGATTAGGAGGGGAAAGGGTTAAAAGACTCTTTAGAGAGAAAGGCATCGAATCAAATGACTAAGAGGAAGGGAATGAGTGGAGAAAGACACTGTCCTTTTTCTGACAAGATAGTAATTGCGCTGTACTGATATCCTTATCAGTCTTGTGTGTGTGTGTGTGTGACTGAGACTGTGTCTATCTGGTGCAGCCTGTGTGTGCCTGTATTGATAATGCGTTTTCATAATGAATAAGTTAAAACGTGCCATTCATCACACACGCAGGACTGACAACGCCATTAAGAACCACTGGAACTCCACCATGAGGCGAAAGGTAGAACAGGAGGGCTATCTGCAGAGCGCGGCGAAGTCCGGCAACTCCTCGCTCTCCATCAGCAGCCACGGCTACGTCAAGGGCAACAACCACATCATGGGTTACCCCCACCACTCGCCCAGCCACGCGCAACTGCCTCCCCTGTCGCCGCTCAACTACCCCTACATTCACGACACGCACAGAGTGAGTGGGCCTCGAACTGCAAGTCGGGAATGCCGGCAGGGGAAAATGATGCTGATCTCGTAGCTGCAGGGGGAGCCGTTTATTTGACGTGTGTCTGATTGGCTTCCACAGGTACCGTTCCCCATGGCCGTGCATTTGAACCTCCTCAACATTCCCCAGCATGGAACCGCTGCTTATACAGGTAAAAATGGCATGCAGACGCAATATCACTACAGTGAACAAGCAAGGCAAGAACTGGGGCTGACGTCTGCTTCCTGCTCTCGTTTTTCTCAGAGACACTATAGCGACGAGGATCCCGAGAAGGAGCAGAGGGTGAAAGAGATCGAACTGCTGCTCATGTCGACAGAAGACGAACTGAGAGGCCAGCCGTCACTACCAGTAAGTCTCTTGAACTCGAATATTGAGGTTTGACAGCACGATTTATGTGCATGTGTGTGTTTTGAGCCTGGCTTCTTTGGAAGTGTGTGTTCATGTGAGGAGGAAACATCTGGGGGGTCTGTGATGAAATAGGTCCTCATCGCCATTTTAGTGCTTCTTATGCAACCCTCTACTCAACACATAAAAGTTCCCTTTCTTCTTCTCTTTTCCTCATTTGTAAATTTGTTTTACAACTCTTCCCTCACTGCCAGCCGCGCTTTTTTTTCAGATGGTTGTTTGACAGTTATTGACTGTTGATGTCCTCCTCTTCCCCCCCACAGATGAATTTGTCCTATCCGAGCTGGGCCAGCCAGAGCTCTTTGACCAACAGCTCAGCGGGTGTAATGCTATTACCTCACCACCAGGCAGCTGCCCCGGCCCTGCCTCTGGACCAGAGCTGCCTACCTGAGGAGAGCGCCTCTGCGACACGTGCCAACAGCAACAACAACAACAACAACAACAGCAGCAGCCATCACAGCAGTCCCACGTTCTCAAATACAGAGTTCATGGATTGTGTCATTGATTCAGTAAGTATCTGCGTTTAGTTTGGCTACGTGGGACTTTGTGTTGGCCAACTGTGTCCAGATGAAAACGGATAGCTTAGCGAGTAGCGGCAGAGATCTTTACCAAGCGGTGGGCTTTGACCCATATTTTCCCACCCTTTTTCCCAGAGCCTCAGAACAAACAGGGTCTCGCCCAATCAGGGCTCAAGAACTGCTCAGGGAGCATGGGCTGGTTTCATCTGCTCAACTCCCGAGCCTCCGCCCCTCAGAAACCTTCCCTTTTCACCCTCGCAGGTAGTTAAAAGTAGCCGCGTGTGATCAGAACCCATCCAATCACCCACCTGCCACCTGACGATCATTCAGAATTAGTGTCGCCGCGTTAGTTTTCCATCTTTTTTATTTCATTTCACCCCTTCATTTGAAACACCAGCCGTCTTCTTGTCTACCTCCCACTCCATTTCTATCGTTCGGATTGAGTGTGCTCCTGTGATCGGCCGGCTTGTTACTGCTTTACAATAAACCTGTCAAGCTGCTCTAATTGATTGGTTTTCCTTCCGTTTGTTTCACAGTTTCTCAACCAGTCAATGAGCCCAGAACACTCCGACAACGACAGTTTACCGATGAGTTCGCCGGTGGACTGCAAGCCTCTGATCAACCACACTATCAGGCTCCAGAAAGAGAACGAAATGTAAGTGGCTCCGTCTCTAATGTATCTTATTCTGAGTTGTGGTTAAATGACGCCTTACAAACCTGTCTCTCTCTCTCTCAGGTTCAGAACTCCAAACATTCGTCGTTCCATCCTGGAGTCGTCTCCTTGTACGCCCACGCCTTTCAGGTCGGCCCTGGCCATGCAGGAGGCCAAGTACGGGCCCGTCAAGCTAGTGGTGAGAAAGGAGGCCTTCAAAATATATCTCAAGTCTTGAATCTGCCGTGTCGCCTGCTGTTGAGCTTGCTATAGTGTCCTTGTGGCTCACTCTGGGGGGGATTTGTGCCTTTTCCAGAACTCCTCTTTGGAGCAGCAGATGGTGGAGTCCATCAAGCAGGAGCCGATGGAGTGCGCCATTGAGCAGCCTCCTCTGAAGAAGATCAAACAAGAGGTACTTTTTACGCCCATGCAACCATATTACTTATACATCATCAATTACTTAGAATTCTCCCGTGATAGCTCATCCCCCAAGCTAGAGTAAAGATTGATTAAAGACACCTTATCCACACAACCAAGGTGTGCCTGAAGCAGGCGGCGGCTGGAATGAACGACGTGCCAAAATGACTTCGTTATTTGATTCCTGACCACAAATTGCTCAAAATGTGGGAAGGATTAAAGTGAAACAAATGATTTTCTTCTCTCTATATGTACTCCTGGTTCTCTGTACATAGTTTAAAAAAACATGCAGACAAATGAGAGATGTTTTTGTTTTTATTTTACAAGACCAGAGGCAAAAAGTGGGATGTACTTTCAGTCGTGGGAGCAAATATGGGGCGTTTTTTTTTTTTTTTTTTTCCAGTTTCGCAGAAAACTCTTCAAGCAATAATCGTAGGTTACTGTTGTCGAGGAAGATCAGTAACGTTCCCTGAGGCTAGCGAATGTACCCGAGCTTGCACGAGTTTGGATATTTACCATAATGTGCTTTCTAGGTGGAGTCCCCATGTGAGAGGAGCCCGTGCATGCAATGGGAAGGACAAGACCTTCACACGCAGCTCTTCTCCCCGAACGGCCCCGCACAGGAAGTACCCGTGAGTTCACGTTTGACCACACGACACGGCTCACTCACCAAATCTCAATCCTGATTTTACGTTGCTAAGAAAAGCTCTTTTTTTTCACCTGTTCATTTAGGACTTAATTACTTGCTCATTACTGAGTGAAGATGGACACAAAGTCTACCACCTCCCTCGCAGAGGCATGGGCAGCCCGCTACAGGTGTGTACGGCGCGTCTATGTGTGGATTTGTTGATTTGCACGTTAGTCATCGAAGCTCATCATCCTCTCTCTCTCCTCTGCCAACAGCAGCTCAGCTCCTGGGAACAGGTGACCTGTGGGAAAACAGGGGAGCACGTTTTGGCCTCGGAGCAGAGCCACAAGTACATCAACACTTACCCTACAAGGACACTGGTCATGTAGCCAGAGACACACGTTGAACTGGAAAGACCAACCATCCCTGCGCTGGACGCAGCGCTGCGGATTACATATTTGTTGTGGTACAACAGTTGGGAGAGGCGCTAAGCCATTGGTGTTTTTACACTCACACTTGTTGGATTTCAACCAACCAAAGACTAAAGATTTTTTTTTTTTAATCTTTTGTATAGAATTTGCTATGGGTTCTATTGTACGTCCTATTTCTTTTGGTCTTGTCATTGTGTTATTATCAGTGTATTATAAATGGGAAACGGTGGCTATATAATTTGGGCTGTATTATTAATTCCGAATTTTGATATTAATATAAAGAACAAGTTGATTAATTTATTTCTTTTGTTTTGATAATGACATGTTGTTTTTACAATTGGCCAATGGAGCAGTGTTGTAAGTTAAGTATTTAAGCCCTGTTAGCATTATCATAAATCCAAAGGCATATTAATGAATTCAAAACTGACCTCGTTATTTCAGTCATGAAACTTTTCTTTTTTTTTATTTTCTTTTTTTTTTTCTCCACCGGCTACAATGTGTCTACTGTTTATTTCAAGTTTTTGGTCTGTGCACCTCGTTAAACACTTAACTACTGAACAAGAGCAGCAGTATCTGTTCTTACGTCATTATTCAACTATGAATTATCATGTTTTACACAACCGAAGGGGCCCAGCCTTATTAGTATTACCTGACTACCACATTAGCACCTTTATTTCATAAAAAAATTTGAGTTTTCATTTCAACTTTCAATTCATTTCTGTCCTTCACAGTATCAACTACGGGGAAACATTGAATGAACAAACATTGTATTTGTTAAAAAGGTTAAGTATGTATATTTATACATTTCAAATTCAACCTTAAATGGGGTTATATGTTTGGAACAATGAGCTTCACCCAGTAAGAGTAAGACCAAGCTGCACTTGAATCATATATTCTCCATAAAAAGTGAGAGTACAAAACACTGATGTTTTATATTGTGCTACAAAGAAATCCCAATTGAAACTTTTGTATGGTTTTCATTTTTAAACATTTCTTTGAATCGTTTTTTGTATTGTTGTATAATGCTTATTCAATCAGCATTTTGTTTTCTTACTAAGACTGCAGTAGACCATGTCAAACACTTTTATACGCCTTGTTTTTATACTAGCTTTTGAGCGAAAAAATGATTTTATGAAAGCATTTACACATGCCAAGTTTTCATGTTTTTATACTTTTCTATACTGCCTAGTAAATAAAGTGTGTTGTTTTTATTACAGCCTTGGGGTCAGTGTCATTTTTTTGGAGTATTTCACAGAAAGTGACGTAGGTTGAAGGCGTAATGGTGGTGGGAATTCCAACGCAGCTCCTCTAAGACAATAAACATTTCCATATAGTTAAGCAAATGTGCTGTTACTGTCGTACAAATAGCCTGTAGTGGTTTAAGTAAGTGTAAACAGCGCTGTCCAGAGTAGTTCCTCTGTTTAAAATGAATGAACTATTTGCTCTCTGGTGCCTATGCAAATTTTTTTGAGAGAACTATAGTATTCAAATACACCCCCACAACACACACACACACACACACAATCCTGCAGATAAAGGTTTGTTGCAGATCATAAAACTTTCCCCAGATTACTAAGTAAGTGTAGAGTTTATCAGCCAGCGAAGGAAATAAGCAAATGTACCCAACCGTCTTTGGATAAAAAGGCACCACTGGCTTCCAAACACAAAGGGAAAGTTATCTCTGGTGAACAAAATGGCCCTCGACTCCTTCACACACTTAAATGAACTGTGTTGGCTTACTGCATAAAAGCCCATACTGCTCATTGTTCTCCGACAACGCACGCACTCACACGTGTATGAGCTCCGTGTTTAGTCTCTTGAGGAGACTTTGCTTTCCTGTGAGGCCACGAAAAGCCAAAGGGGGGCCCGGACTCAGACCAGGAGCTATATTTACACCCTCTCCCCTCCCCTCCAGCCACCTGCCCCCACCCCCACCCTCCTCACCCGGATCCACCACAGTGCCCCCGCAAATATAGATTCCTATCTCAAGTAGTAGTCTCAGAGGGATACATAAACAGAAATGACATTCATCACTCACAGGAACTGTGATGTTTGAGGGAGGACCTAGCAGTTTCCTCTGGACTGCATGCTAACTGCAGACACACACACACACACACACACATATATATATATATATATATATATATATATATATATATATTGAGAGGTGTGTGTGAATTCAGAAGATTCCCTGTAATTGTAGTGAGTCTGGTTGTGTGTGTGTGTGTGTGTGTGTGTGTGTGTGGGGGGTGTATTGTGGAAAGAGGCCAGAGCAAGAAGCAGACTTTCACATTGGGAATTTCACCATCTTCTACTACACCCGAAAGGAAAAAAAAAAAGAAAGAAAAAGCCCCAAACCCCACGAGATTTACAGACACCTGCTTCCACTGAGTGAGAAGGCAGCTGCCTATGTTTTTGTGTGTGTGTGTGTGTGTGTGTGTGTGAGAGAGGTTTATTGACAAAAACAATATCACCAGATGGATATTGTAAGATGTCAGAATATGTCAGAATTCAAAATGAGAGTGTAGAAAATACGGCCTCACTGATTGGACGTCGCAGCTCTTCAGCGTTGCCAAAAAGTGGAGCGGCGTATACAGTAGGAGGGATATGACTGTGTTATCATCAACAGTTCAGCGCGACAATCATTTGGGAGGAGGCAGCAGGAGAGAGTGTGATAGTGCTCAATATCAAAACACCGACCAAATTCATGATATTGAATTTTTTCAAAACAAAGTTCATTTCAGTTCAGTTCAGAAGAGTGTTGTTGCTTTCTCTCTAAAGGCCCAAATCCACATTAAAACAACACCGACGTTACAAATAGCAAAGGAGAGCAACGAATGTTAAAAATACAATTAAAAGGCAACACCATACCTTTGTATGATGGACAGACAGCAAAACTCAGAATCAAACAGAGGCCGTTTATTAACATGTACTTGTGCAAAAAAGTGCTTGCAACTTAAACGTCTGCAGTCAAAGTTTAAATTGTATTAATACATCATTTTAATATCCTCTTCAACAGTAAAAACATGTCGTTCCTGCAGATGCAAAAACACAAACATGTCTCCAATACAGGTTTAGCTTTTGGTCCGGGGATGCCATGGCAACGAGGATGTGCAAGAATTTGCATACTCCTGCACGGGCATTGTAACTGGTAAACAACACGTGATAAAGGCCCATTTTCTCACAAATATTGAGCTCTAAACGTCAAAGCAGAAGTTCTCTCACTCTCACTACTACATTTTTTTTTCTTAATTTCACCCTCCTTTCCCTTTTCAAATCTCAAATGTCTGTCGCAAGCAGATTGGCTCATAAATTCAGTTTGACGTGTCACAATAGATTTATAGGCGGATGTTGCAGGAGTGGCGGGCTCCTGAACACGCGCGTGCATATACTCAACAAAACACACACACACATTTGCGAATTCACAAGCTGGCCAGTGTGCTCCGCGTAGATTACTCTAGCCTGATTTCCTCATTCCCTGAGCGCTGTTGTGGTCGGAGATACTCAGGCGAGAGCAGCCGCTCCCTGCTGGCAGCGGTCAGGTAGGAGGGCTGGGCTGGGCTGGCCCGGCCTGATAACTACCCTACCCATCCATGGTGAGGAGGAGGAGGAGAGGAGGAGGAGAGAGGAGGAGGTGGAGGACGGCAGCGAAGAAGACAAGTGATGAAGAGACAGGCGGAGAAAGAGAAACAAGGGGGTTCAGTGTGGTTGAAACAGGGCCGTTCTGGGAAGCCATGTCTGGTTTCTTTCTGTATTTTCATCCTGCAGGTCAAAAGAATGAGACAGCAAGCAACGTGAGGTGTTTTTTATGGGCTTTTATGTTCTAGTCACCACTGCAAATAATGAAATAAATGCATTTCATTTGGCATTTACGTGTCGGATGAAAACATTCCCTCTGGGATTCACAAGAAGATGCACGGCTTTGCAAACACGAAACCGGCACAAATAAGACTCTGCATGTTTTAGTGAAGTAATATGCATACATTTGCTGAGAAAAGGTCCTTTTCTATGTAAATGAGCCACATTGCAAAACAAAAAGAAGAAAAAAACCCTATAAATACATTGTTACATATAGTCAAAGTGAAACCCTTCAGATAACTGATGGTAAATCAAGCGTATGTTTAAGGGATGTCCACTCAAACTTATTTATTTGGGGATTTAGTGACTGCTTTGAAGTGACAGGATGCAATGACAGTTTTATGAAAAACAAATGTTATTAATTCCCCTTCATGTCATTTTTGAAACATGAGGGGAACAATCAAAGAATAAACTATATATTTCCCTCAAAATATGCACAAATGAAGCGCAGGTCATCCTCAGAGGCCCCTTTAATACTCACTTATTAACACGTTGGATCATTGGTTTCATTGTTACAAAAAGCATTTCTATTTGGATTATTTGCACCTTTTTACGACTTCCTTCACTACTTTTAATCTGCGTTATTGAAGGAAGAAAACTGTGTTAACATTTAGCTCACTTTATTTATTGCATCAGAGGAGAAGTTGTGGTACAATCAGTCACCTGACCTATCAGGTTTGAATGTTAGCCTGTCACATACAGCATGTAGCATTAGCTTGATGCAAAAAGTGAAAAAGAAAATCTCTTCCAAATGAAAATAATACGGCCAATCCATCCCTGATTGGGCCAATCAGACCCACAGTGTGTGTGTGTGTGTGTGTGTGTGTGTGTGTGTGTGTGTGTGTGGGGTCCATCCAGGGTAAAGAAAAGTGAAAGGTGCAGGACTTCTGGCCCAAAACGTCCAACGCATGTCTGCAGCCACGTGACGCCTGCGACACACATGAACTCACCGACTCACAATCACACAATGCATGCATATGCTCACACACAAGCAGAACACACAGATTGAGCAGATAGACATGTGGACATGTGAAAAGAGAGATTGAGGTTGGAGAGATAGTAGGGTGAGAGAGGTGAACACACACAGAGAGAGAGATGGGGACTGTTGGAGCTGCTGTTGAGGTGATTAGACTCTCTCTCTGTAACAACAGTTACTGTCTTCCCAGATTTGGCTGCCATTCGTTTGGCCGTTGTTTGTTGTTTTTCAGGACCAAAAAATGTATAGAGCAATGTGCCTCTGCCAGATAGCCCATAACGCTAACTGTAAACATTTACACAAAAAAAAAAAAAGTGGGTCAGGACGGACAAAGTAGTGCCAGCAGTGTCAAAGAGCAGAAAACAGACGTTTGATAAAAGAGGGACAAAGAATGTAATAAACGACAGAATAAAGGGAGCAGATCAGCAGAGAAGAAGGCATGATAGTTGGTCGTTTTTGTATTCACATAAGAATTATGAGAATTGAGCCGAGGTGATGAAGTTTTTATGAAGTATTCACCCCATGATGTTACTTCCATCATATACATTTTTTGAAGTTGGGTTGGATAAATAATGAAAAGACGATCTGTTGCAAAAGTCTTCCAGTATTCACTCGTTTCAATGAAGTAAGCCTCAAAATATTTAAGTTATAGTTTAGAATCATTCTTGATTCTTGATAAATGGTTTCACAGTTTGGTTTTCAAAATGTTCCGGTTGCTCATCTACCAACAAAAGCAAAATAATGTACAATAGCAAAGGGCACATACAGAAACAACAACAACAAAAAAAAGAATACTATCAAAAAGTACTTTGTGCTGTCAAGCAAAACGTCAAACTGCATAGAACAAACTGTAGATTTGAAAATACGAGCTCAGCTCTGGACTTTAAAATGATAAAAAGTTGCACTCTATGAGCCTGAGCTTCATATTTGTGATAAATATGCCAATATTGATAATGTACCTTCATATTATGTACCCAAATTAAACATGGACATCTTGTTCCTGGAAAATTCATCTCTAATACAAATAGCAAAGAAATAATTTCTTTATTCCCATGTCTCAGAAATGAAACGACCTGTTGCACATCTTTCTGTGTTTATTAGCTTATTAGCCTCCTGTTTTATTTGTATTTATAGAGAGGGAAAATATCATATTTAATTCACAAAATTGTTCATATATAGACTGGAAAAGAATGTGCTCTCGCTTTGTTGTTAACAGGATGTCTTTTGACAACCATTACTTCTTTTTTTGAAGTAAGAAACGTGAGGGAATAAAAAAAAAAAAAAAAAAAGACGCATCTACGTGGAAGCAGGTGTCGTGGGTTCAACAGGGTTTTAGGGAGTGATACACACCGACGTCCCCGCAGCTTCTGGTGCCGAGTGTGTGGTCGGGTTTGTCACCTGGTTCCCTGACTCGCTGAGGCCGAGGCCTTTTTAGCAGCACCCCACCTAACACACACACACACACACACACACACACACACATGCAGACTCCAGACACATCCTCACTTTGGCTACTTTCACATTGGCTCTGTCTAGGTTTTCTTCATTACACGCACAAAATCAGAGGGGTGGGGGGGGACTTTTTGTCTTGAGAACTTGCGCTTACATACAGTCACAAGTACCCCCCCATACCCACACACACACACACACACACACACACACACACACACACACATTTGTGTTTTCCCGCTCAGGCTTGGTCCAGCTTCCCTATTCACCTGGGTAAATAGAGCAGAAGGAAGGACCATTCAATTGAGCCCACCACTACACACACACCCACACACACAAACACACACACACACACACACACACACACACACGCACACACACACCATAACCCCATGCGCTGCCGTCACATCACTCATTTTTCGATTTCCCCTCAATCTAACATCCACTAACACATGTACACACACATATATCTGTCTCCTAAAACACTGTCCTTGTTTCCTCTCCTCCGTCCGTCCGGCCCATTGTTGTCTCTAAGTGATCCTGACAGGTCGATTCACATGGCATGATCACGCCTGACCGCCCCGATTTAGGACACTTGTCACCCCCCAGCCGTCGATAAATCTGCCCTCGATCCGCCCTCCACCCCTCCAAAACACACTCACACACCCCCTTCGGATACACCCCCCCCCCTCCCGCCCTGGAACTCATTTGGAGGGTAGAGGGTGTGTTCGGAGGTAATGGGGTGAAAGTTCTGTGTGTGTGGCTTAACTGCGTTGGGCATAATTGCACCAATGAGATAACAATACTCAGACCTCAGGCTTGTTTGTGGTCTGCCGTCCAAAACACAGCCCGGCTGAAAAGGCAAACGCACACACACACACACACACACACACACACACACACACACACACATGGTTAGGCATACACACTTTCTCTTTGTATGCATGACACCAGTTATGAAATATACTGGCAAACAGAGTGATGACTGTCACATCTTGACATCATTAGTTCAGAGTTAGACAGCAAAAGCGAGTGAGTGTGTGTGTGTGTGTGTGTGTGTGTGTGTGTGTGTGTGTGTGTGTGGCGATACAACTGTTGGAGAGGACATATGGGAGGAAAGTGCCTGATGAAGAAGACAAAACAACAACAAAAACAACAGTACAGCTGGCAGTGAACGCATCACACAGCTTTACAGGACAGTATTGCAGTGTTCTGGGAAAATGGTCATTATGACTGACAAGCTGTTATGAACATACACTCAGAAACACACAATTATGTTATTATATAATATACAGTATAATAGTTGATACACAATCTGTAGGAGGCTGTGTTATGTCATGTATCTTGATTCAAATTGAGGATATAAATGTGGTGACTGACATGAAATTACAATTCAAATTAGACGTTAGAGACTCTAAAAAACAAAACAAAAATGGAAAATGGTGAAACACATGCAAATAAGCATCCCTTAAATAATAAAAAATGTCTTTCTTTCGTCTAATATCCCAAAAGTAACAGGAAGAAATGAAGGCAAATCTTCACAGTTGCTGGAACCAGAAAATATTTCACATTTTTGTCAAATAGTTACTTTTCTGTCAATCCTCTAATTGATTAATAACCTAATCGTTTTAAAAGTATTTTTTGCATGTTTTCCCATAATTGTGTTCCAACAAAAAAACTATATTAGGTTGAGGAAAAGATTTGAGGAAAATACTTTAAAAAACATGGAAGTGGCATAATTTAAATACGGAAGTTATTACTTTCTAAAACTTTACCACTCGTCACGAACAGCGTTCAATAATAGCTTTACTGAGGAAGACCAAGCACTGAAGAAAGGTAGGAAGTGGACCTTTGGATCTTTTGGTTGATAGTTTGTCGGTTTTTCGTACCCCACTTAGACGTGTTGTACAATAAGCGGTATCGACCCCACACACAAATACACACAAATACACACAAATACACAAAAATACATACACTTTCCAGCACCTGCTGACTCAGCGCAGTTCTCATCACGAGTGGTTATGTAATTTATTTTCCTCTCATTTCTGTGGAAGTTGACAGGAAGGGAAGCAAATGCTGACAAAGTACACACCAAAACCTGTGTGTGTTTGTGTGTGTCTGTGTCTGTGTGTGTGTGTGTGTGTGTCTGTGTGTGTGTGTGTGTGTGTCTGTGTGTGTGTGTCTGTGTGTGTGTCTGTGTGTGTATATGCAGAAGTGTGTACAAATGATGTGCCATTAATGCTCTTCTTTAACATTTAGTGTAAGCAAGTGTCGTAAAGTGCCTGTGGGCTCAACAGTCACTAAGAGGCACAAATGCAAACAAAAGAAGAAGAAGAAGAAGAGAGGAGGAGGAGGAGGAGGAGGAGGGGGGGGGGTCCCAGAAGAGGTGATTCTAAGAGAAAAGCCATGTGTTCTTTCATATCAAACCTGAAATAAACATTTATTGTCATGATCGGTGATGGTCCATGGGTCTCCAGTGGCTGCAGAGAAATGATGTTATCAATGGCGGGAAATTTTGAGCAAACAGCTCTGTGTGTGTGTGTGTGTGTGAGTGTGTGTGTGTGTGTGTGTGTGTGTGTGTGTGTGTGTGGGTGTGTGTGTGATTATTGTACTGAGCGATGCAGACGGCAGGTTTTGAGACACCTGTCCCCCTAAAGATAAGAGTTATAGAGATACCAGGCCGACAAGGTGTGTTTCAGGGGTCTTATCAGAGGTGACGTATCCTGCAAGTCAGAGGGCAGGGCAGCAAATACCACATGTGTACATCTATCTATCTATCTATCTATCTATCTATCTATCTATCTATCTATCTATCTATCTATCTATCTATCTATCTATCTATCTATCTATCTATCTATCTATCTATCTATCTATCTATCTATCTATCTACCTATCCATCCATCCATTGAAATGCCTCCATATGTCACCAGTGATGAAGGGAAGCAGGAAAAACATACAGTGCATTGCTAATTATTGGTATTTTCCTATTTATTGATGTCATCTGACTCGATGTCAGCTGGTCAAAAACAATATTACTGTAAATATGGTTGACAACTAAGCTCCTAATCAATAAAATAACCAGATGTACATTTCCCCGTTGTGTGACGAAACCCATTTCTACAAGATTTTAAATGCAGCTTCTCGATAGATTTGAGTATAACAACTAAATACCTTTCCAAAGTATATGGAAACGGTATGCTTGAGTATCTACAGGTATAAAGTAGGCTCATGTGCTGTATTTTGCAAAGATTTATGACAAATGACAACAACGTTTTGACACCTAAATATGTGTATTAATGTCTCACGCCGACAGCATCTCGAGTAGACTCAGGATTATAAGACACACCTTGAAAATGGGTCGCTGCTAAACCGCAGGCTTCTATCTGGATGCAACATTGGGGTAACGTGACCAAGTCGAGGCGCCTTAGCTCATCAGCAAAGTAAGAGGGTGGGGGGTGCTGGAGGAGGATGTGGAGAGTGTGTGAGTGTGTTTGTGTGTGTGTGCGTGTGTGTGTGTGTGTGTGTGTGTGAGAAGAGGGGGGGGGGGCAGGATTCAGGGTGGCAGGAGCACAGCCGTGCAGAGAGATAAGAAGTTGTGGGATTGCCGAGTCGAGAGGGAGAAAAAAAGAAGAGAAAACAGACTCTTAATGTGTGTGTGTGTGTGTGTGTGTGTGTGTGTGTGTGTCTATACCACAACTTCATTGCAGCTGTGCCAATATTAGTGGTCAAATTTTAAGCCGAAGCCCTTCTGAACAATTCTAAGAACGTATTCCATCCCATTAAAAGTTTCTATAATGCTGTCAAATTTGGATTTTAAATACTTTAAATTACATAAACAGATGAACAGCTTTACCTGGATTTCACGCCGCTCTAACAAATATCTAAAACGTATTTCATTCTGCACAACATAAGTGTAATAATGCACATCTGTCGTGTGCAGCCCCTTATCCACTCACCACGTACCATCTGCTGGGCGCAGCGCTCTACCTTTCTGTTTTTTTTTTTTTTTTATCAACGAAGCCGTTAAGCAGGGTGGGGGGGGGGGGGGGATTCCCGATTCCCTCCCAGCGTCTTATTCCTGCCATTTGGCCCACGAGAAGTCCAGTAAAAGCAGAGAAAAGTTTGAAGGTGAAAGGTCAGCGTTGCGATAATATTCCTCAAAGGAGAGACAGTGTTAGAGAGCAGGGGCGCAGAGCCCGAATGAGGCTCCCACATGACGGTGGTAGCCAAATAAGCCGTGGGGGATGATTGTCCTGGTAGCGCATGCGTGATGGATCTGTTGCTACAAATGCATGGACACACGTAAGCAGTAGCTGCCTCCGTCCTGTAAACGCAAGCGTCGGATTTCTGTGTAGGAACACAGGGATGCTCAAAAAAAAAAAAAACAGTGCTTTCTCACACACGCGGTCTCTTCACATATCCTCACCACACACAAGCCTGTAGCGTGGCTCGGGCTGATGTAAGCAAATGATGGTGTGTGTTGTCAAAGTCGGGCTTTTATCCACCCTGCCACAGGTGCTCACACCCTCAACGCCAACACACACGGGTTACCTGTCATTTCCTGCCTTCCTGACGAAAGAGGGGGGTTTTTTTTTGTCGACTTTGCCACCGGAGGACGGTCCGAGCGCTTGCACACTGGACATTCGAGGGAAGCGAGATGAGAGAGTGTGTGTGTGTGTGTGTGTGTGTGTGAGGGAAAAGAGAAGCAAGGGTTATGCAAAAACAAATCACACGACACACGACTTCGTCACAAAACGCGGCGCGTCACCGACTGGATGAGTAAAAAAAAAAAAAAGGAGAAAAAAAAAAAAAGAAAGAGAAAGAACGACGCTGCCCCCGATGAATAGTTTTGACTTGTGATCACTGGTGTCTGTCAGTGAGAGAAGATTCCCACGAAGAAGAGAACATGCCATTTCTGTGCACGAGGGCACGAGCATCACCGGCAGCGAAGGTACATTCGGTTTAATTCATGTTCTGAGAATCCGCAGGCCCACATCAGATACATATGCCACATGGTTTAGAGACACACACACACACACACACACACAGTCATAAACAAAGGGTCCTGTGGGAGGAAGTGCGAGGGAGGGAAAGCACCTCATCAAGACAACAACAACAGCAGAGGTGCATGCAGGGAGTGACAGCTGCTCACTGAGAGATAACATGAGGGATCACCTCTGCACCATAACAACAAACACCAGACCCAACGGCATGGCCGCCCCCCGCTCTATCACCCCCACCGCTGGACAAATCACGTTACCGAGTCCTCCTTCACTCTAATCGGGCCGTTTCGGGGCGAGAGGACTTGGAACAGTCCGTCCCATTTACTTCGAAGACACACTTCCTGTCTCTAGCCGACTCCCGGGCTCACCTGAGTTCAAATTGTGTAATATTACTGAGCCAATGACAAACTGCACAGCCTTTTATCACCCGGGTCTGTGATGATATGAGGGGTCAATGGAAAATAATTACAAGCGTATACCTTTCGTCAGCTAAATCTAAAAAAAAGGTATCGTCATTTAGAGGCGTGTGGTTTGTCGAAGCACTCTTATGTAAATCGTGAAACATCAGTCACAAAATGTTTGTGCTGCTCAAACATTTTGTATTTGATGAAACAAATGTTATCTTTGCCTTCACACCCAAATCATTATCCATGGCTGCAGCATATTCATGACTCTGTTCCTGGGATCCCTTCCCTGATATTCCGGTTTCCATTCCTCAGACAGCTCATACGGCTGCACTTGTTTGTGACATCATCATCATCATCATCATCATACTGCTGCTGCTTTGACCTTTATCACTTTTCTCATCAAGCGAGGCCCCACTCTTTTGTGGGTACGATAGAGGGGGGAGCCCTGCCTGACTCCACCCATCCTGAGTACAACCACACAACCACACAACCACACACACACACACACACACACACACGACACAGCCTGACCACAGTAGGTACCTCTCTTGACCACAATTGACTCCAATAAAAGCTATTCCCTGCACAAATCCACACTTAGAGGCCCTGTGACGTCAGTGGGCGGAGCTTAGAACAACCGAACGGCAAATGCGACATTTTTATGGGACCGACCGTGACAACTCTCAAACCCGACAACGCCGTGGTAACGACCTGTCAATCACAAGGTACGCCGAACACATCCCCTGCTTTATCGTCTATTTCTCCTCCATCATTTAATAAATGAACATCATGCTGTGAAGAAGAAGACTTGAAACTAGTAAGACCATCAACAAATCTATTCATTTTCTCATAGACTTCTATTCAATAGGACTTTGTTTTCAACCAGAGGAGTCGCCCTCTGATGGCCATTAGAAAGAATGCACGTTTAGGGCATAGCGTTTGACTGCATGAAGTTCATCTATCTCACATCGCCATCAATAAGCCGTATTGATAAGTGAAAGTTGTGAAATACACTATCTGTGGGGAAATCCCAGCCGTGGAGTCACTCCCACACACTCACACATATGCAAACAGACACACACCTGCCTCCAGGGGAAACCACCACAATGGGCATGTCCTCAGATACATGTATTATTCATTTTAATACACAAAATGGTAGTGATAAATACGGACAGGAAACCCCCGCCGCTGCATGAAACAGTAGTGGCACGTAGAGGTATTTGGCCTGACTCAGTCGTCTTAAGTATTATTGTTGGCACATTAGTGTGCAGGCCGAGTCGTAAAGTGCAGGTGCAAAGCCCTCCGGACAGATTGTGAGGAGGAGCTTTTCATATGCAAACACACGCACACACACACACACACACACACACATGGACAGGTGCATCCAGGTAGATAGCCTGGCAATTTTTATCACCATAGATGACGTTGCAATTTCGTTTAATGGAGATCCCTCACCTACAATATAAAGATAACCACTTACGACCACGCTGTGCCGAACTCTTGAAGTGTATTTGCATTTTTGTTTTACAGCACATGACAACAAATAAATATTAAATTGTTTGCACAGCCAGTGTAAAACTATTAGCTTTAGCTTACTAGCAATGTTCTCACAGACTGTAGGCATGTGGAGTAGCTGTGTGTGTGTGCAGCTCAGAACTCACCAGGAACTCCTTGTCCATGACTAGAAAAACCCCCAGTTTTGTGTTTCCCCAAGGTTTGGAAGTCAGTCCTGGATGCTATTAGAGCTAAAGCTAACATTAGCATGGTGCCACGCCATTATTCAGAAACCACAATGGTCAGAAAAATATCCCATTGGACCAAAATCTCATGTGTAAGCCTAAAAACGAGAGACTAAAAACATCTTTTCCATCAAAAAAGGCCTTCGTGGCGTTCTTTGCTCCTCTTTCAATGATGAAACCATCTAACTGATGCTTTGCCTTCACTCATCGGAAAATGAAAAAATCGGAAGGTCAGATGTAACTATGCATAATAATTAACCCTGGGCTTCTGTTGTATTTTCAGAATAACGGGCCTTCAGTTAAAGGCGTTTGTTTTCTCGATAACAGGCCATTTCTTTCCAATCGATTATTTGGATTTCCTAATAATGGGCCTTTGGTACGATGGCCAGCCCATATTATCAACTTTTTCCCGCTCTTTGTCAGATTTAGGGAATTTTACACTCCATTACAACGTTACCTCACAAATATTGGACAGTCTTCGTCCTCTAAGCCTTTTCTCGTGTATGCTGAAAGTGAAAACACAGGCCTGCTGTTTGAAAGTGTAGTAGGGTTAGGTTTGACAAAGTCAGAGTTAACATGATCTCAATAAGTTGGCTAGCTACAGCTGATAAAATTGGCTTTGAATTCAGAAAATTCTGAATTCCAAATTACAAACTACATGTGTGTTTTCAGAAATAAGCACCGCATCTCAAGGTGGGCTCAGCATTGGTATATTCTGGACATGAAAGGTGTTTAAAACGAATGGATCATCATGCTAAGCTACTGTAAGAGGCTGCACATGCATATATGCCTCAGTGTTGAATGGGGGGGGGTTGTCAGAGAAAACCGGCTGTTCCTGAATCAGCCAGAGGCAGACGTTTTCTGGGAGGGCATGGTGAGGATTGCAAAACAGGAAACACAGGGCCTTGATAACTCAAGCACACACACACACACACACACACACACACACACACACACACACACACACACAGGGCACTTGCACATACAAAGTGTGTGGGCATGTTGCGCTAGGGCCCTTGGAAATGGGTGAGTGTGAAAAAGAGAGTGTGTGTGTGCATGTGTCACAACAACAGGGCCCCTTCTTATGCATTTTCTCCACACACCTCAGTAAGTACAGGATGTGTGTGCAAGTTGTGAAGTCGAAGATGATACGTGCCAAGATAATCACGAGGTGTGATTGATGGCACTGTTCGCTCGTAGCTGTCGCTCGCTCTGCAGGACTAACAGGTACCGAAGTAGGGAGGCCTCGGTGGAAAACAAGAAGAAAGAAACCTAAAGGCAAAACATCATGAACGCAAAAAAGGAGCAGTAACATGAGTATGTGCTCATTAAGATGGATGAGGGCCCTCCTCCTCCTCTTCATCCTTCTCTGTATCTGTTTCCTCATAATACACACAAACACGTCTGACGCCGTGTTGTATTCTCTGTGAGTCCTGTTTGAACACGCATGCCGCCCCGCGATGACTAAAACACACATGTTGAACCGGCACTTAGCGCGGTGTAACACTTCATCAGACATATGATAGGGTCATGTCACGGGGGAGGGGGAGGGTCATCGCTGCAGTTTACAATCATGACAAACGATCGGACATCCTCCAAGATGCTGTTTAGCATCAACACACTTTAAACCACAGGGTTTCTCACCTTAATATCTCTCAAACTACACCCTTTTCTTTGCCTGTACAATTCAAATGTTCTTAGTTATTTTTGTCCGAGGCTTTGCTGTTCATTCTAACATCATTTGTTTTCCGAGCTTCCCTTTGCTCTGAATCACGGGAGCTTGAAGCTTAAAAAACGGCTGTCTATTAGTTGTTTCAACTTTTAGACAAGCTAAAACAAATGCTGGGTTTGCCACATCTTTGATTGGACAAATAGTGCCTCAGTAGGTATTAATCAGTAACACTTCCCGCAGCCAAAACGTTCCATCCAGACAAGGAATATGTTGATTTCCTGGCTTCATCCATAAAAGATTGTCTTTTATATCGCCAAAGAAGTGGTATGCATGGAGTAATTTCACTTGGGTGACTGGGACACATAATGTAATCATTGCACCTGGTGATAAAAGTGATTACTGATGCATTTAAATAGAAATACACAGAGGATTGTGTCAGAAAACAAAATATTTCAACTTTATGGGCAACAGTGTATTTGGCTTTAAACTGACAGTATGTTTTTATTATTACATTACTATACATTATTACATATTTGTCATGCTTTTATTCAGACATAACAGTGCTATTACAGCCACACTATGTCTTACTTGACACCTCATGTATGTATATATATATATATATATATATATATATATATATATATATATATATATATATATATATATATATGGGACAATAGCGGTGAGTTCAATAGGAACGATATCTAAGATATCCAAATTTAATGAAGATTTCAACCAAATTTTGCAGAAGAACAAGTCCTGGCAACAACAAAAAACAAAGTGATAATTACTGTAATGCATCCACCATAATTATGCAAATATTAATGGTACGGCCCATTAGGAGAAACAGCTGGTGGCGCTAATTCTCCTGTCGGTTGCCATCCGAACCCCAAAGCAATGTGGGAAACCTGATGGAAATATCACCTGCTTCACGTGCATCATCATTTATTTGCTACTTCTGTGTTCAACCAAGCTCTCTTTTTTTTTTTTTTTTGCAATAATTTGACTTTTTAAAGCATTTTAGCTTTTTAAAATTTAAATTTCACAAAAAAAGAGCAGGTGGATGAAAAAGACATGAATGCTGCATCATTGACGCTTGTTAGTTGTTTTTTTTACTTGGTCATCGAGCAGTTAGATCATTGATGAGATAATTCACCATCCATACAGATGGTAGGAGTTTGGGGGGGGGGGGGGGGTTGTTTCATTGCTATATATGCAAATGCATGCATAGCATTTTATACAGTTATAAAATATGACTGTGAAGCACTTCAGAGTTGAATTTGCATCTGTGGGCTGAGATAGTAGACCCCCCCCCCCCCCCCCGCGCTGCAGCATCTGTATGATAATGACTTTGCAGTATGTTACATGTTGACCAGATACGACTCTAAGGAAGAGTGTCATGTTTATTGGCTGTGTCAGATGCAGGTCAGATGCAGGTCAGAGGCAGCAATTGTGGAAAAAACTAAAAAGTTATTGCACAATTTTTGACATTGACCAATAGACTTCTCCTTGTGCAAAAAGCTTGAAATATAAAGAGCATTTCTAAAAATGAATGTATCCCTAATAACAACAAACCATTACAGCACAATTTAAAATACCTGTTTTCCTCTGCACACATCTGTCTGGCCTTTGCTGCTAAACTGAAAGACTGCAAATGTATGGTTGTGTCTTATCGTGGGAGCTTACTGTACATGCTGTGGTAGGGGTAGATGTGGGGGGGGGGGGGGGGGGGGATTCTCTGGAACAGGATGTAGCTGTGCAAACGCCTAAAAGCTTTTTTTTGCTTGTGTTTGCACAAGAGATGAAGCAGCAAAAAAAAAGCACAGATCCTTGACTCAAAGCCTCGGGTCTGCGATGGGGACATAGTGGGGGATTTCACCACGACCTGCCTGTCAGCCCGGTGGTCCGAGGGAGGAGAAGGTACGCCACCACATAGAAATCTCAGTTTAGAGCACACGCAGAAAAACCCCAAACCTGTATTATATAAAGCACAGTCGATAACTTGGCAAGCAGCAGAGCAGAATGCAAAACTATGCAAATAAGATGCAAAGAGTGAGTCAGTGCTTTTGATGGAAAATTCCTTGTTGGCTCAGAGGCACACTTTCTCCAGAATAAGTAAATAAAATTATACAATACATGTGGTAACAGTAGTACATTTACGTAAGTAGGCTTCTGAACAGTCATGAGGTACTTTTGTGCTACTTTTACTGCTACATTGTACATTTTTACTTTGAAATGTCAATAATAAATACAAATATAATATAAATATACAGGGATTGACTATCGTAATGAGTACTTTAAGTGCATTGTGCTCCTCATCATACTTCAAGTCGAGTTTGCTGATGATACTTTTAATTCAGAGGTATTTTTAATGGAGAACTTGCAGTGGAGTACTTTTAGATCGCCGTGTCATTATTAGCACATTTTGAAAAAAAAAAAAAAAAAAAAAAAAAACGTAATAAGAGTGAATCGTGTTTTTCTCGTCCTCGCATGTGAAGTTCCTGTTTCAGTTGCTCCTTCCACGTCGAGGTCAAAGGTCAGGTACAGTTGGTTTGAGGGCATTTCCGACCAGCGGGTGAACTCCCTCTGTGTATACTGTGAGTTTACACAGAGGGATTTCAGGTCAAATAGAGCACCCTCTCTCTCCCGTGTGCTGCTTCAAAGGGCAGGAAGAGTCGGTGAAGGAAAGCGCTCCCTCCGCATCCAGCTGGTAAAAAGAAGACAAAGAACAGGTTTAGCAGCTATGACTTCATCCTCCCCAACAAAGGCGGCGAAGGGATGGATGGAGGCGTTGGGAGGAAGAAGGGAAGAAAAGAGCAGAGACATTATTAAAAAAAAAAGAAAAAAAGTGGCATCACCAGCAATTCCGGGTACATGAGTAGGTCACATGAGATGCCACTGGCAGGTGAAGGAGCCACACCCTGGCATTTCGCTCCGATGTGTCTGTATGTGTTCGTCCGCATGGTAAACAGCTACGGGGGTGTTTACTTTTCTCACCATGACACCTTGGTGAAAAGTGCCCGATGCCAGGCTGAACACAGCTCACCAGACGGTTATCATGGACCAGAGAAGGCCAGCTGATGCCTATCTGTTTTCTCATGAAGCTCACACTTAATCCCTCTGGGTGTCTGCCTACTGTCTGACCCCACCCCCCACCTACCCTCCCACCCAACCTTGTCATGCACCGAAACGTGCCCCTACTCTTCCCATGCTGCCCCCTTTTTAGTATCTATCTATACATCTCCCTCCCTCTCTCTCGATTCTACCTGGACCGAAAAACGCCGGAGGTTTTTCTCGTGGGAACCTCTCGGGAGAGGTATGTTGCCCCGTGAGCAGGGAGTGAGAGTGGAATCCCGTTTTTCTGGGTCTCGTCTCACTCCCTGTTCCGCGATCCCATCCCGGGCTCGGCGACACGATCAGGCGTCGTGTCAGGACTCGCCGCGGTTGTTAGGAAACTCTTACCTGTTTCTCGCTCAGCCGGATTCTGGGGTTTTGGTTATACACAACACCTGTGTTTTATAATTCACCCTCACCCCTTTCCGCATCTGCTCTTTGCTTACATCACTATCTTTTCGAATCATCTTGAAAGTTATCCTTTTGGTTTTTTTCCGTTTCGTCATGAGGCAGAATTTCATTTCCACTGGAACGCCTGGTTTCCTATATTAAAGTAGAGTTTAACACCTTTACCATAACACCTTTTTTATTCTAAGGCACCTTACGATCTTCTTCTTCATAATTAAAGCAGCATTGATGACCAAAGAACGGTACATCTGCTGTCAGACCTTACGAATCAAACTCTTTTTCCTGAAGTCACATGACTTTCAGGAAGCGGCCTTCAAGGAGGATTGCAGATGTCACAACGGTTTACAAAGGATCTTTTGAACGCAGCAGAGGATCATTTCTCAATAACACCTTTCCAGATTGCCATTCGTTCATAAATGGGTGTAAAAGAAGCTCAGAAGGTTCATTATAAGGATTTTATCTGCTAATTTATTTAATTTTGGAGCTACTGTCGTGCTTTTTACTACTTTTATGTGTAAGGCAACATCAGGCTGGATTTAAATGTTGCAAAGTGTACCAATAAATATAAATGTATTTAATTCTTTATTTATTGTAACGCAACTTGTGTAAAAATCGTACAAATGAACAGGAATTATGATTCAAGTGCAAACATTTTTAATGACGAATCGGTCAAAACTGAAAGAGGAATCAAAATTCCAGCATATAACAAACAATAAACAATGAAATTAATTGAATAGATCGGCCTTTTGTCTATGATACCTATTTCAGTATCGGCCCGTTATTGGATATCCTCTTTTAGTAGTGCAATGGTTGACGCATTTCCTTTGTATCATAAATGGAGCTTGATTTTCCGAGGAGGTCGGACCTGGTGGCGAACAGAACTAAAACACATAGAGTGAATATTCCAGGTTGATAACTGTTGTTTGCCACTTTCAGCCACGTTTGAAGGTGGGGAGAAAAAGCCTGCTGTCATGGAGACGAGTGATCTTCAGATTGGGGATAACAGTCTAACTGTGTTCATTTCTGTGTCTGGAAGGTTCTTAATATCATAAACATATCAACAAAAATATGCAAACAACAAAAAGGAGATACAGTCTCTCCTGTTAACTTCCTCGTTCCTCTTCTCCTCCGCATTTCCCAGAAAGAGAAAGGGAAACACGATTAGCTTGAAAACAAGGAAGAATCCTTGCATGACTCTAAAAAAAAAAAGAACGAGCTTACAAACTGTGATCAAACATGATGTTGTCATCGTTAAATTGACTTTTTAAGATGTTTTCAACCTTAATTCCAACGTACGGTGTGTCTTTGAGAAGCAGAACCGTCTCACATCCCCCGTCTTACTTTCAGGGGATGGAACTTTCAGGAACAGCAACGCTTTTTCGTTTAGTTTAAGACGTGGACGAAGAGCACGATCGGAGAGCAAACCACACAGAGACGACAAGCAAGCTGAGAGGACACGTGTCCAAACCTCCTGGAGCTGGGTCGGCTGGGACACGGAGGTCAAGAATGAAGGAAGCGGACACAGAGACGGACTTACGCTGAGATGAGTTGGCGTCCTCGTCGTGTGGAGATGAAAAACAAAAAAAAACCCAAAAAAGAGACCGAACACGGACGAACGGACGCAGAGAGAGCGGACGGGAGAGGACGGCAGGAAGTGAGTGATATCAGCCGGGGGAAGAGTAAGACGGAGACGCAGGCGAGCTTCCTGGGTCACTCACACACACACACACACACACACACACACACATGTGCATTTGAATACTAACACGCGTGGTGATGCAAGCGACAAAATGGATGACATAACCACAATTTCACATCTAACTCACACAAATGTGTCTTCTTGTAAAATGCAGCATGCGTTTTACTCTTAGTGGGGTCAGCAAAGGTCAGATTGAGAGTTTGGATGTGTGTGCGTGTGTGTGCGTGTGTGTGTGTGTGTGTGTGTGTGTGTGTGTGTGTGTGTGTGTGTGTGTGTGTGTGTGTGTGGGAAGTAGAAAAAGTGAAATTACTTTATTATGAATTCATAATTTATTTAAGACTCGGAAGAAGTTTGGTTAACGTTTTTATTTTTATTGCTTCATCACCTCATGGAGAACTTAATTGGAGGAAGTTTTATGCAGGAGGAACAACAACATATTCAGTTATGTAATTTGTATATCAAATCAGTAGTGGACCTTTGGGTGTATCCCTCTTTCTGCAATATACGCTGGCACACACACACACACACACACACACACACACACACACACATTGCACAGCAGAGAAAAAGGGGAAATTCTCTTTCAATGAGGTGAACAATACTTGACATATCTTGACTTTTTTACTACACACTTCCCCTCTTTGTGACAACTTCCTCACAGTTTTCACTACCAGCCCAACTTACTACCAGAGGCTGCATATGAATGAAGAAAGATGCACACACACACACACACACACACACACACAAGCAAGAGAGGAGAGAGAACGAGAAGAGAGTTGTTTTGCAACTAGAAAGAGGAAGGTACATGTGTCACTCATTGTTTTATGACGCAACGCAGACCACTCAATGAACACACACACCACACACACACGCTCCCATTATTCCTGTCTCCTATCCTGTTATTTATCGCCTGGGTTTTATTTTCATTACAAAAACGTGGAACCTGAGGGGGGCAAGACGGAGCACGCAAGCACGTCGTCTAACTCTCCGGAGCAGCACATTTGCATAGTTATTTGCCTGTCAAATGAGATGCACGATCTGTATTGTAACTTTGGAGAGCAAACTCCCCCAGAATTCCCCTCTTCTGAGAGACGCCCATATCCCTTCAGAGAGAGAGAGAGAGAGAGAGAGAAAAAGAGGATCTATTGTGCAGTTTTGTTTGTTTTTTGGATTTCTGGGATTAATGGAAGAAAACAGCTACGAATACGTATGAGCATAACATAATATGTGTTCAGAGCTGTATTGATATTCCCTGAGTACCTCACCCAAATCTGCCTCGGGGCGACACTTCTTATTCGATTTGCATCGCAATGTTGGAAGAGATGGAAATGTTATCTTTTGTTGTCGGCTAATTGACGCCCCGAGGGGTCAAGACCTCGCCGCACTGCAGGCTTTGATGTCGCACACCATGACCATGACCCTCGTTTTAAGGAGAATTCACTGTTTTAGAAAGCAGCTTCTGCCTGGCACAAGTAGCCCATGACTTTTGGTTGTTTCACTTTTTTCGTTTTAAAGCGATCTTCACCTATAAAAATGCCTCAAATGCAAAGAAACAAAAGTGGAGAGAAGAAGTCAGCAAAGAGCAATCACAGGATCAGGAGTAGCCTTTATAAGCTGGAACTGATGAGGCTGATGAGCTGCAGGTGTGTCTCGTTAGGCGCCAGACAGGAGAGGGAGAGGGCGAGAGAGGGAGGGAGGGAGGGAGGGAGCGGCGACGCCCACAAGACTGACAGCCAGGAGAGGAAAAGGGAAGGGGGTTTAAAAAAAACAAAGCCACGGGGGAAACTGCCCACTGTCATAGCGGATCGTAACAGACTCCAAACAGACCATTTTAACCACTTATAGCCTCCCGCTTAAACCCTTCGTACATTATTTCAATTATCTGTTAATTATGAAATCATTGATTCATCATTTTGTATTTATTATTAGGGCGTTTTTCAAATGGATTTGACATGATGACGCACACAGGCTCACAATATGAGCTTACAGCCACGTGTCATTAAAAAATAATAATAGAGAAATTAATTTTTAGCATTATTAAACACAGTCACTCTAAGAAGCTCAGTGTCCCGATGTAAATCCACTCTGAATCGACTGGGTCACATTTTGAATATGCAAATGAGGGGGTCTGCCCCGTGGCCAAATGGTCCTTCAGTTAGAATACTTCTGAGGCTAATTTCACTCTGTTTTGGGTAATTAGGGATTCAATAGGCTCCACGTCAGTCCCATGGCTAAGCCGTCCGCCCCGGCTGCCTAACTTCACTCAGACACCAGTAGTTTGCTTCAGCTTCTAATATATTGTCTAGTTTTGTTTATTCTGATGTGATGACAGAGAAAAAGAAGAAGAATATTTCTGGATTTAAATGTGCACTTCCCTGTTTCAATGTTCCGACACACAATTTGGCTCTGAAAAACCACAAACAGATCACACTCACACCCCAAATCTAGACTAAATAAACACAAAGACACATGGTTTCATTCAACACACACATACACGCCTTGTGTACAGCAACAATATTACAGAGCGTATGATTGTTTGATAGCAATATGATTTCACTAATGATGCCGAGAGGAACAGGACCAACAGGTCGGGGCTGCACTTGCAATAACAAGAGGAGACGTGACTGAAAGGAAGCTGCTCAGCCTGAAGAGGAATTGCACAGACCAGTGGAGATGTGGCTCCATGTTTACACTGAATATAAGTAGGAAAATAAGCCATAAATGTTACAATAAATACTCATAAATGGCCTTTTAAAGAGACAGAACACACTTTTTTTTACACATTTTTACATAATATATTTTTTTTACTTTTGGATGGAGCTTTCCAATGACTAATGAACCCTTACAATGTCGACCAATTCACTATTCAGTTGCATTGTGGGATTTGTAGGACACAGCGTTTTTGGAGGTCGACTCCTGACGAGGACTGAAAGGACTGAGCTCTTTATGGAAATCATAAATCACTGGTGGAGTCCTTTAATTAAATACATATTTCATCATATTTCAAGTCATGAAGCCCTGCAGCAACAAAGGGCACGCCTATAGATTTGCATGGTTGTACTAAAGGTCAAAGGTCACCACCTGTGGACATATGTGAACGACATAAACATAAGGCGAAGAAAAGAAGCCAGAAAGAACCTCCTGATATAGGTATTTGATATATACAAATTGCAGAGTTACTGCAGGTTGCTCGCTGGACGCGACCCTGTGACCTCTGCTCACCGGCTTCCAGCCGCTCGCCTCATCATCTGTTGCACACGATGTTCTTTTCAGATGCTGAAAGCTCTCATCTGCCTACGTCTTCTTATACATATCTGCAGTATGTAAATTGAGGAAAGTGGACAACAAATCTGTGCACAGTCACACTCGTTGTTTCCCTGCCGGGGGAGAAAAAAACACAAAATCAACACGGTGAAAATATGAACGCTGTGCTGAGATGTTCGGAGAAACGGAGCAGGTGAAATGAGGCAGGTGTGCTCCTTCAGTATCTGACGGCTGTGTGTCACTTAGAGTTACAGCGGAGGGATAGGGGTTAAGAAAATAAGATAAGATCTTTACACACACATACACACACACTCACGGAGTCAGAGGGGCAAACAGGTTTAGCTCCCGTATATTGATCATGTACATATTAGTTTGCAGAGTGTTTGTGAACGTGTGGGTGTGCTATGTCAGAGATCTCAATGCTGCGTAACAAATAAACCCTTTATTTCCCCTCAGCGTACGCTTTAGTCATTCCAGGACAGCAGAGAGCTGCTTGGAAACCACCTGCTGCTCACAGACACTTAAATAGGGATGTAGAGGAGTGCAAACCTGCAATATCCAGTTGAAATCCAGTTTTAATCATCGAAAAATGTGCAAATTATTTGAGATTTAAAAGAAAATGTCTGTTTTTTGTGTGTTTCTGGCACTACTTTATTCCATCATCATTGCCTCATCGAGATCTCAACAAGAATCAAACACCTGCTCAACGTGAGAACAACGTGTTTCTCCGATGGGAGCGAGATCATTCAGCTGGAGGGAGTTTTGCAGCTCAAGCTGCATATTATCTGGAAACCACCCCTGCCAAGATTTGTGCATATAGTGTGGAATATTCAAAGTGAGGCACTTATTGAATTGTGTACTGAAATTTGAAAGTTTGAACTGTAAAGATAAGATATCACAAGATTAGATATTATTATATTATTCCATGTGATACGCGTCGTTCGTGATAAAGGGATGGATGATGGAGGGATGGAGGGGATCTTTGAAAACTGTGAGTAGAATTTAAAATAGCAAGCTTTTGTTCAGGTATTGCTTGTATGGCAGATGTGTTAAAGGGTATTTGGGGATAAAAGGAACCCAGGAAGGGGGGGAAAAAAAGCACCTGTGCACAGGATTAGGCAACATTTACTTCGGAGCGTCCAGCTCCCACACCGACGGGTACGGCAGATCCTGTTTTTCTGAAATTGAGAATAGAAAGGCTGATTAGGTGATCTGCGAGATGACATTTATAGTATCCTGTTTGTAAAAGACGAATGCATCTCACCTTTTCTCTGTGTCAACGTCTCTCTGCTTAAAAGTGCGTGGGGTGGACAGAATAACAGAAACACATGCTTCAAGAAAAAAGCGGCGGTTCGAAATTTGCCATCGAACCGACATCTATAGATTCTTCAAAGGAGGAAAGATAATGAAAGTAGACAAACAGTGGGGGGGGGATACACTGTACATATAGCAGAGATACTGACTAACAGCAAGAGATTAACCCCTTCAGCAGAGCCAGACGGAGAAGGTGAGACAGACAAAGCTCACGAACACCACAAAGTTTCATTTTTCACTTTCTACGCGGCCTTTTAAGTCTTCACTTGACATCTTCCGCCCAGATGTGATCAACTCCTAATAAAGGTGTATTCCGTGTAAGGCAGCAATGTAAGCTAGTGGTGAAACAACACACACACACACACACACACAAAAAAAGCACCTCTTCCAGGTTTGCATTTTGGAGGGAGATGGTTATCGGCACGATGGGGTGCATGTTTTTACAGAGGGAGTGGCTGGCTGTCTGTCATTTAAGGGGCAAAAGAGGGGGCTCTGTTTGCAGTGTCAATATTTACAGTGACACATGCAGGATGAGTGCTGACTGTCTGAGGGGAATCGTGTGTGTGTGTGTGTGTGTGTGTGTGTGTGAGATGGGAGACAGTAAGACGGAAAGACAGAATTATCAGCATGAATGGATGTCAGATGTCATGCTCCGATGAACAGATTTGAGGCTTCAAAAACAGAACACCTATATTGTTTTGGTGTGTGTGTGTGTGTGTGTGTGTGTGTGTTCATCAACCCCAAAGCAGTGAAAGTCCCGGAGCATTCTGGGAAAAACAAAGTCCATGAACTAAAGTTTAGAAAAGTCAACCAGCGGAGGTTAATGTGATTTAATAGGCGGCCAATCACAAGCGGGATTCTGTCACAATCCACGGGCCTCGTTTGCATTGCAAATCAGAGATATGCAAATGAGGGAGGGGAAACAGGCTGTGACTGTACCGCCGCTCTGCTCTCGACACTATCAGCATCTCCTGTTCGGTACACTTTCCCTCTTTGTAAACTTTGGTATTTACATTGGATCCACGTCTTCATTCTGCTCTGTCGAATACTAAAAAAAACCCCCCTCTTAATCATCTCGACATTGACGTCTTATTTGATTTCACATGAACTGCCTGGTGTTCCTTCTGTAAAAGTTTTCTTCCCAACAGGTGAGACAAAGCAAACAACAAAGCAGCAATATCCCAGTCTGCAGTTTCATGATTCAACACCGTGACTCATTCAGCTTCATGTTCTCTGTTTGTCCTGCAAACTACAACTACCAGCAAAACATTCTTCTTCTTCTTCTTTTTTTTTTTTTTTTTTTGCCGCTGTTTGATTTCAGCCTGTCTTTCTTCTTTCTTGGTGGTTTTGTGTTTACACATGAGCTCATCGCTCCCAGCTACGCTTGCATCTCACAGAATCATCGTGTTGATCCGCAGGTCGACTACTGTATTTATAGTGCAAACAAAGCAGCATGGGAGAGGTACCCATAAGAGACTTTCCTCTGATGCAGAGCAACTGAAGCGATGTTACTGCCATCTAGTGGTCAAACAATCTTCTGTCCGAATTCTTACTCTTTTTTTTTTTTGATCACACAAATACTCTCAGGAGATCTAATGCATTGGATGTTAATTGAAAAACATTTATTTTTATTGCTCACAGTGCTCAGAGGTTGGTTGTCAGAACAGAAATGTACAGTCAAAGAGTCAGGTAGCAAACATATTATTATTATTATTATTAATTCACCAGCACATGAAGTTTGGACATCAGGCTTCGTTTGAAGGGTTTCATTCATTCCATGATCACTATAAAGTAACTATTAGTTTAGTCCTTGTGTGCTGATGAAGATGAATGTGACATGATTGAAAGATCCCCCAAACACATGAACCTTGATCTCTACACAAGAAGTGCTTAAAGCATTCAGAGAAGAATGGAAATATGAGCGTCTACGATGGAAAGTTACTACACGGACCTTGTGGTGAGACATGTTGGCCTTTTGACCTTTTCACGTTGTGCATCGTCGGTCTGAATGTGGAACGCAGTGACACAAATGAACTAAACAAAGGGGGGAAAAGAGCATTTCAACTTCTCTCAGTAATAGATCACTGGATTGACTCCAACCCACTTAGGTTGAAAAGGAAAAAGGATATTTTCTTCTTATTTCGGAGCATTGGGCGCTAGGATGAGAATCTTTCAAAACTGAACACCCACAACCTTTTGGGAGTAAAAGAAAAGAAGGAAAATGCACTTCAATGCATGTATGCTGGTATTAAATTTGTTCCATTCTTTGTGTCCAATCAGATTTTTGACCCTATTAGAAAATGTCATTTGATGTGATTTCTTTTTAAAGTGATAATTACAGTCAATCTGATCATCCCTCTGTCATAATAACAATAAAAAAAGCTTTATTAAACATACAGTACGTATTTGTACTCGTTAGTGAACGCGGTGCGGCTCAGTGACCCTGGATCAGTGCTTTGACAGGTATTGAAATACGAGGCTGCCTGAGGCTTCCTGTCTCGACTGCAGCAGGTCTACGCGGCGGCAGGAACGCGTCACTAACGAAGAACAGAAAACTATTGTTTTAGGGTCGTAAAGTTCATGGCTCATTCAGGTTGCACTGCAGGGGCTTCTACGGGAGTTCCAGCAAAGCCAATAAGAGCAGTGAAGACATTAATACTTTACTTTTAGTGACCACAGCTATAAATAGATATGAATTGGCCAGTGATTGCACCGTGACTTATAGAAAAGGCTTAAAAAATGAGAAAGAATTCACATTTATAATTGATTTTACACTTTTCTAGAAAGGTTATTTCCTGTATGAATCTCTGGGAAGACGTTAGCACCGTGTTGAGCATGCAGCCTCGACGACGCCGGGCCATAATCTTAAATTTGGCAAACTTAACTATACATATTTAGAGCAGAGTGGGTAAAAAGGTGTGACACTTGGACCAACTAGTACGTACAAATTCATCTGCTTTGTTTAAAGTTAATCCATATGGTTCAGGTTCACCATTGGGATTAAACATGTATACCACCAGTCACCCATACAGTTGGAATATGTTGTTTTCAGACACAATCTTCTGTTTGTTCCTATTTAAATGCATCAGTAATCACTTTTGAGGTGCAATGATTACACCATGTGTTACCCAGGTGAAATTAATGAATTCACAACATTTGTTTGGTGCAATAAATGACAAGACATTTGCAAATGATTCCAACTTTATGGGCGACCCTGTATAAAATGAATAATGGTGTATAGTTTTCTTAATTGTCTCGACACCCACTGTCGGGTATTATGCATTAAATATAAGAATTAGAGGTATTTTGCAACTACTAATTGACCCAAGTCTGTACGTGAGATATGAGACAGTCATGTGTCAACACAAAGAAATGCAAAAAGCCTAAAGAGAGGTAACGAAACAGTACATTGGCACCTTGGCAAAGCTCACTGGGTGCAGCACCCGCTTTGACCCCGGTAGTGGGTGAAAGACTGAACAGGAAGCCAGCTGCTACAGTACTGTGAGAGGGTTTCAGTGTGCTGGTGTGGCGAAGGGAAAAACAGGCAAGAAACCGTCATCGTTAGAAAGCTTGTCCAGAAAATGTGTTTCCAAAAAAATGTGTTTCAGACGGACCTTTAAGTTGCTGTTAAGGCGTTGTTTTTTTCCTGTTTGTGTGTGTGTGTGAGCTTGTCCCGTAAATGAATGCACCCGTTGAATCGTTACAAAGGTAACGCCAGTGTAAGAGTTATATTTCCACACTCGGTACGAAAAAAGGTTAATACATTGCTGAGATTTTGGCATTGTGAAGTGCTGAGGTCGTCCATCACAGTATCTACAGATTAAACCATGATGTTACAACGTTAGAAAACTGCCCCGGGTTACACAGTGTGAACAGAAATACATCGTACAGCTTACAGTACCGTGACATACCGACTTAGTGAGTTAAAAACTTGTACGGAAAAAGAGCATCCGATAGAAGTGCGAGCTGTACAAAAAGTGTACGAGTGAAAAGAGCTTAATACAGTGTGCATCGTCTAAAAGTTTAAAAAGCATAGTATAGCTGATATATTCATAAACTCCTCCATTTCTTCCATATATATTTGTTATGTCATCTCTTCCAGCACAGTCCAGCTGACTTGAATCATCGTTTTGGCTTTTCTTTATTGTTCTAGCAGCTTCTAGTTTGTGCAAACGCGTCTTCATTGATCCCTCGTCCTTCATCAGCTATAAACTTTCAATCCTTGCAGATATCATTGGGGGTAAAGAGCAAGGCAATAACTAAGCTCATCCGTCCACCTGCACCCACAAGTTTCTGTCTTCTCCCCCCACTCCAGCAGAGGGAGCCATTTCTCATAAGTTGAAACCAGTGCTCCCACTTTCAGAGCCTGTGAACAACCAGCAGCGGGAGGAAATATGCTGGAGGACGTTTCCTCTCGACGGTTAAACAAAAGGAAGATCAAACGCCTCGAGAAACAAGAAGATTAAGGGATGTCTTCCCCCTCTCCTCCTCCTCCTCCACCTCCTCCTCCTCCTTCAGGCTCAGGCTCCTCCACGGTTGGTTGCTTGTCTGGAGGTGCGTTGGCGTATCGCAGGCGGCTCCAGCGGGCCTTGTTCTTGTGCAGGTGACCCATCATGGTCTGGCTGAGAGCGCTGGGCTCGGTGAAGCGGTGCCACTCCTCGAACAGAGGCTCCACGATGTAGGAGATGAAGCCTGAGGGGGAAAACACACGCCGAAGGTGGGTCATCATAAGATCCAAACAGTAAAATGAGCCGACGAAGAATAAATACCACTGGAAATAAAAATGACGATTAAAAATGTTGATTTAAAACAGAAAACTATTCACCTATCTGGATGGCTGGGACGGAGTCAGCCTGCTGGTTACACAGCGGACTAATCTCCAAATCAAACTTTCTCTCCAGGTCACCTGTCAGGTTCACAGCCAGAATTAAGGATTATTATTATTTTAATTATTATTAAAAAAAAAAAGATCCACATGAATAAAAGAGAAGCCATGACATCAAATATATTTTGGTACAACACACATGAATGCAAAAAAGTCACCGACCACTACAGCATGAACGTGATCTTCTCTTTTGCTATTATTCCTTAAAAATCCCACTTTACTCACCCTGCCTGTAGAACTCCTCACACACTCTCTCACTCCACTGTCTGCTCAGCTCCCAAACCCGACACGGATTACAGACGTCTGCACACTTCAGAGCAATCTGCAGGCAACGGGAGACACGTTCACATATACTACTCCTGTCCGTTTAAATGTATATAAAAGTGTACTTCATATCTCATGCATGGATGCACGTGGAGTCAGGCGGGGTGGAGCGGTGTTACCTGCAGGATAAAGTGCCTGTGTGAAGCCAGCTGAAGGTCAAGGTCCTGGTTGTCCAGATGTTCTCTGAAGGTGGACAGGAACTCGTTCTGCCTGCTGATGTCTGTGGCCAAGATGAGGGAGCCCAGCTGCTGTTCCATGTCCTGCCTGCAGAGTGGAAGGGGGCGCCACTGAGTCAAAACAACTAAAACCACTCATGCCTGAGCTAAAAATGATTTTTTTTTATGGAATATACCATACATTTATATATATGATATATATATATATATATATATATATATATATATATATATATATTATAGAATTATTCATAAGTTATCATCCCTCCCTTTTACAGCCGTGTGTAACGCGTAGAGCTCTTATGCCGCCGTTCTTTAACTGACCCTGACCTCTGACGTAACGGCGGAGAGGAGATTATGATGCCAAACGCATCCTGATTATTTAACCAGATCAAACATGCCGATGGGTGCGATTGTGTGGTGTGACAGAGCATTCCATCAACTAAGATGAAGGGCGTGATTATTGATTTTTACGCATCAGGCTGTCGGCCGATCTAACGGTTGGATTTTTTAAATTAATAACAAGCAATGTAATTGTTATTATCAAGGCCAAAATCACACTCTCCGGGAGTAAAAGAGTAAGATATCTTTCTATAACATTTCATATCATGCGTTTCTGTAAAAGGCTCTTACGACATGTCGGCGGGCAGGTGGGACAGCAGCCCCGACTCTCGCAGCATGCCCACGGTGGACCTCCAGTGGTGACTCTCCAGCACAGACGTGTTCTGTAAAAATAAATGGACTCAGTAACAGAACGGGACACTGAAACGTACAGCAGCTTTCAGCAGAGCCACGTGTACCTGGTAGAGGGACGCCAGGTGGTGTCGGGTCTTAATGAGGAAGGGCTGGTTCACTCCGGGATGGTCCACATCGTGGGCGGCTGCCGCCATCAGACCCAGGAATACATCCAGAGGACTCAGCTGCTCGGCCAGCTGCAACGCACAGATGATTGATGGGGAAATTATGGTTATGTGGGAGGGGACCGTATCCTCCTTTCAGATGAACTTGCTAAACTGAGGTGCTCTGGATTTATAGCGCTTATCCAGATTAGATTAGGCTTTCTCAACATTGTCAGTTCCTCAATGATGATTTCTACAAAGAAAGGTGAAGTTAGTTTTAATTATCAGGGGAGAAAGAGCTACAATATCTGCAGAGGAGGACTTTCCATCCTCACATTTGCTCTGGGGCGCCTCATACTTACAACACATCTGTTTACAATGTCATTCTCCTGTATGTATACTTAATTTCTATCTTTACATTCTGTTTTTTTTTTCAGTTACTTATCTTTGTTTTAGTTGTATGTCTATTTCTGTGTGTTTATATTGAGAGCGACATAAAGCTGGAGTCAAATTCCTACTTAAATGACCAATAAAACAGATTCTATTCTATATATATATTAGGATTCTTCTATGTAACTTTAACTGTAGCTTGTCTTTTGGAAAACAAAAACTTCCTTTTGTGAGTTAAGCATAGCGGAGGATACATTCTGGATCATTTCATAAACAATAAATACAAAACAAATAAATAGGTCAAAATTTCGCCTAAAAAAAAAAAGAAAGAGAAACAGCAGGCGTGACATCATATATCGTGAGTTATCTAGAACGCCTCTAACTAAATAGGTGCATCACAAAGTGCTTTATGGCTTTTACAGCAACAAAGGGCACAAAAGCATCACTGTTTCTGGGAGAACGATGCCCAGACTCTGAATCTGGTCCGAGGGCCTCAGAGTTTCCCACGGCCGGGTGACGGATGTGTTGTCGGGTCTAAGTGAGCAGGAGTTATCCTCAAGGAGGAGAAGCTAATAGAATATGAAGGGGAAGCTGAGAGCCTCGACGTGTGTATCATGCTTTACCTTGGGCTCCTTCAGGTAGCAGTACATGGCTTGAGTGACATCAGCAGCATGGACAGCATTGTGATAGGGATTCTGGGAGTGGTAGTCGTCTTGCACCATGCCTGGAAACACAGAGGGAGGTTGAAACCCCATTACATCTCAACTTTCTTGTTTTAATCTCATGAAACTGCCATGCAATGTGTATTTTGAGCTCTCATTTCCTCATTCTGTCTCGTGATGCGTGACGATTAATCGCGTCACTGTCCGGGAAGAAAATGCTGATTGGACAATTTGCTTGTGTAAAAAGGTTGTTGCTCTGCTGTATCTGATTTAGCATGCTATGGATACTGGATTCATAGTCCATGCATGCAGGGAACATAAACCCTGTGACTCATATTGAATTATTGGAAGACAAAAAGAATTTCCTGAAAAAGTTAAACCCTTCTCAGCTTTCAAAGCTTAAGTTATATATTATTATTTGTTAAGTCAAGTCAAAATTCCTTCAAACAGATATCACAGTGGTCACAGATGCTTGCAGCTCACCGAGGAACCTGTGCAGTTTGACCATGTCCAGCTGGAAGTGGTGGACGAGGCCGTAGACATTGAAGAGATGGCACATCAGAGTCACCAGGCTGTTACCTGCCGACACACGATCATTCATAAAACACACGTTTCTGAAAATTACGTTTTACATTACGCCATATAGAGATAAACAGTAAAGACTGAAATTCAATCGGTGAATGTAAGAAAGAAAGAAAGAAAAGGGAGGAAAATAATTAATATAGATATAAGATATATAATGCAGCTACTGTGTTTTTAGTGTGGTTGGTGAGGATGAGATGGAAGAGAGAGAGCATAATAATAATAAAAATAATCTCAATGATAATAAAAGATAAAGCCGTCTTACCATTCGTAAGGCGATCGAAGAGGAAAATGTCGAAGTTCCACGTGCCTACTTTTGATAGCATGTGCTGTGAAGAGAGAAGGGATGAGTGAGTCACACCTGGACACAGGTGAGTGGGACGTGTTGAGGAAGTGTGTGTTCTTACGGCGGCTTGGCCCAGGTAGTCGTCGTCCAGCAGGTGCAGCGACCCGGGGGTGTGGGGCACCAACCCCCGGAGCAGCCTGGAGGCGTGGCAGTATCTCTGGAAGCTCAGCAGACGCTTCACCTTTCTCCTGGTGCCGGCCTCTACCTCCCCCTGCTGGGCACTGTCTGTAAATACAAGGCAAGGTAGATTACAACAGGCAGTGCGGAGTACCTGCCAAAGTTCTGCATCTGTGACAGAAATTTAAAAGAAAATAAAACAAATTTAAGGTATCCTTAATGATATGTGATTCCCAGGATTATGATTATAGAAATAATAAAAATAATAATAATAGATTGTATTTGAATTGCCCTCACAAAAGCGTCTGCTAAATGCCCTAAATGTAAATGTAGTGCATTTTTCATTCTCAGAGTTGCTACATTAAAATAATTAAATAATAATAATAATAATAATAATAATAAAATAAGCATAAAAGCATAGGCATAAAAAAACAAACATCACTTCATATCACAGGGGGGCACAATTTAGCAGTTTTGTGAATAAAAAGCCTTTCAGGCCTGCTTTAAATGTGTGTCTTTGCTTTTGGGAATCAAACAACGTACTCTTTTAAAACCCAAACTTCACGTACAATCACCCTGATGCTGCCTCGGAGCTGTGTTCAGTGGCGAGCGTAACCCGTGATTCATAAAGATCTACCGCTGCCAACAGTGAACAAACACAAACAGTTAAAGCCATCAGATTCTTGACATTTCAGCGGAATCAGGGGAAACAAAATCACATGCTGATTTTTATCTAAATCCTTATTTGCCGCATCTAAATAAATGTTCACATGTGATTTGGAGTGAATGGGTTTTCATAAACGCTTCTATTTTGTCAGTGATTCAGATAAAAGAGGGATAAATATCAGGTGATGCCTTCATGTACAGAATTTCTTGCAGCCTCACTTTATGAAAACATATTGAAAATCCAAAAAGGATAAGAGCTCAACACTCTAGTTACGGCTCATCGTAATAAGTTAACTATAATAAATCCTCCTTTGTGAAGGTTATAGTGTTCGTTTCTATTAGTTAGTGCACTTGTTAGACTTTAACAATGCAAACAAAAGAACAGAGAGTCAGATACTCAGTTGGACACGTTTGCTGTGTTCACTGTGTTGAAATGAATTCCTGAAAAATTAAGTTTTTGTTGACAAAATAGTGTTTTTTTCCCCAAAGTGTAAGTTTGAAGTTGATATTTTGATTGTTTTTGTGTTTTATTTTGTATTTTTTTATTACTGTGGGGTTTAAAATAAATAAACTGAACTGAACTGAACAAAGTAGTGTTTCTCTAAAGAAAACAAATTAATTTGAATGTGTTAGTGGGCTCACACTCGCCGATATGGCCAGTTAATGTCCTCATATTAAGATGAGAAAGGAGACTCACTTTGGAGGATTCGCAGGTCAATCAGCGGATAAGAGCCTCGTCTCTCCACCAGCAACACACCAGCATGACCCGTGTTCAGTCTGCCATCGGCTGCACAGACAAAGAGGGATGAGTGTTATCGCTGTTGTTTAAACATATTTGCAGACTATAAATAATCCACGCATTAACTTTCCAGAAGAAAGGAGAGGGAGTAGAGCTGAGGGAACAGAGGGAGGAAGAAAAGGATGCTCAAAGGTCGATGGCTGAACGATAAGCCGAGCAGCCGGCGGGTGACGAGAGGACAAACGGAGCAAAGTGTTCCCTGGTGTGGATGTTATAAGACGTAGTCGGAGCTCATGAAAGCAGATTTAGAGAAGCGGCCTCTCGGAAAACAAGAGGATCTTTGAATCATCAGGACATCATGCCTCTGGTCCGATTCCACCCACGGAGGATGGATTTCACGCCACTGTGCAGCTGTTACGACGCATCCACTGCATGCGCTCTGTTCGTACAATATTCTTTGTTGTTACTGTAGTTTCACGGCGACGCCGATTCCACGCGTGTAACCTGCTGTGCGTGTCGTAGCCGAGGACCAAACAGAAGGTCCATTTCTGCTGCGGAACTTCTCTTTCTGAAGAGTTGATTCTAAAACGCGATAATAAAGAAGGAAATGTGCGTGACTTATAGGCTTGAAGTGCTTTGTGTTGCTGATGGGGACGTTTTCTCCTAAATGGATGTTAGCAGTTTGTTGTCTTTTGGGTTTTAATCCCTGTCATTGGAGCACCAATGAGACATTGTCTTAGGCCTGTTGGATTAATCGATTTTAAATCGTAATCGCGATTATGTAGTTAGGATGATGTTAAAAACGTGAAAATCGTAAGATCGTAAAAGGTTCTGCACTTTATTCATTCATTTTTGTTTAATGGACACACCTTAAGATACATGTGAACGTGAGGTTTTTCTCTTCCTCCCAAAGGGATTGTTTGTGGAGAGGTCTACAGGAAGATAACATGGAGCAAAGCCAGATGGCAAAAGTTCATTAATTGTTCTTAATATGAATCCCAAGAGCAAGGTTTGCACTCAAATCCCAATGGGGAAATTATTTGCAAAATGTTCAATAAAAAAACAGCTAATTTGAAATAATTTCTTTGCCTTTTGTCATTTCACAAAATAATCATAATCGAAAATCGAATTTTGAGAGAAGAAAATCGGGATTTTATTTTTGGGCAAAATCCAACAGCCCTACAGTGCCTTCTTGAAAACTGCCTCTGTTTATAAAGCCCAATCCACACAAGCGACGAGACAAAAACTAGGTTTCATGCCGCAGTGCACGTGCACACACGTGAGATTTCCACTCGGATAAACTAAAAACGATGAAAAAATAAAATAAAAAATGAATAATTTACAGATCAGATGCGGGGGAGGAACTGGAGCGCGTTTATGTCCCCGAGGTTGCTGGTTCACATCGCCTCCGACTGACTGCCCGAGAGCAGCTAAACTACCTGTTAATGGGGTCGGAGTCACTGTGGAAACTGCCTCCGGTTGCCAGATCTTGTGTTGGTTTTGCCAGAGCGGCATAGTTTGCAGACAGTGTGTTTTTGCTTTGCAGGCTAAGAAGCTAAACATAAAAAAAAAATCAAAAACATAAGGTGGAAAAAGTGGCATCATTCCCTGTTTGTGCATCTTCTAGTCCAACAAACAAATATAAACCGCTTGGGGGAAGTGACTCAGCCTGTTAAAGAGTCCTGCTGGCCTAGTTTGAAGAAAAGGAGAAGGAGGGGGGCATCATCTGGGAACCCCCTCCTCCTCCCCCCCCCTCACTGCTATCGTCCAACACAGACAAACAGACTCAGAGGCTGATACACCACCCTCTGGCTCTCTTCCTTCTCTCTCCACACTCCATCTTTTATTCCTCCCATCTCCACATCCTCTCTCTCTGCTGCTACCCCCTCAACCTTCCCATCATCCTTTATTCCTTCCTGTTCAACAACAACAACACCCCCTCCCCTCATCATCTGATCCATCCTTTCGTCTCGCCCCCGCCTCCTCTCCTCTCCTCTCTTCTTTTAAACTCTCTGTGTGGTAAATAGGTCATTGTCTCTGTGCGGCTCAGAAGAACTGGGTCATGTAGGATGCGAACGTGAATCAGTCAGAACGGGGTGGGTTTTTTTTCCTTCTTCTCGCGGACGTGTGCCCGTGCACAACCACTCACCGCACACATTGGGTTCAATCCCCCACTCCGAACGCACGGACCAAAGATCGCATACTTGGCACGCGTCACACTAACACTCGCGTATACGGGACGCCAGCACAGTGTGTGTTAGGGAATCTGTGGGTGTTTACGGTTCTCCTTCTCCGAAAGTGAAAGTTCAGACGCGACGAGGGGACGCATGCACTCAGACACGCAGTGGCAGGTGATTCTTCATCTGGAAAGCAACACTCATCCACACAGCTGCAGTCTCTGAATACAGTTGAATCACACTCAAATGATGACTTGACAGTGGCAGCAGCCAGATGTGTACCATTCCATCGATTTGCTCATCCCACACATTTCTATTTAAATAAAAACAGCCATAATTCCTACATTTTTACCAGACACCAGAAACATTTTTTTTTCTTTTTGACATGTTTGATCCATACAAATAGTTTAAAAAAGGGTCGTGCCAAAGCCAGTTTTTACAATTTCAAATATCTGTTTTTTCCAGAGATGCTCTGTTGGTCATGTAGATTAAAATAATGCTCTTCTACCTGACTTAATGTCATTAAAGGAAAATGTTTTGTTACATTTTAATAAACGTATTGACTGTTGAGTAAACTGTTTAGCCTGTAGGCTGAAAATCCATACGCATTTCTAGCTAAATATACAATTACTGGTCTTTTTCAGCCTTCTACATCCTTGGAAATGGCCGAATGACTCACTATCACCTCTGACAAGTGATCTCAGAGTCTCTCGACGCTGCGTGTAAGTCAAACACCGCACACGTAGCCTCTCGCCGGCTGCAAGGAGTCATCACGCCATTGAGGTCATCACGATGCAAAAGGGAAAGTCACAGGCACATTTGTGCGTTTTCCACCTCGTGAGTCAGTGGTTTGCGAGCAGGTAAATCCCCACCGTGTGAATCATCACCTCACCGGCGCTCTTCAACATCACATCCGAGATGCCGTTCCATGTTTGTCATCAGCCGATTCCCGCTTAAAGTGTTAGTCATTTATCTTGTTTAAATAACAAAGTCGGTGCTAGGATGTATAGAATGAACCCGAGCTTTCAGGTTAAATCCCCCCCCCCCGTCTCTCTTGAACTGATGTTACTTTGTGGACTCAGCTCGACTGATTGCATCACGTCAGTGTCATCACTATAGCTCCACAGATGGCAAAAACACTCCGGCTTTACAGCCTAAATCCCTCATTGCTCCGTCTGAACCTCGTCTCGACCCACGTCACTTACAAACACGCATTTAAAAAGGAAGCGTGCCGTGTGCAAACACACAACAAAAACGAAACATTCAAATGCAAAAAAACACAACTATTTCTAAGAGACGGATAAACAATCGTGAAGGAACTTCACACACCATCTGTTCAGCATAATTACTGGGTCAAAAAACATACATTAAACATTAAACATTAATGGGAAACATGACTCCCCTAAGCTTTACTCTACATGGATTATGTGCAAGTTACCTTCCGGATGAGCGCTCCGGTCTTCTATGTCATGCTTCACCTCTTCTACCTCTTCCTTCTCTGAATCCACCCAAGTGCTGGCCTGACTCCTCTCGGGGCCCCGGGGACCTCCCTTGCGAGCCCTCCAGGCCGCCCTGAGCTGCCGTATGAGAGCGGGGAGCTCCAGGGTCAGCGACAGGCCCCCGCAGGTAATGGGAGGCGTCCCGAGAGGCCCCCAGACGGGCGAGTGGGGCGCCTCATCCGGACAGACCCCGACTTCAACCCCGAGACCGGGGTCCCGTATCCTGAGATCTGGGCCCCAGAGGCCCTCGAGCACCGGCATCCTCACACCAATAGGACAACGGACAGATGAAGGATAGGTGCAGGCAAATTAAAGATCAACCTAAGGAAGGGGAGGGGAGGGGGGGCTGATGATGGGGAGAGAAAGAGGGATGGGGGTGAAAAAGAGTTGGAGAAGCTCACTGTCAGGTAGCCATCGGTGAGGAAGAGGAGTCAGAATAGGACAGAGGAATAAAGGCTGCAGAGAGAGACAGAACAGGACGGGACAGGAAGATAGAGAGCAAATGGGTGCGGAGTGATAAAAAAAAAGAACAGATGCAGGGAAAAGAAGAAGAAGAAGAAGCGAGGATCCCGTCTCTATCTCCCTTCTTCCAGGATCGGCCACTGACTGTCTGCTCCCTCCTTCTGCCGCATTCTCTCTCCTCTCGACTGTCTCACTCGCCCCGGTGTTGTTGTGGAGTCTGAAAGCCCCTCCTCTCCCCGCTCGGAGCTCGCTCTGCTACATACGCCGCTACGCTGACGGCAGACCAATGGGATTTGTGTTAATGTGGCGCTTTGGGTCTCTCAGTTAGGTCAGTGGGAACACACATATGTGTCCATCTGAACAGATTTTGCATTTAAAAGGCTACAAGCTTGTAGTAAATAAAAAAAAAAAAAAGGATTTCATCAGTATATCTGGTCCAAGGCATCTTCACAGTGCTCGTTTGTCCAAAACCAGAGGGTCATGTTCTAATTATATACAATAATGAAAAGAAAGAGAGAATTTTTGGGGCCATTTTTGATGAATTCCATATTATTAGTTGATAAAGTAATCATTTAATTGTCTACTTGTTTCAGCACCAATTGTGTGAATATGTTATTTAAGCATTCACGCTCTCAGATACACTGAATTAGTAACATAATATCACAGGAACTCCAACACAACATTCTAATAGATTCTGCTTGAAGGTAAAACAAGGAACCTGCCGTGAGATGCTTTTCATTAAAGCCTCACCGGGATAGAAACGCTTCGTGGGTTTGTTTTCATTTAAATCTCCTGATTTCTACTACGACTACGATTTCTAACAGAGGCAGAAGAACAAGATTTGATCAAAATAGGAAGTATTTGGAAGATGTCTGAAGAAATGTTGAATGAAAACAGAAAAAAAAAATAAAAACCTGAATGATGATGACTAAGAAAAGAATCACTGTATGAACACTAACTTTATCCAGTGAACTGAACTTTTGTCTGGGACTGAAAACACTCTTCATGTTGTGCTTGAATGTCACAGACACCCACAGGCTTTCATGCAGCTGCTTTAAAAAAAAAAAGTTGTCCATTAAAATGAGTACAATTAAGCCAATGTGAGCAATAAGACCTGTGTGTGTTTGCCTGCCTGTAATCATGAAGGACGCGGTGCTATGAACATTTTTCCACGGAAATGTTCCCTTGAGAAATGGTCACATGCAGACAAAAGTACTGACACACACACACACACACAGGTGCAGACAGACAAATAGCCTTGAAGGTCGCATATCGAGACACAAGAAGTCGATTGCAAGGAATCATGGGACAAAGAGCATTTAGATAAAACATACGGGCCTTGAGAAATTGTGAGTAGCGAGACACAGTGTACGGCATGGTTATTCAGTGGAAAAGTACCATTTGTACTCAATGTTTTATTGCTTTGTTGTAGCTGTGATCAGCAGATGATGATGATGTCATCAAGATCTTGATTCGTTGGACACGGACGACTAGTTTTCTCCCTTTAAACTGCGCTAAATCTTAAGGACTGTATATTAACATTTTATTTGTGTGTTAACGTTTTATTTGTGTGTTAACGTAATATTTGTGTGCCAATATAATACAGTATTTGCGTGCTAACGTCATATTTGTATGCTAACGTCATATTTGTGTTAACGTAATATTTGTTTTAACAAAATACTTGTGTTAACGTAATATTTGTGTGCTAACGTAATATTTGCGTGCTAACGTCATATCTGTATGCTAACGTCATATCTGTATGCTAATGTAATATTTGTGTGCTAACGTAATATTTGCGTGCTAACGTCATATTTTTGTGCTAACGTCATATTTGTGTGCTAATGTCATATTTGTATGCTAACGTCATATTTTTGTGCTAGCGTCATATTTTTGTGCTAACGTCATATTTGTGTGCTAATATAATATTTGTGTGCTCACGTCATATTTGTGTGCTAACGTCATATTTGTGTGCTAATATAATATTTGTGTGTTAACGTAATATTTGTGTGCTAACATCATATTTGCGTGCTAATGTCATATTTGTATGCTAACGTCATATTTGTGTTAGCAAAATATTTGTGTTAACAAAATACTTGAGTGTTAACGTAATATTTGTGTTAACGTAAAATCCATCCATCCATCCATCCATCCATCCATCCAATGAAATTATTATGAAACTATTTTCAACGTACGCAGTTTTTTTTGTCCTGGCATATTCAACAGCAGAGTAAACGAGTGGATTACTCGGCGAGGAAGATCACAAACGGTGCGTCTCCGATAGCGATTACGTCACGTCACCAGTCAACGTCCAAATTCTCTTGTTTCTACACCAAAATAAAAGTGGCCACACATGAAAAGTGTTTGTTTGGCCAATTAATAATGCAGTTTGCGTGAGACTACAGCACCACTGTACCTCTTCCTCTCCAAATCTAACACGTTTTCAGAGAATGACGGCTGACTAGATCACGAGGCAAAATTATAAGAATCATTGATTTTTTTTTTATCCCTGGACTCTAATCCGCCCTACCATCATAAAGCATGTGAAGCAGCCTTCACCAGCACGAAAGAGTGTAACAGCACAGACGACATCACAGAGAACAATTCTTCATCGCGTTCCCGTTGGTACAAAAACAACACGCTGCCTGCCTGTGACGTCAATAGATGAGGACGTGAACAAAGCTGCAATTAAAAAAAAACAGCCGGGACTCATGTGTGTCAACAGAAATCATGTGACAAAAAAATATGAAGAAACCAGCACATAATAATAGAACAGAATGAGAGAAAGATTCGGACGAGGTCAGTGGGAGGTTTTTGAAGAGTAAACTTGGGAGTCAGCCAGAGGACTGATAGCTCCGAAAGATTCCTCACACACACACACACACACACACACACACACACAGTATACATTACTAACTCTTTATTTTTGATTCTCTTTGATGATGCTACTGGTCACGTTCTCTGGCAGGTCGTTGCACAGAAGTGGGTCAGCCAGTGAATAAAAAGTCTTAAAATAAACGAATAACCAGTATTTGCATCTACATTCGAGTATACGTGAACACGTGTGCACAGATTTCTTTTTTTCTTCCCCGGCGCTGCTAATCTACACCCTGCCTCGTACATTTTTCACCACATGTTTAAGTTTGCCTCACGCTCGCACGCAGCAGAGCACTTTTTCATCGAACTTTTAAACAATCTTGACACCTATATGGGAAAAAAAGCAGCTTTATCTACATTTCAACGTCTGAATCTTTAAGACTCTGAGACTGTGGTTATGATTAATGGCTACAAAAAACGTGCCCGGAGTAAAAGGTTCTGTTTTGATCGCCAGCGTATATGAAAAATCAAATGCATTTGTTACAGTTTTTACCAAAAGGGAGTTGACTATAAAAAATAGCTGCTGTTTGTCTCCATTTTTATCCAGTTTTTATATGTGAGATATAAACACAGTCTGGAGCATATATACAGTAGAGAGAGAGAGAGACAGCAGAAACATAGCTCAGTTGTTTGACAGAGATAAAACCAGACCAAAGGTTAGACACAGCCTGAAGCAATGCTACCAAATATTTGGACACATTTTTTTTGCGCCATCAATTTGCAGCCGGCTACATGCAGCACAGTTTTCAGGTCAGTTAGCGTGCTTCTTACCCAGCATGCGGACTTGGACGGCATTCTGCTCCGACCTTTTAAACGCGACTGCTCCACACCTCTGTGGCAAGAGAGAGAGAGAGGGAGAGAAGCCTTGAGATTAATGTTACAACACCCCAAAATACACACTGCTATCTAAGAGCATCAATGAACCCTTGCTAATAAATAGGAACTGTGCGAGAAGTCACGATGACCCTCTTCTGAAAAAAAACCCCTTTCACACTTCCGGTTTTCACCCTCAGTCACAAATCATTTTATGATCGTATGAAATAACTGAATTTTAAACGTTAAACTCAGTGTCATTCCTTTTTTTTAAAATTGGTCGACAGTTTTATTGCCCCACTCCACAGCCACGACGACGTCGATGTTTAGCAATTTCCCACCTCCCATCTGTCTGCGATGCATACGCTGATAAAGTGGGTCAGGCCTCACACTGGCACAGACTGCACGACCGCTTGTTAATCACATCGCCGTCCACGCGGTCGGTTCCTCCTGGTTATTGAGTCAATATCGTGTTTCCATTATCGCCACGTTCTGTTAATAGTGACACATTCCCCCGTCATCACTGAAAGTTGGTGGAAAAAGCAGTCAAGGACCAAAATAACCTTCATGGATGTGACTAAAAATAAGTATTTGGTCGATAAATGTTACGACTATTTTTTTCTAATAGTGAAATGTGCAATTTAGAGACAAAATCTCAACAAAAAATCTCAACAAAATCTAAAATAAATGGATTTTTTTCGTTGTGTCAAGACTTCTGCAAAGCAATCTGAGTGTTGACAGACACATATTTTCCATTGACAGCCCTTCCCTGTTTTTAAGATGAACACAAACATGACCTTGCTCCACCTCTCTTGTTCTGATGAGTTAAAACAAATATATAAGTATAAATGCATGAGCACTGTCATGATCTGCCATTGTATCCTGATCTGAGGTCAGCTCCCCCCCCCCATCCCAAGTCAAGCAATGCAGTTCAGACAAGTTCAACCCTGTGCATTTCCCAATTTAGGTCATCTATTTATAATAGCCAGTTATAGCTATAATAGATATAAAGGCTAAACATCTGTGTGCACTGAGCAGTGTTGGTTCAGAGAAGCACAAACACATCGGATGGAAACCAGGTACTCCAACCCGATGGACCCACATCCGAGTCATTGGTTATTTCTGTACATTCGATGTCACCCGGCGTCAACAGGAAGGCAGAGGAACCTGTATGTTGAGTAGCAGGATTTAGATCTGTGGTGTGGGAAACGGCTGCGATGGAGACAAACCAGAGGCAAACGGCGGCTCGCTCATCCAGCCCACGTGGTTATTGCATGTTTGCGTTACGCCCTCTGTCAAATCTTTTTTCCATCATCTCTGGCTCACAACATTATTCACCTGAACTGACGGACTCTCTCTCTCTCTCTTTGCTTATGGGCTAGCTGCTGTCAAACTGTTTACATTAAGGGCAGGTCTGTTCACTGTCTGCTGTATGTTCACAAGCACTGGCAAAAAACTGATTTTGAATTATGATTATTTATTTTTTTTTACATTTTTTTTAAATGTTCTTCTACGTTCCTACCTATAGCACTTTGAGCACTGTTGTACTTAAGGTATCCTTGCTGAACAGCTACTACTTTACTCAGACGACGACCTAAAACTTTCTATTTTCGCTCTTTATCAGCAATGATATGTTGTGGTTTCTTTCTTTCGACAAATGTACTGTATTGTAAGTCTCTTTGGACAAAAGCGTCTGCTAAATGCCCTAAATGTAAATGTAAATAGTACTTATAAATATTGAAGTGATCACACTCACATCTGCTACTGGAAAACCATGAGATGTGCAGGAAGAAATGCCAATAAGTGGCTCTCTTGATTGAAATGGTTTGAATTTAAAAAGGGGCGAGCATAAACTTTCACACTCATTGTAAATATCGTTTTAGACAACAGCACAGTCATTCTACATCAACTATAGCCACTCATTCAAGTCACTGCACAGCCACCGCACCTGTATTTCCTGTACGGCTCATGCAGATGAGTGTATATCTTTTTTTTTTTTTTTTTAAATACATACACTGCAGCACATACACAAACACACAACCTCCCTTATAGCTGTCCCCTTGTATTTACTGGTTCTGCCAAAGTGTTATAAAGCTGTCAATACACATTGAAATAATACACAAGGCCTATTGTAGCCCACTGCAGCTTATAGAAAAGGTTATACACTAGTATGTAAAGAAAAAAAACAAGGTCACAACAACGTCACTAGCCAGAATCAAACATTTCAGACCCTATGCTAATACATGATAAAGCTGTAGACAAACTCTCTTTAGAGAGCCAAACACTTCATAGTTCCTCACGTGAACACAACAGGAAGGTAACACCGTTGTCTTCTCGGAGGCCTACTCTCCAAACTCAGCCGTAAAGTCACAGTCTTACGTACCTCGACCGTTAAACAGGACATTTAACCATCGTGGGCGCTCGTGGACAGCGAGTGAATGCGACGGGAGGAATCGGGGCGCGCGCGCGGGAGTGTTTTAAATGTCACGGGAGAAGCAGCGGCACACGAGCGGACCGCATGCAGCAGTGGACGAAAGGTGACCGTGCCCACCCCCCCGCGCGGACACCTGTTTTTTTTTGTTTTAAAAAGCCGGCCGTTTCATCCTCCTCGCGCGGCTCTGTCTGACCTGTCACGCGCGCACTGTAAGGGACAGTGTTGGCTGTTTTTTTTTTTTGACAGACAAGGTGAAGTTGCCGTTTCCGTCCGCGTGCAGTGTTTATACTGTGGACTTGGTTGTGAGCCGCAGAGAGCGCAGGAGGGAGGGGCTGCTTGTAAGCATCACTCGGGGGGGCGGGACCTCTGCGGGGGAGTGGACCAATCAGTGCTGGATACAAGTCCTTAATTAAATATAGCTTTCATTTGGCATCCCTTGCCCCCCCAAAAACAGTAAAATGTCATTATCGTCATATATTCCAAGGCTCTTGTTGAGAATCTTAATGTCATGGAACTAATAATGAAGTTAAGAACTGTTTAAATATTTGTTCCGGACAGAAATAAAAACATATTTAATTTGTCTCACAGTGAAAGCAAACACACATATTTTGAAAACCAATTAATCATCATTAATTTGAAAGTTTTTCCAACTGCATTATCCAGACAAGAATTATTCATAACTGTTGAAACAGGAAAAATATATCCTATTATTAAATGGAAGCTACATTTGAGGAAGCCAAATACAGTTTTGCATTACAGAGCATTTACTGTCCCAGCAATATGTTGGGAACTCATTTTCAGGTATGAAAAAAGGACATTGGTGCGTCTTTTTGTCTTCCCGTTTTACTGTGAAGATCGCTCACAGATGTTGCATTTCCACTAATGCAATGATTATTTGTAATTTGTGTCACAAAATGGATTTATCACTTGTGTTTTCCTGAGACCTTTTAACCTCAGCGTGCAGTGTAATCCCTGATTAGTGCTGTCAGATTAGTGTGTGTCATGCTGCCCACAACAAAATAAACCCATTTATCACTAGCCTTGTGTGTTTTCGAATCCAACTCAACTCTAGCTGAAAAAATATATTTCAGTAAAGTTTACATGCTTGAACCTTTGTGGAATAAGCTGATAATATAACACAAGGAGACCTGACTGCAACTCCACAGCGATCTTTAACAAACTACGGGTTGGTTTAAACAATATTGGAACACATTGACTCCAATGCTGACTGTAATATTGGTAATTTTGGATAGAAAACAATCCATCATTACTTCCAGTGTAATTAATTAAGAATTACATGTTATTTTTTTGTTATTATTGTCTGGAAGAAATACTTGCCTAGTTCATTAAAACCCTGAAAGGTGGCATCAACAAGGGATGGAAAAACTGCTCACATTCACAATTTGAACACTTTAGTCCAGACACTAAGAAAAAAAACACCTTCACTGAAATTATCACAAATAATAAAATAAAAAAAAAATGATATATAAATATTAAAATCCCATCACTTGAAAGAGCCAAAGGATGGTCTTAGTAGGCAATACTGACACCTGCTGGAATAAAAGTGAATTTATGCAGGAGGCATAAAACCCTTTGACAACCCTGCAAAATGATGGAATGTTATGCGTCAATGTTAAAATATATTAAAAATAAAAATTCAAAATGGATTTGAGAATAAATTGAACATGAAAACAAGAACAAACAAATTGATCAGTGCACTTTAAAATTTTAATATAATAAAACGACCTGAAACAGCAGTTGCATAGAATAGAGCTGTGTGATTCGCAATAACCTCTGTTAATTATTCCACTTGGTTGAGGTAAGAATAAGCATTTACATTTAAAAGGAATTATTATTTTAAAAAAAACAAGATATTATCAATATATGAATAACACTGGAAACATAAGACATTATTTAAAAACAAAACAACTGTACCAAACATCTTCGTTCACAGTAATTGCTTTAACACAATTATACATTCAAGCCTCCCAACAAAGTAACAGAAACATGCTATTTGTTCATAGCGAGACAAACACTCTTACAAAAACAAAAGCAAAGACCAAAATAAAAATGAAATGTAAGTCATTAGCTGCAGTAGGAATTTCTGTGAGGCACATCTCTGGGAGCTGATGGGGTGTCTGGCTTATATTTTGAGGACCGATCAACAGGATCAGACATGGAGACGCCCCCGACTGCGTCTGATGTGGAGAGGAATCTGTAACAGAGGCATCTGATTGGTTAACCTGCTAACAAGAGGTGTGTGAATGTGAGATGTGCGACTACAGGGAACAAACCTTGGGCGTTTCTGGGCTGCCGAATGGTGAGAGCTCTAGCGAGTTCTCTTTGTCAGACTTGTTATGGCGATGCTGGGCGAACTTTCTCTTTAGCGCTTCGGCGATCAGAGCCGCCGGGTCATTAAGCAACGCGGCGCCTCCCTTGCTGCGTCTCCTTCCGACCGGTGTGCCCCCTGGAGATCTACGACGAGAAGGGAAAATGTTCTCCTTTTGAATAAACCAGCATATTCTAGGATGTTAATATTGGTAAAACACATTCTGATGCCTACCTCTCCACTGAACGCAGTTTCACTTGATTTAAGTCCTTTAGAACATCCAGCATGGATGGGATCCCTTTAGCATCGGAGCTCTGGGGCTTGGGCTGACCCTCGTTCTTCCTGCACTGGCGGATCAGCTCTACTACAGACGAGGTCTCAGCGGAGGAGCCGAGACAGGGAGGGGGTGGAGGAGGTGGTGGTGGTGGTGGTGGAGGAGGTGGAGGTGCAGTGCGAGGCGTGGAGGTGAGCGCTGGTGGAGATGATATCATCGGTGAGCCAGGGGTATTCTGGAACTCTGTCAGACCCAACAAAACGTTGAAAGAGCACGGAAAGGCTACTGCATTTGTTGGACTTGACATATTTGTGTGTTTGGTGAAAAGAAGTGAAGAAACAAAGAGTGTGTACCTGAGACATTAGAGGCCGTAACGATCAGCGCTATCTGAGCTTGTAGTTTGAGCAGCTCGCTCTCCAGCGCTGTGATCTTCTTCAGGGCTTCTGGATCAGTCGCCTGCCTTACAGGTCCGCCTCCTCTCTGGGCTTTGTTCTGGGCCGGTCCGGGGTATCTCACCACATCCCGATTTAACAGTATTTCGCTTCTTCGGATGTAAATGGTTCCTATGGAGACCATACATGGAATCAATATTTTGTCAAATATAACAGTTTTATTCTCCGTAGACTTGCACTGGAAAACATTACCGTGGTTGTGATGGTATCGTGTCCTTACCTGGTCTTGGCAAAGCTCTCCCCCTCATCCTCAAACACCCACAGGACGTCAGCGAACGAGGGGATGGCAGGCTTCTCCGCAGCGATCTCATCATAACCGAGGGGTCTGTGGCTGAGCAGAGGAACCTAACATGGACAATGCAAGCATTACACACAGTAACCCTGACGATAGGACTAAAATAATACATACTGCGCTAAAATTTGGATGCGATTCTGCAGGAGTATAACAATGGAGAAAAAAAAAACGGAAAAAGAAAACATGTCTCATTCCCTTTAGAATACATGAGTGGTACAGTACCTGAAAATGTAAACGTGGTGCAGGCATCAGAGGGATGTTGGTCCCAATCATCCGCACAATGCTGCGATACTGGCCACACAGCTGACTGTCCCACACAGGAACCAGCTACATGCAAGACGACACACACGGCAACAACATCTTGGTTGAAAACAGCCAAAATGACACTAACTGGCGATGATACTTGGTAGCCATAAAAACACAATAGCAAGCCTCTGACATCATAAATATAACAGTGTGCACTCACCATGTCTGGAGGTACTCCAAAATACTCCAGGACAACACGCAGCACATCCAGAATATCCTCTACTAAAGACATTGGAAGGACTTTTTTCCCATGCACCAGCTGATGACAGCAAAGCTCCTCTTTCTGCTGACAAAACTCAGCAAGCGGCCAACACAGAATGGATGGCAGTAAATCACATAGTTTACACCTGAAACAAAACACACAACACAGCAGAACAATTCAAAGTCAGTACTGGACTAAAGACAACAAATCAAGCTTTCAAATGCAATAATGTAAGTACTTGTATTTATCTCAGAAAAGACATGCTTTTATCTTGAGTCTGCTTTCACGACTGTAGTATTAAAAAAATATAATAATAATAAACTGGATGAGACAGCTGACTCAGGATAAAGTCCTCAATGAGACTTGGACAAGAAAGTAGACCACATTGGTCCAGTTCTAAATGAGCTCTGGCTTCCTGGGTGTCAAACAATTGATTTTAAAATAGCTTTGTTGCATTATAAAGACACAAATATTTACATTCTGAACACTTGAGATCCGTCAAGTATTTTTTATATTATTTAAAAAAATAATATTGATATGTATGTATTATAATATTGCCTTGTGTTTCCCTCCTTTGTGTCCTTGAATTCCCCTAGTGTTAAAACGTTCTGCACAGATGAACCCATCTGTAAAATGAAATAAGCTAAAACTATCTTCAAATGGCAGTTAGTTGCCTTCAGGGGGAAATCCAACGTAAAAACAAATGTATGATGGGAGCCCGCACAGGTACCGCAGTGTGTCCCTCCGCTGCGTGAAGCCGCACGACGCAGCAAAAGTACACCGCGACACCGGGAAACGTGTAAGCTGGAATATGCGCGTACTCACCGCGGACTTCTCCCGTCAAAACGTGCGTCCGCAGCTACATTCGTTCGACATCTTCATTTCAACCAACGATATAAACCGTAACTGCAGACAAACACGCAAGAGAAACTCGCAGCTTCCCTCGAGCGTTCACGCGTTCAGGAAGCGATTCGTTCTGTGTGTGTGTGTGAAGTCAAATAAAGCCGCAGCAGCAACACGTCCTCTGATTGGCTGTAGAGTCAGAACGTCTGAGGACAGCCAATAGGAGTGGGCGACCGTTGGAGCCTCGTCGACCAATCGCGTGTCACTGGCACCGAATTTGTATTTTGGTTACACGAGTTACTTCCTCTCCTAGGTAAGAAAACATTGCAACAAACTACATTTCATCACCTTTTATCGAACTTCCAGTGCGTTTATAGCGTTATTATCACTTCCCCTTTTAACGAAACAAACGGAAATGTATTTTTTTCAGTTTTCAGTTGGCCAGCTTCTTCACGCTCCGAAAAGTAGCTAACGTTAGCTCCGTTAGCTAGCCACGACGTTAGCGCTAGCGCTGTGACCTGACAGCACAACTTTATTTTATGAGCTAGCTTCATACCTGGAGTTGCTAAGCTCGACTAACTATTGAGTTATATATAACATGAATGTGCTTCTCACGTGATTCTGTCCAAACCGGGGCTTCAGTGTTGACCGTTTAATCGGGCTAAATACACATTTAAATGGCGTTGTCATGCTCAGTTGCAGGTCTGGTGAAGTCGACAAAGATGATGGATGCGCTGTCGGTAGTGAGTCAGCTGCGGGACCTGGCCTCCGAGCCGCAGAACCGAGAGGTGATAGTCCAGGATCAGGGCTGTCTTCCCGGGCTGGTTCTCTTCCTGGACCACCAGAACCCAGATGTGGTGTTTGCAACTCTTCAGGTGGGTGACAGAGGCTGGTGACCCGTGTGGTTGTACTATCCCGCTACTAAATACACATTGTAAGCACCTTAACGAGTGCATGTTTACTATAGGAACGTTTTAACATGTGTATAACCTTCGTGTCTTCCTTCTGACCCCCCAGACCCTGCGCTACTTGGCCGAGTTGCCCCCCAACATCCCGACCATGAAGAATGAACTGGGTATGATGGTGAGCTTGGAGAATCTAACTGGGAGGTGAGAGGATGGCTCCAATGTGCACTCATGGTTTTACTCGAGTGTATAGTGTGTTTTCTTAATATATGATGTGATTATATTTGACATTTCCAATGTGGCTTCTTTATTTATTCCATTACTGCATTTTTGTTTCTTACAGGCATTTAGTATTTTATGTGATATCACATATTGAATAGTACTTTTATGTAAGCAGAGAATGGAAAAGCCTAATAATATATGTAGAAGGTGTTCAGCCAACCTAGATCTTGATCCAGAGCAATTTAGAAATGTGGAACCAGGCTACATTAAATATAATATTTCTCCATATAGGGATGGCCTGTCTGTTGACATCACAGCCTTGGCCCAGGAGGTGTTCAACATTCTGAATGCAACTGCTAATCCTGTGCTACGCATACCCGAAATGGAGAGGAGAAAGAAATCCCAGTTCTTTATCAACTCTGCCCAGAAGAAGGCCAAGTCCGTGACTCTGCACATCCAGGGGCTGGACAGCACTGTGAGTAGGCTGACTGACAAACACGCAATCCCATGCATGACGTGTCTTATTATTATTATTATTATTATTATTGCCAGCAAGTTGACTGAAACGGTCTCCCTCTCTTATGAAGGACCAGCGAGGCTTGTGTGAGGCGGCTCTTCTGACGGTCAAAGGAGTGATCAGCTTCACCTTCCAGATGGCTTCCAAGAGATGCACCGTCCGAATCCGTTCTGACCTGCCCACTGAGGTAATAACATTTTCTATTAAGTGTCGGCTTAATTAAATATTCATATCCCTCTAGTTCTCCCGTCTTACTTATGTAACCTGTTGACATTTTAAAAAACCTAGTATCCCTGGGGAAATTTAAAACAATTCAATGGTCCATGTAACTGAAAATTGCACTTGTTTTACCTGAATTGGATTTAGTACCTTCTTGTATGTATGATGTGTGTATTCCCTGTTTTTCTTCTCTGCTGTTATTATTACACGTTTCCATGTGTTGAATCTGTAACTGGCAACTGTTCTTAGCCAGTCTCCCTCCCTCGAAAAAGAGATTTCAATCTCAAGGGACTTCCTGGTTAAATATAAAAAATAATTAATTAGTTATATTCAACATTTGTATAATTGCATTATCAAAGCCAATGAAGTTGGTATCATAAAACCATACCATTTCACCTCTTTCCCCTAATTTCCAGAGTCTGGCATCAGCCATTGCTGCCACCAAAGTGTTGTCAGCTCAGCAGGTGGTGAAGAATGAGGCGGGAGAAGAGGTGAGTGGCGGTCCTATAGCACACATTTTTACACATGTAAACAATATAATATTTGAATGCCCATGGCATTGTGAGCTCACATTGGAAGTCTCAACCTCTCTAAAATGTTTTTTCCATAGGTTTTTATCCCTCTGGACCCATCTGGAGTGAAGGTGCAGCAAAACTCAGCTCTACCTGACTACCTCCCAGAAGAAGAGGAGAGCCCAGAGAGGGAGGTCGACCGAGCGATTTCCCGCACCACAGCCAAGGAAGATTCAAGTGGAAGTTGGCTGAACGCTGCTGCCGGTTTCCTCACCAAAACATTCTACTGGTGAAACTGGAGCAGTTTGATTCCCTGAGATCTGGTGATGCAAAGACTACAACTGCTGTGTATGTTACTGGAGTGGACATTACTGGATGTTAGAACACCGCAGGACAAACAGCACTTGGGGAAAAACAGCACCACGGCTTGTAGAAAAAACTACAAGTTGTCAACATGTGCGAAAGCTGGTTACTTAGTTGAATGGAAACACAGCTTTTGTCTGTGGATTTACATAATGCTGTTTTCTATCCATTTTGTTCTCATTCAATGTACATATTTTCTTTTTCTGTCCAACTATTCTCGTTTCTCTCACATGTAAAAAAAAAAAAAAAAAAAAAATGTTTTTTGGAAAAGCATTTTCTGTATATCCTGCTGTTTATTATTTGTTTTGGTTTATGCTAAAATAAATCCACAAAGTATTGCAGGATTTCAACGTGCACTGTAAATTATTTTTGATTATTTCCCCCCTATTCTGTATTTTGGATCAGAAATCATTGCAATACCACATCATCGAATAGGTAATCAATTCAAAATGTTTTATTTTCTTGCCAAACAGTACAGCTGCAACAGTTGTACATTGATTTCAGCTTTACAGCAGTTCAGAGCGCTCACTGCCCCTCCTGTAATGTAAAGGGCTTGTTAGTTTTCCAAGCCTCATGGTCAGTCTTTATAAAATATATAGACTTTTAAACATCATTTATAGGATATGCATGTAATATGCAATGTATTTTCAGGCTAAATTGTATAATACGTGTAATACTGGAAGAAACCAGCACTACATAACCAAGAAAGGGTAATCTTTCTTAAGTTTCCTTCAATGTTTGGTGATACTGCAAGATATGAACGAATAGGAAATGAAGTGCAAAGGTTTCAGAACCAAATGCTAAGAGAGTAGCATTACCGGAAGTGAATATCACATAAGTGTAACGGTTTGGTTCCAGTGTTTTATTTTAATCCCCCTCGTGTGTCTTTCATTAGTGAAAAGCTGTATAAAGGACCAGTTGTCCGACAGTATTGCTCTTACATGGTGACATAACATTTCATCATGAGTTTTCATACTTCACAAACATAAATCGAGCAACAGAAGCCACCGAAGAGTTACGGCATGTAGCCAGAATGTCAAAGCTCACACTGGGAATGCATATTTAACTTCAGTGAGAAAGACAAGTCACCTCATTCTTTCTACAATGCGGTAAGGCAAAGGAACGTCAAAATTAGCAGCATTTTCTTCTTTAAATCCTTAAATCACAAAGATCAAACAAATCAGATTATTTCAGAATTAACATCACCAGCAAATTATTATAATCCATTTTTGCATTTGCTCGGCGAAAAAACAAAAGTCAACCTCCCAACAAAAGGTGGCTAAATGACAGCGGAGTCCTCGAAAACCCCCGCTGAGTTTGACAGTGTGGCAGGAAGCAGCACTGATGGGGTAAATGTAAAGGGGAAACAAATGTAAGAGAAGGACAACGTCAAAGCAGATGGGTTTATCCCCCTCTATTTAAACAGAAAGACAGAATTGAGGACAAAACAAAGAATCACATTTCATCTGTACAGCAATTAAATAAAACTAAAAACAACAAAAATCAGTAATTTACACCCTAATTCTCAGTTGAGAACGGTATCTTAATTTAGTCATTATTTAACTTAAACTCCATAATACTCCAACGCCCCCGTCTTACCCCAATAATAACCTCTATTCTTAAACTCTGTAGACACAGCAACATATATATATTACATGACACCTTCCTGTAGTCTTTATACAACTTCATGCACCGACATTATTCCTATATCCCGTCTCCGCTGTAACATTCCAATAGAAACGTTGAATTATGAGGTTCCAGTTAAAGAGAGCAAATCAATGAAACCTTGTAATTCAGAGTGTGCGTTCCAGTTAAAACGTCACATTGCTGATTTTATCAAACCGATTACAGCAACGAAAAAAAAATCTCTTCAAGTATCATGGCTGAAGTCTTTTCAGCTGATCTCAGTTTACATGATTAATCTGTCATTCTCTCACACACACACACACACACACACACACACACACACACACACACACACACACACACACACACACACACACACACACACACACACACACACACACACACCACTCACACTCACTCACTCACTCTCACACGATGGAATAGGCATTCAATCCTCCTGTGACTTCAGGACATTCACTTCAGAATAGAGGTCGTTTGGGGGCGATACACAAAACATTGTGACCAAGTGTAATCGTGTTCAGAGACAGACTGTTCCCCAGAGAGTTTCTTCAGGGGGGGGGAGGAGGGGGGACTTCTCTCTGGAGATCTTTAGGGAGATCACCATCTTTGGAAAAACGGCTGCGGTGCTCTTCTGTCCTGGGAGGGTGAGAAAGTGAACCCTCCGGAAGGGTCCGGCTGTGATGCTGCGAGTCCTTGCTTTGATTCAGTTCAACAGCTCTGCGTTGCCTCTCTCTGGCCGTCTCACTTCCTATCTCTGGGTGTGGAATCATCTCGGTGTCAAGGGGAATCAGGCAACATCTAAACAACCGAGGGCAACAAGGAGAATTGTCAGCTGCTACGGAGATAAACTGTACTATAAACTAAACTCCCATAATGCAGTGTAGCTGTAGCGACGTTATCAGATGAGATTGGAGGATGATCACACCAAAAAGTTGTGACTGTTAGCGACATCCTCTGCAGCTATACCAAGTGATGTAGCTAATGACAAATGAAAGCCTGACCTGGTCCCTGCTGGGCTGAGATATCCTCTATTCCACTGAGAGGCTTTAGGAGACCGTTCTCCCTGAAGGCTAAGACAGGAACTCTCTCCTCCTCTTGCTGCTGCTCCTCCTCTCCCTCAGTAGGAGACAACCTGGAATGTGAAGGCAGTACAATCACCTCTTCAAACTCCCCGTTCTCTCTGGGGGAAAAAAAAAGGATAGAAAGGAACGTGTTACGCTCATTACAGTCATGGATATCATCAATGTGCCAATCTACAGCCCAAAGTGCAACTCCACCTCTGGTCGGGATGGCTCAGTGCTGTGGTGCTGGGGTCAGGTTGGCGACCGTTGCCATTGCTGTTGTGTGTCGGTATCCCTGCAGGAGGACTAGGAGCTGCAGGGCTCACTGGAGATGAGAGGAAACCAACACAGCAGTCAGGAGCACCATCATGGGAACAACTCATAACCCAACCATGTGATATATTTTAAAGGTTCCATATATCTGCAAAAGTGACGATTCATTTTTCTAATGATATATGATGATAGAATTATTATTAGATTATAGAAAAAGTTACATTCAGTTACCTGCATTGTCTCCATTCCTGTTAGGAACAACTTTCTACGGATGGGAAAGAATAAAGAGAGAATCAACACTCGGATTGTTGATGGTTCGTCAGATATCACATTTCTGTTACTTTGGTACCTTCTCTGCCGGGTCTGAACGTCTGGTTCTCTTCATGATCTCCTCCAGACGCTAGTGGGAAAAAAAAGCTTTTATATGCACCGCTTATGAGCAATATTATGATATATTACAAGTGTGTGTGTTAGCATTCATCACCTTTTTTCTCTCCAGGCGTTCAGCCTCCTCTTTCTGGAAGTGTTTCTCTCTCTCCTGCTTCAGTCGCTCAGCCTCCTCTCTCTGTCTAGATTCATCCTCCTCTTTCTACCACACACACACACACACACACAACACACACACACACTTTATTGTGAGATCAACAGACATCTTCTAAGTTTAGTCTTTTATTCGCGTGTTCTCTGACCTGTTTCTGGAGTCTCTCTGCCTCCTCTCTCTCTTTCTGAAGTCTCTCTCCCTCCATCTTTCTCTCCTCCTCCTCCTTCATTTTCATCTCCTCCGCCTGACGCTGAGCCTCCTCCTCCCTCTTCGCTCGCTCCTCGGCCTTACGGCGAGACATCTCCTCCTGCGCTAACCTGTTTGAGACGCAGGTCGCGTTTTAGACTCTTTGCACACGACTCTGGATCACACGCATGTTCACAAACAGCCAGCCAGCTCACCTCCGCTGCTCCTCCTGTTGCTTGCGCTCCTCTTCCTCCCTCTCCCTCTGCTCCCGGGCCAGTCGTCGATTCTCGGCCAGGATGCGACTCGCCTCTTCTGGATCCGTGGTGCCTGCTGAAGGCTTGTGGGCTGGAGGACTGCTTACAACCTCTGGAAGGCATCATAAATTACATTTCAGCCAGCGTATCTTCTGAACTGATGAATAAAAAAAACAATGTGGGATTGTAACTGACCGCTGGCTGCTGGTGGTGTCTGCTCACTACTGGTCTTGTTGTGACCCACTGGCTGAGGTCGAGGCTGAGGAAGACTGGGGACCTGCTCTTCTTCCTCCTCCTCTCCGGGGGCTCTGATGGGTTGGGGGCTCTCAGGTGTGACCCTGAAAGGACGAAGATTTCCAGGGTCCTCTGCCCCCGGAGACTTGAGCTGCCTCGGGGTTGGGGGGCGACCTGTCGGCTTAAGTGGAGGCCTGCGTGGAGGAAGAAAACCAGATAGCGACAAAGCATTGGCAAAACCAACGGTTTTCATGGAATATGGTTTATTTACCCTCACCCACCCTGGTCCCAATAATCCATAACTCAAAAACTCAATTCTGCTTATGTACCGCGTGGGTGTGTTCTCCTACCTGCCAGAAGAGGGTGCTGTCACTTTGCCGCTCTTCTTGACTTGATAAGAGGAGCGCTTGTTGGGGGGCAAAGTCAGAATGGGAGCCAATGGGAGTGACAGGTTGCTCCACGACTTCCTGACATGGTCACGGTCCTTCTGCTATTGGTGCAGGAGGTGGAGGGAAAGAATGACATAAAACAAAAAAACAAAAAAAAAAAGAGAAAAGAGTATTCAAAATGGGCAGAAGTCAGGTGAGCTGGCAGCATAACGTCACTGAAATAGCTCTTCACAAAATCGTCCTAAGCAACCCACAAAGTAATCCGGTGGTACAGAGAGAGTTTGTACCATACTGACAGCAGCAGAAGATGATCAGTAACAGGATTAGACTCAGACGGCCTTCCTCTGGCACCAAGCCATGACAATAACTTAAAAACAAAAAGAAGTAGCTGTTCCCGAGATTAAAATCAACCTTTTCTCACACAGACCAACTCACAGGGCATACATCATCTCCTGTCTGTAGCGACGGTCAAATAAAAACCTGAACTACAGTATACGATATCTAGACATCATGGTACATACGTGGTATAACTGCTATATAAGTGGTATGCTAGAATGGGACTGAATTATGAATGTGTTTGTGTGAAGGTATGGTTTATGTATGCGTCTCTGGGTCCCTGTTTGGAAAATAAAGTACAGAAGATATTCTCCTTCTAAGACCTTAATGGTATCAGCTGTGACAAAGCAGCAGACAGATGGACGACAGTAATGTTTGTGTGTGTGTGTCTGTGTGTGTATGTGTGTCTCACATTGTGTCTGACTGTGAAATAGTTGAATTAGAAGAAGAGCAGCAAAAAACAATCAATTGATTATTTTTCTGAGCAAAGTAAAACAATTAAAAATTAATTGGAAAAATCCTCTACTGTGCACTGACTCAACCTCAAGTTCAGACACAACACAGTTAATAGATTCAAGTTGATTATTATATAAATTTATCACATAAACACACAAGCAGCTGGCATTTGTCACAACTTACATTTTGGACAATATTGCTACGGTCTTTATGTATGGAGAACCCATGTTGTGGATGCACATGCAGGTTGATGGCATGACCCACCTGTGTGGTGCCGGTGGTCCTCCTGCGAGCCGTCGTGGTGGAAGCCGAGACCGCCCCCCTGCTGAGGCACCTGTCCTGGCTGCGGCAATGAGGAAGCGGCTGGGCCTGCAGGGCTTTGAAGGACATGGAGCCCATGGGGTGGCAGGACACTGAGCGAGGACAAACAGGCATGGCTACGGTGATGTACGAGGTGGGAGTTCGGAGTGTTACCAGGAAGGTAAGGAGCAAGGCGGTGTGAGGTGAGCGTAGGTTTGATAAAGCAGGGGGAGGTCGGGAAGGAGAGGAAGGGAAGGATGTCGGATGAATTAACAAGAACAAGAGTGATAAGGCGTGAGTTTGGGAAGGCCAGGAGAGGAATCAAAAGAAGATGTTTGGCAGAAACAGAGAAGAAGAGAAAGAAGACTTTAGTGCTACTATTTGGAAGCACAACTGCTAATAAATTGTTAGGCTAAAAACTATTCAGTCAGAATAAACTACTTATTATAGAAGCGTTAGACCTGACATGACAGAGGAAGTGAGCATGCAGAAAAATACGAGTAAACCTCCACACAGTGTAGACAACGCTCAGTGTATGAAACGTACACAGAGTAGAGGAAAAGAAGACACGACGTGTTTGTTGGTCGATAAAGTGAGTTATTGCTTATGCAAGTGTTAAAATAGTGTGATCATTCAAAAAAACACACAAAACAATGGAAGAAATACACAAGAGATTCTGGGCAACAACAAGAGAAACGAGTGCACTTCAACAAACAAACAAAGCATCATTCGGGGCCTCTTATAGACTGTATGGCCTCTCTGTCACACAGCATCTTCATTCATATTTTATACTTCTGATCATTTACAGTATTGAAGTCATGTTTCACAATAGGGGTTCACAAAACCAGCACAAATACACACAAGAAGAAACAAAACCATCTAGTTGCTGTGGTAACGACAGTGGGAGACATGATATTAATAGAGAACACTTGTTTAGACCCGTGTGTGTGTGTGTGTGTGTGTGTGTGTGTGTGTGAGCTTTGAGTGCCTGATACAGGCTGGTGAAGGAAGTTTCAGACGGTGTAATGCTTTAAGTCTGGCCAAATCTGATTAACATCCGAAACCGTTCTGGTCAAGAGGCCAACTCATGAACAGCATAAATACTTGTAATACAATGAACTGTGATTCTGTTTTCAGCGTTTCAGCGCACTCCTAAACATCCTCCGCTCCCTAAAAAACCACGAGCCCCAGGAGGATGCATTTGTATATTACCTGTTTGGTCTCCAGACAGACTCATGGCACTGCGGCTACGTGCCAGGTAGGAGTGCGTTGGCTGCTGCAGGCGGTTCACCACGTTGCTCTCCCATGGCGTCAACGGAAGGCGGCGCAGGCCTGAGCACACACACACACACACACACACACGTAACATTCGAGGTTTGATAACAACTTAAACTCTTAACCACCCGGCTGATTAGCCGAAGCAACCGGTCAATGCATATTATACAGTAAGTGTAATTACTGTATACGTGACGGTGGAGACGAGAGCTTAAGTCGGGACCATGCAGAGGCTGCTGTGTTACACATACACCTGCATGCACCGGTTTGTTCATTACGACGGAAAGCAAACAGCCTGGAGTGAAGTGCAAACACGGGGAGGAGAGCATTCAAATAAACAGTAGAACAAAGGATATATACATCTTCATTTTAAGAAAATGGTCATTAAGATTCAAGAAATATATGAATTCATCTGGAAAAAGTAGAACTTTTTAAGCAAGTAAATTTAAGTATTTGACCATGCAGTCATATTGTACATAACGTGTAGTTTATTAAGCAGAAGGGAACAATGCAACAAGTAATTTATCTTCACGATAACCTGATTTGCCAACTTAAAAAGAGACAAAGGAGAGTTTATCAGGCGAAACATGCAGCACTGCTCGCTCTGATAATGAAGCGGAGCACAAGGTTGCAGGTGAGCGGCGAAGATACTACTGGGCTGGAAACTGCAAAGGTCGATGGTATGGATTTCATTTCATGTGTGATGGTTGAAATGTTGGGTGTTGATTTTTTTTTTTTTTTTTTTTTTGCTGGGATCAAAACAGCAACGAGTGTTCCCGCAAAAACAAAAAGATTATCCTACAGAGGATTAGAGAAAGGGGTCATGCTAAAAAGGGGGGAATCTTGATCCCTCTGATGAAACACAGAGAGGTACCAACACAATCACATATACAGTATAAAGTACATGTTATTTCACATCATACTCTGTAATGTAGGACTTTAAATTCTTAACTCAGTTGTCAAATAGATGGCACCCCCGTTTAGAGCTAAAGTGGTGCACAGATGAAAATAAAAACGCATGTGGGAGAAGGAGGATTGTATAGCTACACATAACAGCTATTTAAAAAAAATATTAATGAGACAAAACGCAGGGTATTTAGAATATACATAAGCTTCTGTTTGGAAATCCTCAACAGTTTCCAGCCCATGATCTTTTCGCTTTGCAACATGGTGCGTCACATATAATAAAAGTTCCCAGAAAACACCTGTGTTTTTGTGCCGAATGGTCTTTCCCTGGTGTAGGCGAGGTTTGGACTGAGCTTTGCTAATGACAGGGGAGGAGGCTGTTCTCATCTGTAAGCCTGTCAGCAACATATACACATCAAAGCATACATGATCTAATGGTTCAATTCATGCTTATCTATATCATTTATTAAGAATTAATAATAAATGTTTAGACAAGGAGATGGATCAATATTAGTCCCATATCTGTTGAATATGCACTTTTAAATATATCAATTTAAACTTTTCATCTTATTCCGAGCAAAAACGTGAAAGTGACAGCACGTCTATCAAAATGTTGGACTATTCTTTATACATAATTAAGATTTTTGTCTGTATGAATATCCCAAAAATCTTAAACTAATAAATATAACAATAAAACACTAACGATTGGCAAGAATGTCACAAGAAAACACAAATGACACGAGACACAGCCAGAAGCAGTGGATCCTGTCATGAACAACATTGGTGTGTTTTAGTTCGGTTGTTACCTCGGTCTGGTGAGTGTAGGAGTGTGGCAGACGAGTAGGAGAGGCGCTTGGTAATGACAGGATCTGTGTGTTTGGATAAATTCATTGTGGACACTGACCGCCTGTCAGCATCTAGAAACAAAGAAGAAACATGACAAAAGAAACTTGTGATATATTAAACAGGTGGAAAGAGAACAGGGGAAGAGAGAGAGCTGGAGCCAGCAATCCCTCTTTGAAGGGTTACTCTAGTTTATTCTGTTAAATCAGGTTAGATATGGAAAACACTACTAACATGTCGCTAAAGGGGAAAATACTACGAGTAAATTAATTAGTGCTAAATGGGTCTTATGTAACCTAAAAGTGGAGCTAAAATGGTTTGCATGATCCTTTCTCTCGGGATATAATCAAGTGAAAAACTGGATTGCTACAAACACTATTCATGCCATTCACATCGACGTACGTTGACACTAATGCCAGTGCTATAATGGTGCTGTACAGTTACAGTGCTAGAGCCAGCGGTCTAACACTGGCTGGCTAACCGACACCGTGCTTTAATATTCACATTGGGAGGTCACGCCGTATCTGCGGTAGAGACTGAAAGCACTCTGCATGTGCTCCAGTCCAGCAAGGTCGAGTGGATAGAGGAAAGCCGACTCGACAAAACCTGGACCAGGAGGGGGGGGGGGGAGGACAATGGCAGAGAAACAAAGAGCAGAGAGGAGATAGAGGGAGATCCGAGAGCGAGGGTAAGAGAGAGAGAGAGAGAGAATGTGAGTCAGAGAGAGGTAGAGTTAGAGAATAAGGGAGAGAGGGAGGAGCAGAGCAGGGTGTGAATCAGCAGTAACAACAGAGGGCAGGGGATCTGCAAAGTTCAAATATAAACATGGCAGAACAATACTGACACGCAGAGGCAGTCAGACATATTTACACAAGAGACACACTGTCGGACATCAGCGAGATGATACTGCTAAAGTATTGAATAAAGCCAAAGGCCTTGATACTCTCAGTGTTGTGAGTTTCTGCAGCTCGTAGTGTGTAGTTGTGCGATGTGTAAAAGTACCTGCTGGCGTGCTGGGAGTGTTTGCGTACAGTGTCCCTCCCCAAGACCACCGGTTGGTCTTCTGCCTGGTTTTCTGGCTCCTCTCCAACGTCCGACGCATCACTGCCTCGTGACGAACCTTCAGTCAGGAAAACAACAAAACATAACCAGGATTAATAAGACAATGAACAAAACAAAACAAAAAACCGCACCATGGAAGACCATGAAGTGTGTTTTGTGCACACACACCGGTTGTACAGGTAGCTGGCAGATAACATCTGACATTATGCAACAGACAAAATGAAAAAATGAAAGCAAACCACTCGGTTATCTCACTCTGCTTAAATTTGTCCTCCGGCTTTGTGGTTTACAGGAAGTGCAAACAATTCTGAGCTACGTGTGTAAAAGTATGCCAAAATCATCCTCCTCTTCTGCAGCCTCACAATCATCAATAATTTATCAATTCAAACCCAAATCAACATCCTGTCATAAAATCTATGGGTGGCATAGCAACACAGTGCTCCCTACAGTCAGTGGTGTGGTGAATACATGGAAATACGTGAGGATAATAAGGGTTGGGAGATAGGAGATGGCAGTAAACGTTCAAACTCCAACTCACTTAGGACAGAAAGGGCATAGGGCGTGTAAATGGTTCACTAAAAACTGATATTTATTAGCCTGTTCATGTGGAGTAGATCTGTTGCACTATGGGAGCACGCGGGTGTGTGAAGGTGAATAGTGAAAATCTCATAAATCCAGGTGACCATGCGTGTCAGACCTGGTCTTCTTCCAGTTTCTGCCGCCGTTTCTCCTCCACGGCAGCCCGCCGCTTGTCCTCCTTTACCCTCTGCTCCTCCAGCCGTCTCCTCCTCTCCTCCAGCTGCTTCTCATAGTGCTGCCTGGCTCGCTCCTCACGTGCCTGCCACTGGGCCTCCTTGAGAGCTTAGACACAGTGCATATATAACAATATTAATGATTTGAGGCCCATGCATAAAGTGTGTGCTAAAAACAAACTCACAAAAAAAAAAATCAGACATGTGGACAAACACACATGCACACACAGGCTTACAGCAGCAGTGTGATGGGTCATGTGACTAGGATTTAGCTCTCTACACAAAGAAAATCCTTCTACCCCTCAGCCGGAGCCAGAGGTATGACCACTGCACAACACTATGAAGACAAACATACTTCAGTCATAAAAAACATACTCAGACGCCGACCTTCCTAAAACCCATCTGTTGTGGTATGTCACTCACACACTAAACCCTGTCCCACTGCCTGATCCATTATGTAACATTGGTGACCATGGCAACAGGGGTGGCCTGGCTCCAGCCTGGACTTTATGTAACGACCGGAGAAACGGGCACTTCACCACGGTACCAAGCAAGTTAAGTCAGGGAAAGACCCAAAAGAAAGTGAGGGATGGATTGAAAGCCTCCTGCACACTAAGATACAGCCCAGACACACACTTAAAGAATACACACCGATCTGTTTCTCACGCTCCTCCCGGCGCTCACGGGCTAACCTCTGTCTCTCGTCGATCTTGTTGAACAGCAACGAGTCTGCAACACAAACGGGTGTTAAACTGCACAGTGTTTTATGTCTCATTTTATTTGTCTGAGCGTGAGAGAAATGTTTCCCCGTATGCTGTTGTGACTTACCGGCCTTGGTGGCAGCATTGTTACTGGGGCTGTTGCTGGTGGTGGTGCGGGTCGGGGCGGGGGTGTAGGTCTGCCCGGAGCCCGAGGAGCTGGGACGGCCGGCTGAAGACGCTCTGCCATCCTCCGATTTATACTGGGAGTAAGACTCTGGAGAGAGACACAAACAAGCCAAGTGTCAAGACAAAAAAAAGACAAACATAATTTTACATCACAGATGCAATAAACATGTTATATTCAGCAGCATCTCCAGAGAGCTACCCTCCAGCGGGGGGAAACCAATCAAATATAGGCACTGCAGTGTGTCCATACCATACATGAAATATAATACATATGGAGTGGCCATGGAGAGAAAACAACAAACACAAGGTATTTCTATCCAGGCCACGATTGAAATTGTATGCATGTAAGTAAATGCAGCTCAATAAACCAACCTCTCCCTGAGGCATAAAGTGCAGTGCATTTATTTCAAGTACATTCAGTACATCCACTGGCGGTAACCATGACGCTTTCCAGGGCCTTGCAATAGACCAACTATGGAGTCAATAATGTCCTCCAAGGTCAGCAAATATTCAACGAATATAATCCACAAGGTGTCAATCCTCATGACTGCCTTTTACTATCAATTATCCTTTGCAAAGCAAGTGTTGTCGTCCCAAAGCTAACCTTAACCCTACACTTAATTAAAACAGTCTCTGTCCAAAGCCATCTACAACCAAGGACAAGCGCCTTAAGCAGGAATACATTGAATAAAAGCCTTGTGCACTGCTAAAAATGATTTAATTATTCTGTGGCTGATCCAAATGTGGGAACAATTTAATTACCAGCCATGAAAGCAGGCGGCTGTTATTATTCTCACCCGCCGAGTGTGTATGTGTCACCATCGCAAAATGTGTTGTTGAAGTCATCAACTGCAGGAGGAACCACCGCAGAAGAGGTTTTACAGGTGTGTAGGTAAATCAATAAAGAGCCACACCATGAAAGTCTGTGGTGTACTGTAGTCAAGCATGCAACACCATGGTATACTACCAAAAATACACTGAATACTTCAGCAGTTATGTTCATGCATAATTTAGTATTTCTTCAATACAGTTCACCTCTGCATACTGACTCTTTCTTGCTAGCATCTGATTCATAGAATAATCAAGGTTATGGATATGATAGTAATAGTTCAGGTAAATCAGGCATCGCTGACACGTTATTGATGTCCTCTCACCTTGCTAGAATTCATTATTTTAATTGAAAAATACACTTTTACTTCTTGTTTTAGATATACGTTTTCATTACATGAACACACATGAATACAAGAGTAACCTTTAATAATCATTTGAGTGTGGTCTGACACATAGTAATGTACGGTCTAAACCTAGAAGAGCTGTGTGTGATGTATGCATTTATGCAAACCAGCAAGAGGAATGCAAAAACGGATGCCAAACTGATTAAGAAAGGGGGGCGCCAAAACAAATGTAAAGTAGTCCACCTTCGACCTGACAGTCTCCATGTGCGGCCCCTCTATTGCACCATCGAGCTCTGTGTTTGGCAACATTTAAAGGCGGGCTTCTGCAGAGCAGCCTAACAGGAAACAGAAAACAATACTATGCCCCCTCTGTGTTGCAGTGTTTCCACTCAGCTCAGAGCTAGGCTATTGATTAATGGCACACACTATCAGGCTCAGGGTGACTCAGCACTTTCAGCCTCCTGGACACCAACACAGGACTCAACATTTGGGCCCAAACAGATGGGCTTGTCACAAATATTGCACACCTTTGTGATTTGGGGTAAAAAGCTGGTGTGATTAGGCAAGGATCCAAAGACAAACAGTATGAAACTAACTAACTGAAGGAATTGTACACTATATGCAGAGGTACTGTGGGTGTGCAGAACAGATGCTCCAACATCCCTTTTGTGTGATAAAGTTGTGTCTCCGGAGAGACCAGTCTGTCCTAGAAAGTTTGGAGATTGAACTAAATCAGTCGCCCTGACCCAGACTCAACTAAAAAAAAGAAAAAACACACACACAAAGACTCAACCTGAAATAGCACAAGCTGAAAACACTACTCCATTAATTATGCACAATCATGCCGGTGGAAGAGAGGAGCAAAGTGCACGTTTCGTAGGCTGCAACTTATTTTTTGCATAATGAAATGCTACCATGGATATATGACCAGACTAGTCTGTGTGATATTAATCAGGTACAAAAGGACTGAGAACTACTGCACTGACTCCCATGTGTTATACTGTATACTACCGTATATATGTTAAAATGACATGCCGCTCCCATACATACAGTACAATCAGTTGTGCATCCAACAAAAGCTAAATAAACGCAACCAAAGCATGATGATTTTCACTCATTTCACTTCATGCCTTGTGTTATGTTATAAACTAAACTGCCATTGCTGATTTTTTGCGGTATTTCACAAATGCAGAAGATGGACGAAGCTGTTAAAGCTGCAGAGGTATTGCATTTCACAGTCTATGGGACATCCACAGAGGTGTGTACACAAGTATTACCAGGTCTACCGCGGCTCCGCTGCACCAGCCTTAGAACTGGTTTCATAATGGCTATTGTTATGACAGGAAAGGCTGGGCTGGGCCAGGTTACAATCAACAGTCTAGTCAATGTGTTACTTCCCCTCAAGTAATTTTCTTGAATCAAAAGATTAGCTCATTGAGAGAGGAGTTAAATGTGCTGCAGTCAAATACTACAATGGAAATTTGTAAATGGCTTTTTCGGAGGGGACATAAGCACCTCCATCAAGACGTCATAAAACCATTAATCTGCATCAAAAAGACACTTGGAGCTCTTTCCATTGGTGGAAGTTAACTTCAAGTGACTGATGAGGTGGACCTTCTGACAAACTGAATGAGGCACTACACAAACAGTCAGTGATGACGGGCTTAGAGCAGAACCACTTTCCTTAATTTGAACTGAAGCACTTCACTGGAAATTGCTGGAAATGCTATGAACCACACCAATAGGGAACAATTCCCCTTTTTACAAATCATGGCAAAGAAACACAATGGAACAACGAATGCAATGAATGACAATTATCCATTCATAATATATACTATCATTATTAAAACTGTAGAATACATGCATGCATTGAAATGATTCACGATTGAGGAAAATAATCCATAAAATAATTATTGAAATACCCACTTTCCACACATGCAAATTATTCTTGTGGGAAATAAGGATCTATACAGGAAGAAGTATATGATAAATCTAAACAAAGAGAAACAGCAGTGCAAACAGGTGTTTATTAAAGCAGAAATACAGTAGGTCTGTCAGACACAACGTGGCCCATATTGTCATTACTGGAATTCTTACAACAGACAATGTCCACTTATGAAAATATTTGCATGTGTGTTTGCATGATACAACACTAGCCCTAGAGCTAGACTGAAGAAAACAAGGCCTGATGCCGCAGGGAGCCGTCTCACTTTGACTGAACTTGTCAGAAGAAAATGTCTATGGATGCAGCCCTGTATCCCAAACAGAGCCAAAAAAATAAATAAAAAAATACCAGGTCAGCTGAGGTCAAAGGGCATCCTGTGGAGAGGAGAGTTGCTAGGGCTGTCAAACTGAACTGAGCCAAAGCTTTTCTACAATCGTCTACTAATACAACCATCACATGCAGTCGTCATCTCCTGTTACATCTCACCATCCAGCTGTTGTTGAGGTCATTAAACAAACAAAGCTCCAAAGCAGAAAGTATATTTGCCCGTGTGCACCAGGCAGCCGTTTAACAGCTTTTGCAAACACACCAATTCATCTGGAGCATCGTGCTACTTCCAAGTCATCCTTCAAAGACCCCGACCACCTTTTGCTTCCTTCATATTCCATCAACCACAAGGAAGAGAGGATATCAAAACACAAAGTGCAATAGTGGTTAAGTAGTTTAAAAATACATCTATCACCTGAAGTGGATGCAAATACTTATATACTAATATTTACTTAAAGCTGAACGCCTTTATTTTAACCTCAAAGTCACGTTTAATTTAAAATCCAATGTGCTGGAGGAAAAACGAAACAAACTGTTCTTTCACTGACGGACTGCATCTGTTCGTTCCGTACCCTGCACCTCGCCCATCCTGTGCCGATGTATCATCGAAATTTGTAGACGTCCTGAGATCAAATTGCAAGTCTTTACCTCGAGTTTGGCGCATGATTCCCTGGATGTCGATGCCAGGATGGGACCTGTTGAATACCCGGCTAGTTCCCCGGTCCGACTAGTCAGATCGGAGGGCCAGAATCAACGTTCCTACTTCTTGCAAACATCTTACACTGGGGAAGATCCGCTCAGATCCAAAGTCCACAGTGTAGGGATGAAGGAAAACGATAAGAAGAAAGAAAATCCAAAGTGACCGAAAGAGGGACTCGACCTCTTTCCGAAGGGGAAAGCAGGTATGGAGAAAGAGAGAGGGGTCGGCTTTGGTCGATGTCACTGTTGTCGAGAGCCAACTGACTGTGAGACAGGTTGTGGCGACTCTCCAACCCCCATCCTTTTGTCCATGTGTGTGCATGTTTATGTGCGTGTGTGTAAAAGAGACAGAGAGTGAGACATAGTGAGAGTGTGACTGTTTAATCTGCCCCTCCCTCCCCTAGAGCTGGATTGTGTGTGTGTGTGTGTGTGTGTGTTTGTGCAGATCCTCCCCACCCCCAATCTATCTGTATTCATTGGCAGTCAGATTAAATGGTCAGAGTTAGCGATTAATGCTGTGCAGTCCAGACCAGTGGGTAGCAGGGAAGCATTCACTGTGGTTCCTGCCTCTCCTGCAGCCTGAGAGGATTAGCCCGCTGCTAATGCTAAGCTAAACGCTAAGCTCCAGCCAACAGGGCGGCAAAGGGGGCAGGGGACCGGAGTCCTCCTTTGTAGCCCCGGGACAGGCAGTCAGACCTGGATAAGAGGTGCCTTCAGGGGACGGTGCTTCAGCATGTGTTGCACACGGCAGGTTCATGTTTGAGCTCAGATGACTGGAGGTTCGTCTGGAGTCACTCATTATGACTTTTGACAGCACGTTTGACAAAAAGGACCACAAATAATTGAAACAGCTGCTGTCAAATATATTATTCTCTTGTTTGTTGTAATGTAATTAGAAAGTGGTCATTGATGGATTAGTTTGGAGTTGGCATCCAAATTGATGAGATGGCCAGGTCAATGATTAAGAATCAGTAAAACGCACTTATCCAGCCAAACCTCATCTCCAGCTCTATTCCTGATGAATAAAAACGGTTGGCTACGGTTCAACATGACAAAATCAGTTTTGAATGAGGGCGTATATAAATGTTTGTTGACTATTAAATCTATTGAGCCATACATCATACTTACACTTGTCAACTTTGAAATACAGACAGTATCCCAGCATTACTGTCATTTTAAAAGAGAGTCAAACAACTGAGTAGGTTCCCGATATTGCAGACTTGAATCACACAATCAATCATCTCTTCATTTCCCCTCTCTGTCTCGGTCTGTTCTCCTCTATTATTCATGCTTAAAGTGAGCTGTACATACTTGCCCCATGAGAAAACCACAAAATCCTTACGAGTATGAGAATCATGCCTTTGTTTACAGGAAATCTAATTAGCAATAGTCAGATAGTCATTTTGTGTTGTCTTGTCCTTTTTATACCATTAAGCTGCAGACAACTACTGTAGTTACATTGAGTCAGATTAGCTTAGAGCTGTGTAAGACTGATGGAAGCTAGGTGAATAAGGTGACAATCTGAATATTTAATATTTGATCACCCTTCTGTCTCCCCAAGTCAAAGAAGAAACCCTTCGTCAATCAGTTACATACAAGTTCTCTTTTCAGCTTTCAAAATAAAAAGGTATAATGGATAATAACATACATATACATGGTGCGCACTGCATCACAATTCCACTGCAAACCTCTCCCAGCACTGCTGACTTAACATTTACACCACAGAGTATATTTCTGTTTTAGGGGCAGCAGCATTTTCCAGATCCAGAAGGACCCTGAAAATCTCTATTTGCTCTATATTCTTGTCTCTTGACCTACATTTTCCCAAACCACAAATCCAGTGACTATGAGTCTTTAATACTACAACAGCCATGACACATGGCCCATAGCCTTCCCATGCTAATTCTTAGTAATACAACAGAAACAGGTTACTGAAACCAACTGTCGCTGGAAATGCAACCCAACAGCAGATCATGTCAACACTAAAATGAAAAGGAATTAAATTAATGAATGGATAAGATCATAAGAAGAGAAGATCAGTTAAAAGTTAGCATATTTATGCCTGCTGTGACTGCAGTGCTGTCCACCGACCGCTCTGCTCACTGATGCATTCATAACCAGGTACACGTGAAGTAGTCTGCACCTTCGCTCTGATCTGCTGCCCTTGTGTTGACCCAATCTCGCCCTGTCAGCTGGTTTCCACACGCACACTGCTCTCTCATCAGACCTGTCAGCCACCTGTCTTCAGATGGCTGAGCATGATGGGTTAAGAGGACTTTTCTTCTTCACCCCAGCCCAAGCTCTTGGCACACGTATACATCATTCACGTCCTACTACGATAACAAATACATGCGTATGCTTGTAATTAATGATCCACAGTCTACTCCTGTGGCTCCCTGGAGACTGGTCTCAGATTTCTCTGCCCTGGTAGCCTCTCTGTCCCAGATATGAAAGCCTTCACACACACATTAGCACACAATGTAATAGTTTAAATGAAGCTCAAACAGTAAAAGTACTAGAGCGCCCAAATGGTGCTCTCCACTTCAACATCCCTGTCAGTTTCCCCTCCATCCTTTTCCTCCATACCTCTTTTCTTCCTCCTTCGAGCATCTCTCCGTCTCTGCCCTTCCTCCTCCTCAGTGATGGTGAAGAGTGCCGGGATGGCTGAACGGCTGCCTCCCTTCCTCAGCTTCCACTTGCCCCGCGAGAGCCCACCTCCACCTCCAACTTGTCCTTTACTATCTGGCATGGCCTGCCCTGTTGCTAACCCTCGAGCCCCTGGCTAACTCACCCAACCCCTACCCATCCCACCCTGCAGTGGTGGGTGGGAGGGTGGGCAGGTCAGTGGAGGATGCCAGAGGATTGTGATGGACAGCAAGCAACTGAAAGCCTTCTCCTCAGTGACGATGTAGAGAGTTAAAAGTTAATGCTAACAGCCAATTCCACTGGCTGTACATTGCTGATCCATTTCTGAGCAAGCAGAAAAAAGAGAGGAGGAGGAGGAGGAGGAGACAACAGAATGGGCAGTAGAGATGGAGGAAATTAAATTATGACGTGATAAGAAGGAGATGGTTAAAGGAGGTTAATGGTCAGAGTGATGATGATGATGATGATGATGATTGGGGGCATAAAGAGAGGGAAACGGAGCTGCCCACTGTGCCATGGAAACACAGCTTACGATGGCGGCGCCCGGTGTAGAGACAGAGATAGAGAGTGCAACAGAGTCTGAGGATGAGCTCTTGTCGTCTGGCTTAGAAAAGAAGACTTAATCCACAAGACTGGCTCAGTCGAAAGCTGGAAAGATGGCACCTCCCTTGACTTCCTCACTCAAGAGCTGAGTGAATCAAGAGGATGCTGCTGCTGCTGCTGCTGCTGCTGCTGCTGTCACTACTGTTACTGCAGCAACCCTTCTCCCTCCTCGCTCCTCTCTTGCTGGGCCTATTCTGTCAGGGCAAACTTGTCAGAAGCATCACACTGACTGTACAGCACACACATATGGCCCACAGATACACGAGTGACAGAGGTCAGCACGACCGTCGAAATATTCAGTGCAAATCCAGCGGTGGAAAAGTAAGCCGGTACCGGTAAAGGGTTTCCGTGACAACGGCAGCGCATCGAACAGTGATGCAGTGGCAGGATGGAGGCGAGAGAGCAGAGGACAGGCACACTTTAATATAATGACCACACACACGCACACACACAAGTCTATGCACACACCAAAGCAAACAGTGCAGTGCTGGAGTTGCCTCTGTGGAAGGGGTGTGTTCATAGAGCACATGGTTTATTATGTCCCCGCCCCATTCTGCATTTAAAGAGCCCATCCTCTATTTGACACATTGGGGGTAGTACAATAAATATATCTCTACATTCATGTCCTGCTGCCTCTTTACAAGAACAGAAAGACAAAGAAGTAAGAATCTGCAGATCACTAGTTACATCTGAACAGTATTACCGGATTCTAAGTGGTGCTTCACTTTCATTTCACACTGAAGAGAGAAGTGTGAAGCGGTTGAAGCTATTAGGGACACAGTTTATCAGGTGCCACGGACAGAAGGGAGAAATAACAGGGCAATAAAGTTATCACAGGCCACATTAAAAGAGCACTGTCCAATTGCAGTGCAAACAACAGCCTGAACAGCCATTGCATGTGCTTGTTCAGGCTAAGCTCACGTCTACCAAAGCAAATAGGCCGACACACGGAGATTAAACAACCAGCATGACAGCTTGAAATCTTTCTCTGTGAGGCTGTCGTTAAAAACATCAATGCTACAAAATAATTAGAAAAGAAGCAGGATAACAGCAGGAAAATGGGGAAACTGGGGAATCCTGAAACTCAGTATGTTTGTCGCATTTTGTCAGTTTTAGGCAAACTATATTTCTGTAAGTTTGACACAATGCAACTTGTGTCATAGTGGAATGACGATAACATTATTATCATTTAAGTTATGCACACCGGTACTAAAGTAATCCAATGTCTCTACAATAGATGCATTTCTTCCCATAGTTGGCCTACATTTAAAGTAAACGTTTGCTAAGCAACTAGCCTCATAAAGACTCTTTCAGAGCAGAGTATTATGTACAGTAACATATCAAATATTCACAATGCCTTCAAGTAACTACTGTATAATATAAAAGACATTCAGAACAAGAATTGCTGCCTCATCTCCTGAGGCAACACGCTGTACAAACGCACATTCATGAAAGAGCAATCTGATCGTTGTCCCTGCAGGTTAGAGTAATTCTGAAATCCTACCCTCAGACATAAACCGGAGAGGCTAGGCTACACACCCTTCTCACACATATGTGTGAGAAACTCTGACAGATGCTGATATATAAACAGATACAGTGAGCAATGCGAGCATATAAGCTTATTGTCACGTTTAATTCAAAAGATGAACAACAATTTAAAAGTAAAAGGATGATGTTTTCTGTCGTTGTTGATTTGTCAGCAAAGAAATGTTATTTTAAAGCATATATCACATGCATATTTTCAGTGTTTAGATGTGCCAATCAGATTTTTTTTCTAGCAAGATAAAGCTAAAAGCCCATTCTGTCGAAGCCCTTTGTAACATTAGGTTTGGAATTGTATAAAATACAACAAAAATAAGATGCACAAAAAAAATAAAAAGACCCTGCAAGAAGGGATAGTATAGGTAGGTGAAGTGCAACACATTCACACCTGGTAACATGACCCCATAGCTCTCAGATGCCTTGCAGTAGTATAAAAGATATACAAAGCATTTTTGTGCAGGCATATTATGAGGCAACTACTGGATGGCACAGATTAGAGAATGGCAGATTTGAGAAAACATCTGATAATCCCGTAGGGCAGTCATAACATTAGAGCCAGCTTCACTGTTGTGGTCAAAGACGCAGTGGTGCAGTCGATTGTGTGTCTCCACAGTTCACAGCAGCGTGGGAATATCAGATAAATAATGCATATATGGAAGGAAGTTGTTTAAAATGGATGCTGAGAGATAGGAGCAGGTTTATATTAGGCTAACATAAGCAGACATTCATGCACAAACTGAAAGAGGGTGATAATGGTGAAGATAGAAAGATTAAAGGAGAAAAATACATAAACCATACGATTTATGTATCCCAATACAAAGTATATCAAATACAGTATGCCAAAAAATACCAAAAAATGTGCAACTGCATCAGGTCACATTTTGCAGTATACAAGCCAGCATGCTTTCCTTGCCATTCTGACCCACAACCCACTGTGCTATAGATATGACCAAGATGGTCAAAAGGTGAAAAATCTTACGAAACCGTTCAAAATTCCCAGTCAAATTAGCAATTTGTAAGATTCTGCATGCTCAAACCCCCCCAAGCAAATATTACAGAGCGTGCAAAGGTGGAGCATATGGTGTCAAGTTTGTGAGGTTATTGACTTACAGTTAAGACAACTTTGACACGCCTACAACGGTGTTTAATCAGCCCCCCCACCCTAAAGATGGATGGGTAATTCAGGGACTAAAACACTGCGTTAACAACATTCCAATGTGTTGTCACTGCAGGTATTTTGCCATTAATAGCTAATGGAAAACACCTGTTTGTTTCATTTCTCATAGTGGTGTGGCCCAAAGGTGCAAATACACTTGTAAATATACCACACAGAAATGTTTGGCTGTTTGTGATTCAGCTTTATAATTTTAAATAAAGGTGGATTATACATGATTTTATTCTCTCTTTGACTTTGGCAACATCACTGGAGACAAACAGTTATTTTGCCCCAAACAAGAGAAATGACCAGACTGACAGGAGTTTGCACGCGCCACCATTATATTTTTGCTTTACGCCTAATATTTGTATTTATTTATTTTTTAAACTGAGACAAAATTGAGATTTAAATAACAAACCGCCACTCAAAACAAGAGCAGTAGCTAAATACGCAATGTTGCTATGGTGCAGCCTTTACGTTAATACGATACACGAGACGACACCGTAAAGCAACAGTTAGGGTCGCACCTGTTAACCGGTGCTGTAGTAAAAGTTTGAGGTACGAAGAAGCCGCTCCAAACTTTAAACGGAATAACAAACAGAGCCAGGAACAAACGTTTTAACTTTAGCTTAGAAGATAAACCAGCTAACTTCTACAGCTCTGTTCATTTCCATTAAAAAAATCACCTGTCACGTCCACTGAAGGGGCTTTTCGACGAGTTGACAAAATGTCAGCAACAGGTGTCCGCGAGCACCGGAGGAGCTAAAAATGTCTTTCAACAACGACAACAACAGACAAGGTACGACTAGAAACATTGGTGGGCTTTTTATAGAGCAGGTTTAATAAACGTTAAGCAACAGCGCCTGAGTTGAGTCGGTTTTGATAGTTAATCCCACTCCCGTGACCGACCGGCTCCGAGTCGCTCTGTAATTCAGCGTTCAAACCGGCCCCCAGACGGAAACAACCGGAGCCACTCGGAGCCGAGAAAGTGCTTAAAACAACACCTCGTCCTGTTTAAGAAAACAAAATGTCGTTGAAGTTAACTTTTCCGTCTGTAGGAACTCACCTTGGGACTCGGGAGGAGATGCGTCGCTGCCATCCTGGTCCGCCATTTCTCCTGACGTCAGCGCAGAGGGATCAGCGGCTGGAACCCGAGGGACCTGCTGCAATGATCCCGAGGCTGGGCCGGACCGGCGGACCGGAGGGAGGGCACCCTCCCATGGCCAGGTGGGGGACGACACACGCACAACACCTTCTAGTCAAACGCACTTTTTTTTACTAGTGTGTAAACAGCACACATGCTGGACGAAATTTACTTTTCACGCACTGTTAGTCTCAATCATTCCCACATTAATTCGGGGCCGTGAATGCACCCTTGATAAAGCAAATATGCCTAAGCTCACTGACTTTAAAGAGGGTTTATCTATGTGAAATAATTTGTGTACTGCTTGAATGAAAGAATTGCTTCATAAACTTGATGGGGCAAGGTGAGGCGTTCAAGTCAAATAAGTTTTATGCTGACATCTGGTGGGGAATGTCTGTATATGAATGTCACATCAATAGCATTGCTGTCTATTCATCAAAAGAATAATAAAAAATAAAAAAAGGTCAGGAATGTTTGCCTGAACAGCAATTTTGTGGAGATATCCCACTGCATGAGTGTAAGTTAAAAAACAAACTTTCTTTTCAGCTCATATGTTTTAAATACTTAAATACTAAGGTAAAAATGCTTTCAGTGTCACTTAATATAAGAAAGAAAATATATATTTTTGCAGTTTCATGTTTGACTCATCACGATTCATAGTAGCTCCTCTGGATGTCAGGTATTAAAAGTTTGGCAGAAGTTTAAATGGGAGTACTACTTAAAGGCCCTCACACTTTCACAGGTGTTTCCAATAGCCTAATTTCACAGCAGCCATTTGACAAGCCATTGCAGGTTAAGCACAGGTGTGATTAATTACATTAACTCAGTGCCTGCTAAATTGAATGGACCCATAATTCATTTTTATTAATTCCACTGCCCCGCTACGACGTGTCAAAATGTCTCCTGTGAAGAGGCCCTATATCTCTAGCTAATTTGACTTCAAGTCAGGTTGAAGTTGGGTGGAGCGCAGGTGTCACTGATAACACCTACGATGGCTCTGCTCAATCTGAAATGTCCAAATAAGTCACGACAGTGTGGCAGTGAGCTTGCATGCACAATACCGGGACCCTGAAACTGAACATCTTCCATGAAATAGGCCTATGATTATGATATTTATAGTCCTGTCCCATCAGATGCAACAAAGTGAAGATGGGGGTGAGGAACCTGTCAATCAAACAGCCAATATAAGTGGGCTGATTATGGGTGTGTAGCACATTATCTTATCTTTTTGTCCTAAAGATAAAGGGGGCTCGGTTACAGCTTTCTTCTGATAAATGAGGACATTTAAAGTTGTAGCTCTCTTGTGAAAGTCATCCCCACCTTGTTTCTATTTTGGTATTTTTGGTTAACGATTTAACGATTGTGTGTTATCTGACTTGACAAGTAGGATAATTGTTTTCAACCCAAAAATACAGGGTTTTCATTAGATGGCAGTTATAGAAACATTTTTTTATAGCCAAAGGTTTTGAACTGGCAAAAACCATTCAATGTATCGCCTATGTCCTACATGGCCAGCAGGGGGAGCCCTCTTCTTACATTAACAATGTTTGACTCATCAAAACCTGACTCAGTCCTGTTATAGAGATTCAATGTCTTTCTCATTAGGTTTCATTGATACATCAATAAGATGTTTAGGTCACAAGATTCTGCTAATTGCGGAGTTATTAAAAAATAATGAGGTATTGTATAATTCCTGGAATATTTATGCTTGAACAACAATTGCTTTGATTTGTCCATGACGTCACATCGCCTCAGACTTTAGCAATTCATCACATCTAAATCTCACGTTTGCCAAAAACTGTCAATGAATAGCACAGTGCATAAGACATGTAAAAGCCTGTCTCGCCTCACAGCTGCTCTTTAACAAAGAAGCATTTCAAATAGACAAAATGAGGCAAGAGACTAAAATAGACCAGACCACTGTTATTTCCACTAACCCAGAGATATTTGAGCAAGGATTTGCTGTTCCGGGCTGGATGTATGCTAATCTCTGCTCATATCGCTGCTATTCGCCAGACTGTGGAAGGCTTACCCCCCCTGGACTCACAGTAAAATGGCTACTGATTGGTGCAAGGACAACTGAAACCATGGCAACCAGCTGTTTGGCAATTCCTCTGATGGAGGAGGTGGAGGGAGGGGATTTTGGCCTGGAAGGTAATATACCCGCAGACTGACACACACTGACAGACAGACATCTCCGTGATGCCTTCACTTCACATATTTACTTATGAAGTTAGGGTTAACCCAAGCCCCATTTGCCTCCTTTTGTTTTGAGACAAAACCCCTTTAGGCAAACCCACCCCGAGCCCCTCTTCTTTAGTGATTAGCATCTGTTTTTATTAGCTGCTTGTGTCATAAGCCGAGAAGGTTAGTCATGGTGCACAGGGTTCAGTGGCTACAGTAGGTGGTGGTTATGCCCGGAGTGATGTTCAGGGGTCACATCTGCAAGATGAAAGCCTCCCCAAACTGTGAGTAATTGGTTCCCAAGGGAGGGATCTTAAGATTCCCCCAGCATATGAATCGATCCTCACAGTGAAAGGAAATGTACACACTCCTTACATTGAGTATTTACTTGCTGAACTGAAGCCACAGGGAGATTTAGCGTGTTTGCTCGACCTAAATGTGTGCAAGATTCAAAAAGCGATGGATGTCAGACGTTTCCACTTTGGGAATGCTGATCTGTTGATTAATGCTCGGGGCTCTTCGTGGGAAGATCAACCAAGGGCGGCAGTGGGCCGCTGTGCCGGGGAGTCGGCAGATCGAGGAAGTGATTGGTTTTGAGGACAAGCAGCCTCTTCGCCCCTCGCTTATTCATTTGGATTAATTTGTGTGTTGCTTGTGTGCAAGACACGCAGCATGGGCCAGCAGACATCAGAACAAGAGTTCAGTCAAGTTTCTAGATTAAGCCGGATGGTTTAAAAAAGCAGGATCAACAACCCGGAGGGATGCAGCATTAAAGCCCCTTAAAACTCTCCCTGTAACATTAAATATCAATGACATATTGAAATAACTGCTTTAAACTAGAGGAGAAATCATTTTTTATTTTTACGACCATTATAAACCTTGAGACCTTAAAATGGAGAGAATTCATCTCTGAACTTTGAGTGCCATTTAAGAAAAACAAGCTTCCTGTTTGCATTTAAAAACTGTAATCACGATATACCTGTCACTGCAATATTTCCCACAGCAATGCAAGGCATCATTACAGCTAATTATGTGCTGCTAAACACATGTAGAACATCGAGGAGATAATGAGGTAAACAACGCACACACTGCAAAAATGGATTTCAAACCAGCTTGCAGTTGCTGATCTGAAATCTCGTCAATTAAAAAAAAACAAACAAAAAAAACAGATGATATCTCTTTAGCATTCATGGATATTGGATAATTAATACATTTTCCAGGCTCCCATCATCTTTCTCTTGCATGTACACACCAGGAGTGTGCTTGATTTTTCATTTATTCTGTTTTGCAGATGTTCTCATGATGGTGCAATCACCCAAACTCTGGAAATGAATAATAAAGCACAGTGCTATGTAGGTTCAACTGCTGTCCCCGAGTAAACCCGCATGCTGTTACGGTGCTGCCTTTTCATCGCAGAGACAAAAGCAGACGACTAACTATTAACTGTTATTGCCATTTTTGTACCACACAGTCCTTTTTCCACTTTCTATCTTATCCCTTTTCCTTTAAGACCGACTCCAGCACTGACTCCTTTGTGTCTGAAGCTACGTCTGCCTCGGTTGCCCTGTCTCTTTATCCTCATATTACCTTTCAGGCAGTAGACAGACAGGACCATCTCTCCATAGCAACACTCCACCGGTCTCATTCTTTTTGGCAAATGAGAACAGTTTGTTAAACCTCACTCTTATATTTTTGGGAAAAGATTTGTAGAACAAAAGAAACCATCAAATCAGAGGATTTAGGATGTTTTAATTTGTCTACAATACTTTGCATTCTCTACGTACCATTCTGTGGTTTCCTATCAATCTTTTTTTTTTTTTTTTATATAGAACAAATCTTTCTCTCTCTTTTTTCTTTTTTTTGATGAAATAATTATTTATGTATGGATTAAATAAGACCATGTATGGTACTGAGCATGTAGTGTTGTTTTGGTGGCACAATAGCCTCTTTAATGATCTGTCTCTACATAATTCACTTGAAACAGATGGCATAATAGAGAATGATCTGAACTCACCCCCTGCAGATAGACAGATCCCCCACCAGGAGTCCCCCCCATGTTGTCTAAATAGACTTGTCCTGCCTTGAGCACACACACACACACACACACACACACACACACACATGCACACACGCGCTGTATCGAGGTATGGGACCTTTTAGAGCCGACCAATCCCGTCCTCCTGCATATGCGTAGAAGGCACCAATCACAAGAAGGAAAACAAACCTCAAAAACAAGCAGTTCACACACACAAACAGGCCAGCAGACATATGGCTACGTGACCCGAGTAAATAGTGCTATTAATTCTAAATCCTGGCCAGTAATCCCTCGGGTGGTATCGTCTGCGCTGCAGTGTTTATAACAGCAGTGTTTACTGACATCCAGGCATTTATTCTGTTGGGTGGGCTTACACAAGGCTCTGTGTGCATCCTTGATATATATCGATTACAACCTGTCCATTCCAAGGATTATACTTTTACTGTGCTACTGTATACTTCTACTCCATTTCAGAGTGAATTATTGTACCTTTTTCTACTCTAATAATCATCATGTGACTCTTTAGAGGGAGACTAATGGACTAAAATAGCAAACTAGTTCCAGTTAGACCTGCTACAGCAGTAATACGCTACTCATGCACTGATGTCTCAGTATTGGCAATTAAATACTGTAATATAAAGTAATTTATCTTTCATAGGGATAATATTTCTGCAGATCAAGTACTTTAACTTTCATACTAGAGTTTTAATTTATTTCGAACCCATCATCTACAACTGCTGATGCCAGTAATAACTGAGGTAAAGGCTTTGAACTACTCACTAAAACTGCTTCAGACAGCAGCAGTTTCTACTCCTTCATTCAAATCTGCTCTGCCCGTTAATCTCCAGCTGTATTAGTAGTAGTAGTAATGGGTAAAGTGGTCAATGTTGGCAACAAAAGTCTGTGTGATCTTGTGCAAATTGACCCCTTTTTTTTATACTTGAAGAACAAGAGTTGTAACATTCATGTCTGGAGTGCAGGGAAATTGAATGAGCTCAGCGTAGTGAAATTAAATGGATTTCCCACAAGGTGCAGTGCGGGTTTTGCCACACACACACACACCACATGCAAGCTGTGTAAGTGGAGCACGTGCATGTGTGTTATATAGTATTTATAGAGTTGAGAAAAGGAGGTTGCTCACAGGGATTCGGTTGTACTTAAAGTTGAAGTAGAATCAAATATTCAGTAGGTGTCAAACACACAATCTTGCTGGAAATGACTCAATTTGGCGCAACTTCATCTGGCCCACTTTAGGCACTTTATTTGTTTCTAGTAATGTTCCAGTTGCTCTAGATCTCTTCAGGTTACTGTCTGGATTGTAAGGAGAGAGAGCCCTCCTTACCCACAATGCAGCAGGCCCAGTGTGCAGGCTAAACGGAAGAACTCACCCCCACTTCTTCTTTTTTTCCCCCACTCTCTGTCTGCGTGATGCTGTGTGGCTGAATTGCCTGTCATGTGAATGAATGAGCAGACTGTAACAGCGTGACATGTCGGCCCAGCGTTTGTCTGATGCTGCAGTCGGGTTCCACAGCAGTGGAGACAAGATGGGATCTATCTATCTAGCAGAAGAGAGGGGGGGGGGGATGCTGCTGGTGTCAAACCTATCTCTCATCTCTCGCTGTACCACCCTGGTCATGTACAGTTTGTCTTTTTTCTGTTCTCAATCTGCTTTCCCTCCCCCTTGCCTCGCTTTCTGTCTCTCTGAAGTATCGGCATGATGGATCATTGCGTCCACAAGGGAAAGGGGGAAAATATAGTCAAGAGGAGAGTCGAGTGGGGGGGTGGAGGGGAACGTATCGGATCAAGAGAGAGAATGACAAAATGAGGAGGGGGATGGGAAGACATCAAATGTACAGTATGGTCTGCAGAGCTATTTCACATTAGAAGATGTGCTGGATTTCTATTGTGTAAACTGATAATTTCACTTCACTGCAATCTCATTTCACACACCCATACACGTTTTTTCTTTTCTTCTGTCAAGCAACCGTCTCCCTCAGTTTTAACAGTCTGAAACGGCGTGACCGGCAGCGGCTTGGAGCACCGCGCTGGTGTGAGGTTTGCTGGTGTGCAGCCAGCTGACTGGACCAAGCATGCCGGCTGCCGAGGGGGGATGCTCCCGTCCTTAACTATTCTCCTCACATTCACCTTGCAGTCCCAATTATTCAAGGCAGCGTGCACGAGCGCTCCCTGCCAGCCAGCCCCAGCTGTGAAAAGTGGGTCATGGAATTTAAAGGCACAAGCAGCCTCGTTGCGGCCGGCACCGCATTAGCTTTCTGTTTCACCCCCCACTCGCCTGCTCGCCGACATTCTGTTTCCTGCAGTGAAATCCACGAGGCTGTTTTTGGGAATGGGTGTCAGTGAAACAGAAAAGACATTCATTGTCACGTCCTCTGCGGGAATAAAAGCGGAGGCTCTCTCTCTGTCTGTCGGTAAAACATATATGAGCTTATATGACTCGTTGCCTCACACATCGGTGATCATGCAACTTAAAAGTTTGATTTTGATTATTCTTTCTTAGTGCCCTCTTTAATCTGAGATCTACCTAGCAACAATGTACAGTAGGCTAGTCCATACGGGGCTAGACATGCTGCAGAGAAAGGCTACTCATGCGCATATTGAGCAATAACTTCATACCCTGATGAGCCCTTTACAGAATCAGACAGGGTTGTCCTACTAAACTACTGCAGCATTGTCTGGCACTGATAAGGAACACATTGGCAACCACGACGCTCTAATATGCAGAAGTACCACACATGCACAGCAGCCGGTTAGCTTAGCTTAGAATAAAGACTGGAAACAGTAACTCGTCATTCATACTTTGTTTTTTGTGCTAATTAAACAAAGTAAATGTAGTGTATTAATTACTGAGCTTTTTTGTTTTGGTTTTGGAAAGAGTCAGGCTAGCTGTTAGCTACCTTTTTACAGGCTTTATGCTAGGCTAAGCTAACTGGCTGCAAGTTGGCATGAGAGTGGTGTTGCTCATCTCATCTAACGCTCTTTAAGAAGTATTTCTTTAAATAAACCACAACGGCGTACACTGCTTTCCCATATAAAAAAATAAATAAATGATACACACAGGGAAGGCATCTGTTTAAACAGTACAGAGTCCTTCTGCATTTTTATTATCAGCAAAAACAAACCACACATCACATTACATTTTAAAAACAAGAACGCTTATTGTGGATGTACAGAAAATCAAAACTGCAGCTGCAAAACTGAATATTTAAGTCTTAATAATAATAATAATAATAATAAAAGGTATAAAAAGGAAAGTGTTTTTAATTTGTGAAATAAAAACCTTTGGGCCAACAAAATGTTCCCCTCAACATGCAACTTTAGAAATACATGCAAACGTAAAGCTTTCTAGTATGGACGCTTTCAAAATACTCTCTACATGAAATCCCATAAATTATAAAATATCCGCCTGTTACCCCTGAACTGTTTCTTGAGAGAGAAAAAACCTATGGAGTGCCTCAACATGAGTCCTGGATGCATCTCATTTGCCTATAATGGCGTCCTCTTCAACTTTTCCTTCCAATTCACTGATCCAGAAAAGACACAAACAAATCGACCATTGCCAGCTGAGTGTGGCGATACTCATTCAGCTCAGTGCAGATTGAGGAAAGGAAATGCAAAGAGGATGCCACTTTAGACTGTATGCGCCCCATCGATAAAGACATACACGCCTCTTCCAGACACATTTCTCTGTCATCAACCAACAGTGAAAATGTGTTTTTATACAACAACAACAAAAAAAAAAACCTGGGAAGAACATCAAAAACAGCACCATTTTTAAAATTTTCCTGGATTCTCTCCAACGTGACCGTCACGTCGTTTCAACACAAAAAGTTCTACAAAGTCAGACATGGTAGCTAAGTCAAAAAAGTATTTTTTGCTTGATTATAAGTTCATAATATCTATTCTCTTAATCTGTGTTTTTTTTCTCTCTGTTGTTAGCATGCAAGACGGGTGCTTTGCAAGTATTATGTTAAAATGAAACATTGCCCTGCTTTTGTCTTTGGCAACTGAGGGTATAAATATAATATGGCAGATTAAGGTCTGCTCCATTCCGGTCAGTACATGTTGGACTGCTTGGAAGTGAAACTGGGCCCAACCCCATAGCGAAGTCATGATTGTACCAGAGCTTACAGATTTCTTTTGAGTGTGTTGGTGCACACTGACAACAATAAATAACTAAATCCACCTCTTAAACCTGGGATTACGCAATTACATCGCTGTAACTGCAACCTGGAAAAACATCTTAAAAATTCTGCGCCCGCTCGGTAAGATGTTTCAGAAACTTGACAAACAATCTCTGTGGAAATGTTGCGTCGCACTAATGCTGCCGTGAAGTACGACCTTTAAGATGCAATACTCCCAGTTTTGGCACACCTTCCCTCACAGGACCTGACAGGTTTTAATTGCCAAACGTTTCGGGTTCTGACTCAACCATATCTTATCATACTTTTTTAAGGTTGTATTTAAGTATTTAAGGTTCAGTGCTGAGAAAAAAAGCTGATCCTGGATGTCCTTTAAAGGCAACACTAACCACTATATAGAGAGGCAAGTTAGCAGAGTTTAGTGAACCAGAGTGTGAGAAACAACTACATATATGGGCTTTGTGCTTAAACCTAAATGACCAGCTGATATATACTCTGATGTGGGAGAACAACGGACAACGCCCCTTAACTTGATAAGCGAAAGGCTGCTAATCATACAGGTTTTTGGAGTCTCACGCGGAGAACTGCAACACCCATCATGCCTTGCTGTGATGAAAAGTATACCGTGGGTGGGAAAAAAAAAAACAAAAACAAAAAAATCTTCACACTTTTTTTAGCCTTGCTTGCTAAAATGTCCCACACTCCTTCCAGAGTTTTTACATCACAAAAAGAACAATTGTTGTATTAACGCCTTGTGCTTGGAAATAAAACTACAGAGCTCCCTTACTTTTTGCAAGCACGGATGGAGTAAGGATAACCTTCAAAGTAGGACAAAAATGAAAACTGTTGAAGACCACATTTCAATCACATGAACAATAAATGGCAACATACAGTACATTTTTTCTAAAAAGAAGTAACCGCAAAAAACACCTCAGTAAAAAAATGACCAAATCATGAAGCACTGTGTTTACATAGTGCTACAGCTAATTTCACACCTACTGCAGTACAAATATTTTTTTTTTTTATGAATTTTTCACCACCTCCTTTTTATTTTTTAGTTGTTGTTTTAGTCTGTATGGCTGTTGGGATTATCCACTTGTAACATGGCTCTGAAATGTGGAATTAGGCGGTATGCATGTTAACGCACAGTTGTAGTTCTCGCACGTTTCCGGGGTTTGATATTTTTATTGTGGCTTTATTCTATTAAACCATGATGGCTCTGTTTTGCTTCCGTACCTTTTCAACAGTCAAATATAATAATACACCTTGTTATTCTACGTGATATGTGAAATGAATGTCTAGTGCTATATGCATGGAGTTTATGGTGCCTGTTTGCAGGTTGCAGAATAGTTACTAATGCCGTCGTGTTTACATAAGTTATTCGGTGTGATGACAGTCCATGTTGAGTGGGTTAAGTAGGTGGAGCTGAGATGACATAGTTTATGGTCGATGGTTGAGATCACAGCCATTATAGGCCCTTCTTGGTTGGCGCACTGAGTTTTCGCATTCCCCTTATCCTGCCCAGCAAATCACGGACAAAGTCCTGCGAGGAAGAGAGAGAGAAAATGAGTTAGGTAAAAAGTTCACATGATAGAAAAAATGTTTTTTCTTAATGGTTTAAAATACACCAAAGTTACACCGCATAGAAGCAAAAGTGTCCTGCTTTTAATGTGATGGCTTGAGTTGGAGTTGATGGACAGAAGACAGGTCCTATATAACGGTAAAGAAGGTAGTAATTGGCAACTTTACGCTAAATATAGCGCGTCAACTAACAGTTAGTTATCTTAGCCTAGCATAAGAATGGTGAAGTAGGTTTAAGCAGGAGGTTGCATTGAGGTCCACGATGGTGTGAGAGTGGCGGAGAATATGTTAAATTATAATCCCCCCTCATTATATCAGGGGTGACTCTGCTGATGACCTAATTACTGATGCCTCCCCCTCTTCTTCCTCCCTCTGAACATCTCCTCCTCCTCTCCCCCCTTCACTCCTGTCTGTTTCTGCCTCTAGCCGTCTTTTCACATATCCCTCTGAATCCCTCTCCTCCCATCTCTTTGTAATAGCTCATATCCCTCACTTCATCTCCTGTTATTTTCCCAGCGCACCTTTTTTTTCCCGACTAACAGTGCTCTCTTGTTCTTTCTTTCATCCTCCCTATCACTCTCTAACTTTGTAGCATTTCTCTCCGTTGCTTCACTTCTTTCACTGCTCATCCCCAGCTGATGCCTCCTCTGTGGGATTGTGTTCAAAATGGCATCTGTGCTACTCCATTCTCAAAGGATTACAGTGCATTTAGGTGTGTGTGTGTGTGTGTGTTTGTGTGTGTGGGTGTGACATGTATCAGCGGCTTTTAACCGGGTCGGACACTTCTGTAGCTTTGGATACCAGTGACCTTGTCGACCTTGTCACAGTCTGACCTCATGTCACACACACACACACCCATACACACACACACACACACACACACACACACAGATGACAGATGGGGAGTCCAGGAGAGCTAATCTCCTGGTCTGTGCTGGTCTGTGCTACCTGTAATCGCCAAAATAGCTTAACCCCACCTCACTCCAGTCCGAACACTTAACACACACCTTAACACACCTACAAACCCACAACAACGTTGTCATTTTAACAGCGTAATTGTGTCTTTTGTGTGTGTGTGTAAAACATTATGTCCTTTTAACCCTGTCATATTAAGGTCAGGATGACAGCGGAAATAGGGAATTAGTTGGTGTGAGTCACAAGACATGAATTAATGACACACATGTGGGACACGATGCTTCGACATACAGTACTCAATACACTCTATACACTGCAGATCGACATGTGAGCATCAATAATGTCTATATGTACTACTCTGTGTGCCCCGTGGGGACAAATAACAAAGTGTTATTGTGCATGAGAGACACACTAAACATACTCACCTCTGTTGGTTTGTAGCAGTCTATTAATGATTCCTGTGCAAACAAGTGAAAAGGGGGAAGGCAGGGTGAGTTTTAAGGATAAGATCGATGTTTTCAGACATTATCTTCACAGTTCTAGGTCTATTCTTTGTTAATGCAGTCACATTCGGTCACACAGGGGGAAGTCCAAACCATGCAGTAGAAAAGGCAGCAGTGTGGATTTCTGTCCTGAAAGGATAGACTCCATAGACCAGCATGCAAAGCAGTCACGTGGCGAATTTGACTGTAAAGCGAAGATTTTGCTTCACCCCATTTATTATCTCATCTGTGTATAAGTGGCTGGTGGGGTCAATAGTTTTTTGAATTGGTTCAGCATTCAGGGAGAACGTTAAAAGCCACAAAATGGGCTGGGATGTAATGTAAGTAAGTAATAATGTGGCAAAAACAAGCTTTTAGTTGACGTTCAAGAGTCGCCCCGAGTGATAACATTGCCTGTTAAGTGGCTGCCTGGATGCTGGACCAATTTCAAAAGCTGTTGTCATTGATCTTTAGATACAACAACTTGGGGAAATAGGATCCAGGTTGAAAAATCCAAAGTTAGACACACACAGTCTCATACCTGTAGTTTGCTGGCTCTCTCATCATCACTGTTGACCTCCAACAGGTCGTCTATGTCTATCTCCACCTCGGGCATCTCTTCTTCCTGAAACACAAAAACACTCTTGGTTAGTGAGCTATTGAAACAAGATAATGCCATGAAAACCAACAGGGGCAGAGGAGTCAAACACAAAAATAGAATGGATAATTAAAGAATCTTTGTGTTGGATTGATGATCAAAAAACACAGATGGGCTGATTTAAAAAAAAAAAAAAATTGTAGACAAAAACCCCTCACCAAAACCCAATACATTAACTCTCCCTTCCTGCTTCTTCTGTATTCAAACCCCTGTTTCTACACTCCAGGCTCCAAACAGCTCAAACATATATTCATCTATTAGCAGCAGACATCATATGGAAATGCCATTGTGCTGTGTGGCGCTGCCAGGGCTGGGCCGTTTAGTGGCTGTGTGGTTAGAGGCTGTATTCTGCTCAACACCACTTCAAAAGGCTCTGTGTTCCTCTGGTTCGTTTTATTTCACCAGAAGCCTTGTGCAAAAGAGGCAAGCGGGGAGGATCAACCCTTTTCCCTCCCAGCTACCACATGATGCATCTTCCAAACGCTCCCTTCTGGGATTTAAATTCAAAGAAACCATTTGCAAGTGCAGCATCTTTGTCCAAGTGGTGGCCCTTTACTGACTGCTCGGTAGTCACATACTACACTATTGCACCAAAATGGACTCTGCTACCCCGATATCACTAGGTAATACATCCATAGTGGATGATTCCGCACCTCGCAATTTACGCCCAATGCCCAAATTCATTGTCAATTCAGGAAGTAGTATACTTTGTTAGTTAGGATGAATGGGCATGTAGCAAATGGGACTTTCATGCCCGAGACCGCTGTTTGCGTCAGACCTGCAATTATGTTCACGTGTCTTCTTATTACCCCTAACCACGATCTTTCCCAAACCTTAACTAAGTGCTTTAGTGGGCGGACCTTAATCCTACCTAAGTAATGTATCTTGCATGAGCAAGAGCAAGCAAGCATTTCAATAACGTTGGCATTGGGCTTTGATACTGAACCTATTCTGTTTTTGTTTTTTTGTTGTAGAATAGTTGCTATTCAGTATCTCCTTCTAGTGCATCCCAGTACAATATGACAACCTTCTATCATCTTCCATCAGTGGGGTTCTGATAGGGAGTCATGTCCAAGCTCTATTTAGTATCATTTTTTTGCAGTTTTGATAATCCCACTCTCCAGCTTTTTGTGGCATTTGTCACTTTCAGCTCACCGATTTTGGTAATTTGCTTGAATCATTATGGTTCTCACCGATCCACGAACCCCCCCATATAAAAACCACAGTCGGCTGTGTCCAGCAAATAATTCACACCAGCTGACGGACCGAAGAGCCAAAGTAAATAACAGGGTTGAGAAGCCGATCGTATATAGAAGGTCCTGTTGCTGTTGGTGTGTTTGGAAGTTTTTCACGCCCTTGATGATCAAAAATCAGTTCAGTGGTTCTCTTGAATGGTTGTCTATAATCTACACGAAAAAAATGCTTTTTAGATTGAAGGTTGTTGGACAGCGAACAAGATTTTAATAGCTTTTTTTGATGCATGGTGGATGATCCCCGGTTCCCTTTGCCCAGGATGCTACAGCACTAAAACTGCTTCCAGTTTTAAATCATGATGTGTGTGTGTGTGTGTGAGTGTGTGTGCTCTCTCAGAGGACTTCTTTATGCTTTCGCCTGGAGCGTGCACTGGTATTCAGACTCAGGAACGGGGAGGATGGAAGGACGATTTGATTTTAGCTCTCAGCATTAAAGCTCAGTCACTGTGATTTCACGTTCTGCGTGGGTGGGTTGATGTGCACAGAATAGAATGAGCTCACAATTATACCTTTGAAATTAATATACCGAAGGCAAAACAAGTGGCAATGGTGGTACAAGAAACCAAGCACGACCGCGGATGAATTACCTTTTGCTACTGGGTTGTTTTATTTTGTATATAAAGCATTAACTGTGGCAGCCTTGTCGCATAAAAATTACGTTTCCACTCCACAAAACTACATCGTGAATAACATTTAAACAAATTTATGTTTTCTCTTGATGTATCACAAAATCACAAGCTTTGTAGCCTTTTGTTGTGTGTTTGTTAACTATGTGTTTCAAATGGTGCTGTTTAGTTGTATGCCGTTTTATAGAAGACAATGAAACAGGAATAAATATATACATGCCTCAGGGAAGCAATAAACACAGCTCCCTAATCTCGAAAAATTCAATTTGACATCAGCGACACACACACACACACACCTTGTTTGCACGTATCTCATTTGCATTTGTACACACACACACACACCACACTCATACAGACACTTGCACAGTAGGCTACCCCACCTTCATCCTCACTCCTGAGCCGTTTGAGGCATTTACACAACCTGCATTTTAAGCACCTCAGTCTTTCCACAGCTGAAAGTCCCCTTCGACCTCTTCTTCTGAAATCCCCCTCCGCGTATTAGCGAGGGGGTCTCGCTCTGAAATCCCTCCTCGTTAAGGAAGCAGAAAGGGGAAGGCGGAGAAACGAGGGAAGGTGGCGGAACATATCAAAGCCTGTCATCTATTAGTACAGAAGTGGGTGCTTGGATTCAGAGGACTGAGGTTATATGCAAATGTGAAAACATCAGGGGAGTTATTTCAAACTGAGGAGAGAGATGCGTTGATGGACGCTGTTGCCATTTAAAATGATCTAGGTTTTGCGTTTTTAATATTCATGCCAATGTGGTGCTCTATATTCTGCTACGAACCCAAAGTGGGATAACTAAATTGAGACCATATATAATTATTATGCCATAGAAATGTTACATTTTGGAAGGAAACGTACAATTTGCTAGAGCAGCAAGCTGCGTTTGTTATACCACATAAATAAGACATTTATGATTATCATAGAGAAAAGGAAATGTAACACCTGATATATGTGATGTGATTTGGTTATCGCTACCTTGAAATGAAAATTAACCACTTGCACAAACGCATGAGCTTAAAATGGATCAGAAAGCAGAAGAAAAAAAAAAAATCTACTTGAGTTGTGCGCCTCAGATTTTCATTTTGGTGATTTTATGAGAAAAACTCAAAATGGTCAAGCAAGTTTCACACCCTTAGGAAAGATGAGATCCAAAAATGTCAAGAATGGGATCATTGCGGCCGTCTTCTCATTCTTCAAAGGTCAGCTATAGTTTACACCTGGCAGCAGCTACCTGCCAGTTCTGAAATGTGAACAGGCCAAAAACAAATTTGAGATATATTTAATATAAACTAGTTAGTAGCTAGTTTCTATAAGCTACAGAGCAGATCCAACCTAATAGTAGGGTGTGTGTGTGTGTGTGTGTGTGTGTGTGTGTGTGTGTGTGTGTGTGTGTGTGTGTGTGTCTTGACTATTCCACTTGTCAGCAGGCCATCCGTCGCCCTCTGTCAATGTGATTGGTGATGACGGGGGCAAGCATGGCCTGTGTGTGTGAAGCATGACTGCAGGCAATCGCAACGACGTGGAAGCACACACACAAACACACACACACACACACACACACACACACACCATCAATGGTAGTGCACACTGTTGAGCTTGTGAATAAGAACCTAAGTGTTTTAAATACACGGCTTGCAATGACAAGAACAGGGGGAAAAACTCACACTCTTAACATGCAGAGTGACTCCCAACTTGTGGCCGTCCTGCTGGTGATTGAGAGTGGGAAATATTTAAGGTCACACCCAGTACCTCCGGGGAAAACGATTTTCCATCTTGCCAGCAGTGGAAGGGTGATAAAATGACAGCCCACAATGCCAGGAGACATAAAGGGATGGGCAAGACACACACACACACACACACACACACACACTCAGAGGAATACATTCAAAATAGTGCCGAATAAATATTGCATATAAGCATTCGCTCATACAGCACCTCATTCTAAAAAGAGATTTAACAGGAGATAAAGCTTGGTATTCTCACACTATGATTTTGTAGTTTCTTTGATATTATTCCAAGCAGCACAAACATATAATATCGAATCATTTACAGAATATTTACAAAACCTTCCTGTGTTTTGAGAATGTTGGACACACAAACATAATACTTTTTTTGAAATGATGGCGAAGAATTTATTTGTTTTTGCGTTTTGCGTTGATAGACACAACTGGCATTAATGAGGAGAATATTCACTGTTAGAAAACAAAGTAAAAAATGTGGAGAATGGAAAAAAAACAATCTTTTTTTGCATTATGTCAGTAGAAATGTGCGATCGCTTGTGTATTAAGTGCCAATAAAGAGCACTGGCAAAAATATTGTAAAGTTAACTGTGTGATAGTGTGAACTATTACAGAAGAGAGGCACCGTTTGTTGTCAATGAGGGCGAATGTGTGTGTTTGCATACAGAAGACAGATGAAACCAGGAAAAGACTGTATCCTGTGTGTAGACGATAGTGTGTTAACAAGGAGCGAGTGTTTGTTGTATTGAAGGCAACTTTGAGTGAGAGCCAGCAAGCGAAAGGGAGAGAGAGAGAGACAGGCTAGCCAGTATGTGTGTTTTTCTGTTCTGCAGAGAAAGCCTATGCATGTGTGTCAGTCTTGTTTTCACCAACAGCAAAGCAGCCGGCAGCATTTTCAGTCTGGTTGGTATGTGACGAGGTGAATCAAAGCTAATGCAAGCGGCCCGACCCCGTGACTCACCACAAACTCTATTCAGACTCTATCCAAACACTCTCCGCCAACAAAGAGCCAAACTCCTTGTGACAGGGAATCACTTCACTCGGCCAAGTGATTCATGATTATTCCTATTCATAGCCCGCTTACGTGAACTCGAACGACCGGTTGTATTGAACGGTGGCTAAGACTTTCCGAAAACATAATTGCTGAGGCCAGTTATATAAAAACATCATGTTAAGTGGGTGCAATATATATATATATAAAGGTTTATTTTAAGTATGCGATGGACAGAATCTACAGATCTAATAGATGAATGACTGGACAGCTAACCTATGTTTGACATACCACAGTAGAACTGTATTTCACCTCAGAAATAAAGTCTGTTTGATGGCCTTGCTAGCCTGTGTAGTTGTACTGCAAGAAGTTCAAAAGCAAAAGCACATAACTCAACTGTTCCTGATAAAGTATGCTGAAACCTCCCTCATAAATCCAGTATATACACCTCAACGCTGGTTGGCGGAAGCAAATGTACCAACTTTTGACCTTTTGACCTAACAGAAAAGTGCAATTTTGGAAGAAAACTACACAATGTAGTTTTGTTCCAGGGTTGCACAAAGCACAGGAAAGTTCAGCCTCTGCCTGTAATGGTATATTGAAACCACAGAAGTGGCCTACAGATCCCATACATGACTTAGATCATAATAAACACACAGTCTGATAAAAATGATCCTTTAAATAACAAAAATAACGCTCACCCCTTCGTTAATCACAGCTCTGTAAAAAAGTAATACAGAAGAAAAAGAGCTGGAAAATGGTGGGATGGGATGGAAAGTAGGCTAAGGTGAATTTTAACAGTAAGGAGATGCTAAAATATTCAGATAATAATGTAAATAAGGCAGTCGTTAAAAAGAAGCTGGCCCAAAAGAAACAAGAGAGCGATTTAATAAGTGAAATATCAAGGGATGTGTGTTTAAATTTAGGAGATGACGCAGAGATGAGAGTAGCCTAATAGCGACGGAAGTGAAAACAAAGGAAGGCGGCTATGTTTGAGAGCGGTAATCAGAATACATAAGAGGATACATTAAGGTGCGGGTAGATGGAGGGTTGATGATGAGGCAGGGAAGGATTGTGCAACACTGTAAAACCTCACAGCTCAGCTCTCTTCCTCTCTACGCTGCCATGCTGCGTCACATCAAAGGGAAGAATTCATCTTCGGAGAGCGTGTGAGCTGAGGGAGGGAGAAACTTCTGCACGCCGGAGAACGGAGGGCGAGGACGGGACGGGTTAACATCACAGAGAGACTTCGAACAGGAACGACAGAATGCGTAATAATGGTGGAAAGAATAGTTTTCTTCTGTGCACCTATTTCCCCTCCTTCCTCCCCCTCGACCCGTGCACTTTGCTGAAACCATACAGCAGGGATGATGTGACTTCACTGAAGTTAGCTGCTGCAGCAAAAGCTCTTTCCCACGCTGATTCAGCTGAACTCTAGAGGACATTGTGTATCAGAGAGGGGAACCGGTAGGAAAAAAAGAGGGTCAGAAGGGAGAAATTAATCCTGAGAGGAGAATCCCAGCCAAAAATACCAATAACAATGCATCTGCATGCGGAATTTTGGAAGCTAATCATGATGTAAATATCTTTTCTTGTTCCTGCACATTGTGGTGGGTGCTTCTCTAGGGTTGCAGTGTTGTATGATGTCATTTTCCTTCACAACTTCCGACTGGCGTATCCCAAACTCCACTTTTTTTTTATCAAACTCACAGTTTTTTTGTTTTTTTTTGCTTGTTTTAACTGCATTTCCTGTCTTAACTGTACTTGCTTGTTTTAAACTGTCAGGTAACCTTGAGTGCTCAGAAAGGTGCCCTTAAACAATGCTTATTATTCATTATTATACATATATCAGAGCAGAGAATACAGCTTATTTTTTTGCCTTTCAAAACTTGCTTTTGAAACCTTATTTTATACAACTTTTAATCATTCTGGTGGTTATTAACACATTTCTTTCAGGTTTGACAAACAGCATGCTGTGTTAAGCTACTGCTGTAGGTCATAATGGCTTAAATCACCCCCCCCCCCAACCCCCTTTTAGTCAAAATCCTGATTCAAAGCCAAGACAAAGTATTATTGTGGCTTCAACCATGACGCTGCCAAGCATCTGTCTTGTGACTCTTATTTCACAGTTGTGTGATTTAGCGGCACTAATGATTCGTTTTACATTGTTTACCAGACGTACAGTTCCTCCCTGAGGCAGATGTATTGACAACTGGGGCCCATTTTTTTCCTCTCTCAGTGAAAAGAAAAGCTTCCAGCCAAACTGTACTCAAGAGGTCAACAGCAGCAGGGTCATACACTAGCGGCCAGTCAAATTATTGGATTTATTCAAATTCAGCGGATATAAAAAAGGATAAACCTGAGAATAATTTAGTTGGTGCACATTTAACATATAATGGTGCTGCCTTATTGCTCTGATCCATCGATGCCAAATATGCACAGTCATTCAGCCCAGGCTAAGACAGACGTACAAGTAAAAACCACACACCCATGTGAAAACATCCCACCGACTTTGAAAGTCAAAACAATAATCTTCCTTCTTTCCGTCTTTCCCTCAGTCTCCCTCTCGCAGACACGTGTGTGAATGACGACGTTGTTTGCATCTCTTTTTTCTCTCGCGGTGCCAACCACAGAGAGTGAGTCAGTGTTTGAACACAGCCAGTTTATAAAATGTGTCGGCCTGCTGACAATGAAACCAGTGATTAACTGGATCAACTTGGGATGGGAGGGGATGTCATGGCAAGACAAGAAAGTCTGTGTGCGAGTGTGAAAATTCCACATCTCTTACCTTTTCTTAGTCCCAGCGGCTTTACCATTTTTCCACGGATGCACATATTGCACGTGGCATGTCACTCATTGCCATCTTTTTTCCCTCCTACGTACCACTATGTCTTGTAAGACCTACAATTCCAAGTTAATAATAACCTGAAGACATTTTGTTCTTTCCGGATCCTTTTTATTTCACCCTATCCATCTTTATGTTCACTTCTATGCAGCAGGCAGACAAACATGGGTTTACTTTGACTCACTTTAACGTCACAGCTAAGCCCAGAATCATAAACATACAGGGTCAGAGATGATCATAATTTTCCTACATTTTTGGGGCGATGTTCAGCTCTTAATCATTCTTGGCAAATAGTATTACATCGGAGTAGCGATTTTAACCTTTTTGTTCCCTCGGAGGGGAAATGTGATTAACAGTGTCAACTACAGGCTTGAATGGCACATCTACATGTATGTGAAAGCCACAGGGTTGACAGCAGAGTAAAAACCTCCAGGGAGAATCGCTAAGAGGAGTAGGCGGGGGAGGATGAAAGACAAAAAAAAGCTAGGTGGGCGGGCGTCCCGGTGGGTCGGAAGTTGAGACGAGAGAGGAGGAAAAAAGAGTAGATTACGACAGCAGGATGAAGCACGTATGAAGAAAGGGGGAACAAACACATTGTAACCTTTGTAATAGATATTTGACACCTTTACTGCTGTTTATAACCGTTTCAACAGCTGGTGGCGATCGGCTCACTAAAAAGGCCTTCTTGTCAACACCGCTGATTTGTTTAGCAGCCGACGCGACGTGTCTGCAGGTGCGATGTGAAATGTGTCGACACGTGCTCGGACGCCGGGCGAGCGTCTATTTTTGTCCGTGCAATTTTAATGGCGCGGGGGGAGATTAATGTCGGCCCTCCCAAGCGCAGATAACAACCACGACAATGACCTTCCTCCGCCAGATCCATAAACACAGCGGGGGTCACCCATTAAAACAAGCATCCAGTTGACATCTGTCAACCTGGCTGTGATTAAATTAATGGCTGCCATTCTGGATCCAAATTACGAGTGTATCCATTAGTTGTTTTACTCTTTTTCCCTTCGCCTTTCTCTTTTTTTTGGCAGATTGACTAACAGGGAGCAATATTTTTTTTTAAATGATGAGGTAATCAAGATAGTCTACTTCCTGCCATCAGAGTGAGATATATTCAATTGATCACTGAATGGAATCACATCCATCAACCGTCAGAAGTGATGGATGCACAATTCAATGGGCCACTAAAGGGGGAAATAATATATACCTGGAGCACAACTGGAGCCGAGACCATAAAATATGATCTGCTTGCAAATGCACCGCAATACATATTGTTTACCCGGTAACCTTCATGGTAACACAACGCCGCTGCGTCTGTCAATATGTGTGTGTTTATCCCGGCTTGGTATTCCTAAACCTATTGAATATTGCTAATGACTTGGCTTGAATTGCATTATTTACTCCTCCTCTGCTGCCAATGAGGTTCACATGATACACGGCCGCTCTCCTTCCCAGCGAGGAAAACATGAGGGCGATCAAAGGGCGTTATTGACAAGGTCACAAGAAAGGCAGGGGGGGGGGGGGGGGGTAATGATACAGACAGACAGAGATGAAGAGGTTTGAGAGGGGGTTTTCAACCTAGAAGTCAGTGTTGATGTCAGCAACAAAACAAACACACATTCCTTTGTCCACAGTGCACACACACACACACACACACACACACACTGCCTTGAGACAGTCCTCCTACACAATTAACCGACCCACCTTATTGTGGCGATGATCCAGAGAGACATAGAGGAGCAGACATAAGAGTTATTGTCCATGAGAAGATGCTCCGTCTCTTAGTTCCTCTTGCTCCATTTGGTCCAAATATGCACATTGACCTAGTGTGTGTGTGTGTGTTACAATTGAGTTGGCTAATGCTCATCCAAAGTACCCCTGACCGCTCGCCACCCCAAAGAGCAGCAGAATATCTTCAACCAAAAAACATCATGTAGGGCTTCTATTACGCACATTGACAAACACACACACACGCACACACACACACACACACACACACACACGGAGGCCCGAGGGGCAGTGCGCTGCACGTCAGCGATGTTTGTGCTCCTACACATGAGTAAGCTTCATCGAGTGGGGCTCAGTTGATGCAGAGCCATGAGAAAGTAGGGCATTACAGAGTCCCTCTCCCCTTCTTCTGCAGCATGAACCCCAACAACACACACACACACACACACACACACAGGAAACTGCAGAGTCAGCTGTACCGCTCTATCAATCTCTGTCGCTCAGTTATTCTGAAACACACTCAGAGTTGAGTCTTTTTCGCGACAACCTCCATCAACGGTGTTGAGGTGCTCTCAAGCTGACCCACCTGTCTTCTAATCACCTCGACTTCACCTCAGCGTTCATCTGCACTCCAATGCAGTCCGGTCTAGTCTCACACGGTGGGCGACTGAATGACTGAGTGGGCTAGTATGTGTTTTTCTGTAGACGGATGAAGAAATGTGGAGTAACCCATGGAAGTACGACGGAGGAAAGTGACACATCCTTCATCAGTTTAGTAAGTACCTACCATTCTATGTCTGGAGGCTATTAGTAACACATATACACTGTAGAAATGTTGAAGGCCACAGGTGAGATAGTTTTCCAGATATTGCTGTTTAAAAATGGCTTTTCAGAGTATGATGCCAAAAACCGTCTAAACTACCCTTCATTCAATGATGTTTCACGAGAAAACTGTTGACAGTAGAGACCTAATATTTTGGATTTGTCCTATTAACAAGTGTGTCTTTTTACTAGAATGTTTACAGGGCATTCTGAGATGGTCAGGTGGGAGGCATTTGATGAAATGACACGGAATGACCCTTTTAGGATATGAAATCCAGATTAAAGCTGAAACAATTGGTTTTAAGTGAATTCTAACTTTAAACAAAAATGCCAATTCTTCAATTCTAGCTTGTCACATAAGAAGATTTGCTGCTTCTCTTTCTGTGGTGATCATTTTTAACTGGACAATGGGCAATTAGGACATCCCCCTTAAGAATACCTCTTGCATGGCCGTCCTATTTTTGAAGAAAAGGCTGAAAACGACATACCCAAAGTAAAATGGGTACTGTTTTTGAACCCCTATGACTACAGGCACAAAGCTGAGCATTACTGAAAGATAACCCTTTGAATTTTCTTCTGCAAGTGTCAGATTTACTCTAAGTGTTACTCCCACTGAGTTACTGCAGCTCAAACATAGTGGAAATTGCAATTTTTTTGCCTCGCCTAAATTATTTTTCTTTTTGAATGAAACAAGTTCGCTGTGGCTGTTACATATATATAGGCCTAAAAGTTGAATGAAGCCACAGCCACAAGCCTGACCAACAACTGGTAGAAAGTAGATAAAAAAACACCCAAAAATGAGCTTTGCAAGTGCAGTGTTGTAGGGCAATGTCAGACGGAGCTGCATCTGGAACAAGTGTTCCAGATGAGATTATGGGTATTTTTAGGTATATAATTCTACTTTTTTTTGTTTATTTCACCAGTTCTACAACTACTACTAATAAAACCAACATTTTTTTTAATGTCTCTTTACATAACAGCCTTCTGTAATGAGACGCTGCATAACTATCATATCTGCAGGTCACAGTCTGACCTTTCTGAGATGCTGCAGTCTCATCCTCAAGCCCCCTCCCCCTATGTCACATACCGCTGGAATCGTAAGCTCATTGGCTATAAGACCTGTCAGTCAAAAGTGAAGCACTGGTGAAGCACTGGCTCTCTTGATGGACAGATTTTTCAGCCAATTCAGATCAAAGAATCCTCGAAGGGGGCTTGTTTTGTCGCCAGGAAGTAGCGCTACACGGAGATAGCAAAGTCCGTCATCGAAGAGCGATAACTAGCAATAAACAGCTATAAACAATCTTTTGTTCAGAAACTCACAACGTCAACACATGGCGTGTTATGGATGATTACCGGAGATCGCGGCTCGTGGGACTAAACGAAGTAGCTACTTTTGTTCGTTGGACTCTTGCCTTTCTCTGGATATAAGGATTAGCAGGCTACATCGTTATTATTTTTATCGAGACAGCTCGAACAGGTAGGGAACTCCTGTCATGTTGTTGTTATTTTTACTTTTTCGATTTGCGAGACTCGTAGCTTTCAAATGATGTGTAATATGACTCAGACACATAAAAATAATATGCGAGTAAACGGAATGAATGCTAAGCTACTGCAAAACGGCCCGCCGGCGGGCCTGACTTTCCATCAGATGGATGTGTTTTCCTTGCAAACCTGAAAACAATCTGCCCTAATCAACATAATGATTGATTGACTGTTATTTTAAATAGTGGATGGTCGCAAAACTGCTTTTTATTTATGCAAAAGTATTGCTGATTATTTCTCTAAATTCTAAATCGTGGGAAAACAAGTGAGGTGAAGTACTGGCCGTATAAGACTTGGAGCAAGAAAACACTGCAGCACCTTATTTAAGGGTACTGCAATTGTGAGCAATGGCTTCATCAGACCCCGACTGTGGAAAACGGAGAGAATACGATGTTATGGTTCAGGGCTCCACTGTATTAAGGGCTGTACTCGGAGTACTCTCTCCTCTCCGTCCTTTTGAACGGCAAAATGAACAGAAGCAAGGAGTCCCAGGAGAGCAGAGGGAATCCATCTCTGACAGAACTCACCTTCTGTTATCCGATCGGCCAGAGAAACGGAGAGGAGGAAAGAGACGGAGGCTCCAGGCAAATTAAAACCAGAGTTGGCGCAAAAAAAATATCTGTTGTTATCAAATTGGGTTATTTGTTCAGTAAATGTCTTCTTTGTTTCAAGGTTGGAGAAGGAGCTTGACATTTTGGGAGATTTGAGATTTTGATGAGAAGATCGATACCACTCTAGAAGAGGGTTAGCTTAGCGTAGCATAACGATCAAAGGGGGATGTGGTGGTTCACTTTCAGCCTGTGATCTGTAGGCGTCGGCTTTTATCTTTGTCTTTTTAAAATGTTTTCACTGTTTGACTTCCTGGAGATATCCTTCAAACCCGTCTGTCTGCTGATTCTCTCTGGAATCGCTCTTTTTTTATCTTTTACAAAAAGATTTATTCAGCGAGTGAATGTGTGGGCAACATGCTAGCTCTGAAGCAGCAGGGGGCTAGTGAAATTATGAGATGCAAATAGGCAAACATTTGTTATTATTTACTTTTTCTATATGCTAAATCAAGTTTAGAATATCTATCGATTGATGAATTGTCAGTTTTATTATGGAGATTTCTATTTATGTATTGATACAGATTTAAAATTGTTAGAGGAATCTACCCCTTTAATGTTAGCTTTTTTGGGGCACATTTGTGATTTTCCCTTTGCCGTGTTTTCTAGCTCGATCATTAATAACGCTGATTGCCAAAGAGTAAATGGTTGTTTGGTATGTTTGCCTTCCTGTGACATCTGAGGTATGAAATGTGTGATTAATTGCATTCTTGCAGCCACTCCCTATTTAATGACTTCTCATTGTTACGAAAGCATTTGCCTGATGAAGCATCGCAAAGAAATGTACTTTTGTCGAGTTAGTCTGCCAAGCAGATTATGTTACCTTCGGAAAAAGCCACACTGCCTGTCCCTTTGTCGGTCTTTATGCTAAGCTAAGCTAACGGCTACGGACTGTAGCTTCATATTTGGCATGCAAGGAGAAGATATAATATTCCTTTTTAAGACATGAAAACATTTTGAACAGGAAGAGTTGGTAACAGAAAATCCGTCTGAGTTAACCCTTTCTGCACTCCATCACCTTCAGTGTCGGCACGCCGCCGCCTCCCCCACGCCAACGCACTCTGAGATGCTCTCCTATCAGGTTTTCTCATGATACTGATACAGAGGCTGACCTTTAAGCCAGACCAGCAGCGCCAAATCAGCAGTCTCTCCTTCTCTCTATCTCTACACACACACACACACAAAGTCAACACGAAACAAAACAAATACACCTCCGTCTATCTTAGGTCTGGACCCGGAGGTGTTAACAGGCGTGAGAGGAGTGTTACTTCCTGTTTACAGTCGTGTGACCAAACGCCAGCAGCCCACCTGCTCGAACCCATGCTGTCATGCGTCTATTCGTGGTCGAACATTTGAAAGTAAGCCTGAACAATGTGCGCACAGTGACAGCGTGTCAAAATAATGATGTACTGATTTCATTACCATCTGTCCTCTGAAATGCAGCCAGTTTCTATGCCTTTCTACTACCGGTGCTCTTCTCACAGCGGCCAGCGTGATATCGGACTGGCAACAATGACCGAGAGCCAGGGGGTTATCATTTGATATTATCCCATTCGCTGTGTGGAAGACATCATATAAGGAGATGAGACTATCTACACTGAAATCAGGATTGAAGTCAGAGAGGGGCAAGGGATGTGCAGAAAAGAGTCTAATATTGAGCTCTACATTGCTTTTGCATTAAACATATCATAGGCTGACATCCGTTGGAGATGCATGCCGAGCCGGTGCACTCCAGCCCTCATGGAAGCATCAAATAGATCAGTCGACGTGCGTGGAGCGGCGTCGTCGTACGACTTGCAGATCAAGCACACCTGCTGACGGCAGACTGACATGCAGCCGTGAGCTCATCCAGCTTTGAAATGTAAACCAGTCCACACTCCGACGGGCTATGCAGCTCGTTTCTAACTCGAGTGAGAACCACAGCAGGACTATAAAGAGATAAAAAAAAAGACACCCTGGCAGCTCAGAGTTATAGATGGCTCCAAAAAGACAAACTTGTGGTGATGTTTAAATGGATGAAAGCTGTTTGGAGCTGCGGGAGACGTAATGGCTTTGCACACACGCAGACATTTGCCTTCAGTATGGGGAGTAAATATTTGCATTGCAATACTCCCCGTCTGTGATTTCCCTTTTGCACATGCGCACACGCTGACATCAATCTTAGTAATAGTCACAGATGCATCGTATCACATTAATGAATAACCACACACACACACATCCCCCACAGTGCAGTCTGACAGGTTCATGCATGCACGTGAAGACGCACGCTCACACCGCCTGTTTCATCCCTGATTGGCTGACTCTTGAGGCGACAGACTCACTGTATGCCTGCAGTGTGTGTGTGTGTGCATATGTGTGCGCCCGTGCAGACCCCTCTGTTGCGATGGAAGGGGGTCAGAGGCAGAGGAGGTGATTGGCTGATGGGGGTAGAGTCACGGCATCAGCATATCCTTAACCCACTGCCCTTCTTTCCTCTCCTCTAGTTCACCCTCCCCAACCCCCCCCCCCCCCCCACCTTGCACTCAGCACTGAGAGAACCCCCCCCCCCTCCCTCCCCTCTTGAAATGTTAAAGAATGCAACTTGTGAACTTAAAGAGGACAGAATGGAGCCATCGATATCGTCTGGAGGCAGATCATCCCTCAGAAATGAAACGAATTGGGTTGAAAAGGTCAGAAATCAGCCTAAGGAGTTAATTCCAACACATAGAGCGTCGCTTTAGGGAAACTGAGACACCATGGCTTCTTAGCGTGCCTTTTGCTCTCGAGGACAACCCCGATTTAGACATGAATGCCATGCGATTGGGAATAAAAAAACGATTTCAGAATGCTGGTTCTCCATCTACAATTTGAACGTGATGGGGAAACAATCTGAAAAGAGCGATGCGTCTGGTGCGTAAAAGGCGCAACCGTGCGGTTTCTCTCACAATCATTCTCGCTGTCTCTCTCTCTCTCGACGACAGAGGGGAGACAATTGTGTTTCAAGAACAATTATCAATCAGCACTCTGCTGTCGTCGCCTCTGCCGTAAAGCGGCAGGTATCAACGTTGCAGAGGACAAAGAGGCGCCGGTAGAGCCACAGACACCGACTGATTGATGGAGGGGGGTTTGCTGTTAACATGGGGGGGCATTTACCCGACGCCTTTGGTAAAGGCAGATGATCGGATTAGAACATAAAATCACAGATGAGCCAGATTCACATTGATTGGGTGAGACTAAATTTAATATAAGGTAAACCCATCACGTTGAAGCGGGTATTCAGGGACCCCCCCCCCCATGTCTCCCTAAATATGGTGATTTCGAAGATGCACGCTCCGCTCACCTCGCAGTCATACAACTCGCTGAGCTGCTCGATGATCCACTCCTCCAGGACCAGTCTCTTCCGCAGCTCCTTCCTGTCGTACTTGACCGTCACTTTGCCCTGTCTCTTCTGGACCGGGTCGTCCCCGGTGATGGGGCCGGACCCCACGCAGCCGACTCCGGGCGCACCTTGGAAGAAGACGCGGCTGCCGGCGGTGGGCAGCGGGGCACTTGTCTCGGTGCTGGCGGCCGACATTGCGCTGTGTTTCGGGGGGTGTATTGGTATAAGAAAAAACGTGTGAATGGATGAAGGGGGGGCCGCTGTGCTGTGCTGTGCTGAGACTGCGAGCTGCACAGCAGAAAGGAGAATGGTGAGGCGCTTTTAAACAGCTGCTATTTAAAGCGCAGCGCCGGAGACAGCCGAGAAGGCGGAGCGTCCGCTGCAAGAAATGAGCATCGGAGGCGCTTGTCTCTTGGTAAAACTATTAAAATAAAAAAAAACACAGGGTGTCATGAAATCATGAGTTTTTATGAGAGTAGCTTTATACTTGTAAAAGGACATGACTATCATACTACTGAAGCGTGTTTTAGAAAGTAAAAAAAACATATTTCAAGAATAAATAAATGAAATAAAAATCATGTATTTTTTGCAGTGGTAGCCAAATTCTCTGAATGGTGTTCACACATGGTGGAGGAGCTTCAGCGGAGGGTCTTTCCCAGTTCTAGTCGAGCTCTTCTGCCACCTGGTGTTTTTATCCATTACGTGGACTACACCTGTTCATCTGTATCAGAACGGGCTCATATGTATATCTCACACAGGGTCGCAAACAAATGAGATCTCAGCCTGCTGGTGGTGGTGGGGAGGGGAGGGGGTAGTTATTTGCGCCCCCTGTTGGTCATTGGCAGATTTTTTGGTTTTACCATAAATTGGAGCTCTATTTGAGAAAGCTACACATGAGATTGTTGGAGTAAAGTAAAGTAAGTAGTAAAGTAAGCGCAGTGAGACTCACACTTTTTGCAAAAATTATTATTCTTAGAAACGGGCTACACCGCCGTGTCACGGTTACTCTCGCCTCACTGCAAGAGGGCCCAGGTGTGAGTCCAGATTCAGACTCCCAACGTAGATAATTTATATAATTTAATTATGTGGATGGTTGTATGTGTAACTAACCCTGCCTTCGCCCCAATGTCAGCTGGGTTTCGATTCCTCTACAGTCTATACCATGGTTTGAATGTGAACTTTAGCCTTACATATGCAAACATGGTGCAATGTGAACTCTGAATGAAGGCCCTTATTGGTTGTGGTCACTGTGGGGCAGAGCTGCAAGCTCAGGTTGCCCCAATTTGCTACAGTGCTTTATGTGACCAGGTGCTATTCAATATAAGACCCAGGATAAACTGGATGCAGACACTGTGAATACAAAAATGTAGATTTTATTTATCCTGCATGGGATCACAGCAAACAGCAAGACTATGGGATGAGTTGAGTAACCGTTAAAACAAATCAAGAGAGTAAACCAAAGTAACCAATGTGGGCTAAACTGCACGCTGAGGGAGGTTAGTGTAGAGTCATGCTTAATAAGGGAAGTTGTCACCAAACATAGGTTAGGTAAAGTATAAAATAACCCACCACTGCACACCAAAACACTCAAATTGACCTATTCCCAGCAAGCTAATGGGACTAAACCACACTACGAAAACACACGTGCAAGATTTTACTTCCCCCTCCTCGACATGAAAACCCCACAAAGCAAATAACGAATGACCCAGTAAATAAAACAGTTAAGAAGTACACTCAAACCTAACAATGTTTGAAAAACAGTCACTGGCTCCTCTAAAAATCCTTGTTGCAGGTGACTTGAATCTATAAAAAAAGTAATATTATCTTATAAAAGGATGAAAGAACCTTTAAAAACAAATCTGTTTGTAGCCGACCTGACTTCAGATGTGCATATAATGCAATCATTCCAATTAGCATTTAGCATCCCTCACGAATGCAGAATCTAGAAAAACAAATGCCTTTAATAATTCATTTTAATACTATTTAATTGTACATTTAATCATTAAAATCGTGCTTTTAGACATATATTTAAAAAGGAACATACCACATCAAGCAAACAAAGGGGGATCTCAGCTGCTCTCACTCAGGTGAAATCAATGGAAATTGAAAATCCCAGGTGACCTTTCTGCCCCCTTTATGGACTCTGGCCCCTGCCTGGGTCCTATACTCCTGTATACCTCCCCTCTAAATTGCTTACAGCAGTGTTTCATAACATCAGGTCAGCACTCAGCCGAGTGCCTGTGGCCTCTTCTCTCTCCTGTCCTGCAGTCATGGCTCTCCTGTCCGTCCTCACTCCTGTCCTGGCGGTGGTTCTGTGCTTGGTGATAGGCTTCATGCTGGTGAGGTCACACCAAACTGAGGCCACCTCGACCCCCCCTGGAAAAACTGAAGGGTCATCAAAAGCAGACTTTAGACCGTGGGTGGACCAGGATTTACAAGATGATACGGAAATCACTGCAAAAGAGGAAGGTAAGGGGTCAACAGATTATTATTTTTCATTCTAATCCTAAACAGGGATATATTCGTTCAACGCTGGGTTAATCAACTATGGGAAATGACCTGTAGCGTGTGTGAACTTAATAGAGAGAGTGACCTTTTCTCCATTTCCATTTGGAAAAGTAAAGACTGCACAATGAATATGTTAGTAGTTTTACATGTTTGTATGTGCTTTTCAAAAAAAAGTTGACATTTTATTAAACAGGCCTGCATTAGCAGACACCACCAGTGGTGGACAGTAAACACATACTCCACTACATTTATTTGATTATTTAAATGTGCATAATCAGATTAACAATACAGACATAATCAACAAATAAATTATGATGTGGATATTCCATTCAAACTGTATTCCTTTGGGAAATTCACAAGCTACGCAGCCATATATAAATTAATTAAAAATGATCCCCTTTAACAGCTGCAACACTAAAGTGACGCATACATTAATACATCTATCACTTTAATCCAGTAATATAATATGCATTATTTTGAAGTGGGCCCTTCTGCATAGTATTTTTACTTTTTACTTTTACTTTTAGTACTTTTAAATCATTTTGAGGCGTTATTTTACGAATGCAGATTCTTTCTTTTTTGTATTATTTGTGACAGAAATTCTTCTAATATTACTGAGAAATAATGTTTACTTCATCCACTGGACATCATTGCCCTTTGATTAGACTGCACTAAATAAACAACCCTAGATAACCCACTGGGCAAAATAACAAAATCTATTATTGGAGTGCATTATGCTCCCATGATGCATATTATGCAAGATGTTTTTTGCTATTTTGTGCTCTTATCCTTTTAGAGGATGGTGATTTGGTGCACAGCAATGACGAGGAAGACTTCCTTCATGTACCCTACTCATCGTCACGTTACCCCGAGGAGACGATGCTGGAGAGATCCAAGGATTTCTACACCCTGATGAACCAGCGGAGGAGTGTCCGATTCTTCAGCCCAGAGCCAGGTCCCACGAGAAGTTATCAATAATGTCATCCGCAGTGCAGGCGAGTGCAAAAAAATAAATAAATAAATAAAAAAGATGACCTAGGGCAGCTAAAGTTTGGGTATTTCTAATTATTTTCTGACCCCCCGCCTTCATGTGGACAGGTACCGCACCCAGTGGAGCACACACGGAGCCCTGGAGGTTCATTGTGGTGTCAGACCCAGAGGTTAAGCACCAGATCAGACTGATAGTGGAAGAAGAGGAGGAGATGAACTACCGTCACAGGATGGGGGACAAGTGGGTCCACGATTTGTCCAAAATAAAGTGAGCACCCATACTGTCTCCACACTCACACCACATCGTATATAAACATTCATATTTGAACCAGAACAAGTAACTGCAACTAGCATACAAGATGATTATCAGTCATCACAGACCTACAACTTCTAATAACACGCGTCGTCCCCTTTTTGTCTCATAACTTCCTTCCTCGTGCAGGACAAACTGGATCAAGGAGTACTTGGATGTTGCTCCTTATCTAATCCTCGTCTTCAAACAGATCTATGGAATTCTACCAGACAACACTAAAAAAACACATTACTACAACGAAATCAGTGTCTCCATATCTTGCGGACTCTTGTTGGCTGGATTACAGGTAAAAAATAACAGCATTCCCTTTGAAATATAGATCAGCCAATCCCTGTCTAGTAAGACATCTGGATTACTAGTAAGATTATCTGAAAAACTATGGCTGAATATCTGCTCTTTCTGTCCATTTTGCTAATCAGAACGTGGGTCTTGTCACCGTCACATCAACGCCTCTAAACTGCGGCCCCAAGCTCAGGCTCCTCCTCAAACGGCCAGCCAATGAGAAGCTGCTGATGTTGCTTCCTGTAGGTTATCCTGCTTCTGACGCCACAGTGCCTGACTTGAAACGCAAGCCTCTGGATGACATCATAGTGCACATATAATAGAATTGGTTTATAGAGAAGATATTTTAGATTTTTTTCCCTCAACTTATTTGCCTGCACCCAAAATAAAAAAAATCAGCAAAACTAACCACATGTGATGATTAGAAATGATTTAATTGTGTTTGGAGTATTGAAAACAAGGTTAAGCGATCGGAAGATATGTATAGAAGAAATGGGGATACTCAAAAGGTACACAATCAAAAATGATGACATCAATTTCCTTCCTGACATTGAACTTAAATATGCTATTACTTTTATTTTGAAGGCAAAATATACTGTTCAAACCTGCTTTATCCAATGTATCTAATATATTTGACAGGCCATTTAATAATCTTTATCAATAAAATGGTTTACAGAAAAGGGTACATATAGCGTTTTCTTTTTTATAAATAAAGTTGGTATATTTGTGGAATCTTTCAGATATCATTCATCAGGTATGTTTTTTCTAACATGTCTATTTGGTTGCTTTACCCGAGCTCAATAATCCACTCACACTCAGTTCGTCTGTAGTACCTCCACTACTACCACTAGGAGTCAGTAGCGCCCGGGGAAAGCGCCGAATCATCCAGCGAAGAAGAAGAAAGGCAACATTGCGCAGGCGTACACCACGTACACCGATGATCAGAGCTGTCTGTCTTGGCTGGATGCTAGCTGGCTAGCTAACGGTCTGTCAAGTCGCACACATTGGGTAAGAAGAGGGAAGCGCAGCGGTGGAGAAGAAGGGCGACTCAAGCGCCGCTACGAAATGGCCGGGCAACAGTTCCAGTACGACGACAGCGGCAACACCTTTTTCTATTTCCTCACGTCCTTCGTCGGACTTATTGTGATTCCGGCTACATATTACATCTGGCCCCGGGATCAGAATGCTGGTAAGGCCCCGACGTCTGGCTCGGTGCTAACTGAGCTAACTCATTACCACAGCTAGTGTTACGAGAAGTGTCCAGCCGGCAGCTCGCCTTGTTGCGTTAAAGGCTCGCTAATTGGCGAGTCTTCTAATCTGGCTGGTTTTCTACCGGCGTGGCGGAGGCAGTACGAGCTAACCCGACGTGACATTAGCTTGTAAATATGAGGTAGCAGACGTTGCAAAGATGATGCTCACGGTCTCTTTCGCTGCTCAGAGTTTAGCACCAAGTCAGCCAGTGTAAACAGTTACCCCACCAGCTTTACCAGTAACTATCCCACTGGTTATCCATTAAATCTCAACGTCACGTATGTAGCGTTGGTTTTTCTTCGGTCTGTAATAATTAAAGCTAAGTGCTGGCTAGCTGAGCTAAAGCGTCAACACCAAAAGCCAACGTCACTGTCGCAGGTTTTTCCAACAAGTTTGCCTTTGAGACTTTATTGACCTTACCCCGCTGTATCCTTATCTTGGTGCAGATATCTGTTTGTCAACAACAGAGCATATCTAACATGGGTTATGTAAAGTAAGCTAGCAAACTTTACTTAGCCGGTCTACTGGGAATAGTCGAATGACACCATAGATTGGATCTTAAGGCGTTGCTACCAGGTACATCAACAATATGTTGATTTAAGACTAAATATTGTATTGTAACTTAGGTTGCCCTTGTATCATTTATTAACCAACACCATAGCATGAATACATAAGAAATAAATACACATAAATGAGCTTGTATTAGGAGGAATGCCTGCATCCACTGTACTTTTATGTTTTCAGTGAAAATATCAGGCACCCCTGATTTAGATTAACGTCCAGCAGCAGTAATCCTGCCCAGATTACTGTGGCATTATTGGCATTGATTGTGACTGTTTGGCGGTAATAATGAATCAATGATCTCTCTTTCAGAACAACTCCGTCTCAAGAGCCTGAGGAGGGTCCATGGCAGGTGTCTGTGGTATCGGCTCAGGCTGATGAAGTCACAGCAGAGCATCGTCCCGACGCTCAAGTGAGTCCAATGATTCAGGATTTTAATTTTTTGTATGTGGAAATAAATATGTACACGGATTAAGGGGAGGTCTAATTCTTATGCTCTTCTCATTGAAATTTGATTTCAATTTAATTTAATTTTGAATTATTCACTTGGTAGTTATTTGTGGAATGATTGTTGCGTTACACCTAATGAGTAGAGTTATATTTAAGTGTTTTGTTGGTGACTGGTCATAACTCTCCTGGTATTACAGGTTTGTTTTCTTAGTTGTTCGCTCCCTCCCCGGGTTGATGCCCGAAATGTTTGCACATAGAAAGCCTTACATCTCTGGAGCTGTTTGTAGCTTACAGGTTAATTCAGTGTGTTTCCAGTTTGACAGAGATGTTGTCATTGCTGTGCAAATATGACGCAAAGGCCACGCTATCTGACGCATAGGCAGCATGAGTGGAAACGCTTGTATTTGGGTAATGTTGGGAACAAGTTTGACTTTTCACGCGTAAACATCTTGTTTGTTGGCGTGTGTTGGTGTAAAACATCCGGTTGTAGCAATCTTAAACATTTCCCCCGTCATTAATCTGATTTCTCACTGTTGTTTATTCCATCTACGTGTGTGTGTGTTAGTGGAAAGATTGGGTGTTCAAGTGCGTTTCATGTCTCGCTCATTTGCCTCCTCCCTCACAGTATTTCTGGCCGAGTGTCTTCTCTTTGTTCTGTCTCCCCAGCTGCCTATTTTTGTCTTCATACTTCCACCATCCACTTCTGTTCTGTCACTAGACCTACATCCTGTTTTTACTCTTAAAATTCATCAGTTATTATTTTGCATAGTTGAAAATTGGAAATAATGCTGGTGGTAGCATTTGGCATGCTTATTAGGCCATTCTCCCTTAAACTCGGTATCCGTTTCCTTTTCAAAACAGTATCATAATGATGGTGTTTATTATAGGATTCCATCATGTGTTTTTCTGTTTGAGCCTCCCAGACAACTCGGGGCAGTGAACGGTTGTCATGGCAACAGATGCTGCAGAGTAGGCCATAGGGTTTTTGCCATTGTCATGGAAACAAGTTCAACTTCCATGCATAACAACAACAACATGTCAGAGCCTGTCCTGCCCTTTTGCTTATGTGCGGTGTATTCTATATTTTTTCCAATATGGTTCATAGTTTTAAATCTTGAAAGCTAGATGGCTTTGCACGTTAGTTGTGCACACTCTGTCTTCACTCCAAAACCCTTCTAATCACTGCAGGTTGCAGTGTCAAAGTGCCTTGTGAAAATGAGACGAGCCTGATGTTGTCTCCGGGGAGCACAGATGTTTTTGCCTGACATATTTTTCCTGTTTGTCTGTTGCCATTTTCAGAAAAGCAGCCTTGTTATTTGGCTGGGCTGTGTTCCTGCTGCTAGCCTACAAAGTGTCGAAGCTGGACAGAGAGTACCAGGAGTATAATCCATACGAAGTCCTCAATTTGGACCCGGTAAACACGCACACAAAATATGAAGTCTGCTTTATTCTTCAGAGCCTCTGAAGTCCCCAAAGACACATTTGATCTTGTGTGCAAACATATTAGACCAATAACAAGATAAAACACAAGATAAAAACATCATCTCTCTTTTGAGTCTCTTTAGTATTGTCGGTTTTTCATTCTATCTGTTACTTACACTGTCTGTGGTGGGGTCATTCCAATTCTGTCTCCAGGGTGCATCGCTGTCGGAAATCAAGAAGCAATACCGTGTGCTGTCACTCAAGTTCCATCCTGACAAAGGTGGTGATGAGGCCACGTTCATGAGAATCGCCAAAGCTTATGCTGCGTAAGTACTGTACTGCGACTGTAGTTTGTGGTTCTCGTGCCAACGCGAGAGATATGTACGGTTAAGTAGTTACTGGGTTGTGTCACTAGATTAAAAGGAGAGAAGAGATGTGAGGTATAGACACTTTAATCAATTGAAAGTGCAGCATTTTGATTTTTTTTTTATGTTTCCCCTTCCACAGTCTAACGAATGAACAGTCGCGACAGAACTGGGAAATATATGGTAATCCAGATGGTCCAGGAGGTGAGTGAAGCTTCCCTAAAATCCCAGACATTTGTGTTTTTTCTGTGTTGCCATGCCTTCTATGTTTGATGCAGGTGAGTCAGCCTCTTGTAGTCACCAATGTAAGCAATGGAAGATGAACTGAAACAGTACGGCCCATTCATTCCAGTAGGAGTAGTAGTAGTAGTAATCTTCCACTTTCACACACTACCGTGGGTGTACCAAATGTTCGCTGGGCTCCAATTTTTGCTATTAAGAGACATTCTCGAACAGAAATGTTCATAGTTTCATAATGCCAGTCATGACTCTCATGGTGTCAGGTGGTGTGCAATTCCAGAGTTGTCCATAGTGGTGAAGTTGCCACCCACCACAGTGCTGTTACAAGAGGGGTGGAGGGTTTACAGCAATAGCAGTTTTTTCCCATTTTGGTTCATTGCCTCTTATGCCTCCCTTTCTAGCGACCAGCTTTGGTATCGCCCTGCCTGCCTGGATTGTGGACCAGAAGAACTCAATGCTGGTATATGTCTTTTGATTGTGTCAATGTATTTTTAATTGAAAACCCACATTGATTTGCTTGAAATGTTTAGTATTATACTAGCAGCGAACCAATTTCATCAGTGTATTATATTTTGCTTTCTTCTGTAGGTGCTTTTGGTATATGGACTAGCCTTTATGGTCATCCTTCCTGTTGTTGTGGTAAGTCCTGATTCTTTTCTGTGCTAGAGATTATATAGAATGCATCCCCTCTCTTTTTCTTGAATTCTGTATTTCTCACCATATCTTTCCGTTGTTTTTTTCTCTTCCATATCGTAGGGCACATGGTGGTACCGCTCCATCCGATACAGCGGAGACCAAATCCTCATTAACACCACCCAGCTCTTCATGCATTTCATGTACAAGACGCCCAACATGAACATGAAGCGTGAGTTTCCCTTCTTCACATATTATACATCAGTATTGGGTTTTTTTAAGTCTGGCCTGCCGATTCTGATATTCTCCAATACTATAATTTTGAGGAAAAACAATCATTTTCCGTAACTGTTCTTTACGGGAAAATTGAATTTCAGTTACAGGGCCTTCTCACTCAAAAAATCTCTGTATGTGTGTTTGGATGTGACTTTACTGTTCCACTGTGTGAGCAATGTAAATCTATCATCCGACACACGTGTGTGAATTTGACCAGAAAAACATTGGATCAGTGAGACTGATCGATCATTCCATCTGTAAAATAATACATTAATATTGTTTCTCTGCAAAACATCAGCGAGACATGCTTGAGTTTAGAGTCATCTAATTCTGATTTCCTCTGCCTACCAGGGTTAGCCATGGTGCTGACGGCAGCGTTTGAGTTCGACCCTCGAAGCAATAAAGAAGCAACCATACGACCAGAAGACAACATCGAAGTGCCACAGGTAATAACGTACATGATGATGTGTGAGAACAACTTCACCAGGCTTGCAGACATTTGTGTCAGAGTGAAGAATTCAAAGGAAAGAACTTTAAATTGGACAGATTAATCTCAAGTATGTGCATCAGAAAAACGACCCCTCCTGTCTGTCTTGCAGTTGATCCGTGAGTTGGGAAATATCAACGTGAAAAAGAAGGAGCCTCCATTCTGCTATCCTTACAGTTTGAAGGCTAGGGTCTTAGTGCTTGCTCACCTGGCACGCATGGACGTATCGGAGGAGTTGGAAGAAGGTAGGACACTAAAATCATTTCATGGAAATTTCATCACGTATTTGTTGTTCACAATGTAGCATCACCAGGAATCAGCGACTAGAAAGCATAAATGGCAACCTCCTGATGGCATATTTTTAATGATCGGTCATAAAACTTTGAGCACAATGATTGTAAACTGTAATTAATCTGCTGTTTTATCATGAAAGACTTCCTAATAAAATATGAGGATGGACACGAACGTGGTATATGTGTGTGTTTGGTTTCCAGACCAGAGGTTTGTGGTGAGGAAGAGTCCAGCTCTCCTCCAGGAGATGATCAACGTGGGCTGTCAGCTTACCATGATGGCCAACAGCAGAGGAGGTATTTACACACACACACACACATACGTTCAATTTATTATTATTTATCACAAGCCTCAACCCATCTTCTTCTTCCACGCTAGGTTTCCATGCTCCTCGACTTGTAACCATAGAGAACTGTATGAAGTTGACCCAAATGATAGTGCAAGGTCTGCAGGAGTCCAAGTCACCACTTTTGCAGCTGCCCCACTTTGAGGAGGAGCACCTCCGCTACTGCATCTCTAAGAAGGTAAATGCTGAGCGTCTGTACATGCGTGTATACATTTATTTGGAGAAATGGGTGAATGTGTAATCGGCCCTCTCGTCTCCAGTATAAAGTCCGGAGCCTCCAGGACCTGGTGAGTCTCAAGGACTCCGACAGACGCAGCATGCTTCGTTTCTTGGGGGAGGAGAAGTACGATGAGGTCATGGCTGTGCTGGGCAGCTTCCCTCACATCACCATGGACACCAAACTGCAGGGTCAGTCCCGCAGTACACACATAGAAACACACTGGGCCTCATTTATCAAACGAACGTACGACCGAAAACCGTGCGTACGACCATTTCCGCGCAAACTTCGGCATTTATCAATTTGGACGTAAGCGGAAGCTGCGATCAGATCTCACGTCAGGTCTGAGCTCGTGTACGCAAATTCGAGTCTGTGGATTTGCGGTGCAGCACAGCAAAATCTGGCGTAAAATAATGAACAAACCTCAGCTGTCATTAAGCATAAGCAGTCACATATTTAGAACAGATCAAAACGGATTATTAAAACGAAAACATTTCTTTTAAAGCCCATGTTTTTACTGATACCACTTTCAAAAAATTAAACAATGGGATAAATAGCCTAAGATGACAACTAATAATTACACATTAAAATGTGAAAGAATCATAAATACAAGCAGAAATGTGTGTTTGCAAATTAACTAAAGGCAAAAATGTGTAATTGTTTTTGTTTTTGTCCGATGGGTGTGACAGAACTGGAACAAAAATGAAAGCACCTGTTGAGATAATCATCGTTCCACTGTGGTTGGTCAGATGTTTATTCATTCCCCTATTTAAACAGATGCTTTGACAGTTATCAAGTCTTGATGATGGCAGACTTGCTTATTTTGGAGGAACAATACGCGCGTGTCAGACGTGAGCGCGTTTTCAGGGACCGCAGGGATCTCTCTGTCACCTCCACCACTTATGCCACAGATCGACTCCGACCTAATTAAGGAGGCAATTTTTTCCTCCGTCCCCGTCAAGATCAGGCTGGAGTCTGTTTGGCCTCCTCCAGTCTGCCTGATGCTGCGTTTAAACGCAGCAAAGCGTTCCTTGGTGGCCAGCTTCATATCCGACCATTTTTTCTTGACCTAAATGTAAAGAATTGTTTTGATCAGTTAGCAGACATAAGCTTTTAGGCTGCGGATGAAAAGATTCATTTAAGTCGTTAGGCATGGGTTAAGTTATTGAGAATTATATTCAAACCTCAGCTGGAGTCCGTTCCTCTGCGGCAACGCTGTTGACTGCCTCCGTTATCTTTTTCCAGACAGCGTTTTTGTGAGCCCCTTTTATGCCACCCTCCAGTCTGCCAAAAAGCACTGTCTTGTTGTGTTCCACCTCCGATGTCAGGATGCCGATCTCCGTGTCAGAAAAGTTTCTTTTCTTACCCATGTTTCGTCTATCCATGTTTGACCTCAGTGGGCGAGGCCTCCGAAATAGGAATATTTATGGGCGTAACATGTTAATGACGATCGAATTCAGCCGCCGCATTTATCAAGGCCCGCTCATTCGTACGCTGAGATTGGTCAGATACGAACGTTTCATAAATCGCACGTGTGTCCTGTCGTAAGACCAAATCTGCGCTCAGATCTGCGCCCGTTTTCACGCAAGATTGATAAATGAGGCCCACTATGTGCATTAGCCGACTTTTGACACATCTGCAGGCTCAACCATCTTAGTCTTTGTTAGCTGAAGATAACATATAGGGTATTTTGAGCAATGCTTTCAAAGTAACTGATTCAAAAAAGTAGTGAAATAATGTGTGGCATTTATAAGCATTTGTACAGTTTCTTTGGAAATGAGTCAGAAAAACTCTTGCATGCAGTTTGGGGAAAAAATAACTGGCATAGTCTTGTTTTCTTAAACTGCTAAGATTTTAAAATAATAACCACAAATGCATTGTGGAGCTACACAGACCTTGCACTCGTCTTAGTCAAACCTTAGGATATTAAAAGTGTTATTCCGTTCTCTCACTGTGTCTTTGCAGTCCTTGATGATGAAGACAGCAATAACATCACAGCAGGCTCTATCGTCACAGTAACCGTCACCTTAACCAGAAAACGGATGTCGGTAAGGACTTATTGTTGTTATCTTATTGAGTTCCTGCAAAGCTACATTTTTTTATATTGATGCACTTCCATGGATGACCACTGGAGTGTGCTGTCGACTGTATACATTGTTGAAAAGCATGAAGTGACTTCATCCTGTGTACTTTGTGTAGGAGGTGTTTGAAAAGGAACAGGAGTCAACACCTTGTTTAACAGAGGAGGCTGCCACTACAGAGGAAGCAGTAAGCACGACACACACACACACACACACACACACACACACACACATTCAGACAGCATAACAGTCTGGGTCAGATTTTGCCATGATTAAATGCTTAAAGAAATTGTGTCACTTTTTTCTTCTTCTCTGTGTGTAAAGCAGGGTGACGCAAGTAAAGCCAAAACAAAAGTGTGGCAGAACAAGAGTAAAGCGACTAAAAAGACAGCCAAGTCCAAGAAGAAAAAATTAACCAAGAAGAAGGCCACTCCTGCACCTGCTAAAACCAAGCAGGCCAATGGCAACGTGGCAGGAACGGTACGTGTGCAGGCTGAATTTAAGCTGCTTTGGGTGTTGGCTGTGATTAATTTATCACATGATTTAAAAAAAAAACACTCTATGCAGCATACGTCATGAATTCTTGTTATCGATTTGGATGTCACAGGAAGTCGTGGCGGCGGCAGCAGCAGCAACAGTGAAGGAGGAGAGAGGAGGACGTATCAGACAAGGGCAGCGAATCGGACGAGGGCGAAGCCAACAAGGACTCTCCCAGCGAGAGAGACGAAGACAGCGACAAACAAAGCGACACGGAGGTGGACGAGATGGCTGGCGACGACGAAGAGGTCAGCCAACTTTACATTTTCATCAAAATAATCCACCGTATTGTCCTGAACATGAAATGACCCAGATATCCCAATCAATGATGAGTGTAAAAGAAAAAGAAACGCTGCTTGTACCTTTACCCAACCTGGTCCTCCGCTCTTCTGCACCCGCGCATCAGGAGTGGGAGGCGTTGCAGCAGAGCATCCAGCGGCGAGAGCGGGCCCTGCTGGAGACCAAGTCAAAGGTGACGCACCCCGTCTATAGCATCTACTTCCCCGAGGAGAAGCAGGAGTGGTGGTGGCTCTACATCGCCGACCGCAGAGATCAGACCCTCGTCTCCATGCCCTACCACGTCTGCACGCTAAAAGACACAGAAGAGGTGAGTGTGTGTGTGTTTTATAGGGGGATATATAGCGTTTTTAGGTATACCTGTACGGTATGACACAGTATGTTTTAATGTATCTTATATTTACTGTCCATGGTGACATTTCCAAGTGGCTTGTAATCCCAACAAATAGAGCAAAGCAATCTGTTTTATCACTTTATCATTTTATTTTGATCAATCATTAATTGATTATTAATGTAAATTAATTTGCATCCCTTTTAATAACCAGTAATTTAAAGTCATGGTTATGTGTGTGTTATTTTGAAATACATCAAGCCTGTATTGTGGCTTATGGTTTAATCCGTCTGAAGTAGAACAGTCTTAATAAGTTAGTGTGTGTGTGTTCACGTTTCTTGTTTCCCGTACCCCCTCACACATACTGTTGCTAGGCAACCCAAGCCGTTACTTCCTCAGAGGAGGACGTGTGTTTATTTTACACCTCTGGTCCTGCCGTTCTCCGGCAACAATAAGGATTGACAGCCAGGTAAAAGCTTAATGGGGGTCTGTGTAAGTCTGCATGACCAGCTGTCACCGCTCTGAAGGAATGTAACGGGCGAGCGGCGTCCCACCCATGCATAATGGCTCACTGTCTAGCAATCAATTAGTCTGTCACCTCAACAACTCCTTCTGTTGCTCGTGGTGTGCGGTTGTTTACGTGCTGTGTGTTAGACAGACCTGTTTTTTTTTGGGTGGGCAGTAAATCGCTGCTGCATTCTCGGCTCATTCTCCGCTCGTCCAATGAATAATAATTAGCCTCATTGTACAGATAATTAGAGGTTTGGCATATGTAATTGCACAACATGGTAATCATAGCCTGAGGGAATGCTTGGTCTTAATATTTACAGTTGGACCCCCAGCATCATGTCAAACTGTGTTATTTATTAAGTTTGCCTCGGATGACTTTAAAATCTGTGCAGCAAAGGCAAACCTCCTCAACCCCCTTATGATAGCCATGTTTCTTCGTGTGGTCGCTGTTTTATTTTGACAGGTTCGGTAAGAATCCAGGTGAAATGTCGCATCGCCACATGCTTTATGGTTAACGCTGTATTTCATGCAGTGTGCAATCATGCTCTCAGTCATTGCACCTTGAGTGCTCCTGTGATTAGATTTGACAGATGTCTGTTTGGATGTGTGTGTGTGTGTGTGTGTGTGTGTGTGTGTGTGTGTGTGTGTGTGTGTGTGTGTGTGTGTAGATGTGTGTGTGTGTGTGTGTGTGTGTGTGTGTGTGTGTGTGTGTGTGTGTGTGTGTGTGTGTGTGTGTGTGTGTGTGTGTGTGTGTGTGTGTGTGTGTGTGTGTGTGTGTGTGTGTGTGTGTGTGTGTGTGTGTGTGTGTGTGTGTGTGTGTGTGTTGTCCCCCAGGTGGAGCTGAAGTTTCCAGCCCCTTCCAAAACGGGCAATTACCAATATTCTGTCATCCTTCGTTCTGATTCCTACCTGGGACTGGACCAGATCAAACCACTCAAGGTGAACCGAAAGCTCTCTCTCTCTGTCTCTTTCTGTCTCTCTCTCTCTCTCTCTCTCTGTGTGTGTGTGTGTGTGTGTGCATGCGTGATTGCTTGGAGGAAGTCGGCTGAGACAATAGACTCACTCGCCGCAGCCAAAACCAGCACCAGCAGCTCGTTGAACAATGGTGTTAATTGCTGCCAAGGAGTTGGGCTTTATGGGATCTGTTACAAGCCTAACAGAGCTTGAATTGTAATTGTTCTAACACCTGATAGACATTAAGATGGCTGCACTTAATGTGTGCTGTTGAGTCTCAGACATAATGAGAATTCATCTTAACCCTTTCAGAACACAACTCACAACCTCAATGATATACATTTCCACCAATTATATCATGACATTTTCATTTTTTTTTTAATTATTATTTTCTCTTTTTCCAATCGCATGGGAAGGATTTGGCTGTAATTTATATGTTCAATTCAAACTATTGTTCCATTGACCCCTGCAGTGCAGTTCCAGGCATGTTAATGTCAATCGCTAGATGGCAGCAAAGCCGGATTTCTTTTTTTTTTTGGTCCTCGCTTTCGTCCTTCTTTTTTAAAATCAAAATAGTTAGGTGTTTTTACACCTAATTGGTTTGGTTCTTGGTTGGACTTTTTTGTCCTTTTCTACCCGGTCGTTTATTATTCATTAAATGAGGTTGCGTTGCAGTCTGGACCGGTGTTGTAGTACTCGTCTCTGTCAGGATACAATACCACTTTTTGCACCGATGATGACCCGTATGACTTCGTAGAAGTTCCACGCTCTAAAACCTTGTCACCTTGTTCTCATCCTAGCTGGAGGTCCACGAGGCTAAGGCCATGCTGGACAACCACCCGCAGTGGGACATCCCCGACACGGAGGAGGAGGACGAGGAGCAGGAGGACAGCGACGGCATTGAGGAGAGCGAGGACGACGACGAGGACAACGACTGAATGCGGTTACACGCCCACATGCACACACGCTGAGTACCCCCCCTCCCCTCCCCCCACTCCCGATGGACAGGCCACCCACCCACTCCTGACCCCCCACCCACCCCACCACAGCACCCAAGAGCAGCAAAGGAGGAGCAGCATAGCTGTGCCCCCGCCACACGCACCAGACACACAGAAGCAGCACCGGGACGGTTTATACTCAGCCTCCTCCTTCTCCTCCATTTATTTCGTCACACGGACTGTGATCCCCCCCCCCCCCACCACGTTTCTCCTCTTTTCTACAGAGACTTGTTCATTCACTTTCCGTTACTTATAGCGGAAGAGAATTCTGTGAATACTTACCCAGACCCGCGTGTGTGAGTGGGTTTGCACATGAGTGTGAGTGGATGGTGTGTGTGTGTGTGTGTGTGTGTTTGTAACCTTATATGTGTTTGTACAGGTATGAAAGATGACACACTGTGGACTGGAGGACCTATTACCTGGGCTCTTTTCTTGAGGGGCGGGGGGGGGGGATGTATAACAGCTAATTCAGTTTGCAAAATTAACAACAAGAATAACACATGACCTCTGTATGGATTCAGGACATCGCTCTCGCTCCTAATTTTAAAAATCACTCAACACAGATGTTTTTTCACACCAATGATACTTTCTATTGTACCCTTAAAACTGCAGAAGTGTGAGCTTTAGCCCTCGTCGGGGATCACATCAACCATTGGGACGTTTCCTGCTTTCATGGCATGGGGGACGCCTCCGTTTTTTAGTTTTTTTTTGTCATTTAATTTGTTCGCTGTCAAACCAGCCAGTCACTTTGTGTGTACTTGTGCTCACTGTATGTTTAAGGAGATGTCGGCAGAGAGACGCCGGCCTCCAGTCAGTTCCGTTCATGATGCCTGTTCTGCCCCTGCGATCCACATCATAGGTGTTTTTTTTCTGAGACGATGACGAAAGCAGGTGGATCTTGAAATGAATCGACCTCAACTGTAACGGGGGGAAATGGGAAAACTTGCAGTGTTAAGATTTGTTTCAATAATTGAGTACTTTTAGTGTCCATACACTACATACAAGTTATGAATTTTCAATCTTTTTAAGGGGCTCAGATACTGATATATATATATATATATATATATATATAAATATATATGTAGACATACATGTGGCTTTTCAGAGAAGTGACTTCCTTTCTCTTCATCCTTTCCTATCCTTTTCCAATTGTAGCACATTCCAGTGTATACTCATTGTCCGAAAAAGGCCTTATGAATCCAACTGAAATACCACAACATTCAAGTCCCTGGGTGTTATGCACCAGCGGTTCTTGGTAGATCAGAAACAGTTTTTTTGTGTTTGTAACAGTGTTTTTTTCTTTTTCTTCTTCTTTCGGGTTAGTTAGTATCTTCATAGTATAGCTGCTCAGTCTTGGAATACATATCGCTGATTTTGCCACGACAAAGCCTCTTAATAAGCGCGGCCGTCTGTGACATGTGACCGGCCGGAGTGTGAGCTCCCTGACACGCTCATGATCTGAAAAGTGTCCAACAAAATCCTGTTGACGGTAACTTTTAGTGTGAGACGAAGAATACTCTGTCCAGCACCTTGTATCTTCAGTCATGAAAGCAGACCCAACTCCGTTTTTTTTGCAATTAAAACCATTTCAGGAGTTTATTTTTTCCCCTCCACATCTCCTTCAAGGATGTTTTTTTCTTTCTCAGAAATACAGAGAAGTTCGGGGTTAACCAAGAAAACAGTTTATAAAATCATAATTATTATTATTTTTTAATAACAAATGTAAAACATTGTCTTGTTTTGTTCCGATCTAACCGCGGTTTTCACATCTCAAGTGTAGAAAAAGAACGAAAACCAGAGCTTTCCCTGTGTCGCTCCGGTGGGTTCCTGCTGAATGTCTATGACTTGTTTAAAAGAAATGACTAATCTTTCACCACGAATATCCTCACTCAAACAGTTACATTTTTTTTTATCCAGTGTGTTCTGTTACAGTGGGAGAGATCAAGGTAACATCTGTGGGCGCTCTCTCCGGACACCACATACACTCACGCTCACCATACTCCAATTGCGTTCAAAGCAGGTAATATTGTACTCTGAGTATTTATCGCTCTGCAATAGAATGTAGCATCAGTGATTCACGCTGTGTGGGGGGGGAAAAAAAGAAGAAAACACTGCAGTGAGGTTAAATACGACACCATCTCTCCCATGGCAGACCTTGTCCAGGCGACTGGCCAGCGGGCCGCCGGAGTTTGGACAAACTACCCAATGACTATCTATCTGCCACTTTTGTTTACAAAGGAACTGTCATTGTAAATGGAAAAAATATATTATTTGTATTTAAAATCATTTCAAATAAAAATCTTTTAAATGAGATGCCTTTCCAACATTTTATTATTATTTTATTATCTTGTTAAATTAATTATTAACCTCCACATTATCAACTAGGTGCCTCCTGCTGGTGTTACTGTCTTTTAATTTTACTTTATTATGGTCAGGTTGTGCTCACTTCTGTCTTGTTGGTGAGTAGTAGTGAGTAGTTTCTTCTTCCAGCAGATTGTGGGGACTTCCTGTCAGTAAGTTAAGCAAATTTAGCATCATGAACAGGTGAATACCCTGCATATATTGTGTATGTTTCACTCTAGTTGCCTGAAATGACATTGTTGTGTGTCTGACCTCTCCTGAAACATGATTTTTATATATATATAACAGAATTTAAACAGGGTTTACACACCGCAATGTAATATCAGGCAACTAGATCAAACAGATACACAATAAATGGTTAATTATTTTTTACTCAAACATATTCTAGGTTCTCAAAAGGGGGCTGAACCTCTTCAGTGTGAGTGCTCCTGTTTTGTTTACCGTGCTGTCTCTCAGCATGAACCAGGGCAGGTAAACGAGCTGCAGCTTTAAAGCCACACATAGCGGGAATTCAGCGAACAGCCGGCCAACCGTTCACTCACACGTCCCCCCGCCAACGTGCACCCTCGAGGCCGACACAACTCCCGCCCAAACCCCCCGGGCGGCGGTGGAAAGGACGAACGGCGGCTCCTGCTTCCCGCCCCGCTGACTCCAGACCAGCCCGCGGGGCTCGCTCGTTCGCTGCCCCGACTGCAGAAGAGGAACCCGGACTGACCCAGCGTTCCGCGGGGTTCCCGCCGGTGCGCGCTGGAGAAATGGATTCCCGCCGTCGAACCGACGCATCGAGATAGGTAATGAACCGTTGACACCGTCACTCTCATCATAACGTGTGTATGATTGTTGCACACGGCACACCTCTGTATAAAATGACTTGTCAAAGACTGTTAAAAAAAATAAAAATAAAAATGGGGTGGGACAATTTAAGGGGGGTGGGGGTGTCTAGTAGTCCTTATCGCCGGAAGGTGTATCGACTTGGTACAGTTGGAAAGCTCGTAACCGAAAATGTGTACGCGCCAACCGGATTGGAGTCACTCCGACTTCCGCTTTTTTTTTTAAACTTGAAACTTTGAATGTGAAATTGATAAAAAATCAGCAATAACTTTGTTCATTAAGCTGTTAACGAAACGAAAGTTTTCTCCATCCCAATGTTTGAGCTTTTCCCGCTCGCACCCATAAAGCTCGTGCCCGCAAACGTTAATTGAAACAGTGGAAAAAACGACCAAGTTGCTGATCCTGTTTTGCCGATAACTTTGTTTGTTCCATCCCCAGGTTGTCCTCTTTGTTAACCTTTTTATTGAACTCCTCAGGGCTTCCCCTGGAAACCCCGTGGTTTAATGTCACAATTTGTGGGAAAGGTCTCTGTGAGGTCTAAAGTCCACTCTGAGCGGTCTTCTTGTTTCAGATGGTGCTGAATCTGGTGACTTTAATTGCTTATTCTAATGAAGTTGTCTTGTAAAACCAAATTGCGGGATAGCCTACAGTTGTTGCTGTTATGGCACAAACCACAAACCACAAGGACATTGCACATTTTGTTTTGGGCCTCCATCCCTCCTTTTGAAAGGCTAAATTGGCGAAAGCTTTTTCATAAAGAAAAGAAGGTCAGCTCTGAAGAGGTCAATATATAAGGTGGCACATTATCAGTCCTTTCACAGTGACTGTATAAAATGAACTAATGGAGCTTCAGGAGCGTTGTGCAGATGAAGGTCATGTATTCTAATGTCAAAGCAAGTACATTCACAAACAGCTGCACCACTCAAATTTACGAGGATTTACTAGTTTTTGTCCAAAATTCCAACTCGAATAAGGAGCATCATATTCATTCTGGCAGACGGGAGGTGACATTTTGTCAGATGTGACTCATATAGAGCAGAAATAAGTATTCAATTAATCAATTAGTCCATCGACAGTTGGAAATAAATCATTCAAATCACCTTTTTAAAACAAAAAAACTCACCACCTGCGACTTCTCAAATGGGAGGATTTGTTGTTTTTTCATCATTGATTATAAATTGAATATCTTTGGGTTTTGAACTGAAGATCGGACAAAACAAAGATGTCTTAAATTATGATTTATTATACAACTGTACACTGATCATACCAGGACAGGCAAACAAATAACACACAAGTCTGCAGATGCCAGATTTGAGAACTTTGTGCATTGTTAACTCATATATTCAACTTTCTGGTTCAAATGAGGCTTGAAGTCACATGAAAATGTAGACCTGTAAGAGAGCCCAAATTAACATTAGCCAGTAAATCTATTAAACTAATCTAATATAGTCGTTAGCTTTTGCTCTACTTTTCACACAACTTACGCTTTGTTGTGGACGTGAAAGCCTCACTTAGACTTCCACCTGACAAATATTTACGCAGGTTTTATTATGAGGGTCTTTCTCGTAAAGCCATAGGACGGAGTTTCTCTCCGTCCACTCAGGCATTTTCTCCATCGCTGCTTGTGTCTTTTACAGCGTATGGCAATGAACAGCAGCTGTGTGTGTATGTGTGTGTGTGTGTGTGTGTGTGTGTGTGTGTGTGTCCGTTTATGTCTGATTTTGTTAAAGAAACAGCTACACTCCTGGCAGGCCTCCAAGCCACAAGTGTTTTGGCAGAGTGGCAAGATTAAGTAGCTTTCTGCTCTCACGGGACTCAGAGGCTTTGGACAGAAACTGAAACATTCCCCTGTGTGTGTGTGTGTGTGTGTGTGTGTGTGTGTGTGTGTGTTGTATATTTGTGCTCGCTTGGTTGCACTCTGTTTCGTCAAACGTGACTTTTTTTCAGTCTGGTTGTTTCATTGGGCTCCACTGTGTGTGTGTGTGTGTGTGTGTGTGTGTGTGTGTGTGTGTGTGCTTGTATGCATGCATGTGATGATCCATCTTCTTTCATGTTTTTTAGGATGCCTGTTTGAAGTTTCTGATTTTTCTTGGTAAACATGAAATATTGGGGCTGAGGGCAGATTTGTTCCTCTCCGACCTGATCCAAGCTGACAGTTCTTCCCTCAAAAATGTTTATCTGTTCTTTTAGTTCCTTAGTATGTTCCTTTCTCATATTTCTTCTTTGAATTTTATTAATTTGCACTTATTGCAAACAAACAAAACAACTTGGCAACGGATGGAGCTTTGTTGGTTTGGTGGAAGGTCCAGTTTTGCCCTTTTTTTACAGTTTTTGCTCATCTTGATTCCTATATCTTTAATTCTGCTCTCTGTATATATAATATGTTCGTTTTAAAGGCTGTATTACAGTAAGGCTGCTGCCATATTTTATAGACTCCAATTTTAATTTTTAATGCACATTCTGATTTTTCATGTGTCATTATCATCAGTTACTATCAATACATAAAATAAATAAATCCTACACATCTGTTTAAATACAGTATATCAATATCTTAAATATACTCCGTTCAGTATTTATTTCTTTGCACTATTTTATTGTTTACAACATACAGGACGTAGATATTTGTATAATATCTGTTTTTACCTATTTTCACTGCTACTGCAGCCATCAAACACAAAATAAGATCTGCTTGCAGAAAAGGCTAATGGGTAATAATGTGAACGTTTCCACCAGCTTCCCTCGTTCCCCTCTCACCCTGCCTTTGTTCCTTTCAACACCGAGGAGGCCGAAACCTATTAGTTCACTTTAATCAGCAAATCAAGCAACCTGGGGGCCAAATTTAATTCACTTTACACACAATAGACACATTGTCCCCAATACTTTTATCACGAGCAAAGTCATATTCTCCAATTAGCCACCAGTTTAATTCTTTGACCTCTGGACACACACAGGTATAATTACACAAACGCCTCCGCCAGTTTGTTTCCACTCTTCCTGTGTCTCTACCTTTCCATCTTCAGCTTCCCTCCAGTCGGTCTGCCCACTGTTTCTAGTTTCCAGCCTCATTGTCTTGGATTGAAAGGACTGAAATTAATTTGTCAAGGACACGATTAATGTTAAGAAATGGAATATCGGAGCACTTCATCATGAGCAAAGGGTTATTAGTAGAATCGGATTTGTTCAAAATGAACTGAATACATTCACATTTGACAGCAGGCCCATGTACCTGTCTAACATTTGATGTATACGGTTGTTTCTGAGTGTTTTTTCTCTTTGTTTCTCCAGTGTGATGTACCTCGCCTTGCCCTGGCGGCCTGCGAGGGCATGAGACTGCGAGGCGGCCCGGATTTCAACCCTGACACCTATCTGGTACTGGAACCTCCTCCTCCTCGTCCCGTTGCCTGGTTACCTTGGCGCTTGGATCGCCGTGACAACAAGGGGGGCTGCTGGCAGCTGGTGGATTTGGAGGCGGAGTCACAGACAGTGAGCCACGCCCCCAACACCTGCACTCAAAGTAAGAGTTGATTTTAATATAGTGATTTTCAGAGCTTTATGTTGAAGGGATTATTTTTCCATGGTAATGAAGAATGAAATTGAAATAGATTTTTTTTTGACAAGATTACGACACATCATAATAATGTTAGCTTTACCCATATTCGTTTTGACCGTTTGGTGCGTGAACACACCGTTATGTACCAGAACAGAGCTTGTTTCTTCTCAGCCACCTGCAAGGGAATAAAATAAAATAAAATAGGCAATATGTGTCGTTAAGGTAGTTGTTACAAATGATGCTATGCTTTTTACTGCGTTATTTCGCGAAGCCTACCGACTGCTAACAGCTAACTAGCTTTATCTAACAGATTTATATGTCTGAAATGTAGCATTGTCATCATCATTGTCAGGGATCGGTGACTAGAGGACATTAATGCTAATTTCCCAAATGCATATTATTTACTGAATATCAGGCCCTAATAAAGATCACGTTTATATTTCACTTGCCTGATCGGCGGCTGCTGTTTGATGCTCCGGGTTAGCGTTAATGTCGAACCCTGGTTCTGGTAAATGTAGCCTACTTAGTTACTTTCCACCACTGTCACATCATCAAGAGGAAATAGAGCTACTCAAGAAGATGTGTGCACTCTATTTAGATATGTGTGTGTGTGTGTGTGTGTGTGTGAGAGAGAGAGAGAGAGAGAGAGAAGTGAGAGATAAATATTGCTGGATGTGATTTATCAAATTCTCTCGTTTTCCCCCCTCTGGCCCATAGATGATGAAAAGAGCAATACTCTCCACCTTCCCTTTCTTTTGGAGTGTGTTGTGTTATGAAGGAGCTCAGTGGAGATAAGGAGGGGCAGCATGTGTGTGTGTGTGTGTGTGTGTGTGTGTGTTTGCATACCTTTAATACACACATTGTTGTTTATGCGTTTATTTATTCCCACTTTATCACATGACTCTGGTGCAGGATCCGATTTCACCGTCTGTTACCATGGCGACGCCCTGCCTGAGCTGTAAATAAATTCAAGGGGTTTGTTACATTGATTAGAGAACGCACACACACACACACACACACACACACACACACACACACACACAATCTATTCTAGACAACCAGGCGAGAGTATATAGTTTCTACTTAAAATGCAATTATTTTATGCATGCATTTTTGTGTTTGTGTGTGTGTGTGTGTGTTTGTGTGTGTGTGTGTGTGTGTGCGTGAGCATGACAGTGTTTAGACGATTTGTTTATATGTGTGAAGGTGTGCAGTTTAGAGCGACATTAGCATAATTCACTTCATTGCAGTTTCCCCTCTGCATAAGTGAAAGCAGATACAAATCTCCATCCCTTGAAGCTGGTGATTAAGTTATGCTAATCATTGCTGATCATTGCTGCGTTACTGTGGCCATAACTGTGGGCTCCAACGGCTTTCAGACGCCTTCCTCAACCATTCGGCTCCCAAAAAAAAAAAGGAGACAATATAATTAAGTCGGGGGGAAAATGAAGCTGGGCGTAGGGGTTCACCGATCCCCTAATTGCTTAATTAGCCATAAACAAATGAGGCTGCGGTCCCGAATGCATTGTGTTAGGATGCAGTGGTGCAAGGCTCTCGCCTGGACAAAAATACATTAAAAATGTGTTGCTGCCTCATATTGTCAGCCAGTGTTAATGCCCCCCCCCCAAAACCCATCATATCCAATTCTTTTAAAGAAAAAGATGATTATCTGTTCTGTCTCTGTCTGCGATGTGATGCGCTGTAATGGGACAGGACTGATTGAGGAGGGACATCAAGATTAATCTCACTGTGTAATTACTTTAATGATTTATGGGTCCCTTCTTTCACATATGCTCACACACACACACACACACACATGGGCACATGGGCTTCCTGCCATCATGGTCACTGTGTGCTGGGATTATCGTAGCCTTATTGTCCTGACCTTGCTGTTTATTTCCCCCCCCCCATTTTTTTTGATGATCTCATATAGGCTTCAAGTAATGAAATACCCCACTTTGCCCGTCGTCAGACCCGGAGTTAAGCTCTGCAGCCGACTCCTGACACGTCTCTTTACTGGCTGCGTGCGTGCGAGGGCATGCAGCCGTTTGATCCCCCCCGTGAAAGGTTAACTTGATTTTGATTGAGCGTTCAAACCCACCAGCGTGGCTCCCTTTGACCGCGAACGGGAATCGGCATAGCAACCCGTGCGTAGCTAATCGATACGCGGTGTCGAAGGGGGGGGACCTGAGTTGTACTCTATACTTGTAAGACTGTAAGAGCAAATAAGCCCTCGGGAGCCTGCTCTTTCTTTTAATACCTGCACCTCGGCGGGGTAAGAACACCCCCCCCCCCCCCCCCCTCGCCTTTGGCTGTTCTTTTTTTGTTTCCATGTGCAGATTGTTTATTATAGATAAAAACAAAAGCAGTACACACACGGGCTGACACAAAGGCAGAGGGAGTCTATAAATATAAGGAAGGCTGTGAGCTTTGACAGCAATATGATCTTTTATCACAAGCGAACGCAGCAGGGTAATCCACGAGGGCTTCTGCTAGAACCTTTTGATGTTTACAGAGAAATTGATCTCTTCAACCAGAAAAAAGCCCCGGCTGCACGAGGAAAGTTGAAGCGTGGACGAGCAATTAAAAGATGCCATTCATTTGTATGTTTTGTTAAAAAAAAGAAAGAAAAAAAAGAAAATGTAAATTCAAATTCCGGTTCAGAAATTGGAATTTCTTCAGAAATAATTTGAGGACAGATTACCGCGTGGAACCCGAGCGCTTGTAGCCGAAAACACGGCGCAGCGTGAATCCCTTGTCACCCGCTCTAAGCCTTTTTTGAAGACAGAAAAGAAAAAAACCCAGAGCTGTGGCAACTGTAATTACATTACAGTCCACCCCCCCCCCCCCACCACCACCACCACCCCACCCCCCTGCACGTCTGCCGGCAGCCGCGGGATGTTAGAGGCGTGTTGCTATGACGACTGAAAGGGGACACAGAGGATGGGGGTTAGGGTAGAAGAGAAGGGGAGGAGGAGGAGGAGGAGGAGGGGGTTGTTTTCGGAGGAAGGCTGGCTGGAGATTGAGGAAGAGACGCACGCAGAGTTGCCGGCGTCTTGACAGTGAAGCAGGAGAGAAGAGGCTGTCGGAGAGCCGTCGGGGGGATTATTCAGGAAACCTGCTGCTGGAGCGGAGCGCCACACACACAGCTATTACCAGGCGGCCGTGTGCATGGTAGGCAATCTTCACAATGATTATCTTGTGCTAATTATGATTTGATGTTTTTTTTTTTGTATGGGGTTTGGTCTGAGATATCTCCACATGCCCCGGCTGTCTGCGTTCCTGTGTTTCCTCTTTTTGCAATGACAAATACTTTGTCATCCCAAGGAGGGTTTTTTTTTTAATTCTCTCTCTCTGCACCGCAATGACGCCGGTTATCTACGATGTTATTCAGTTATCAGAAATAAAAGATGAATAGCTACATGACAGTGTGACAGCCAATTAGTAGATCATCAGCCAATGCAACAACAAAAAAACGCAATTAGCCCGAAGTGACTTAGCGTCAGATTCAAAGGCTGTTTCAGGTAAACGAATGTGTTGCATGAATGAAACTGTGGAGAGAGAGAGAGACAGAGAGAGAGAGAGAGAGAGAGAGAGGAGAGAGAGAGAGAGAGAGAGAGAGAGGGAGGGAGGGAGAGAGAGAGAGAGAGAGAGAGAGAGAGAGAGAGGGAGAGAGAGGAGAGAGGGAGAGAGAGGGAGAGAGACGGAGATTGAGAGAGGAATGTATTGTGAAAGTCAGGGCCATGTGGTACCAACACTAGAAACACTGTGTGTGTGTGTGTGTGTGTGTGTGTGTGTGTGTGTGTGTGTGTGTGAATGAATGTGCACTTTGATTGTGTTTAATCATGTGGGTGTTGTGGGTATATGTGCTTTGCTTTCACTTCCCGTGTGTGTGTGCGTGTGTGTGCGTGTGTGTGTGTGTGTGTGTGTGTGTGTGTGTGTGTGCGTGTGTGTGTGTGTGTGTGTGTGTGTGTGTGTGTCGTGTGTGTGTGTGTGTGTGCCTTTGTCTCTCTGTGCAGTAATGATATTTATTGCAATCTCTGCAGTTGGGGGAGGGGTGTGATGGAGTATAGAGCTATATGTGGATTTGTTTCTACTATTTCCTATAGTTCTCTCTCTCTCTCTCTCTCTCTCTCTCTCTCTCTCTCTCTCTCTCTCTCTCTCTCTCTCTCTCTCTCTCTCTGTGTGTGTGTGTGTGTGTGTGTGTGTGTGTGTGTGTAGAGGGGGTAGTCTCACATGTACGTCTAAGCTTCCGCCCCACTTAGGAGCCGAGGCGGTGGTGCGTGCAGTTTAAAGCTGCCACTTCCTGTTTCTTGGAAATTACATTTAAGAATCTCCCCGTCTCTCTCAGGTCTGATGAGTACCTTGTCTGCCGGCTCAGAGATGCAGACTCCCACCCTCGGCCCCCAGTTCACAGCGGGGCCCCCAGGTAAGGTACCTGGCAGGAAGAGAGGCCGCCCTCCCATCCGTAAGCTGGAGTTCCAGAGTCACTACGTGGAGCCTCTGTCTCCTCTCAAGGTCCCGAAGAAGAGAGGCAGGAAACCTGGCTTTAAGGTCAGTCAAGTCTTCATTTTGTCTTTAGCTGGTTCTTTCATATGCCTGGCATCACTGGTCCTAAGTTGATTTGTGTCACTGGTGGCAGATGTGTGAGAGAGGACGTGGGCGGGTGGGGGGAGGGGTGGGGTAGACACCAACAAGGTTTCATCCATCGTGGCTGAAATCACCGCTATTGATGCTCTGCTCATGTTGTGGAAGTCCCTGATATGCCGGGTAATCTAACAGTGTCCCAAAACAAACAATGTCATTTGATTTAATTGCAATAAACTAAATAAAAGAATGCAGAAATAACGACATAATGACGACAATTTGTAAAAAGTGGGGAGTGGTGGTTTTGTTCGGTCTGTCTGCAAGAGGGTAAGAAGGCAACTTTTAAATTGCTTGTTTTCTGAATGGAGTCTGGATCGATCGGAGCTAGGCTATATGCTAACACTTTAGCTGCTCCATTGACACTTAATAGAATTTAGGCATAAATATCACCGTTGTCATTTGCATTGAATCATTGCAACCTTGCATTGACTTTGTATGCAATAGCGTCACGTGAAAAATTTGCTGTGCGTTTGTTGTCAAAGTACCTTTCGTAATAGTAGTTAGTGATGGAATAGGTTTTAGTAGTCAGTAGTCCCCTGACTTTTAATCTAGCGCCACCAATGGGTCAGAATTCACACCCATAGTATTTATTTAGTTTATTCATAGTAATAAAAAAAATTGGCACCTTTAAAATTGTTGTTAGCGTCAACAGGCGCCCCCTGTTGGCCAATCATTGCATTTCTTTCCCAGCTAGCCGTAAGAATCAGAGCTGAAATGTTGTTTTCTAATGTGTAATGAGAATTAAAAAAACGGGAAAGCTGTGTTTGCCTTCGTATAGCTGAAGCCCCGGATGGTGATGTCTCCACTCACGAACCCTCCGCCCAGCAGCACGCCAGGACCCGAGATGGGCTCCATCCCACAGGATGCTGCCATCGTCCCCCACTCTGCCACGCCACAAGTCCTCTCAGGTAACACGCATCATCTTAACCCCTATACGCTCTTCTGTCCGGGAACATCCTCATTGTTGATAACGGGTGTGTATAGAGGGAAATACTTTTAATGTTAAGAATTCATAGAGGCAAGGGGGTCAATGCAAGTCTCAAGGTCTCATGATTTTTTGAAAGCCTCCAGACCTGGTTCTGCATGAGGAAAGAGCTCCTGATATTTCTGCTTATTTTTGTGACCTTTGCATCCAGAGGTTGACTCGTCGGTGTGGTGTCGTTTCTTCTTCCTGCTCTAAAATACACAGATGGCTCCTTCTCTTTGTTGAGCTTTTAAATGGAAAACATTACATTAAAAAAGAGCACTCGTGTCTACGGGTTCACCGTGTTTGTTGACATACATTAGAATGAGAAAGAAACTCCTTCGAGCGTATAAACTATAATAACATATGTTATTTTTCATTCCCTTTTAATCCGCCCGCCGAGGTTTTCCCACCTTGCTTAGGCTCTGGAGGAAATCAGACATTTTGAATTCTTTCACACAGCCATTCTTTCTGTCGCGCTTTCATTTTCTCTCTCTCTCTCTCTCTCTCTCTCTCTTTCCCTTTTTCCCTCCCTCGGTCTATCCTGCTCTGAATAAGCAAATATTTAAAGACTGCCTTTAGTGTATTTGAGGTGGGAATGGGAATCTCATGTGTCAAGAACCAGCGGTTTGCTCTTTGTTCTTGCAAATCGTGAAAAGTGTTTGATGTCAGACTGTAGACGTTCAGAAGAGAAGCATATACACACACACACACACACACAAAAAAAACATATTAATACAAGTCAGTGTGCTCCCTGCGGTGCACCACCCAAACAGATATGTAAATCATTTGTCTGGAGGAATGGAGAAGCATTTCAACAATAGTCCCTGTATTTTAAGGATTTCTTCTTCTTTTTAACATACTGTCTAAGCAGCATATATTTCCTTTTAAAGACTGATCGTTTTGTCACATTGTACACTATATTTATTTATTAAAACATACATTTAGTCATCTTCTATACTACTTTAGTCATCCTAATACTTTACATGGTTTTAGGTTTTAAAGGTAAAAGAAAATTGATGCAAAAGAGGGATAATTTCTGCTGACAATTAAATATACTGTGTGTATAATATTAATAATAATAATAATAATAATACATTTATTTGATATAGCACCTTTTACAAGTCAAAAAGTGCTTCACATGATAAAAATGTTTGAAATAAGACTCAAACAGTAAAGTGAGCAGGTAAAGAATATTAGAAAAATAATAATAATAATAAAAAAAAAAATATATATATATAGTAGATGTAGGATATGAGGACAGTCCACCGTGTGTGTGCCAATACACAAGCCTCTGAAATTACATGTGCAGATTTTTATCACATAATTGATTTTTAAGAACACAATGAAATACGTTTGACCTGAAAAACCTCTCAGTGGACATTTCCATCTTCTAAATCTGTCATCAGGTGAATCCATAACCGCCCGGCGCTGGTATAACCAGCAGGCATCTGCATTATTGACAAGCGTGGAAAACGGTTGGGCTCAGAGGGGAGCAGAATCAACGGGATTACAGACATAACCTTTAGGCCGTTTCACGTCCGTTTACAGCACAGCTGCATTCATTTAACGTACAAGGACATGGGAAAAGAATGGAACTGCTGTTTAATGTAGTACGCTTGGTTGCAGATGGCATATTGATCTGGAACAAAAACCTTTCCCGTGTCATCCCTCTTCCAGCGGAGACGTCGGTTCCAGATGACTTCCTGTGTGACCCGCCCGTGGACTCCAAGCGGTACGCCGTGGATCCCAGCGACTCCGCCTTCAACGTCATGACGTCCCAGTACCCGCCGAAGCACTCCTATGGTTACCGTGGCAGCAGTTGCTCCACCCCGATGGGTTTGTGCAGACAAGCGTCCAGCCCAGGGAGCTTCCAGGAAGTGAACAGGAATGGTGAGGCTGTGTGTTTTTTTTATTTTTTTTTGCTTTTGCTCACATCTTTTAATCAGCAAAGCACAAAGTATGACCTCGAGGTGTTTTCACGTATCTGATTGGACCTCGTTAAACAGTGAGGGTCTGCGCTGATGTGCTCTTAATGACTTGATATGACGATGGCATGTTATACTATGATATTTGGGTGACATATTATAATATTTTTTTTTAATGGCATACTTTATTGTGATTTTTCTTCTGACATTTGTATCATAATGTTTGGGACTTTAAACAATATACATTACCACTTCATGAAACTATAATGACATACTATTGTATGACATTTTATGACTTACTAAACTATGAAATATTTGTATTATGTATTAATGACATACTATTGTATGACATTTTATGACAACTATGAAATATTTGTATTATGTATTAATGACATACTATTGTATGACATTTTATGACAACTATGAAATATTTGTATTATGTATTAATGACATACTATACCATGACATTTTTGGGGATGTACAATACTATGACATTGTTATGACACTATTATGACATTTTTATGAATGAAATACCACATATTGACAGATTTTATGACACTCTATATAATAATATAGCATGACATTATTATGGCATACCATATTATGACTTTGTATGAAATGTATATGGCACTTATAATATTGTTATGTCATTATTTTGTCGTACTACATTTGTATGACCTTTTTATGACATTATGGAATTTCCTCTGGAATACAATTTCATGTTATTTTTTATGTCATACCATATTATGGACACTCTTAATGACATATAACGCTATTTTGTTTTGGGACATTATATAGCATGACGTCATCTTCATTCCAACTGTTTCCCTGTGTTACCTAGCTTACAGTCAGATGCCCGACTCTGGAGACTACAAGCGTCCTCCCGGTAAGGACCCGTCCAGCTGGGGAGTTGAGGAGGTCGTTTGGTTCATCAAAGAATCTGACCCCCAAGCCCTGGGACCCCACGCTGATGCATTCAGGAAGCATGTGAGTCCAGGCTACGTTATATTGAACCAAAAGCAAATGCTAAATGTTGGAACAGAGCTTTATATAACAGTACGGATTGTTATATTTAACGTACCCGCCTTTTGCTACAAGACTCAGACACACGGTTCTGTGATGTGTTTCAGGAGATAGACGGAGGCGCCCTGCTCTTGCTGAAAAGCGAGATGATGATGAAGTATCTGGGACTGAAGCTCGGACCTGCACTTAAACTCTGTTACCACATCGACAGGCTCAAACAGAATCGGTTGTGATTCGCCGGAGGAGCCAAAAACACCCCCATCGCCGTTCACAAAACTGTACCACTGAGTCTCTCAAACGCCTTCGGATCCGGATTTTACGTTCACAAACTGGACTGTACATATTAAGACTATTTGCACCTGAAGTCATTATTTTATTGTTGCTGGGTATCTGGATTTCGATTGTAAATAGTTCAGCTCCACGAAGAAGATGGCAGCTACTGTATATTGAAGCGTGACCTGTCGACTCTCAACAGCATGCATTTGTGCAGATCTTAATCATGGACACTGCATTAACACCTCTGAAGACCTACGGAGACAGGGAGCTTATCAAACGTGTATGGTGCTTTACCTCAATATCATATTCAAACTTTAAGAAGTTGTTGAGGCACAATGCTGCTGCAGTTTTTAATATCATTGTTTTGGTACTTAGGTTTGTCGTAAACTGATTAGAAACAGTTGATGTATCTGACACTCATGGAAAGTGTGACAAAGGGATGTTTTAACATGATCTTTTTTTTTTTTTTTTACCACAAACCACAGCACAGTACAACAGCGTCGCTCCAATCAGTGGTGCTTAAAATGATGCGGCGCTCACAGTGACAGGAAGGAACGGAGACAAAGACATACTCTGGGCTTCTTCAACCACATTCTCATGACTTGTTCATTGTTTTTGCACTGACGTGGTGTGAAAGAAAGCAACTTGTAGCAAACTCACACAGTACAACTTGGTGCTCACTGATACCGCCACTACAGCAACAGCACTTCAGAATTGAATCACCCTCCTCCTGCACTTCATCACTATCTCCGTGGGACTTCCAGATAGTGCTAGAGTTTACATTCTTCTCACTGCAATACCTCTTCAGTCATTTTGAATCGAAATGCCTCCGAGTCAGAATGATAACGCTGGGTTTCATCTCCAAACTATAAGTAAAACAGCATTAATATTAACGTTTTGGCAAGTTTTGTTGCATCAAGCTGTACACACAACATGTTTACACATTCCACCAGTCACATGCAGTATATGACAAACTTGTACAACTTGTGGTTAAAGACAATGTTTTTTTTTATTATTGTATAGCAGCTTTACTCACTTTAATTGTTTGTGTTCCGTGTGTTTTGTTTAAATTGGTTCAAGTCAGTGTGCCCCATTAATCTGAGTACAGCATGTATGTGTGTATGAATTATGTATTCCATTGCTGTCTTGAGCCTGAGGTAGCAACTGGCTGCATTCAACTTTTATTATTTGCAGGAAATGCGCTTATTGTGTTGCACAGGAGCTGTTTCCCAAAACTAGAAATTTACAAAATCCACAAATTTGTATCATGCTTTTGACCTACCATCTTTGCTTGTGGCCCATATTATGTTGAATCAATTTTTACTTCTTTCCTTCTTTTGAATAGAATGTTTTTTAAAGCATACATTTTCCAGAGAAAATAAACATTAATGTTCAATGAAGACTTTATTATTATTATTATTACTGTTATTATTATTATTACTATTATTATTATTATTATTATTGTTGTTGTTGTTGTTGTTGTTATTATTATTATTATTATTATTATTATTATTATTATTATTATTATTATTATTATTATTATTATTATTATTATTATTATTATTATTTACTTCAAGTTTGGACATTAACCACGAACTCGACTCGGCTTCCGGGACCTTTATTTTGAAAAGGTGCGAGATTAACGCTGCTGTTACTATCGCGTGAGTATAAAGCTATCCACTTCCTGTATGCGTTTACTTCCGGTAATGATTTTGATGCGCTTTTCGGCTCGTTCGAAAGCATCTGCCGGCCAGAGGTGAACATGGCCGAGGTCTCGGAGAGGACACTACAAGTCGCCGTCGTGGTCTCCTTCGCCGCCGGCTTCGTGGCGGGGTGGCAGGCGAACAGGATGCGGAGGAAGTTTCTGGACTGGAGGAAGAAACGGCTCCAGGATAAACTGTCAGAAACCCAGAAGAAGCTGGATCTGGCTTGAATGGTAACGTGGAGTTTGTGTTGCAACATAAAAATTAGACATGTGGTTAATTGACTAGACTGCTTTTATATTTGTAGAGAAACCAACAAGTTAAATACCAGAACATAGATTTCGACCGAGCTCTGCTGTTGTTACTTATAATACGGAGGCCTTATTATGTAACCACCTGTTTCCCTGTATTGCCTTAGTCATAAGGGTTAAAAAAAAAAAGAATGTTATCTTGTGTTTGTGATATTTTTGCTTTTTAAATTACATTTATTCCAGAGTGAACGGTGTCTAATCATTGTATTATGATTATTTCCCAGGTTTGGTCTGTGCTGGTTGCTGGTCTTCTCTATAAAGCTGCTGGATCCTGGATGTGCTACACGTCTGTCACTGGAGAGACTTCAAGATGACACACCTCTGGTCTGCCGACCCACATCCTACCACACCTTTAAAAATCAAGACTGGACTTCATATTTATATATGTACAACCCATCTACGGAAATGCTTCGTGTCAGCCCTCAGACACTAACATGAAATAAGTTGTGGGTCTGGCTAAATTGGTTCGGGCGTGTCTCTGTTTTGTATCCGTTTCTTAGCTGGTCAAATAAAAGTTTGTGTTTTTCAGGTTTCTCTAACTATGTTGGCTTTTTTTTTCTTACAGGGTCAGGATTCATGGCCAACCTTGTTAAGAATTTATAAAAAGGTCTAAATAATATTCATCTGGAACTCGTAGGGGTGGCAGTTCAATTACACGATATTTGAGCCAATAAGTTTTGGTTACAGGTGATTGTGAACCACACTGGCTGCCAATTTCATTTTGGCGATAATAGTAAAAGTTAATTTGGAAGTTTTTCTCTGAACTGTGGCTCCATCTACTGGACAAAAGTGAGAATTGCAACTCGATGAGTTGTGTTTACAGCTGTTTGAGTATAGTATTACATTATTTAAGTCAAACTATGGTCATGAACTTTGGGTCATGACCGAAAGAATAAGATCCCGGATACAAGCGGCCGAAATGAGCTTCCTCCGCAGGGTGGCGGGGCGCTCCCTTAGAGATAGGGTGAGGAGCTCGGAGTAGAGCCGCTGCTCCTCCACATCGAGAGGAGCCAGTTGAGGTGGCTCGGGCATCTGTATCGGATGCCCCCTGGACGCCTCCCTCGGGAGGTGTTCCAAGCATGCCCCACCGGGAGGAGACCCCGAGGAAGACCCAGGACACGCTGGAGTGACTATGTCACCCGGCTGGCCTGGGAATGCCTTGGGGTCCTCCCGGAGGAGCTGGGGGAAGTCTGGGCATCCCTGCTCAGGCAGCTGCCCCCGCGACCCGGTCCCGGATAAAGCGGAAGAAAATGGATGGATGGATGGATTGAAGTCAAACTACACTTTGACTTTATTATGACATTTGGAATGGGGCTTAGAATAGTATGATCCATCACATACTATGTTATGACTTTAATTTTCAATTTTTATAGCATACTATATAAGGACATGTTCATGGCATAATATAAAATACCTATACACCTACGGGTGGCTGTGGCTCAGAGGTAGAACGAGTCGTCCTCCAATCAGAAGTTAGATCCTGTCGGCTCCTCTGCCATCAGTGTATGAATGTGTGTGTGAACAGGTAAAAGTGACTGAATGTAGCATGAGTGTGAGCTAGAAAAGTGCTTTTATCAACTGTTTAATGGCATACTATTTATCACCATCTATCACACTACGGCATACTTTAGTACTGTATAACATTTTTGGGGATAGAATAGTATATTTGTATGGCATAGTGTACTATGGGTTTTTCATGACCATTTTTATTACATACTATTCTACGATATTGTTAATGGTACACTATGTTAAAACTTTTGAGGGCATCATTATGTTATTATACCAAGACTGTTTGACAGTTTTCATGTCATACTATACAATACATTTGTATGACATTTTTATGGTATCCTATACAATGGCATACATTACAGACCTTTTACAAATGTAATTTATATGAATATAATATCACATATTAATTCCATTTTATGGCTTATGAATTTATAGCGTACTATGTCTTTTCTGACAAATTATACTGACCTTTTTCGTGACTTTTTTGACATAGTTTACGATTACTTTTTCATGACTTTTTTTAACATACTATTCGATGAATTGTTTCCTGACTTTTTTCAACGTACTATATGAATTTTCACAACTTTTTTCGACATACTTTACTCTGACTTTTGTCATTTTTTTTTTTTAATACTATCCTACAACGTTTTTATGATAACTATAATATGCCTTTTTCATTATTTTTTTTCCAACATAGTAGGGCTACTGTTAGGGTTGGGGTTTGTTTATTTATTGATTTTTTTTCTGTATCTCCGCAACAGTGAGTCTTACAGACTCGGGGTTGGGACTGGCGGAAGGATCGAATTAGGTCAGACGCCACCCACTCCCAAGTCTCTACGACCTTCCGTTCCTGAGATATAAGCAAAAAAATGTCGTCCAATCGGAATGAATGGATTAGGGTTGGGGTTTAAGGTTAGGGTTAGGTCGGCGCTCGTCGTCAGTGTTGAAAACTCCCAGCAGACATCCACTCACCATGCCAGCTGGTTCTACAGGCCTCGGACCAGCGTTTAAAGCTGCCATCAGACACCCACTCACCATGACAGCTGGTTCCACAGGGTAAGGGGGTTAGGGTTAGAGTTGGGGTTAGGGTTAGGGTTAGCATTAGGGTTACTGACATTTTTATTCTGGCTGTATCTCTGGAAGGGTAAGTCGTAGCGACATGGGTGTGTTCAGAATGGTAGAAGTAGGTCAGACGCCACACACTCCAGAGTCTCTACGACCCTCCGTTCCAGAGATATAAGAAGAAATGTGATAATATAATTATATATATATATATATATATATATATATATATATATAATTATTTTCTTTTCATTAAAATATTAGTGCATGACGGGTCTAATTTATCCATTCCACTTCATCAATAAGAGAATACCACCAGCAATAGGAATCCACTCCGTGTTTTCCTGCTTTCCTACATACACACCTGCAGCACACACAAGCAAAAACATGTTAGAATGCACCAGAATGTGGGAAATTGCATCTATTTAATTGTTAAATTTAACCTTCTAAATAACCCTTCTTTGTAACCATGAAATTGCTCACTATTAGAGGTATCATGTGAACATTATTTGTTGTGCATAGATATTCAGTGTAGATGTTTTTAAGACATTCATTTTAATGGTTTAAATATATGTACACAGCTTGTCAATGGGTGGTGCTAGTGCACTTTCATACTTTATGCACACAAAGTGTTTGCCTACAGCATTCTAGTCACTGGCTGTGAAATTAGATTTTGGATCTCTCTTTTTCATCATCACCAGTCTAGCAGACCTATTACCACCTCTCAACAAGCCTTTTACAAGACCTTAAGAAGGCCTTTTCCTGCAGCAATCCATCAGTGACTTGATGAGAAAGAAGGTGTCGGAGAGGGATCATGTGAGGTTAAGATGACAGACAAATATTACAAATAATTAAAAAAGAAACAGTACTTTCCATGACAGGGTGGTTGCATAAACTGAAAAAAATATTGGTGATGTTTCATGGTGGCCTGTAATGCATTGTGCTTAATTTCTAGTTTTCTGATCTCAACGTATTGATCACCACTTATAACGTGTAATGAATAAGTACATGTCAGTTATAGAACCCAATTGTTTAGTTTTTGTCCATCTTAGTATACGTATGACCTTTTTAACCTCATTACAGATATTTAACATAATTACACACCAACTTATTAACAGGCTATGAATGCATTATCTTTGGATTTGTCACACATCCTGGTTCATGTAGCCACCTGGGACGGCTCCACGAGCAGGAGAACTCAGCTTTCTCTGTCTGGGGAATTTATTTCTTCAGTCGACTGTATCTGCCATCACCACTGATTGGACATCCACATAGAAGGTGGAGAAATTTCCCTTTAAATGAATGGGAAGGTATAACATTACGCTACATTTTGACATTTTACTGAATAAAGAAATACTTAATCATCACTGCAGGCTTGGTGTGCATAACATAAAAAAAATGTAGTCATACCATTACCTAGAGTCGCTGTCATCAGACTGATCATATAACTTTGAAAAAAACAATAAAGAGAGCTAATCAGAAATATGTATCTTCCTTTAAAAACAACAAACATGTATAAATAGATCAAATACTCAACTCATTATAGCTACATTTTGTAATCTACTCACATAATACAAGGATTATAGTTCCAAAACAACGTTCTGGGGCATTTTTTCCAGTCTCATTGATTTTCTCTTTCAATGCACTTGAATGGCACGGCCTAGTTTTGAGGGAGAATAAAAAAAAGAGAGATGACAGACAGCTTAGCGGGAATTAAAAAAGTGCGTGTGTGTTAACAAATGGAGGGGGAAATGAGTGTCATGGGAGGAGAAGTGTGTAGCCGTTTGTGCTTTGGGTGGTATTCCAGAGAGGGTGTTATTGTCCCTCAATGTCTAATGCTGTGGCTAAATTGTGATGAATAGCTTTGCTGGATTGTGTTGTGTGTGCAGTTGTGCAGACAAAGAATGTCTATTGGTGATTTTTGTAGCAAGCTGGGTGTGATCGTGTGCAGCAGTACTGGTGCCTGTAGCTGAGAAGTATTTCCAAGGGAGACGAGAACGATGGCGACTAGAGGAGATAGAGAGGCAAAATGAGGCGAGGAGGGAAAAAAACAGAGAACCAGAGAGGGAGAGATCACATTGACTGCTATGATTGATCTGATTTTCCTAATTGGCACACAGACCTCAGAAACGATGTCCTTCGCCAACATTGGGTGTGCTCACTAAGTGTCATGTTTAATAAGCTTGCTGGTTGTCTCTCTGCTTGTGTGATTGTGCCCTCTGGCTATAGACTGTGTGCAAAACAGGGGGAGGAAGAAGCAAAAAGAGTAGATTGAATAGAAGACTAGATTAACATGCACACACTGTAAAAGATAGAGGGAGCAGAGAATCAAAAACATGTTACTAGACTAGAGGTAAGATTAATGCTAACACGCTCGCAGTGACAATGCTAACATGCTAATACCATGTACATTCTTGTGTTTTACTATGCTAACCGACTAAAGGTACGATTAATGCTAACACGCTCGCAGTGACAATGCTAACATGCTAATACCATGTACATTCTATGCTAACAGACTAAAGGTACGATTAATGCTAACACGCTCGCAGTGACAATGCTAACATGCTAATACCATGTACATTCTTGTGTTTTACTATGCTAACCGACTAAAGGTACGATTAATGCTAACACGCTCGCAGTGACAATGCTAACATGCTAATACCATGTACATTCTTGTGTTTTACTATGCTAACCGACTAAAGGTACGGTTAATGCTAACACGCTCGCAGTGACAATGCTAACATGCTAATACCATGTACATTCTTGTGTTTTACTATGCTAACCGACTAAAGGTACGGTTAATGCTAACACGCTCGCAGTGACAATGCTAACATGCTAATACCATGTACATTCTTGTGTTTTACTATGCTAACCGACTAAAGGTACGATTAATGCTAACACGCTCGCAGTGACAATGCTAACATGCTAATACCATGTACATTCTTATGTTTTACTATGCTAACATTATGCTAATTTGCGCTACACACATGTTGATGGTACTGCCATTCGTTTTGTGTGTAAATGGTTATAAACAAGAAGTACTCGTCCTCATCAGAAACTCGAGGGACATTCATAATGTATAGTTAACATTTTATTGATATTGTAATACTTCATTGCATTATTTAGGAATTAATGACATTTTCAGATAGGTTGTAAAAAAATGCCCAGAAATTACACTCAAGTTGGTCCACCCTTTAAAACTAGAACATCCATGACTGGTTCCTCACACCGCAAACAACAAAACCGTTTTTGACCATTTGGGGGCAGCAGAAACACGGCATATTATCACATAGCATTTTTAAATAAATCAATGCAAAAACCAGCTGTTAAAAAGTTTGGCCATAAGAGGTTTTCACTCAACAGGAATGATAAAGTTCAGCAGCCAGAAATGGCGAGGAGAGATACCATACATGCTCTTGCTTAAGGGCACTTTTTGGATGGGTTAAATCAGAGACATAGGAGACACAGGAGAACAACATAAATATGAACTTTACCCAAATAACTGTATTTTGTACATATTTATTCTGTATTTATTCCAGCAAAGTGAGGATGCAGTGTCTTTAAGACAAATAGGCGTTTACAGAAATGCGTCTTTCTAAAGTATATTCTTTCTACTAACTATGATGCTTCTAAAACTCTGTAACCCTTTCATCAGCATGAGATTATTCTGAAAATCAAGAACAAAATAAATTAAAATGAATTAAAAAACAAAGTATTTGGGGGAGGGGCCTTGGGAACAATTTAGGGTAGCTCCAGCCCCCTAAATGGGTTCAATACAGAGGTCAAATTTCACATATATGACTATTGTTTACAAGTTTTATGGTATAAAACAATACATTGTTTGATTCAGCTGGTTTTGGTTTCTCACCTACAGGCTCTCACACCAAAAGAGAATTCCTAAATATGAGTATTTTCTTTTGCTTACTGTAAACTTACTGTTTCGAGAGTGTTTTCACCGGTGTAATGGGTAGAGAGTGTGCCGCTGTTAGCACCATGGCTTTAGAGCTTCCTTTCCCACTGGGAACTAAATGGATGCACTCAAGATGCTCTGGATAAAAGCACCAAATGAATGACAGATGTGGCATTAAGCTACATACAGTTTCGGTACAGGCTGTCGGCCCCACTCGCATCCTCTCATCTCTCGTTTTTTTGTAGTTCTTTGACAATCTGGACCGACTCTAGGGAGTGTTTGTTGTTTACACTCCCATTCAGTTACGGGATGAAAACACGTTGAGAGCCAGATGCTTTTTACGGTTCTTGAAATACTTTAAAGCAGGACCACCATCACCCCCTCTAAAAGTATCATACGCACTGCTCTCGACCCAAAGCACTTCTTTATGCTTACACAAGATTTATGCTGTTTTCTTAAAAGTTCAAAAACACCGTATGATCGGCATATATTAGGGTCTCAATGGTGACTCAATTTCCTGGACTTTTAACATACAAACCTCAGCTGAAGTTCAGCCCGTGGACCCAGTATTTCATTCTGAGCAGAAACATTTTCACCCATGAAAGCCATTAGGGCACTCCATATTTAAATGAAGAATGTGGGAAGCAAACTAGACTCTAACAGACTATTAAAATCTGAATATGAGAAGAGATTGAAGATCCACTTGAAGGACATAGAGTTTTAAAGTTCACTACAGAAGAGCCAAGCTAATAAAAACTGACAGCAAGAATTTTGTTCATTTGGGGACAGCTTTAAAAGCACAACAATAACAACAAAAAAAATAAAGGCCTGGCCAAGCTTGTGGCCTCGTGAGACTCCAGTACTTGTTTCACAGCATACAATAAAACTGCTGGATGGATAAATAAAACTGGAGACGTATTTTCTATCCTTAAATCCTTACCACTAGGGGCAAGAATGTAACACTGAGAGTGGAGCCACAAAGAATTTCTTATCCGACAGGGTTTTGTATCACACAGAGGTTGTAGTCATAATAGAGGAGGACTCACATGGGAAGTCACTCCTGTCGTGATTAGAATTAATATCAGTCAAATATGAGTGAGATAAAACAAAGATAAACTGTGTTGCTGGTTTGGAAAAATCATTAGTATTGATGAAGCTTTCAGAAATAGACTTGTATATATGTAAGCTTTCTGTTTGACCTGATGGTGGCACTAGAGGAAAAGTGTCACCAAAACAGTACCATCCTTAGAGCTGCACTGCTCATGATGCTAAAAATCCAGCATTATATAAAGTCTTACACACCCTATAATAATAATACGCTTTGCAAGAAGAGTTTGTGAATGGTACAAAAATATGTATAACAATGTAGTAAAATGAAGGATCCAATGGGGTATGGTTATGATTAGCATCATTGTACCTCAGAATGATAATAAAAAGGTTGCATCTACCTCAGTTAATTAAGGATTTACTGCACCACCCGACCAGCACGCTGAGTGATCCAAATCAAACACCCCCGAGAGATCAACAGGTGCACGTTAAATACTGTAAATGAGGAATCCTCCAGGTGACTTGTGTTTTTTCACAACTTTTTTACCTCCAGTGAGATGAATTCAGATTTTCTGTTTTAACTGGGGAGCCTCATTCAACTCAAAGGGTTAGTGGGAGTGGGACGGAAAGGAGGGGTGGACTGGTTAGAGTGGGACGGAAAGGAGGGGTGGACTGGTTAGAGTGGGACAGAGAGGAGGGGTGGACTGGTTAGAATGGGACGGAAAGGAGGGGTGGACTGGTTAGAGTGGGACGGAAAGGAGGGGTGGACTGGTTAGAGTGGGACAGAGAGGAGGGGTGGACTGGTTAGAGTGGGACGGAAAGGAGGGGTGGACTGATTAGAATGGGACAGAGAGGAGGGGTGGACTGGTTAGAGTGGGATAGAGAGGAGGGGTGGACTGGTTAAAGTGGGACGGAAAGGAGGGGTGGACTGGTTAGAGTGGGACGGAAAGGCGGGGTGGACTGGTTAGAGTGGGACGGAAAGGAGGGGTGGACTGGTTAGAGTGGGACGGAAAGGAGGGGTGGACTGATTAGAATGGGACAGAGAGGAGGGGTGGACTGGTTAGAGTGGGACAGAGAGGAGGGGTGGACTGGTTAGAGTGGGATAGAGAGGAGGGGTGGACTGGTTAGAGTGGGACAGAGAGGAGGGGTGGACTGGTTAGAGTGGGACGGAAAGGAGGGGTGGACTGATTAGAATGGGACAGAGAGGAGGGGTGGACTGGTTAGAGTGGGATAGAGAGGAGGGGTGGACTGGTTAGAATGGGACAGAGAGGAGGGGTGGACTGGTTAGAGTGGGACAGAGAGGAGGGGTGGACTCGTAAGAGTGGGACAGAGAGGAGGGGTGGACTGGTTAGAGTGGGACAGAGAGGAGGGGTGGACTGGTTAGAGTGGGATAGAGAGGAGGGGTGGACTGGTTAAAGTGGGACAGAGAGGAGGGGTGGACTGGTTAGAATGGGACAGAGGAGGGGGTAGGGGGGGGTGGACTGGTAGAGTGGACAGAGAGGAGGGGTGGACTGGTTAGAATGGGAGAGAGGAGGGTGGACTGGTTAGAGTGGGACAGAGAGGAGGGGTGGACTGGTTAGATGGGACAGAGAGGAGGGGTGGACTGGTTAGAGTGGGACAGAGAGGAGGGGTGGACTGGTTGAGAGTGGGAAGAGAGGAGGGGTGGACTGGTTAAATGGGAAGAGAGGAGGGGTGGACTGGTTAGATGGGAAGAGAGGAGGGGTGGACTGGTTAGAGTGGGACAGAGAGGAGGGGGGACTGGTAAGTGGGACAGAGAGGAGGGGTGGACTGGTTAATGGGAAGAGAGGAGGGGTGGACTGGTTAGAATGGGACAGAGAGGAGGGGTGGACTGGTTAAAGTGGGAAGAGAGGAGGGGTGGATGGTTAGAATGGGAAGAGAGGAGGGGTGGACTGGTTAAGTGGGACGAGAGGAGGGGTGGACTGGTTAGATGGGACAGAGAGGAGGGGGGACTGGTTAGAGTGGGACAGAGAGGAGGGGTGGACTGGTTAGAGTGGGACAGAGAGGAGGGGTGGACTGGTTAGATGGGACAAGAGGAGGGGTGGACTGGTTAAGTGGGATAGAAGGAGGGGTGGACTGGTTAGATGGGACAGAGAGGAGGGGTGGATGGTAGATGGAAGAGGGAGGGGGACTGGTTAGAGTGGGACAGAGGGAGGGGTGGACTGGTTAGATGGGACAGAAGGAGGGGTGGACTGGTTAAGTGGGACAGAAGGAGGGGTGGACTGGTTAGAGTGGGACAGAGAGGAGGGGTGGACTGGTTAAATGGGAAGAAGGAGGGGTGGACTGGTTAGATGGGAGAAGGAGGGGTGGACTGGTTAGAGTGGGACAGAGAGGAGGGAGGACTGGTTAAAGTGGGACAGAGAGGAGGGGTGGACTGGTTAGATGGGACAGAAGGAGGGGTGGACTGGTTAGAGTGGGAAGAAGGAGGGGTGGACTGGTTAAGTGGGAAGAGAGGAGGGGTGGACTGGTTAGATGGGAAGAGAGGAGGGTGGACTGGTTAGAGTGGGACAAGAGGAGGGGTGCGTTAATGCAGATTTTTTTGAGGGGGGCTGTTGATGGGACGAGAGGAGGGTAGAAGAAATGTTAAATGGACAGAAGGAGGGTGGCTGTTAGAATGGGACAAGAGGAGGGGTGGACTGGTTAGAGTGGGACAGAAAGGAGGGGTGGACTGGTTAGAGTGGGACAGAGAGGAGGGGTGGACTGGTTAGAGTGGGATCAGAGTGGAGGGATGGACTGGTTAGAGTGGGACAGAGTGGAGGGGTGGACTGGTTAGATGGGACAGAAAGGAGGGGTGGACTGGTTAGAGTGGGACAGAAAGGAGGGGTGGACTGGTTAGAGTGGGACAGAAGGAGGGGTGGACTGGTTAGAGTGGGACAGAGAGGAGGGGTGGACTGGTTAGAGTGGGACAGAGGGAGGGGTGGACTGGTTAGAGTGGGACAGAGAGGAGGGGTGGACTGGTAAGAGTGGGACAGAGAGGAGGGGTGGACTGGTTAGAGTGGGACAGAAAGGAGGGGTGGACTGGTTAGAGTGGGACAGAAAGGAGGGGTGGACTGGTTAGAGTGGGACAGAGAGGAGGGGTGGACTGGTTAGAGTGGGACAGAGAGGAGGGGTGGACTGGTTAGAGTGGGACAAGAGGAGGGGATATGGATTTTTTTGGCTTAATGGTTGATGAAGAGGAGGTAGAAGAAAAATGTAAAATGGACAGAAAGGAGGTGGACTGGTTAGAATGGACGAGAGGAGGGTGACTGATTAGAAGTGCGGACAGAAAGGAGGGGTGGACTTTGGTTTTTAAGAATGGGCAAACAAGAGCCGAGGGTTGACTTAAGTGGGATCAGATTTATGAGTTTTATTGGATCTTGGTTGAACTGTTATTTGTAGGACAGCAAGACTGGATAGGACTTCGTAGAATGGCGAAAATACGTAGGAGGTGATGATAGAATGGCGATAAGAGAGTGGTGTTCGACTGGTAAGAGTGGCACAAAGAGGAGGAGGACTGGTTAAAGTGGGACAGAGAGGAGGGGTGGACAATGGTTAGAATGGGATCAGAGAGGAGGGGTGGACTGGTTAGAGTGGGACAGAGAGGAGGGGTGGACTGGTTAGAGTGGGACAGAGAGGAGGGGTGGACTGGTTAAAGTGGGACAGAGAGGAGGGGTGGACTGGTTAGAATGGGACAGAGAGGAGGGGTGGACTTTTTTTTTTTTTTTTTTTTTTTTTCCCCCCCCCCTGGTTAGAGTGGGACAGAGAGGAGGGGTGGACTGGTTAGAGTGGGACAGAGAGGAGGGGTGGACTGGTTAGAGTGGGACAGAGAGGAGGGGTGGACTGGTTAGAATGGGACAGAGAGGAGGGGTGGACTGGTTAGAGTGGGACAGAGAGGAGGGGTGGACTGGTTAGAGTGGGACAGAGAGGAGGGGTGGACTGGTTAGAGTGGGACAGAGAGGAGGGGTGGACTGGTTAGAGTGGGACAGAGAGGAGGGGTGGACTGGTTAGAGTGGGACAGAAAGGAGGGGTGGACTGGTTAGAGTGGGACAGAAAGGAGGGGTGGACTGGTTAGAGTGGGACAGAAAGGAGGGGTGGACTGGTTAGAGTGGGACAGAGAGGAGGGGTGGACTGGTTAGAGTGGGACAGAGTGGAGGGGTGGACTGGTTAGAGTGGGACAGAGTGGAGGGGTGGACTGGTAAGAGTGGGACAGAGAGGAGGGGTGGACTGGTTAGAGTGGGACAGAAAGGAGGGGTGGACTGGTTAGAGTGGGACAGAAAGGAGGGGTGGACTGGTTAGAGTGGGACAGAGAGGAGGGGTGGACTGGTTAGAGTGGGACAGAGAGGAGGGGTGGACTGGTTAGAGTGGGACATAGAGGAGGGGTCAATTAATGCTATGATTTTTTTTGCAGCCTTTATATGGTCTTTGATTGAACGTCAGTATGTAGTAAGAAAGAAAAATTTAATAACTTTACATGCAAATCGGATATGGCTGAAAATTACAGAGACTGTCCTGATATGAGCACAGCTGGCCAGAGACAGAAACAATGAGTGAGTGTCCAACTTTTGGTTTTATTCAAATGAATGGTGGCATCCAAACACATCTAAAGTCTCTCCCAGAGGATTATTACACATTAAGTGTATTCAGCATTCATTTAATGTCGCACACATTTTTACACATTTGGCAATTACTCCTTTGTGTTGACAAATCTGCATATTTTTGTATTGACACGCCAATAACCTTGATAGAATTACTGTAGGCCTGAAAAATTAACCTGTTAATGTGATAAATGCATATGCGATAAGATCATGCTTGCGTGTTTCCCTTCAAAAACATGCCACACACACACACACACACACACACACACACACACACACACAGTTTCAACAAGAGCAATATGTGCACACAAAGACAGCTCGCTGGTGGAAAAACTGCTTATTCCAGCTGATGGAGTGTATAATTCCAACATTGGAATAATAATGATGGCATTGTAATTCAGATGGATAGAGCAGAAATTCGATTCTGGGGCTTTTTGCATATTGTCATTATTGAGTTCTGCACCATTCTCTCCGTGAGAGCCAAAATGAATAGAGAGATGGGATGAGTTCACATGTCTAACTTACTGAAGCGAACCCGCCAGTCTCACCTTGCAGCAATTTGTGAGTCTGAAGTGAATCTAAAGTGCATCTTCATTACGTCCCCCCAAATAAAACAGTAACCCACACATGCAGACGCACAGAGCCACCCTGTTGGTATGAAACCTGAAAAGTAAATAGCTGCAATCACATTAAACACCCCGGTAATTACAGCCAGAACAAACAGCGTTTTCCATGCAGCGTTTCTCATAATGCCACTTCACGGAGTGGCCTAATTGTGCTCCGTTTGCTGCGGAAAAATCTATGTCACTCCTCGCTTTGCTTCACACGCGCACCCCAAACAGCTAATCAAAGAGCCGCATTTCCCTTTTTCTCTCCTGCACTCAGAGCTGTCAAATGTCTGTGAATGAACGCTGAGCATCCACGGTGTCATCTAAGGCCTTATCAGAGATGAAGAAGATGCTCCTTCGTCTCTTTTACTCTTCTTTCTCTCGGGGGGGTCGTGGGATGGCCTGTGGCGAGGAGTTAGCGTAAAGAGAATTTCCCACTGTGGATCAATAAAGTATTGTGTTATTATTATCATTACTTAAGGGACCCCGCTGCCTTTATTATTTTTATCGTGTAAGAAGAGAGAAGACCTAGAATTTTTTTTTTTTTTTCCTGTCAATATCTGATCTCAGCCTTACAGGGACGCAGAGGCTTCTTGTGTTGAAATATTTATCAACCATGACACCATTCTCAAGCCACATATAACGTTGAAGAGCCCTGAGCTACATACCACAGCTGTCGTAAACTTTGCTTTTCATAAATTTAGAATGGTATGTTCTCTTTGGATGAAGGAGGATCTGGCATGAAACTTTCTCAGAGAGCCGAAACATCAATGAACTTTAGGAGCTATTTGTGCATGCGACAGCTGCTGGGTTGCTACATGGAGGGACAAACAGGTTTTGTATGCTGCTGACAGACCCTAAGTGTTTTTAACACACACACACCTTGGTGTTTTATTTGCCATAATGGCACTGACAAATGATGGCGAACTGTCATGTAATAAGTGAAAAAATGTCGGGAGAATGAAGTATTTTTAAGTTTGCTTGTTAACTCAAAGTGTATTCATAGGAATGTGGCATAAATCCAAATTACACCAAGTTCGCCACCTTGGGTCCCACACACACACACACACACAGAAATGCCTTACTTTATAATTCCATGATCGATTTCCATTTGAGAATGTTCCACTAATGATCTTGTGCTTGTGATTTTTTAATTAAGCACCAATTTACATAGTGCTTTTCTGAGTAATTAATGATCCCAGATTAGCCATGTAGCAAATGCCAATTGACAGCCGGCCAAATAGTTGCACGTCCTTATCAGTCTGTACAGTTGTGACCGTTGCATGATCAATGACCTGAGCAATGAAATTCATTCCTAATCTTTGGGAATGGCAGATTCAAGGCCAGTTAAACGAGACTTTAAATCATTGAACATGGTGAGATACCTCAGGTGACCTAATGCTGTTATCCATACAGGCCTGAGGGCAACACATTGTGTGATCTACCACCGTTCCTTGTACCCAATCATTGAATTGAAGTGTTAACTAATGTATCGTGGACTGGAAATCACCAGGTGATCTGACCCAACACATGTCTCCCATGTACCTCCACCCCAGTCCCATCCCCCGCCCCCATGTAGCAAACGTTGAGACCTCTTTGTGTTCTGGTCTTTTCCTTGTTCACCTTTTGGATTGCTCTCTTTGAGAAGTCTACAGTGGTGATAACAATGCTTACGGCACATCCGTCGTACAGCATTTATAAAGTCTTCTAGCCATCGCTGACATTTCCGATAATCCGTAACATGCTGTTAGTCAAGATCCAGCTTCAAAATAAATGTCAATGAACATTCAAATTATTATTTAATTACCAGTATTTGTGCATTAAACCACACAGAGTATAATAAACTTGGGATTTTACCACTCCTCTCTGCTTATTTAAGTTTAAGTTTAGTTAGTTGCCACCTGATTTCACCTCTCTTTGGTGGGTTTGGTGGTCTATATGAAAGGGGAAAATAGAGTAATTTACCCTCCGGTTAAGGAAATGGATTTTGTCATGCAGCCCCCTCTGTTTCACCACGGTACTGACAGTTTAATCAATTCTTCATTTAATGACTCAATCAACCTTAAAAAAAGGTATTTTTCCTACCCAAAAACGGCTCCACTTGGCGAGCCTTCTGATGGTCCTGATCATAATAAAATAAAGCTCTATCCGCTCTGCTTAATGGAGAATTAGGCAAAAATGACTTTGAGCAAGGATGTACTTGAGTGAATGATGAATAATGTCACTCTAATGAAATCCTTACAAAACTTTTTTTTTTTTCTCCATCCCTCATCTGGTTACCTAACTGACATTTGGACACTGACAGGGTTTCCTTAATTCAGGCAATTTGTAAAGGTAAAAAAAAAAAAAACCTTGGACCTTAAGGGCAACCTATTTCAGAGAGCGATAAAAGGTTGATCATAATCAGCCTTTGCACATTTATCTTCACATTTGATAAAGTTGTAGTTTAATCAAATGTGTAATCACACTCAGACATTATCCTGTTTGCCAGGGGGATGAACACACTTTGCACCAATATTGGCCTCTATAGTAAATGCACAAAGCAGAAGTCTTATAGTGTTTTTAAAAAGAATCACTGCCCTACTGCTGCATGGATGAGGGACCCTGAAGCTACAGGTTGATAATGCTTCCCTGCAGTGGCGAGAAGGCCTCGCTGAAACCCAGTCATTTCCACTGTAGCCGGCCTTTTGCGCCCTCTTTTCATCTTCCGTTCCTCTTTAATTCACATTTGATCTCACATTTCTGACTTCCTGCCGCAGCTCTCGCACCTGTAGACAAAGAAGCATGAAACGGAGGCTTTTAGCAAACAAACTAAAACGCACGTAGTCGATATCATCTGCAGAACATCTGCTCGCCATAAAATGTGGCATCAAAGGCAGCTTGCTACTTATAGCTTTTCCTGATGTCTCACCTTTGATACGTTGGCTCGGCCCTTCATGGTCCGACAATGCAAGCGTCTTTCTGGCTGCACTGATACTCAAATGAAGACAAATCATACTCCCTAAAATAATAAAACTCCCCAAAGTTAATGCTAGTTAGACGCTAGACGTTAGTCAGAGATTTTAGTTTTTTTTCTGGGAATATCGCATCGTGTCCCTTCATGTTCGAGCACATCAGTAATCGCTCCTCGTCACGATTATCTACATTAATTAAGTGGTTCTATACTATATATTAAATTAGAAACTGATACCACTTCCATTATTCTGGATTGCAGCCTAAGAAATTGGAAATTCATAATTTAAACACGCGGATATAGATTAACAGATGCGGTGTGTTTTTTTCCCAGTAAAGCTTGTGTAACGTTTATATTTTTAGAGTATAAGGAAAAGTAAAATGCTCTGATGACTCAAAGCAAGAAGGAAAACGATCTTCGTAAAGAGTCTCCATTTCCACAGAGGATGAATCCATTAAATTACACACTTGAAGCAACTGGAATCGGAGGATATTTCCATGATTGAACTCCGTTTTAACGCCTTTAATTTCGATAAGTGTGCTGTGACTTTAATGGGACAAATTTGAGGGCCTTGCATTCACACAGTCCTGATCTCCTGATCTATGTGATGCAATCAATATGAAAGCCAGTGGAGTGATTTTTAAGGTTGTGAAAGTTAAACTCATCGCCATGGCAACTTGTCATGAAAACATCTTGTATATAACCAACTGTTAATTTAGTTTCCAAGACGAGGATTTGTTCCTGACGTTCTGTCAGTTTGCAGCCTCCATCCGTGAACGTCTTATTTTTTGTCTTTCCTTGCGCGGTTTGTTTGTATTGATCTGCTACTCCGATACGACGGATGACTTATTGAAACGTCTGGCACACGTGCGCACTGAATGAAAATTGCATCGACATATTGTGGCTCTCACACACGGAGCTGATATGGGAGCTGATCAAATACTCGTGCCCACCGGGGTTTCACTGTGTGGAGTTAACCATGGTAATTACATCGCTCAGCATGCCCTTTATATTCCAGCCTTCTACATGACATTCAGGATGTTCTCTTCTCTGTCACATCGACATATTTGTTCACTTCCCCTACATGTATTTGTTGTTGTCAACGATTCCCTTTTCCCATTGCTTTGTTGTTGTTCTAGTCTTTTTTTATGAATGCATGGTCTCTCTTTGCCCCTTTTCATAGTGGTTTACTGACTCTCATCCCCCACCCCCAACCATGCACACATCATTTATTTCCTGCTCATAAGTGTACATTGATTACCATCAAAAACCATCAACCAGCCTATTCAACCAGCTTCTACGCCATCAACCAGCTAAGACCAGCTAAAACCACCAATAGCCTGTTGAACCAGCTAAGACCATCTAAAACCAGCCAAAACCACTAAGACCAGCGCAAACCATCAACAAGCTAAAACCACTAAGACCAGCTAAAACCATCAACCACCCTATTCTACCAGCTAAGACCATCTAAAACCATCAACCAACTAAACCCACTCAGACCAGCTAAAACCATCAACCAGCCTATTGAACTAAAACCACCCACCACCCTATTCTACCAGCTAAGACCAGCTAAAACCACTAAGACCAGCTAAAACCATCAACCATGAACCATCTAAAACCATCCACCACCCTATTCTACCAGTTAAAACTATCTGAAACCATCAACAAGTTAAAACCACTAAGACCAGCTAAAACCATCAACCAGCCTATTGAACCAGCTAAAACCATCCACCACCCTATTCTACCAGCTAAGACCAGCTAAAACCACTAAGATGAGCTAAAACCATCAACCAGCCAGTTTTACCAGCTAAAACCATCTAAACCCACCAGCTCAGACCAGCTAAAACCATCAACCAGCTTGTTAAACCAGCTCAAACCAGCTCAAACCATCACCCAGCCTAAGCTGGTCTAAGGTGGGTTTTTTTAGTAGGGTTGTGAATCTCTTCGTAGTATTTTTATGTCTTTGTAGGTGAAGGCTGTGGGGGGGTCACGTTGTGCCCCGTAGGTCCATCCAGTAATCCATGTATCGGATCTTTTACATTACTTTTTCATGCCCACACTAACACAGAACCCTTTTTTCCCCAACACTGTACTATCTAGTCTGAAAGCCCAAAGGGGAAAATAGGCAGTTGCCTCAGGGCCCCAAAGTCCCTGTGTCAAAATATAACCATGAAACAAGAACATTTCTGTTTGTATTGTGTTCATAGGACGCCTCCTCCTAAATTAGATTGTGTTTAATCAGATACACTAAGAGACTCACAGAAACCCGGTTGTGAGAGTAGTGGGCGTATAATGAAGCTGCCATGTGTAGTCCATAATAAAGTGTTGAGTATCTGATAGAAACATGAAGTGACAGCATACAAATGCGTAGTGGAGTAGGTCAATACGGTGAATGTTTGCCCCCCGGGGTCCACTAACAGGTTTATCTGGCCATGCCACTTCCATATATGATCAATATCGACCAGAACTAACACTCTGGTGTACTTTCTGATGTTTTGGCCATTTGAGATACTGAGGCAACTCAACAGAAGTGATACAAATGTTTAAAATGGTTTTCATCCCGTGGACCATCATCATTTCAGACACGTTCCAAACCATACTTTTGCTGTTTGGATTTTTGGAGTGTTTTGTTAATAAAATATCCATTTTTTTCCCAATAGGCTCCTTTCAACTTTCCACAAACAATTGTTTCTGATGAGGCAGAACATAATATTCACCAACACAGCTGACTATTCTTCTCCCTGGAGTTGGGTGGGGGTGGTGGGAGGGGGGGTCGCCTGCAACATCAAGCACCAGAGCTGCAAAAAGAGACAGACAAAAGCAAAAATGATGAATGCGCTATAGAAATGGAGGTCTAATTTTCCCCCAGTATGCACTTTGTTTGACTAATTGCTTTGGTTTGGGCTCTTCACCCAAATGCAGTTAAATAGACAGGGAGAGAGAGAGAGAGAGAGAGAGAGAGAGAGAGAGAGAGAGAGAGAGAGAGAGAGAGAGAGAGAGAGAGAGAGAGGGACCAGTGGATTGGCTTTCTTGCTTCTGGGTATTCGACATGTGTGTCTGTCTGTGTGTGACTCCACTGGGTTTTTCTTTCTGGTCCAATAAATTGCTGACAATAAAATACATGGATTCATGTATTCATTCAATCATTTTTGCAGACTTTTGTCCAGGCTTTAATTTGTTTTATTCAGTGAGTGCTCCTGATGGATTTATACCATTTGATACTTAACGAGAATGTGCTGATTGTTCCTGTTTGATTGCTACAGGTTCAGGATCTTTCTAAACGCTGGAATAAAAGCCAGGCCAAACTTAATTGAAAGCAAATTAAAAAAAAAATAATGTAATGTAATTGCCTTTCCCAAAGGGGACAGTCACTTTCTAACTTTCATTTAATTAGGCAGTACATTAAGAATCAGCAACAAAGCAGAAGTTATTTAATCATCATTAATAGTGGCCTGTTTGCATGCGAATGGATGTTGACGATGCTGAAATAAAATGATTGTCACAGTAAAGTTTGTAGGGTGTTTTTGGTTGACGTTAAACAAGTTGTGTCCTCTCAATGCAGGAAACTTGGTTTTAAGTCTACATTAATGTTCCTCATTTACTAATTCAATAAAACATACGATTTATGAATAAATCATTATCAGAACACCTTCTGGCTTATAAGCATGTCATAAATCAATCGCAGAAATGAAGTGGCAGGAATAAAAAATAAATTAACAGTACACCAATAAAACTGGACCACAACGAAACCTCAGAATTGGAGTCGGTAAAAAGCCTCCAGGCAGAGTATCTCCTGGCTTTCATGAGACAGGAGTCGAGTGTACTGGTTTCCACTGGCCGGATAAATAATTTAACAGCAGCCCTCGCCAAAATGAGCTGAATCCCATATCCACATGGGAGAAGTCAGTGCAACACACCTGAGTTAATGAAACCTATGAATAGAAAAGAAAACCCTCGATGTAATCCAGATTGTTACAAGCAGATTTGTCCTCGAATATAATCTGGAATAGATTTCAAATCGGTTGCCAGATTAAGATGTATGCGGTCAGAGCTGACAGTCTGATTGTCAATCAGCCACTGAAGGGACACACACACACACACACACACCTTCTCATAAAATAAAGAAATCTTATAAAATAAAGAAATCTTCTCATAAAATAAATAATTCTTCTCATGAAATAAAGAAATCTTCTCATGAAACAATGTGAAACATCGCTCCAAAGATTGGTTTTCTTTTTAATATCTTAAAATGATGATGTTTCTATATATTTATTATTTAATTGTTATTTATAGCAGCTCACTCAGACTCTAAATGTCCATCTCACGGGCTGATTGTGACATTTGTTAGGCTCCTAAGGGCTCCTGTCATTATATCTCAGAGGGTTTCTGTTTATATTAATTGTTCTAATTCCGGTCACATAGCATCCACAGAAATTGGTAAAATAATAAAAAACGGTGCTCTGTTTTGATACTTTGACAGGCTTTTTTTTGTTGCCATTGTAACAATTCATAATTTAGTGTATTCCTTCTCGTTTTATTTTGAAACATCTCCTGTCATTTCAGTTCCTGCCTCTAGGAGTCTCCCAGTGGCTTGATCACTGCCACCTGTCCTCATTGTTTCATCTCAGTGTCTTCTGGCCTATTGGAATATTGAATATTGCATCTCGTACAAAGTCCTGGTACATCAAGTGGAACATAGTTAAGGGGTAGAAAATATTGTGAATCAGCCATTTAACCAACAAGGAATCGTTCTACACTATTAAACTGAACTAAAAACACCTAAACCACCGCTATGCAGCTTGGACAACGTCTTGTGCTAAAGCCTATTAATCCACCTTTCCTCTCTTTGTTTCTTCTCTCCCTGCTGCCCCCTTCGCTGTGCATCGTGCCGGCTATCGATCCTCCCGCAGGGCATGATTAGCCCAAACCTGTGTCAGAGTGCCAAGTCAGGGCAGTGATAATGCCTTCACTCAATGCACAATAACAACTAGTGTGCCCCGGGAGCAAGCGCTAGCTGCTCGGCGTGAGCTAGCATGCTAATGTTGGCGGAGACTTTGTGATGAAGGCACGCCGTCGGTCCTGCAAACTCTCGGCAGAGAAGCAAAGCCGATCCGAGCGTTTTTAACCGTATACTGAAGACGTGCACGCTCGTATCGAGCAGCCCGGCTGCAAAACAATGCAAACGTCACATTCCTTCTGTCATGATCCTTAACAGGCGGTGCAGAGCCAACATACTTCTGACACCTCATTAGTCTTCATGTACCCCCATGAGTCCAGCTCGTTCAGCCCCAACATTCCAGCTCTAGGCCACTTTCAGTCGATTCGTGCAAAACCCAAGCTCGGCTGAGCCTGAACTGAAGCCCAGAGCCAATGTTTTAATGTCAAATTCATCTCCCTCCAGTCATCTCAGGGACGCACACACACACACACACACACACACACACACACACACAATACACAACAGCTGAGGGGTCGACATGTCTAAAAATGCATTTAGTCTAACAATGAAATAAAGACACTGTCTACTCTGCGGCTGTATCGGCCAATCCATCTTGGAGAAGAGACTAGTAAATAAATATATAGATATACATCACATAAAAGATACAAAGCGTGGTCGTGTAGCGCCCAGCGTTAGTTAGCCAGCCGTCTGACGTACACAGACAAGCCGTTTGAACCTAAGGCGCACTCTTAAACAATCATAGTGCCGAACGAGAGAGCGAGTGCTTCATAAATCAAAACTGACTGACCACTTTGCCTCGATGTGAGGGGAGCACGGCGACAAAAGGCAGGTTGACAAATGGCTGCCTAATCCTCGCCGCTCGCTTTTTAATCCAGAATAAAACCTGACAAATGGGCAACCGTTTAAAAACAATACCCAGTTTTACATGTAGGTTAAATAACATTCCAACTGAGTCAACATGTCAAGAGGAGGGAGTGGAAGGCTGCGGTCAGTTATATCCAAATGGTCATCATTAGGATTTTCTGCTGTCACCCCAGTGCAATGCAAGTATATATATATATATATATATATATATATATATATATATATATATATATATATTGTACTTTCTGCTGGTTCAGATGGCATAATTATGTGGAAAAACCCTCTGTTCCTGTCTGGATTACTCCTCGCAGTCCTCTGAATGTGCCTCCATCTCTGCTTGGACGGAACATTCCGCTTGACTACCTCTGAGTCAACCGGTGACAAACGCCTTACAGGGCACAAGGGGTCACTGGCTGGTTTGATGAGGGTGAAAATGATTTGAATAACAGGGTCTGCTCTATGCCACTATAGATCTCCAACACCTATGGGAAGATTCCAGGCTGGAGTGCGCCCTCCGACAACATCATCAAAATTCAAAATAAAGAAAAATGGTTTTCATCCCCTCCTGGAGATTTGGAGCGTATCACCTTAAGCACATTATGTCGGTTTTTCCCTTTTAATTTGTCTCAGCCCCGAGGTGATCACTGCAGCCCCCTCCAGCAAAAAAACACACAGGGCCTCCTTAGTTATCGAATTTGGACAAATGTGTTCCATGCAGGCAGCGAAGCTGCAGTTAATGGGCTAACGCAGGGTGTGGGTTTCTACACAGAGACACACAAAGAGGATCTGTTGGCAGTACATGCACTCGGCGTCAAAATGAGACTGGAAATGGGAAAAGAGATGAATATGTGATCCTCTTGCTCTTACAAATCACCAGAAGTACCCACGCAAAACACGCAGACAACGACACGTATGAAGGCTTTATAGCTCCGCGCTCGCACACAAAGATGTTGACTCGCAGGCAAAAAAAAACAACACACCTATTCCCCCCCCAAACCCACATGAACACACTCTGATGCCGCACATACACAAATCAGTGATCCTCTCTTGGAATGCATCTGAAATGAGACAAAGAGGGAAGAGAGGGCTGGAGGAGGGGAATAAAAGCAGATTTACAAGGCCTGTTCCAACACCAGTCAGCAACTTCATTCTCCAGCCTCAGTGATGCTCTACAGCAGCGACACACACACACACACACACACACACACACACTTTGATGTCTTTCTTTCTGATGGAGGGCAACAAAGCGCGGTCTTGGCTCCATGTTCCTGTTGGATAGGACTTTTCCCAGTCTGTGTATGACGCAGCGAGGACATAGGGACGCGCTCAGAGAGGCATCTGCAGGAGGATGGTGCACAGCAAGTGATTTCATTCCAAGTGTGTTTTTCACCCCCTCCTGACAGTCATTATTCAGATGTACAATCTGAGGGTGAATACACAACGTGGGCACAGATAGAAACGTCTGCCTCCATCTCTTGATCCTTGACTAAAGGAGTTTGTTGATTAAACCGGCACGATGACCTTTTACGACTTCACTCGCAGACGAAAAACAACTAAAAACAACTACATTTTACTTTTCATTCACACCGGGTTGCAGATCGTCCCCCGGCTGCAACAAGGAGATGTTTATCAGGAACTTTATTAATACAGAAAGTTCTCTTGGTGTCTTTCTCTATGGTAAAAAAAAAAAATGTGACAGATACAAGAACTGATAAATAATAATAATAATAAAAAAAGCTTCTATTTCATCCCCACCGTTTTCATCTGTGAGGCCAAGCGTATGCTTCTGTCTGATCTTTGAGGCTCTCCGAGATACAGGGATTAGGCTGTTTAGTTTCCTTTTTTCCAGTTTCCAGTGTTGGGATTACCCGATCCTTTTGAAATGAAAGATTGAATTACTTTCTTTGAAATCAGTTTCTATAGAACTTTCTTTAAAGGATCCAGACATGCTGCAGGAGACGTTGCAAAAATAATGGATGTTTATGGAATGTTTCCATTATGCAATATTAATGTAGCATACTCCTGGTGTCAAAAATAAAACAGTCCATTGGACGAATGTGATTTGTGATTCAAACTGCGATATTTACAGGATATTTGCAGAAGAAGCAACATTGAACACAAAGTAGTCCCGAGATCCTGCAGGTTAAAGCAGAAAAGAAGTGTGCGGACGCATTTATATCTCAAAAAATACTGTAATGCTTGTTAGGAGACACAATAGCCTACTTAAGTGTAATCCAAGTGGGCGGGCAAACAGAGGCTTCACTTTGTTTTTGAGCTCAATTTAACCAGCATCTCATGTTGATTTAATCTTGTTATGGCAGCTGAGGGCAGCTGTCAAGAATTATTCAGAGATGTGATAATCACTACAGGCTCACACTGAAAGTTTATAATGGAAAAAAAAAAAAATGAAGAAAAAAAATCATATTTATATCCTCACGAGAAACCGTCCAAACTCAAGAATTGTCTCATAGAGATTCCATCAGTAAAATAAAGATGTTAAAGAGAAATGATGGCTCTATAACAAGCTTTTTGACCGTTATCTATAGTTCTAATGGAGGTCCAAAATGATGCATAATCAGAATGAATTAATATTAAATATTACGTATCATCAAAGCGATCAACCTACAGACTGAAACGTCTCCAGCATTGCTAAAAATAACACGATTTTTGTAAATATTGCTTTATCTTGCATCAGTCTCATCATACTGATTGTAGATCAGATCCACTCGGCATACGTGTACTCTTCAAATAGATGACTTCTTCCTGTGTTTTGGCTGCGAAACCACTTGGAATTGAAACTCTGACAAATTAGCCATTATTGTTTTTGTCCACGAGCATAATTTAGTCCAGAGTAAATATAGCTCAGGTCCTCGCCGCCTCCCTCCGTGTGTCTCCTCTCCCCTCTCCCCGAACTGATTTGGCCTGTAGTTGTTGCGGGTCTGCGTGAGTGAATAGACCCTCGCCTCGTCAATAAAGCAATCATTAGAGGCAGATGGAGTTTGTGCTTGTGTACTGACAGAGCATTGAATGGGGGGTGAGTGGAGGAGGAGGAGGAGTAGGAGGCGACGGAGAGAAGCGAGGTGGAGACGGGCGCTGATGGTGAGATTTGATATTTTGATGCTTGTCGGCCGAATCCGTCTCAACCAATTTAAATGATGGGAAACACTCACAGTGGGGTTTTTGTTAACGTCACACAGAGGAGCTGACGTGTCTCATATATGATCACAGCGGTGCACATTATTGCAAAGATTATTTCCCTCCTCTTCGTCAGACCTCCAGCAGACGGTTATAATTAAAACAAAACAACACAATGATCAGGCTTTGTATCCCCCCCCCCTCCTACATGAGCAGCCTATTCCCACCCACCCATATTTCCATCTCAGCCTGAGCTGTAAGTCCCTGGGAAAAAGACTTGGTCAGTGCTCCGCTGTGATTTTGCTGTGTTTGAAATGCAATCAGTCTCAATTCTCTGCGCTCTCTCTCCCTCTATGGCCCTCAAACAGGGAGCCGGCATCACCCCCCATCCACTGAAGCCTATAGTTAAAGTACAGCTGAGCAGACAGGCTTTTTTTTTTAAGGCTACCAGCGTGTCTGTATGGGCGCTGTGTTCCCGCTCTTATCTACAAAACCATCGTGCTTGTAACAAATTTGTAGGCAGGCTCAACATATTGCCTCAATTCCTGCACCTCTTAACTGTGAGTTATCGGCTAGACTCCTCGGCAACAGTCACGGAGTGTGAATATGGAGCTAAATCGCCAATTTCTGTGAACTAAAGTCTGTGACTGCAAAGTTGTGCTTTTACCATCCGGGAAAATATGACTTATTGTCGTCCATAGTTATCGTTAGCTCCCAACATGCTGATAGAAACGGAATGGGGATGTAGCAAAGGTGTTCCTGCTGCAGTTTGAATATATTTTCAATTAACTTTTTTGATTATTGATGATAATGTATTATTAATTACGACAAGGTGAAAATACTGGAATAAACCCACATACAATTAATTAAATGTTGCTTTTATATACGTCCCTGCTCCCACTACTACTAATTAAACTGTAATGCAAATCAATTTTAATAAATCCATACAGAAAATAATCATTAATCACAATGCTTGGCCCTAAAAGTCAAAGGAGAAAGCGGTGAATTATTATTATTATAATAATTATCCCTGGGTTCATCACTATGAGTGACACCGTTCCTGTTATTTCATCCGTCGCTAATATATAAAAATAGCGATGACAGCTGCTTTAAAACGCCCTCAAGGCTTTGTGGAGAAAGTGGTTTAATCATGCAGTGCAGTAAAAACATACATCATGAATCACATTGTCAATCAAGCGGCGCTGCACAGTGTGTCCCGACAACGAAGCGCTCACAGAAAACGGGAGAGCGTAGCCGCTGTCTAACACTCGAGGTCCGAGGGTGTTTAACATCCATCAGGTCGCGTATAGAACAATCTGAGTGGGTGAACCAGCCTCAAGACGAAAGTTGAAATAGTCAGAATGTATTATTCATGGCGAGACATCATAACAAGTTTCGCTGGGAAATGTTTCATACCGAGGACAGCTGTATTTCTTACAAATGATCTCCCCGTTTTTATGTGCGTCTGCCATGTTAAATCACGAGAAATGAATGCTTATAACTGTGACTGGTAAATCCTGCCTGACTTTTAGTATGTCCCTCAGGTAGACCTCCTATCTCATCCCTGTGCCTCCCTTTAATGCCAACAAAAGCATATTACACAGAAAGTATAGAAAGTGAACTCTCGGTATGAAACATCTCAGCTCAGCCAATGATATCCAATATGGGTGTTTTGGCCATTTCTCCCCATCGCCTCTTTTTCATGTTCCATTAAACGTGAATCCAATTTTCACACTTGTGTTGATCTCACATGAGTAATGTGGGCCCTCAAACTAAGTAACATGTCTCTGTGGCTGTAATGGGCTTTGGGGGGGGAGACATGCGTTTGACATGTTCCTTATTACCTTTATGATTCCTGCTATCTGTTCTGCAGTGCGAGCGAAGGGAAACCTATATATGTGGCCGAGCTGCTTTATCTCTTATCATCACAACTGCACGTTATTATTATTATTTTTTTTTTTGCTATGCATGATGTGGACGACAGACATGATGAATTCACATCCTTCTTTTCCCCCCCGTCTTTAATATTTGTTTTATTTGAATATCATGCAATACAATCCGTATTCAGAATGATGTACGATCCTCAGCTACGCGGTCACGCTGGAAGACCGCGTTGATACCGATCTACAAGACCGTGTGGCGAGCAGCGCCGTTCCCTTACCAGCCTAATCTTGAAAAACGCTGGCTGGAAGTGCACATTTGTCAACGCCTTTATCACCAGGACACGTTCCCTCACCATTATTTCAGTGAGATATGACCGCGACACCAACATCTGGCTCAGTTAATACGTTGTGGCAGCGCCCAGAAATCCTCCCCCCCCTTCAGCAATCACACACTGTACACTGCCGTACACTTTGACTTGTGTTCACACAGAACTCATGATTTCTGAAGTCGTTACTGGTCTCGACAACAGGCTAATTGGAACGCTGACCCTGTCGATTGGAAAAAAAAAAGCCCGCTCAGCAGATTGAAAAACAAATTCTATCGGCAAATACAAAGCTGTCGGGTGTCAGTACTTTATAGATGGGTGATGAATTAAAGGGGGGGTATAGATGATCAAAGTCTCATACCCCCACAACCTTTCTCTAATCTTAACCAAGCGGTTTTACAAGAACATTGACATTCACAGATGTTCTAGAAAACACACATATCTATTTAAAGTGTTGGCATGAACGGACATTTTTATTGGACATCACCCAGGGTCGACTTTCTTGCCTGGTGTCACAAACCCGATCGCCATGACAAAAACTGATTCAATAATTTATCATGAAGAAGAATGATAATTACAAAAGAACCTAAAGGAACCACGGCATGTGGAATCAGTGGAATCAGTGGAATCAGTGGAATCAGTAGTGTAGGTGAGTGCATGAATGGGGAAATAAAGTTGCATGGTGTAGAAACAAATGTTAGAGCACAGCAGCAACGAAGCTCCCTGAATCTTTTAAAGGAGACGCTGAGACACGGACCCAGGTGTTGCTATTAGACAGCAGGGGCCTCAGGATCTCCGTTAACACAACATAAATATTACTAACAAAGGGAGGGGGGGACTACACAATAAAGTGATTTACCATTCAAGGAGTGGAGCCTGAGACAGTGCACCTGCAGCCTTTAACCTGTGGGATATCTAGGTGAAGAGCCTGGAGGAACGCAGCTTGTGAATAACAGTAAACGGGTTGTAGACCACCACTGGTGCCACCCATAAACTGCAAAGTACTGCAGAGCCCAGAACAATGACAGGGTTTTCCTTCTCAATGACTGACTAGTCTAACTGTTGCCGATTAAGCTTCTTAGAACATCGATTATCTGACCTATGAACTCCCAGCTCTTCTGCCTGCATCAGCACGGCTCCCGCTCCTCCACGGCTCGGCATCGACCTGCGAAAACAAAAGACCAGCACATCATTAACAGTGACTGGAGCTCCTTCTACGCTGCCTGTCTCCATCACCTGGTGAACTCAAGGCTTTAGGTAGCTCCTGTCTTCATCTGTTTTAACGTCTTTGCTGCTGAGTCGGTTTGATCATCTCGAATCCTTCAAATGCATGTAGAACCTTCCCTCTGTTCTCTCTGAAATCACCGTTTTCTCCAAAAATGAGATACTATTTTGTTCTGATAGCTTCAACAGCCCGACAAAGAAGCATCGGCTAACAACAGAGGGGCGGGGCTTAGCGAAGGTTCAATTAAAGGACCACTTCAGTGATTGGTGCTCGTCCATAAAGTTAAGAGTGAAATAAAGAATCTCACTGTGGCTGTTTCTCACTATTATTGTGTTTCTGTGTGTGCCTCTCTCGCTGTGTCCCCTGTAGGTCTACCTCTGTGTGTGTGTGTGTGTGTGTGTGTGTGTGTGTGTGTGTGTGTGTGTGCTGTTCCTGTGCTCCCTTTTTCCTCTTTAACCCGTTGACACACCTGCTCCGAACCAGCCTCGTTAGCCCTTCCCTGAGTTTCCCGGCTGCCAATCAGATTCCAGCCTGTCCTCCTGCCTAATCACCTCATTACCCTCACCTGAGGTTCCAAACCATCCCCCCCATCAGATTCGCTTGTATTTGAATATAAATGTTGCCGTTCGGTCTTTGTCGGCTCTTTGGTTTTGTTCTGTCATTCTCAGTTTTGCCATACCTGCTATTTTTTTTGTCTTCAATTTCCTGTCGCCTGCAGTCTCCTGCATTTGTGCCAAATTGCACCACACAGAAGCCAAGATATCCCGACTTTTAATCCCAATTACAAGCCTCCAAACATTGGAGCCTTCCGGCCAAGTAAATGCTCATGTCTTCAAAACTTCACAACCCCCAATTTGTAACTCAAGCTTCCCACTGTAACAATTACAAGCTCCACCTGAGATGGAGTAGAAAAAAAAACACCCAGGGTTATTCTTTCATATTCATAAGATCCCTCCAGAGCCACAGCACACACCATTACACTGACTTTGACAGAATCAATAGGAGTTTGTGTGATGATGTGGACTTGATGCGTGATAACAGTGAAGTGCGTCTTTAAATACACGGGACGTCAGGACATCAACATAATAGCTCTCCAGAAGCGACCAACGCATTTATCAGCATGCAGCATGCAAACAAACCAATACATCTGCAAACAGCCGTATCACATCACCTGAACACCGAGGAACCAGGTCTTTATGCTCCAGTCACTTTTTCACAGACGTCTCATTAGTTCCCATCACTGCTTTATCTACTGGAGTGGATGACTTTGCAATAATCCAATCTCTCTCTCCACAATGCTAAAGCCTTCAGACCCTGTGCTCCACTTTTACTTTTACTCAGTATTGCTAAGAATATTTTTTTTGTGTCTACTGTGTCCTTTCATGGTACTGTGGGCTGCAAAAAATATGCAGTCTGCTGCACCTCTGACAACAATTCTAGCTTTCTGGCACTTTCCTCTAGCCTTTCCCCCCAAAATCGACTTCTGTCCACCGAGTAAACATAGAATATGAAGCTCTTAATACACATTTCCCGCCTTTTTTAACTTTAAAAACACTGATCTGACCTATTCTCAAATACATGCAAATGCGACTTGTTAAAGAAATTTACAGCAACTTACGTTAGAGTCAACGCATGTTCAGTAAAAGGCTGTTTGATGTTCTTGTATATTTTAGGAGACTTCCAAAAAAACCTCCAATATGAGGTGCAAGGGGAACGACGACGTGTGCGGCGGTCAACTGTCTGACATCTGTTCCTTTCAGTGCGTTGGCTGGTGAATAGTGTTGCCTCAAGCTTTTATGTCGCTTCCCCCATCTAGAAAAATACCAGAGTCTGACACATCTCAAACTGATGGCACCAGTGCACTCACAAGTTTATTGAACAAAGCCTCTACAGTCGTTCCCTGGCCTCCCTCCATGGCCTTTATGTTCGTTTAAGTTGGCAAGGAATTAAAAATCCCAGTTTTATGTTTCTCTTTTTCATCCTTATAACCAAAGTTTGGCTGCGAGATGAATATTAGTTTAAATTTAGATTCACTGCAGTCGAACAATAATGTGTACATTCTCTACAGAATCTCTGCCCATGCTCCTCAGGCAGAAACCATGGGATATCATAGCACACCACAGCCTGCAGGTGTAAATAAAATAATGTTCCACTACCTTACCCCACTATTTCTTCCTTCCCACACTTTCTCAGCTCCACACTGCCCCTGCTTAGCCTTGGAGACAAGCTTGGCACATCCTGCTGTTGCTCTATACCTGCTGATCGGAGCTTTTTTTTTTCCATCTTTCTTATCCTCAACAGATTCTTTTTACTCCATCAAGTTTGCTGTGTGCAGAGCCTTAAGCCTCACCGCTCTTTATTGCATCTGTCCAGCAATATGCCCGTGACTGACTGCGCCAACAAGGTTTTTCTCTACACTTGGACGAGCCTTAGAGATTGTGCTGTTGTATGTCACTGTGGAGAAGCTCTTGTATTTCCTCAGTGTGACTTTCATCATCGCCAAAGTGAGTTCATTAAATCATTCCGTTTCTTTAATAAGCTCCAGATCAAAGATGCAGCACCATCAAATCAGCATGATGGCTTAATGGTGACTTCTCCAATAGAAAAGGCATGAAGCGGGATTGTGCACCCTATGATGCATACTTTACTCGTAGTGAAGCACATTTGTTTATGCTAAACATATTCTCGGACCACATTTTCTTTTATGATGTTTGGGACTTGCAAAGCTTCCCTGCAAATGATGTTTGGAATCACACTGAATGCATTAGCGGGGTCCAAAAGCACATTCCTCCTGCTGGGCTGACTGACATCGCAGCAAAATTAAATGAGTGTACTCAAAGCAATGAGAACAACCTAATATCGTAGCTTTGTGTGTGTCAATGAATGGTATTCCTCTTGACAGCCGCTGCAGTACCAGGCTTAAAATATTCTCTTAAATATTCCAAAAGTCTCAGATAGTTGGCAAGGGCTGTGTAAATCAGTTATTATAATTCAATATTTTTATCCTGTGTCATCCTGTGGGAATAAACAACTTGGTGTTCACGTTATAGTCTCACACATCTCGCCATATTGCTTGCCCATTTTAAATGTAAGGTGTTGTTTTGATGGTCTATATGGATTCTTATTAATAAATACTTACAATGCACAAAATGTGAAAAATGGGAGCATATAACTTTAAAATGGATCTTAAATTTGCACAAAGCTTCCACTCAGTAGACGTGCTTAATGTTTTAAACAAATATTACCATCCTGAAAATACCATCTTCTCTCCGGCAAGCGTCTTGGCATGTGTGTGTGTGTGTGTGTGTGTGTGTGTGTGTGTGTGTGTGTGGTTGCTGGTGCACCTGTGATTTCTAACACCTGGCTTGATATGAAGGAAGAGGGCAGAGGGCAACCACCCCCGCTGGCCCTCCATGTGCTCTGCACAAGCATCCAAAGACCCTGACCACCAGCACACACACACACACACACACACACACACACACACACACACACACACGTTGTTCTGGGCAGCACCAGTTGTTTATGAACAGTTACTAAAGCTGGCAGATGGACTGTGGGTAGATTAGATCAATACCAGCTGCCAGACTGACAGTTACCCCCAACAGAGAGATCACCAAAACTCGGGGGCGATGCACGAGGGAGCGCTGCCGCTTCTGCGCTCTCTTGCCTTCTTTCAATGCTTCCCAAAACCTTTTTTTCACCCACTGTTTTTCCCTTCTCCATGCACACACCATGCTGAACTGTAAGCACCAGCACACCAACGCTGATTTACCAGTTTGCATTGGCACATGTTGGCTAGATCTTGAGGAACTTGAACACTCCTAGGAGAGCCTCCCTCTTGGTTTGTGTGGTCTTCCCCTATTAATAACACAGGTGATGGAGATGACATTGATTATTCTCACCCTCTCACCTCTCTCCTGTCAGTCTGGGGGAGCGCACAGTTCAAAACAGCTACAAATATTCACAAAAGAACAAGTCAATCAGGGATGTTCTCAACTCATTTTGGACAATTTTCTTCCACAAAAGTTATACAATAACTTCAGAATATGACCTCAGACTAGGGAGCTCCGACCATCTACATAATATAACACAATGCTCACACACAACTTCAACACATCGTTCACAACAACAACCGGGTCTCATTTCCCTACTTGGTCCAGAAACACGGCATCAGGAGTACATCTTTTTTGGAATACCTATCAAATCATCTATACCCCACAGCATCTCTCCCTGACGTCTGACTATTATCATTATTATTATTTGTTTGTGCTATTGTTATACATATTTTAGAGGTTTCAATTCACACCCATACACATTTGCACGCGCACACAAATGCACAGAAGTTATCAGAATAACTTTTGGTTTTGTCTGTTTATGCTTGTTGGTATGTAGATTTCTGGTTCTTATTGTTTACCTTGGTATTTCATATTCATCACATGTAAATAGAGTCATATTCCTTGTTTGCATAAAAAACAAAACATAATGCTGATTGTCCAAAAACAACAGCCCTTGCACATGCAAATACCCTACAGTAGAAGATGAATCTATGGACCATGACATCTAAAGGATGGATTAGCACAAGCAAACACAGTGTTTGGGCCTTCGTGGGGGGCGGAGCCCCGGCTCATAACAACGTGCGATGTGCAGCCCGTTCAACTTGTCAAATACACTGCAGTGTTGCCCTGCTCCTCCCTCTCCTGTGTCGGTTTGACCGAGAGCAGCGCTGAGCCGCTGTGTGGCTCAGGATGAAGCCTGTTTTTTCAGTTTCACGTTACACTAAATCTCTCCCAAATCTGTGTTGCACCTTTGAGTACACTATGAGAGGTTTTGGGGGGGGGTTGACTGTGGTCCACCTCCTCAATCATACTGAGAAAGCAGCAGGGAGGCTGTTAAATATGCAGCAAGTTGTATTTGTGTGTGTGTGTGTGTGTGTGTGTGTGTTTCAGTGCCTTAATCCTACCAGTGCTTCCCTCAGCTTTTCTCATGGACCGTGGACAGAGCAGGAATATGTGATGAGCTTACAATGTGGAAGCCACAGGAAACATTAATTCCTAATCTAACGGAAGTGTTGGTGTGGAACCTCTCCTGACTGACAACACTGCTCCGAAAAGTGATTCTGTTCTGCAGGTCTGAGATTAGATAGGATGGGCAGTGTATCAACCTGGAATTCAGGATTTCTTCTTTTTTTTTTTTGCGCACCGATACCTCTATTTGAAATGTATTGCCGACTGTGTGTGTGTGTGTGTGTGTGTGTGTGTGTGTGTGTGTGTGTGAAGGGAAGAAAGCGACCAATGGTGAGAGCTAGACGAAGAGAGATACTGCACTGGTGCGTGGCAGACGGGTTATTACAATAATGAGGATGGATGTGTTTATCATGAGTTGTGAATCCCATTCCACCCCTCCTCCTCCTCCTCCTCCTCCTCCTCTTCATCCCTCCATACCTCTTCCTTCCTGGTCTTGCTCACTTGAGTGGCTCCGTCTGCCTCCTGCATCTAGTGGACCGGGACCTCATCTCGCCGCTCAGGCCTCACCGTTGCGGTTTGTCTCGAGAGGAAAGGTGTGTGCATGTGTGTCCACGTCACCCTTCCCTGCCTCCGCCGCCCGAAGCCGCCCCCCCTTCACCTTTGAGGCTTAGGCCAGGTGTTGCGATGGGAAGGGGGAGGGGGGTGTAATGGGGTGTGGAATTTGTGAGAAAAAGATTCACTCCATGATTCAGCGCTTTCTCTGACAGGGCTTCCCAGCCCTCCATCGCCGCTCCCTGTCGTTCTCAGGCTTCCCCTCTATTTTCCTGTTGTTGTTTTTAGCCTCCCATCGTCTAAGAGGCAGAGGCGAGAGAAATCCAATTTTCCAGGGCACCTTCTTTCACGCATCCTTGTGCACATCCATCCATCTGTCCAGTCCCAGACCACCAGATTTCATCCACAGGTCAATGCCTCCATAGAGGATTAGGACACGTGAATGACAATAACAGACCCGAGCATAGCCTTCGTAAATGGAAGTCGTTAAAAAGGTGTCAGACATCCACTGTGAATATAATGAAACTTTTTGCCTTTTGGGAGATAGCGGATAGAAGAAATAAAACCAGTAATCCATCTTCTGAAATAATCTTTCTGATCCAAAAAAAAAGAAAAAAAAAGATGTCAAACTTCCAGATTTGCTTTCATTTGAGATCAAAAGAGTCAATCCACCTATAGCGTCTGACTCTGAAATACTCTTAAATGATGGCTCGGTTGTTTTTGAAAAGGGCTTGTTGAACTAAATTCGACGGAGTGTGGCTTGGCTGACCGTCAATGCGAAAAATGAGAAATCCAAAAAAGGAAAGGGGGGATAGCCTGATCCGCAGCGACCCATGCTATCACTTCAAAGCTCCCAATTAAATCATGAAATCTGAGTGAATAGTGTGACACTAAATCAAAGCGATCATCAGGTCAACAGATCAATACTGTGCAAATCCTCCATGCAAACGCACTGTCACTCACATTCTACCTGTCTCTCTAACACACACCGACTTCATCTTTTTCCACCTTGTGCCACATTTCTACTGCATGGGAAGCTGTTCTGTATTCCTACTGGTGTAAGTCTGCAACTCTTTCCACCAACCAAAGCAGGCTCTCGAGTGCCAATCAGGACTCGTGCGATTGGCTTTGAGTAATCATTACAGAAAATGACTGTGCGTTCTTGACGAGTCAAGAACTGACATGCCCTTCAATGAGTTCAGATATGAGCGCAAGCGGTTTGTGTTACTGTGCAGAGCGAGAACACACATTTGAACACAGTGTTTTAACTTCTTTGCCGTCCTTAAATTATACTTCTGAAATAAGTGGATAATCTCCCAATTTTCAGAGTTTTCTTAAAACTTTAAAGTGTGAAAATCTTGCAGTCAAGAAGCTTCGTTGATATCACTTGAGAATATCGTTTGTATATCTTTTATATGTTCAGGATTTCTTTTTTATCTTGACACTCCCAGAGCTAAAAGTATTTTTCTTAGAGCTTCCCTGAGTTACTGGGAGGGGGGGCAATCCACCATAACCTTACTTTATTATATTCACACCAAAAGGTATTGGAGAAAATAAAAGGCAAGGGCTGACCTTTTCCAACGATTGCATTTAAAAGTGAACCGTGACTCCAAAAACGTGGCCCTTTGACCCCCAAACTACCCGCCCAACTTCATCTGACACAGCAGAGTACGTATGCAATACACTCAAACAAACACAGGACTTTCAGGCAGGAGACGGCTGTCCGTGTCCTGTGCAAAAAAAACAAAAGCGTCCATTAAAAGAATTCATATTTAAAGAAACGAGGTGAAGAGTCTACAGCCATGCCAGTAGCGCCTCCCCGCCGCTGCTCAGATTGACAATGCTAACAAGCTAATGCTAAGCAGGAGCAATGTTTATTGTGATCATCATGGTAGCTTATTAGCCCTCAACAAAAAGTACAGCTGAATTCTATTAGTTTTTCAGTATTTAGTCCTAAAGGTAGACTAAAGTACAAGACTAACCGGGACATTTGAACTGACGATGAAACAGCATGAATTCAAGGGATCACTGGTTGATTTTTTGTTACAATCGTACTTGAAGATGACATGACGTTTATCCAATGTATCTTGTAGTGACATTTCACCAGAAAAGTTCAAACTTTGACCTGCTGGTGGCACTAGATTAAAAAGCAGGGACTTTCCAAAGTAAGTAGGCTTCACCCACTGGGGAACAGGAAAATATCACCTCTGTATCTCACACCAGTCACCCAAACCAGTTTACAGGGTGAACTGGTGGTTTTAAGAAACCCCATCTCTGCAAAAAGCCCCTGAACACCCCGAGTAGGATATATAGTGGTGACCGTGCTGCGCCTGAAGTTATCCAGAGCTGCCTTTCAGTCCTGCCAGTCTTTCCTTGTCATGGCATGATGCACCATGTAATCCTCCCTGTGGACTGTTGGAGTTATTGTGATGTCTGAGTGTCATGGCTGACAGAGGAGGCTGGCCTCCTCAGCGCCATGACAACTGATGTAAGATAATCGGCTGCAAGTCCGGGGAATGTTGGGTACATGCATGATGCAGCTCCCTCAGCAGCAATGCTACCAGTCACGCACGCTTTGTTTTGTGATTTCATTTGATTGGTTTGAGGTGAATATTAAGGTCATTGGCAACGTGAACAAAATTGAAATACTGTACGTGCATTAAGTGTAGAGGCAAGATCTTAGCAGTTGTAGGACAAACGCAGAGCAGGGCTGCAGACTTGACAAATGTGGTTTTGCCTTAAACTTGAGGCCTGAGCACCTGATAACTTAAAAACTGGACTTGACCCAAAACACTTGAGACTAGACCTTCAGGACTTGAGACTCAGATCTGAAATTACAACTAGATCACAATTTGAGACTTGACTTGTGCTTGCCCTACAGGACTTGCGAAGTAAGACTTGTCCTGGAAGACTTGAGACTTGGACTTGCATTGAAGGTCATACCTTGGACACACAGATACACTTGATTTATCAAGGATTTATTACTGAGGACTTTGAGACTTCATACTTGACTTGTGCTCGTCTTCAAGGACTTGAGATTACAGCTGAAATACTAAAGAACTGGGAGCATGAAAAAGGACTTGAGACTTGACCTGAAAGATCTGAAATGCTCTAATGGACTTGAGACGTGACTGATCTTAATGTTGCTCCCAGAAATCTTAAAACACGTAGATTAACAGATAAAGCCGAGACCCAGCAGCTGCCACTGTTGAGGCACTTTTACACACTGTTAGCAATAATATCTAACTATCTCTGTAACCAACGGTAACGGTTTCACAACTGTCACCTCAATGAGAGAGTGAAAATGAAGCCGGAGTTGCAGACTAAGGGAGAAGCAGAAGGTTTTATTCCAGCCTGAGTGAGGGCTAACAGAAAATAGTTTCTGAGCCTCTCTAATAGAATGAAGAATAGAGAAATATTGATCATACCGGCTGCTGAAAAAATCTCTACTCTGCCATCCTCACGCTCCCCCTCATCACTTTCCTCTCCCATCTTTCCCTCATCTTCATCACTGTGTGTGTGTGTGGAGATTTTTTCCATCTCCGACTGATACAGTCACCGTGCCGGGGCGGGTATTGCAGGGAGAAGGAGATTTAATTCTATTCTGGATCAGTTGCGGCAGGAGTCTGGTTAAAAAAGCATTCTCCTCCGGTTTTTGGCGGCGCACTATTTTCTGAGGGGAGATTGATTTATACATTTTTAACCAGACAGTGATGAAAAAACATTATGTATCAGATTTTTGGAGGGCGAAGACGCCCACTGATGCACCCCCTCATTACCCCGTCCTGGTGAGCGTGTGTGCTGGATGGGTAATGGAGAGTAATAGCCCGCCCTGTGGAGAACTGCCCTAGCTGTCGCCGGATGATGACAGATGAAGCCTCGTGTCCCCTGATGATGATGATGACACTAATGCATTCACAGTCCGTTTCCCCGGCACTGATCTCCGCGTGACGGAACAAAGGAGAAGGGACGGGAATGGGAGGTGTGTGTATGTGGCTGGGATTGCAAAACAGTGATGGGGGGGGGGGGGGGGGTCCAAGGAGAGAGGGAGAGGTCAATAACAGCCAAACAGAATATTAATGCATGCCTCTAGTCACGCTTCTTCCCTTCCTCCACTAACTTATTCATCTTTCTTTACATTTCAGAGCTTAGCTTTCTCAAGCCAACTTCCTCTCTCTATCACTCTCTCTAGCTCTCTCTCTATCTATCTCACACTTTTTCCTCAGTTGGGAGGGATTAGTGGTCATTAGCTGGGGACTCTGATATAATGAGGCTCATCTTCTCCCACATGAAGGACAGTTTAATAGAGAGTGAGAGCTGCTTCGTCTGCCCAGGGTTGAGCACATTAACCCCCGACTCACACTCAGACTTATGGACAAACCGGAGGTGCACAAACACACACATATACACACACACACACACACGCACGGTGGTTCTCATGTTGTAAATTATGCACACGAGGGCATGGAGGGCACGCTGATGGAAGTGCATTCATAAATGAAATGCATAAAATGGAGACAATATGTATTCAAGCAGGATCCTGCGTGTAAGCAGACATTAACACCAACTTTTTGCATTCCTTCATTAAGAATGGAGACAATTATGTTAGATTCATATATTACAGCGTTTTTACACACACAGACACACACACACCTCAAACATGCGCCCTCCCACCTCTCTGACTGTAAAATTGAGTTTCGATATATTTCCACCGCGTCTCCCTTCGGTTCATTCTTTCGCTGCCAGAGCTGTAGGTGTGTGTCAGAAGTCTTTTCAGCGGCGCCCATGCTTGCGGCTGAGAGCTCTATCTCCTGTGAGAGCTTCCTCTCTGAACACGACAGATAAGGCCTCCTCTATGCCACAGCCGCCACCATAAGCCAGCAAGCGTGCACACACGCGCATATAGACACGCATGCGCCGGCCCGCATAACACCCACGTGCATATGCGAAACACATGGGAAAGAGCTGGTGGCGCGCATAAACTGTGGACTGTATAACAGGTGCCTGAATGCGCTGGTATAGCCAGGGGTTGTGACTCGCACAAACACGAGCTTAATTTAAAGGAGTACATGCAGAAACACTCGCTCCTGCTGCTGTGCTCCAACATTTATAGCCGTATTCCAGTGAAAACACCGCGGAGGCTCCTACAGTCTGGAAACAAATGTTGGAGGGGGGAGGCGGCGGGGTGAGAGAAACCACAAATACCAGATGGCAATGGTGTGTGTGTGTGTGTGTGTCTGTTTTTGCAAATGTGACTTTGAAATGTAAATGGTGTGAGTGTGGAATGCGCTGCCAGGTACCTTGAGCGCATGGCGGGGGAAGCGTGCCCGGTGGTGCTGTGTGCGATGAGCTGCTTAAGTGGATCTCCGTACACGCATGCCGACGTCTCAACATCTGCAGTTGGCAAAGACAGGTGACTTTTCCATTAAAGGAGCATCATAAACAGCCATGGGCAAAGCAGCATTATTATTTTTTATTTATTTTTCCCCTCCTGAAGTGATGAGGGGGGGGAGGGGGTCACCGCTTCCACCACTGGAATTGAAAATGGGGATCAAATTTGGTGTCAGACTTGCACGAGCAGCTGAATGTATTTCTCTGGCGCGCCGCGGCTTCGGCTGCATATGAGCCGAGGTGATTGAAACATCCAGCAGCGTATTACTGGAGGGATTGAACCATCCAACATGTATCGGTGCAGGGACCGGAACATCTAATCTAAGTTGTAGATGGGAGGGAGGTGGTGGAGGGGCGAACCCAACGTGCTCCCACAGAGACGAGTACAGCGGGAGCATAGAAACCTGCTGTAACCAAGAACCTTTTATTAAAATGAATGCAACTAATTTGCTTGCCAAATGCATTTTAGAAGAATTGTAATTGCTGCTTGGATTATATGTAATTTCGGTTATGGATTAGATATTTAACATTGGAGACTGGGGTTTTAATACATACAGGGGAATGAATTTGGAATAATTTGCAAATGTCTTGTCTTTTTTAACACCAAACAAATGTTATGCATGAATTAATTACACCTGTGTAATTGGGACGCATAATGTAATCATTGCACCTGGTCAAAAGTGATGACTGATGCATGAATAAGCAGAAGATTGTGTCTGGAAACAAAATATTCCAACTTTATGGGCAACAGTGTATTCAAAAGTCACGACAGTGTTGAGTTATTTTTCCTATTTTAATATCATATTGTATTAACCTTAAAAAGTAGTTTCTTTTCTAGCTACTTTGCATCATTAATCACAGTGATGTCATCACAGTGATGCCATCGTGTCCTAATACACCCCGGAGTACAATTCTGCACCACGGATGCCTTAACATGAGCATTAGCACGTCAACTGCACTTGCACAGACGAAACCCGATGAATGGACGTTTTGAAGATACGTTTAGTCTGAACATTCTCATGCAAATTGTGTCCCATAATAATAACTGCTGATATGCTCTTTTGTCCTATTTTCAGGGGATATTGCTTATTATATAGCATGCATGCTCACTGAGAGGAACGGCCAAGTAAAACATTTAATGCAAATATGTTCCTATACGTGACCCGACATTAAACAATGTTTTTTTTTTTTTTTTTCCTGGCTTGCATTCCCTTTAAAAGAGACACAAACGTGAACAAGTAGAATCTCTTTACAAGCACCTACAGGCGGTGGAGAACGAGCGAGAGACTATGAATATGCATGATGTCTCATTTCAAATCCTTCATTTAAGGGATATACAAGGCGGAGAGGGATACAAGTGTTCGTGTTTTATGTCGCAGTCAAGCAGAATTTGTTCATTTACATATAGCATGCTCTTAGATGAATAATGGAATGTAGCAGATGCCCTGAAGGAAATGAATGTTTAATGTTTACTGTATCTTATTAATTTCCCCCTTTTGCTGAACACACTTGACTTGCCTGGGCCATGCTGAGTGACTCAGTTTTCAAGAGAAAAAAAACATCTTTATCTTTTCCCGCTATGTACAATACAACATCCGCAATAGAAAGAACACGTCTGCATGAAGTCTCTTGCATGTCCTCTGTGCATCGGGCCTCACCAGCGTCGGGGAAACTGTTGTTTGGAACAGGAAAGAAAGGAGATTGTTATCTTTTTCTCATGCTTTACTTTTTTTTTTTTTTTTTTTCATGATGATGTTGCTTGTTAGCCTGCTGGGTGTCCTGGAGAGCTCCCTCAGATGTGCATGTTGCTTGGATCAATATTGTCAAACGGGGGCGGTTGCTCCCTGTCACAGAGAGAATCGCAGATCCATCAGTGCAGACACGCAATCACGCACACAAACAACGAGCGCATCATGCCAATTAACAGCAAAAACATGCGCATACTCTCTGTTTAATATATCCACTACAAATTAGTATCTCCTCTGACATTCCCCTTACGCCGATGACCTCCTTTGATGATCAAATATCTGCCAAAGTAGCTCACGCGGTACGGCGACATGCTGTAAATACACTTAAAGGCTTTTTTGATGAAAGCATTTTGATAGTGTTTCAGAGAAAATGCTATGCTTCGGCTGTAAAATGTGTTGTCTGCCAACTGCGCCATCTGGAAGACCAAGAAAAAGACGTTCTATGGGTATGGGGGGGAAAGTCTTGCTGGCCATCTTATCTTTTCAGCTGCACTCTGGAATTAGTTTCACAGCCTCATAAAACTCAATTTTACTGCCACAGTTAACAGAGCTATACAAGTCATTAAGTCTCATATTCAACCTTAAAATCTGCTCCTATTTTCTTGTGGGGAGATAGTTCCTCGTGTTTAGCTGCTGAACTTTCAGGAAGTATCTTTAATCAAGGCAGGGGAAAGTTTAGTAGCATCACGATGAAAAATTACACCCAAGGAAACAACTTAAAAAGAAGATCATTTGCACCGTGCTCGATTGGCAGTCCCCCCCCCCCCCCCTCTAAAAATGAAAACTACGTAGAATTGAATGCATGATTTTGAGATTAAAATATGGCAATAAGCGAGGCAATTTTGGAGAAACTAGTAAGAGGAAGCTACATTTTAAGTATCCCTTCAGGCCTCCCTCCAAAGTCCACCACGGGGTAGCACATCATTGTCAACCATACCACCTCAATGAGGGCAATGGCAGACTGTGTGCATGTAGATAGTAAGACAGGAAGGTAGGCAATCAGAGCTTTACAAGTCATTAAGTCTCATGTTCAACCTTTTTTCCACTGTGGGGAGATAGTTCCTCGTGTTTCTCCTGTAGCTGCTGAACTTTCAGGAATCTTAAATCAAGGCGGATCACTTTAATAGCATTATGATGAAAAATAACACCCATGGAAACAAATTAAAATAGGCTAATTTGCAGTGCTCAATTGGCAGTTTGAAAAAAATGAATAAAATTGAATGTGCGATTTCGAGATTAAAATGTGGCAATAAGCGAGGCAATTTTGGAGAAACTAGTAAGAGGAAGCTACATTTTAAATATCCCTTCAGACCTTCCTCCAAAGTCCACCACGGGGCGTTGGGCAAGGCAGCACATCATTGTCAACCGTGTCCAACCACCTCAATGAGTACAATGGCACACTGTATTTTCTAGTCCTTGATATTCTTGTTTTTATTGATTTATTTTATTTTATTTTATTATTGGCTGGTTTAATGAGGGTTTTTCCTCTAATGCTTTTCTTTAATGCATTTTACTTTTGCCTTTATTTTCTTTTAATTCTTTTTTCCACTTGACACTATGACATTTTATGATGTGAAGCACTTTGAGACTGCCTTGTGTATGAAATGTGCTATACAAATAAAGCTGCCTTGCCTTGTGTGCATGTTGATAGGCAGCCAATCATTTTATTAGGGAATTAAATGAAAGATCATTTCAACAAATGCCTACCCTAGCTTTAAATGACTTAACAAATTAAATATTTTCACAGTGTGGAACCAACTGGAGCAGATGTTGTCTTTTCCTTTCATAAATGTCCTGCAACCGTCGACATGGAATCAGCTTTACAGGAGTGGCAACAGGGCAGTGGACATCCTCAGTCTTCTCTCTCCGCTGTAAAGAACAAATACTTGGAGTAGATATGATGTAAAGTGAGACAAAACTGCCGGGGAAAGGTCCCATTGGACATACCCTCATCTTTCTGTTTGGGGTCACTGAATATGATCCATGTAGTGGTATTGATTTTGCCATAACTCTGACAACATCCTTATAGCCTACTCTCTGGAACTGCACTGCAGCCAAACAGAAGGGAAAAGGCCGTGAACTTGCCTCACCCATATCTGCTGTTGTCTATGTTGCTTCAAACGGATCCACTAAATGGTTTTTGACCTAATAAACGGATACAGAATTGATATTCATACCATGTTACCGTTCCTTCTCTCCACTGCTAAATAGGTTACCTCTCAGGCATTGAGACACAGGGGATCCCTGACTTCCCCATGAGTGTTTCCTCCTCTCAACTTCGCTGCATCTGCAAAGAGAGAGGGTCCGTGAGAGAGAAAGTAAAAGAGAAGGGGGGGTGTAGGGCCGGCTGGAGGGGGGGTATTGTCTAGAAGTAGGTCAAAATGGCCGTAGCTGCAACTATTTTGGCCGGAGACAAGGAGAGGGGAACGGGCCGAGGGATGGAGCAAATCAGGCTTTGATGGAGGGAAAAGAGAAAAAGAGATGCTAACAGCTATGATACACCTGTGGCCACTGGTAACATAAGAGATAAATCTATAAAGCTAAATAAAGTAAGTGGGGAAGAAAAAAAGATGACCAGTCAACGGCTTAAATGTATTTCAATAACATTTCCCGGCTTATCGTTTTCAATTCAGCAGAAATCTCCAGCTGATATAAGCCGTTTCCATCTGTTTGGAGCTTTCCCGGTCCTGCGAAGTAACTGTTGACGGCGACAGAGGTCCCGTCTAACTAAGTCCATACTCTAAAGCCATCCCGCTGCTGTGGCTGGAGATAAGAGCCAAGACAGAACCTTTGGAATAATAATACTGCAGACATTCGCTGGCTTCCCTTTTGCGTGCCAGACTGTGGGTTGCGTCGAGAGCATGCAGCAATGGCACAGCTCTGTGTGCAGTGGTGGGAAGTTTTTCACTCAAATAATGTATTTAATGCTTATGTAACAGACCATTATTGGACTCACAGTTAGTTCAGAGCCTTTCTATGATTGAGGGATTGCCTCTGCCAGGCTCTCAACACTGATTGGACAGCTAAAGGCCGACTAGTTAGCTAGTTGGGACTCTGAATAGTTAGCCGTTCCAAAAAGACAATTCCACACTAAACTACTGAGGTGGTTTAATTAAAGTAATGGTTTGATGCCCACAGAGGTAAAACTCTTTTCAAAGAATTATTAAAGAAAAGTCACAAAAAAGTATAACAGCAGAACTTTGTGTTTTCTTCTTTCCTGCCCCATTAATCATCCCACAACCCCTAGTTCACCTCGTGACCCTTTGAAACGAACTGCACCTGGACCAGCTGCAACAACAAAATACCACTTAAACATCAGTATGAACAATCAAACAATTAAATACACAAGTATAATAAAATGACAGTCAAGGGCCAATTTTCCGCAAAATTTTTTACCTTTGAGAATTTCTCCAGTGTCTCCATACAGAATGCTTTGGAAGATGTTCTCCATCTCACAAATGCAGAGACTGAGAGCTTCAGTCGTACACACACACACACACACACACACACACACACACACACAAATGCTTTCAAGTTCAGAACAAGCCACATAACCCACAGAAATTCTGCTTTGATGCAGCAAATGTAATCTGCCGTCGAAATCAAACCTGCCTCAAAGAAAAAAAAAAAACTCCGTTTTCCACAAATACTCTGCGTTAACCTGAGATAAACTTACTCCAAAGTCCTCGACATGTGATTCGCATCGCCTCAAGGAGGCGCCATTATGGGCTGAGGGGCCATTTGTGTGGGCTCTGCTCCTCGATTCCCCGGGTCTGAGACCAGACCAGCACTCGCGTCCTGATTAGTGGAGGGTTCTCCAGGCACAATGGCATGGTGGGATGTTACACGGCGTCCACGAGGCCCCGTTCTAAATTAGAATGATTTCAAATTAGACCGAAAGCCTCGCCGCACGCGCGCCAGATTACAGGCTTTGACTGTTAATTTTCCCCCTCCTCCTACCAGCGCTGAGTTGATTGTTTTTCAGCAGATGCAATCACTTTGCGCGTGCTCGTTTATCATCTCCAATCATCCTAATCAAGTCACGGCAAAGTGGTCCTGGGACCTCCGTGGCAACAGTCACCCTGATTAGTGTGTTTGGAAGGGACGTATAGGGTTATCTGACATGTGACCAATGACTCATGTGTATAGGCAAGCTCTTGATTCTCTCTCTCTCTCTCTCCCACACACATTCACACCCACATGCAGCCGCTCTCGCTCCTGCTTTTCATTTTTACCTCGGATATTGCATTGCTTTACAGCTTTGCTCCTTCTTTAACCACAGCATGGTGCCATTACATCCGTTAATCTGCAGCTGCTTTAACCAAACACATGCACACACTCAAAAAAAAACACACACACACACGGAGATTCAATCTCATACTTCAATATGACCTCGGATGGATTGGAGGTGCGTAAAAAGGTGCGATCCCAGCAAATCCGACTGTAAGAACAAGAGCTTGGAGAGACTATATCTCTGATCGCGGCCGTCTGGCTGTTGATGCTTCTTCCCCCTCTCTCCTGCTCCTCTCTTGTCCGTCCTCTTCAGAGTGTTTACCGAGTTTTAAGATGCATCAGATGTTGTGAGCGCGTGTGCACCCTCACTGAGCCGTTTGTGTGCCTTGTTTTTCCGCAGTTCTTAGCTGTCCCCTCTGATATTTTATGTGCACAGGTTAAAGAAGGGACAAGTGAATATCAGATGAGATGCACACACAAACACACACACACACACACACACACACACACTCAGTCATGCAAACCCAATCGCAGACAAACACAGACGTACAGATATAGCTCAGACGTTGCTGGCCCAAGGCAGGGACGTGTCATTTCATATATGTGTGAGTGACTAGAGGGGGGCGAGGAGGACAAAAACAAGTTGCGAGCAGGAGGCGAAGGAAAGAAAAGAGAAGAAGAAGAGTGACAGTAGGCAGTCGTTGTCTTCTGGCTGTGAGAAACAGAGAAGGGGAGGGGGGGTTAAAGCGGAGCGATGGAGACGAGGGGCTCCAAGTTGTAGCTAATTAAGGCTCCAATATAAAAAAAAAGCTCTCGACATAGCACTGAGGAAGATGTTATTAAATCATAGCCAGTGGTGAGGGAGAGCATAAAAACATTAGTGCGCACATTCAAAGCACCGCCCAGGGCCTATTGGCTAGCGTTAGATTTAGAAAGTAACTAATATGAAAAATTAATTAGGGCTGTTGCATGGTTGATGGGGGGGAATGGGTGGGGGTGGGGGTGGGGGGAGGGTCTGTCCGTCTTCTTGAAGAAGGAATCCAGAAGCAAACCTCCAGGTGAACCAGCTGACAAGTAGAGAGAGCCCACATATAATGAGCAAGCTTTACTGCTACATTTAATACCTGTGACCCGTGTCTAAAGGGGCAAGATTACAGAGAGCTATCCACAGCTGATAGGATCAGGAGTTATAAAAGTACGTGGATTCTACCACCAGGATGCAAGGAGCGACATTTTTAACGTGTTTTAACGAATTTATACATCCACACTATAGGCCGACCTCACTTCCTGTTACAGCAACCGCCAGTTTATGAGTTCCGGGCACAGGAGCTCCTCCTCATCATCATACAACTCTGTCATGTTTTTTTTGCCAGACTTTTAAGGGAACCATTGAATCATGCCTGTCCAATAAACTAAACAGAAATGACATTTTACAAGCAATCTGCCACAGTACTAAATATGTCAGGCATGCACTAAAGGTGCAGGTGTAGAAAGAAGGCACACAAGCTGGTCCAGATCCACGGAGCTGAGGTGGAGCAGGAGAAGAGTCAAATGGTTCCTAAATGGTTGTATTGTGCAAAATGCCCCGCAATACACCCATTTCCTTCCGTATTAGTACGTATTTGAAAAATGCCCTTGATTGCGATGGACTGAAAACATAATTCCCACCGACAAATACAAGCTTTAAATAGGTATAAACACAAGATCGTCTTAAGTTTGACTGTGGAGAAACACAAGTGACTATAGGTGAAAGTCAAATTGAGTGTATTCAATTATTGACTACATTAGCAGTTCATCATTTATTGATCATTTCATGAGGGAAGAGCTGAAATGAAAGGGAAAAGCTTTGAACAATCAAATGACCTACATTTGTATGTGTTGCCTGTGTGGGTATCAACTTGCTAAATGCCCTTTTTACCTACTTTCTAACTTTGAAATACTTCACCTGAATATAAAATAGCTTAGCTTTAACAATTTGATGCTAAATTGGAAAAAGCAAAGCCCCTATTTAGGATCCAATATGCTGGCAAATAGACTATTTCTTTATGTCTTCTTGTTTAAGATATAAACACAAAGGCATGCGAGTCAATAGGTGTCAAAGTTGCCTCTCAGAGTCAAAAGCCCAGACTTGGGATCCATTAGGGGAACAAAAGAACAAAGCACAGGAGGAAATAAAGCTTTCTATTGTGTTGGAAAGAGGGGGGGGGGGGAGAAAAAAAAGGAAAAGAAGTCTTTCCGCTCCTCCCCTCATCTGCGGGTCTTAGCGCCACCGAGGCTGATGATCCAAAGAGCTGCTCCAGTGTGGCGGGATAAGCCGCGCCACTCGGATCCGTCGCCATAACACCGGAGAGGACGGGCGGAGGGGGGGGGGGGGGTAGGAGGGGCGGAGGCAGTGATGGAGCAATAACGACCTCACATTCATCAAACATCACTCCTGACCACCACACCTGCACGGACCCTCACGCACACTGATTCCGATGTGGTGATTGAGTCCTAGCAGGTGTTATTCTCCATGCTATGAAAATACAACACCTCTCACATTCGCATTACTCTTTTCAATTTTCTCCTTTTTCACACATTCAAAGGGGAGAATTGTATTTTTTTTTCTTTTTCTTCTTCTTTTTATTCCTTGTATGAATTTCGCCACTGGCACGCAAACTGAATTATCCAAGCATTGCTTCAAGGCACGCTTTGGTGTTTTTAAAGTATGGTATAAAAACAGCACTGCCTAGTGAAATGTTACATTAAACTTAAATGTAAAATGTTAAAGGTTCCCCAGTCACATCTTAGACTGTGAATCAGAAATTGAGGACAAACAGTGCTTTTCTCTTCACTGTGGCCATCGTACCACCATAATAAAGAAGTTCCAGCTCAGACAATTCGGTTTTTGACATACCATCTCACATTTTTAAAAAAATATTTAGAGTTTAAGTTTTGAAATTCCTCAAACAAATATTCTGCTGGGGAAACGATGAATCATTTACTTATTGATTTTGTTGGCTTGCATTTTAATAACTCAGTTAAAGTTTTGAAATCTGCCAAATGATTACCCACATCATTAGTTTTCTTAACCGTTAAACCAACCTGTCCTCACTCCCAAATCAACAAATATAATTGCTCAGTGCTCCTCTGTGTCTGATACCAAATGCACCAGGGCACCGTTAAGCATCCATGAGGCACTCCACACTGGGCTTTCAACTAATTCCAATGTAATCCCATCCGTGTCATTATTAGATATCAAAGCAGCTGACTTCATATAAATGGTGGGGGGGCGGGGTGGATGGATCAAACAAATAAAAGCACAATCACGCAGGAGGCTGCAGTTCGTGTCCCATGTGAAACCAAGTCATCATGTCTCATTTTAGAGTGTGTTACAGTTTTTTATTACTTAATTTACACACTTTATTAACATCACTGTGGTTGTTTTACGTAAAAAGCTTCCTAATTTGCAAAAAAATTTAAGTGAACCTTCATTGGAGGTTTATTTTGAAAAAGAGAACCCTAACCCCAACACCTAATTTGAGGACAGGACCCCAGTCTCCTCATTGGTTGCTATAGACAAACATGTTTATGTCAAACTCAAAGAGAAAAGAAGTAAAACAAATCCGTTGCATGTGACAAACAACAAACTGAGGCTTAAAATTACAATTTTGTAGTTTTTTCCTTATCAGTTTTACATTAAATGTTCATGGCAGGTCAAATACTGCAATGTTTTTCCTTCAACTCCATAAAAATAATCCGCTGAGGCTCATGGGTGTCGTATAGAGCAATTTGCCAAATCAAAACTGGAAAAAACATCCCTTAAATTAAAAGGTGAAAACGTTTTAACTGAAGAGCCATACCATAAAATTAACCAGAAGGCCTTTTTATGTGAAAGTGGATTGAAAATGACATTAAAAGAACATTTTCAAATAGATTTCCATAGTGTATAACACAACCGCCTCCTCCCTTCCCATCCCCTTATATGACTGAATGAAATATCACAGAGAAAGCTGTAGGGGAATCCTTCCCAACGGAGGCTTATACACTGCGTCTCTTTCATTTGTCTCTCTCTCTCAGGACGCTTCTCATTAAGCAATCGCACCACGTCGAGAATATAACAACGCTAATAGGAGCTGATGATCAATCCTAATTGGTCTCTTCAGAGCGCCTGTCCGCTGTTTGAGAATACGGCTGTTACTCAGGGCCCCTGCACCCTGATGAACTATTCATCTAGCAGCGCATCCAAAAGGTCAGTCCCCGCGTAGGTCACCCCCAACGGCTCACAAATACACGCCGAAAAAAAGTCAACAGCCCTCTTAATGGTGCCGGAGTGAAATATCACATGGAGACGGGGTTATCTGCATTAATGACGACAGTGGGAGATGTTCTGGCCGCGCTGTGAGCTGATAAAAGAGATGGGAGACAGAGGGGGAGAAGGGTGGGCTACTAACATTGTTTGGCCAACCATGCAAACAAACACACATGTCTGTGTATTGTAAATTTAAATAATTAAAGAAAATCATCATAGTGATACAAATATCCTGTGAATCCAATATTGGTAACGAAGACTTGTTTGACCAGATAGCACCAGGCTATAAGGGTTAGGTTTAGGGTTAGGTTAGGTTAAGGGTTAGGTTAGGTCAAGGGTAAGGTTTAGGTTAGGTTAAGGGTTAGATTTAGAGTTCAGGCAGAGGTGCAACTACCCAGTGTCAGACAGGTATACAGCAACAATTCTGGCCAATTACTTAGAAATGCATATCCATATATATATATATAAATATATATATATATATAAATATATATATATATATATATATATATATATATATATATATATATATATATATATATAAATATATATATTATATATAAATATATATATATATTTTTTTTATTATTTTTTTCCCATCACTTTGGCGCCCCCCTGGTGCTATACACTGTACACACACACACACACACACACACACACACACACACACGCACGCAACATGAAAGGGAAAACTGAGCGAGGCACGGCGTTCAGTGCAGCCAACCATGAGAAAAATAACATCAAAGATGGAACCTGCTGATATAGAAAAAGGGAACACAGTCACATGTGTGTGTCTAGACTCAGAGCGCGCGTGTGTGTGTGTGTGTGTGTGTGTGTGTCTGCTGCTTCCCACAGGCCGAGGGCGAAGCCGCTTGTACACGCCGACTGTAAGTCTGTAGTTCCGTTTACGCTTGGATGGGTGGAATAAGGATTTGGTTTAAGGGGAAGCTGTCCCCAGATCTGTGTCCATGAAGGGAGAAATCCTCCATCACACACACACACACACACACACACACGGTCCTCAGTTAATGTAATGCTTCAGTAGGACAAGCACCGGGCGCCGAGGGCATGACCAGCAGACAGGCTGCAGTTTCTTTTACTGCAGAGGAGCGAGGGGATAAGAGGCGAAGAAATATATAAATTTGACACAGGAAGGAAGGTGAGGGCATTCTTGTGACACCCCCCTCCCCCCCGTGTTCCTCTGCCCTCTGTCTTCTAATCCTCATTTTAATTTCCATCATCACGGATGCAGCAGCCACCTCCGTAACCTCTTCCTCGTCGCCCCCCTCCCCTCTTCCAGTTTTCTAACACATTCTCCGCATTTTTCTCCCCTTCACGTCCACTCGTGAGCATCCTTTTGCAGACACTTGGCTTTACCTGCAAGAGCAATCGATACTCGATACGTCATGCGTGGCAAGTAAAGAGAAAAGCGAGAGTTTAGATATCATTTTCAGCACGTATGAGCACACGTATAAGCATCTCGCATCCTCAGGCGAGACCTTTTTCACCCCATTTCGTGCGTTTCCTCTATTTATCGACACACACAGCCATCGCTGAGCTAGCATCCCGTCCCACTTACATTCCATGTATTAATCGTATAAATAGTGTACTGTTCAGGGCTTTGTTCTCCATGATGGGCTTCTCAGGAGACTGTAAATCAAATACAAATATACAAATAGATGCAACTCATAAAAGAAACATCCCTCCAACACACACAAACACACACACACTTTAGCTGCAAGGCTTTATGCAGATGTTGGCGTCTGTCCCTCAATATTTCCAGGTGATTGAATGAGAACGTAGAAAGTGAATTACTTTGCAGCACAACGCATAAGCAAAGGAAAGAGACAAGAAATATTAAATCCTGAAACACACACACACACAAAAAAGAAAAGGATGATGAACGTTTTTGTTTTAATAAAAGTGTCTTTTTGAAATGACAGACGGTGAGACAAAGCCAGCAGTGATGTGGTTGTATAGCCTACAGTGCTGTCCTCTTTTCCCACTAAATCTCCGATGATTGCTATTCACCTGCTGAGTGCCTCTATATTCTGTCCATCTGCTTCATCCTTCACTTGGCTGCACCATAACTCACTCTCGCTGTACATATGTTTAAGTCCAACTTTGTCAAGTTTAGTCGTTTAGCTTCAAAAAAATCGTCCTAAAAATGGGTTTTATGTTTTCTATTGTGGAGTGAATATGAAGTCAACCATGTTTCCATATTCACATTGACAGTATTGGTAGAGCTACTATCTTTCAGCATTAATTTAAACTGTCAAAACTTTTGGACAATACTTTTGAGCCTGAAAAAAATCCAACTTTCAATAATGTGTGTTTCAATTTCTATATGTATATCATACTATAATATTAGTTATTCTGCCTTTGTCTTCACTCACACAACTTATACTAATGCCAACTCGGGACTCCAAGACTTCCGACCTACTAGAAAAAGTACAAATGAACTAAAATTCGGACTCCCTACCTGTGAACTCAGTAAAATCCATCATTACTTCACAAAGAAGCAGTTGTCTAACGTCACAACAATGGAAATGCAGATTGTCAATGGTAAACCATCAGCTGAAGGGTATATTTGATAAAATAATACATACCATCATATAGTAAAACCTGTGCTGCCTGTCAATTGCTATAAGATGGCTGGTTACAGTAAACAAACTGCACTATTTTCTCTGCAAAAAAAGTTATTCCAGGAAAATAATGTGGAGGCTGCACTGCTGAGACATCATTTGTGTGCAGACTTAGCCAAAGAAACACCAGTTTGTCACGGTCAGCCATGTTTTTTGTTTCTGTGTGGTGTTTGAGGTCAAAGATCTCAACTGGGTAAATTCAAACCTCCCGAGTTGTCTATGTTTTTGGGTTTTTGTGCTGCCTTTGCCCTCCGTTATCCGTCTACACACCTGCTCTGAATCAGCCTCGTTAGTCCTTCCCTGTTCCCAGAGTTTTCCCTTGCCAATCAGCTGCTTGCCCGTTCCTCTGCCTAATCACCTCAGGCCTGAGCCGGCTCAGTAGGCTCGTAGCTAACTGTGCTAACAGTACAAATAACGGTCAACGTGCTGACAGAGCTAACAGTGTTTACCTGAGGGGGAACCGGAGGGACGGTGCTCGGGAAGCTGTCGGTCGAGGTGGAACCGCAGTGAGCGAGCAGACTCCCATGCACTTAAAGCTCTGACAACAACACACACGGAGGGAGAGTGAATTCATTGTTTGCTGCTATATTAATGCTCTCAAGTCCACTTAAAGTTCGATTCAGTCTTTGTATGATCCTTGATTTTGTTCGGTTCTGCCTTGTCTGCATGAACCTGGAATAAAAGGTGATTTTCCTGCCCCAACATTTTAAATAGTTACATATTTTGTTATTGAAACAACAGTGGGCAAACCAAAACTCTAACCTCAGTCTGCACAGCAGCACTCCATGTGGACCAAACTCTAGTTCGTTTTTCACAAACACAGTTTTCAAAATGTCTACATACTTCTCATGGCTTTTACTACAACCTGCACAACACTATATATGCTAAGTTTTTTTTTACTGTACAATAGGAGCCAAAAGCTGCCCCCAAATAGGAGGAAGAGAAAGGATATTTTCAGATGTGCAGGAAAATGCTATTCTCGACATGGTTGTTGTCAACAATGCAATAAAACTGCAGGAGATTAAAGATAGAATGCTGGCTGATAATGATATATTCGGAAATGTAAATTCTGTCAGCACAACAACAATTGCTCGAGTCCTAAAGAAACCCCAACTAATAATGGAACAGTTATACACCGTACCGTTCAGAAGAAACAGTGAACGATACCAATATGTCCAGGTAAGATGTCTGAGGTTACAAACTAAATGTGAAAAACACTGCTTTACTGCACTAAAACTGTGCACTTTTCAGAGAGTAATGGAGGCAGAAGCAATGGAAACACCACTTACATTTGTATTTATAGATGAAGCATGTTTTTTTTCTTCTTTTTTGCAGCACATTGCAGATTTGTTGTGTTGTCACCTGTCTCCATATTATAGGAGTGTTTCTCTGCCTGGAGGTGGAACGTGTACATCACAACCCACATGACCAAATGTCGCTATTGGACTGCCAGCGATGGAAAAAGCCCCTCTAGAAGCTTCTTCCCCAGGTGGCAAGAGAGGGCATCTGATTTATGTCGATGAAAACTTGTGGCCTGATGCTAGAGAGAGATTAGCCTCACAAACCGTTACTATTACTATTAGTAGTTTGTAACTTTATTTTTCAGTAATTACGTAAATTACTACAGATAACATAAAAATATCTATTGAAGCAAACTGCTGATTTTCATTCCTTCTTGCTTCCCTAAAAAACTGTCAAATAAAAAATGTAATTTATTAGAATTTCATGTGTATTTAGCTGTTTAGCTCAGGTGGCTTTTTTTTCAGTGGTTAGAAAAAAAACTGTAATACTAGACTTTGCATGGTTGTAAAATACAAGATTTGTATTTAACCTTTCCTGCCACTGAAGCTGTACAATAAAGACGAAGTGATGTATACTCTCAATTAAGGAATTGGATATTTGTAAAATATTTTGGGCATTCTCATCCTCCAATTATGGATGTCAGTAAGAAAACACATGAAAAGAAGAGCAGAGGTGGGACTGCTTGCAGCTATAAGCACACTATAACGTTGAATATTGTACGGAGGAAATGGAGCATGGGAGAATCTGTTCATGCATTTAAATGGTACAGAATTATCCTCACTCTTGCAACATTATTCAAATTTGCATGAGATGAATTACTTTGAGGTCATTTCTTGCAGCCTACTGGGTCCTGCATACATCCCCCCCATACATGGCCACTTTGAAATCCCATCTAAATCCCACCCCGTGACTTATTAATAAAGAAATATGATTGCCTTTGTCTTTTATAGCTAACTACATATTTTGGTTTGCAAATATTTACTTTTGTTTATCTCACTTGACTTACTTGTCAATTTCATCGAAAATCTCTCAAATTTAAAAAAAAGCAAGTGATGTGGGAATCTTGTAAAATTGCATCCATATCCAAAGAGATTCATTTGATGCACAGTAAATACACACTGTACATGTATTTATTCATAGTCAATATCTTTGGGGACCTCAGCAGCACTTCCTGTCAGCCATAAGGAGAGACGTCTCTAAGGACTCAATTCTCCCTCACATGGAAAACTAACAGGAGTGCCACTGAGGGCCAATGCTTCTGCCTCTGCAATCATTTCAAGGTGAAAATAAAATAGGTTTGTCAGTGTCATTGAAAAAAAAAAAAATAATAATAATAAAAAAAGGTGGCCAGAGGAGAAAGAAAAATAACAACAAAATGATAAAAATAATGCATTCATTCAGAGTTTTATTGAACTTAAAGCTCCTTCACAGTTAAAATTAAATTAAATTTTCTTTTAATCCATACTTTAATTTGGTCATTTCCTTGTTCATGTTGGGGTCATTGCAGCAGAATTATGGCAACATTTGTAGTGTGGGATTTAAGAAATAGTTTCTTTATGTTTATCTACATGTGTTGAACATATTCTAACAACAATGAGTTTTTTTTGTGGGCATTATATCCAACACATGTACACCCTGTATACATCTCATTATCACAACGCTCCCTAAGGATCTCCAGCATTTCTCTGCATTGTGGCTACTTTAATTATTGTTCGTTTCTCTGGTGATTTCGTGGATCTTGTTATTTTCCATCGCGTTGTTTCGTGCTGTCAATTAGAATCCGTTATGCGGCGCAGTATTTGTATTTGCTTGTCATCTTGAATTTGTTTTCAGACGGGACGTTTTCATGGGCCTCCAAAGGTTTTTCCCTCCGAACCAACCAAGGACTGCCTCTTCATTCCCGTCTCACTCTGCTCTCTCCTCTGTGCTCTGCTGTTCGTGTGCCTCGGTGCGTGAATAACCAATGACGGGGCCTTCTCGTCACTCACTCATAATTACTGCTAATAGCTGCGGCGGCGGCTGCTGCCCAATAAAAACTCCCGCATCTCATGCATGCGAGTTTGTGTGTGAGACGGAGGTCAACTGTCAGACGCAAATAAAAGCTCGAACCTATAGAGCCCAAAATAAAAGATCCTCCATGCACCGGTTATGAGTGTGTCCTCATGTGTGGCGTCTACCTGTGAGCACATATATGAGCAAAAGGAAGGATATCAGTCCTTGATCCCGAAGCTTTCAGAAAGCTTTGAAAACCAGAAACCACGATTCTATTTATGTGAGGAAATGGGAAGACCGCTATCTCTGCAGTGCACAGATTCACAAACACACTCGTAGAAAGACACACACATATATGCACAAACACTCACAGAAATGCCGTGACGATCCCCAGGTGAGGGCCAACGTACAGACAGCTCAATAGATTCTAGTCAATTATTTGATATAATGAAAAATATTTATACAACTGATGATACTCAGTACAGTTGAAGGCAAAGAATCCAATAACTACTGTATAGGCCAGAGGATTCTCATTCTTTTGTGTGTGCCTGTAAATGTGACGATAATTGGGTTTTGACTGAAACCCCTCTAACCCAAACAAAATGGTTTCGCAGTTAAAAAAAAAAAGATCTAGTGTGTGGAAAGCACAGCACACAATAATGAGCAGCGACGGATGTAGAAATAACTTTTTTTTAATGTTCAAAGTGAAAAATATACACAATTACAGCGTATTAAAAAATAATTACATTCCAGTTATCATCCCCAAAAGAAAGGATTTAATGTACAATGGGTAAAAAAAAGAAAAAAAAAGGCCGGAATGATTGCTGATGGAGGGGTAATTACAACAAAGCATCGGGAAGCAGGAATGAAATGAGCTGAGACATTAGCTGTGTCAAGGCTAATAAGAATCCCTATTAATTTAGGGCCAAAATTACCTGTACCATTAGCTAATGTATGACTTATGTGAAAACAGTATTAATTCATAACCAGGATTAACTGAACTGACACAGTGTTTAAGGGCTCGGAGGTCTTTTTTTGAGAATTAAAGTGACAAAATGATCAACAGCTGATTTGGGCCTATAGTATTTCCTAAGCATTCAATTTAAACCAAATTGTGTGGCATTCCAGCGACTCTCATTAGATATAATTCATGAATCCTCTATTCTGATGGCACCCTCCAAACATCAAATACAATTGTCAAATGCTTCGGCTTTGGAAGAGACATTTAAGATATTTAATTGGGGTATTTCTTTGGTGATCTCTGGGCCAATGAGTTGATATCCTTATTTAATTTCATTCATTCACCACAATAGGTCGATGATATTCAGAAGGTTACGGTGAAAATGTTTCTTACATATAGAAAAATTGTTAAGAAAATGTATTGTCTCAAAAAATAGCTACTTCTAAGTATAATCTAGACACAGATCCCCATGTGCACAGTTCCACTCGGGGACCATAAGCCAGAGATCAGCAGGTTTAAATGCCTTTCGAGAGGACAGACTTTGTGTGAGCTCGGTGAAATTGAGAATTTTTTATTTTTTGTTTTACTGTCCCATCTACAAGGACATAAGGGATAAGGGACTTTTAGTGAAATGACCTCCATTTATGTTGAATTGCTTTGGCTGGGTGACTGAAAAGCTTGAATTGTGTTTCAGGAAGGGAGATTTTATTTGCCAAACTTGGGAAACAAGGCTAAAGTTGTGTATGACGGAGCAATAACATAACCTTTAATGTTTTTTAATAAAATGAGATGTTTGATCACCTCAACTGTAACTTTGATTGTAAAACCCTGGGGTTGGGCACTTTGTATGCATGAAAATGAAGACAATCAATCATTAGCCCTTAAGTATGTTAAAAAGTAAAACAAATACATCCACGCCAGCAGATGATCAACTTATAGGCCAAATGCTCACCATCCAAGTAAAAAAAAGAAAAAAAACATTGTGTTAATCTTAGTTTTGCTGGGGTCATTAGACACATTAGTTTTGCTTTGCTGCACTATTTAATACCAATCCATCAAGTAGATGTTGCGATAGTTCAATGGACGGGAAAATAACTTTTGTACTGACCTGCGTGATGCCCCTGATAAAAAGTCAGGGAATCACCAAAGTCATTAGGGTTCATCCTCTGGGCACAATGCATGTCTGAACCATATGCCATCTATCCAGCAGTCACGATATTTCAGCCTGGACCAAAGTGGTGGACAAACCAGCATCTCCTTGCACCGAAGTGACTGGAAGTACATACAATAAAGACTTTACATTCTTCTTACATTCTGTAGATCATCACTTCATTTATTGCCATTCTGCCCGTCTTCTTTCTAACCACAGCATCAGTGCCAGTCAGGCGTTTGCCGACTCCTGCGGAGAAAGGTCCATTTGTTTTCATCAGCAACAAGTGTGAGTGGGCGATGTGTTAATGGCTGCACTGTGTTCTTGTGATTATCCAGTGTAGAAAAATCATTTAGAAATGTCAAAGACAAAAGTGCAGAGGCGCAAAACTGATCTATGTCCATTAACGCCATAGGAATGTTCCAGAAACATTTTTTTTTAGATGTTTGTGTGCATTGACTCTCCACTACAACTCTGGATGATGTTTTTAAGAGAACAAAAAGCAGCATCTGGATCTAAACTTGATTATTCTCTCCTGCACACAAGCAGACCTGATTCCCTTCTACTCAAGGTCTTTCTCAGACCAGATACCCCATTCCAAACCTGTGAAATATGGAGTACCCTCTTATACAGCCGCTTCAAGGCATCGTCTAGCATCAGGCATTGAAGTCAGTACAATATAAACCCAACGATGTAATTATTTTATTATAAAGAGTGGGAAAGTCTGCCTAGAAGGAATGAGTCAAACAAACACAGGACTTTCACCCAGGAGTCCACTGTTTGTGTCCATTGTGAAGCCAATTCAACATAGACTTAACTTAAGTACTTAACACGTAGTTTTGTTGCATAAATAAACCTAAAAGCTAAGTAAAGTCGTTTTTTTAAGTTTGCATGTAACAAACAAACTGTACACTTCTTGTTCACACAGAAGTCTATAAAAAATATGAATACAATCATTCCTATGTTCTCAGAGTTCTATGTTCCCACAGCTAGTTCTCATTCTCAGCATATGTTTGGTCAGGACATCGGGTCCCCTTTGACGTCTCTTGGGTTTGGGCAACAAAAGTAATTGGTTAGGTTTTTGGAAAAGATTGTGGTTTGGGTTTGGTACGTTTTTGACAAGCTGAGAATGAGATTATTCCCCAATAGTATCTAGCACATAATGGAAAACCAGAAAGAGATGTTCCACAGCGCTGTTCGCGTAATATCAATACTGTGGGAACTTTACAAAAGGGAACACAGCATGAAGTTAAACATAGAGAGCTGAGAGAGAAAATGCTCCAAAACCGGACGATAGATGGGCTGATTTAACAGGATGAAACCAATACTGTTATGTTTGTTGTACTTTGTTTAAGAGATGTTCCGTTTGCCTGTTTTGAATGACAGACTCTTTAAAAGAGTCCTCACACACATTGGCCACCTGAGACTTAAATGAAAGAGGCGAAACAGATACTCGTAATGGGACGTAATTACTGGCAACACATCTGACAAAGTAGGGCCTTGGTGGTGAGGAGGTCAAACATATTTAAATGCAAATGGGCGACGTTTCCAACGAGTATGACTAAAGTTTAATTTCGCCTCTGACAAAAGACCGCCCGTCTGTGTACGGAGAGATTAGGACTTTCCCCTCGCTGAGTGCCTGTTCTCATACAGCCTCCAGCGTGTCACGCTTCTACTCAAATGGACACAAAGGTCGGGACTTGTAGGTATCCGTCATTTAGAAGAAACAAGACGAGTGTCGAGGCAGGTTGGCTACACGCTAATATGTGGTCAAAACGACAATGCTAATAAAAAAAAAAAAATCACCAATACAAATGTGATTCATTTGCAGGGATCACCAAGATATTGACAAATCATCCTGCGGGGAACAACTAATTGAAAAGAATACATCATTATTAAAAGAAATTGCATTAAATATTTAACAGGAATCCATGAACACCAACCACGACAACAAGCTGGGCACAAAGAAACCTGCTTGGAGAACACTGTTGCACACACATTCTGCACCACAAGACAATATCTCCTGGGATATTTGAAAGAAGCAGAGATCCACACAGAGCTGAACTTTCTGTCAGCGGGGGAGCATCAGTAATGAAATCACATATGCATACAGTAGCATAAGCCACAGACTGGCTGAACCGACAGCAAAATGCACGACAGGCGCCACGCGGTAAGGCAATATCACAGGGAGGGTGGGGGTGGAGAAATACACACAAAAAAGACATGATTTGGTGAAAGCAAGAGGAAGACCAAAAGCACAGAAATCCAAACAGACGCGTCTAATCTCACACAAGTAAAGCAAACTACAAAAACAACCGGGAAGCGTAAAGGTATTCAACGTGGCAGATGCAGCCAGGATCATACAATCCCTTACACCTGTAAACATATTCATGAGGTATATATGCAGAATAACACTGTCAAGCATCCATCTTGGACTTGCATGAAACAAACACACACACACACACAAAAAACCCCACAACGAGTCACGCTGGAATGTGACAAGAAAACAAGGCCACGGCATTCATCACTAGCTTCCGTTGTACATGACAGCCGGTGTGTGAAGTGAAGCCTACTGGCAAACCCACAGTGTGACTGTTATTGGGGCCTACAGACGAAAAAAAAACCCACGTTTTTTTATCTGTAGACCTACAGGAAACAAAGTAAAAATGTAAAATACACAACCAGTTGAACACGTCGGACGATGTATCGATTCAACGTCTTGAAGGAGTTGTCGAGTATGAAGAAAAAATATAGATTGTCTCTTTGATTTGGCTTTGTATCAGCAGTCAGTCACTGCAGGGGTTTGTGTGGATGTGCTCAAACAAACAAAACATAAAAGTGACTTTTGGAGCCTTTTGACCCGTGGTCAGGAGAGGAGATCCACAAAGACAGATATTCAACACGAGCACACTTGCTGCTCGTTATTCTTTTTGACAAGCAGATGCTAGGCTGGACCTGCTGGGAGCTCTGAGCCAGCAGGCTTCATGGCATAGGTGTTAGATATCCGAACGTAGAGGATATGCTTTGCACTGTATGTGAGGGATATTTCTATATTTAGGTACTCAGGATCTAAAAAAAAATGCTCTTAAGTTGCTCGCCTTTCAATGGAGGTAATTCTTCTGCTATCTAGACCTGCAATAATATAGTTAACATTCACAATTATTTGAATTATTTCAACAAAAACAACTTAACAAACAAACCTTATCCTTAAAACTGTCCTTTTAGCTTATAAGCAACAAGCTGCAGCCAATGGAATGATAACAAAACAACAATAATGATAGTATTGTATGTTAATACTTTGTTTACTGCAGTAATATATCTATATTTATATATTTAATTTGAATTATTTCAACAAAAACAACTTAACGAACAAACCTTATCCTTAAAACTGTTCTTTTAGCTTATAAGCAACAAGCTGCAGCCAATGGAATGATAACAAAACAACAATAATGATTGTATTGTATGTTAATACTTTGTTTACTGCAGTAATATATCTATATTTATATATTTAATTTGAATTATTTCAACAAAAACAACTTAACGAACAAACCTTATCCTTAAAACTGTCCTTTTAGCTTATAAGCGACAAGCTGCAGCCAATGGAATGATAACAAAACAACAATAATGATTGTATTGTATGTTAATACTTTGTTTACTGCAGTAATATATCTATATTTATATATTTAATTTGAATTATTTTAACAAAAACAACTTAACAAACAAACCTTATCCTTAAAACTGTCCTTTTAGCTTATAAGCAACAAGCTGCAGCCAATGGAATGATAACAAAACAACAATAATGATTGTATTGTATGTTAATACTTTGTTTACTGCAGTAATATATCTATATTTATATATTTAATTTGAATTATTTCAACAAAAACAACTTAACGAACAAACCTTATCCTTAAAACTGTTCTTTTAGCTTATAAGCAACAAGCTGCAGCCAATGGAATGATAACAAAACAACTATAATTAATGTATTGTATGTGAATACTTTGTTTACTGCAGTAATATCCCCCCTTGATACTGAGTTAACCTTTGCTGAGCAGATACTGTTCAGTATTTGCATTAGAAGGTTATATCTGACTGCCTTCCGTCTGTGTACCAGTATGGCTAATGTTTGGATTCGCATAACACCATCACCGCAAACTATAGAGATATTTTGGAGAAAATAAATGCCGCCGTCTTTCAGAACATGGTTTTATTGTCTGAGGTATAAGCCGGCATTCACCTTTTGTGCTTATTTGGTGGCATTCACTGATTGAATTCTTATTCTGCCAAGTTCTCCCTCTGCTCCTTTCACACGTTTAACAAAAGGCTCCTTCACACGGTGAGAGGGAAGAGAAGGGTGGAAGTAGAAAGAAGGGAAAAAGTAGAGAGAAATTGACGGATACCGCACGACGTCGCCAGCGTCATTTTTCTTTGACATTCAGAGGAAGCAGAAATGGGGCGGGGTTGGAAACGGACAACCGGTGGAGAAAGAAAGAAGCGGCAAGAAGCCAGGCTGAAGCACTCGGAGCTGCAGGAAAGAAAAAAATGGCAGGCCTTTTTAGATTCAAGGCACACGGTATATCCCGAGATTACTGCCTAGAAATGTCAGTGAGGGGGAGAGAAAGCACTCACAAGTGAGGAGCTGGCAAAAAGAGAGAGCAAAGGGAAGGGAATAGTGCATGTAAAAAAAGTGAGGATTTAAAGGGGGAAAGGTTGAGGGGATAGAAAAAACAAAGAGTGTCTAAGAGAGAGAGGTGGAGTGGGCTGTGCTGGGATGAGGGGAGCAGGGGAGAGGAGAGAGGGCGGCCAAGGGCATGCGGCGAGGAAGTCACTCAAGACTTCATCGGGAGGAAATATATTACAGTCGCACATGCACAGATACCTGTAAAGGACGGCTGGGGAAATCAGATGAGGCTCTGAGCGATATACGTTGTGTGTGTGAGCATGTTTCATGTATGTCTGCATTTAGCCTTCAGCGTTATAACCCACGGGACAGTGGGGAGCGGGACTCTCCTGCTCTCCCTGTGTCTGGAATTTAAAAAGATCTATTCAGTCGCTTGGATGTCTGACCTCCAACTGACTGAGCAGCCGCTTTTTTTTTTTTTTTCCTTTTTTTTTACCCGAGCACTCTGGGAGAGGGTCGGTTCTCTGCCCTACATTTCACCGCCTCCTCCACTCGCTGTGAGGTGCAGCCACGCAGTTATTTTGAATCATTTCTGGCATGTTAGTACCATTGAAGGTTGTGGGATGTACAGTTTACAGGAAAAAAGGACCTCAAGTCTATTAACCTCTATTTTATTTATTGTCCAAAAAGAAAACGTACTGCATACTGTTGCTCTATGAAATTTGTGAGAGTATAATATTCCTGCTAATTACTTGTTGAGGCATTTCCACCATCAGGATCCCATCCATCTCAAACCTGAAAAAACAATTATGTATATACTTAAAAGCTGGGATAAATGAAATGACCATGCATTTATATGTCACTCAACCCAAAAAGCATCTCATCTTTATAGAATTGGAGTGTCTTTTAGTTATTTTTGACACCTGAATGCTGTGTTTGGAGCTTGTTTTTCGATGCCCCCAAGTGGACTCACTAAGACGGGCAAGATTTTAAAAGGGCAAGATTACACAAAGCTGAATTCGTGCTAGGTATTAAAAAAATATATATTAACAAGTTACAAGAAAATGTCTTCCCATCTGTGTGTACAGAGAAATTCCTTTTAGGAGACTCTGTCCAGTCCCTTTTGTCGTTCTAATTAGCAAAAATACAGCGAAACACAAAAGAGCAGCTGCACTAATTGCATTGGTGGCTCCTCTGAGCTCATTATGCAACACAAACTCTCAAATCTTTGAGCAGCGTTTGAATATTTTTGCTTTTTTTTTTTTTTCATTATTTTTCGCCGACCAACCTCTTTGGATGACACCTAATTTGTATTACAGTAATTTCGTTATTTTTCCACTTTGTGTGTAGAACATGAAGCAAAAGTATTTGTTAAAAAGAGAAAAAAAGAACTACCTGAATAAAACATGGATGAACTCATGATCACATTTAATAAAAACTATGCATATTCAAAGTTTTGGTGGTGTTTAGGGCTGGATATTTGGTGTATGTAAATAGCAGATTATATATGCATGAACACAAGATGTTTTGTGTTTACAAGCGACGGAGGGATCGTTAGGGAGCCGCTGGGGGTCAACTGAGGAGAGGGCCCTCCTCCCCTAGTGGTGGTCTGTTTGTTCTCCGGCTTTGCGGGTCAAAAGGGAGAAAAAAGTATCACAGACAAAGCAAAGAGGATGTGAGGAGTCATTATCGGAGGATGAGATTAAGTGTTCAGAGCCAAACCAGAACTAACAAAAACCCTCCCATTGAGAACAATGGTGAATCCAAACCCCCTAAGCAGCAATAAGAGGCACTGAAGCGCTGCCACATGGGGGGAGAAAGGGGGGAAGGGGGTCTCCGGTCTCAGCTTCTCAGAAAGAGCCTCTGCTGCAAACTGCCGCTTCATCGCCAAGGCATCCGCCTCTTACACACTTCCAAATTCCTGCGGGGTTGGAAGATGAGAGACCACGAGTCTGCCATCTTTTTCAGCATCTCTCTACAAAAAGGTCCACAACCAAGCGAGAGACACTTGTGACAAGGAATTGACCAGCTCTTTGAGGGAGCTCTCAGAAGAGTCTCAGCAGCATCAAAGTGGAGAAATGGTCGCCTTAAGGAATGCATAGTCTACGCCGAGAACAAATGTTGGGATCGCCGACAATACCGACAGTTTAGGACTTAAGGACGAGGTCGTTTGCTGTTAAACCCCACTTTTATTTGACCTCACTCATCAAAACGAATTGCAGACGTACCAAACTTTTAAATAAACTTTTAATAAACTAAAGAGATGATCCAGGATATATCAGTGATCGGTGCAGAAATTAAATGGTTAAAACTGTTAAAGATATCATGTGGGGTTGATAATAATAATGTAATTTATACACCATTATGAAAACAACCAGCAGTTACTACCAGGCAGACCCAAAAAGAGCAAAAGTTAGGCTATAGATGGATCAAACAGGAAGTAAATATATTCCACTTCCTGGAAAGGCTCCAGTTTTCTTCAGCGCCCCCTGCTGCCTCACCTCGTCCACTTCCAACTCGTCCCATTAGCGATCGAGCCAACGACCTTGCTAACTGACGGCATGCTTGCCAACAAAAATTCCAAAAGAGAGTGACAAATAAACTCTGTTGTGACACTTTCTGGTCGTGTGGGCCCTAATGGGGAGAACTGTTAGAGCGGAGGTTTTTAATGGCCGTGCCCCCCACCCCTTATGACTGATTGGACATTAACAGTGAAGGTGAAGCATGAACGAAACAGTTGATGCCAATCAGCTAATGCAAACCCAACCTGATCCATCTTCTTAGACAACGCTCCTTCATTTCATTTTGGAGACTGGATCCAAGTTTACAATAAGACCATATTGCGTTCCCAATCATGATTGATGATGGTTGTTTCTACCACAGTTGATCAGCTGATGCTGAATTGTCACTGTGCCAAAAACCTAATAGACAGCTCACGCCGACCATTTCATCCAAATCTCCGGGTTCCTTGAGGGACGCCTGAGTGGCCGAGTCATTACGGCACATTCCCCATCGATATCTGGGGTTCAATTCCAGCCGTCGCTCCACGTCATAACTCTCTATCTCTGCTCCTTCTCCCCTGTCAAATACGGTAAACAAATATATACAAAAGAAATGGAGCTCGGGTGCAGAGAATGGCATCTATGAAGATGAGTGAACCAACTGCGTGATGAAGACCGACGGCACCGTGAGTCGACACAAGTCCCAGATTTACTGCCTCTGTCTGCGAAAGAGGGCTTTTATTAGCGTGCGCCTCCCGACACATTACTGAGCCACTAGGGGGCTCTGGGGAAGAGATTGCATCGTAACCATCGCGACTTTACCACAGTGAAATATAGGTAATTCTCCAACACAACGCTGCCTTTCATTAATCTTTGTGTGCAAGCAGGCGTGGGTATACGAACACCGGGACGTGCACGTGTGTGTATGTGCGTGTACGGTCTCCGGGCCGCGCAATCCATAACGGGAATGTTCCACCTTGCCCCCGATTTGAACCCCCTACATCAAGCCTTATTGTCTTCCACTTCTCCTTTCGCACAGGCACACTTCCACACTAATCAGGGCTAGGCAGTCAGTGTAAGAGGCAAAGGTCTGCAAGGCTGTTTGATAGAAGATTAGGCTTGTCGTGTCAGACAAGGGACTAGGCCACACAGAAGGCGGTCACATGCTGAACCATACGCACAGTAATATAGTCGCGGTTGAAAGGGAGGAAAAAACATGCCAATGTGCGTAAAAAGGCTCTGAAAAGAAACTCAAGGCGAACCTTTTTTGAAGCTCCGACCTCCAAGGTGAAGATTGGTAAACACTCGGGTGTTTGAATATTGGCAGTAGCAACTAATAGAAATCATAAGTCGAGGTTTGAACTGATGGAGTTTTCAGTCCAGAGGCGTACGACTGCAGCACAGCTTGTAAAGTGGTTGGAATTTAGGGGAAAATACAGTATAAGTATAAACTCAGGAGCGGCTTGCATCAGTCATGACCAATCTTATCATCACCGCCTTTACTCCTCTGCAAAAGCTGTGCACTCTGCATTTGCTGATGAGAACAGTCTTGTGCACAGCTGTGAAAAAAAAAAAAAAAAAAACGCTTCTCCAAGGGGATTCGACGCCCTTGTGCGGGAGGTGCAGGATCGGCAGGAGTAAATACAAGCCACCTTAAATTAAATTAACTTGGCGGTAGATAAGGCTTTTTCGCTGCCGTCCAAGGAGAGGTGTAGCAGGGTAATGAAAAGCAACACAGAAGCAGTCATGAAAATACGTGATGACCAACATGTCATCCATAACATGGGTTTGTAAATCCATGCTAAGGCTATAAACCCACGGCGTATCCCCTCGACCATACGGCGTGCACCTCGGGCGTGTTCCAAGCAGGTGGGAAGCGCAGAGCACACACAGTTCTTGACATCCGACTTCCACTGTGGTGCCTGTTAATAACCACCCCCACCCACTGTGCCTATAATAAAAAATAAAAGGAGAAAAAGCATGCCGTGGTGAGAACGCAGCCTGTTTGTGCATCCAATAAAGACACTAAAATCCTGGCTCCATGCCATCATACAATGAGAGCCCCTAGAACCATCAATCTTTTGGCAATAAAAGCCCAATTTGTGAATTAAATTCATGACTTTGAATCAGAAAGACTCGCTTGACTTAAACCTTTAACCCTTTGGGGATATTTACACATTAACACTCATCTGACCTCATTAGTGAGTTAGTTGATCATGGTTATTTCATAAAAAAACATGATGCATACAAAAAAAAGGTACTAAATGTGGTTGAAACTGGTTAAATATACAACAGTTTAGTTCCAAAGTGTTTCCTTCATACTATGAACGGTGCCCTACACTGTGTGTATGATTGCTGCTGTGCAATTTCCACAATTCTAGCAGCGGGCGAGTTAACCATTGTTGACAGAATGTAGGAAACATTACAAACACTGTTGGAGTCCAGAGAAATATCAAAAATAAAATAAAAACAACTAGAAAATAGACATATATTCAATCATATCAGTTAAAATAAAATGACCCAATCACAGATACAGATGAGGAGGCAGCAGGAACAATTCAATGACTCCATAGAAGAGACTTACAGGCATGGAGAGCAAAAGGCAGGCAGGGAAAAGGGATTCAGGAAGCAAAGACAAAAACAAATGATGCAACGGGGAACTAAGAGGAACTTAAAAATAAAGGAGCACATGGTGAGTGACTAATAATGAAGTGAGGTGAACAGGAGGTCAGCTGACTGCAGGGCTAACAAGGGACAGGTGAGACTCATCAAGGTGGGGCCGGCAGGTGAAGTGAAATGACTTGAAACGAGGGAAACCATCAGAGCAGGAGGGTTTATGACACGTTTAAGCTCTTCACTTTTTCACGCGTGTTCCAGCGTGGCCTCCTTTCTCTACACATCCTCGTCTCGCACGCCTCCCGGCTATGATTAACACGGAATAAATAGGAAGGAGCAACGCGAACATAAATATGGAAACAATATGTTGGATTCATCTGCCATCTGGAATCAGTCCCCTCAGTCAACCCCTTTCACTCAGCCAGACATTCAGTTAACAGTCTTAATCAAACAACTTTATTGACGGATGTGACATAAATTAGGGTGGTGGTGGTGGTGGTGGGGGAAGTTAATGTGCTAATGTACTCAGAAGACAGAATGATGGATGTACTTTGGTTAAAACAGCAGAGGAGGATAATCACAGTTAAGGCCACTGATCTCCGAGCGTTAATTATTTTAACCTTTATTTAGCCAGCTGCCAGCTGGAAGCTGCAATTTCACTCAACCCCCAGTTAAGTGGTCTGCTGAGGTATTTCATAGTTTAGTGCTGTTCAGTGTTCAGAATCCAGATTTCTGTCGCCATAGGACCATATGACTCAGCATGAGATGTGAACTGTTTTTTCCATGTGCTGTTCATTAAACTCCCTGCCTCGATGATAAGCAAACGGCGACAACAAATGCATCTGGGAAGAGTTTTTTTTTCCCCCAACAGGAAGATTTCACATCAGTTGCATCAGGATCTTGTTAATAAGGCCGGAGTGTCCGAGCTCGGGAATCAGGTTGATCTCTAGTGAGGGGAACACGTGTCTCTGGAAACAACTCTTCCTCCCCAATCAATTTTAATTTGGTCAAGACTGGAGACGGGACCATAGAAGAGTTGGCGAGCCAACCGTGTCGCTTTGGGATCATATACCACAGCCAGCAGTGTGCAAGGGAAAGAGCAGTCAAGACAATGACCTCTGCTTGACCTCTTTGATACTGCCCCCCTCTCTCTCTCCCACACACACACACACACACACACACAGTCTGGTAGTGTTGCTGATGTTGGCACATTTGTGCTCTGGGACAAGAGCCGCTTCATTGGCACTGATTACCGCTTTATCCTTCCCCTGCAAACACCAGCGAACATCACCCTGCATACCAATGGACTAAACCAACCAGAGAGAGATAAGGGGGGGGAAGTAAGGTGGTCAGGGGCAATATGGCAACACTTCTCATGATCAACAGAATAGATTAAACACATTTGTGCTTAAAGATTTGAAAGATTGTTTTCTTTCTTTACATCAAGGTAACTGTGGCTGTCAAACTGTCATTTTTGGTTCATCTACTGCATCTTTCTGATATTGATTTTCACCCCGAAATCAAAACCTAGCGTGGGATAACGAAGCTAACAAACCAGAATTCAAATAAGGACTTTAATTCATAATGCCATGTTCACGCCTTACACAAACCAAATGGTTGGGTTGACACTAAAAGTTTCACCATCGCCAAAATAACCGCTATCGCTTCCAAAAATAGACAACTTTGCTGTGATTTAATTCAAATAAAATGCTTTTTTTTTTTTTATTTGATTGCAAAAAAAATCACTCTCAAAACACAACACAGAAAATGTCTTCATATCCCAGTAGAGGATTTCAGGAAAATTTAAATATAACCACGTTCAGGAAAACCCTGACTATGACCATCAATTATCCAAAGTAATCTTTCTATTTCAATCCAAAGTTTGTCCATTCTGGGCTACTGTAGAAACATGGCAGTGCAACCTGACACTCTCCATGAATATGATCCATTCCCTATTTAGGCTTATTCTGAATAAACAGATATTAAATGTGTATATTAAGAATTACAACTACATTGTGGTGTTTCAGTTTAACGAGTGACCGTGTTAACTGGTGACTCAGCTGAAGGAGTCCTAGCGACGCCGAATATTGAAAACACAAACACAACATGCAGGTGTCCTTGCAAAACCAATCAATGTTGAGTTACTACGAGCGGCCACAGATGTGTCGGCTCAAAGTCACAATCAATCGTTACGCTGAAGCACCTGTTGCTGTGAAGCTGTCGTGATCCCGACATGAATTCTGCAGGTGGAATATTGATTCTGACAAGCGAACATGCAACAGCCAGACGTCTGAATCCAACGTTTAAAGCTTGTCAACTTGTCGCCTGATGACGTCACCTGTAAAAGGGTCTATTAAAGATAAAAGTCTTTAATATATATAGAAGAGGTGCAAAGATTAAAGCTTACACCCACTGCATGTAATAAACCATATTTGGGGTAGCAGAATCTCGCCTGATTTATGCCACCGCACAGTTCATTGAGCTACAACCTTCTGTCAACTCAGCATATTGGACGCCGGGATTCTGTTAACTATGTCGGATCACACTGAGCAATAATTCTCAGTTCAGGAAAATAGAATCCGGTATGTCGGCCTTTTCCTGACACACACACACACACACACACACACACACACACACACACACACACACACACACACAGCCTGTGAAAGGTACAAGTCTTTTCAAACCTGAGCGACTGTGGTCGTAGGGAGAGTCTGCAGAAGTTAACATTCATGGCCACATCGATGGGCTTCAGATGTGTCAGATGAGGGGCCTCTGAATGACTCACAGTGTGCAGTCTGAGGAGGGCTGATAAGACCTGCCGGAAGACCTGCTTTTCACTGGGAGACAGATGGAGTTGGAACAAAACAAACGGAGCGAGCACGCACGCACACACACACACACACACACACACACGCACACACACACAACATAGTGTCAGATGAAAGAGGATTCGAGTGTTTTCTAATACTATAATTGTAAAAATATGTCTGTCACATTTGATCTCAAATATTGGAAATACTTTATTTACTGAAGAGAGAGAGAATTTGCTTAGATTTACATAATATCAAAGTTTAAACAGGAAAAAAAAACACTGTAAAACTTGAAATCAAACTTGCTGACAATAAATTAGTCTAAACATTTTTTTTTTAGATGGACATTGTTGCACAAAAGCAAAGAGTGCAACAGATGAAGTTGTTATGCATCACCAAAGGAGGACCGGCTGTATTAGGGGAAACATGGAGGGAGACTTTTGGAATTGGTTTTTACACAGGAATACTTTTGCCAATTCAATCCTTCGTATTGGCGAAAGGAGTTTTTCCGTGAGCAAACTATGCCAAAAGCTCAAATCGCACGACGTCCAGGGACAGCTTGGTGCCGTATGTGACTGCCTGGATATGAACCAGGGTCTTAAAAAGGCTACTGTGTAGACATTAGTTATCAACTCTATCAAAGCTTTAGTGTTCCAAAACAGCAAATTCAGGCATGTCCACAACCAAACCCATGTCGTTATCACCGTAGCAACGTCCACCGTCTCTAGATGTTTCTCTGCTACTCCTGGCAAAAACAGATGTGTTCAATATCTTATGAAAAGCCAAATGACAGGAAGAATGGTGCCCTTTGACCTTGCTGACAACCAGGCGTCAACCTACGTTTCTGAATAGTGAAGCCAACGCCGAAGTGCCTTGAACTTGCATTGGTTTTAATAGCCAGCAGGGGGCGAGCAAGCAGAATTTTGTAAATTATGGTCTCATTTAGAGTGAAATAGACAAACAATCGAGGTATTTAACTTTTTCAAAGTGTGTTTTCAGTTCATTGTAACATTTCAGTTGCCTTAAAAAATGTCTTGCATAGTAAACACACAGATGGCTAATATAAACGACAGGACGACGCCACACAAGAAGATTATAAGAAAGCATATATTTTGTCTGAGTTTCAGCAGTTTTGTTGAATTTTGGGTTTTCTCAGCCTGCTGTTAGTTAGTAGTTGGCTTTTTTTTAAATGACTGAATGGACGCAGTTGAAGAGGAGAAATGTGACCCCTATTTATTCGGAGCAGATGGCTCAGCATTACACAATGTACCTTTAAATGCCTCGTATAGCTCTTAGTAGACCCACATGCACTTGAAAATGTTTAGTGAACAGTCCATTGCTCTTCAGTCATGGGCCCAGGATCAAGTCCCCATGGTGATAAAGCATCCACCCGACTGAGGAGTCCTTGAATAAGGCACTTAACCAGGTGTGAGTATGTGTATGGAGCAAGGTCTTCCTGAAAAAGAGGGGGAAAACATTATGTCAGCAAACCACATCACTGTGTTGAACAAACATTTGAAGAAATAATAACAATAATAATCATCTATTTGAATTGTTCCTGTGCAGATCTGTATATTATAATTGCTTCTTAAATGGTTTAACCAAGCAAACACACTGAGCTTCACTGCTCCTCTTTTCCCGCTACGATAAAGACAGTGCTCAGTTCAAGAAATAACAGCCCAAAGCAAAGTCTTCACTGTGATTATAGATATGATGATGATGGTGATGGCTACCATCTGCACCTAAGCACCTACAATCACAGTCACAAACAAAAGACATGCTGGAGGGTATAAATGCTTTTAGACATTGTTTCCCAAGAAACGGCATCTGATTCTATTTTCACGTAACATCCATCCCTCAAAACAACAATTCAGTATATCCCTTTGTAGGTGTGTTCATGTAAAAGTTCAATTAACATTCCCTCTTTCATTAAAAATCCTGGAAACCCTGAAGAACTCTGCAAAATATGGGGTTCTGTCCCCGCTTTCATATGCTGGCAGTTTAATTCTAATATCCATTGTTGGTGAAATAAATTTGCTTGTGGCACTGGTGGGAATAATTGTCATCCAGCACTTACGTTATTGTCATTATGTACCGTGACACATGGTCAGAAGGGTTAATTGTAGAGAGTAATTGTTGATGCCCCCGTGACCTTCATGGATACAGGCTTCTGCACTTCATTTATCAGAGAACTCCTTCCTACACCGTCTCGTTCCCCAGCACACCATTTTAAAGGCACACTATGCAGGAAATGTCGCTAACTGCTTGTGATTTAAACATTTAAAGTTGGCCACTCCTTCCCCACCCATGAAAACTCTATAACAAGCAATTGTCTCGCAGTTGCTTCATATTAAACTTCAAACTTGCCAAAAAAACAAAGTTGATTTCACTAAGCTGTATGCTGGCTCAGCAACGAACGACTTATAGCGGTGTGTATACTGGTAGCTCCATTCCACTGTTAAGCCCAAGTTATGCTTCCGTGTCGACACAACGCAAGGGGGCTTACGGACCCATTACGTCCTTGCGGACCCCCCTTACGTCCACAGCAAGGGCCTGACGTGCACCTCCCAAAAATCCTAGACGCTCGTCGAGGCGACGCAGCACCAACGCAGTGGCATTGGCTGTGATTGGTCCGCTAACTACATCCGCTGGCCTAGAGGTGTGTGCACTTGTAGCCAAACACAACATCCATATTGTAAGCTGTTAGCCAAACAGACACACTGTCATCCCCCCCACTGTGGGTGTTGAATAGCTAAAGGGGGGGGGATGCATTCAGCTGTGTTATCCCTCGCATCCCCTACTGAGGCTGGTCAGCAGGCAGTATGAAAGAAAGGCAATAGAAGGTGTTTTTTTTGTTGTTTTTTTTTAGAAAGTATGACTCACCACAACCACAAGAGGTCCTCGAGCGTTCAGCCACAACCGGCCACCCAAAATATTATGCGGTCTGCTGCAGCAGAATGTGAGATTAGCCGGGGACAGACACAGAGGAGCACGCTCAGCGGCGTACTTACAGACTCACTCAAGTATACACGCATACGAGCGATCGCATGATCCTGCTGGCGGAGATCAGATAGTGGGTTAGAAATGACTTCCGTGTGAGTCTATACAAATTGTTTTTTAGGAAAATCCTTCATAGTATACCTTGAGGGTGCCGTATATTCATAACCATGAAATAACATTCCTAGGAGAATATTTTATGGTTGATTTCCTTCAGATTTTTTCACTCCGTCACAAAATTGAGTGAGAATATAGAGTGCATTAAAGAGCAGGAATGCAGGAGATTTGATTGGTCACTGCTCCATCACCACTCACACCAAACCTTTAGCACTCAAACACCAAATATCAGTTATACCCGCTACAAAAAAACGGGAATTGACTCAGGTTTGTGTTGTTCTCAACTCCTAATGTTCATTTCTTTTACCTGACACTGCTCTGTATGCCGACCCTGCTCTCTGACCTCCCTGCAAAGGCTCAAGCTAAAAGATTATTTTCTCTGCCGGGATCAATAGACTATCATAAAAAAAAAAGCTTACAGTTCACTGTATTTTGTGCTACCTTGGCTTTTTAGACACACAAGAAAAAAAAGCCTTTCAATGATTTGGTGATTTAGAAAAATAGAATGCGGAAATACCACCAGCAGTTGTGTACAGGTGATAAAATGTGGACATTTTCCCGTGTGCTGACATCAGCTGCAACACAAAAACATATATCCTTGCTTGTGCCTCCGGGGTTTACGACTTCACGTAGAGGAGTTTCTCCTCAAAGGCTTTCTGTCCATAAACGTATATGGTCGGCAGCTGAGTGTAATGGTATGCAGACGGTACAGTACAACTCACAGACAGAGAGGGAAAGGTTGTTTACATACATGGATGGCATTTGTGCACGTTTGGTCGGGAGTCAGTGACACAGATGGACCCACTGATGTCTGAATGTGTGAACATTTGCAGACAGCTTTATGTGTGTGTGTGTGTGTGTTTCATCTGCATGGTATGGTGCTGCAGCGTATATGATTTAGTTAGTAATTAGGGAATAGAGACGTAGCCAATGATTGGGGTTCTGAAATATCGCCCTGTCTCAGTAGTTATTCCAGTACTGCCATATTATTACAGCAGCTGCATATATGATTAGGTGTGTGTGTGTGTGTGTGTGTGTGTGTGTGTGTGTGTGTGTGAAAGAGAGAGAGAAAAAAAGAAAGAGAGAGCAAATACAGTATACAGTATGTGTGCGTCCAGGAAAGGAAACTAATTTCTGCTCATTGTAGATTACAAGCGACAGGACCAGATGCCTGCAGGAGCTCAAAAGCCCATTGCTGACAGTCTCATGACACTGTGTGTGTGTGTGTGTGTGTGTGTGTGTGTGTGTGTGGTGGTGGGGGGGGGGGGGGGGCAGGATACTTCTGGTACTACTTTTCTCTTCCTGTCTGACGTTAACACACACACACACACAAAGGTAAGGCGATCAATCGGATACACACTCCTACTCTCTCAACGAGGTGTAAACACGTAGAGGGACAAACACACAGCTGCATGGATGTGTGTGTGTGTGTGTGTGTGTGTGTGTGTGTGTGTGTGTGTGTGTGGGAGGGTGTATAAATCTTCACAATCATATCACACCCACTGTAAAAAAAAAAAAAAAAAGCCACCCTCCGCTCTGCCTGTCACCAGGGGAAACAAAGAACCGTTCTATGTCAGCGACTGGAGAGCTGCTATCTCCAACCATCTGGCTGAGGAAACAGATAAAGGTTCTTTGAGGAGCTCTCCGAATGCTGCCAGAAGAAGAAGAAGAAGAAAAGAACAGATTTCTGATGTGGAGGTAGAGGGAACATCCAATCCGTGGAGGGGTTTGACATAAAACACAAGATGGCTATCTGGGCAGCGATGAAAAAAGGCAGATGTGTGCGGATTATATGCAGCGTACTCAGGTGTGTCGTGCAAGTGCACGCTATATTACGGGAGCAGAAGTACGGCCGGATTTCATATGCATTTTTAATTCCTGTTCAAAAGACACAACATCAATGCAACGTAAAAGATGATAGAGTGTATTAATCTCCCTGTAGACTCCTTTGTTTTGTTCCTTCATGTACCTTGCACACAAACACACACCTGCCTCGAGCCCCTCCCTTTATAGTCCCTACACACACACACACACACACACACACACACACACTGGGAGATATGAGAGAAGACAGATATGAGGAGAACACGTGATGCCATAGTGAAGCAAGCATGTGGGAATAATTTACCAGTTACACGTGGTAACCGGAGGACAGAGTCGAGTCTGGTGTTCAGGAAGGTGTGCAACACATTTATCAAGTCCGACAGCAACAGTGCGCATGCGATACGGGTGCACCTTTGGCTTATTTTGGAGATATCAGGACTGTTTATGGGACATCAGAGCGCAATAATCAAATAAATAAATATCCACATGCCCGTCCCGAGATACTCTTATCACTGCTGACTGTTGCGTTGAAAAACTCCGCTGATCATGTGGAGAATTCCACAGCTCTCTGACAACAAAAACCCATGCCACGGTAACAGCCGTCCGTCGCCGAGGAGCCGCCCTCGCGCGCGCCCGATTGGCTCCTCCGCTTGACTGGCACGCTCCCCGCGCGCTCCCCATTGGCTCGGCGGTTAATGGACCCCGTGACCGCGCTCCAGTCGAAACCCGGCGGGGGCGGAGCGCGCCGGCCGAGGCGGAGCTCTCCGTGGTACTTAAATGGAGCGGGTGCTGAAAGAAGTGAACTACTAGCACGCACGACAAGCCGGAGCGCCCCGGTGCGCGGTGCGAAGAGTAAGAGACAAGTGTGTGTGAGAGAAGAAAAAAGAAGAGGGGGAGAAGAAGAGAGCAAGGGGACCGTGCAGCTCTCTGCACTAATGGACCATAAGGATATTTAACCACTTGCCCGGGGAGCGCACAGGTATCCTGATTCCTCCGGTTTCGTGCCGCGCGTAAAGACACAGGACTTGCCCATTTATCCGCGGTGCTGTCTCTTGCCTCACTCTTTCTCTCGCCTCGTTGCCTCTGTATGGCAACCGCAGTCTCTGTTACATTCCGCTGGAATTAATGATTGACTAATGGGTGGGAATGGAGCAAGGGACGGTGGATCATTGATTGTGTTAGTGCACTATTTCGGCTCAATAACGCGAGCGAGCTCTCGCACCTCCACACAGGTGACTGCTGAGGATTGTTAGAGTGCTTCCTCAGCCTCTCTTATCTGTTGAGCGGAGGGATTTAAATGCGTGCGCCTTGTTCTGTGAAAGCTACATTTTTTTTTTGACGCTATTGACATCCCTCTCTCTATCACACTCCCTATCTTTCTCTCCCCTCTCTCTCTCTCCCCTCTCAGACACCGCAGTCCATGCCTCTGCCTTGCCAGGTCATTGATGGGAAATCAACTGGATCGGATCACCCACCTCAACTACAGCGAGCTGCCCACGGGGGATCCGTCCGGGCTGGAGAAGGACGAGCTTCGGGTCGGCGTCGCCTACTTCTTCTCTGACGAAGAGGAGGAGGTGGACGACCGCACTCCGTCCGACTGCGGCTTCACCAAGGACCACAGCCCGGCCGAGGAGGGACCCTTCTCGGTCAGCGAGGTGGAGTACTCAGCCTTCTGCTCCCAGGAATGCATCTTCTCCAAGCTGCGGGAGAACGAGGACCTGAATGTGTACTCGGCCAAAACTTTGCTGACTATGTGCAAACCGGGGGACCTGCTGGAGCTGGTGGCCACGGCGCAAGCCCCCCACTGGGTCATCTACGAGCAGGACGACCGGGTCATCCACCTGCACAAGGGCGAGATCCGAAAGGACAGCCTGCTTGAGGTCAGCAGCGGCCGCCACGGGAGGATAGTCAACAATCGGTACCGGTACCGACCGCTCCCCCCGGACCTGGTGATGCAGAACGCGGTGGGACACCTGGGCCTGGGCAGCGAGGAGATATGCTGGACCAACTCGGAAAGTTTCGCAGCTTGGTGCCGCTTTGGGAAACGGGAGTTCAAAGCCGGGGGAGAGGCGCACTCGGCGGAGCAGCAGTATTTCCTCAAAGTGCATCTGTCCGGCAGCGGGGTGCACACGCTGGTCTTTCGCAGCCTGGAGGACATGATCCGGGAGAGGAGGCGAGTGGACGCCAGTGGAATTCTCAAAGAGCTGTCTTTGGTTAACGGGGGCAAGGAGTGATCAGGGATTCCGTTTGATATCCTCCCCCCCTCCTCCCTCCTCCCTTCTCCCCTTCCCCGCTGCGCACGAACGCACAGTTTTGCGCACACGCAAACGTACTGGCACACAAAGCACACACACACACATGCAAGGACCTGTTGTTTTTTTGTTTTGTTTTTTGGACTGCCTGTTTGTGACGGGTGCAGCTACCTGCGGTCTGGACCACATGCGGGGGGAGCTCAGTGGAATTTCCATCCGTTTGCAGCGTGTCGAAACCCCGAAAGCGAGCGGCCATATAAACAGACAACGCCCCTTCAGATAAGAAGCTCGTGCTGAGTGCGACACGGCGATTATCTGATCATCATTGACCCCCCCTCCCTCCCTAACCCCGCCCCCCCTCCCGGCTCGGTTTGGTTTTCTGTTTCATTCCTCGGGATAATGGAATTGCCCCCCTCTCTCGGCGTGTAGCGCGCTTGCTGCGGCAGATCAGACGGTGAGAGATTGTTGGTGGTGGTTGGAGGAGGGGGGGGGTTGGAAACTGAAAGATAGGATCTGGGGATGGCTCTCCAAAAGTCTCCCTTCTATTTTTTTACTGTTAGCTTTAAGTCCGTAACACAGATCCACTACTTCAAAGACCTCTTGACAGTCCCAGATGGCTACGCAGTTGCCTAAACAAAGAATTCCTTGGCTTGTTCAAGCTCCCTTATTGCCATAACAGAGTATTGTCATCAACAATGCTGCCATCCTGCTCCACGGCACTGGATGTATGTGTACATTGTATTCGTATTTCAATTTGAGTCCCTTATTTTTGTATTTAAGTTTAGTGGATTTAACCCTGATCTCTGTTTTTTTTTTTATTTAATTTTATTTTATTTTATTATTTTTTTTCCGGTTGAAATAAATGGAGGTTGAAATATAAAAAAAAACAAGCACAGGTGTTGTTTGGTCACACGTAATCACTTTCACACATGATCTCTGGCCCTGCACTCACATGCACACAGAAGGACGTATGAATTATTGATGCTCCAGTGCCTCCTGACCCGCCTCAAGCCAAATGGGCTTCATCTGTCCACACGGTGTTCGGAGGCTGTAAAAACGGTCATCTGCATCAAACCCATTACTTCTTCGTGGGAAACCCCACATGAGATCTGGTCCATACAGTCCATATAGGCCGCGGGAACATGCAGCGTGTTCTTTTTCAGATGTTTCCTTGCGTTTAGACGTTCATGCGCTGATCTCCAGATTATGTTCTCCCCCCCATTCTTTTTCGATCGCATTACTACACTGCACACGTCCTTACATCATATTTCACGACTGCACCCGTGGACAAGATGATCTCCATGTAAGGCTTATCCCGAGGAAACACCTTGTGTTGTTTTGACACCTGTGCTGTGTGAGCGTTCGCTGGCTTTATCTGGAGATTGATGTTTCTGACTCCACTGCTCCAGACTGTGCCTTTCTCTCTCTCTCTCTCTCTCTCTCTCTCTCTCTATCTCTCTCTAGTGAGCTGCTCTAGGATCAGTCGAGGTGGGATTAATCACCTTCCGGTCTAACCTCTCCTGTCTCCCTGCGTTTGCTTAATTGAGTCCTGGAAGGAACGTATGATGGATTCGTGGGAAAAGTTCCCGCCGTGGTGTTTGCTGTTATTCTGCCTGGCAACCTGCTACTACGTGGCCTGTTGCGGATTGCGTGCATGAGCTTGAACAGGTTTTGATGATGTAGTACGAGGGGCCGCTGTCTGAATCCGCACTTGTAGGACACGCGTGATTTTCTGTGATCATAAATCACCAAGGTGCAGCTGGAACGGCAAACAAAGAGTTTATTTGTGGCTGTGTGAGAGGGAGTGTGCAGGGAAACCAGCATGCACGCAGTGTGTGTGTGTGTTTTTGTCTCTAGTGGGACTCAATTTGTGCGGTGTGTGTGAGAGTGTGTGATGTTTGTTGCACAGTTCAATCAGATCCAGGTCTCCTCGAGTGTGCAGCTGTTGCAATCTCAACCCCTCGGCCATGTTTCAAGTCAAAACACAGACTAATAAGCTTGTGAATCTTGTAAAAAGTGCCTTGAGAAGATTTTCTCCAGCTATTGACCCAAATACTTAATTCTATCGGCTTCGCTGTGAATATATTGACACGTTTCTTCTCTTGTTAACTCTCTCTTTCCTCTGATTCCACCGTCATATCGCTTTGACTCTCCTCACCTTTATCTCTCATAGTTCCTCCAAAATGTTTCCATCCCTCACACCTGCCTGCACAGCAGAAACCAAGCTGACGGCAAATTCGGTTTCTCTAAAAAAAAAAATGTAAATCCTGTTTGCAGGAGCATTCAAAGGGATGTTTGAGATTTAGTGGCTTTAGTCAGAATGTCAACACGTTTAAACCATCCAGACTTGTCATTCTTGCTAACAGACGTCTATTTGGGACGGATTTAGGTAAACATGATTTCATTGTTTCGTCGCCCGCCTCGCTTTCTTCCACTGATGACTACTCTCTCTGTTCAGTACACTCCGCGTTCAATTAAGGTTGGTGGGTGATTGTGTCAACCCCCCCACCCCCTGTGAGTTAGAACAATTAGGGTAGTGGGGCAGCTGGTGTTAGAGTTTGTATGTGTGTTTGTGGTCTGTGACTAATAGGACACAGAAAGATTTATTGGTGTGTGTGTGTGTGTGGTGTGACATTGTGAAGCATCAGTGTGTGGATGCCTCACTTTCATGTAGCTTATTCTGTGTCATATACACGTACAGGTGTGTGTGTGTGTGTGTGTGTGTGTGGTATGGTACGTGCACTGACCATATGCTGTGTGCATGTTTATTCATGAAGGTCTACATCTTTGTATCCATCATCAACGAGGTGAAAGTAAACGCCGTTACTAGGGCAACTCCAGCCACTGTCATACTGTATCTCCACGGAGGTCCAGTGTCTGCGTGTGTGTGTGTGTGTGTGTGTGTGTGTGTGTGTGTGCAAACACTCCACAGCTTAAAGCTAGTTGTTACCCTTTACAGCTACTCGTGTAAGACAAACACATGACAGCTCTCTCTCTCTCTCTCTCTCTCTCTCTCTCTCTCTCTCTCTCTCCCTCCCTCTATCCCTCTCTCTCCCTTCCTCTCTCTCCCTCTCTCCACCAACTCACTGGGGACCAGCTATTGTTCCTTTGTGCAGTGGTATGGATGTATTCAACGTACATCGGGTTTGTCTTCTGTGTGTGTGTGTGTGTGTGTGTGTGTGTGTGTGTGTGTGTGTGTGCACATCTGGACCATAAAAGCAGATCCCAGCTAGCCGCCTGCCAGTGAAATGAGCGGTCTCGGCGGAGATGTTCTGGGGAGGAGGGAACAAGACAGAATATCCTGTCTGTGCCACGCCTTTAAGAGGATCCCCCCTCTAATCTAGACACTGGCCTGGACTCCCCTGTGGGCTTCAGTGTCTTGTCTCCCTCCTTCCCCGGAATGGCCGCTATACGCTCGGCGTCAACGGGATATGTAAATGAGGCAGTGGTAAATGGGTTACATGCTGTTAAAAGCGTTGCTAACAGTGGTTTCCTCCAAACGTCTGTTGTAGAAACGTGTGCATACATCACATGCAGTATGTTTGAACCACTTACAGACTGACATTCAAAACGGATTACACGCTGCGACACATTTGTCATTTGAATTACATGGCAAATCATCCATCACTATTCCATCGTCGGTGTGTTATCAGTAAATTATAGCATAAAGCCTTGAAGGATGATTTTCTATACTTTCCTTATAATCAATCAACTCCCATCAAAAGACCTAAACCAACAGTGAATTCATCCAATAAACAAGTATATGATAATGGGATATAGCCATAAAGCACCATTTCTTGAACAAAAAAATGATTTAAAAAAACAGATGATTGAGCCACATCGTCGATATGGAACTTTATTATCCTAAATGTGGGCATTGTAGTTTATTTTCTGCTGCTGTGAATCCTCATTAGAGCACCAAACCTGCCTGAAATGAGTCCCCTACCTCTGCTGACTCCAGTTCGGACTAACGTTTGGTAAAAACCCACAGTGCCCAGCTGTTTGAGGAAAGTAGCTTTTAAATGAAAGTTTATGTTTGTGAGCTGCTTTTAAAGGTAAACTAACGGCCTCGGAGCTGAGATCCTCAGACCGGGTATGCTGGAATGCATTGATAGAGAGAAGTGTTTTTTCGTTTTTTTCATGTGATTTCATGATAATTTTATAAATAGATAAAATCACCAGCGAACCAACCAAGTGTGGTACCAAAAAACTAGTAATGTCTTTCAGTCAGGCGACCCTCATTAGGTGAATGTAACTTAACTTAAGAAGGTCCACCATGCCAAGCTAAATAAAGTGATGTAAGAAAACTTTAACTTTCCAAACTGAAAAATAGTAAAACCAGCATGTGAGACTGTTGGGTGAGTCTCAGGTTTCATACATGAACAAAGGGAAGACTCCCGGGTTGAAGGGGAATCCCTGCTCTATAGGGAAAAAAACAGGTGGACTAACTGACATGCAAATAAAGCCCTCTGTTTAAACAGGACTGCTGGTCTGCACCTGGCCACTGTCCATCAAAACCTGTTTGCTCCATTCAAATACCTGGAGGCAAGTTTGGTATGAAAGCTAATTTGGTTTTGGTTCACGTGTTGATTCACTTCATACATACTTTTGGGAGACAGTGGTGGAAGAAGTATTCAGATTCTTTACTTAAATAAACATGGAAATCCCACTTTAATAAAAACACAAATACTCTTGGGTAATTTTCTATGTAACAGTGTGTCGTATTTAATTAGTTCATCCAACACATTCCCTCTGAAATGTAGTGGAGTAGAAGTATAAAGTTAGATACAATAATGTTTACAAAAGTGTTATTGGTTTCAATAAGATCTTAAAGGTCAGTGGCAAAAAAAAAACACTCTTAGTGGTGATAAAAACCCAACAGTCCCAGTTTTCTACAGCCCATAAATTCTCTCTTCTGAGGTGTTTGGATATTTATCTGAGCTCCACTAAGTTTCCTGACTGAATAGCCTCCAGATATGTGCCTCTCCGCCTCTGTCAAGACACCTAACTGCTAAATGTCAGCAACATATTGTCAAAAAAAAAAAATGTTGCAGGAGTCGGAGTTCCTTTCATTCGTATCACTGTGTTTACTCCGGTCACCAAAGATGAAGATATGTATTTGTAAAGTGAAATTTCATCGAATTTTGACAAAAAAATTAGATGAAACATTCGTAAAATGCCTCATCACATTTGCTCTCAGGTCTTTCACATCATCAGTATTTTCCAAAGCATGCTGTCTGACATCAGCACCATCCAACGGCTCTTTCTCCATAATTAATGTGCATAGTTTCCCAAAAACACATCTGTACATAATAATCAGCAAATTTGGGGACGATGAAATATTCATACGAGCTAAATTTCCATGAAAGCGGTGTTAACAAGAGAATGTAGCATGAATTCGTTTTATTAATCATGACGAGTTGCTTTACTACTACTTTACTACAAGCAGGGATTCAGTGTCTGGCTCAGAGACGGGACACGGGGGGTCGGGGACACCGTGGAAATATGCACTGGTTACATACATGCTGTCTTTTCAAAATAAAATCCCATCTTCACACACGTGACAAACGAGTGACAACTTGTTATGAAGACTCAGGTGACAACAAAATCTCAACATTTACTTTTTGTTTTTGCACCAGACACAAAAACAACGGTCTCCTCGCTAAAAGTCCTGCGTTTGGTGTCTTTTCAAAATAAACTTCCATCTGCACAGATGTGACAATCAAGTGACTAACGACTCTAACAACACTAACAACTCACCTGTACTAAAAAACTCAATGTTTACTTTTACGTTTAGTTTTCAGTTTTGGACGACGTCAGGGAATATGCATTCTTTACATACATGCTGTCCTTTCAAAATAAACTTCCATCTGCACAGATGTGACAATCAAGTGACTAAAAACTCTAACGACACTAACAACTTATCTGTACTAAAAAATTCAATGTTTACTTTTACGTTTTCGTTTTTGGCCGTGTCAGGGAAGGCATCGCAATATTCACTCATTACATACATGCTGTATTTTCAAAATAAACTTCCAAGTCCAGTGTTTGTTTCACCCCTTCCATCACTCCGGGACAAACAGTTGCAGTTGAGAGTGAAATAAGATATATGTTAATGTTTGCATTAGCTTGGTGGACACTCTAAAGGTTGCCGCCGTGCATTCTGGGAGTGAGACCCGGTTGTCAAGGACACTCCAGCAGGTATATCGGAGGGTTTAGCCCCGGGTTGACTGGTTAAAGGACTCATATTGAACCCATCAGTCCACCCTGACTGCTTCATGTGTGCCCCCCCTCGCCCCCCTACTCCACACTTCTTAATGAGTGGGAAGAAAAATCGCCCTCTGGCTGTGGCCTCGGCGCAATCGGAGTTTGATTAATGGAAAGGACCTAACATAGCCTCATCTTTCCATCTCTGTGGTTTTAACCCTTTTAAGCAAAAAAAAAAGTCGCAGGAAAAGGTTACGGTAAATGTCATTACGGGCATTTCACAACCTTCCTGGCTACCCTGCTCTGAATAACCCGCTGCTAAATGTCATTCTCTTAACATTTTGTCATGTTATACTCCAGAGTGTTTTTCCCCCCCGGGAGGCTAAAGGTTTACCCTTTCATAGCGTTACTCTTCTTTGCACCCACCAGAAATGTTCATCTTTTACAATCGCAGGCTTTTGAATAATGCCCTCTGTGAATTCATTTTCACAGGCAGTTTGAACTGAGAGCATTTCTTTTTTTCGCCCCCCTCCTCAGTCTCACACTGCAGAGGTTCATGCGAGGATGTCGGTAATCTCTCCCTCCCACTCTGGATAAGAACTTAAGAGGGCAGCTGGAAAACAAGCATGTGGTCATTTGACAGTCAGTGTGTGGCCCGCTAAGGCTATTTAAGAGGTGAGAGGTTGGTGACTAAGCATGAGGCTCATCCAGGCCTGCAGTGTGTGTTTGCATATTTATGATGGTGGCTCACTGCCAGCTCAATACAGCAAAAAAAAAAAAAAAAAATTGGGTGATAAGGTTGGGAAATAAAACAATTTGTAACATTTTGACGATAGAGTTTTATATTTATTCGCCCCGATCTTGAGGCCGTGCTTTAAAGCGGAGTCCTCTTTCAAGGTCCAGTTTTAAGCATTTTACATATTTCAAAATAAACATGTTTCAATATAATTAAAGCTCACCTCAATCTCTTCACGATTATTGAGGCCAAAAGATAACAATGTTATTGCAACATCTCTTTAAAAAATACACACATTAGATACTGGATTATGTGTATGTAGCCTAGGATATGTGTATTTGAAGCTAATTTAGTAGTTTTGCACCTAAACCTAACCAAACCATGTGTAAACTTAGGTTGACCCATTCATCCACTTTAACCTTCCTCCCTTATTTGTCGCTCTTTATACTACCATGATTATAATAACTAAATGTGTCTCTACGATGGTACATTAGGGCCACAGTAGAAAAAAACAGAGTCGAGAGAGGAGGTCAATATTCCCGGAGAAAAAGTAGTTTGTTACTTTATAAAGTCTCAGATTTGCTACTTTATTATGATGCTAAAAACCAGCATTTATGCTAGCTCATTTTCCATGAATGTACGCATTTATTTTTTTAATAAATACATCAAAATGTGTGACAACGCATGTTAAGATCCTTAGGGTGATAGATTTTGATGGTTATTGTTTGTTTTATTGCCAAATTGTCATCTTATTGGTGTTCATTGATTGGGCGGTAGGGCTAAGATGCTAGCAGTAGCTTTCACTTGTTGTCATGGTAATAAAGTAGCAAATTTGTGACTTTAAAACTAGCAAATTTGTGACTTTCAAAGGTCAGACATTTTCTAGTTTTCTCAGAATATTACCCACCTCTCTTGAGTTTTTTTTTCCTAGAGTGGCCCTAATACGCGGTCGTATGTCTCAGCTAGCTCACTATGCTAAATTAATTAGCATGTTTGACGTGTGAATAGCTGCCGTGTGACTGTGCTTATCCGTGAAAACGAACCAGACGATCCAACATAACTCTGCCGCTGCTGATAGTGTGAAACCATGTGACCATTCCCCAGATCACCATGAAAGTTTATTGTCAACGCAGTGGCACTCGCCGCCAAACGCCTTGGTGGCATTAAACACATCACATAAAACATGCGTTTAAAAAAAAGCATGTACATCATATTGATAATAATACCCTCTTTCATAACTTGTAAACTGTAAGTGTTCCCTCCATCACCCTGCCGTATGAGCAGCGGTATTGAATAAAAATAGTAGAACTTCTAACACACACCGATTAATCATCACAACAATTCAAAGTTAACTTCCCAAAGAATCTTGGTCGTGAATTTGTGCTCAGTGTTGTAAAGTGAAGCGTCTCCTCCGTCGTAAAGTAATAAATGAATTCATAAAAAAGGAAAAAGCGATGAAATAAACACCTTTAATAAGCGCTATCAAAGCCGGCCGTGTTCACGACGGAGCGGCAACAGTTTTACAGACGAAGACGTGGAGAACGAATCCAAGATTGCTCGTCGATAGCGCGGCCGACACTCATCAATTAGAGTGGATGTTGTTTAACTGAGCCAAACTAATTCCTCATCAACACACACACACACACACACACACACACAGTTAATGAGTGCTACTTTAACATACAACTAATGATGGTACACCTGCCAGGAGACTTTCTCTCTCTCTCTCACACACACACACACACACACACACACACACAGACAGAAACATACACACACACACGGACACACAAACAACACACACACACACACACACACACACACACACATGGAGATGCACACACAGACACAGACAAGAACACACACAGCCTTCAAGGGTTTCTATTTTTGACGACAACGTCGTCCTTCCTTCCACTGACGACACAAATGTCTGGTGAGAAAAACTCAATGACGCGTCCTGTTAAAACACACACACACACACACACACACACACTCTCTCTGGTGTTTTTCTCACCGTTTCTTGTCCTCTTCAGTGTCTCCCTCTCTCTGACCCATGTGGGGTTTCTATTCTCCACCATCATCACACCAAACCACTTCTCTCTCTCTATTTGGCTCTATATCCTCGTCTGTCCGTCTGCACGCCTCCAAATAGTAGCATCTGCTTTTAAATATATGCATTTCTGTAATTTAGCTGAACTTTTTTTTTTTTTGGCAGGCCATGCGGGAAAAGACATCCACACTCTTGGAAATCAAAAAATACACAACCTAATCACTGTACGGGGAGAGAGAGGGGGAAATCGACTTTGCAACCAACTCCAATTTGTTATTTGCTGATTTTTCATATCGCCAGAATGACTTAAGAAACTATTTTTCCAGTCGGCATATTCAAGGCCTGTTTGCTGTTTAAAACCGAGGGGAAATATTGCTGAAAGTGCAGGCTGAATCCACACATTCAGTGGCTTTGTTGATGAGCAGGCAGACACAGCAGTAAAGGGAGGGATGGAAGATGATACACCAGACGAGATCCAGCTTTAACGTCACCTGTCCAACTAGAATATATATATTATATATTATATTATATATAATATGTGAGCAGCAGCTTGCATTGGGGGATAATTAAGTGTATTTATTTTATGTTATGTCAGTTATGCGTGCCATAATATGGGCTGTGGTTACGAGTGTGTATATCTAGAGTCAAAGGGCAAAAGTCAGAGGATATATCATCCGTGGACCATGAATTTTCATAGTCCGTTCATCCCATATCCCTGATGAAATCAATAATATTACTTTCTCAGATTCCCCCAGAGCTACACAAGACTTACAACTGCACTTCACACACTTTAAATATCAAATCCAGCCAGCGACTCTTTCAAGAGGACCACAACACATTGACTCAGCAGTCAATATAAATATATAATATCCTACTAGGGTTCCTGCCAATAAGAAAAAAGAAAATCACAAGCACAGAATTTAAAAAAAAATAGAGAAATTTGAACAAAATAGTATATGAAAATAGAGTTTAAAAACTACATTTTCATATAAATATGGGTTTCTGGAATTGATTTTAATTTCATAGCGAAGAAAGCAAATCAGTGCTGGTTTTAACTACTGTCCTTTCCTCGAGGCGAGCTCTCCCATTCACCATTCAGCAACCAGTCGTTCAATATCAATAGTGCACGGGATCATGAGCAGTCACAGTATGTGTCTGCAGCCGTGTGTGTGTGTGTGTGTGTGTAAGTGCTGCAAAATGTGTTTGTGTGTGAGCTCATCCATAAATGAGTGTATGTGCAAGACAGGGAAAAAAAAAAGAAAAGAAAAAAAAAAAAAGCATAATCTGCCGGTAATGGAACATGAAACCGAGCAGAAAATTGCAAAAAGAAATGACTCCTAGGGAGGGTGTCAGCTCTGATGAAATAAAGCCCTTCATGTGTGGCCTAATAAAGGCAGGCATAGGGTCTAATGTCCTCTATAATCATACCTTTAGTCTGATACCCCCCAAAAAAGAGGGAAAAAAATAAATTCAGACACAAAACGCAGACACACATGGCTGGAGCACAGCCAAATATTCAAAAAGTGGCCTGATACTTAATTAGCCAGCATGATTTCGCTCCCTTGGGTTTCCGCTGGCTCACAGTTTTTCTGAATGTACTCAAAATGTGACGTCTGTGCGTGTGTGTGTGTGTGTGTGTGTGTGTGTGTGTGTGTGTGTGCGTGTGTGTGTGTGTGTGTGTTTTCCAACAGCCATTAATGAAGCCAAATTGTTGTTGCTAATAATGTTTTAAAAATGCAAATGAAATATGAAGGGAATAGAAAGATTTAGCAACAGGTGTTCCCTTCCCTTCTGCATTCATTACAATAACCGCCACATACAATTATCAGACTTATATAAGTGCTCCGCTTGCCGTCATCGTTTATGGATGGAATTAATGCGGGGAGATTTCAGTGATGTTATGAAATGCAGGGACTTCTGCCCAACTTTTAGGTTTAGTGAGTTGACTAATTGGATCGAATCAATTCACTAAACTGAAACATTGATATTTGATTCCGAGATCATGATTCAATTATCTCATTAATTCAACTAATAATACTGTGATGGGAGTCGTGACGTTCCGTGCAGGTATATAAAATATGAAATCGATCCTCTCCATATGTCCTGTATATACTGTATGCTTGCCTGAAGACAGGTCACGCTAGCATTGAAATGCATCAACAGGTTGTGTGACACTGCTTCTATAATTGATGGCAAAATCACAGTTTTCAGGAACCTTCCAAGGGAATGATTCAGACTTTACAGACCTGTAAAATGAAGCCTTTCAAACAGCCTTTCGCTCACGGCCTGGACTCGCCCTTGAAGAAAGCCGAAATGGACCCAAACTGTGAAATAAACTGAAAAGAGTACCACCTGCAGGTATGTCTGGTCAAAGGTTAAACGAGTGCAGCCTCTGCTTTATTTGTAGGGGCATCGCCGTGGAGGGCAGGCTGCTATTATGAGGCGCCGCATGGGGTCTCTGCTCTCCTAACCTCCCCTGTTTCCTGCTGTCTGCGGGGTGTCATCTGCGTTGATGGGGGCGGCTGGAATGGACTCAGCAGGGGGGGAGGGGGGGGATGTGATTTGACATTCCCGGTGGGGGAATTGGACAAAACGATATTCAACAGCTATCATCGACTGACCTGCCCTTGACCGCCGCCCGCTCCAGTGGATTAGCTGAATGACCCCGTGGTCGCTGGGGACGACTCCTCCGCCGTGTCGACTCCTCCGCCGTGTCGACCTGCCGCGGGTAAAATAAAGGTTAAAAACAAAACAGTGGAAGGATTGCTCGCAAACCATCTGGCAGCGGCGGTTTTTCTTTATAGCGCCAGATGCAAGTCATATCATCCCGACGGGATCCCAGCCAGCCGGCCAGCCAGCCCCTCAATAGTGTGTGGTGGAGCATAGATAAAGCCTTATTCTGATGCCCAAGAAAAGAGAGGGAGTGAGGGATGGAGGATAGAAGAGGAGGAGAGGGAGTGAAATATTGATGAGGAATGTGAGGCACAAAAATAGAGCGGCTCTGAATTCCCAATGAAGGGTAAAGGACGTGCACACACACACACACACACACACACACACACACACACAGTAGGATGTAACAATAAAGTAGATGAGTATAGCACATACACACTCATGAGCACATGCACTTTTGCAGAACCATGATTCAGCACAAAACGAAATCCCATCCACTTCCCTGAAGTGCTTTTCAAACAGTCACTGGCTTTCTTCCAATTCTTTTTCTTTTTTAACGATCATAAAAAAGCATCCTTATTCATCATCTATAACCTGAGGTCAACTCCGTGCACGGGCGACATGACGATACGCACCAACGGGCACCGGAAAAAGGGGAACCGTGATGTGCTTTCAGGCCGTGGAGAACCTTGAAAGTCGGACCGCGGAGCTAAAGAAACGGCGTTACGGTCGGCGTGAAAGCATGAACACAATAGACAGGCGATAATAAGTTGTTCCTGCCAGCACGTGTTCACACCCCCCTCCCCCCAACACTCCCACTCATCAGTTAACACTTGCTTATCTAACATGATGACACTTCTTTTTTTATCCCGATGAGGCCTCCAGCAGCTCTCAACCTTCACCGCCTTGAAGAGTAATAATTTGTTTTGCAAAGGAATTACGCCGGTAGTGTCTCGCCGATAAGGGTGTCAGGGTCTGGAGATCATGCCGGAAGGCAGACGTCGTATAACCCTGCAGAGAAACTGCAAATTATTTTTTGTTTATTTTGCCTATGAGGGTTCGACCTTTACGTATAACACCTGAAACCACCACCAAATGTTTTTCCCCCTTTGGTACGTTGAAAACAAATGTTATCTGAGGCTAAAGTGGTAATGAATTAACTCTACAAGCTCAAGGACAGAGTGGAAGTTCCTCATGAATAATCCGCTCTCAGACTTCGGGACCCGAGAGTCAGCTTGGTATCTTTAGCAACGGAAAAACCGGAGCCAGCATGTGGCTTTTCCCTCAATGACTGTTGTAGAAAACAATGAGTCACGGAGAACTCACTCGGGCTCACCGGCAGATACACGCCACCCCGTGATTGAGCACAATTCCCACCCAGCCCCGGCCAATCGCACTTAATTGCTGCTGCGAATGACTGATTGGGTCCGATTTTTTTTTTTTTTTTTTTTACCACAGCAGGATCTTAGAGGAACAGGGGGATGAAGGGAGGAAAGAGAGATAAAAACAAAAACATCAACCTGTCACGGAGGGGCAATTAACAGGTTGATTAACTCCAAACCATGGCCAGACTTTCCTCTAGTGTGTCTGCCTTTTGCTCCTACAGGATCAAATGGACAAACGTATTAAGCCTTACAAATGTTGATTAAAACTTTAATAAAAAAAAAAAAAAACATAATTCTATTTTTTTCACTTCAAGGTTTGCATGATTTTCTTAAAGCAAATGGATTACGACCTCAAGCAGGTTTGTTGAAAGATCCTAGAATGGTAGGAAGACTGGTTACCTTAGCAACGTAGCCCCCTTTGGTTCCTCTTTATCACTGTGAGAGAACATGTTGGAAACCAGAGAATGAGACGGCCAGACGGACAGGTAGACAGACAGGTTTATCCCAATTAGAGTAGGAACCCAAACAATTATACGATGTTTAGCCATATTTGAGGGAGGAAACAGAATATACTTCTTTTTTTCAACCTTGAGCACACAATGTCACCGAATGCTGTTCCGTACATACATAAAACATACATGAAGATGCATCGTTCATGCATAAACAGGCTGGAAGCAAGACGGACGCACACAATAAGAGGGAAATAAAGTTAGCCGCAGACACCCACATGCATCTGCTGTGGTTGATTAATGCCGAGCCTCTTGTGTGAATCGGAGGAAACGTCAGTTTGATTGACTGAGACGTACGCACTTCCATTCATCACCGTGTCTGTCCCTCCTCCTCCTACTCCGTTTCATTCTTCCTCTAAAGAGTACTCCAACAGGAAGTAGTCCTGGGGAGAGAAAAAAAAGAAAACGGTCTGAACCACATCGTCGCAGCTCGGCGATCGTTCTCTTCGCTGCAGAATAATAGAGAAAGCCAGCTATCTGCGCTGAATCCTGACACTAATGGAGTAGGATGTGTCATCATGGGGAAACGGTTGGAATGTAACACTCAAGACGGATGGTTGTAAAATAACATGCGTTAGTTCATTCTGCAGCATGAAACAATCACATGTTTGTTCAGATTATATTCTTTTACATTTGCGGACGAAATATAACAGTTAAAACACGTAGCATGTGCAGAATAAATGCCGAAAAGTAAATGAAGAATAACTCCACTATAAACGTTCATATGCATGTTCTTGGTGTCCTTGGACATCTAGGGACTTCACAGAATGTATTCCCAGTGTAAAAAATATGTTGTGTCTGCCACTATGCCTGAGGAAATTGGAATAAACCAGTGGAGAAAGGTGAAATTTATCTATCGTCACCTGATTTCCCCGCTATTTGACAGAGGATAAAACTATGCCAACAATGATTCCATGCAGACAGATGCCATTCATTACCTTCAGGAGATCCTTCACTATACATCCATCCATCCATCCATTTTCTACCGCTTATCCTGTATTTAGGGTCACGGGGGGGCTGGAGCCAATCCCAGCTGTCATTGGGCGAAGGCAGGGTACACCCTGGACAGGATGCCAGTCTATCGCAGGGCCCTTCACTATACATATATATCAAATTTGATATGAACGTTTTCACTAAAATGCACGTCCGACTTTATTTTCTGAAAATTAGAGGATAAACTTTGATAAACAATTGAAAGTAAACACCGTTGTCCTGTCTTACTACTTTTTTTTTACTGTTTATTACTGTCGGGTTTTTTCACCCGAAAAGATAATTATTCACACATTCCTGTTTTTCATCATAAATACAAATTGTAATGTTTCCTCTTTACTTGCATGTATTGACCTGACTCTATGTCTCACACACACACACACACACACACACACACACACACTCACACTCACACGTTTACTGACTCCCCAGAGGAAGCCTCCTGTCCAGCATGGCTCTCTGCTCTGCTGTAAATCAGACAGCTTTCACAGACTCTCCGCCTGGCAAACAACTGATAGGGAAGAAAAAAGGAGCGAAGGCCCAAACGAGCAAATGCAACAATGCATCGGGTCTAATGAAATAATAGATACAAGAAACACGAGGACGAAGGAGGGAAAGGGCAACAACAGGAAACTGATAAAAAGCCAAAGCGCACAAAGTTCATCTCGGCTGTAAAAAAAAAAAAAACAGAGTGGACAACTCAATTTCCGAATTTCCATCTGTTTTCTATCAACGTTCAAATAGTGGTGCCTGTTTCAGGCAAGAATATGATAACCTTGTTTATCCCACAGAAAATCCTCTTGATATTCTCCCTCTCGATTGGAAACGATGCTAAGGCCACAATAAAGAAAATTAATCCCCTAAAGGAAATTCAGTTTGCAGTGGAGATTCAGGGATTTGCTCAAGGACACTTTAGTGGGGCTGGAAATCTACCAGAACCCGGGTCCTTGGTTTGAAGGATAGTCTCCCTGCTCATTACACAACACCCCATACATTGTAACAAGGGTCACTCCTCTTTCCCCTCCGGCTATGACTGCATGATTTACAGTCTGAACTGTCCTGATGGGAAACATTCAGGCTCTCCTGTAATTTGCTGGATTCATATTAATAAAAAGGTCTAAATACGATAGGAGACTTAATTCAAAAATACAAATTCACACGTTATTAATTTCCAGATTAAAACTACAAGGCAGCGGCGCTCGGAAATCCCTCCTAAATCTCCCCGAAGCTCCAAACGCAGCAGATCACATTCGCTCGCCGCCCCCCCCTGCCGTAGTGACTTTCAGCCTTTCTCGGGGAGGAGAGCTAACAGTATAATTAAATCCAGACACATGATAGGAGAGCGAACGCCTGCTAAATGGCCATCTTATCTTTTCAGGCCTGACAAACTGTCAAATCCTCCCCCCCCGTTTGTACATAATAGGAAGGTGGAGGCAATGACAACACAATGATGGGTAATTGTGAGGAGGTGGGTGTTTAGGTGTCGGCGATGACAGCGAGGTGAGGCGGACGGACGGAGTCCTGGCTTGTTTAAAGCACGGCAGGCACGAGAGAGCTTTAACAACAGAACTTTGACAAAATATGGGGAACCGTTTATATCTTATTGACACGATAGATGTTATGCCTAATGAACCAAATGACTGACTGAGCTATATTAGAACTTTCTTCTTCATACTATAATTATCAGCCATTTCTTTTGAGGTTCCTTGGATTTCTTGCTCATTTTTGTGTGTGTTTGTTTGTGTTTTTGCATGTAGCCCGAGGCCGAAACGGGGAAAAATAGTCAAATGTGAGCACTGTACCTCTGTTCTCTTTAGTTGTTGCTCAATATATCAATATATATAAAGAAATGACATATTTAAGCCATGCTTCGTGTCTGGTTTTGTTGATAGAGCTCTCTTTTTTGCCGGTCGGCTGTCGCCACGGTTACGAGGTGATTGTGAACGCACAGAAAAGATGCACACAATTAGTGACCTGACTCATGTCATTAACAACCGATAAAACGTGCGTAACATTCGTTAACTGCTGGTCACACAGACCAGTGTCGCAGCAGCGTGCGATGGTGTGTCTTGATTGCTTCTGAAAGAGCTTTAATTTGTAGAAATGTTACGTAGCTGCACACCTGCAACATCCGCACAATTTACATTTCTTTCCAGGGGCTAATTAGAGCTCTTCTTTGTGGCTGTATACCGGCTGAGTGCTTCTTCTTTTTTCTTTTTTCTTTTTTTTTTTTGACAATAAGCCGTTTATTAACGTCAATGCCATTTCCAATCAGGCACCCACTGGGCGTCACCTGGCATCTCTTAAGCAAATGCTGAATTAAAATCTGCATATAGGAGGTTCCTGCAGTCAATCGGGACATGATTTAGTGCACAGCTGCATGTTTCTCATATCCTTACTGTCATGTGGAGCTTGTGCTTTCCTCCTAATAAGCTCTTATATAAATAACCCCTCCGTCATCATATGGAAGCATTAGCGGAAGAAAAAGCAATTTGTTTGATAATTGTTTAAGAGAGTTCGACGACGACGACGACAGGTGAGGATGTGTTGAATGTTCTCATGCACTCAAAGAATGCAACTTTTGGAGAATAAACGCACTTATTCTGAGTGGCATTCATAGAAATAGCTCATAATATATGTTGTTGTTAAATAAACAGATCAGCCACATCAGCTTTAAGAGCACCTAATTGAATGTCAGTGTTTATATACGTCCAATGCAGCGGAGTTAATTTAACGCTAAAGATTTTCAGCAGCTGTGTGTGTGTGTGTGTGTGTGTGTGTGTGCTGCTTTATAAAAACTGCTACAAACCAGCATATGGACATATTGACTATGCAGCACACACACACACACACACACACACACACACACACACACACACACACACACACGACCAACGCGCTGAAACACAATCCTGCGTGCGTGGCCGCAACACCTGGGTTAATTATTCACATTGGTCAATAATGAGCCACAAATCAATTTTTAATTGTGTTTGTCTCCCGTATTAATCAGACAATCGATTCCAGGCACGTCTCCGACGCCTGGATGAGCCTCATCAAGCAAAAGAGCTTCAGGACCAGAAAAAAAAAAGAGAGAGAGAGAGGGAGGACAACAGCTACTGCAGAGGGAAAGAAAGAAAGCGGAGGAGAGAAGTAAAGCAGCATGGTGGATACTCCCCATCCGCAAAACCCAAGGGTTTGCTTTTTTTGGGGCTTTTTGCATGCAGGTACGCTGTTAGCCTTGATATTACCAGGTCAGCATGTATGAGGTTGTGTGTGTGTGTGTGTGTGTGTGTGTGTGTGTGTACGAACAAACAAAGTATTTTGAGGGGCTGTCCTGCTCCCTTTGAGTCAACAAGCTGATAGAGTAATGGAGAGATGCTGACCTACCTACTCTAACACCCACACACACACACACACACACACACACACACACACTGCTCGTTTGTCTCCCCATAAGCCAACCAAACAATCTTTTATCCTCCTAACTCATTATATAACGTCTTCAACCTTCAGAGCAGCAAAATAATAATAACGTGCACCTGTCTGACTCATAAGCACGGAGAACTGAGAGAAGAAACAAATACACGTAAAATAATAATCCAAAGCAATGGATTCAACTTCAGAAAAACTTAAAAAAAAAAAAAAAGCCCAACCAAACAGCTGGAGACAGGAAATGTCAAGCGGCTTTTAAGGCACAAAGACGAGCCATTAAAGGAGTTGGCGTGGCGTTTTAATATTCCATCTAGCATGCACCTTTGCAAATGTCAACGCCGCGTCGGAGCTGGATGTGATGGAAAGGTACACACTTGATTACAGGCATCATCCTTTCAGCCAAGACGTGAGAATACATTTACTAAAAAAAATCACACACACACACACACACACACACACACACACACACACACACACACACACCAAACAGTACGCATCGGTTTCAAGGTTTAAAGGGACTTCAAACAGAAGAATGGCTGTTTCCCTTTTCCTTCCTCATTGTCCCCAATCAGTGAAAGTGATGCGCAACACATATAAGAAAACCAGACTGTCCTCCTCGAGAAAACGACCACATAGGTCGTGTGTCAAGCACCGAATTACGACCATATGTTACGTTTCAAAATAGCGCGCCCTCTAGCGGTCAAGTAAATATCGACACTCCGGTGTCTCAGACGATCGCCCCCCCCACACGTCGACCTAAATCTACCCCGATTCCACGACATCTTCCCCCCAGCCCCCCCACCCCCCCTACCCCCCCCCCACCCCCCCCGGACCCCCCCCCCCCCCTACCCCCCCCCCCCCCCCCACCAGAGAGCTGCATTAATCTGGATGAACTCAATTAGCGTGTTTGAAACTTAATCGACACCCTATTTGCCTAAGAAACCAAAACAAGCCACAGTGGATCCCCTTTAGTCCTGCTCTCATTCCCCATAGATTAGATCTGTGAGAACTTCCTGCTTTGATCCCCTCATGTTTGAATCGTTTGAGGGGAACGCCCTCTGATTGGCTGCAGGTCCCTGGGGATCCGAGGCCACGGCCAATCAGGCATTGATTGTTGGGGAAGTGGGTTGAAATTCTTGGATCTGATAATCATTTACAGTGTGAATATACATTTTAAATATGCAGACAAAGTGATTTTCAGTGTTTAAAAATAGACAATTTAAATCCCGGGGATTTAAAAAAAAATGATGATTAAGCAGATTCTTGCTTTTCGACTTAGCATTTTTTATTCTCTTCAGAGTTGCAGCTAATTTGACTTGGGTTCATTAAAACGGTACTACCCTGCCTCTTCTTCTTCTAGAGACAACGTGATTGCATTTTACACTTTTTATTCTCCAACTTGGAGAAAGCAGCCCCTTTTTGCTGACTTTAACTTTTTCACCTTGCTGCAGTGTTGTGGAAGAATACCGAGGTGTGTCAGTGACATCATCGCGACGCTTAAAAACGTTTGACCAGAGCTTTACCAACGCGTCGAATCCTGCAGCAACCATCTCACACGTTCCACTCCGACACCGACGTTGTGAGTGAATCCTCATGCAAACGGGTTTTAACATCAAATTTGCACATAAAGTGGAAAATCGGTGTTGAAAATGTGAAGGGAAAAACACGCAATGATGTCGTGAGCTTGGCTGAGGTGGAAAAGCTGGTGTAACAACAAAAACAAAATGCAACAAAAAGATGGGAAAAAAGGCTGCGTGAATAAATGATGACGAACATGAAGCAAGGGACTAAAACATCAGTCAAGCTTCCACCGAGCTGGAGAGGAAAAAGAGGAAATGCAGCGTTGGAGGAACACATCGGATATGTGGAGCGATGAAACCGGATTCTACTCATGAAAGATGATAAACCTCACATTATGTTGATGATGATGTGCTCAGCACTTTATATTTATAACAGCAGTGGAAGGAGGCTTGCATTTTCTATTGCTTATTGTTTTAAATTTGGTGAAAATAAAATAATTCTATCACTTATCTGTTAGCTCAGTAACCTTTTAGGACCATATTTCTAATTATTTGTGTTTTATTTGTGTTTTATTGTTTTATGATTAGCTCTTTTTGAGAGAATCTTTACCCGCAAGATTTTCTAATGAAGTTTCTAATGAAGAGTTGCACTATGGGAAATGTAGGATCAAGCATTTTGCAGCATTTCTTGGCATCTGCTTGATATATATGGGGTTTTGTGTGTGTTGTGTGTGTGTTTTCTATCAACCAACTCTCTTATGATACAGGTTACTTATGATTAAACATTTGAATATCAGTGTAAGTTTCTGTTCACCAGACATTCAGCAATAATACGATCAAAGAAAGTTCTGTATTTGTTGTTGTTGTGTTTCCCACCTGGCTCCTAATTTCTTTGTTTTCATTATTAGAATTCCCATCAGTCATTTCAATCATCAACGATGGTGGGCATCTGGCGACATTGCTTGAAGGGCAAGAAACAGCAGTCAGATGATCGCTCCATTAAAAGATACGAGCCAACCTCCAGCTTTACACTCATTTGGAAGAGAACACAAAGTTATTAGCCTCGGTAAATAAACGCCGTCCTAACAAATAGGAACGCCGGCCAAAAACTCTCCGCGTGGAGGAGACGATGATAGCATATGGATCACGGTTTACAAAGTGTCATATCGCATCACTGCAGCAGTTCAGTCACGTTGAATTGTAATCAACACTCTGACCCCACTAACAAGGAGACGATATTGTGTTGCTGCCTGATCCCTGAAGCTCATTTCGCTGGCAGATGGATATCTTTTAGTAATTAAGCCGATAACAGCGCCGGCGGATACCGAGACGCAAACACACACACAAAGAGGGACGGCAGCTCGACGTGTGACGTGGACGAGAGTGAAGCCCACGTGTTCACGTGTTGATAGAGGATGGGGAAAAAAACACCTTCCCTTCTTTACCAAACCCAAACAAAGGCACAAGTATCCACATGGGCATGCACACACACACACACACACACACACACACACACACACACACACACACACACACACACACACACACACACACACACACACACACACACACACACACACACATTTATAGCTTCTTTCTATTCTTAATTAGCCTAAAGCCCTGATGTCTGGTTCCAGCTCTTCTTCTCAGTGTGGTGCCGGCGCTTCTGTTAGTTAAGATTTCAGCTCAACATCCTCCACTGCTCTCATCTCTCCCTCACCCTCCCTCATCTCATCTCTCTCTCTCTCTAACTACACACACACACACACACACACACACACACACACACACACACACACACCCTTGTCACTTTGCTCGCATCTCCATTGCCCTCCTCTCCGTATTCCTTTCTTAATTCATCTCTTCTCCCCGTCTAGCTCATCCTCCCACTCCGTTTTTTTTTTTTTACCATGCAGGAGTGTTATCTCATCACTACTTTTTTTTTTTTTTTTGCCTCTTCTCCGTCTACACTCCCCTCTTTCTTCATCTCCATATTCAATTAGCGCCATTGTGATGGTTTGCCTCTATGAATCTCGTCCCCGGTCAGGGTGTTTGTCATGGTTACGACCATCGTTTGCCATTCATCACATGGCTGGCGGTACACCTGCTTTGGGTGAGAAGCATGTAGCCTGGGTTGATAGCTGAGTGCAAGTGTTGTGACAGGCAGATGTTTTCGGGGGGGGGTTAAGTAAGGAGGAGGAGAGAGAAAGCTGTTAGTGAGCACCAACCTGATCCTCTCGAGTGCTCAATTCTCCTAGTATTTTAAAGCTCTGATGTTGTTTACCCCGGCAGCAACCCTTATCATCATCAAAGCCTGTAAGTGACACTCTCCAAACGAAAGTGTTCTGCAGAACACCCCCCCCCCCCCCCCCCCCCCCACCATCGCCATGGTAACCGCCTCATTCTCCTCCGGCTTGAATCCCCGAGGAACACCTGTTGGTCCGTCGTTAGCTAGCTCCAACGTGTCCGTCATTCGGATCGTTTTGGAGAAGTTTCGGAGTAAAACAAGAAGCTCACCGAGTAAACACTTGATATGTTATGGAAGTAAACACACATTCCTTTCTTCCCTTCATTAACATTAACCTTAAAAGGCTCTGATAGCCTAGCTTCTCTCTACAGCTTTGACTCACAGGGTTTTACTTGGATGTAGAATAAATGACCAAAGTCTAAACAGGTGTGCTTTACTCTCCATCAAATCGCCTGTTTGAAGGGCGATGATGTCACGGATTTCTGTGCACCATAATTCAAAGGTTCATGTTTATAGAGAAATACCCAGGATACAGTTCCATCTGAAGATGTTCAACCAGGTAAAAGTGTCTCTTAAAAATCCTCTTTTCCCGTTATATTTTTCCTCTTGTAAGTTTGGGGGGAAACATTTCATTCTATCCTATCTGACAGCATCATCACATATTCTGTGCCAAGTCGTTTCAACTCGTCACTGAAGTTATATGATGTTTACACTGAGTGAAACGTTCAAAACCCAGGGCTCCGTGTATTTTCATTTTATCAACTGGAAATGCGCCGCATGTCTTGTGCATTATTAATACGGACCAAAATCCACTCAGACATATTTGGTATCTCTGCATACGTTGGGATCTACACTTGCATGTGAGAATAAGAATCGAGGAGTTGACCCTGGATAACATTTGGCTGAACGGCGTGAGTTTATGAGGATGTTGCAGCTGCACTGGAGCTTTCTATAGAGCTGTTTTTTTTTTATTTTACGTCTCATCTACATATCTGTAGCGACCGGTGACACACAGACTCCGCCCCCTCCCAGCAGGTCCTGACAAAGCAGGTATTTTGTCTCTTTCAGCCAGAGAAATCAACATCAATGGAAGACTGATTGCATATGCGTCGTGGAAACACATTCAAACGGACAGAAAAGCTATTCTGACACAGATGTGAGTGTGTTCACACACAGCATGCTCCCCAACACACACACACACACACACACACACACACAACACACACACACACACACACACACACGGCTGATGAAAGTTTAACTCCACTTAGTCTGAAGTATATTATTCAGATATCTCTCCCACTCTTTCCATCCACTCCTCTATATGATGTGTTAAAAACGCTGTAAAAAACATACAAATGCCTTGCTCCCTGCTTCAGCTCCCACAAACAATCTTCCAGTCACTCTGGATCGCTCCTCCACCTACACTGCACCGTCCTCCAACCATCCCTCCACCTCCTCCCCTTCCCTCAACAGTTTGGGAAACATATGGCGGTGGCTAACAGCTTGGAGGATGTGAAACCGCGAGCGCCTGTAAAAGAGGACGGGGTGTTAATGCCGATATGTGAAATAAACCCCATTACCGCCTTTTCAGCTTGGGTTTTTTTTTTCATCCTCTGTGTAATAAAGCAGCTGTTATGGAAACATCTGATGCTTACTGATACACCTTTTCTCATTGGTGTTATGTCATCACCAGCTCCTGGCTCTGATGCAGGCTAAGGTCGGTGTCTTTTCATTCCATTATTATTCTCAGTGGAACTGCTTCGAGAGAATCACTAAAAAAACCTTTTTAAACACAGAAAAACAACATCTATAATTAAATGTTAGAGTTAAATTAATGTTTCCAAATGCAAATCAGCTAATTTCATCAGAAACAAGTGTTTCCTCATTCTGCAGCGTTTGAGAGGAACCTCATGCTGCCGGGCAAAATGTTGCACTTGTTTAAAGAAATTTTGAAAATATGACACTTAAGATGTCAAGAGTTTCCATTTTAATAACACTAGCAGAGAGACTCTGAATGTTTGGTCGCTGGCCCCAGAGAACCCGATATTGGGTTCAGTAGTATAAACTCATATTATATTAGAATCAATTTCCCTCTGTGTTTTTTGCTGACGGGCCGTTTCCCCGCTCCGCTTCCATCCTGGGATCTGGTTGCAAGGTTTGGAGGAAGCAACTGGTCCGCGTTCAGTTTACGAAGCACAAATCCCAAAGCCTGCAGGCAGTCAACAAACACGCCTCCTCAGAACACACGCCATCGGCTTTCAATCACAAAAAGGCAACTCATATAACCATATATTAAAGTTTGCCACATGTAAAGCAATTATCACATTCTTCATTTACAGTGTTCAATAACGTTAACATGTCATAAGTGTGTATGAAAGGGAGAAAGCTTGTTTGGGAGATTACCTCAAGTCTGAGGATTGGCAAGTCCGAACCCGTCCAAGAAGCATTCATTGTTGTTGGTCTGAAAAGTAACAACATGTGGAGGTTAGAGAAGCACAATGAAAAAAAAAAAAAAAAAAAACAGAGCCGAGAGAGAAAAAAGCGGCAAATTTTTCAAGTTTATTATATAATAAAGAATCTTGCCCCTCCTTGCCTCCATTTTCTTTTGGCATATATTCATGTGTACATATAGTCAATATAAACAAGTTGCTTGTTCTGCTAACACCGGATGTTTGCTGTCGCTATGACAACAAGTGAAAGCTACCGCTAGCATCTTAACCCAACCACCCCAACACCCATAAAATGACAATTCCATCAAACCCAACAATAACCATCAACATCATAAGGACTTTAATGAGGCGTTGTCACATGTTGCGATGTTTTAATTAGAAAAAATAAATGCCTACATTCACGGGAAGTTAGCTAGCATAAACGCCAGTTGTTAGCATCGTAATAAACTCACAAATTTGCCACTTTTTATCGGAATATTGCCCCCTCTCTCGCCTTTAGTGGCCCTAATACACCATCATAGAGAAGTAAGTGAGCTATTTATGAAAAATAATCTTTTTCTGTTTACGAGGAAACTCTGTGGGATTTTAATACACCCAAGTTATTCCCAGCCTAATAATAAGCGATGACTACTCTCAACCATGTGCTAGTTTTGTACAAATAGTAAATCATCTCATAAAGAAGCAGTTGCTTTTTTCCAGAGAGATGAAAAAGTCAGAATTGACCATTTTGAATCAAATGCAACCTATTTTAGCCGTTAGCTCTGCAGCGCTACGAGCGTTAGCAGGCCGACGTCCTTGTTCCCTCCAGCTCTGGTATTCATCTTGCGTTGTGAATCCTCCGGATATCTTCAGACCTTCCACTCGTCGCTCCTTCTTCTCTCATCATCGTGTTTGACTTTCATTTCCCATCTCGCCTGCTTTTCTGACCTCCAGCTTCCTCCAGTGTCTCCTCCATGCTTTATATTCAACGCTAACTCTGTGTGCGGTATACATATATATACTAGGAGGGTTTTTATTTGTCCGTTTGTGTGTATTTAACCGTCGCAGACAGACAGTGGAGGGCGGGGCTGCGGGTCTAAGAAAGGGGTGAGACAGGATGGATGGAAAAACAGGGAGGTAAAGGAAACAAACATGGCCTCGGAGGGTAAATGATTTCCCACGATTCGGCCTTTTGACAAGATAGAAGGCGTGTGAGGGATTTCCTGGAATGCAAACACTCTCCTTTCATGTCTTCTCTTCCTCTGGCGGACTCCACAGAGGACTCGTAGGCGTGAGTTAAATGGCTAAATGCCTTGTTTCAGAGAGGTAACCTCTCTTCAGCGGAGGAGAGAGTTTGTAAGAACCCGTCACATTCAGAGCCTTCCCCCCCTGGAGGCCCACAAACGCTCCCCCATCAGCTTCTGGATGGATTGCAATGATGGCTCACACCGCCTGCACTGAGAGCTTTGTCCGACAGGAAGAGATGCTTACGCTTGACAGGTTGTGACACCGTGTTTACCAAAACCCCAGCAGCACGGGAGGTAAAGACCGGCAACATTTTACCGGAGGAGCCTGCAGTCCATCGCTGCACATGAGCAAAGCCCAGAAGGGATGGTGATGCTCGTGAGAGCAGAAATGTTTGAATGTTGAACAAACGGTTCTTGAGTGGACGCTCATCTCGTTAGTTAAAAGCCACGGGGTGTAAATAAAAGCCTGCAATTTCTATCTTTAATCTTCATTACGGATTCATTGTCGAGGGTGAAATGAAAAACTGTAAAGATGAGAATTCCTGCCCATTGTGTGTGTGTGTGTGTGTGTGTGTTAGTAAAGCGGTGCGACTCAAATGCTAAATCAAGGTGACAGTCAATAAAAGTGTCGTTATGTTTCAGGTAATTATGAGCTGGCGGTGTGAGCTGAAAGGGAACTCGGAGGCTCAGATCTATAGGCACGGCTTTGTCAGCGCCAACTTTCCACAAGTTCTTAAAAAGCATGATTAATGTGCAAAAAAAAGTTTGAAATATGCATGAGACGTTTTCAGGGTGTTCGGGATGAAAAGCAAGCGAAGCTACAGTAACGTTTTGGCGACAAAACTAATTTCGAACTGTCTCGCACCAAAAAAATAAGGTGTAAATATGACATATTAACACCTTATAAAGTTGATGTGGTGGTTGGATGTTAGCAAACTGTTTTTCACGCTCAGCAGACACAAAGAAACATTAGCATTCTTTAGTAGTCGTGTTTCTAGAAGAAAATTAAACCTTTTATCTTTCTTATTATCTCCGGAAAGAACATTGAATATTATCTTTAGCGGCTAAATGTTCCATTTTCTGATTTTCTAAGCTTTCTTACATGTCTGTCTGTCTGCCTGTCTGTCTGTCTGCAAAGCCACAAGAGAACAGGGAAAGTGCTGAAAGAAAAAAAAGCATAAATGTTTCTGAAATGGCAAACTTTTCACATTTAATCTTCTCCCCTGATGAAGGGCCGCTTGGAAATACATCACAAGGGCGCCGCGACCGAGAGGCCGTTTGGTATTTCAGGTGTCAAGAGCGGGTTTTTACGAGGGTCAACTCTGCTGATCAAGACGGGTCAAAGAAAAAAAAAAGAAATACTGCAGCGTTAATCAGCTAGGCTCTCGTTTCCCACCGTCCTCTCCAATGGTTGACACTTCCTCCTCCTTTTGATTCACAGAAACGAGTCCAAGTGCAAACGGATGGAACATTTCTCACCTCCAGACCGACTGAGTGGGAAAGCAGCATCTTATCAGCCTGCTTCCTGTCTCCAGACTCGTGAGCACACATGCACCCTTCTTTTCATTCTATGGTTCACCATAGCTCCCAACCCACTGTAATTAAACCTGCATCAACGGGCCATCATTTCCTCGGTGGCGATCAAATTCCACGCTCATTTGGTAGTTTGCTATTCCGATCTCGCTTTAGGCTTTCAACACCGCTAACGAAAGGTCGGGAGCGCCGATTCCATCAACCCGATGACTGGAGGATTAAACGATTCAGATTGATTAGGACGAGGCTTCGTGTAATCTTGTTAACTCAGCAAAAGAGACGGTTTCGTGCTGGCCGGCACTAAAAAAAAACCACAAAACAAAAAACGGACTCCCGCTGAAGCTCAAGGGTACGAACAAAACAGCGGGTCGATGACTATCTCACACCAATCTCGTTCATTCTGCAAGGCTGACAGAACTCGTCTGACACGAGGGGGGATGAGCGTCGGTGGGCTTTCTTTAAGAGGCATCTTTAAAAACCATCAGCGTCCGACGCTGGTTTAGAAGCACTAAACAGCAGAGCTATAAGTGAAGGAGTGACGGCAGTGAAATTGACTCATTAATCTTGACCGTATTGTTTCCTCTTATGATATACTGCTTATAACTCCTCCCAGCTACGGCTGCATTTTTTGTTGTGTGGCTGTATTTTCATGATGCCCAACAAAAAGCATCGTCTCATTTTCCTTCTCTCCTCCACAGCTGGGGGAGATCCACTCCTCTCTGGTGTGATATATAGACCCGGCCACTCCAGCATCCCCCCCCCATCTCTTATAAAGGGGCCTGAAACACAGTCTGTCAGGGTAAATACCTCCAAGTCACAGCCCTTTATTCCATTTCTTGCCGACTCGACTCCACCAGCTGTTTTAAATGCTTCCTGCCAGAGAGAATTACTGTTCAATATTTCACGATATTGAAAATAGAATTTCGGCTCGGCTAAAAGAATGGCAAACGACGGAGGGGTTAGTTAGGCAAATACCATTGTGCACTTATGGAACAAAGAGATAAGGGGATTGCAAACTGGATGTATTAAGTAGAAACATAACCAGGGGGGAGAGGAGGGGATTCAACAAATTAACTTCTATTTTGTCTTTGGATGCCACGGAAAAAGAAAAAAGGCTTTATAGAAAAGCCGCGCCGAAGTTTATTCATAAAATTAAGGGATTAAGAACAGCAGGAGAAAGTTAACGAGAAAATATGGAAACATGATCTGCTTATTACTGCCTGAGCAGATTTAAACGGGTCTTGGAGGCACCGGTGCCACATTTCCAGAAGGAAGCTACCAACAACAGTTACAGCTACTTTTCTAAAAGGCGTCATCTGGGTAATTAGAGTGAAGCACGTCGAAGACATGAACGTTTTCTGTCGGAGAGACTCTCCGGATTGTTTTCCTCTGCTCCTAGAAAATGGTTTAGAAAGCGGCGAGTTAAACATTCACAAGTAGTCAGTTTAAAAGCTTGTTTCAAACCGACAAAAAAGCTAAATCATCGTCAGACGATAGTCAGAACGTTCCCAGAATGCATTGCAACACATTGTACATATGAATGCAGAATCTGTTTATAGAGATTACAACCGACAAAAAACACTAAGCTTGATGCAAATTAATGAGTGATTTTATGCAAATGAGCAGTACTACTTTTAGCAACTTTTCGGAGCTATCTTCTCTTTGCAACACTGCAATTTGGTTTCCAAGGCTTTGTGCCATGAATCTAGTTTTCATCTTCCGATGATGCGTACCCAGTGGCCACATTACCTTCATGTTACATTAAACGTATGTCTACTGCCACCAACAACTAAGAAACTTCGATTTTAGCATATTTAGTCATCGATATTTGACGTTACACAGATAGATTTCAGTGGTTTTATGCATTTGTCTTGAATATTAAGCATGTATGACTAAATAAGCAATAATCAGAGTTAATTACCTTTTGATTGGTTGTCATGGAAGTCCATGACATCATCGTTTTCTAGCCGAGGAAAAAAGATGTACACAGATGAAGATTCTGAGTAAGAGTGTAAAAGATGGCTCTTTCTTACCTAATCACCATCCAAACCCTTCACTCGGCCCTCACTGGTCATAAAAGGGATGTTTAACTTTGATGGGGCAGGTTTACCTTTAAGAGCACATAAAGAAAGCGAGCTGCTCTGCAACACAGCATTAGTTCCCCTTTGAACACACAAACTAAAACTCTTCTACCACTTTGACAAACAAGATAAATTATCCACTTTCCCCCCATTGTTTGCCCTGCAGCTCACTTCTCCAGAAAACAGTTTGATTGTTTGACAGAGAAAGAGGTTGAAAATGCTCTTGATGACATCACAGTGGGTGAAAGCAGTCAGTCGTTTCAGATCCCCGCGGAGTCGTACGTTCTGACCAGTGAAAACACTTTTTCTTTTCGGTTGTCACGGTTGTAACAAGTGCGTGGATGTTCGGATCACATGGTTGTTTATAACTTGGAACAATGAGAAAATAGCATATTTATAATGCAAATATAGGATTGTGAGATGGCAGATAATTATCTCCAAAAACTCTTCAACTGAAAATGTACTTTTTAAAAATATTTTCTTTAACAAAGGAGAAAAAAATTAAAGATGATATCTATTACAACTACCAAGAAGGAAATACAACAAAGTCATGAACACGATTTTTCTTTATTTCCGATCTAAAAGGTGGCACAGATTAATACCTGCATTTTAGAAAGTGAAACAACATGCTGGGAGCGCCACTGCGTGCACCAACACGTATTCCTCATCATCATTAGCTCTCCGTGATACCGCCAGGGTGTCCGTGTATGTATATGGTGTTTGGGCACACACACCGGAACACACAGCGCAGGGCAGCTGTGGGGCTAATTTGTTTAGAGGGAATTAATTAGACATTATTAGGGTGAAAACAATGGAGCAGAGGCAGGGTGTTTAATGGTGGGACGTCACAGAGGCAAAAACCTGTCACGGAACAATAGGCTCATATTCAGCCGCGGCTTCCCCGGCTACCGCTCAATTACTGGATCACACAATAGGACGCAGGCGTGAACAAACACAAGCGAGGAGGTGCGTTTTCTGGTCGCCCCCTCAGTCTGAGGGGAGCCAGCAGAGGCTGTGTGCCTGCATTCATGTACCTGTGTTTCTAATGGAGCAGATGTATTAAAGGTAGACACGTCTTCACACGATGAATTACAGAACAAAATGCAAGAGGTCTAATATTAACCGTTATTCTCATTCTTCATCAGATCTCAATCCAATCTAATCCCACTCTTCCCCTCGGCATCTTCCCTAAATCTGCTTTCGCTTCATCACCCCAGTCCCTGGCTCCGCTCCAAACTCCCCCACCTCCCCTTCACAGCCACTTCCTCAGAACCGCCAAGGCAGAGTTGAAGGTGAACTGGGCCCGGTGGGTCCCGCGGTGAGCCAGCAGCAGGGAGCCCGCCTCGGCCCCGTGGCCCGCCGCCAGCAGCTCGCCGGCCGCCTTCTCCACGTCCCAGCCTCCCTCCTGCTGCTGGGCCAGCATGTGGGCGCTGAGCGGGGGGTACAGGGCCGAGGAGACGCAGCCCACCAGGAGCCCGGCGTCCAGGAGTAATGAGAGGAGCTCGGCGTCGCAGGAGGAAGCCGTCTCCTGGAGGGGGAGAGAGGATGGGAGAACATGTCAAATGTGGTTATGGAGTCAGGAGGAACTATCTTTAAGTGCGATTGCGACATTTCATCCCCTGTGAATACACGCCAGGAGTAACTGCCAGAAATATTGGGAAATACACAACCATTTTATCCGCCAGGTAACCAGCTCTCACTCAGCAGACCGACGCTAAGCACCCTCTGGCTGATAACACTCTTTGTGGCTGGTAGATTTTTGGAGATTCACCAGAAACAATGCATCGCAGCCTCCCGCTGCTGCTGCTGCTGCAGTATTTCCACCCTGTGTGTGATTACGATGTCACACGCTTGGAGAAACCTGATGAGGTCACAGTGTTGGGACAAATCCGGCGTCGTCCCCGTGGCTCCCGCACATGCAAACAGACGTTTCTTCAAAGAAACCAAAAAACGCTCAGAACACATGTTCACGCGGCCGCGAAAAACCTTTACGTAATGTTTTTTAATCCCATCTCACGCCTCCTTACATCAATGAAACGCATGCAAATTCAAAAACAGCTAAATGCCGGCGGGGCTGCCGAGAGTGGTTTACAGGCCGCGGAGAAGCAGGGCTGATGTGCTGCCGTGGAAAAGGCTCTCTGTGACTCAACCCCCCCTCCATCTCCTCCAGCATCCTCTCACCTGTTTGCCGTCTATTATTAAGCCTGCACTCGCAAAACTATACACGGGTTGGTGCACGAGTGCAGACAGACAACAGCCAGTCCCTGTCAGGGTATTTCTGGAGCTGAGGCAGATCAATTATAAATGTGGAGCTCATGTCTCCTCGTCTATAGCGGAGAACGGGAGCAGAGACGGATGAATTTCTCTCCCTCACCTCTAAAAAAAAAAAAAAAAAACTCATCTCGACCGGCCTCCATTCTTTTCCCTTCCTCCTTGAAGGAAGATTCATGTTTAAAAAACACAAAACCGGTAAAAAACAAAAGGGATCCCTTCACCGTGAGGATGGATATTAGTGAACCTGAACGTCTCCTGTGAGTTGAGAGATCTTCATTGATAAGTGGAGTCAGTTTGACCTGGTTTCTGTGAAAAGTATTCAGTTCATGGTACCAAAGGGAGACAAAAGGCTGACATCTTACAGTTACAGAGATACACAGACGACCCAGAGATATGTCATGCATGATGAGTAATTTCATGTCTCCCATCCATTCAGAGACGGGACCAGATGAGAAGACAGAGACAGAGGTGGACGAGGAGGTGATCCGGTTGTAGTGAGAATGAAGGGGAAGACGAGGGAGAGCTGGAGGGAGAGAGCTGGAGGAAAAAGGCATACGTGCACTCAAAGCATCGGATGCATACATTTTTAAGTGCACGAACTGTTTCCAGGAACGGAGGAGTGACACTTCAAAACAACTTAACGCTTCAAACTTTTGATTTCAGAGCCTCAACAGAGGATGTTCTACGTGAGACTTCTGGAGCCTGTTGACCCATTTTGAAGCTCAATGTCTGACAACGATGATTTCAAACCAGGTTAAGGAGCAAAAGATGTGGAGTATTTCCTGAGATCTGGGTACAGAGTGACACCAATAGAGTAAGATGATGAGAGAGGCTGCAAACAAGGCCAAGGCAGGATGATCTACTACATTAATACAACTGTAGGTGAAATCTGGATCAATCGACCAATTAAATGTATTTGTAGAGCACTTTTTAGACAGGACAGTGCAGCTATAAGTGCTTCACGGGCTAGCAAGCCTAAATAAAGACAGAAAAAACAACCAGAAAGACAAAAACTTTTCATCAATATTACAATTTCAGATGAAGTTTGTTCAAACAACAAACAATCAATGATGAATATTTTACAAAATCATCACGAACACCAAATGAATTGCAACTATTGTGAAAATTGTGAAAAAAAAAAGGAAAAATGCCACCTTTATCAAAATGAGGAAGCCATTTTATTTACTATTTATATACAATTTGCTGGAATTTGGACTATGGGTTTAAACCAGAATAATCCAGCTATAACACTACACAAAAGCGTTGGAGGTCATAAACCAAAGTATCGGACAAATAAAATATCTGACCCGCTGCTAGATGAAGTCAGAGGATCAGTAACGTTATAACAACTCATCCCGAGGGAGACATTAACGTCCGAGCCAAATCTTATTGCAATCCATCCGATAGTTGTTGAGCAACTTCAGTCTGAAGCAAAGAGCTACGGAAAAAAAAGACCAAAAAACGTAATAAACCGGAATTATTCTCCAATATCTGTTACTCTGTTAAATGGAGCCTCGTGGTGCCGTTTGAAACCGACAGTGTGATTAAAGGGTGTGCAAACACATTTGCCCTGATTTGACCTGAAGGCATGCTAATCACTGAGGTCACCTGGCTGGAATGATGAGGGCACACCTTCAGAATCTGGAAACTCACAGCCAGTATTACCCGCTCCAATATGGAAGACAACTAAATAAATAAATAAATCACACATACAGGCACCCACCTTCCAGGCTGTAACTGTCAGCAGAGACAGATTTGAGTCTGGGACTCGGCTGGATTGACAGTGGAGCTTAAAATAGATGTGAAGGAGCAGCGGAGAGACGGAGGGATGGATGGAGGGGGGATTTTTGATATCACAGCGCAGCAGATAACTTTATGTCCTTTTCACGGCACAAACAGCCCTGTCACATTCCCAGCGCTGCCGTCGTCCGGCGTTCACACCTCCAGGACTGGAAGAATGCAGCGCATGGACATAAAGACAGGCGGGTGTAACGGCGAGAATTTAAACGATCGCTACCCAGAGACTGTCCTGTATGTAAAAATCTTCTCTTCCTTTATATTCTTTACAAAAGTTAAGTGAAGCCGTTCCTCTGCAGCTACTGAGACATGTAACCCAAGGACTACTTATATACTTTATTATAACTAAAGAACTACTTTCTCCTTCTTAATACTGTTCAACTTCATGAGAGCAAGGAAGGGATGGGATTCATCAATCAGTGGAATTATATCAAAACTATATTATGAACATATTATCTTTCTGAAACTTTTCTGCAAATTAAAGGAATAACTCGGCATTTTGGGTCACATGCGACTGTTTTAAATGGTCATTTCTGCAGCTGTCAGGTGTCAGTTTCCCATAGACTTACATTGGGAAAGAGACACGTCAGTAACCTGGCTTAACAAACTCTTAGCTCACTCATTTGGTCCTTTTTGGTACATTTTCCACATCTAAGTCCCAGTCGGCAAAATTTTTTTGATCATATTCACTGAAGCCGACACTACGCTCCGATAGAACAACATAAATCATCCGGTTTTAGGAAAAAAAGCGTGCCTCTACGTGCACGTAGAGCCTGTTGTTTGTTTTGCAACGATCCAACAGCGCCCGGATCATCCTGTCCAATCAGCACGCAGGGCTGTGTTCGTGCACACACAGAGCCCCTCCCCCCTCGGGTCGTACCACTATCACAGGGAGGAGGCGGAGGGAAGTAGCAACAAGCTTCCAATTCCTCGTTTAAAAACCGAAACGAGGAGGTCCAAAACAACCAAGGAAAAGAAAACACCGGTGTAAAAGAAGGAAAAGAAGAAAGATGGCGACGGTGCCCGTGATAAAAGAGTCAACAACAGACCCGCGTTTTAAAGGTGGCGTGATCTAAGGGATTTCAAAGGGCAGGAAGTCGAGGGGGAGGAGCTCGGTGGTCGTGGGGGAGGAGCCTGAGAGTTGTTAACATTCTAAATCTGACAGAGTGCCCTCGATCTACCGGACTTGCCGACTGGGACTTTAAATGTGACAACTGCAGCCGACAGTGCACCACATCTGGAGTCACAGCATGTGAAGTAGATCATCCTCCGACTGTACCTCCAACAAACCCATATATCTGAGGATTCCCTCCCCGCCCGTCCCTCTCTTTGAGTTCCCGACTTTGGGCCGCAAACACAACCTGACTGAGGAGGGAATGCATCCAATGATGCCTTGCTTTCTTTCTCAAAAGGTCAACAGCTTGGAGAACATGAAAACCTGCCCTTGGGCGTATGTATTTCTGCAATAAAGGTGTGTGTGCGGATGAACAAACACTCAGCATGACAAGAGACCTGACACATCAAACTGTAGCCATAAGACGTCCCGCCCCCCCTCTCGCTCTCGTTATTACCTTCTCAGTTCTCACCGTCTCGCTCTGTGAGAGACGGCCAAGGTTGTCCTCCCCGCTCGCCTCCGACGGCCGCTAAACATTGCCTGATTGGTCCGGTAAATCGTTAACACCCTTGTTTTCTATTCTCGCTCAGCACGTCTCTCATTTCCTGTACGCCGTTTTTTTTCTTCCGCCGCCCCCTTCTTCCCGAGCTAAACCCGGCTGAGAGCTTAATTGGAATTACCGTACACGTACGACGCCTGATACATAATGCATGGCCAAGCCTTCTTTTATCATTTAAATCATAAAGCATCTTTGCAACGCCAGGCAACAACGCAGCCATCTCCTTCCCTTCTTCTCTCTCCTTCCTAAGGCTCTGCTTCTCATCCCTCCATCCTAGTTGTCCCCAGGCTGTAGTTTACTGAGCGTGCGAACACACACACACACACACACACATACCAAACACCAAACGGTCCTTGCTTACAGCACGACATGATTGAAAGTGACAGAAGATGAGGCTGCGAAGCAAAAAAAAAAAAAAAAGAAATAAAAGCGGGCTGTGACGCACACGAGCAAACACAAACACGCAGCGAGCAAACACACTGAGCTGCAAACAAACACAGCCAGATTAACGGGTCAAATATGGCACTAAAGCTGTAAACAAGCCCACTTAAACGAGCAATTACACTCATAATCACTGGATCACAGGCTCGTACAAACACTCCCACATCCTGTACACACACCACCGGGCAGATCAGCAAGGTGTGTGATCCTTTGGAGAAGCCACGGCAAGGCCCAGCACAGCCTGGCCTGGCAAGGTACGGCACGGCACGCTGCTTTCACTGTGTGCCATAAGTGTAGTAAACGAGAGAGACACATTTCGGGGATGGGCTCGTACATTTGCCTTTACTAAACCATGACGTGTATTTTTCTGCTCTAACGCAAGCTGCAATTGTTAGCATGTCCACCTAATTAGCTCACTTACGACAAGGAGCCCCCTAGCGTTACTTCAAAGTTAAGAGTTAGCATATTGATGACTAGCTGCATTATTTTATGGGGTTACAAGGGACTTTTAAAAAGCCCAGTCCACGACTAGCATATCCATCCTGATTTATTCCTTCGTGTTTTCACGTACAAGGGATTTATTTTTGTTGCAAATGTAAATGTAACAGTTAGAAAAACTACTTAATGTACAATATATAAAAGCTGTACAAGAAAGCTGCAATGAACATACACTCAACAAAAATATAAACGCAACACTTTTGTTTTTGCTCCCATTTTTCATGAGATGGACTTAAAGATCTAAAATTCATTCCAGATACACAATATTACCATTTCTCTCAAACATTGTTCACAAATCAGTCTAAATGTGTGATAGTCAGCACTTCTGCTTTGCTGAGATAATCCATCCCACCTCACAGGTGTGCCACATCAAGATGCTGATCTGACATCATGATTAGTGCACAGGTGTGCCTTAGACTGCCCACAATAAAAGGCCATCCTGAAATGTGCATTTTTTTGCTTTATTGGGGGTCTGGGAACTCAGAACCAGTCAGTATCTGGTGTGACCACCATTTGCTTCATGCAGTGCAACACATCTTCTTCGCATAGAGTTTATCAGATTGTCAATTGTGGCCTGTGGAATGTTGGTCCACTCCTCTTCAATGGCTGTGCGAAGTTGCTGGATATTAGTGGGAACTGGTACACGCTGTCGTATACGCCGGTCAAGCACATCCCAATGGGTGACAATGGGTGACATGTCCGGTGAGTATGCTGGCAATGCAAGAACTGGGACATTTTCAGCTTCCAAGACTTGTGTACAGATCCTTGCAACATGGGGCCGTGAATTATCTTGCTGAAACATGAGGTGATGTTCATGGATGTATGGCACAACAATGGGCCTCAGGATCTCATCACGGTATCTCTGTGCATTCAAAATGCCATCAATAAAATGCACCTGTGTTCTTCGTCCATAACAGATGCCTGCCCATACCATAACCCCACCACCACCATGGGCCACTCAATCCACAACATTGACATCAGCAAAGCACTCACCCACACAACGCCACACACGATAGCTGTGTCCCAATTCAGGGTCTGCAGCCTTCGGAGGCTGCATTTGAAGGCCGCTTACGTCACAGAGCTGCGCGAAGGCTGTCCCAATTCGTCTAAATTCGGAGGCTCCTCCAAATGCGGCCGACAAATGTGTCCTCCTTTCGCCCGTATTCGGAGGATGCACCGTTACTATCCTTCGCGGCCTCCCATATCCCAAGATGCTTTGCGCGCCGCTGTTCAACCAACAATGGCGGCGAAAGACGGCAGCAGCTCCGGCACCGGCAGCCGGTAAGTAACGGGGTTTTGCTTAACGTCGGACGTTCAAGGGGCCTTAAATCACATTTGAGTGTTAAAATGCGTGAAGTTAATAATGCTAATACGTGTAGCCACCGGAGTGTAGGGCCAGCTACGTGATGTAGCTTAAGGCTATTGATACGAGGAGCTCAGTTAACGTTAGTCTTTAAACGTAACGTAAGCCTAAAACCCTTCACTTTCAAATGTTACAAGCTCCGATGGTAACTTATGTTATTGTAACCGTGGAGCTGTTAAGTTAATTTGTTCTCGTAAGTTGTGTAGGCTACAGTTCGCTCCTCTCGCAGCTGAACATATAACGTTAACGATGGGTTGTGAGCCCCGCTGTATTTCTAGGCTGTAAAACTGTAAACCTTTGGATTGAATACAGAGCTAACCTTAGGAGCATTATTACTGTTAATATCGTTATTATATCGTACAATCATTTTGCATGTTTACATAACAGGAAATGTAATATACATGTCGTTTTGTTGTAGAGAGCAAGGAGCAGACTGAGGATTTGATCAAACTCCGGATCCGGGATGGAAACGACCACCTGTTGAGGCCAAGAACACAGGGCCACCGACAGCAGCAAGAAAGAGGAAAACCGATGACTTGCTGGATTTGATCAGGGAGGACATGAAGTTACAGAGGGAGAGCGAGGAAAGGAGAGAAAGAGAGAGCAGGGAGGGGATGGAGAGACTTTTTTAGTTTATTGGAGACAATGGTTGAGAGGCGTTGATTTTTTGGGGGATGTTTTTTTTCTGTTCGATGAAGTTCTGTGTTGATTTGTAATTTAAATTGTTATTTAAAAATATTGTATTGTACCATTTTCTTTTCCAAATATTGTATAAAGTTAAATAAAAATCCTATAACCTTGTAACATTATCTGTTCCATTTCTTATTTACAACTAAAGTCAACTTTTGAACTGCTTTTCAGTGACAAGAAAATCATTTATTTTTTGTGTAATTAACAAATATTTACAAAGTTACAATAACTATTGATAAGTGGGTGTTCTTAACATGTAGAACTATTTACAAAAGATCAGCAGAAATAACTATTTACAGAGAACATATATACAGTATTAACTGAGCAGGAGTCCCTGGTGGTGCTGCTGGACTGGATGGGATGCTACAAGAAGGACCCTGGACTCTTCTGGCTCTGAGTGGGACATCATCTGGAAGGTGGGGGGTGAAGGATGCATGTCTCCACTGTCCACCACATCGTCCATCATCGGGGTTTGCAGGGCTGATGCAATCGACCGATGCCATGTCACTAAAATGTTTAAAAGAGAGGCAAGAATAAAATATTGAATTAAGTCGGGGTTATTTACAGGGTTCGTACACATTTTACTATTCAATTTAATCACTTTATAAGCCAAGCATTTCAACTAAAATTCAAGCACTTTTCAGACCTTAAAAAACAGCATTAAAATTACAGCATTTTCAAAGATTTTACATTTTAAGCACCTGTACGAACCCTGTATTAAGTCTCATGGTTAAATGACATTATCCATGTCAATCTATACTTAATATGGCTTGTCACTTAGCAGTATCATTTATTAACGGGTATATTCATTACCACGTAGGCCTACTATGCTAGCTATGTATGAACATTAATATGGGTTAAAATAACGGCTTTAACGTTACCTCCCCACGGCTCTCTCCCAGTCGGAGATAAACAAGCCGCCGGTGTCGCCGCAGCCGCCTCTCCTCTTGCTCAAAAAAATAAAAATTAAATTAAATTAAAAGAAGAAAAAAAAAAAAATATATATATATATATATATATATTAAAAACTCTCCATCATGTTCGTCTGTCGTATTTTTGTTTTGACTGGTGTTTTTCTCGGGCTTGGCCGGCAGAAGTGATGACGTCGCGACGCAATCAGGAAATGCTCCGTAGGTTAGACCGTCCCATTTACCGACGGTTGACCCAGCCTTCGGAGGAGTCTCCGAAGGTGTTGCCTCCGTAGACCGCGAAGGCTGGGTCCTCCGAAGGCTGCAGACCCTGAATTGGGACACAGCTGCTGTCTGCCATCTGCCCTGAACAATGTAAACCGAGATTCATCCGTGGAGAGAACACCTCTCCAACGTGCCAGACGCCATCGAATGTGAGCATTTGCCCACTCAAGTCTGTTACGGCGACGATCTGGAGTCAGGTCAAGACCCCAATGAGGACGACGCGCATGCAGTTGAGCTTCCCTGAGACGGTTTCTGACAGTTTGTGCAGAAATTGTTTGGTTATGCAAACCAATTGTTTCAGCAGCTGTCTGAGTGGCTGGTCTCAGATGATCTTGGAGGTGAACCTGCTGGATGTGGAGGTCCTGGGCTGGTGTGGTTACACGTGGTCTGCGGTTGTGAGGCCGGTTGGATGTACTGCCATATTCTCTGAAACGCCTTTGGAGACGGCTTATGGTGGAGAAATGAACATTCAATGCACGAGCAACAGATCTGGTTGACATTCCTGCTGTCAGCATGCCAATTGCACGCTCCCTCAATGTGGCATCTGTGGCATTTTGCTGTGAGACAAAACTGCACATTTCAGGGTGGCCTTTTATTGTGGGCAGTATAAGGTACACCTGTGCACTAATCATGCTGTCAGATCAGCATCTTGATGTGGCACACCTGTGAGGTGGGATGGATTATCTCAGCAAAGCAGAAGTGCTCACTATCACACATTTAGACAGATTTGTGAACAATGTTTGAGAGAAATGGTAACATTGTGTATCTGGAATGAATTTTAGATCTTTAAGTCCATCTCATGAAAAATGGGAGCAAAAACAAAAGTGTTGCGTTTATATTTTTGTTGAGTGTATAATACATATTTTTTAAAAATAGGTACAATCCATCTAAATTTAAATTAAAGAGCAGAAATAGAAATCTGCTGGCAACAGTAGTAATTTCAGAGGGTAAACACTGACAAAATAAATAAAAAAAATGTGAATCCTCGGTGATAAATCAGTCATTGTTATCAGACTGCATCTGTGCTCTGCGGGAACTAAGGCCGCCAGGCGTAGCAACAGTTACTTGAGGGGGCGGGGCTTAGAAAACAGGGTTCTGCTACCAGTGAAGAGGAAGTAAAGCCTGGGCTGTATTTCTCTGAATCACTAAAAAGAATAGAGCCCCTTCTTCATTACCTGTTCCATCTACTACTTCTTTGTCTACACCCCCCCCCCCCAAAAAAAAAAATCTAAAGCAAAATAAACGTTTCTCACACCGCAGCCAAATAAATTACTTTTTCTCATTTACTTCTTGTGTCAAGTGGTTTTTCCGTAACACCATTTTAATTAAAAACTAATCTTCAGAACAAATCTTATTTTTTTCCCCTCTCTTTTGATGATCCAGGGCCATCTTGCTTGTGAAAAAAAAATCTTGTTGATACAGGAGGAAACAATGTGCACAGTAATCTATGACATCAGATACAGGAGCAGAGTGCCAGGGGAACACACACTCCTGTTGGGGGAGATAAGGCTTGTCAATCACTCAGAGGGTTATGTCATTTTTATGTATTTAATTAAGAGCGCGGTGCTTTGCTGTTGATAAAAAATATGCTGCATCATGGCCAAAATTAACCTCTGGCGAATTAATGTAGACATGAAAGGGTAGGTAAATAAATGAAGAGTGGCATTTCAATCTTTCACATGGTTTGAATTAAAGAAATTCCTCTATCGCTGGTATGTGGGAGTGAAATAATGTGATGGAAATAATGAACCGCTTAGAGAAATATATTAGTAACAACAAGTCAATTAAAATTCAAGCTTCCGCGGTATACTCACCTGAATTTCTGATCGACTGAGCTGAAGTAAGAAATCAATAACAGAATGGATACGAGGATAGAAGACGTCGGACGGGAGAATCCCTAAATACTAACAAAATATTCCAAGAAAAAGCGTTTATAAAGCGACAAATTTGCGAGTTTATTACAATGCTTTTCAAGCTAACTTCCCAAGAATGTACGCATTTAATTTTCTAATTAATACATCATAACATGTGACAACGCCTTGTTAAGGTCCTGAGGGTGTTGATGGTTATTGTTGGTTTGATTTATATGGTTCAAATTGTCATCTTATAGGTGTTTATTGATCGCTTAGGCTTAGATGCTAGCGGTAGCTTTAACCATCAACACCCATCACCCTTAACGAGGCGTTGTGATGTATTAATAAGAAAAATAAACGCGTACATTCGTGGGAAGTTAGCTAGCATAATAGCCGGTTAATTGCATCGTAATAAACTCTCAAATTTGCAACTTTTTTTTTCGGAATATTCCCCTTCTCTCTCGTTTTTTTTTTTTTTTTGTTATTTTTCCTGCAGTGACCCTAACATGCCATGGTATTAAACACTGTACTTAAAAATTTCAAATGTATGTTGTCACACGTTGTGATGTATTAATAGGAAAAAGAAATGCGTATATATAGGGAAGTTAGCTAGCATAATTGCCGGTTACTTGCATCGTAATAAACTCTCAAATTTGCGACTTTTTTTCTCTGAATATTCCCCTTCTCTCTCGGCTCCGGTTTTTTTTGTTTGTTATTTTTCCTACAGTGACCCTAACACGCGATCGTATTAAACACTGTACTTAAAAATTTCAAATGTATGTTGTCACACATTGTGATGTATTGATTAGAAAAATAAATGCGTACATTCATGGGAAGTTAGCTAGCAGGATTTCCGGTTATTGGCATCGTAATAAAGTCTCAAACGTGCAACTTTTTTTCTTGGAATATTGCCCTCCTCTCTCGGCTCGTTTTTTTTTTTCGTTAGTTATTTCTCCTACAGTGGCCCTAACACGCCATCATTTAAACAGTGTACAACAAATTAACAAATTAATTAACAAATTAATTTCAACACAAACCTGCACACACAAGAGAAAGCGACGCAGGTTCGAGCCCAACATGAACGCAGCTCCACGTTATCAGATGCATTAGCTGTGAGACACTTTCTCTCCGTCTCTGCCGATGTTATCTGCGGATGAACACGGTTCTGTGCTGCTCCCAACATGCCCCTCTTCTCTCAGGTGGCAGAGGCGATATTATTTCTCAAAGCAGGGTGACACACTACCTGTCTCACCCCCCTCCCCCCCTCTCTAACTCTCTCTGATTGATCTATATGTCTTCCCTCCTATACATTCAGTCCATTCAGTCTTCTCCACTTGCTTTCCATGTTCATACATAGGCTCTGTCTTTAAAAATTCCCTTCTCATCCAGTTTCTCTCTCTAAACACCCCCCTCCCCCCTCTGATTTCCTCCCCCCATCTAAATCGCTACATCTTTTCTACTTCCAACTTTTAACAACCCCGCCGCACTCAGCCACCTCCGCCTTTCCTCTGCGGTATAAAAGCAGCAGTGTTGCTCAGGTGTACCGATATAGGAGCTTTAATGTTTCATTTAATAGGGGCTCTGTCACTTAATAGAGTGGCTTTCTCTTATCTGATCCGGGAACAAAGAGAGGGTCTGCTCGGTCTGAGAGACCTACTTTGTGACAATTGCTTATCTGATGGGGAGACGGAGGAGCGCGGCCCACACAGTCTTAAACTATTACTCCCCGATCCGATTGTGGCTCGCCACCGCCAGAGGAGCGCTTCGTGTGAATGTTGGGTTTCTTTTGGAGAACTTCTTCCTTATGTGGAGGTTTTATCATTTTTTTTGGCTCACATCTTTATCAGACGTCTCCTTTCTACATTATATATGATGTACAGTCAAAAATGTTACATTATTATTTTACGATGATGACGCTGGATCTCATCTAAGAACTCTCAAGGTAAACCTGAGGGGTCACCAGATGCTCAAACTTATGAGAAAAATACCTTCCACTAAAATTATAAATATTTCAATGAAACATTTCAAGAAGAAAATAAATGTTTGTCTGTTCAACAAGTAGGACATTACTTCCTTTTCAAGGCTCCTAGGCCAAACAAGTTTCAAGAAGCACTGGATTATGTGATGAAAAGATCATTAAGAATTTTTATTTTCTTGTTTAATTTTGAATACATTCATTCATATGTTAGTATTTATCAAGAAAAGGTGTGTTTTTGTAGTTCCAGCTTCTCAAATGTGAAGATTTTCTGCTGTATATAACTCATTTTGTTTCTTCTTACTGTTGGTTGGTTCTTCCCTTGAGGGACGTTGTTGTAAAGATCATTTTTAGAATTCTTATCCCATATTTTAGAGACCAAATAAGAAACTGATAATTAAAAAAAAAAATAATGTCAATGGCAATTTCCGCATCCAAACTGAGATCCATGGAATAGTTTGCAACATGGACCATGCACACTTCTACCAAGTCACTCACCGCGGTCATGCCGTTGATCTGATCCAGAGTCAGCTGCAGCAGCTGCTCATCGCCACTCTCAGCCATCAGCTTGAGCGCAGGCTGCTGGAGGCTCGGCTGGTTGTGGAGCAGCAGCGTAGCTATATGTCGAATACACTGCAGGGGAAGAGAGAGGGGAGGTTAATGCATGAACGGATGGATGAATGGATGAACGGAGGACAGGAAGAGATAAAGGCAAACGTGGGATGAAGACGGAGAAAGGTAAACAAGAAAGTGAATAAAAAAAGAGTGGAGCAGAACAAAGGAGGAGACGGAGGGAAGAGAGTAGGAACGGAACATAAAGGTTAATCGATGTGCGTATAGTGTACAGACACGCAGGCACATAATACTCAAAAAAGATCTACACACAAACACACACACATTCACAGTCCTACCCAGTAATATATGGATATCACAATGCAATCTGACTCCCCCATGCTCCGGCGGTTTCATTCCAGCAGATTCAAATTAAAGCTGTTCAGAACAGAGTAAAAGGCCTCCTTTTACACCTCCCACCCCTCTTCCCACACTGGTATTAGACGGCCAGGCAGACACTAGCCTATTCACGCTGAATAGCATTAACGCTAAACTAATATCACAGTCAGCTGGCGCTAGACATACAGAATGGCATTAGGCTCACCACTTCCGCGGGGCTCAGTAGGGCATGAATAGCATTACGGGCCGTCAGATATCAAAGAGCGGGCGGGAGCCTATAGTACATTGCAGAAAGCACTGAGCTGATGCTAACATGTTGCCGTGGGTTACATGGCTAATGGCTTAAGGCTCCTGAATGAAGATGCTGCACTGCAGTGAGGTTAGGCTGAATTCATACAGGAGTTAGTTCACAATAATGCTTATATGAAACGAAAAGGAGGGTTCTTTGTTTAGAAATATACATTTTCACTATCCTCACTGTACTTAAAGTAATAATAAATACATCTCCATCTTTTGCAGAATGATGAAAGCCATTGCATGAACTCAAGATATGTATAGCACTAAATAGTGGAAGAAATATTGAGGTCTTTTATTTAAAGTGTCAATCCTTAAGATTTCAGCCCTGGTTATTTTCTGTAATACAAAAGGAACAGAATCCTCTGGGCAGCAAAACAAACTACTGACGTTTTAATAAAGAAGTCAGACAATAGTCAGACTTTCTGAATCATCTTGTGGGCAACCGGGATCTAATTTGAATTCAGTAAAAAGTGATGGTTACTTTGCTGACAGATTTTCAGCTGTGGCTGCTCCTTCTGGATCCACTACTCCCTGCAAATATTTCAAACTGAGCAGCTGTTAAAAAAAAAGCCTAAAAGGACTATTTTCTTGACACATTTTTGCACAAAAAGTGTTTACAAAACAAAATGTAGTTGATGGGTGAAATTCAATTTGATCTACATCCCTCGCAGGCCAGAAGACAGGAGCAGTGCCAGAGAATTATCTGAGGATAATAATGATAAAAAGTGATGCTTACCTGCACAGGGAGCTTGTGTTTGGTGCTGTAGAGGGAGCGCACCATGGCGACAACCTGCTGACCCAGGTCTAATTTGGCCTCTGACGCTTGGCAGGCGGACAGCAGGGCCGAGGTCAGCACCACCCAGGGGTTACGCTCCGTCTCTGCCCTGGAGATAGGGAGCGAGACGAGGTCAGGGGTCAACATGGGATGGCAACGCAGACAGCTGAACACCACAGAGACCAGTATTAGTGTGAGGATGACAGAACCAGGCAGGAACACACAGATAATAGTAACAGAGTGCGTTTTACTACTGTAATGTTATTCACCCAACACTCGGCAGACCCTAATCCTGTTAGACAATGACACGGTCACAGCAGCCGACGAGCGTATGTCGTTATGAATAATACAAACATAAGAATACCACACTCAAATCACAGGCCGACGTGAGCACATTTAAACCGGGGAGGATCCAACGATCTGAAGGAACTCTCACTTGTTTGACCACTTCGCTCATGTGGTTAATATTAAACACCTCTCTCTCTCCCCTGAACACCGGGGGGACGAGCTGCCAGCGCTGACAGCCGTCACTTTGTTGACTCTCTCCTTTATGAGGTGTTCAAGACCTTTGCTAATGCCTCCAGAGGAACCGATTAGCTCCGACCAAGGCTGGCAAATGCCAACGACGTTAAGGCAACGCGACCTTCATGGATCTTTAATAATATCGCTCGTAGGAAGAGGGAGGAAAAAAAAAAAAATGTAAACCTATGGGAAGCCACGGAACGACTCACTATCTGTTAATTAGATCTCGGTTGACGGATGGATCCCGTTGAAATGATTAATTCTATTAATATTATCATTACCGGGGCTTAGAATCGATGCTATGATCGAGTCCCTGCTGGCCAAGCCAACACTAATGGAGGGTGTAGTTGTGAATAAAGTATGCATGCATCTCTCTCTATCCATCTATCCATCAATCTATCCATTTATCAATCTAAATGCAAAGCCAAGGCCTCATTTCTATCTGCATGGAGCCTTTAACCTGACTTAGGATAACTCTGCTTGCTCTGTCAGAGCAAGCAGCGATGCACCACCGTAAAGGGGGGAATACGTTTCCAGTGGTTAGAAAAATTGGCGTCGACGTGCCAGCCCTGCTGAAAGTTATGTGTGTGATTAACATGACAAGCAGTGCATTAAATATTGAACAGCCAAGGAAAAGGAGAAAGGAGGGAGGTCGGAGACGAGAGGAGGAATCTTTGCTTCCTTTCACTGCGGGTGTTTTCACATGATAAAGGGTAGGTGGCAACATGCTGATCAATCCTTGAGAATCTGCTGAAGTGTGTCTTGGGAAAGCTTGTTAGAGGAAGGAGGTGATATGCGTGTATATCTGCAGAGATAAGAGGGCGTGTGTGTGATGAAAAAGGGCTTTCAAACGAGGAGGAGAGCGACAGCAGGGCTCCCCGTGTGTGACCACGAGCCTCTCCGTCCAGCAAGCGGGGGGCGTCTCGTCCCGCCGAGCTGCTTCACCTTCGCGTGACGCGGCCGCGGCGAAGGCTCTGCCGCATGCAGACGACCAAGTGTCGAGTGCGCTCGCCAGATCTGTCATCACGGGGTGCGGCGTGACTCACAGCCAGCCTCCAATCGTGCTTTGAATCATGACTCAGTGGATGCGGACGGACAAAAAAAAGGATAAGCTTTTTAGATGCGACTCGATATAGCTCCCAAAAACAAGCCTCTTGTAGTGTTATTGAAACAAATCTCCACAGACACACGCCGTAAACACCACACTTCCGTCCCCACCAGGATTAAACACTGAGTCACTGAGCAACAGTTAAGTGTACCCATGTGTCTCGAGTCTGAAAGGAACATCTTAAATGAGGCATTTCAAGGTTAAGTTTTGTTTCCCCGAATTATGAGGGCCGGATGCAGCAGCCGTTAAAGCATACTTAGTGTACGTTTTATGTTTAGTGTACATAAAGGGTACACTTAACGCAGATCAGCCCTCAGTTTCAGGCTTCTAAGCTTCAAAGAGGAGCATTACAGCGTGCGTGTGTATGCATGTTGCAGCAAATTAACTCCAGCGATTTGAAAACGATGCCGACCAAAGAGACGAGCGAAAAACAAAAAATCCATAATCAGAGGCTGAGTTTGTACTCCGCATTATGTTTGCAATCTAAATCTGAAATACGGAACAGCAGCTCAGTCTGCAGATCAAAGAGAGGGATTGGAGCCCAGCGTCCCGGCAGCGACGCTTAGACTGCAGCTGCTCTGCACTCAGTGCAAGACAATCCCAGCAACATGCACGCTCTCCCTTACAGACAGCTTAAAAAGATACGTCTTTGCACATTTGATTCTTAAATGTGACCTTAGGTTCTGTGTGCAAAAACGTTTACTGTTCTGGGGTCAAAACCAGGAACGATCACCTTCAAACACACTGACTTTGCTTCAATGCAGTTATACTGATTCAACTTAATCGATCTGCTAAAATACATAAATAGAATGAATCGTTCTAGCTTCACCAATAATCGATATAAATTGAATCTTGATTCTTAATTATGATTAATGTTTTAATACGTTTAACACACACTCTCCCCTGCCAGCATGTAGTCTACTGAAAATAATAACTAAGCATTACATTTTTGTATTCAGCATAAAATATTATGCAGGACTACTTTTTTATAGAATAAATATTTTATTTTTTCACCTTTCAGAAGAATGCAGATAGTCTCACTCGCATTATTGCATGTTTATTTCATGGATATAGAATTTCGGTTACAAGTCGAATCGTTACAAACAAAAATTGTCCTTGAATCGAATCGCCAACTACTGTATCGTTAATCAAATCGAATCGCTGTGAAGCCAAAAATTCACACCCCTACTACTTTGCATTGATTGTTGTATCCATTCAACTGGTAGTACAAGTAAATACAGAGAAAAATAGGGTGACTTTCCCATTATTTCGCTTCTTGTGGCTCCTGAGGAACCTTTAACCTCCTATTTGGTTAAAGACACTTCAAATGGACCCAGCAGAAAGACTAGCATGTCAGAGAGGATTGCCTTCTCCGGCCCAGTTTGGTGATGGATGCCACTGCTGCTGACTCTCCTGACCCTCGAAGTCTGGCCCCTCCTGCCCACCACCTTCACAGCTTCTGGACTCGCAGCCGGACTGTGACCCTCCTTTTTGATTGAAAGAGCAGGTTGTATCGGCCTTTAAACTGATGCAGAAGGAATGAACACATCTTGTTCATCAACAAACCAACAACACTTAAACACAGCCTTGTACTTGTGAGTCTCTAACCACCACTGGGGAAGAACTCTGATTTAAATTGCTGATCGAAACTGTTTGAAACGGAGTCTGATTCGATTGAGCTGGAAGGATAAATTCCCGACAGCATAACCCCGTATCGTCTCAGCGGGCTTCGGAGTACCACTCACTTTTAATCAAGAACAATGGGAAAAGAGAAGAGCAATCACATCATTAGGCACTTGTCGAAAAATACAAGCAACACTTGCTGAGGCTCACACTGTGCCAGCTGGTGCAAGTAGCCCGAAGCCTCCTGAAGATGCCTGTTTCCATTTCCAACTAGTTTATGTGCAGTGCGTTAACCTGAGTGATTAGAGGTTCTATTCTCCCTCGCCGCTCTCAGGGAAAAGAGAACCTGTTGCACAGAAGTCCCCATTAAAATGTCAGCGTCTCTACGTGTCCCTGATTTTGGTAGCGATGAAGCCACAGTATGAAGTTCAAAGTGACTGTTAGGAACCGAAACACAAAGAAAAGTGGTGAAAAAAGCACTCATTTTAGATTTAAAAGTGAATTTGTTTAAGATGCTGAGAGGATGCATTAAGAAAATAAAGAGAATTAAGTGAGGTGAGTAAAAGAAAGTAAATCAGCTGCCATGCTGTTGGTATTCTGCACAAAATCTTCAAAAACCTGCCTATAGAATATTTATTTATGATTTATTTATTTCTGTCTGTATGAATGATCAGTAAATGAGCCGTAAACATGGGGTTGCGAGCAAATTAATAACTCATGAAGAAGCAATATCTGTAGTTGTGATGCTTACACTCATAGTATGTTGCAAAATTAGTTTAGTCACTTTATTCCCGAAAGTTAGATGCAACGAACAATACCGCTCATGTCTGTGTGTTAAATCCCCATCTGATTAGCTTAGCTTAGCATTAAAGTCGAGATTGAATGAAAACTGCCTTTAAAACCTTGTAGTTCACATTCTTAAGTCATATTTCTTCATATTTTTATATCAAAATCCAATTATCAGTTCTTCCTGCAAAACAAAACACCATAGGTTCTTACTAACTCAGCAATTATTCATTTTTACATATCATTCTCCAGATTAAATAAGGTGCCGGTATCTTTAGAAAGAGCGGGAAACGGCTCGTCTGGGTTTGTTCAGTCTTAATGCTAAGCTAGGCTAACCAGCTGCTGGTACATTTTCCAAAACGTCAAAATACTTGAAAGAATGAAAGGGCAATAAAAAGAAGATTAAGATGAAAAGCATTCGTCTTACACTTCCTCTTTCATCATGGGCGGCCACGCTTGCAGGAGCAGCGTGAGCAGCTGAAAGTCCTCCCACTTTTGTGCAGCTTCGCGGAGCTCCAGGAAGAGTGCATATCGCTTCTCCTCATCCTCCACATCGTCTATCTCCACCTGAGAGGAAGGGTGGAGAGAGAGCCGGGAAGGCATATTCAATTTGAGACCCAATAAAAAAAAAAGGAAAAGGGCCCCCTGTGAGGCTCTTGATTATAACACATCACCAGGTCATTGAGCACAAAGCACGGATTAGGTGAACGTAGATCGTACAGTTTACTAGCACAACCATCTGTTTCCTTGGCTTTGTGCTACACGTGCGAAGCTGTGGTTAATATGATGATAAATGGCAGCATCAGGTGGATCCACTGAACACTATCCAGCATCCAAACAGGAACAGGAGAGCCGCTTTCATAGACTGCAAACCAAGCTCCCGGAAAAACTTGACAACCTCACGACTGCAGTAGAGTTTGTGTTTCTGTTCTTTTTTTTTTTTTTTTTTAAAGAAAGAAAAAAAAAAACCTTTTACCTCAGGCCAACTATCTCTATACTTTTATGAGAAAGAGAGAAATCGAGAGGGAGAGTGTAAGAGTGAAAAGGAATGACGGAGGGTTAATGTGGAAAAAATGAGGGGAAGGGGAGGCGGAGGGAAAGTAATTAATTTTCTTCTCAAAGGTTGGCTTCTAGTGTGATTTAACAGTTCAGAGAGCGGCTGATTTCTGAGGGGAAAACTACAACCTGCCAAAGCGTGGCTGCTGCAAAGACAGGCTCTGCTACACATGCACGCATACATTCACACACACACACACACACACACACACACACACACACACACACACACAACACAACACATACATCATCCGCAGCCAGACTCATAAAACGTACTTTCAGCCTCGGCGGTGGCATCAAATTTATAAGACTGGATATCTGTGTAAAGCCAGGCGATACTTCATCAGTATAAAGGTCTATACAGAGTCCAATTTAAACATTTTAAAGGCGCTGGGCTGTGTCTGTGAGAGAATCTGTAAACACATACCTCTTCTTTAAACCTTTATTATGACAATTTTGTAATGAAGTTGGGCGAGCACAGAAACCATCTGTGCAGTTCTATTAGTACTGCCGAAGCTCGAGCTCCAAATTACTCATGTTTAAGTTTGCAAATTAAGCCGTCCCATTCAAATTAATTTAATGAAATGCATGTTGAGGCAGTAAAATGTTTCCCTTAGAGAGGATAAATAGCTGCAGCAAGATGCCGTCGACAACGGCAATAATTCTCACGATATAATAATGCATTTTTATTATTTCAATATTGCCGTCAGAATGATAACAAATATTTTCACTGTGACATCAATAAAACTACAAACTCCGTGGATAGGAGCTCCTGGGACTGCAGTGTGCCCCGCTGCATGATGCATCTCCAAAACAGTATACCTCTGGATTACAAAGCCTTTGTATGAAACATATCCCCCAGGGAGATTTGTTGAAAAGCCACAGTGGAGCGCTGCAGGTGAGTTGTTTAATGCTGTGTAGGTCATTGTGCAGTCAAAAGTGAATAAAGCCCCACATTGCTAGCTCACTGGCGACGACTGGAGACACACGAATGTGCATTTTTTTTTGCACCAGATGAAAGTGTTTGAATGTTGGTGAGGCAGACATAAAAATACACTTATTCTGGTTCTAAAATCAGCCAGTTTTTGATAAATTTGTATTATTGCTTAACCCTAAAATGTTCCTTTATTTGATGGAGAGACGTCTTTGCATGACCATATCAAAGACTCCCAGATTAATTTATTATAAGGAGGAGAAGAAGAAGAAAGAAGAAGAAGAAGAAGAAGAAGAAGAAATTCTTAGTTAAATAACTAAAAGGGAGCATAAAAAGAAAGAAAAGCATGACTTCCAGCATTAAACTATACCCCAAACAGTTCACATAATGTTAACTGTGGCTAAAGAATGCTAGCAAGGTAACGCTAACAAAGTATTTATTTGTTTTAATACTACGCTTTCCTTGCAGTATTAGCAAAAGTATTGTCCTCACTGACCTGGAAGTCATTTACTTCTTCCTGTTGCTACTGGGGCTCCATATAATCCACTTACCCTTCTGATTGTGTTACAACGGGCCGACAGTGCTCACAACCGGCTGATCTCCTTAATAAAGTACTGATACTCCTACTGATTCGGAGACATCAGCGGTGTTGAACCTCTAATTTACAAGCAAATGCACATGCAAATAAGCAGCAGCGCAGAGAGCGGTGTAGTGAAGCTCCTTATGATGGGGCATGGAGCAATAAATGAGTAAAGCTGAAGCTCAGGACCCTCTGGAAATGGAGGTCGTTTGGGAAACGGAAATGGAATCTTAACTACCTGTAAAAAGCCCTCGCTGCAATCTAAAGCTCTCGAATCCATCCCCGAATGTAAACGGCAACCCAAAGCCTGTTCATCACTGTTATTGCCTCCCTGTGTTATGAATACTGAATAGCTATTGAAGCGTTCTCTCAAGTTTTTATGGCCGCATCTATTCATTGTTTGGAAACGGAAGTGTATTGGGATTCCCTGATAATATGTGGATCCCGTGCACACACCGATACACACACACACTCATCGCAACGCACCTACAGTGGGCCGCCGATTGAATCGCTGCCAATTACGATGTGGCTGCGAGGCTGTTATTTTCTTAACAAGGAAGGACGGTCATTAATTATGTGTAGTGATTAAAATCAACATTTCCTCTTGTTGTGTCGTGCAAAGAACAGAGTGCAGGAGGGCAGAGAGAGGAGAGAGGGACGAGACCGTCAGCCGGTCCCACAACACTTAGCGGCGAAGTGCCGGCAAATGAGACCTGACACACAGTCTCTCATTCAATCAGTCACTGTGGATTCTTCCCTTTTGTATCTGTCAGGCTTTCAAACGCTCGCAAACTCAGCTCTCATTGTCCCCGTGCATCCGTCCCTCCAGAGATCACTTCCTTTTACAGCTGGTTCATTTATTATTATTTTTGGGTTCATCACCTAGCAACCGCCCAGTCGTAGCTTATTAACCAGCAGCAACAGGCCAAAGTGCAGTTGTGTGTTCATTAACTGCAACTCGTTAGCCGACTCCCTAACTTACTTTCAAGGACAAGCATATCAATAAGTAGCTGCATTAGTCTGTGGGGTGATGGATTTACATTAGGGGTGGGTCAAAATATAGATACGGCAATATATCGCGATACTTTGCCGCCCAATACAATATCGATTTTTCAACTCCAAAGGAAAAAAATAAATAAAGATTCATGTTTACACACATATACCTTTACATTATTTTTGTATGACGTCTTCAGTTCAGGAGACAAATTATTTATTATTATTATATTATTATTATTTTATTAATTATTATTTTGTGCATTGTCACTCAGGGTACTTTATCCTTTTACATTTTATTTTCAATATCTATTCCAGTGAATTTCATGGGACTTAATAAAATGGAGAGGCTGTTTTGAATGAAATAATTTTGACTCAATTTGTCCTCTGATCAATATCATCTGATGTACATATACAGGTAGTTGTGTTTTCATCTTTATTTATAATCGCAGTATCGTGATACGTATCGTATCGTGATACGTATCGTATCGTGAGGTTCTTGCCATTACTCAGTGGATGTGTTTTTACATAAAACACATCCACTGTGTCCATGGAGCTAACATTAGCTCATTTAGCTAGCTTCTGAAGCTGAGACTGATAACAAACATAAGTGATTATTCCAGCCGACAGAAATCAACGGTCAACCCGCTTTCCTATCTGCCAGTAGCTTCAAAAATGAATTCCTGCCACCGTCAGTGTAAACTGCAACCGAAAACTAGACATAGCAACAGTAACTACGGGGGGATGAGGCTGGACGAAAGGTCAGCAAATTATTAATTTCCCTGATATGAAGCCAGTCTGAAGAGTGGGGGGGGGACAGGACAGGAAGAAAATAATAATAATAAAGGAATAAACATGGACCATGGTTCCAAAAACTCACTATTAGGTGGTTACACACACACACACACACACACACACACACACACACTCCTGTCAACACAGTGATACAAGCCAGATTCAACCAGTGAGACCGACGGGTCAACACCACTACGATCCCCGACACAAACAGTGTGGCAGTGTCGCGGCGCATGCACACAAACACGAAAGCAAACACGGACCAAAAAAAAAAAAAAGGCTGCTAGCTCTCGCTGCCGGTAATTTCAAGCTTCTAAACCACTCGTGTTATATTCGCCCTGCAGGAAACAGTGATGTTGAAATGATGCCCACCACACGCTACACGCTCACCTGCTGTGGCTGAATGGAACCCGGTTTTTAGTAAAGTGACGCACGGGAAACGAGAAGAAAACACGGAAAGGAAGTAAGCAGACCTGGACCACTAGTTACCTGCAGCTGCATTGTTACTTTGACAACCTTTTACTTTTCAACACAGTGGGGGGAATTAAAGTGAAACCATCAGTGGATGTGGGCGCTTGTGTGTACCTTCTCAACCGCTGTGATTTGTTCATGAGTTAGCGTTATGTAATTTCATGACCACTTCTCTCTTTAAAAGCAACGGGGAGGTGCTTTATTAATTCAATATTTCCTTTCACATTCAACGGAGAGGACCGGCTGACTTAAATCATCATCATCTCTCAAGTTTTAGAAAGCTGTACGAGAACACAGTCGCATGCACTTTTCCATCGGACAAACAGTTACAGAGTGAGCTGTCATTTGTCCAAAAAGAGCTTGTGTAGTCAGACGGGGTATCTCTCCACTGATTACAAACTGCAATGCAGCCTCACTCTGCTATCAGCATATGATAATAAAACAGAATGTACAGAATGTAAAAGAGATGGGAAACTGCTTTGGGGCAAATCGATAGGCAGAAAAGTTCTCAAGAGCCACGTGGGTGCAAACACACACACATGCACACACACACACACAGACACACACACACAGACACACACACACATATTTCACCAAAGGATAAAAATGGAGATGAAGTGTAAAAGACTGCAGTAGTGTTGTGTGTGTGTGTGTGTGTGTGTGTGTGTGTGTGTGTGAAGATGAAAGTGGAGTCATCTCTTCCTCCTGAGAATGACTGGCATGGGACTTCTTTCAATCCACTTAGATAAGTCACACACACACACATACACACATACACAATAAGGACCATGCAAACAGGCGTGCAGGTGCACAGACACACACACACACACACACACACACACACACAATCAAACGCACTGAGATGAATGTGCTACTGAAACAGAGCTTCGATAAACCCCTGTGAAATTATTTCCTCCATATGTCGCCATCTCTCCTAAAGGAATAAACTCTCACCAAATAAATATTCCAACATCATAACGCTCGACTCAAGTCTTTTAAATTTGAACTGCTTTCAACACACAGGTGAGACTTGAAGGTAATACTGTAGATAATTTTAGACACACACACGCACAGTGTGAATGGAGAATGCCCCACCTGCTCTACGCTACACCTTCACAAGTGAACAATGAGGCTGTGTATCCAGATAAAAGTGAGCCCCCGAACCAGGCTTTGAGATATTTCTACTTGTAAACAATAAGCATGTTTGCCAACAACAGCCCAGAGATAATGTGCATTTTTAAGGGTCTGTAGGGAGCTGGGGAAGGCAGCAACCTCCGGTTCTGAGAAGGGTGGTCGAGGTAGAAATGCCTTAAATTTGCATTCTTCCTAGTGGCCATCAGGGGGCGACTCATTTGGTTGCAAAAAGAAGTCTTTGAGGAAATGACCCTCCTTCTCACTTGATTAGAAAACATTGTAAACACAAGTTTATGGTCTCAATCTCTAATTTAAAGTCTTCAAAACAACATGATGAAAAAAAAAGATGGCAGCATCCAAAAACCAACATGGAAGCGGCTTAAATGCAAAATTTAAGGCTTCAAAACCACAAAACAACTGGTGACGTTTATGAGCTTGTGCCCTTGCTTCATTGTCTTTATTTATCTTATTTCTATGCTATTGAGTTGTTGCCCAAGAAAGAAATGACTGTCATTTCCTTCTGTAAGAGAAAACTATTTCTTCTCACAGAGGATTTCCGTCGAACGTCAACACCTGAAAGGCTACAGTTACAAAAGAGACTAACCGAATGTTCAAGGTCAAGCCTCCACAGCACAATGAGTAATTACTGCCCTGGTGAAAGGTGCTGACTGCCATTGTACTCCACTTTCTCTATACACCATTGGTGTTTTCACCTCATCATAAATACTGTCACTTGTTTGTAAATGGGTGCTGTCCGTGGTGCTGAAAGGCTTGGTGAATGAAACCATGTTGGGAGCACAGTGGGTTTTAATACCATGGCTTGCTGTTCGTCCTTTGTTGTCCAGTCATTGTGGTTCATTGCCTTCAAGTCCGGAAGCCTGACAGAAATGTACTGCCTTTAGCATAAATGGCTCCAAATCCACTGCTTTTGAGATGGCCATTAAAGTCCCAAACTGTAATTTTATTCACATATATACTCACATATATGAGATAAGACAAATTGGATGCATGTATCCGCAGCCCTTAACAGTTATTTTTCGTCTAAGCACCAATTTGGTGTTCACCCCGAGGAGCCGTCGCATCGCGCAATCAAGATATTAAATGAGAGAACTGGGATCAAAGTGTCAATCAGCGTGTGCAAATTAGGGGCCTGCTTGACAAACTTCATCACACTTATAACGAGAACCCTCCTCCAGAACTGATTAGACTGACACGGGTTCAGTGTCTGAGTCAAAACAAATAAAGAGATTGGCCAACTTGTTACGAAAGGTGCCAAAAAAAAGAAAAAAAAAATATTAATTTCACTTTTCATCGATCTAAAATAAACCACATGCATCAGTGCATACTGATTTAATATTAAATTGAATTCTGTTTTGACTCTTTCCATCAATGACTAGTATATAACATCGGATTGCAACACAAGAGCTATGCGTATTTAGCAATATAGTGAGTCTTTTGGAAGAAATTAAAAAGAAATTTAAAAAAGACCATTTAACGGTTCACATCACTGTTTCAATTCACCTTAAATCAGGCTTTTTGCACGTGTGAAACAATCTTCCAGGCTAATTTTGACACAAAACAACCTTCAACTTCTGACAACAACAGCAAGATCTCAAAAAACTCATTAACTTTTAAATTTGTATTAATTATCAGCTTCGCATGATTAATTTCAACTTGAAGAGGTGCGAACGTTTCCACCTGGATTTAAGTACAAAGTCACAAAGTCAGTCAGACAATGTTATATTGTTTAACCATGCAGGTGATGAGGTTGAGACGTTACAGAAATCTCAAGCATTTGTTCAATTTAACACAGCAGCAGAAAGAGAGAACATAATAAATGATCTCTGAATACGCCGGCAGAAAAAGGTAAATGGCCCTTTGCTACAGCGCACAATGTCCAGGGTTCCTCGCAGTTGTTAATAGTGGACGTGGTTCAACTCCACTAAATTACTGACAGCTTCTGCAAAGACGTGAAAACAGCTTTCCCGACATTAAATCCTCAGCGAAACAGACAGACGACTTCAACGGCCAACTATATATAAATTCGAAGCGAGGCAATTGTTCATACAGTCATCTAGAGATTCAATGAATTACAGTCAAGATGATTGAGGAGCCTTCTGTCATAGCTGGGAAGATTACAGCCATCGACCAATCAGCCTTACACACCGTACGCACGCTTTACTCTAATTAATCAAAACGGGAAACTTGAAACGTGGGTAAACAAACAGCATCAATCACTCGCTCAGCAGGTGATGAATCAGGAATAACTCATCAGGGCCGCCGGTCAAGCACTTCATTGAAGTTTCGCTCAAAGTTGAATACTAGCAGTTGAACTTTTAACATCAATAACTCATCAGAGTTTCGGTTTTCAAAGCGATACATTCAGAGCTCAGCCTTTGTATGCTCTTACAAAACTGGAAGCCTGTAATTTCAAATGGATCACACTGTTTTAAATACAAACGAGGTCTAGGATGACTATTGGCTACGGTACAATATGTGCATATGTCTTTAAGAAAAAAAAAATCATTTCCCATGTGAATGCCAAGCCACTTCAGCATTGAGGGTACTGCAAATACACCGATGCCAGTCAATCATCTTCCTCCCAATCATTTACCTCTTTATTTATGATAGAACCTGTTTTCTGATAAACATATTTTAATTGTCTAGTTTTTGAGGCAAATCAAAAATTCCTGAAATAAGACCCAATATTTAAGGCAGCTAAATGCTAACTGAAAACACTGAAAGTGTTGAAGTTCTAAAACGAAAACATGGCCTCCCATACTGGATGCCCCCTGCTGGTTATTAGGGAGAACGCAAGTTTAAGGCACTTCCGCCTTGGCTTCACTTTGCAGAACTGGGGAAAACACAAATCATGGGGCTTCATTCACGAGTCGTCATGGATTCAATAATGTGTCAACATTGTGCTCGAGAAAAGTGCTTTAAAAATCCAGACTCTTGGAACCAATTCATCCCAATGGTTGTTGAGGTCATTCAGTTTGGACCAAAGCCAGCAGACCGACAAACTTACATCGCCACCTCTGGAGCCCCGCTGCTAAAACACAGACCTCTTACCTCACAGTATACAGCTGCAATAGCATGCTGTATAAGGCAAACCTTTTTCAAACAGACAATTTAACTGCAAGGACATTTAGATGAAAACTGGAAGCCTATGGGAGTGTTCAATCCAGTATTGATTGCTTCAAAACAACCCAGTAATGGAATGGAATTGATACGAAACATCAAAGTAATGGAAAAGGACTCTTATATTACCACTTCTCCAGCCAGGAATGACAAAAGAACACGTCATCAGGCACCACACACACACACACACACACACACACACTGAGTACAGCTCAGAACAAAAACCCCCAAAAAGCTCCATTTGCACGCTCGTTATCATAACGCCACACACACGCATCACGTCTTCACAGCTGACAAGAGCCGACCCTGAGGCTGACTTGTTAAAGTATGCGGTAAACAAATCATCACCTCGGCGTGTAACACCGCAGTAGACAGGTTAATGATCAGCGCTACCATCGCCGTCTGTCACCGCCGCTCTCTGCCTCTCACTCGTCACATCCTATTACCGCCGCCAACGGTGACGGGGAGCCGCGCCATTCGTCCCCCGCCTTCCATCACACCAGCAGGATAAAGCAAGTTGGATTAAATGTTGTTGCACGGGGGGGGGGGGGGGAACGAAAAAAAAAAACGCTCCAGGGTCAAGCTCATCAGTTAACGGTGTCAGATTGCCCAACTTGTCTCCAGGTAATTGTTTTCTGGCAGTTTAACAATAAAGATTGTCACGACTTAAAGTTGTGACCGTCAGTACAACGAGAGAGGAGGTTGTTTCATCCTGGATTCTATTTGTTGCCCAACAACAACAACAACAACAACAACAACAACAACCACCCTGGAAATGGCTAGGGGCTGTTTGACCCACACCTCCTCCCTCCTGCCGGCAGAGTAACTGTTTTTTGTGAGTGGATGTTTCATTAAGATTTCCTTATTTACATATATACTGCCCCTTAAACCCAGAGAGTAATAACTGCAGAAGCAGTACAATTGACAAAAAGGGGCTTCAAGTTTCCATCCATTTAACGTCATTTCATCCAGTAAAAGTGATGGTGATCGGAGTGAAATGCACCCTAGGTAATTTCCACCATGACATCCAGCCAAATACCCCCTCGGAAGCATTTTAACGATGGTCAGTATTGGTCAAGATAGCCGCTATCAGCTGAATGGCTTAGTACTAGCGCTATAGTACATAGAGTATATCTCATAAATGACCCCACTAATAATGCATGGAATGTTACCAAACTTCTGCAGTAGTACACATAGGGTCTGTACTCACAAAACGAGGCATTTGAAAGTTTTTAGGTACATCAGGAGTTTATTTAAAAGAACACTTGCCTGATAGCTTCTTGACCAATGCTGACCATCGCTAAAAATGCTTCCGAGGCGGTAACTGGCTGGATGTCATGGTGGAAATTACCTTGGGTGCATTTTACTCTGAACCATCACTTTAAGTTGATGACTTTACAACCCCAAAATATTGCCATGGAGCGTCCACAATATCTTAGATATGCAGAGAGACCAACTTAATCTTTGGATCATTTTCAAAGAAGGCAGCAAATAAAATGTCTTATTCCTGCTTCCTTGTCCATTTGGTGTTTTTATTTAAAATAAGTATAGGAAAGTAATTCTATATATTTGAATGTGTGATTTAAGTTAAAAGCTTAAAGGCTTGCTCATGATCAGTAGTCTAACTGCTCGTTTAATAAACGCAATGAGATGTCAGTTACAACGTCTGTGTTTCATTTACAGATAACAGCGAGGAGAAAATCAATGTGTACATGTAGTTCACATTTCTGAATAAGGCCAGTAGTAAATAATGCCATCATAGACTTTCAGAGTCAGAGTTTTCCTTTTTTTTAATGCTTTTAATGTAACTGTTGACTGCTACGCTTCCCTCCAAGGTCAAAAAGCATCTTCTCCGTCAAGTCAAACATGCGTTCTTCCTGCTGGAATGCATGTGAGCGCTTCATAAGATACAGGCGAACCCATCAACAGAATCTACCTGATAATCTTCTCTGTGATATGGCAGTTATCTCAGTCCATGAAACGAGGGGGGAGGGGGGGAAACACGGGATGTGGACACGTCAGCGTATTGCACCGGGAGTGCCGTCGGAGCCGCTGGGATCCAGAGATCTCCACGTCTGGCCTTTCACTGAGTGCCCTCCGAACGAGCTCATCAGCATTCATTGACCCGCTCCTGCTAATGTCCCCGGCGACGGGCGGAATAAAGTTGCAGAGGTCGCACACTTCACAAGGGGAGGGAGGGAGAGGGGGAGAGGGAGAGGGGGAGAGAATGAGCCATGCCGAGGAAGCGAGCTGGGGGATGATAAAGAGAGTGCAGGTTTCAGACAAAATGAGAGCAAAGAGAAGCAAAAACACCAAAAGGGCAAAGCCCCGGGGCTCGGGGAGTTTATTACGGCTTGAAAGTGAAACGCATAAAACATGCAGAGGGGAACATAAGCGCAAAGATAAAGACCCGCACGCCAGCAGAGAACAAACACACACACACACACATTGTGCATGCAAAGTATGACATGACAATGAGTGCGATGACAAAACAAATACAGCTTCTTCTAAAGCTCCCCCCTTTTCTATTTGTTATGCCGTTTTCTCGCTCCCTCTCCCCTTGTAGTCTGGAAGCAGATCCACGTTGTATAACATGACACCTGAGTGTACGCGGCGGTGCACACCTCGGGAGAGGGAGATGAGGAGGATAAGAGACAGGAGGGAGCGAAGAAGAAAGGAAACACAGAAGGGGGAGTGGTGGGAGAGAGAGCAAATCAAGGTGAGGAGGCAGGAACGAGGAGGAGACGTCGACGCCGAAGCGTAAGCAGCCGGTACGGTATATTTTAATATCAAACCCATTCGCCTCCAACCGCCCCTTAATCACCAGCCTGCCGCTTATTCAAGGTGGCGTGAAGGCCGAGGAGAAGGTGATGTAACGTGTGAACACATGTGATTAAGATCAGTGGAATCACACACGCCGTTACAGATGTGGATGTGAGAGGATGTTTAAAGTGAAGCCTTCACCAGATGCCACGCAGCGGCAGAGAGCTCGCCAAAAAAGATAATGCCGCATGAGTGCCCCCCCCCCCCCCCCCCCCCCTTCATCTCAGATTGTGCCGTCTTCCTCCCCCTTCCCTCTCATCTGGCTCTGTGCTGCCCACTCTTATCACTTCAACTGCCCTCGGGCTCTTTTCTGCTTATTTCTCCTCGTCTGTCTCCCCCCTCCCCTCCCCTTTTCTTGTTTACTTCATAGCGCTTGCCTCCTGTCTGGTGGGGTTTTTTTTTTTCCGGACTGAATCATCAACGATCCCACCGAGATGACAAAGCGTTGTGCTCTCTTGTCCTGGCTCCCAGTTAAAAAAAAAAAAGAAAAAAGGGAGCATAAATAAAGTTGTGCAAAAGAACCTAGGGGTACAGATAAAAGCTGCCAAAACAAGTGGAATTATAGTTGGGGCTCGGCTTTCACGGCAATGAAACCTGACCTGTTGCATTAAGAGTGTGGCCATAAAATAGCGTCCTCAACCCCTTCACATTTATTATTTATCTACTTGAGAAGAGACTCTCTCTCTCTCTCTCTCTTCTTGTATAACCCTCTCCCTCCAGTCCGGGCTCATTCACTTCCATCAAACGAATCTCTCTCAGCTCCCCCCGTCCGGCTTCTCCTCCCCACCTGGCCTTCACCGCGGCACCTCCATCATTTCTTTTTTTAATCCCTCTGACAATCCCAGGTGGGACAGTTCCTGAAGTTTCTCTTCAACTTTGTTTCAACAGCGGAGCGAGACAGCCCCTCCGCCCTTTTGTCAATATGTAATATCAGAGTGTGTGTGTGTGTGTGTGTGTGTGTGTGTGTGTGTGTGTGTGTGTGTTTTTGCACCGCAGGGGCAAAAATGGAAATGATCAACTGTGGACAAAACACATCAGTCTGTCAGCCGACAACACTCCCACTTATGATTCTGTTTCTGCTCCTGTCATGTGAAACAAATACTGTAGTCACAACAAAACGCCGTGCCATCCGTCTGTGCGGCTCTCCTTTGTCATCTGTCGGTTCGCTTCTCGGACGGAGGCTTATCTCCTCACTGCACTTTTTTGCAAAACTTCAAACAAGGGATTAATATCACCCGTCCCTCCCAAAGTCTGACACTTTCAGTACGGGAGCAATAGACTATAGTTATGAGTCAAAACCACCTAAAATCAAAACCCACTGGGCGGATATTTCAAGCAATGAGGGATATTCATAAACCTATAGGTTCCTATGGGTCTACTTTTTGGTGGTATTAATGATTATTATGGCAAAAGAACACATTTCATTTCATGTCAACATTAAAATGAGCTGTGGTTTCCTATGTTTCATCAAAAAAAAAAAACAACCACTAAGTCTATCAGATGTAGGCCTGCATAGAAATAAACCAATGGGCGCCAATGCTCCAGAAGGCTCCCATTGGCTCGTACCCTCCAGCCAATCCCCTCGTCTCCCCTGCTCCTCGCCATTTGCCTCGTCTTACTTTCGCCTCGTCGAATCGTGGAACACTGAGGGAGGGAGTGGTTGGGGGGGGGGGGGGATGCTTTTTTTCAAATCTGTCTCAACTGATTTTCAGAATGTAGACCACAGCTTTAATTGGCACATTTAAATAAGTCCACATCCTGTTTCGTTTCCAAAGAAAAGACAAACAAGAGAAAACAAAAGGTGTGGTGAGAAACCAAGAAGAAAACCAGAAGAAGAAGAAGAAGAAGAAGAAGGTGATGATTGTTGGTCATAATTATATGAATAATCAGTCAGAGGTTTCTGTGTATATTAGTAAATATCCGACGCCACTTTGCATGAAACCAAACCTGTCCAAAGCAAAGTCATGATCAGGAATAGGATGTGTTTGTCCCCTTCCTTCAAAATGTGTGTGTAGTTATAACCTTGATCTGGGTATTAAAGCTAGCAGTCATAGGATGGAGCATAATAATTAATATGCACATGCATTATAAGTTGTAGGAGTCACCTGTTTGTCTGTGAAATGCCATAAACGAATATCCCTGTGTATATTGTTATTATTACCATAAAGGCCAAAGGTACACCACACACACACACACACACACACACACACACACACACACACACACACACACACACACACACACACACACACACACACACACACACACACACACACACACACACACACACACACACAGAGACACTCCAGCCTTGACAGTGGTGACATTTGGACGCCCTGCTGTTATGACTAATCATTCAAAATTAAGGCACAAAATCTATCCCCGACTTCACCTCCTACACCCTCCACTCCCTTTACTCCTGTACCCCCCCCCCCCCCTTCCTCTCCACTTCCTAAATGTCAGCATTTCAATTGGGCTCATTAATTCCTCCCTTTTTAGGCGTCTGTGCCCGAGTCGTGTGTTGGGATGCTGCGGGAGGGAGGACGGATGATGCATCGGAATGGTAAGTGGCTTCTTGTTCTCTTTTTCTGTTTCAATACCATCTCTAAATCTTTTCTCTCTCTCTCTCTCTCTCTCTGTACGTCTCGGATCCATCATTATTTTCCCCTCCTCTCTCTAATGCTTTTTTTTTTTTCTGGGCTCCCCTTTGATTCATCATCGTTGGGTATGTGTGAGGCAGCGGCTGTGAATCATCCACTGGCCTTTCCACCAGCACGGCCCGGCCTGACCCCGTCTGGACACCGCTGGGCTAAACAGCATCCGTCATGAAAGCACGCGTCTGGTCCCATCAGAGGCCGGCGTGTCGGAATGCACTCATGTTCGTCCGTCTGGGCGTATTATACAGAAAAACGTTGGATATGGGCGAGCAGGGGCAGAAACACGCGGGCGAGTAGAAGGGATGAGGACGCCTGGACAGCCAATGTGAAGGATACAAGACTTCTCAGATCCTCGCAGACTGTGAGGATCTGAGGATTCCTTGACGCCCTGTCAGAGAGGTGTGCACACGAGACAACGAGGCGAGGCTGGAGGATTAAACGGTAAGCGAATCGGATCTGTAGGAACACACAGCTTTGAAACACAGGCAAGTGGGAGACCGGCAAAACAAAGAGAGAGCTGGAGAACCAATAACCTTTAAGCTAAACCAACCGGGATAAACAGAGGCGCTGCACCGTAAATAATAATTGGGTTCAGACGTTGTAATGCCTCCTAATTACACGAGTAATATATGTGAGGAAAATACGGAAGTAAATACTTAAGTAAATGCATTGGAGCTACTGCACTTCTGCAATTACATTTGCACTGTTTCATTGTTTTATTTATGTCTCACATTCTGCTTTTAAAATGAGTTGTTTTTTTCCTTTCTATTCTTTTGATAATCTTGTTTTAATGTTTTTCTAATTATTTTTAATATGCGTTTCTTCCAATGCTGTTAATGTTACATGTAAAGCTTTTTGAATTAGCTTGTTTTTTAAAGGTGCTATACAAATAAAAGTGCATTTCCTTACTATTTAACTGTTTTTATACTTAGATGTTACATTGATTGGCATTCTGTTGTACAGGGAAACACGTTTCCTACTGTGTGTGCGTATTATGATAAACAATTACATCAGCCTCCAGCCCTGATAGCATCTAACAGATAATGAGGAAACGTTACTGAACAGATGGATGTTTAATAAGAAGGTCCTTGAAGTAGCTAAAATATATATTTTTTATAAAAACAATGAATAAAATGACTCTTTCTGGCCCATGATGACATGGTTTTGGTTCAATCTCAAGCCTAAAATAAATAAATAAAATGCTTTAAGCCACGCCCTTAGCACGTCACAGCAGACAGACACATTTTGCAAAAGAGCCTGAGATTTCCAGAGACCCCAAAAAGGACAAAAAGAAGAGTGCATATTGGACTTGCAGCTAGAGACATGACTCCATATGGACATGCTAATTTTGCTTTATGAAAATATAGGAAGGTTATGCTGCCTATATAAGGTGTCCTCCTCCCTTGTGGTGGAAAATTATATATATATATATATATATATATATATATATATATATATATATATATCTACAAACGGCGGTTTAAATGAGTCCCCCGGTGATAAAGATGCACAGGCGTCCGACCAGCCTGTGAGTCCTGCAGTCAAAGACGTGAGAGGCTGCTGGCAGCTGATCACAGAACAGTGAACAGCAGCGAGCGGGGACAGACAGATTTACTGTATTATTTACATACAGTAAATACCCAGCTGTGATGTATTAGACAAAGTGGGAATGGCAACTCCGACGTTCCACTTTAGAAGGGAATCCGCTTTCAACTCAAAGGAAAAAGTTGGACATTTCGGAAATATGCTTATTCACACTTTAGCCCGGAGATAGAGACGAACATGAATATCACTCTGGAATCTGTTTTGGTGGATATGAAGCTACAGTCGACCATAATCTTCCAAAGCTTGTTTCTTTTGTTGCGTTTAATCCATTCAGACAGACAGAGCCAGGCTAGCTATTTCCCACAGTTTTCATTCTTTGTGCTAAGCTAAGCTAACTGGTTGCTTGCTCTAGCGTTAGATTCAGGGTACGGCGGTATACGTCTGTCATCTAGGCAATAAAGCACAATGAAAATGATCCATTTAAACACATCTCATTGACCCTATTCGCTGCTGTTTTGGTCTGACATGATGCCAACTTCCTGGAAGGTCTCCAACCGAGACACTCAGGCTCAGCTAATATGAATAAATCCACATATCACCTTTTGTCAACAAAGCTAATCCTGTCGTATTTTCGTCTCAACTTCTTCATGCTCGTCCCTCCAGCCAGAAAGTTAGCAGCCATGGTCGGGTCATAACGGATTAATCAAATGAATCCAGATCAATTAACGGATGCAGTCGTAATGGAACGATGTCAAATCAGACCGAAAGCACACCAACATTAACTTATTACTTGAGTTTTAGCCCCTTTTTGTCAGTAATATCCACATGTCTACATCAATCTTTTTCCTATTTTTAGGCCCTCTGTAATTTATCAATGACAATAACCCAGGCTAATTAGCGGCGTATTAAAAAAACGTAAAATCGTATAATTACGCAATCCAAGAAATAAAAACGATTAAAGAGACAACCTGGAGTTTCAACCCCTCTAATTTGCTCTCTAATGAATGAATTGGATTTAATTTAATGCTCAGTATTCGAATGACTCTTTCCAAAAAGTTTTACAATTCGAGTTTCCTTCCTCATCGCCACAACAATACATAATTAATAGATGAAACGAATGACTCGTGGAAAAACTTCTTCTTTTGATTCATTAATGGCATTTCTGTGTTGTTGATTTGGAGGAAAGAGAGAAATACAAAGAGAGGTGGTTTTCCACATCATCAAAGAGAGAGACGGAGAGGAGGGATGGGGAGAGATTCATTTCTAGGATCAAAACAACATTTTCTTCCTTTATTCCATCTCTCAATAAGACATACAGACGGTGGTTATGTATATATATATATGCATCTCAATGCATGGACACACAGTACACCTGTAAGTATTGTCTGCTGTGCTCCTCTGCAGCTGCCTTTGATCACCAGCGACAGTGATAATCAGACACCTTTGTCAGAACAGCAGGCGGAGAAGGGAAAGATGAGAGAAACTTAAACATACGACTGATATCAGCGCCGCTCTCAAACGGTGGCATGATAGCACGGTTGTCATGGGAATCACAGCAGGCGGTCCGTGTGTGTGTGTGCGCGAGTGTGTGTCCGTAACCGTATGCCGATGTATGAGGGGTGAAGAGTGGCCTCAAACCTGCACCCTCCTAACCTAGTTATCGTGCTGCGGGTGCAGCTGCGGGTGCAGCAGCGGTTTCGGGTGCAGCGCTGGTCAGATGCACCATCGATCACTGTCTACATGTAACACGTACACAGAGAACGTTTCCTGTTACGTGTGGAGCAGCTGTCGCATCCAGCATGGTCGCATCCAGCATGGTCGCATCCAGCATGGTCGCATCCAGCATGGGTGCACCGGTGAGTCCTTCCTTCCTCCACCTCCCTCCTCCTCCTCCACCCCCCTCCACCTCCCTCCTCCTCCTTCTCTTCCTCCACCTCCCTCCCTCCTTCTCTTCCTCCTCCTCCACCTCCCTCCTCCTCCTCCACCCCCTCCACCTCCCTCCTCCTCCTTCTCTTCCTCCACCTCCCTCCCTCCTCCTCCACCTCCCTCCTCCTCCTTCTCTTCCTCCACCTCCCTCCCTCCTTCTCTTCCTCCACCTCCCTCCCTCCTCCTCCTCCACCTCCCTTCTCCTCTTCCTCCACCTCCCTCCACCTCCTCCTCCTCCTCCTCCTCTTCCTCCACCTCCCTCCTCCCCCACCTCCCTCCGCCTCTTCCCTCCTCCTCTTCCTCCACCTTCCCCTTCCTCCTCTCCCTCCATTCTCCACATCCCTCCTTGTCTGCCTCCCCTCTTCTTCCTCCACCTTCCTCATCCTCCTCTCCCTCCCTCCTCCTCTGCCTCTCCCCTCCTTTTGCTCCATCTCCCTTGTCCTCTTCCTCCACCTTCCTCCTCCTCCTCCTCCCTCCTCCTTCCTGCTCCTCCTCCTCCTCTTCCTCCACATCCCTCCTCCTCTACCTCCCCCCTCCTCTTCCACCTCCCTCCTCTTCTTCCTCCACCTCCCTCCTCCTCCTCTGCCTCCCCTCTCCTCTTCCTCCACGTCCCTCCTCCTCCAACTCCCTCCTCCTATACCTCCCCCCTCCTCTTCCGCCTCCCTCGTCCTCCACTTCTCTCCTCCTCCACCTCTCTCCTCCTCTTCCTCCACCTCCCTCCTCCTCCTCCCTCACTCTGTTTCCAAGCCGACGTAGTGAGACCGGGCCCCCCATGTTCTGGGCATGGCCTCGGGCCACCAACACAAGTGCTTATGGGCGGTAGCGGCCCGGCCAACGTGTAATCGTCTACCAGTGGAGACGATTACACGTCACTATGATTAGGAGGCCAAAAAAAGCCTTTGTTACTTCAGCACACATGTGGACACGGAACATCTTTCCAAATAACACAAAAAATGACACAGATAAAAATTAAATGAGACATTTGGCGACAAAAAACCCTGCTCACGCGTGTAAAAAAGCCTTTCGGTCGCCTTAGGGAGAAACAAGAGGAAGTGGCACTTCATCTGAAAATGAGTCTCCTGCTCTCACAGTGAGACTCATTTCCAGATGAAGTTGATTCATCTTTAACAAGATTAATTAACTGATCCCTCGGATGAACACTCCCTTAAGAGCGCACACGTGTTCGCCCTCCTGTCTGCTTCCTCCGATCCTCAACAAATGTCGGGAGTGCACCCAATTAGTTAAAGAGTCCGGCGCTCACACACCTGTCTACCTGCGCTGACAATGGCTCACGGCCGTGCGCATACATTTACACATTAATTTGGCCAGCTTGTGCCATTAATTAGTCAGTCAGGAAACGTAATGACTTGCCGCTCAATGCTAGGTGACACCAGGGAGACCAACACACGCATGTGCAAACACCCAGCATGCTTGCAAGCAGAAACATACACGTCTATTAAACAGTACCGCGGATATACAGAGGATTTAAGAATGCTTGAGAGCACTGATGTGTTGGTTTTACATCTACTTAGACAAACAAACACATTTGTCTCCTTTAGTGAGAATAAAAGATCCCAGATCAGGGCACGCGCACTTATGGATAACCTCCTAAATTACTATAAAATACCCATTAGAATAGAATTTAATTTTATACAGATACAAAGTCATCTGCCATTAAAAGGGATTTTTCTAAATCACGTATCCGTCTGTAAATATACTGTCATAAACATGTCTGTTATGAACCATCCTGGAACGGAATTAGTGAAATCTGAAAACTTAAGATTCTTTGATCCAAACATTCAGGATCACACCATCTTTTCAGCAGCTCAAACCCCGTAACCTTACATATTCACAACCATATTCCTCCCCTGTTCTCCCTCCACTTATCTCTTCCCTCCAACCATCAATTCCGAGTACCTTCTCAAAAATGTATGGCAGTGCATTCGAGGTTACGACCTTGGAGACCAGAAAAAACATGTCGAGACATCTGTAGCCTCCTTCACATCGAGAGTCGGCGTCGTGCTTTGGATCGCAGTTGTTTCTCAAGATATGCATCTGAAATTGGCGGCGTGTTCCTGCAGCGAGGTGCGTGTTTACCTCTCTGTCTTTGAGAACAGCCTGAGTCCTGTAGAGCAGCAGGAGATGGACGTCGCTGTCTCGGAGGCTGAAGTTGCTCTCCAGGATCTGCAGCACGTCGATGCGAGGCCGCACGGGCAGCGCCGCATCACCGCAGAACGGATGCAGCCAAGCCAGGAGGTCGTCCGACGTCACCGTGCTGTCGCTGGGGGAGGACGGGGGGGAGGACAGGGGAGAGGACAGGGGGGGAGGACGGGGAGCAGGACAGGGGAGAAGGATGTCGAGGACACGGAGGAGGACAGGGGAGGAGGATGTGGAGGAGGACATGGGAGGAGGACAGGGGAGGAGGATGTGGAGGAGGACATGGGAGGAGGACAGGGGAGGAGGACAGGGGAGAAGGATGTGGAGGACACAGAGGAGGACAGGGGAGGAGGACAGGGGAGGAGGACAGGGGAGAAGGATGTGGA